>CM062585.1:5187053-6422084 GCA_031468815.1 Morus bassanus | reverse complement strand
GGGGGGGCGGCGGGGGGGCTCCGGCTTTGCCAGCACCGCCCCCCCCGGCCCCGCCGCGGGCGGCCGGCAGGTGGCGCCGTTGTGCCGCGGGCGGCGCGCGGCGGGGGCGGGGCCTCGCGGCGCCCGGGGGCGGCGGGGTTTGCATCCCCCCCCCCCCCCCCCCCCCCCCCACCGCGGGCAGGGGTTTGCAAAGCAAAGAGCCTTCCTTGGATCCTTTCCGTCCTCCGAGAAGCCTTCAAAAATGATTTTACAGGAAGAAAAAAAAAAAAAACCCAAACCCAACTCAATTACAAGGAAAAAACCCAACCCCCCCCCTTTTTTTAAAAGTTCCTTTTTTTTAAACAAAACCCCACAGACTCTAACAACTACTTTTTTTAGACGACGACCCCAGAGCGGAGGTGAAACGCAGCCCGTTTTGCCTAGCTCCAAAGCTAATCCTCCACGCAGCCCGTGACAGCCCTGCTTTGAGAGCGTCGATCTTCCTTGCACCCAACCCAGAACCGCCCTTCCCCAAGTGACGCAGTCGTGAAGCGCAGCAAGGAAATCCTCAACCGGGCATCACTGACAGGTGACTCTTAAAATACCCAAGGGCCAGCGAAGGACGATTAAAGCCCCTGTCCCCAGTCTCCCAGAGAGAAGACCCAGTCTCCCCAGAGCTCCTCTGCCCTGCCTTTTAGGCTGACCCCAAGGCTCCAATATTGAGAGCAGCGCGGAGGCCGTTCATCCTCAGTCAGGAGATCTAGAGAAAGGAGGGGGTGCAAACTCATCCCTTGCAAAGGCAATATTTTGGGTATTTTTTTTCTTTTTTCGGCAGCAAAAAGGACCATAAACTCTATCTGGCCAAGACCAGGAGGCTCAGGCTGCCGACTCAAAGCCTGGCAGATACCATCCTGCAGAGCAGCAGACAGGAGCTTGCCCAGTTCACGCACGCCAGCCTGGCCGGGGCCACCCGCTCCTGCTGACCCACTGGTGGCGAGGGCCAGCGCCCACCCTCCGGCGTGGCACGGCACCCGGGCTGCGGCACCCACGCGTGCCCGCAGCTACTCTCGCCCAAGCAGGCGGCTGCCCCCACTTCTGTCCCTGCCGAGCCCCACAGCAGGGCCAGGGCTGCGCCGTTCTCGCTGACGGGGTGGGACCTCGGGTGCTTTTCTGGGCACAGAATGCACCTCCTGCCCTGTTGGCACCAAGTACAGGCGTTTGCCGTCACAGCTCCTGGCACCTGTTTTCTACAAAATAAGCTGTGCAGGTAGTCCTCTTCCACCACAGACTGCTTGCAGGTCATGTCCTGGCCTGGTCTTCTGGCATGAAGGGCTCGAAGATTTTTAAAAGCACTTTGTGAGTAAGATGAGCCCCCCAATACACACAGCCCCACTGCCTCTCACTGCTTATGAGCCATTTAAAGGCAAACTGGATGCTTGCATCCCTTTTCCTCCTTCAAATAAAGCTCTGTGCATTTATGCACGTGCTGAGCGGGGTGCGCAGGGCGGTTTTGGGATGCAGCTTGCAGCAACTCCATCCCTCAAAGGCCCACAAAGTATCTGGAGCTGAATTGCTGTGATAGCACAGTCCTACTGATCCGTGAGATGGGACCTGCACGCTCGCACGGAGAACGAACAAGAAGGACCAGTAAAACGTGTGTGGGTCGTGCTGACAGCCTGTCCCATGTTCCCAGTACCTTTCCAGTTAGAGCAGGGAATAAACACAACACCCACCCGCAACACAACATGCGCAGCAGTGCATACCTTCTCGGGGCAACCCTTTACATGGATCCACATTAAAAACAAGAAGGAAAAAAAAGATAGTTTAAAGAGCATGTTCTGACACTGAGGTTTTAGTGGTGATGAGCAGCACCCCCACCCTGACCAAGAAGGGAAGGATCTTGCCTCCAACCTCAGTGGCTGCTTCAGAGAAAGCAGTAAGAGCTGGCAGCTGGGAAGCAGCGAGGTTCCATGGGATCTGCCCTCCTGACCCGCTGCTGGAGGTTAGCTGATCCTTGAGGCAGCAGGATTTACCTTCGCTTGCCTCGTTCCTACATCTACCGGGCTCTTCCCGAATCTGCAGAGGCTGCAGCTGTAGTGTTGGGCCCTGCTGTGCCCCGTGCACAAAGGGCATTGCTGCAGTTAGGGATAAATATACCCCTTGCCATGGCGCTGCTCTGCCTGTCACTCTGCTGGCCTGAGAAATAGCAGGAGCCTCCCTAAAATCTCCGTCCTCAATCAAAAGATCTCTCTCTCCAGCACCCAGCTCGTTGCTCTCGTCTCCGACGTGACTGAACTCCTCCCAGACTGACAGAGTTCCTACAGCCAGGCAGCACGATGCTCCTGGCGCGGCATGTTTTATAGCAGAACAAGAGTTGGTTGCATGGGGCAGCGTTCCCGGTTCCGTGCCTGTGTAGGTCCTTTCCCAGACTTACTGAAACTGCCTGCTTTACAGCAGTAGCGAGAGTGGTAAATTTAAGAGTCGTAGCATGCCAAGCAGATTCGGGGGTTATTTCTACTCTGTGGCTTCCCAATGCCACACACACGCTACTTTAAGAAATCCTTTAAAAATGGCTGCTTCAAAAAAACCTATATACCTCACTGGCCCTGAAGACGACACATGATGAAATGCCCTTACAAAACAAATCCTTAAATTCCAGCCTAGCAGAGCATCCAAGTGCACAGCAAAGCCAAGACAAACACACCACTGCTCTCTCCTGAAAACGTACGTGGTTTGACAATCTCCGTTGTTGCTCTATCCCAGATAATGATTCATCCTCCCCGCGGGGTTTTGACTTGCCTCCGCATGTTTCGCAATGCTGCCTGGCTTTATAACAGCGTGGTTGCACGCAGTGACTCCTAGCAGATTTCTCGGCTCGCTTGTGAGCAAGGAGGTGGCAGCTAATCCTTCCAATGATGATTTTCCTCTTGCAGCATTTCTTCTTGCTGGCCATAGACTTACTACTCGCAACAACCCTTTCCTGCCTCTTCTATGCCTTTGTATGCATTTCCATCACATTTTTGACCTGCTTCATTATAATCTTCTCCTTCGGCATCGTGGAGAGGAATATTGATGTGAAAGGGAGAGCAATTGTAATTCTTGTGTCCAACAGCTCCATTGGGAGGATGTTTGCACGGAACTTGGATAAAGCAGGTTTCAGGGTGTCTGCTGCACACTGGCCTCCTCGAGAGGAGGGGATCGCTACGGAAGAAGAGTACTCTTCAAGCATGGAGGTAGCCCAGCTCCACATGACTGAAGATGAGTATCAGAAGACAATGAAAACCTTCATAGAAAGCCACTTATCCCTGAAAGGTAATTTTTAGGGCAAACTTGTGGGTTGTGCCTACAGTAGAAACCAAAATGCACAAGATTGTGAGATCATTGTAGTTCACCAGCAAATGAAGGAGACAAGAATGCTTTAGGAAATGGGTTATAACACTAACTGCATTGCATTTTGTTGTGCAAAACAAAAAGTTTACTTTTCCAGGGGAAAGAGTGTGCTCTGGTGGCTGTGAAAGGCCCCAGTAGACCCCAGTCCCTGGAGGAAGGCAAGGTAGGCCCAGGAACGAGGGGGAGAAGGTCCTACCAAGGCACAGAGGGCTGGACTCACCCTGGGGAGCAAACATGGGGATGAACAAGGAGGAGCAGAGACTTCGGACAGTGACCTGAGATGAAGGAATGTGTCTGATTTTTAACCTCTTCTGGATAAAGAAACCTGAGGTCCCTCTTGGCTTCTTGCCTGCTGTGGGATTCATAAGAAACAGCAGAGCTTTGGCTGGCAGGTTGGGACTGTCTTTCTGAACCACACTGCCATCATTTCTGTGGGGCTTTGGGACTGAAAGCAACCTGCAGAACTCACCTGGGACAGCACGAGGCAATTGTCCTACCGAGGGGATGGCTGTAAGCACTTCTGCTGGGGAATCTCCCTGGTTCTTTTTAGGTGCGAGATGAAGGATGCCAATAGGCAGGCTGGCTTATGCCCTAGCTGAATTAGCTCTGCTATCCAGGAGTCTCTGTCCTTGCAGCCATAATTTTACACCTCTTGGGAGTGACAGAAAATTCAGCCTCAGCCACCAGGGCTGTAACCTCACTGCCCGCAGGGCTACAGGGTTACAAGGGAAAAGGCCAACCCTCTCCTCCGCTGTGAAGGCACACCCTCTCCTCCTTCCTAAGGCACACCCAAGCAGTGAAGCTCTCCCACTGCTTCCCTGTGCTGTCTCCTTCCTTCTCCAGCTTCTCCATCCCTCTCCTCCTTGCTCTTCTCTCCATAGTTTCTCTGAGACTCACTGTGAGGTCTCCCCAGGGCAGGATCTCTGCTTGCTCACACTGAGCGGAGATCTCTGAGAGCATCCACATCTGAGAGACGTGGATAACGAGATCCATCACATTGCTGCTGCCCAGCAGTGAAAGTTTTCTTTGTGCTCCCAGGCTCTACAGAGGAAGGACATTTGGGAAGTCAGAGCATGCATCATGAAGCCTCCCCTACCGCAGATACCCTTCAGAGAGGTGGTAGGGAACCCTAGCCAATGCCTACTGCTAGCTGCAGTTATTCAGGACCCAACAGCACAGGTTATCTCCCATTGCTTTTCTCCTCAGAAGCATCCAGCAGACCAGAAGTGCCTGCGGTCAGACCCCGTGTGACTCTGCATGGCCCGGGACGCATCCCCCCATTCACTAGCAGCCTGCAGGCTCCAGGAGCGGGTGCCCTGCACACCAACTGAGGGTTTCAGACCAAACGCCCAGCTGCCTGCATGAGTATTTAGGCTAATTTACGCTAGTAAAATTATTCTGGTAAAACTTGCCTGCATGGACAAGGCCTAAAAGCTCACAAAGCCGAGTATCAGCATACTCCTGCTCTGGAAACGAACGCGAGAGACTTTCTTAACCAGTAATGCTCCGTGGGAGCTGGTGACTTCGTGGGCCTGTGCTGTTTTAATTAAATGAGGATCTGGCCCAGTGATATCTGTCTTTTTGGATTTTGAATACTTTGATCGCTATTCTGGGTAAGGGCTTTTGCAGGTCTGTTTGTTGGGGTTTTTTTGGGTTTGGTTGTTTTTTTTTTTGACAGGGTGCTCTATTGTAGGATCTGTGAGGTTTTACATTTAGGTTCTCCTGCATAGTATTCATATCAGATGGGGATGTTAAAATGTATTTCCCTAGTGCTGACCCAATTGCATGGCTGATCAAAGCCCTGTGTCGGGGGGGAGGAGGGAAGAAAAAGAAAAAAAGAAACCTCACAGTTTTCTTGGATTTCTTTGTTACGAGCTTCAAGTGAGCACTGGTATTTATTCTGCAGGATTTGCTGCAGTATTTTTAGCATGGGTTGGGTGAACATGAATACCTGCCACCAGCTGACTGATAATAAACAATTTAAACCAAATCAGAAGACTACATTGGCAGGTCCTCACATGTAACATGCAGTTTAGTCAGCAGGATCTGGACAAGGAGAGGAGAAGAGAGTTTGTGCCGTAGGGACGAGACATGGTAGAATCAAAGTTTCTCCATTTAAAAATTTCTCTTATGCACTTTATGTATAAGCAATTTTTGGTTTCCAAAGAAAGGAAGTTCTGTGCTAGTTTTTATGAATTTTTTTAATAACGTATCCCCATGGGAAATTTTTACCATTATATCTTTGCTAGTGTAAGTAAAAAGACTTTTTTTGGATATAAACACAGCTTTTGAAATGCATCCTAAATGCCTTCCAAAGTAAAACAATGGAGCCAGAACCCCCTAGTCATGGTTCCTTCTAGAATTAAAACACTTATGACAACTAAAATAATCTATTTTTTACTCTAGTACAGGCCCAGAGACACAAATTTTCAGGTAGGCCTACACCTTTATTTTGTGGTGGCAGTACAAATGAATAAGGTGCTGTAGGGTCTAAAGAGATTGTAACACAAAGATACAGAGAAATGCAAGTCAGCCCCCTTCCAAATTCATAATATGTTTTGTGATAGCTTAACTTGGTTCATAAAAAGTCTTGGGTTCTTGTGGCTTTTAGCTTTTGGTGCCTTTAGATCAGATGTTTAAACTTCCTCTGTGACCAGGAGGCCAAAGAGAAAGGGGAAAAAGGGGAGAGAAGGAGTCTTAATTGCTCACCTCCAGTAGCTGAGCTTGTACTATCAAATATTGCAAGAGCTCTTGGCATTGTGTCCAAGTGCTCTGGGATCGAGCTGCTTGAGAAATTGCTGCGCTGTGTTGCTCTTTGGGCACGTTGCCTGGAAATGCTCTCAATTGCTTCACAGCTTTCAGGACTGACTGCAGGGAGGGGGGGCAGGGCAAGGAGGAAAAAACGTGGAGATGGGCAAGACCCAACGGATGGCAACCTGACCTGACTCAAGAAGAGTTCAGACGACCAGAGTGCTAGTCTGATTAATTGCTGTAGCCTCCGTTGCCACAGTACCTTGGGGTTCACCTAATCACACACACAAGCCCAACAGACACAGGGCTAAGTGAAAGCAGTATTTACTACGCCATGCCCAAAGACTGGCTCCTTTGGGCTTTGCCAAGAAGAGCAAGCCCCAAAAAGCTGTCAAGTGACCCAACCCTGCAAGCCTGCAGAGAGGTCAGGTCCCCAGATTAAACTGCCAGGGCAAGACAGAATAGAGGAACTGCTGTTTCACATCTAGTCTCAGCCTACTCATGGTTTAGAGATTATTCGAACTGTGTTTTTCCTATACCTCCACCCAAAACACTTCCAGTATCTTGAGAGATCCTGTCTTCTTCTTTTGGTGTCTTTAATGTCCCTCAGGTCTTTCGGCACTCCAGGCTGACCTCTGCCAACCTTAATAACATCCGTGAGTCTGTGGGTCACCACTCAAGTGCATAGAGCAGCCAGGACAGCAGAGCAGCTGGGAGCCTACCGCCTTTCCTTCCTACCCTTACTCCAGGGACCGCTCAAAGTTGGTTTCCCACTACCCTGCCAACACTTTCCTCCACTCCTTCTCTCCCACTCCTCAAAGTATTTCATACTGTGCTACCAACCATCACTCATCCCAGTTGTTTCCACCTACTTTCCCTTTCCTTGTTTTTCTTCCATTCTTCTGTAATGCCTTGGGTTTCTGCAGGGAAGACGATACTCGATGTGAGCAATGCTTCTGGCTGCACAGCACAGCCTCCCTCTGTTCATTCAGATTTCTGCCATGCTGAAGTTGCTTGCAGTAGTCATGCTGATTTTCATAGGGTCAGGATTTCATTTCTTGGACCTGAATCACAGCTAAGACATAACTCTTTGGTGACTAAAACATGACTCTCCTCTTTGATACTTTATCAGCTTCCCTCTGTACCTGTCTGTTAAATAAGGACAATACTTTTTTCACAGGTAGAGAAATAACTGATGCAAATTAATAATGTGAATTCCTAAATAATCTTAGGTCCCATATCTGAAAGACTCTTTCTCACCCCACACCTCACCATGGTGTTTCAGACTGGTGGGAAGTGCTTGTTCTCAGAATTTTGTTGTGAGGACTCCAAAGGGCCTGGAAAAAGCTTCTCATGCAGACAGCTAGACCACTGGGAGACAATGGACTGTCATCCTTGGCCATCTGTTCTCATCCCCATGATGCTGCTGGCAGAGTGGCTCTTACGACCTCTTCCTAAGTCAGTCTAGACACGATCACTGGGATCATTTGATCAATTTAAATAGGTAGGTTTAGTTAATTCAGATGATTACTTTCTTCTATACATCATAGGACACTATTGCAATCTATTCTTTGAGCAGAGCTGTGAGGGCAGTAACACCAGCAGTGGCAAGTATAGCTAATCCTGGGCAAGGAAGGGTGTCCACAGCTGCAGTCGCTTGCTCAAGGCTGTGTACTGAGATCCTGGCAGAACTATAGAGCGCGCTGAAGCATCAAGGCTTTTAGCAGCCCCATGGCCTCTTGGACAGTCTCCACCTCTTCTAAAGGTCAAGCTGTTTTTGCAGTTCTGTTCTGCCGTGGGTAGCAGTGGTAGATACTCTCCTGGTGCTTTCATTTGCCTTGCACCTCTCCCTCAGCATCCACCTACCTTGGTTAGTCATACAGTTTAGTCCATGGAGGCACTTTTGTGACTGAGAGATCCAGAAAGTGAGACTCTATGGTGGGCCTGAACAGGAGACAGAGAGACATTTGAACCACTGCCTTGTGTGGTGGATGCACTGTAGAAATTCTTTTGCTTCCTAAGGATGCCAATATGGTTGATCAAATTATTTTATTAGAAGGTAACCCTTCCTCACTCACTTTTCCGTGCTACAGTCACCTCAAGATAACAGGCTAGGCCATACAGTCATTCCTGAACTCACAATAGAGGGAAAGTTCAGCTTTCTTTTGCAACAGTATAGCTTAGTGCATGGCATGAGCAAGGAAGAGTCACAAAAACGCGCCATTCCCACTCACTTCAGAGATGGATTGAACAGATGTGATAATCACTGACTGCAATAAACTACAAGTGAGTAAGAATTATGAATGAATAAAGCAAACGAAATCATATACTCATGCAATTTTAAAGAGTACCGCATTATTTAACTTCAGTCAGCTACAACAACTGCAGGCCACCTTGGATAAATCAGGCCATTTTCCAGGCTGCAAATGACTATGCTTGGAGTTATGAGTCAAATGATTAATTTTTGTAGCTATCCTTTTGTGCCTTTAATATGGGTTATCCAGAAGTCTTTGAAAAACTGGCTTGCAACTATATTGCCTTCCTATCTCTTGGGGATTTATCAGAACTGGAGAAGCACTTTGATACAGCAGCCATCAGGGCCATGTAAACACTCAGAGAAAACAGATCTCGTTCTGAAACTGTATGTTGGGAGGAGCTATTTATTTTAGGATGAAGGGGAACTTTCCATTCAAAGCTTCTTTTCTGAAAATAAGAATCTACGCATCATTTACATTTGATGTGCTTTTTCCTTTTTCCAAAAGAAGCTATGCATCAACACCCCTGGACATTTTATGGGAGGCCAGTTTTCACTTCCCTGTAGTGCTTTTGTAATTCTCTTGTTTCAACAGACAACTTCTCTGCCAAGAGCCAAGCACCCTGGACGTACACATAAAAACACATGATTAAAGAGTTACACAATCCAGAAAAGCTGCAGCAACACTTCTCCGCCTCCATCCCCATCCCTCCCTCATCGCCAGTGGGCAGAGCCCGTTTGGGTTCGAAACCTCCGTCCTCCACATCACATTGCTGCTTCCGACACTCTTGCCTGCTGCTGCCGGACCGAGGGGGAAGGCTGCATGCTGGAAGGGGCTGGCACTTCAGATCCTGTGCAGAGTCCTCGGGACTTTGTGTGATCATGGTTTTTAATCCTGGCAGGGATCAGTCAGGTCAGCTAATCTGACCTGTGTTTTACAGGCTAGAGAACTTCATCAAGATTTCAAAAGAACGAACCAGGCAGCCAGCCGTGCAGAAACATGTGGGCAGGGAAAGCAGGAGCTGAGCTGTGAGCAGTGAGCTCGGTTTGTGGCAAAATCCAGCAGGTACCTGTGAGCCCCACTGTGCACATCAGTGCTCTGTTTATCTGTTTGTTGCTGGCTGGAGGGTTTCTGTTTGCAAACCAAGATCTTTAAGCAATAATTAAAAATGCATATTGGTCTGCTGTATGTTAAAAGTGGGTTATTTTGTTTGCATGCATTCATAACACGTTGCCATGCTCACCACTAATACCAGCCATGCGTGTAATATTATGGAGAGAGAAGGAGGCGAAAGAGCCATATGCTGCCATGACCTTTTTTTGCTTTCTTCCAAATCTTATGTTTGCAGATGACAGGACCAAAAATAGATCATCTCTTCAAAAAAAACCTAATCAAAGCTCAGGTAGTTGAATACTTATATTATACTGGCTCCTAAATTCTGTCAGAAGCCGCCTTTAGCGTCCTAAAACAACACCCTCCTCACACTGCCCCCGCTTAGCTCATATGATTTTTACTCCCATGGTGTAAGTTTATCTTACAACAAAGTCCAGGCAAGGGTTTCATTTCCAAGCTTCATCAATTGTTAAACCGCACAAGACTGAAGAGTATTTTTAGAGATCACCAGAAAGATATCTATGTTTATGACATGTTGTTCTCGAAACAAATGATCGTCCCGTTTTCATGCAATTGCAGTGGTATGATTAGAGATGCAACGTAAAATAAAAACAAAATTATCTGGGAAACTATTTATTTATCACTCATGCATGATGCTAAACTAATCTCTGATCCTGTAAGTAACTGGAAATATTCACAGATGCGACATAACCTTTATGCTAGTTTTAAAATGTCCCAAACAAGACCTTCACTTTGCACCAATTTAGAAATATTGACTTTCATTAACCAGAGTTGGACAGCTTCCGACCAGACAAATATTCTGGAAGAATATCAGGATTAGAGCTTGAATAGTTCTACAGATCTGTTTCTCCCTTCAAAATAATGCAGTTTGTCAGAAAGAGGATTTGGGCTGTGTACGCACCTGTATGTTTTTACTCCACCTCTCACCTCAAGCCTTCAGGAAAATTCTCCTGAAGAGGACAGTTTTGAGACAGGGAAAGGGAACCAAGTGAAAGAGAAGGCTTCTGCAACTCTGGCCTCCCATGTTACAGTGTTTGGAGACAGAAACCTTCTGAACAGTTCTAAGACATATGCTTAGAGACTTAATTTAAATTATGTAGTAAGATTGAACATGCATAAAAATTGACTTTTTCTGTATATGCTAATTAAATACTTCCTTGATACATATAAATAAATTATCTATTTTATTAGAGAACTTCTGAGTAGATTATTTATTTATTTTAAATCTACTCTCTTGAAATCACCCATCCAACTGACAGACTGCTTTCCCGACACTTACGCTGCGAACTCCCAGGTAACACAGAATTGCTTTGGCATTTTCAGTAGGAAAAGGTGGGCAGGAACAAACTCTTCTACAGAATTCTCCTTGCTGCAGCATAGAGGACTTGGCCAGGCCAGTGGTCAGCTCAGCCCCAGGAGCTTCCCTGTTGGCACTGAATTGTTCCTCTGGTTCCCTGAGGTGGCTCTGGGAGGAAACATCCAGCAGGTACAGCCTGTGGTACTAAAGCTTTTAAAAATCCCAGCACAGAGCCAGATTTTTGCCCCATGGTAGGTTGACTTAGTAACACTCTTTTCAAAAAAATTGCTCCAGTTTACACCAGGCAACAGCCTGCCACCAGAGGTTTAAAAATCAACCTGTTTCAGGTCCATTGAATTACAAATGCATGTGGTGAAAACCTCTTAGACTTGATGCTTTGTTATAGCTAGTCAAATGATTTGTTATGAAGAAATTGTCCAAAACCAGAGCCTTCCGTCTATTCTTGGGTGGTTTCCCCTAGTTTCTGGGACTACATTCATTATTATTAAGTATTCACTGCTATGGCTTGGTCAAATAGTTTGAAACCTATGAGCTGTCTGATATGAAATTATCTTGCTAAATAGCTGCACCAGGTAGCATTCATTTCTAACCCCAGACTAGATGGAATTAACTTTTTAAAACAATGGACTGATGAATAACAAACAGTTATGTTCAATAATGAATAATAATTGCATTTCCTCCTGTATAAAAAAAGATTTGTCATCAGAGAACCATTCCGAGTGCTTAAAACAAACATTTATGCCTGTATGTCTAACTGGCACTACACCTAACCGCTTTCCCCATAGGCTTTTCCCTGTAGGTCTCAGCATTGTTTAAGTTCCATTTTGCTTTCTCCTAAAGGTGGAAACACAACTTACGCACCACACAAGTCTATTTAAGCCTTAGAGTTGTGCCAAAATATAATAGCCCAGAAAGTTTTGATTTTTCTAGCCCCTCCAAATCCGTTTTGTATTTGAACTACCCTTTTACTGTAAAAGCCCAGGTGCCCGTCCTCCATTACAGCCTTGTTTTCCCCGCTCCCATTTTAAGTGGTCATCATTAAATTAATTGAGATATCATCAATATAAAGCTAAAACTCCTTTCAGGTTACTTGCCTTCCACTCCTTTCCCCTGGCCACCTTTGCGGTTTCATATTTACATATATTAAAAATGCATTTTCTCTCTTTTCTTGCTACCCAAGACTTGCACAGAATCAGGAAAGCTTTTAGTCCTCATCAGAGATTCGAATTTCCATCCTGCTTTCAGTTTATGGAGACCACATTTTCCAATGAGTAAACCCACTGATGGAAAATTCCCAAGCAGTTCCAATAGCCATACATACAGAGTTGACTAATTTACCAGGTAGCAAACCAGAAAGGGAGGGACCATTCCTTCTTCTGCGCTCATTCAAGAACAGCAGACTTCAGTGTTATTTATACAAGGTCCAGAAAATAAAAATAGAGGCAGATATATGAGAATAAATTACAGCCTTTAAAAAAAAGTCTGTAATACAACAGAAGCAAAGTCCCCAAATGTTTGGATGCTGGAAAGAGAGGTGGCAAGAGGAATTCTACTGTCATCCATTTGCTCTCTGCATCTCTCTTTATACCTCTCTAGCAGATTTTTTTTATTCATGCCACCAGCTCCAGGGCACAGGTCATGTCTGTCTATGTCAATCATGTTGATTCACGCTGTCTGATGCAAAACAGGGCAATGCATCGACACTGCAACTAAAACATGGGAGCAGGTAAAAAACGACTAAGTCTTATTGCCATTTTCTGAGAAGCAGAGAGGCAAAGCGCTGAAGCAGAGAAGACTGGGGACAAGGCAAGTCTTTTTGCCTGCTCCCAGAGGGACGTGCCGCAAACCATGGCTAGCCCAAGCGTAGTTACCATACATCTGGCACAGCGCTTTATTAATCAGATACGATAAATGAGATATATCGTAAATATCTGATATATGAGAATGACATAATGAGTTAAACTACAGGATAGACAACTGGGTCTGGGATAGATGTGAATCAGAGGTTCTGCCCAAGACACTTTTCTCTGGGCCAGCATTCCAGGTATGAACAGACAGCGCGAGCCAAGCACCACCCATGGTACCTTTCGTTACAGCTTTCAGCAAACATGGCACAGAGGAGGACAATTCTTGGCCAGAAAATTCACCCAGAGCTTTCCTTGGGCTCTCGCTATGACACTAAGGAGGTATTTTCCTTAATACCTTATTCCAGCTGTCTTTCCCCAAAGCAAGGCAGATCCTTCTTTCCTTGAGCAGGACGTCACCACCTCCTCAACCAGCAGCCACCCTTTCCCCTCTCCCTCACATGCAGTGTCTGGAGACAACTTGGAGCAGCCTCCAGGTTTAAAGGAAATACAGTCCCGTAAGTAGACACTACATTTGTATAGGTCAGATCACATTGGCACCCTGTTTTGAAGCTAGGTAAGCAAACAAATAAAAATCCCCTCTCAAAGATTATTCACTACACCACAGACAAAGAGGCCCCAGTTCTAATTCATTTGCCCTACAGAGTAGAAAACTTTTAAACCTGAATCTGTTCCTGTATGGTATTCAGATGCGATGGCTTACCATTACGAAGGGAATAAGTGCCTTAAAGAGAACAAGTCCCAGTGATGGTTTCTAATAAATTGCATTTGATTTTTCCTCAAGAGTATTTCTTGCAAAATACTTTGCTGGCTTTGCTTCTAAGAAAAGTAATTTGCTAATGCTTGCCTGATCATAAAATTGATTTGACCTTCTGCAAACAATCTGACATCATGGCGCGTTGCTGAGCCTTTTGAAGTGCATTAGGTGGTTCATGCAGCAGGGCTTTCTCCTATTTATTCTGTACGGCCTTTTTGTATAACTGATGGAAATGTTTCCAAAGGTTTCATAAAAACAACTTCAAGCCACTGATTAAAAAAAAATTGACATTCCAATGGGATATGTAATAACAAATTTCAGAGGGCGCAGGGAGGAATAACTGTCTTTTGACCAGCTCTACTTCTAATGCTGTTAAGTCTTGCAAACTATGGCCTCCCTCCTCCCCAGTGTGGGTGGCTGCTACGGAGCTCATTATGTTCAGGTTTTTAATTAGAATTAGCTACAAGTGGCAATATGTCATCTGTACCCGTTACGTCTTTGGAGAAACATCATGATGTAATTCAAGAATGAGTTAACTTAGCTCATAACCTGTTAATTTGGCAGGCATGTATGGGCTGATGAAGAAGCCATCAATCCTGATATGGGAAGAACAAGAACCAGACACACGCAGATTACCTGAGGGAAAAACCTCTTATAAATGGAAGAAGGTTTTCAAGGCTCCAGGTAGGAACCACTTATAACAGTCAAGTACAATTGAATATATTGCATTTCTCTGACAATGTCTAAATGAGGGGGGGAAATGTCTTTAAAATGTTTTAGCCAATAAGTTTTTTCCTTAACATGTTTTTTAAAACTTCAAAAACAAAGTTCTTGTTCATGGCTCACTTCTCACCAAGGACAGCCATTGACAGCTTAAAATGTGTTCAAAGGTGTTAGCTAGCATTCTGGAAAACTCTTGCACTCCTAAGCTGGGCTTGTAATTGAGAGCACCTGAGTAGGATAGAGCCTACATGTGCAGAATCAGCTCTGCAAAACGCTCGCTGTCCCAGGGACCACGTGAGCTCCCTTCTCCCGGAATGAAAAAAACAAAATCCCGCAGCTCCCATCAATAAAATACAACTCAGTAGCCAGCAGTACTGGGCCTTTATCATGAAGCAGAAATTCTCTTCCTGGTTAGCTCTTCACACAGAAATGCCTTGGCATTCACCGAGAGGTTTGTTGTCAGGGCTAGCTTTTATAGGAAGGAAGACTTCCTGATTAGATATAACCTGCTAATTAAAGCGTGACTTTATTTATTTACATGTCACATTCATTTATAGTTACTTATTTACATTATAAATTTGTTTGCCTTACAAACAATATTATTTAGGTGCATGCTAAATCTCCTCTGCAATGCTCATCACCATTCGAAGGTGTTCCTCAGGCTTGTAAGGGCCTTGACACAGGGAAGCAGACTCTGGCCTCGGGGAGGTGATGACTCTGGCTGCAGTTGCAGTGCACTTTCCTTTCTTAATAGAGAGAAGAATGACAATAAAAAAAAAAGCTCTAAGAGCAGGCAGCTAAGCTCTCCTTCATGAAATAGCAGAAAAAGTAGGGATCTTCTCCTCCTTTCACAGGTGATATGTATTAGATGTGGAGTATATCACAGAAGTAGGTGGGTAAATAACCAAGAAATCTGCCACCTAACTCCCTGAACCACCCCCTCTACAATTACTCTCCACAAGCCCCTGCTCCGCATCCCAGACAGCCAGTACTGCAGCGATCCAGCGTTCACGGCCACCCTGCTAACCGCCCGCTGCTGGCTACCATTACTTAGTTCGCATTGGAGGGGTACAGTGCTCACTTGCACAGTGTGGAGGGAGCTCAGCTCGTGAGCAGCCCCTTCCCCACCCAAGCCCTCCTGCTGTCCCCACAGCAAAAGGTGCTGGGGTAAGAGCTGGACAGGGAAGCAGCGCCTCTGGGTTGGTTGCTCTGGGAATCCAAAGCCTATAAAGGCTGTGCTGAAGATGCCTTTTTTTTTTTTTGGGACACATTAATGTTCTCTTTTGCTATCAGATTAGTGGTTGAAACAGCAGCAATTTTCTGCTTGCAGCCCTCTGTGTTGCGATCCTCTTTTGCCCACTGAACTGTACGTTGTCTTTCCTGAAGAAGAGAAGCCTGCAGCTCCTTATGCCTCTGCTGAAGTCCAGAAACTGAGAGGTGAGACAGCACTCACAGCTTAGTTACGTGCACATGACAGAGCTAACCAGTATCTCCTGCAACAGCAGCTCTTACCTTTGCTGGGACAAGGAATGGTGACCCAGCCTGTAGGAAGAGGGCTGGGGAGGGCCAGGAAATCAGCCCAGGAGCAGCCTCCTGCCCCTTCCAGCACTCTGACACCTGAAGGATGCTGCCTTTCTGCACCAATTTGGCCCTGAGGAGACCAGCCCAGGGCACAGCCACATGCAGCCAGCCACCTGAGGGGCAAAGACAGGCCACATTCAGCTTGTACTCCCTTAACTGGTAAAGGCTGTCCTATACTATCCTAACCAGCTGTAAGACCACAGCTGTTAATAGTGGTACATGCTCACATACATACAAATCTCATGTCAGATCGAGTGATGTGACCCAAATATGCATTAAATAACTAACAAAAATATGGACATAAAACCTTTTGCAGGGTCTGTCATTGCCTTCAGTGGTGGGTGTTTACCTGGAGCTCAGTTCTGCCCTGCAAGCACTGCCTCCAAAATCACTGGGAGAGCAAAGGGACAGGCTCTCCCAGCAAGGGGGCACAAGCAGTGCTTTAGAGCCTGCTGCTATGGGAGTGAATCTTCCTCTGAGCTCTGCAGCCAGAGCTGCAGCAGGTTCAGATCAGCAGCAACCACAGGGCCAGCCAGGTCAGCCTCCAACACTGAGGCAGAGCATTAGCTGCTCTCTGGCATCTCACTGGAGTTTCAGAGGCTTGGTAGTTGCTTTTAAAGGGCAAACCCAAAAATATCATGTAGCTTCTTCATTGCTGGATCACCTCTCCCCCATTCCTGTATTCTCCCCGCTGCAGGCTGTGATGGCTCTTGAATTACACTTATTCAAGCACATGGCTAGGAGAACAACTGAAACAGTGTGTTCCCCAACATTCCTGCTCAAGACAAAGCACCCAGAGCCTGCTGTGATTCTCCTTATTTATTGATCCAGACCTTAGGACAGGGGAGGGAAAAAAAAAAAAAAAGAGAGTAAGACAGCAAATGAGAGGGATCCCCAGGTGTCCCCACTGGTTGGTCTGATCTTTTCTTGCTACAGGGGAGAGGGTCCCTGGGTCTTCATCTAGCACTCTACCTTCAGGTGTCTACTTCTCAGTAGCATTTTTGCTTTGACCTTTGAGTTTTGAATCCGGGCCATAAAGCATGCTGAAGATGCTATGTTGAACATATACGTGGAAATAAACTCTGCTCCCCCACTGCAATGTGTTCACCAGTGGCTGCTGTAGCAGCAGCAATACAGTGCAGTAAAATGGCAGAGTCTGAACGAAGGCAATTGAAATGACTGAAGAGCACTGAAGAGCTAAAACTCTTCTTTCAGCCAGGAAGGAAACCCATGGAGTGTTACACGTTAATACTGTCATGCCACGATGAAAAGATGCTACGGGAAGGAACGTAGCTCGGATCAGAAGTGACAGACTCCTGGCAGGGGAGGATAATGAGTGGTGACTTCAATCGCAGGACAATGAAAAACTGTGGATGAAGACAGAAAGCACCTCCTGAACCATGAGACAGGTCTCCAACTCCATTGCACATCTAATCTGTAAGGAAAAGAACTCCAAGAAACTGAAATTTTGGGTTGTACAGGACAATGCTGTACTGTACACACAGGGATATGCACATGCAGAGAAAAAACATCTGAGGTGAAAGGAAATGAAGGAAGAACTCTGCTCGGAAGAAAAACGCTGGGCTTGGTTTTCATTATCTAAAGCCACAACTCAGAACTGTCCGACTGATGATAAGAGATGTCACCCACCCAGGGAGCTGGGTCCGGAGAGAAAAAGGAAAGCTTTCAAAACAGCTTCGATAAGACATTAAACTAGCTTAATATCAAGCCAGACTGAAAACAAATATTTTAATTCCAGAACATCAAAGCACTGGGAAAGAACATGCTAAAGCAGAAAATTCCTGAATTAAAACCTTGGGGTTTTAGTCTTTATGTATTTGGCAAGTAACCCATTACATGAATAATGCCAAACCTGTATATTCTGCAGAGTGTCCCAGGAAAGGTTTCCTTTAGCCCAAACCCCATTTTGAGCCAGACTCGTAAACTCCCTTGGTGCGTAATCCCATTCTGTGCACATAACCTTGTGCAATTTCAGCTGGTAACTATAATTTTCTCTTCCAAACTATTGCAGAGGACGCGTGTGGGCTGCTACAAGGCTATTGCTTTTCCCCCAAAGTGACCTTCACTCAAAGGATGACACCTGCTTGTATACACAGTAGTGTTCATGGCCTGAAATTAGAGACATTATGCGAGCAAAGCTCCTGAAGACTTCAATGGAAATTTTGCTTGCCCGAGGACTTGGGGATGGCCTACATTTCTTTTTATAAAGCTTTCTGGTCCATTGGGATACAGAGAACTACTGCGCACAAGCATAAAATTATGGCTGTGAGGCAATACCACCACGAGATAAATTATAATATAACTGCACTTAAAAGTGTGTTTAACACAAATTAGCTATATCAAACTAACACTGAAGTTATAGACTGCTGAAGCTGACTAAGAGATCTGAATGCCCAGCTGCTTTTAATTTGAGTAGAAATGAGGGATTTGAATTCCTTACATAGTCTTTAATGTTTCATCACTAATGTATAACAAAAGAAAATTAAAGTAACTTGCTCTTAAAGCCTACAAACCTAGCCAAAAGATTTTTGCCAACGTCTTTTGTGACACACCCCCCAACCATACTGCCATTAAAATTAGAGGTTTTCTGAAATCCCTGAAAGTACTCCCAGTTCTGATGAAAATTCAGATAAAAATTCCAACAAATTTCTTTTAATAGATCACTTTGGGCCATTTAAAAAAAAAATGTAATTGGGCTATAAGTGTATTTGTCCATTTAAAGAAAAACTTTAGCACCAAACCCTTTGCCCTACAACTCAGAGCAGAAACAACTGATCACCCGATACCTGCTCTTTCTTCCCAACCCCAACTGCAATGCTTCCATTTTTTTAACCTTTTTAAGAAAGCACAGAATTTGACTTCAAATATAACAGTTTTGCTTGGGCAACACTGTAAAATTATTTCCCATCAGAGCCAAAATGTTAGTGGTGATGGAGAAACAGGGGGCTGCTGGTTACATGAACACATCCTCTCACCATTTGAAAATATGCTAATAAGGAGTCTAGGAGCTGATAATATTCCTTCCTGGATGCCCGTATGCCTGTCAAAAGATACTAAGACAGCATCCCCCTGGGTTAATGACAATACTCAGAAGTATTTCTCTTACTAACAGCCTCTCTCCATTTTCTGCGGCACTTTTCTCCCGACTTCGCTCTCCTGAGCGGAGGTTAGCCACACAGACACCTCCACTGAAGCCAGAGCCCCACATGCAGGTACTATTCACCTCCACAGCAAACACCTGGCAGGTGTTTCAGACAGCCAGCTCCCCTGAGGTGAGAAATTTCCTTATATGTGTTTACTGTATTCTAGGAAAAACATTCAGGGGAGTAGAGGGCAGGAAAGCAATATAATGATGATTAGTGTAACAGGATTTGCTATTCTTGTTAATAGTTAAATCAATATAAACATTTACTGAACTGTCTTATGTGCTTGCCACAATCAAGTCGCTTTATATTTAGCTTAATGCTTGTAAGCCCTGGTTAGCATCTTCTGCGTCTCTACTGCCCACTTACTTCTGCAACAAAAAAAGCAAGTGGTGCAGCCTGGTGCCAGAAGTGGGATTTCCCAGAGCCTGCAAACCCAGCCATGCCTAAGTAACCTCCTCAGCCGCATGCCACAGCGTGTGTCCTGGGTTGGGCTGGATACAGCAGACACAATCTGGAGATGACAGGTCTCAGGATACATGGGACTTGCTCTATATGAGCAAGTTAATTGCGTAGGTGCCATGCTCCAAAACACCACTTGCATCAGACTTACAAATGGAGCCACACGTGCTTCCCGCCTGCGCTGGAGATGGCCCAACACTTCTGAAGCTTTGCAGATCACACAGAGTTGGATCCTGCACTTCCCACACAGTCTTTATTTGAAGGAATGACTTATTAGCAGCCCCTGCTTTGAGAGTTCGTTAATTAGATACCGAAGAATAATTAAAAGATATAAAAGCAGTCATATATGGAGGGACAAGGCACAACTGGTGACAGGGTGGGACAGCACCAATGCCACAGAGCTCACCATGGTGAGGCTGGTGGTGCCACAGTGGTGTTGCTGGGTTTTGCCCTGGAGCAGTTGTATCTGCTACTTCATATCATGGCATTTATGAGCTATTATTGGTCTCATACCACAGGACGTTGCATATGTTCTAAGGAGCCACAGGCCTTTCTTACCATCCTTATTCTTTAGCTTGAGTTTAAGCAGAGAGAGAGAAAGATTGCCTTAAGTTTTGTTTTCATCTCTCTGAACAGATAGTGCCAAAAGCATGGAAAAAACGTCCTATTGGTATATCAGTATAAAGCTAATTTAAGAGGCTCAAAACTGGCTGTGAAATAAGCCGAGAGGATCTCCAAATTGACAACTGCAAGGGGGAAGAAAAAAAGAAAATCTACCAAAGGCAGATTTCCCTGCAGAACAGCCCTCTCCATTGGAGACCTCGAGGGGAGGAGGGTGGCACTTTCCCCCATCCAAAAGCCTATCCCCATGACCTCGCGACAGGGGAAGTTGTGCCATTTATAGATGCTAGTCTGCGAGCAGACACGCATCGCTGTAACAGCAAATGCCACGGGCAGCATCTGTCCAAGGAGCCCAGATACCAGGGTGTTCCGGAACACAGCAACTCTGAAACATGTAGTTGCAAGATTAGTTTGCTATAATGTGTCTAATTTATTTTGGCATTTCCTAGGGACAAAAAAATAGCAAAAATCAACTATGGGCAATGGTTGTAACTGCTCTGAGAAGCATGAAAAAACACAATTGCAAGAAATGTTTTTTGGCTGGGTGGTTTTTTTGTTTGTTTGTTTTTTTAAAAAGAAACAACCCAAAACTTTCCATTGTGCCATTTGGATGCACTTTGCACTGCACAGTACCATAGGTCAACTCATGCCCAAGGCAAAGCCCAAAATACCGTTTCCCATCGGAGCTTCGAGATTGTCACCACACAAACATATTCGAACAGACACAAATACTGATAACCCAGCAATGCAGAAAAAGTTACATGCTTCTAACTAGAATTTGAATAAGAACAATCCTATCCTGCCAAAGGCCACACTGGAGCAACAAACCTCAAACACTGATCAAAACCTTAAATATCCACTGCTATGGCTGAACCTTTCTGTTAGGAATAGAGGTCTCCGACTCCTTTGGCTCTTTTCCAACCAATACAAGAACCTGCCTCCTGTATAGACAGTACAGTTAAACTGCTAAGAGCCTTACAGAGTGTGCCACAGGGGAAAGAAATCTCCAGTGTCCTGGGAGCCATTCACGTTCCAGACAAGCTTTGGGTAACTCTGCTGACTTACCATCTCACAACATTTAACTCATCACACACGATTAACATCTGCATCAAGGCTTACATACAGACCTGAATCTTTTCAAGAGTCTGGCTGAGTTTGGATTTAGGAAACTGAGGTCAAGCCCGCAAGAAGCAGGTTATTTCATCAATTAGTCTATTCTCCTAATGAGGAGAATTTGAGGGCACTGCTCTCTCAGGAATTTGTCCATAAAACTTGTTCAGAAGCTTAGCAAAAGTCAGTTATCCTTGTTCTTCCACATTTGTAGTACTCCACTTTCTGAATGCAAGAATGCATTTCCTTAGTCGAAAAAGAAGTGCTCTGTGATAAATAAATGAAGGAATGAAGCAAGAAGCAGGGACTTTAAATGTCCTGCTGGCTTTTAATATCTCTTTTCTTAAAAATAAACAAGTGACTAGATGAAGAGAATTCCCGGTTCCTGCAGGTAATGCGAACAGAGCTTTCAAAGAGAACACAATCACAATGATTACAATATCACATGTGAAGTGAACCACCACGTACTGGTTTCCTACTTGCACATTTAATGGAGCTGTTATGAGCAGACAGATGTAAGGAAGAAATTACCTTTGAGTAAAAATAAAAAGGGAGCTTGAGGATCCAGAAATTAACTGTAGTTAGAAATTAACTGGGGGGGGGTGGGGGGGGTGGGAACAGGGACGGAACAGACACAGGATGGGACCCAAACCAACTCCAGATGCAAAACACTAAGCAGACTCTGTGAAGAAGCATAGATGCAAAGAGGAGCCCAAATGCTAGCAACACTAATAGCATTCAGTGGACCATTAAATGCTGAAAATAGCTGTATAGTCAGCTTGTCCACAGTATATAAGGCTGTCATCCTCTGCTGTTTGAAGAGCTGTAAGGAGCCTGCTCAGCCTCTGAAAACACCAACATTCAGGGGCTGAGGCAAAGTGGGATGAAATCAACAACATTTAGTTAACACAAACGAGTGAGTTTCAAGTTAGATCTTGTGATTTACTAGTTGCTTCGTGCACTCTCCTACCCTGCTCCTCTCTGTGCTTACACATTTAATACTTCTCAGTCCCAAAGTGGAAAACCTCTGGGTATCTATAACTGTACTGCTGAGAAGACAAGATTTCCTTTCCATCAATACCAGATTATTGGCACCGACTTAGTTTAATCTACTAGCATAAATGCAGGCTAATTTATATAAATTAAGGCCAAGAGAACCAGAGGTCTAGAAGGGATTTCCAGAGGTCATTTAGTCCGTCCACCTGTGCAAGGAAGGACTTGCACAGGTTGTTCCTGACAGAGGTCTAACTTGTTTTCAAAGTGTCAGAGACTCACCTCTCCCAGGGAGTCTGTTCCAGTCCTTCACACTCCCTTAGTATCAGATTAATTACTAAAAATAAAGTGCCCTCGCTTTCCCTTGAAGCGGTTTAGCCCATAGCTTCTTGTCTTAACTGCCAGGGTGAGGAAGACCAAATCATTCCCTTTTTCCTTTGCAGCAGCTGACAATGTTTTGGAAGAGGTTTAGTCTCCCTCTCCTGAGGGTGAAACCCCCTCAGTCTTCCCTGGCGGATCATGTCTTCTAGACCTTTGATCAGTCTTACTGCTTTCCTTTCCATACTCAACCGTTGTCCAGCTCAGTCTTGAAGTACACTGGCCAAAGGTGAGCGCTGGGCTCCTGCTTGCTGACACAGAGCTGACTGCAAGGATTACGACACTTGCCATAGCAGCAAGTGTTGTGCCTTTTCTGCAACAGCATGGTATCGTTTATTCACTATCAGCTTGTGAGCCATCAAAATCTTCCATCCTTATTGATAAATCAACTACACACGTTGTTGTTGTTCCCCAACCTGTTGTAACTATGTAATAACCTATATCAAGAGTTTATTGCAATACCTAAATTTATATTCAGCAGAGGGACGATGCACTGTCCCAGCTGAACAGCAAACTGGTTTTGTTTTATTACCACATCTCTAGCTTGCAGAGATCAAACTGAACCCTAAGCCTGCCCAGTGTGCTCACAGTCTCTTCCAACGTGGTGCCGGGGGCAAATTTAAATTGCACACCCTCTCTTCTATCAACCAGATCACATACAGAAACGCAAGACAAGCACACAAAACAACCTGCTCAGAACCCCTCTCAAAAACACCCTTCTATCAGTTTTGCACCCAGGTATTTTCATCCATGCCATCCTTATAAGAGTGCATGTGAAACAGCTCCAAAGTTCAAACTAATCTCAGGCTGTTGCCCTGTTTCAGTGGGAAATTAGACTGGTTTGAATCTCTTGCATCTCAAAAAAATCTACACTGTGTGTTACTCATCCCCTCGTTTTCTTCTAGGTGCTCATAAATAGTTTGTTTGGTCATTTGTTCCAGTGTTTTTCCAGGAACTGAAGCTAAGCTGACAGGTCTATAATTCTAGACCTGTTTGTTAGCACCACTTTTGTACCGATGAGCTCAAACCTGCCCATAGTACTCCTGGGCTCTGCTCCAATAGACCACTTTAGCACATATTTAATTGCAAGAGTGAGAGACATCTGTGGCTGTAGAGGGGATGAGTCACATGCTTAATGTTAGGCATGTGCTTGGATGTTTTTCAAGTTCCTAAGAATGGATACATTAAAAAAAACCACCAAACCCAAGCAAAACAAAGGCATGTTTTCATACAGTGCTTAGGACTTTAAGAATGCAAATGACAGAAAATATTAAACATCAACCTCCGTGGATAAATGAAAAGCAGGAGTCATTCTCTGTTACCCTGTGATCATCTCCGCTATGACTTCTTTTGCTATTGTGCTGTTTTATTACATCTTTCTCAAACCTCCCTTATCTTAATACCTGTAACATTGTGCCTCCAGCAAGTTTTTCAGCATTATTAGTCCTTTCTTCTAGAGAGTTAATGAATTGATCAGATGTTACTTCATCTGCCATGAACTGCTATTGACGCCTCTCATAGCAGCTTTCTGTGCATTTCAAGTGTATTTTTATGCTCTGAAAGATGCAGTACTGACAGCTCTGGAGAGCAAGACTAATCTCACTCCTAGGTCAACTCTGCCCAGATGAGTTCAAACCAACAAAGCTATTAAATCCCACACTTCATCTCCCAACTGTAGGATTACCTGTAGCAGTATCCTAGGAGGAAGCAGCACATTGAAAATGGTCAAACATACGATGGGGTCAGCACACAATGGTGGGGCTCAGCAGGAGTCCTCTGCTGCTCTCCATCTTCTCCTCCAACTTCAGGAAGCCTTTGCTGCTCTCCAAGTCAGACATTTAGCTTCAACACAGCCCTCGATCTGACTGATGCTGCTTTATCAAATGAACTATTTACACCTGTTGAGCTGCTTGTGGGCTTGACTCTCTACACTGGTAATCACTTCACTCTACTCCATGGGACCGCCAGTCCAATGGCTAATTGCCATTTGAACCAAGTCACCTGGATAATCAGGTGCTGAGCCCCAGCATCTAACTCCCACCTATGCTTTGCTCTGCTCGGTTTCCCCTGTTTCTATCACTGCTTGTTGCCTGCTTCTGAGCCCAGGATGGACATAGCCAGCCAGGCTTTCTTCCATACCTCTTCTAGCTAATTCTTTCTTTCATCCTCTCCACACAAACCATTTCCCCAGACCAGCAAAGAGACCTCAAAGCACACTGCTTATCCCAGACTAAATTTATCTTATGCATACAGAATTGGGGAGGAATTCCAGCTACCAGAGCTCTCTTGCAAGCTAATTATTCTTCAAAGAAGTTTTAGGCAGTCCCAGGGAGCATCTAACTATTGATTTTCTACTCTGTACAATTTCCTTGCAAAATGTAATCATTCTCCTCCTGTCTCATACTGTCACTTGTGTCTCAGAACAACCTGGGGACAATAAAGAATGGAACAGAGGGCACCAAGAAGGTCACCGTCAAAAGAAATATCTCTGTACAAGCAGAGTCTGTAAAAGCAAACCCAAAAAATGTATGTAGACCTTGTTTAATATTCATCAGCCAGTGCACTGTATAACTGAAACCCAAATGTAACTGTTAATGAAAATTCAGGCTAGAAGGAAATCAAATGGAGACAGCATTCTAAGGACTCTGTCATTCCAGAGTTTCTCATGTCTGGATTTCTAGCGTAAATGTACCACAGAGGGAAATGTTGTTGAATATATTGGTTGCTTACAACTGGCTACATTTGTACGTATATTCACCTCTTTAAAAAAAAGGGAAAAGGAGTTGGCAATAAGAGACTGCAAGGAACTGGCCTAGTGTAAATCTTATTGCTACCACATGATTTTATGGAACAACAAAATAAAACTGGAATTGAGACCAGCAAATCTAAAAACCCTGTTGTGCAATATTAAGCTGTTTGTTTTTTTTTTTTTTTCCTTTGGCTCCCTGCACAGCAAAGCACTTGATGCACGATTAACTTCATGAACATTAAGAATGCCTTTTGACTTCAAAATGTTAGCACCTCTAAATTTACCTGCATTCTGAACACTGAGTATTTAAGCAGATGCTGACTTCTATGCTGGCGCTTAATTCCTCTGTGTTTGCTACAAGAACCAGCCCACTTCCGGACACCATTGAATAATTCTTCGATTCTGCCTAGTAAATCTACCTGGCGAGGGACGGCCAGTCTCCAGAGGGGCCCGAACCACCTTTGTTACAATCACATCACACAGCAAGGAAGATAAGGGCTTGTTAGGAGAGAACAGGGAGAGCAGGTTGGGCACAGAGCGGGGCCGCTTTGCCCACGTCCGTGCTGACAAAACCCTGTGATGTAAGTTAAAGCTGCTCCCTGAGTGTTTCTACTCAGGAGAGGGCTGCACAAAGCCAGTTCAAGAAGCTGCATTTGGGTCTCTGCTGACCTCTGCCAAGTCTCCGCTCTTCCCTTGTAGTATGGGCACGACAGGGTGAAGAACTGATTTTGATTTCTTCCATGTCTAGGATTAAAACCCTGCAGGACTAGGGCCGGGTGTTGGTTCTGAGGCTGTACTGCCTAAACTTGAGCCTGGTTTAATCAGGTTTTGCCAGCCCCTTTCCCTTGGACGTCAAATGACAGTTCAGGAGGTGAAATGAAATGCTTTGGAAAGTAGAATGCACAATTACAGTTCATAGTGGGTTTTTTTTCTAGTTCTGTTCAGAAATTTTCAAGTCCTTCCTATTTCCCTTAGGAAAATAAATACTTATCAGAAGCTATTTAATGAAAGAAAATAAAAAGCTATTATTGACTTAAAGAAAAGAAGTAGCTGAGCAAATTTAGGTAAACTGTCCCGCTGCTGCTGCCAGGCAGAGAAGTTGGTGCTCAGAAGAAAGCTTCTTTTGTATGTCAACACTTAGCTACGCATCCTGGCATTCATTATTTAACAGCCTCCATGTGACATATAGCTTTCAGAAACACGATACTCTTTAGCAACCCAGATAAGAACTCAGCTTCAAAACGTTCCGGTTGCTAACTGAGCAGCGCCTTCGGTCCTCACTGATCTGAAAGCACGACTGTGTGGACATCCCCGAGCGCTTGCAGAGCAATGCCAGTGGGCTCTGCCAGAAGGGAAGCTGATTTCAGGGTAGAAACATCATCACAGAACTCAGCCGCTCTGTGGCACCTTGTCAGTCAAATTCCTGTTCCCTGTTCTTCTGGCACCCTTGAAAATCTGCCAAAAATAAAAAACAAATGCCAGAGGGAGTGGCTAAAATCCACATGCAAAGTTTATCATTAAAACCTTAAATCTGAACTGCCAAATCCAAGTGCTTAAAGTTATGCTCTGAGCTCCCCGTGAGCAGCAGTAAAAATGACCCGGTTTAGAGTGACTCCGAGCATCTGCGGTCCTGTCGGTAGGCCTTGAACATTCACTGCGTTTCTCCAGAGCAGCTCTCGTTCCTTTGGGGGCCCATTCAAAAAGTGGGCATTTGCACAATGGCAAGAAGGACCGCCGCGGAAGGTCCTGAGCAAAACCCAGCCCTTCGGGATTTAAAATACATCTATTTTCACTTTCCCAGCATTAACAAGAGCACTTTCTTCTACACCTTCGGGCATCTACATGCCAAGAGATGAGGGCAAGATGCACAGAAGCTGCAAGCCAAAGGAGAAGACAAGCTGGGAAGAATTCAAGCTTCACCCAGGAGCAGAATGACATTTCAGTACATTATGCTTGGGAGGGTGCCAGTCCAAATGATCTCCTACGCACTGCCTAGGCTGGAAAAATGAGCCCCCATGTTTCTGTAATAGTGTAGTTACAATTTCGTACCAGTGATGCAACCGTTAGAGGAGGCAAAGATCCTCAGTCAGGGAAACTGCTCAGCTGAGGGGTATGGGTAAACGCACAGCTTCTGAAAAATGGGTGCTGTATTTTTCTCATAAAATTAGGACTGTGTGAGGAGGCAGTGAGAAGAGGTTAGAAACTGCCCTGAAGAATAACATTTACATCCTATTATCTACAAAGTCCTGGTCCTGCCAACCTCCTCTGAGCCCAGAAACTGGCCTTATGTGCTGTCTCACTGAAGGGCCAAGAAGGTAACCCTGCAGAGTTGCTCAGAGATGGCATGCTTGACAGCACTTCTGGCAACTGGAGACTGAACTATATCAGAGAAGCCAAGTCTTTTTTTCTGTGGGCTTTTACATTCCAGGAGGAAACAAGACCTACTGATGAATTGCTTCTGCATAATGTAAGTGAGGTTTGGGACCAGGTGCAGGTGGGTGAGTAGTAGCTGCTGTCTCTTGAATCATTCTCTGCAGGGCTCAAATTGCATCAGTGGGCTTAGCAGCAAATTTCAGTATCTCTGCTTCTTCTATTAAAAGCCCCTCCACTGTCTACGATATCGCTCCTTCTCTCGCACCCCTCCAACTCTACTATGGAGTTGACTTTTGACTTCTATTTTAAAAAAATGCAAACCTTCCCATATTTCCATCCTCTGGGCTTTTCCTGTTTTTTTTGTTTTGTTTTGTTTGGGTTTTTTTTTGGGTGGGGGGAAGGTATTAAGCTTGTCCTGCGCATGGGGCGACTCAGACTTGTAAGTAAGGAAACCAGGCTTCTCTGTCACACTTGGTCTCTGATTTGCTCTGTGCCCTTAGGTCACTTCTCTTCCACTTCCTTACCCACCCTTGGGCCCTGACTATCAGTGGGCACACTGCTAAGGAGAAGCAAATGATTCTCAATACAAAATTGCAGAGTAATTTTCATAGAGCTATTTCTAGTAGAAATCGGTGTCTAGAATCCTCCAGTTTGGACCAACTGGCAAATTATGCGCCACTTTCTGGGTTGTCCTTGAACGATCGAGCATGAGGGAAATGGGCCCTTAAACCACCAGCCCTCTGATTTATGCTCTTAACTAATGAGGGGTGACAGTAAATTATCTGCACCCTCACCTGTACCAGAATTAAGTCCTTAGGACACCATTTTGCAGGCTGACAGACCTGCTGGATAGGTGCTTATCCAGCAGACTGATGGCTGTGGCTGGTCATCCCCTAAAAGCACAATCTGCCCTCTGCGTGAATGTTACTTTACCCTATAAAGATGTAGCCACCTGGGGCTATTCAGTTGCTCGCCTCACCTAGGTCTTTGTCCAGGATGACCGAATGTATGTCCTTCTGAAGCCTGTAAGTCAACAGCACCAAGGAGCAGAGAACAGAGATACTGTTTTATGCAAAATCAGAGAAGGAGCAGCACCCTCCTGTGCTCATGTATATTTATTGCACTGTAAACTCAGAGCTCTGTTGCGCTCATCAGCACAAAGTATTTTTTGGCCGTCTGCCTCCTAGGTCTCTTTCATCGCATCCACCCTCCAGACTCTGTGTTTTCAAGGATGTAACTTTCCCGCTATACCTCTAAAACATCCCAGCTTCTCTGGTTTGTCCGTGGCACTTCCATGCTTGTCAGCGTGTCTCACCTGCTTCCCACCCGTCAGGTCCTGCGTCGCAGGTGAGAGCTGGCACGTCTGCACGGCATTATCCGAACGCTTAAACCTTGTGCAGCGTGTGCTGGCCGGGGCTGCAGGGCAGAGGCCACTTTTGCCTGCAGAGGGAAGGTGGCACAGGTACAGGACAATCCTCTTTTCCTGCAGGTAAAACTGGGCCCATTTTTCTACTGCACAGGCTGCTATCTCGTGGGCATTGTCTGGCACATGCATTTTCCTGGAAATAACAACCCCCAAGTGCAAAGAACAAGGTACTGTCAATATTCTGCTCTGCTGATCTAAGCAAACCACAAAGCTTCAGGTCCCTGGCTTTGGAAGATTATAGAGGAGCAGAGATGATGGAGTTGTTCAGCTTGTAACATGGCTGGTAGGATAGATTTTCCATAAAAATAACAGCTTTAACAGGAAAATCTATAGGTGCCAGTGTGGAATACTACGGTCAGGAACAGCAAGCTCGGCATACTTCTTACACAAAAGCTAAAACCCCGCTGCCTGCGTGACCGTATGAGCTTCAGGCTACTGCTGTTCTGTCATTGCAACAATACAGTGCAATCAGGCATCCAAAAGTAACAGAAATCTTTGTATTGACTTCAGAAAGTTTTGGCTGGCGTTCAGATGTGAGACAATCGGAGCTAGCTTAGAAATTGCTGATGGACCCTGGTGGTTTCATGAGCACCCTGTCCTTACAGGGGTAAGCTACGCCCTCGGAAAGGAGGGAAGGTCCTGGTATTTTCTTACCAATATTTTAGGATATAGCAACTTGAGTCCGATTTCATGTTTCTACCTCTTGGATTGTGAAAACTTGCAGTCAATTCAATGTAAATGTGTCTTCTGCTTTTTCAGGCACTTATTACACAATATTAATCAAAATTACTGCAAGTTAATTCTGGGCAGATTTGGAGTGGGATATTTAGGGCTTGGGTAAAATTCTTTTAAAATTTGCTAACGCTTATGCTGGATCAGTTTATCACCATTGACCTGATTTTGTATCTACTCTGACACCACTGCAACTTCCCAACAGTCTGACAGCATAAGGGCTTTTCATCATCATATGGAGATGGTCAGGAAGAGCCACTGTGTTCAAACACGTGCTCTTTCTCAAACTGAATTAACTTTTAACCAGAGATAAATCCTAATCTCAAGAACGTTGTGCCTCTTTTTCAGTAACTCTCAGGTTCAAAACAGTTTACTTGACGAATCTATGTCCGCACTGCGTGGCTAAGCTGAAGATACATGTTGGAGGAAACCACTTTGATTTCAGCACTTTCTAGCTCTGGTCACCAGGAAGAGAGGGAAACTTGATCTCCCCTCATCCTTATCCTCCACCTCCACTTGAAGCTCTCAGTTTGCTATGCTGTGGTAATCCTTCCGTGACAAAAATGGGTATTAGTCAGTGTGGAGAAGCAGTCTAAGCATTTTTACTCCCTTTGGGTCATTTTGCGGTAGCATTTTCAAGTCAGAATCACTCAACATTTGCCTTGCAAATGAGAAATGAGACACAACAGTGTTTACTTTTTTGTTTGCTTCTGGAATGTAATAATTGGAAGGTATAAGGTGTATTTTCACCTTCCACACTGCCCGTGCACAAGGATACACCAGCTGAACCATGACATATCTGTCCCTGAGCCAGGGGTGTTCCAGTTTAAAGAGGATCAGTTGCTTCAAGTTAGAGGAGAAGGTGGATTTTCCTGCTTCTAAGAGAATTTCCCTCCCATCTCCCTTCTTTGTTTGCTACTACTCTAATGCTGCCAGAAAGGACTTAATCCTAGGGACTTAATAAAATAACTTCTGACAAATGGAAGACTTCATCTCTGGAACAGACTGGACATTGTACGCAGTGACAGGTATTTGAAAATATTTCATGGGTAGAGATATTCCTGCCTTGCCCTTTAAAAGAAAGCCATCTCCCTTTCTATGACACCCTGAGCATGCGGCATCCTAAATCTGTTTTGTCAACTGAGTCCAGGGTTTTTAAAAATGTGCAATAAGATTATAATACAGCTCGTCACATTATACAGAACCAGACATCCTGCTTTGTCTTCAAAGACTTGATATTCCCCATGCACAGCCCACATGCAACCGCTCCTATCTAATTACATGCAATGACAACCTTCAATTGGCTCCCTTCCTTTGACACCACAGCAGAGCGTTCACTGGCTGAGTCCTGAAGTAGGACGCACAGCTTGCCAGCGCTAAAAACTGCAAGCATTTCTGTTCAGAATGTCTTTGGCTGTCTAACTGCACCAAAAATACACTATTTTAATTTTCTTCCTGGAAAGCTAGTTTTCCCAGTCCTGAAATGCTTGCCTGCAGAAGCAGATTCGATTTCAGCTTTTTGGATAGTTGCAGCAAGCGGCATCATCTGCGTGTTAGCATTAGAAGGTAGGAATGTATTTTGCTAAACTTCTATCCAGATGGGCCAGTCCAGATGAGTTTCGTGTTTCTTTCTGTTAGATAAGCATCATTCTCACTGTAAAGGCATCGAAAAGTCCCAGCTCAGGTCAGCAGCATGCTGTGCTATTCGCTCTACAATAGCAAGAGGCAAGGTAAACGGTCTGGGCTCTGAGCCGACAAGACACAATGGATGGCAAAGAGAAGAGTCGCATTCATGGTGAAGCGCAGGTAACACAGCCAGCTCCTACAGGTTGGAAATCCTGATCCTGCACCCTGGAAATCATGAACCTAGCTTCAAAAGCGTAAGAATGTTAAACAAAAGAGGGGTCTCTGTTTATCGTTTCCTAGGTCTGCTTGGTTATTTGGAGCTTTTAGGAGGCACTCTGTCACATTCTCAGCATTTTTCTGAAGCTTTGACAAAGAGTCACTTTGCACTAAACACGACTCCTGTGAAACTAAGGATGGCTCTGCAGTTACCTGAAGAGGCATCAGAGTTTAATCTTTGCTTCAGAAAATAAAAATAATAATGACTTCCACACGACGCTGGAGAGTTGGGGCTTTAAGAAAGACATCAAATATCATTACTCCTCCTACCCACTACTGAGAGTGGGTACCACTGAGCATGACAGATGGCAAATTTTGAGACAGCTCCAATTTGCGATAAGACTGCCAGGAGGGGTAGAGGGCTGAGGGAACAGGGACAAGAGAATGGGTAAAATAAACAGAGGTAAGTAGACATGAGAAGAGGCAAAAAGATAAGAAGGAGATTAAGGGCAGAGAAAAGCTACACTGCCTCCTCCCCTCCCTTCTATCTTGATTTCTAGTGGAGCTATGCTGGACAAGACCTCTGTATATTATTTAAATGTCCCGTAGCAAGCTCTGTTCCTCACAGACACCAACCCTCTGCTCAGGAACTAGTTAAAAAGCAGATCTTTATTCCCTGAAGTCAGGCTGGAAGTCCTAGGTTGCACTGGAAGAGCACAGCCCATCCCAGCTCTCCTTTATCGTGGTCCTTTCCAGCCATTGCCGAAGAACAAACTGACAGTGCTTTAGAAATGTGCTCGGTGTTTTGAGGGTAGGGACAACATGGCAACACTTCCCTGCTCAACAAAAAAGTTACAGCATCATTTTTTCCATCTGATTTGCTTCGGAGCAATAACTAATAGACCTAGTAAGATCTGAGCAGTATCTTTCCCAAGAGAAAGGTAATCTTAAATGTCTTAAATCCACAGTTCGGCACTTCTGGAAATGGCCCGATTCGCCGAGGTGTGGAAGAACTGCAGCCACTGTGATCCTCAGGAATGCAGCACTTTTGAATATCTGCTTATCTAATCACTTAAGAAGAGATTATGATGCCTCTGGGAAGCTTGTTCTTCAGTTTTTTAACTGTAGCAACTTGTTATTTCACACTGTGAAACTTCCTGGGTGACCTAGAGGAAAGCTTTAAGCACAAGCTTCACGGGTCGCTGCTCCCAGAAAGGCGCTCGGGAAGAGTGGAAGATCCCTGGCGTGTTCTAGGCGCAGACTTGTCCAGATCCTCATCAGCACCAGCCTCTAAGCATCTTCCGTTTCCTCAAAATCCAGACCTTTGCTTAAACTTGCTACAGGTAAACCACAACTGACTTGAATTGCCTAAGAGGTCGAACAGATTAAGATAGAGATAAAAACTTAAGAGTCTTTAATTAAAATGAGTTCCAAAGATGAAAAAGGGACTTCAGAAACTAGACAAAACATAGAGTCATAAATCCAATATGAATACTAACACGTATGCATGTGTATGTGTGTGCATACACGTATATGTATATATTTGAGTTAGGAACAGAACAATATAAACCAGAGGAAAATCATTCCGACAAACAGGGAAATTCTGCTGCAAATACTCTGCACTGCAGACCTAAGTGGCCTCATTTACTGGACTAGGTAGTGATGAAGTTGTTTCTAACTGCGAAGGATACCGTTCTAATTCATAACTTTCGGCCTGAATTATTCTGTTGCTCTGACAACATACTGCTCCTGTTCTCAGACGGGAGCGTGCCACATTTGTGTGCCACATTTTTAATATCTTTTGAAGTTTATTTGGAATAGAGACAGCATAAGATTCAGAGGTTAGTTTGGTCACCTCTTATTCTTTGGGAGAATGGTTCTGTCACTGCCTGTGATCTTTGTGTTATTAACGGGACACGAGAGCTGGGAGAGTAGAGACTGGCAGACATGGAGAAGAGGTGGGTAGGAGGCACGGAGGAGGTGAATCTGGGATCCCTCCCCATCTTTTTATGCTGGAGGGAACCAGACAGGGAAGCTGGCTGGAGGACAGGCTGTTATCAACTCTCATGATTTCAAGGGTTGCATAATATTTTTTAAATGTAAAGACAAAGCTTTGTGACTCACGTAGTTGCAGAAGACCGAGTGATCTTTTGAAGGCTAAAAAAGGGCAGCCTCTCCCAGTGTGATGGAGCGTGATCAAATAAATCCTCCTGAGGACAGGTATCTGGATATCTTCTTTTGGGTTTAACCATTCCACTTCCTACTTTCTCTCCCAGCAGCAAAGCATAACCTTCCTTTCCGAGGCACTTGAGTCTTTAAGTCCTATTACACAATGCCTACAAGAGATCCGAGCAGTGCAGAAGAGAGAGCACTGACCAATTTAAAGCTAAAGTAAATCTAGACAGATGGGCAGCCGACAAGAGTAAAGACATATGAATGCCTCAGCCCACGGAAAAGAGATTTAAGCAACAATTATTCCCTTTCTCCTTAGAAAGTCATTCAAAACGCTCTGTGTCAGTGCAAAGGGATCCCCACGCAAAGGTAGAAACACAGCTGATTGCAGGGACCAGTGCCATTTCTGGAGACTCATGGGCAGCAGGGTGCCACCAGTTCTGAAACCCCTCTGCCACAACCAGGTTCAGGAGGTGTTTAAGACAAACTACTAAAAGCGAACAGGGCTGACCGTGGAGCTACAGTGGTGCAGATGAGGCAGATAATTAGGACCATCCCTGTGCGTGTTAAGTCCTGCCGCCTCCTTTGCTGCTGTGTATATGTCAACGAATGACTCTGGCCCCTTTGTATTTTTCACAAGCCAACTTTAAATTGCGATTAATAAAGGCATCTGGTTCTTTCAACCGTTTCATTTTAGTCAGAGGAGGCAGATATGACATACTATCCCTTCCAATAGCTGCTTGGAGAGTTTCTTGGAGGAAAGAAAGGGCAGAGAAAACACAGCCTAATCAAATTTCTCCTGTAATCTCATCTCTCAGGGATCTTTGTTCAGCAATGTAAAACTGTCATTTTAGCCTACAAGAAACAGGCGCTTTCCTCCACGGCGGATCGTGGCAGACACATAACCGGGCCCCAAAGAACCCACAACAATTTAATGCTATAACATAACATACAAGCACCATAACACGATAATGCGGCTGTATTAGAACCCCCCGTTTCGCGGATCTATAAATACTCACGACGCTTTCATTTCGCACCCTACGGCTAGTCTGGGGTGACCGGGCTGGGTGAAACTCGGGCGAGCGGAGGGGTTGAACTCTCCGTGGTAACTTCAGCACCGGGTTTCGGCACAACCCAGCTCCCTCTCGGCCGCACAGATCCAGCCTGACAGGCCATCATCCCTGCGCTGTTTTTTCTTCTCAACAAGCCACGAGAAGCATTGGGGGGGGGGGGGGTGCCCCCTCCCCGGCGGGGAGAGACCCCCGCCAAGCCCGAGGCTCCGCCGGGGCGCCGGCCCTCCTCCCCGCCGCAGCGCGGCCGCGGGCCCCCCGCAAGCCCCCGGGGACCCCCCGCAAGCCCCCGGGGGCCGCGGGGCGAGGGCGGTGCCTGCGGGAGGGGAGGGGACGGGACGGGAGGGGACGGCCCGCGGCCTCCCTCTGCCCACACCGGCGGCGGCGGGGCGGGCGGCATGTGGGCGGCAGCCCCTCTCCTCCTCCTCCTCCTCCTCCTCGTCGCCCTCCTGCCGCGGCGGTGGCGTCGCGGGGCGGCGCCGCTGGAGCCGGCCGGCCGGGCCGTGCTCATCACCGGCTGCGACAGCGGCTTCGGGCACCTGCTGGCGCTCCGCCTCCACCGCCTCGGCTTCACCGTCTTCGCCGGGTGCCTCAGGCCCGGCGGGGAGGGGGCGCGGCGGCTGCAGCAGGAGGCCGGCGGCGCCGGCCGGCTCCGCGTCCTGCGGCTCGATGTCACCCGCGCCCGCGACGTGCTGGCCGCCAAGGAGCTGGTCCTCAGCCACCTGCCCGAGCGAGGTGAGGCGAGCCCCAAGCCGCGCTCGGCTCCTCCATCCCAGCGGCCCCTTTCGAGGCGGAGAGGGGGTCCCCGGCGCCCCTCCGCAGGTGCCCGACTGGAGGAAGGCGCGGGCGAGGCGGAGAGCGACGAGGGTGCGCGCAGGGGAGGCGGTGGGAAGGCGAGGTGTCCCTCGGCACGGTCTGTCAACGGGGGAATAAAGAAAGGAAACGCGGGGAGGGCCGCTGCCGCGCTGCAGCGAAGCGGCTGCTCCTCGTGCGACTTGAGGTTTTGTCAAGCTAGGCCATGGACGGGTTGCTTAAAAGGGAGCCTGTCAACTGTACGCCTTACAGGGAGCGTACAGGCGGGAGAACGGGTAGACTTCAGCTTGCAGAATAACTGCAGACAACCTGAATCCTGGGCTATCCCCTCAGAAGACGTGGCAAGGCGCGGGTAGCAGGGGCGCCGTCGCCTCCCTTCCCGCCTCGGCTGCAGGGCGAGAGTCACCCGGTGTAATACTGGGGGATGCACTTGGCGCAGAGCAGGCTTACTCAGGCTCAGAAGTAGGATTCCCCCGGAATTACAAACGCTTCCTGCTCACACAGGGAAAATAAGCGGAGAGAATAAAACACACAGAACGATAATGAAGTGCAAGGCCTCTGCCTGCCTGGTTCATTAGCACCTTGGGAAGGGGATGAAATGAGAAGCGAAGTACGGAAAAGCATAGATGCCACTCATTAAGTACATGTATTTACGGTTGATCTTGACCTTACCTGATTAAGAGGCAGAGCCTTCCCCTTCCAGGCTCTTTCCCAAGCTGCAGAGGCAACACAAATGACTCACAAAAGCCCTTATAGCCTCAATGGGGAGGGGGTCACCTGAGACTCTGGGTTACAGGTAATTTATCCTGTAATTCTGGCAGTTTATGCAATGGCCATGTTCACGCTGTCATGTAGACTCTTGAGTCCACCGTTAGCACTAACTTGCTGGTCGTCCTTGCTGTTCGTAAGCGTGTGGACATGCCTTCGGATCAAGGCAAATCACGCTAGAGACATGAGGGCTTGCTGGAGGGGCCAGGAAAGACACCTGAGCACAGCTGGTGTTGAAACGCAGTGTGCACACCGCGTGCGCAGAGACAGCCGTTTTCCTGGGTTGTCAGCCAGGCCCTTACACCCATAACACAGGGCTGGGCACACGCAGAGCACACATTTTCTGAAACCTTTTTCCGTTGTCGGTCAGCTCGTCTGCTGCAGCATTTTGAGGGTACGCTGCAAAGGCAGAAAAGAAAACATAGTTTTATAGATCCAGATAGCCATTTGGGAAAACTCCCAATTATCAAGTAATCTTCCTCCTAAGTTTATTAAATAAAAAGGAGCAAAAGAGTTATTTTAATGTCTGATAATAATGGAGTGAATGCCACAAGTCTTCATAATTTATAAAATATAGGGGCATAAATATTTTTATCTCAAATGTAATGAAACTGTGAGGATACTCTACTTACGTCGAATCTTTAAGCAAAAGACTTCAGCAGGAGCGTTCCTTCTTGGCACCTCTGAAAACAGATGTGTTGTTTTCTTTGGTATTTTAACTTCATAAAAACAATTTCAATTTAACAATTCAGTTAGCTCTTATATTAACCAATTTATTTGTTAAAGATAGGAATTGTCATTTTTTTTTTACATTCGGGTCAAAGATTTTTTTCAATTAAATTCTTTTTCAGTAGGAAAGAGAATTCTGAACCATCTGTAATTGCGTTTCTGTTCTGAAAGTAGCTAGAAGATGAGAAAAGCGTGTGACTGCAGAGAACATTTTATCTGCTGCCCAAAGGGTGGGCAGTGGAGCATGTGCCTCCACGTCCCACCAGTTCAGGAACTCTCCGTAGTGAATCCTTAGGACCTTTTCCCTAGCGGATCACAGACAGCAGCATCCACAGCCTGCACCAGGAGACTGACCAAACGGCAAATCAGGTCCATGTCGGACATTTGTAGTAAGGAGAACAAAGAGCAGGTGGTGAGTCCAGTAGACTGTTTTAAATAAGCATCGGACAGAGAGAAAATCTGCTTTTGGTTTTTGCACAAACAAGTCCAACTGATGTAGGAATCCAGGGTTGTGCTGAAAGGTTATAGTAGATCATAGATTATCTTACATAAAAAGCTATGAAAACACGCACCTTTAAAATACTTACTGGCAGTGTTCTGGATGTCCTTTTTAGCTGGTAAATACTGTTGGACAGTTCTGTCTCTCCCTCCCCCTCCCTCCAAACAGGATAATTCTATTCAGCAAGTCCCTGTAGAAGCTGAGAAGAGGTATCTATCTCTGGGATTCACTAGGTGTTTGCTTAGGGATTGTTCCCTCTCTGCATTTTATGCCATTTTTACTATAATCAGTTTCACTCAGGTACCAAAGATTTTATGAACGTCACACCAGCGTGCTGGACTTATAAATTCAGATCACTAAAACCATATCATTCCAAAAATGGTCAGAAAGAAACCACTGCAGCAAACTCCAGGTTTAATGGTAAGTATGCAAAGGCATTCCGAACTAAAACCCCAGAAGATGTACCAAAACAATGAAAAAGCAGTTAAACAACAATCCCTTTTTGCATGCTGTGATTAAATAGCTCAGAGTAAATCCTGGTAAAGATTAAATATTTATTCTTTATGAATACAGTGTCATCCTTTCCATGGACTCTGCATCTCAGACAAGTATGACTTCTTTGAATGTCAGACATTGGCAGATACGCTCTCTTCCAAGTCATCTTAATCTGACTGATTAGCCAAAATTTTGTCCTTTATCTTAAATCTTTTCTTGTCGTTGATGAAAATGCGCATTTTCTTGCATTTATTACATCTCTATACACGATTTTCCTCCTTTCAAACTTACTGAACACTCTTGTTTCTGCTTGTACTTCCATAAAGCCTATTAGGCCTGGTCAGCATCACATACTTTTTTGTTCTAGGCCCGATATACAGACAAAGTAAGAGAGCCTCTGTCCTGAAGAGTGTGCAATCTGCAATGGAGGGCTCTCCAGACAAGAAGGTAGCAATGAACAGAGGCTCCGAGAGCTCAAGCCCTCCTGAATCTTGTTCTTCAGCAGATTTTAGTTGCTTCAAACCTAGACCCAAGTTGATCAGGCTACTGGTCTACACTGCAAAGCTTGTATTTTTTGCCTAGAGTCCCAGTGAAAAATCTGACCACCTAATAGTGGACTCCACTGGATGTGAGAGTCACACTCGCCCACTGACTCAGTTCACTGGATGGAAAGGCATGAGAAATTCCTCAGTCTGGGGAGAACAAATCCAAGAAGCCTCGCTCAGCAGTTGCTGGTGGCAAGGGAAGTCATCCAGGATGGAGGAATACTGTTCTCTGGTATTTTCCTGTGCCCAGGATAATTTCTGCTTTAAGCAGACTATTCAGTATAAAAACTAAAAAAACCCTAAATCTCAGGAATAAAGCACACTACTCCCTACACATTCTAGTCATGCCGTAACCATGAGATAACTAACCCAAGCTCCACTTTGTCTTCTCTCTCTCTGTTATGCAAGAGTAGAAATCCAAACTACTGGTAACACACCTAGCTGGACATTCTGCCACTTCAGAGTTTGTTTCCTTGTAAATATTTGCTCTATTCTAGACTGTGAAATTATGTCAGTCTGAAAAGGATGGCATAACAATTTCCATGGTACGTAGCTCATTCTCTAGAGCTAACTAACTGTCCCTCCACAAAAATCTGCTGGCTCTGATGGTTTTCTTTTTCTTTAGTTGTTTTTACAGCTTGCAAGCCCATTAAAATGACTTTCTAAAATATTTAGAGTCCTTTCTTGCTTAAAAAGAAGGAAATTCTTGCACTTGCATGGTAAAACCAACATGAAGTAGACTGGGACTTTGGAGCATGTTGATTTGCAACTCTCTTAAGCTCTACAGCAAACCTCATTTTTTTTCTGATTTGCTGCTTCTGTTTAAAACAGGAATTGCTCTTCCTCTCCTTGACTTTTGCAAGTGGGTGACATGTAGCTAGCTGGAAGGGATGGATATTAGTTTTAGTCCTACCTCCTACTCCAAAGTTATTAAATACTCTCCTCCACTTAATTAAGATTTCCTATTCACAGAATCCACCCAGTAGGCCCATGGTACAATATTTTAGCCCAGACTCGCTATTCAAATAGACGCATCCATGCAATGAAGACAACCACAGCATAATATTCCGAGCAAAGGATGGTACGTATCTGAAACTCAGCAGTCTCAGCTGACGCATAACTATGAATGCCCTGCATTGCCACACACAGATTGGCTTGTTCCCTCTTCAGTTTTTTGAAAGGAATATGGCAAATCACACTCTCCTTCCTTTGGCTGGTTTGCTTTAGTCTTCAGTTGGGATCTTTCAGGAAAGAGCCTGTCATTTTTGCATGGGCTCAGGTTTAGATGAGAAACTCCAAAGATCAGTGATACCAAGAACTCATGTTTGAGTTTTGAAAATCTGGCTGAATTCAGATATTATCTGTGTGCAGATAATAGAAACCTACATAGAAATAGCCAGATTTTCAAAAGGCTTTGCAAGCACAGAGCTTGATAGACTTGAATAGAAAGAGTACTTTTAAGAGTTTCTGGAAAAACATCAGGCATCTTTTGGGCCTAAGTATGGACTTCGGATATGTGTCTTTCGGTCAACATGTCTTGAAGTAGAAATTATCTGGGAGGTTATGTGAGAGCTAGTGTTCTCCTCCTGAAAGCCTCACTAATCTTAAATAAGGTTTCCTAAAGTGATTATTTAGATCCCCTGCTATATCTCTTAATCTTTGTCCTCAGGATCCATTTTCCCAACACACAGATCAGTGAAAATCTCTTTGACGTCCAGTTCTGCTTTCCAGTTTATTTATTCCCTGCCTGCTGTAGCATAGCCTAACACCCCTTTTCCCAAACTGGGCTTGGATTGCGTTCCGTTTTGACAGTCTGAGTGATTTTTCCCTTCCAGATGAAACATCAGCTGCTTTTTCCTAATGTGTCTGTGCATGGACACTCCGAGGAAACACAATGTCTTTTTCCTTCTGCTGTTCAATTCTCACTTGTGCCTTGTCCTTCTAGATTTCCATCTAAGGATTATATTTCTCGGGTTACCTGAGCTGCACTTGTCTAAGCAAATATGTAATGTATTTTGTATGCGTATTTCTAGCATTAATTTTTACCACAAACATTTCAGGAAAGGAAGACCAAAGCAGATTCAAGTACCCAGAGTACATAGCTGCTGTTTCTCAGGAGGTAGGAAATTTTCTGAAGAAGTGGCGGAAGGGGGTAATGAACTGTTCGTTATTTGAGTAGAATTTTGCGAATTGATTCAACTGAACAAAGTGGCAGGAAAATTTGTGGAAAATATCAGAACATTTCCCATTTGGGAATGCCAAAATGTTCTAAGAGACAATAGGTTTCTCTTGAGGACAAACAAAATGTTTTGAGCTGGCCCTGAGCAAAATCTCTTTTTATGTTTACTTCTCTTCAGAAAAGTCTGTTTCAGTTTAACTCAAGCCAGTTTTTCCCCTCTTGACTTTTGATTTGGCCACTGCACAGAAAGAAGGAGCCATTATTCTGTGAACACTGCCTGTTTGTACACACAGGCTGGCCTTGCCACTAACCACCGGGAGTCTTCAAAGTGCATGAGGCAAATGGCTGGAGAGAAAACTTAAGCCTTGCAAGTTAAATTCTCTGTTTCACAGTTCAGAGAAAGAGGAAGAAAATCAATTGTCTAAAGTTTAATGGCTGTATTTGTGAAGCCGTAATGAGTTCAGGGATATGTGGAGCAAGCGTTCTTGCTGTGCTGTGCAGGATGCAGTGGCAGAAGCAAAATGACTTTTTTTTTTTGTAATTAGGAAAAGTAAAGCTGAGAAGATCAGGGAACAGCTTTTGCAGTGATGCCAGGCTTTAGTTTGCCTTGTGTTAGAGTTAGGTTATGTAAAAATAAACCTGAGTACAGAGACCTCCAGCCTTAAGTAGAAACAGATGGGGCGTGCAGCTACTCAGCCCATCTGCAGATCAGATCATGTGCAAGTACAAAAATATTGATAATTAGCTTTTACAGAGGACTCTCTAATCCATTGATCTGGAAGCGTTTTACAAGGAGGTCAGTCCCATGGGGCTAGTTCTATTTTAAGAAGGAGAAATAAAGCCACAAAATGATGGAAAGGCCTGGAACAATAGGGCAATGGCAGGAAGAAGAAGGAAGTCGAGAGTGCCCAATTCCAGTGGGCAATTTTTTGGTCCATTTCCTCTCCTCTGTCCACTAACATTTGGGGCAGTAGAAAAGAGGTGAGTACGTAGGAAACTGCTGGATTACTAGGACAGCAGTCAGTCTGTATCTAAAGTTATAAGAGAGGACCACTGTCAAGGATTGCTGTGTGACAGACTGCTAAATAATGATTTATTCTCTTTGGAGGACAGAGTTATCTATGTTCTGTGTGGAAAATGCCTGAATTTGAGTGTTTTGCTCTGCAAGTGAGACATTCACTGAAAGAACTTTGTTTCTTTCTCTGTTTAAACACTGATTTCATTACATAATACAAGTAGTGTATATATGTTAGGAAAACTTAGAGAGGTCTGCTTTACAAACTAATTTAAAAAAATTATCTGTTTCAGCTTTAACTATTGCATTGTGAATGAAATCCTCTATTAGCTGTTCTTGGCAGGGCTCTGGAAGGACCAAGATACCATGAAATCATTGCAGTAGCTTTATCAGAGAAGATTAGAAGGAAAAAGAGTTCAGTGCAAGGGTTCCTGCAGCACCTTCACCAAGGTGACCAAAGGACCCCCTGAGAACATCTTTGCCACCACAGGTACAGGAGGCTACAGCTGGGCTGGCATCACACCCATGCGCAAGCCCTGTGTCCAGAGGAAGGAAGAGAGGCACTGTTACCCACCCTGCCTCACCAGAAACCTAGGCTTAGAGATCCTGTAGAAGGCATGACAAAACAATCATTTGCCTCAGACGTGTGCAAGAAATCTTAAAAAAAGAATGCATAAGCAAAATTGTCAAGGCCTGGCGGAGACTATTTCAGTGCAAACTGCAAATTATTTCAGTGCAAACTGCAAATTATTTCAGTGCAAGTCAGGCTACCCTATGTACTTCTTAGTTACACTGCTGGTCACCCTAGAACTACCCTCAGTCAGGATTTGAAGACAGAAAAGGGAATGTTTTCAAAAGCACCGTGTCTCACACTGCTTTACTGTACATCTACAGATACGTGCTCTGAAGGCAAGAACAAGTCAGCATGGCTTAATCAGCATTTAGTCAGCACATCAGCTCCAAACTGCGAGCACTCTACACTTCAGTGAAAAAGCATTTCCAACAGTTGAGGTTATTAGCACCGCACAGTGCTCACACGAAGCATTCTGTGGCTTTGGGCTAAAGGGCTTTCGCTTTTTGGCAGAGAGTTGTGTCAGAACAAGCTTTGCTGCTGATAAATTTCCACTTGTAAACACTGGAATCTTACTGTGTTTCAGGGGTCTGGGCTCCTTAGCACCAAAACCTGTTGTTATGTGGGGAGTAGAGTTGTCCAAGAGTACAAAATAAAAAAAAAAAATAGTGTAGCCACTGACCTTACCCAGTTACTTTACCCAATACTGCACCCGTGTACGTGATTCTGGCTGATTTCAGAAGGAATCGAAGATTAAATCCTGGAAAAGGAGCCAAGCCTTAGGCTCCTAAATTAGTCAGGCACTTTGAAAATACTACCCTTTAGCCTTTAGACTGCTTAATATAATTTTTACAAAGCTGCTCATAGCACACAGTGGGATGACAGTAATTAAAATATTGTGGTATACCACATTGGCCATAAGATATAGTCTCCTAGATCACGTTATTCATAAATAACTTAAGACAACTATAAAGTGAGTGATTATTTAATAGCACTGAGACTTATATAGTCCAGGTAATGGCCACAATTACATTCCTTCATTAAACAAAGCATGTCTGCACTTACAAGTGGAAAAGACAGATAACACAACTAAAAAGTTGTTTCCAAGGGTACAAATCATTAGTGTTTTGTCACCTAATGGTGGTTGTTTTAGAGTGAAAAATGCTTGTTGAGACATTTCTCTTCCATAGGTTTCTGGGGGCTTGTCAACAATGCAGGAATATCAACATTTGGTGAGACAGGGTGGCTGTCAATGGAGAAATATGAACAATTTGCAGATGTGAATCTCCTTGGGAGCATCAGGACAACCCTGGCATTTCTTCCCCTTCTAAGGAAATACAAGGGTAATGCTAATCCACTGTTATTTAGAGTGGTAGAATAATTAGCTTACTATAATCAGGGCAATGTAGCATCTATAAAAGAAGCCTTAATTGTCTCTCATTGAACTGAAATGACAGCCTCCTTCTGTGTGGCCTGAAAGAGCAACTTGATCCTGAAAAGTGGGTAAAGTTGTAAGGGGAAAATATACCCTTAAAGGTTCTGTCTTTACAATACATAGACCAAAGTATTTACAAGTAATGACTCAAAAAAAAGAGAGAAATAAATGCTTACAGTAGATCATTAAGCCCAGGCAAGACTTTGTAAGCACTGACAATCAGAAAACAGACAGATCCAATAAACTGCTTAACTTTATTATTTAGGCTTTACAATTTTACTGTTTGGCAATTGCGAGAGGAAGGATGATCCTACAGAGATGAACTAGAGACATCCAGCTTCCAGTTCCAGGCCTAGCAAGATCCTCTCTATGACCTTGGGCAGGAAACTTCAAGTATGTGAAACAATGCCATACAGAGATGCCCGGGTGTCGAATGGGACAAATACATTTGCATGGACATCCATACATGTGGGCTTTATCCTTTCTTCTGAGAAGAAATGGTTCAGATAGCCCTCTCCAGCATTGCAGCATGTCTCAATCGCTTTGCAGTTTGTTCCCTACCTGTCCCCCTCTATATTTGGGAAACAAAGATACCCTTTTCCTTTCTCTCTCTTTTGCTCAGCTTGTCTATTTAAGTTGTAAGCTCTTTAAGGTGAGGATTTGTTCTGTGTGTATACAGCATCAAGCACAGTAAGGGCTAGGTTTCATCTGGAAGCCCCAGATATCACTGTTACACAAAATGTTGGTAAGATAAAAGCATCCCCTTTTTGGCTGCTCTGCTTCTTTCTGCTCGACTGCCTTTGGTTGATATTTTGAAGCAAGAAAAAAGACACTTTGAAATACTGCAAGCTGGATGTGTTTTTGTAAAAGAATGTTCTATTGCATATACTCAGTGAGAAACAGTGGATGTGTTATGTGGCCATTACACGGGGAGACATTGCTTTTTTTCTGTGATGTCCTAGTTACTGCTAAAACTCTGATGCTGATCCACCAGAGGCATTTGTCTGACTTCATGAATTGCGAGGGGTTACTTTGAAGTGCAAGGGACTAATTGAATGTATGATATTAAGCACAAGCATAAACTTTTAGAAGATTTGGGTCTGGATGGCTGCACATACATAGTACCTTATCTTAAAAGGGTGCTCTGCATTTTACTCCTGGCTGTCAATGCTGCCTTGCCCACACTCCATTTTCAAATCCTGTCTATGTAGGAGAGGAGGCCAGGGCACTTCTAGGAAGAATCTTAGGTGTCCCATCTCCTTCCTTGCAGGAACAGCCAGGACAGCTAAAGCTTGTGTTTTTGGGGGCAGCAAGTGGCCTCTCCAAATGAAAAGCTTGAACTACAGATGTTAGAGCATTCTCCCAGGAAAGCTGGTTTTCAATTACTTTAGGCAAAAAGAGAAGTGACGTGACGTGTTCCACATCCTGGGTGAATGCTCCAAATCACTTAGCTACTGGATAAAGGAGGCAGAGGTCATCCTACCATAACTTGCCCCATAGCTGTTTTCTGAAGGAAGGGGCTTACTGCCATTTTAGGATGAGCACCTGTTCCAAGAAAAACTTGGATTTTTAATATTAAGATTATTAATAGTTTCAAAGGGAGGTATTGCCTTCCAGCCTAGAATTAAGCATCCTACTCTGAGAGGAGCAACATTTCCCCATAACTTTTCCAGATGGCCAGGCCAGCTGATGTGGCATCTTGATCAGCAAGCTGGTAGTTGTTCTCCCATTATTGTATATAAGATTTATTCGAGATGCTGTGTAGGAAGGCATGGAACCTAAATCAGAATGACATATTTCACTGCATTCCCATGATAACCTTTTGATATCTCACAAGCCTATACCATTTGGTCAGATCTGGGGCCCAGACGTTATCTGCATCTGTGGCAGCAATAGGAATGCAACTGTGTTCTCTCTATTGTTAGCAACAAGGCCATCTTCTCTCTCATCTCTATATTTCTATACCCACATTCACACATTTCTTACTCTATGGTATGACTATGTGATAGAAGTTTACTTGTAAACTCTTCAAATGAACGACAGCCCAGTACCTCAAATCAGAAATCTCTGCTATTTAAGGCATGCCTGCACTCCTCTCCTCTGCAGTCCTTCTCCTGTCACTAGTATAGTCTTTTATTACTATTTTTCAGTCTAAAGTTTTTAGGGGACTGCTTTGTTTTCATCTCTTTTATCCTGTCTCGAACTCAGAAGGAATAAGCAGCAGGTTGGGAATGTGTTACACTTTGTCTAGTCCAGCATCTGTCACTAGGTGGAAGGAAGATTTTTGTGTGAAGTTCTCTGCCTAACAGAGCTGAGTGCACTTCTGTGCTGGGACTGCACACTTACACAGCCCAGCTTTGTCATACTATGTAGTAAAACAGCATCATGCCAAATACCGCCTTAGTAGCAGTTCAGAAGACTCAGGTAAATCAATTCTATTTTAACAACTGAGAGTGAAGTTATGTTATTTGCCCTGTTTTCTTTCCAGGACGTATTGTTTTCATGTCTAGCATTATTGCCTATTTTGCTCTGGGAAATGGCATTTATTCTATGACCAAAGCAGCTATTGAAAGATTTTGTGACGCTCTGAGACTGGAAATGAAGAAGTTCGGTGTCCAGGTAAGTGATGTAATGAGTAGCTGTTGTGTGAAGCTCCCTGATATTTCTAACATTGATTTTCATATGAGAAAGAGAGAAGTTTCACTCCTCAAACTTCTTACAGAGCTGAAATGCATCTTTTTGTGGGGAAAGAAGCAAGCGACTTATACAAAGAATACCAGACGACGGTGAGGGGGTGGAAATTTTGGCCAAGGGAACAAGGGAACAAGAACAAGCCTATGAAAATAATATCTAATCTTGCGCAAAGTAAGATCCATGCATCCAAATGACAGAGATAGAAATCAGAGCTGAATCCATGGGTACAGCTTCCCCTTGGAAAGAGGTGGTTTCTCTGTGGCTAATCAGTGAGCTGTAAATCACTGGGAACAGCGGACCTGGTGATGTTTGCAGTTCTGAGAAGCTGTAGGATAGCGCTCCTCCTCTTTGTGCCAACACTGCAACTTTCACCTGTTCTCCACATCCTCTGCAGTGGAGAAACCTTCTGAGTCAGGCCTGCCTGAGCAGAGCCGTGCTCTGTGAAGAGCTCGTAACAGTACCAGGTAACTGAAACTATCTCTGGGGTGGCTGCAGGAGCAAAGAGCCCAGGTGTGAGCAATGAGCAGCAAAAAGGAAGGCTTGTCACCTACCTGAGGGATTCTGTTTCTCTTTCTCTCACAATATCAGTGCTTAAAAGCTTCCTTTTTGTGGGAACAGCTTCACTGCAAGAGGCAGTATTGTGCAGAGTAATTATGTTTTTATTCTCTTAACCTAAGAGGCTCTAAGCATGCTCTTAGTGCCCTGTCTAAGCAACACTGATAGTCAAACCTGAAGCTTAGATCAATAAGTAGCTTCACTAGGCTTCTTCCTTGGAGTCACTCCACTGCTGAAACACTCAAACACGAAAAGTCTTCCCTAGAGGATTTACATTGGTGTACTCTTTGTGTATACAGATTTACAGCACTGCTCATAAGCTTTCTGTTGGAAGAAATTACAGCTATGCGTCTGTTAACTACCCCTCTTGGATAAATAAAGAATGCTATAAAATGCAAGTGATTTTACACATCTTAATACCACACAGCGTGATGAGGATTTGGAGAGATTAGCTGAGGATAATCTCAAATGCATGGAAGAGCTTAGTTTAACAGGTTAGCTAGTCTGGTTGTTTTGGGATTTTTACTGCTCCCCCAGCCCTGGAATAGCCCCAGCACACAATACAGTGAGCCAGGCTGACAAACATTTCCAGAATATCTACGAGAGTTATTTTTCTGTTTCTCACTGTATGCAAGACACTGGCTGGCGTTTGTCTCAGAACCCACCCTGCAGAGAGCCTACAGAATACATGGTCCCTCTTTCCTGTGCTCCCCTCCCCTGCCCTGTCATTCCCTTTGTCCTTTCAAGAGAAAGTCACCCAGAGGTGGCAAGGAACAGATGGAGCTACGGCTCTGTCCCACTGAACTCTGGCCAGGCAAGCTGGCTGCCTACAGGAAACAAAGTGTGTGTCTTCTATTAGAAAGAAGGCTACAGAGAATCAAGGAAGGGAAAAAAGCATCATCTCTCCTTCTCTCCTAGCCAACTCCAAAAAGCTCCAAAACATGAAGTTTTCAAACCTCCTCTATTTAAAATAAGTGTGGGAAGTTTACTATCGGCATTAGTTTGGCTAATACTAAACGCTTTTGAAAATAGCGCCCAAAGAGAGGTCTCCAAAAGATACCCTGTGACAAACCTACCCGAGGCAGCATAAGATGCCGCCAGCTACACACGCTGTCTCTCTGCTGGAGCTTACCAGCACCCCTTCCTGCTCTCTGCATATAGCGCCTCAACCCCTCCAGTATGCAGTGTGCCGACTGCCGTGTAGGCTGAGAGGCAGGCATGTGCTGGTACCAACACACAGGTAGTAGCCTCTGGTAGATAGGCTGGGTGGCAGATTGGAGACATTAAGGTTTTATATTACCGCAGACTTTCCAGAGAACGCCTGTCAGATCCCCAAGTCTCTTACACAGCTCAGCACTGTTTTTCCTCATCTTGTGTTGTAGTCTTTAGAAATCAGGTCAGTTAAATGCCATGGAGTTTTAAATGTTGCATATCTACAAATAGTTTGAACAAGCCCGCTGCTAACTGAGGAAAAGCATGCATGCTGTGAGTGCTCAGCCTGCTCTGAAACTCCCCAGAAGTCTCAGAAGTTAGAGCAACAAGAACAACACGAGCAAAGAAAACAGGCAGAGCAGCAAAGGATTTCTTTGCTTTCAATTTAAACCTACATGCACAGAAATATGGAATTTTGCTAATGACTTCAGTGAGAGCTAGACCAGGACCTTTTCCCCACTCTGTACTTGGCTGACAAGGCCTATTTTCCTTTTAATTATACCTGCTTGGGAAAAATGGCACTTCTTTCCCCAAGACCTTCTAATTTTCTTTGATATCTCCTTTTGTCCCAAATTGGGGCAAAAAATCGCTCCTTGCAAGATTCACCACTGAGTGAAAAATCCAAAGTATTCCACTTTAGAGACATCAAATTCATACTCAAATGCTTTGTCTCAGTATTGTCAAAACATTTATACCATTAAGCATTCTATAAAAATCAAAGATGCACTATTGCATTCTGTGAAGGTACGCTGAGTAGTCAAAACAAGAACATTAACATCAGAGTGAAATGAGGAAGTCAGAATAAAGCACCTCTGCAATCTTAAATGTTTCACGGGAATATATTTGATTTCAGTCAAGTCTTCAAGGTTAAAATTTCAACAAAGCAGCATTTTCTGGAATAAACCTGTCGGCAGAAAGCTTTTGATCTGTTTTCCTGACTATAGTATTTAATTGAATTCAGAATAACTGATTGCATCTTGGTAAGTTTTACATCTTGCTTTTAGGTCTGTATTATTCAGCCAGGAAATTACGCACGCTCTACAAAAATTCAGCCACCTGTCAGTGCTGAAGAGATTTGGAATGAACTCAGTGAAGAGGAAAAGGCAGTTTACAATCAGGAGTATGTTCAAGAGCGCGCAAACTTTTTCAACAGCATACTCAGCGAAGGAAGCGCTAATGGCAATGAAGTTGTGGATGCTATGGTAGATGCTTTAACGTCTCCTGCACCCAAGGCGCGTTACATGGTAGCGAAGCTGAAGGAAAAAGCACTGGTGTTTGTGTGTGCTTTTTTCCCAACTGTTGTGATGGATTGTGTTTTGTCTTACGCTATGAGTAAAGTAAAACTTGCATAGCCTACGTTGGTACTATTCAGTGTCTCAGGCAGGGCAGTTTTTTAAAAATGTAAAAGCCAGGGATTAATCTAATGCCCCAGAAATCAGTAGAATGACACCAATTAACTGATACAAACTTTGGAGGATCTCCCTCGTCAGAGTTGTCACTTATTCATAGGGAAAAACCTACAGGACCCCATGTAAAATTAATACATATGTCTAGGTAACTTTATTTCTCCCATGTGGAAAAGAAATACAGCCACTTCTGCTGCTTTAGGTATTGCCTAGAAAATTTAATGCAGCTTTTTCTAACGCAATACCAGGTTACTGTGTTACAGTCCTGATGGAGACAAAATGGAGCATATCCTACAGGGCAACTGCACACCTGAAATCATGACAGCAGAGATGAAAATACCTTATTTGTAGCAACCCGAGTAGTAATTTATTACTGGTGATGGGAAGAGGTTAATGGAAAAGTTAGGAATGAGCAATAGACCTTGAAATACTTTGAATGGACTTAAGTGGCTGTAGAAAGTTAGGAAGTGTCGAATAATAAAGGTGTAATATGGAAACAGTGTCTTGGCTAACTACAGTTCAGTACTTTTTCAGGTGTTCTGGATAACTCTGTAACAAAGCCAATATATCATGGACTTTGGAAAATAAGTAGCATATTCCATTTACAAATGAATATTCAATCCTAAATAAACTCTATCTTTTATCTAATGTCTGGATTAATCAATGCATTAACCTAAGGTGCAGTCAGAGAGCTGAATACCAAGGTGACAGATATCAGCATGCAGTAGCAACCTGTAGCTTAGAAAGAACATATTCAGCCTGGAGCTCTGGTTTTGCTACTGTTATAGGGAATAAGGTCTGATGAAAAAAATACCTATTAACATGAACAGGAAAACTTTAGTAATGTGTATCTATGAGAGTAATTGAGCACAGTGGCTTTGTTAGCAGTCTCCTACTAACTGTTGTGGAAAAGATTGCTGGTTTACACATGCACAGTTTGAAGTTTGGCTCGATTGTGGCATGGCACAAAATCCAAGAATTCTGGTACCAAAAGATCCCAGAATAGCTGGGATCAACTGTGGTGACACCAGTAGATACAGGACAGCATCATGGAGCATTAGTCTCCCCCGTGACAGGTCTCCCATATCAAACCGAAGACTCTGCTGTTAAGTTGACTTAGTTAACTTTTTGGTCTGAACCAGAAATTGCATCCCATACCTGGGAAGTCTTTCCTAATCTATTTAATTAATTATTGAGAAAATTTACTCTCTCTTCTGGTGGGTAATTGTGCAGTCTGAGTCAGGTGAGATGAGCAAACAGACTGACTATTCCAGGTCCTCTTCTGATACACTCAGCAGTGGAACAGCCATCTTACTGCACCTGTTTTAGGTTGTGGAACATCTTACTTCTCTTTCCAAATGCTGGACCCATCCCTGGAGCTGGCATTGGCAAGAGGACAGGCCAGGGCTCCCACCTGTTCCACAGCCTGTCAACAGCAAGATAATCAGATTATTATCATCCACTCCCCTCATTTAACCACAACTGAGCAAGGCCAAGCAAGGGAATAGGAACAAGGCTTATTCCAACTGAACCAATCGATTACTTTATAGGAATTCCCCCTGCTTGACCTCAGGGATTTCAGCAGCCTTACATTGCTTTGGAAGAGTTGTTCTCATGCTCTTAGCCATTCTTTGTGCAGATTACCCTTCCTTACAGTAAGTAGCACTGAACTCAACAAGCAGCTTTGAAACCCAGATGTTTACCCATCAGGCCCACGATACATGTGCTTCTCTCCGCCTCAAAGACAACATCGCTTTCCATTACATGGCCTCCCTTCTATTTGCATTTCTAAAAGTTACTGCAGTAAGTTGTTGCTGAGAGCCAGCACCACCAGAAGTTCTGCCTCCCAGACACCGACGGCATGAAATAACTTCCAACTGAAAATTCCTCCTTTATTTGCTGTGTATGTGGTGAAGCCTGCGATCAATATTTCAGTAGCCTCATGTAACATCAGATGAGCAACACGCCAGAACATTTACTCCTTCATCTTGAAAACTAAGAACTTGCACTGTGTAGTATCTCACACGGGGTACAGTGACAGGCCGGATGAGAACAGATGGGACAAATGAAGACAGTTTGTATTTTCACTGCTGTCTAACCTGTCAGCGTGGAAACTAACTGAAAAACAGCCACAGAAGTATTATCTTTTGTCTTCCCCCTCAGGTTTTTAATATCATGATCTGCATATAAAGAACTAGTCAAGAGAGAGTTAGAGCTTCAGTTATTAACAGGCCCGATGCGCTCCCACTGAAAGTCATCTGGAAACCTCCCACTGAGTTATATGTTTTCCAAGGCACAGCCTTAGACAAGTACATGTAAAAAAAAAAATTCAGCATCCCTGGTCTTAATAGGAAAGAGACCCTCATAAGAAATGATGATGAATGGGGTGCAGCACTCCCTCCTCCACAGGTCTCGTAGGGTACAGAAGTTGCAGGATTAGTAACAGAGGCTTTTAGTGAGCAAACGTTGCTAACTAAGTCAGTGATGAACCCCGAGGACCCCGAGAGCTGTCAGCTCTTCTGCTGAATTCCTGCCCACCTATGTGTCACTGGAAAGCTCACCCAACTCTAGGGATCCCTACCCTCATCCTGGCCCGCGTGGTACCTGGGGAGCACGTGCTGGGAAGTGCACGATTGCTGGACTGCCCCACCATCCCTTTTGTTACTTTGCCACCTTGTTGGGTGAGGAGTGCCTCCCTCTTACCCAGTAACCCTGACATCACCTTTACCTCAAGTCAAGTTAAAAGTGCAGACACATACAAGAAGCCTGCATTTACAGCATCCAAAAGAAGCAACACTTACAGCGTTTTAAGAAAAACTTAGGTGACAAAAATAAAAGAGAAAACCCCCCACCCTATTGCCGCTACTCTTAAATCTGAAATGCTCCTCTCCCAATACCCAGCTAACCTGGTGCAGACACTTTCCTGGGATTGTTTTTCTATATAGTGTTCATCTCAGATTGCATTCAGCAGAGAACTTATTGGCAGAACACATTAGCTTTCATCGGTACTCGTCTTTTATAAGCCCTGCTGACAGTTTGGTAAAAATTTAATTTTTCCCTTGAAAACCACCACCACAAAAGAGACGCAGCTTTTCTCACACATATCTTCTCCAGGGACACAGTATCAGGGATCTAACAAAGTATGCAAGCAGACATGATACCACCGCGGGTTATGGAGCACTCTACTAGCTGTATGAACATGCACATGGATTTTACAGAGGCATAGTCAGGAATTAAATTCCAGACATTGTAGGGCTTTCTTACTAAGCACTTACATCAGTTATTTCATGGATTTTTCTCTCCTATGCAAGGGCTTATTCCTAAGAGCGCACATTAATTGGCAGAAAGAATGAGCACTGTTTTTGACAGTAAGCAATTACAGAAAGAGTATAAAGAAAAGCAAAAAAGTTAAGCTAAATCAATTCATTAAGTTGTGCGTTGATCTGAGTGATATTAACAGCTTCATACAGTGTCATCAAAAAATAAACACGACAACTTCCCAGGCCAAGCCGCAGGCTGTTCCAGCGGGTAGAAGAGCTGGACCTCTGCACTCACGGTCAGTGTTGCTGTGGGCACCACCACCAGTTACACACACACACGCATCCCTGAGCAGCTGCAGCAGCACTTCGTTGCCACTGCAGTGTTATGGATGGACTAGGCAGAGAGTTTTATTGACACTTAGCAACATTAACACCCTCATTTGATCTCATGCTCCCTCAGTGTATCTCACATCTGGCTGAAACACTCCAGACGACCTTCAGAATTAGCCAAATGTGTAACTTTGTGTCATTCGCCCAAGCTGGCAAACCTGAACAAGGAGATTTTGGGTGTAATGCACCATGCAGCAGATTTTTTTGCAATAGCATCAGAATCCGGAGAGATGAGTAACAGTAATAATTACTTGCACAGTAAAAGGCTTAAGTAAAAACGATGCAATCCCCAAGCACACCTTCCAGCTGAAGTCAGGCTATCATCTAGCCCAGTTCCCACTGATGTCAGCAGGACTCTAGTGCCAACCAGCATGAGAGTCCTTATGGTGCACAGCCTCCTTCCAGAGGTCGGCTGTGGGACGTTTGTAGCATCCTTGTGCTTTTACATCAGCAGGTAAAAACCACCACAATACAAAGACAGCAAGTGATACCGAAGGTGACAGCTATATTATTTCACTTGTTCCACGCAGGGACTGTGTAGTGCTGTCAGTCTTGCACCGTCTGCAAGCACCAAACAAAACTTCATAGCCTTTGTATTTCAAATACTTTGAAGCAGCTGTTCAGCAGTGAAACCTTTTCATGTGAAATTAGACCATTTTGGAGCTGTAAAGTGAGCGGATTGGTAATGGGGGCTTTACCCATCACGATGGTGCACATGTGTTGTAGGAGCAATTGAGGTTAATGTTTAAGAGTGTGTAAAACAAGGGGAAAACATATATGCTCCTCAGTAATAAACGTTCTTTGTAATAGTCCTGGTTAGGAAACAGTTTACTATTGATTATCTCATTATAAGATGCTGACACAGTGGGCAAAACCTATTTGCTATTGTCTCCACAGATTGCATTCATCCAGGTAACCATGAAGCCAGTGGAGCACCTCTGGGATTGTCCCCATCGCTCCTTCCTGACTGTGAGCTGCTAGAGATGTCCCTGTGTGGGAGGGTGCATGCTTAGAACATCTGGGACAGAGCAGCCTCGGGGCCACCCTAATTTATACCATGTCAAACCTCTGGACAGCACTACCCTCCGACAAAGACTCGGGTGGTGCGCAGACACCTTGGTCTGTACTAAACCGTGCGAGAACTACGTCTTGATTCGTTCTGTGATGCGTGTCCCAGGTTCGGCTCTGGGAGCTGTAACCTCCCGCTACAAGGCTCTAGGGTGTGTTCAAAGCTCTGGGCAGTTTACACCTTTTTTTCCTTAGCACAGTCAGTTACATTTTTACCACCGCCATCCCACTTGTAGTCCTGCGTTAGCTTGGCACTCCTCCAAAACTGAGCTGTCAGCCAAAAAGAGCCCAACAGCTTGATGCTTCAGACCTTGGAATAATATTCTCTGGAGAGCTTTATTTATCTCTAAAGGCAGGGAATACTGTGAGTTTCTTTAATAGGATTTTGATCCTATTCACTTTGGAGATGCTGCAGTACCCTAATACCAGAGCAGTAGCCAGCAAGGTGGAGATGCTCTGCTCTTGAAGCCACATTGCTTCGAAATATCCAGTTATACACACATCCACACTTGGGTGAACTACCAAGTACCCACACTTGTTGTGGTCTGGTTCCAGAGTTTCCACAATTTCCAGAGTCAGGTCATGCAGGTGCTTCAGACAGGATCTTCAGTTATTTTCATACTGGACTAAATTTCAAAATACATGTGCTAGCTTTTCTAATGTGCATTTAATGTGTGCTACTCTACAAAGTGGAAAAAGAAGAACTCACCTGGGCCTTAGGCCAAGACACGAGCGTCTCCTTGTTTGTGGCAACAGTAAAAGCAACAAATCTTACACAGGACAGGCAGGGAAACATCTGCTGTGCCATGTCCGCAGCATCTATTTACTGTGACAAAGGAGAAAGAGGAAGAAGGGCCGGGACGATATATTTTCCAAAGAGGAAAGCAATCCACCAAGGCAGAACAGTGCAAGACTACTAATCCAGCCAATTCACACTACAGAGTGCTAGCACGAAATAGCTACTGTACAAATGGCACCCCTTGCAGGGGAAATAATGAAGTGCTTTATGCTAAAATGATGTTACCTGTTGCTGTGACTCACCACACAGTCCCATGCCTTGCGTCACCCGTCTTTCCATGCTGTTGGACATGCATCCAGCTGCGTGTCACCACCTCCCTGGCAGAAAAGATTTCATATCAAAACCCAACATTGTTGTTGAACTTCCTAATGCTAGAGTTGTTTTGCAAACAATTCAACAGCCAGTCTTGGCTAGGTGCAAGACAAATAGTCTCACTGCAGCAGCTGGCCTCTCTGCCATTATCCCATACACCATTACTGAGCCCGAGAGGAGCACCGAGGCCCACTTGGTTTGTGGCGCTTGGAGGCTGAAATTAGACACTAAAGGAAACGGACAGGAAAAAAATACAGAGAGCTTGGGATGTGCCAGTGTTAGTGGTGTTTGCCTTATTCTAAAATGACTTATGCTTCAACTGGCTTCAATGGTTTTGAGTGTTTTTCCCCATTTGTTGGCACTGACATTTTTCTCCTGTTAATAAATAGGTTTCTCCTTCCAGTCAGGCCTATGAACAGTTATGTCTCAATTCAAGTCTCACACACCTCATTTATATTAGAGTGCTACACAAACCCTCTGGGGATAAGTTGGGTTATACACAGATCTTGTAAATCCATTTTTGTGGCTAGCGAGTCTAGTAAAGCTTTAGAGGTGAAACAACTGTATTTTACTGCTTTCCACGGGAGGAAAAGGAGGATTGGCAAGAAAGTAAGTCAACGGTACGAAAGCCGTCAAAGGCCGCGACGTCCGACTCCTTCCCCGCGCACCACAGAAGACAAGGACACCGAATGCTTAGAATCGTAGAGTGGTTTGGGTCGGGAGGGAGCTTTAGAGGCCATCTGGTCCGGCCCCCCTGCAGTGAGCAGGGACATCCCCAACGCGATCAGGCGAGCTGTCCCCCTAGGCAGGCGAGAGGCGACGCGGGGCCGCCGGCGCACCCAGCGCTGCCGCCACAGCCCCGCGACCCTCGGGCGGGCCGGGCTCCCGCACCCGCTCACGCATGGCTGCACCGGGCCCGGCGGCCGCTCCCTCCCTCCCCGCCGACACTCGTCCCCAACCGCCTCCCGCACGGCGGCCGGGCCCGCCTCCCCGCGCCGTCCCGGGGGCGGCCAGGCGCCCCTCCGCACCCAGGGCCCGCCGGGGCGCTGAGGGGAGCCGCCGCCCCGCTCGCCCCTCACAGCCTCCCGCCGCCGTTGCCGGGGCAGCGCGCGCGGCGGCGCCCCGTCGCCGAGCAGCAATGGCGGGCGCGGCGCGGCGGCGCTGAGGCGGGGGGAGCCCCGGCCACCGGCGGGCTCTCGGGGGCCCGTCGTCCCTCGGGTGAGTGCCCGGTAAGGGACGCGCCGGGGGTGCGGCCTAGCGGGCCCCGGGCCGCCGCCGGGCCTCGCAGTAGGAGGGAGGGCGGGCGAGGCGAGGGGCTGGGGTAGAGCCGGCGGGTTGTGGAGGCCGAGTCCGGCCTCTCAGCCGCACGCCTGGGCAAGAAACGCGATGTAGGGCCGGGCATGGGATGCGGGCCCACCCGAGGGCGGCGGCGGGGGGATACAGCAGGAGCGGCACCGCAGAGCTGCTGCGCTTCAGGTTTCTAACATAAATGCTCCGCGCTAGACATCTGCGCTCCCCCTCTGCCTGGCACCTCTCTCGGAGGAGGGCGGACTGGAAGTTACCTCAGTTTGTCTTTCTGCATCGTCAGACAAGCAAGCCCTTACCACCTAAGTACAGCGTGGGTCAACACCAGCTCTGCGACACGTTCCCTTTCCAGCAGTTTCTCTCCTGTTAAAGCCAGTCTCCTCTACAGGCCACCCCTTCCTCCGAGTCGCAACCCAAGGAATCATAGAATCATAGAGTGTCCCGAGTTGGAAGGGACCCTCAAGGATCATCGAGTCCAACTCCTATCCCTGCACAGGACAACCCCAAAATTCACACCATGTCTCTGAGGACGTTGTCCAAGTGCTTCTTGAATATCGCCAGGCTTGGCGCCGTGACTGCCTCCCTGGGGAGCCTGTTCCAGTGCTCCGCCACCCTCTGGGGGAAGGACCTTTTCCTAATACCCAACCTACACCTCCCCTGGCACATCTTCCTGCCATTCCCTCGGGTCCTAAGGAAAACCAACTAACAACCAGATTCATCCCTTACCTGGCTTCTCCAGGGCCCTCAGCGCTTCAGGCTCTGTGGGAGCGGCTGCACACCATGTTCCTCACCCCGGGGTGCAGCATCACCTCATCACCAACTCCCCAGCAGTCTAGGGGCTTGCAGAGAGCCCAAGCTCTCCTCCTAGCTGAGAAGCAACCTCCTCTCAGCCCCTGGCCCCAGCAGGTGCTGCTCATATACCGGATTGCCAGCTGCTGGCTGGCCCTGAGGGCTGCCTGCCCTCCTTGAAGCACACTGGCCACTTTCTGTTAACATTCCATTTTGAATGAATGCTAAAGTGACTGGAAGTTGCAAAGCAAACTGAAGACAAAAGAATACACACCTTCTGATCTAATCTAGCCATGACTTCCGGACTGTCTTTACAGTGCTCAGGACTGGGTCTAGTCTCTCAGAGGGTTGTATTTGGGCTGAGATCTCAACATGAGATTGAAACCAGCTTAGTTCAGACAGGAAGCACCAGGGAAGCGACCATTACTCAGCGCTAAGCTATGCCTCAGCCCAAGGCAAAACGTTTCTTGAGAGTTAATACCAAGAAGGGCTCAAAGAGGAAACCCGGCATTATAGGCTATTCATTATACTGGAATTCAGTTTTAGGAGGATTTTGCTGCATCACTCCTATTAAACGTTAGTCACAGCCAAAAATCCAGTGCAATTATTTGTATAAAGCTGTAAATATAGTGTGGCACTGTTACCATATTGATTTCTTTTATACGGGCATATAGGGCTTATGCTTATCTCTATGGCCAGCATGCAAATGGATTAAATTTAGAAAGCGCTAAGCTATTTTCTCTCAGTAAGGATAAAACACGTGAAAATTTTGTTTACTGGTTTGTGAAGAGTGATAATTAAAGGGAAGTTTTCAACTTGAAATGTTGAAACTGAAAAATGTTGAAAACTTTTAAAAAGGAGTCACAGGTGCTTCCAGCAGCAGTCAAGCACCAGGCTTCGACAGAGAGTCAGCCACTGAGAGCGCTGGCCACCAGACCCTCCCTCTCTATCAATGTACCTCGATGGCAGCTTGGAAAGCTTTGTGAGAAAACAAGAATCTGATTAAAATTATTTTCTTAATACTAGGTGTACCAGGAAAAGGATTAATCTGAATTTGAAATGAGTTCATGCTCTCAACCAAAATGATGATACAAGCTGGCAGAATGAAGGTAGCGATTCTGTTGATGTTTGTCAACAGATAAAATTGTTGCTAGGCAGACGTTACAAGCTTGGGATTTATGATTATAGCTTCATGAAGTCCTCCCCAGAGCATGACTGTCTCAAAGCCACGTTAACGATACCTCATTTTCCATTAGAAGATCTGTTACAGGTTAAGTGATAAAAACTCATATGAAGTACATATGGTTGGTAGTATTTACTTAAGGAAAATTTGCAGGATGCTGTAGTTATATTTTCATTATAAAATCCTGTTTCACTTGCTTGTAACTTTACCTGCCTCTGGGTAGAGTTTTCTATCCCACCTGTCTTACTTTGATTCTGTTACTGTAGAAACTTATAATAAAACTTGATCTAGTCACTTTCAAGAAATACTGCAAAGAAATATTAACTGTCACAGTTAAAATATTATGGTTGTTTCCACGTAAATTGTTGCTTCTTAATCCTTTGAAGCAAAGACTTTAAACTTGGTAGGATCTTACTGGTGGTTGAATTGAGATAACAACATACTTCACAGTGATGAAAATAATTTCACTTACGTTTACAGAGATAATTTTGTTACGGTGTGTGAAGTATCAAAAGAATACCATGATAAGCATCTCAAAAGCACCAGGAAAAATTGATCAGGCTGAATTGGGGCTAAAATTGTAATGGAGTGTAAGACATTACCCTGTGAGCAAAAAGGAAAGCGTGCAATAAGTGTAAGGTGTGCTGTCAGTCTCACATCCTTCATGCGTCAAAGATTGTAGGGAGCAAGTAATACCTAATCATGTAGTTAAAGTGATCACTGGATGTATATACAAGGACATTGCAAGAATATTGCGTGGTTTGTTGTTTTTCAACCCTGTTCTGTGGTGTCTAACACATGCAGCACGTGTCCCCCTTTCCCACCAGTGCTGCTGATTCTGCCATTGCCTCTCAAAGCCGCTGCTGTTCCTGCGACAGCCTGTGCCACTTGCGCTCCTGCCCCTTTCTTGTGTCACTGCTGTGGACGCTGGCAGGAACAGGAACATCAGTGATGGCAGGTGTTTACTTACAACTAGTAGTTGCTTGGGTGTGTAAGAGGCACTTTAGGTTCAGACTTGCTTTGCAAGCGTGTCATCTCACCTGCTGGAAAACATGGCATTTGGGGACATGCTTACCCTGGATGCTTGTACTTCAGAGACTGAGTGTAATGTTTGTGCAAGATGTAGCACTAGCACTGTTCTGAATCTCAAGGATAATCCATAAAATAAATCCAAATCCCTATCCATTGAATATTATATCCATTTGTGCCTTCATTGAATGTTACTAACAGATTTTATCAACTGCAATGCTGCTCGTGTTCTCTAGCATTACTAACCTATTTCCATGGGGAATGTCATTTCTTCAGTGTTTACAGCTTCAGGGGGGAGAAAGAAGGGAAGAAAAGGCAAGTTTTGATCCTAAATGAGTTCCTCAATAATGCTGTGCAAAATCCAGGTGCAAATAATGAATTACAGTGGGAAGACAGGATCCCATTCTTGGAAGTGAACCCAAGGTCCTTGCTGCTGCAGGGTGGTGGGAAATGAAACAAGAGTATGAGAGAACATTTAAGCTTGTCAGCTTCATCTAAGTATCTTTAAAAACATTTCTCTTGCTGAATTTCAGTGGTGTAAGTACTCTAAGAGCCTTCCCTGCAGTACCTTCTTGCTGCTCCTCGCCATAGCCTCTGCAGAGTTTACACTTCTTTCCCTGTGCTCAGAAGCCAGGGAAAATGTCCCATATTGAGGATTTGCTGAGAAATTATTTCCTAACATTTCAGGCTCTAAAAGCTAGGCTCAATAGGGGACTCTAGTTTTCACTTCTACCAGGGCATTACCCAGGTTTAGCCTTATTTCTCAACTCTAAACTTTAGGACTAGAGTGTTGCTATAGTTGTAACCCCTGTCAGTAGATAAAAAAATCTCTGCATTTATTCCCTTTCACAGAACAATATTACATAAGAAGCACAACATGGTAAGGGTGAGAATAAACAAGCCACAGGCAACAGATTTAAGTTATTGCTACTTAATGATTTAATTGTGCAATGTAAGAATATACTTTGTGTATGATCAGAATGAGGGTTGTGTAAGACCTATGCCGAAAAGAACTTAGCATTTAAGCAATGTCATTTTTAAATGAGAGAAAGCCCCCAGACTGTGGGAGCAGCTGACCTATTCTGACCAGATTACATTGCAAAGAGAAAGTCTTTGCATTTTAGTGCCCACTTAAACACTTCTGCAAGTGAGCAGCTTCCAATTATAATTCAAATAAAACATGGTGTAGAGCTGGGCAAAACTTTTACCATGACAAACAGTTTTTCTAGCAAAACATGAACATTTTTACAATGTTTTTGCAATGCTCCATAGACTAGAAAGGGCAGCTTTTAAGTGGCTCCAGGCATTGTACGGCCCTTCCCTATCTTTTCCTTACTTCTTGCCTGAAACAGCTCTGCTATTTTAACTCACTTACAGGAGAGGAGCGATCAGCTGAGGTCAGATGGTGTAACGGGGTTGTTTTGCACATAGCGCCTGACTCAGGGCTGCAGGTACCTTTAGGCAGCATGCCCAGATGCACAGGGAGAGTGCTAAGTAGCTTGTTTAGCAGGGGAAAACACAAGAGGGACAGTTCTCAGAAATCTGTCAAGAGTAAACTTGACCCCTGTCTCTGTTGTTCCAAAAATAGGCTGGCCACAGAACTTCAAAATAAATGAAAGATGGTAGTTACAGAAATGACAACTGGCACGTTGTACCTGTGGTACAAAAATTACTGCTCTCTTTCCATTCCCAGCGTGATTAGCCTTCATTCATTTTTTTCTACTTCTCCTGCAGTCTTCTCTCAGGCTTCCTTTCCAGAATGGGAGGTGTTGTCTCGAAAAGGCTGTTGGAATCGTGCATCCTTCTGCATCTCTCTCTTAAAACTCACCTGTTCTTGGACATCCACAAAGCACCCAGCAATAGCCAAGCAGATCGTTGAGTGGTCACATTTACAGGCTATATTGCTAATAACCGCCCCCCCCAAACCCAGGTATTCCCTAACAGGATGCTCTTCCTCTGCTTTTTTTTGTTGCATGTCCTGTAAGTGCACTGTCATTTTTTGGACGACAGGCTGACCGAAGGCTTGCTAAAGCTGATAGGAAGCTTCCCATCCACTTAAGTGAGCTTCAGAAATGGTCCTTATAACGTCTGACCCTTGCTTGGCCCTCCAGCCACAAGTGCTGAGACTAGCTAAAAGAGGCTAAAGAGCCTAAAAGAAATCAGAATTGAGGCAAATGCAAAGCTGGTTTCCTGCACGCGACTTTCCTCAAGAAACATGTGTTGCATCACCTGAGGGAACCATTTTCCAGGCCAGTGCCCCACTGTCTGCATCGTTTTTTCCCCAAGGGTTTTGCTGCAGAGAAATGCAATTTACACTTTTATGTACATAGCCCCAGCAGGAAATTCATGTATCAGCTACCAACAAAAAGGAGGTGCGCACGTACTGATGAGGTGATGCTAGTATCAATTTTATGTTTCAGCAAGTGCAGAGGACACTGCGACTTGTGATTTTCTTTTTTCCCTCTGAAGTACTAAAATGACAGATGATCAGCCTCCCCTTAGGCTTCCAAGTAATTGTAGATTATAACAGTTCCTTGGATAGAAAGCAGTTACCTTACAGTTTCTTAACTTAATTTTCACCTTGAGTGAGACTTCTTCAGAACGGTTTGAATTGTTCTGGAAAGAACAATTTTGCAAGATGCTACATGTGTTTATATATCTCTATATATGCTGTATATACTAAATGAGATAAATTCATTCAAAGCTTAGTGCTTTGTCAAGTTAAAGTGGATATTTTCATGCCTCAAACATAATTTGATACCTATTCTTACTGGCATGTAATTATAATCTCATCTCTGAGTTTACATGTTTTCTTTTCTTCCCATACAGAAATTACCTCCCTGAAAGAAGCCATTTTTTTCTTCTTCCAGGATGTTACCAGTAGATAACAGACTTCTAAACTTACAGATCTACAAACTTCTTCAGTGCGTTCACCAGAAAGACAAGAAGCAAATAGGAAAACTGGTCCAGAATGGATTCCCAAACCTCATTAATTTCACAGAGCCTGTGGAAGGATATAGCACACTTCATTTGGCCTGCATTAAAAATGATGCTGACATGTGCAGCTTCTTGCTGGAACAGGGAGCTCATCCAGATGTCCAGGACAAAATGGGACGTACTCCAGCAATGAAGGCAGCTGAGCTAGGCCATGAGTTGGTTTTGGATTTACTAGCAAAAGCTAAAGCAGACATGACTGCTGTGGATAACGAAGGGAAAGGTAAGTAAAAGGTAAGTAAAAGGGAACCTTATCAGACCAGAAATACCATAAAAAGACCCCTTACTGTGTTACGGACTTGCTACATATGTTGCGTCCAATTTATAGAGAGGAACCGCGGTTGAGGGTAATCCTTAGGGTTCAACAGAAGCTGTTGGCCATAAGAGCTTTGATGAAAATGAAGATAATTCTCCCTGAACAGTCTAGGCCTTTAAATCATAGGTCTCTCCAGTACATAGCTGAAAGATAACTTGCAATTGAGAACCATGTTCCTCCCATGACCTGTTGTCACATTAAATTCTGGTTTACTCCCCAAGTTCAAAGGCCCTAAACTAAAAGTCTGTTTTCTGCATGGGTATACCCTAAGAGAAGTTAATGGGTCTCTACTGAAGGAGTTTGTCTGTTCAGCTGTGAAACTTACAGCCTAAGTAACCTTTCTAAAAATTTAGTATTGCACCATAATCCCTGCTGTTTTCCTTTGCAGGTGTTCTGTTTTACTGCATTTTACCTACAAGACGGCACTACCACTGCATGCAAATTGCCTTGGATTATGGTGCAGATGTTAACAACTGTAATAGTGATGGGAAGCCTGTGTTTCTACAAGCCTGTGAGCGAGCTCGTGATATTAAAGAAATATGTCTGAATTTCTTGGAAAGAGGAGCAAATCCCAATGCAACAAACCCAGTATGAATATTTCTGTAACTAAGAACATATTTTCAGGAGTATAGATTAGTTACCAGATGACTAGAGTATATGACCTTAAATCCTCACGTTAAAATAATAAAGCAGTGACAAGTGCTTAACTCTGTGGCCATGCCTATTCCCTTCTTCTGTACCACCCTTTTTTCCAGGAGCAGGGATTTAAGTCTTCTGCTTGAACCATGTATCCCGATTTAGATTTTTGTAGATTAGAGTGCAAATATTTTACAAAAACAAAATGAAACTGGGCCAGCTCTTAGGAGTTGCATTTCACTGTACTTCAGCGGAGCAATGCTGATTTCTACTTTGCCTGGATGTGCCCTAAGGTTTTCAGGGTTAAAAGAATGTACACCAAAACATGAGTCCAGCATGAAAAATCTGATGGGGAATCAAGGCAGGGACGAGACATAAGAAACTCTTTTCTCTCTTTTGTACATCTTAGTAATTTATTTGTTTAGTTCCTTAATTTAATAAAGACCTGAAGGACTGAAGCTCTGTGCTGTTGATCAAGGCAAGGAGCTCAAGCTTTCTCTTAAAGATACCCATGGCTTTTGCTTTGGTCCTAGTTTTGCAGTATCCCTCCTAGTTCGTAGCTATAGCAAAATCGATGTTTGGACATCCTTATCCCACCCTCTCATGCATGTGTCTGCTTCATGCACTCAGTGTACCCGCAATATGAGAAACCTGCTTTTTTTCTTTGTAATATGATGGGCACATACCTGGGCACATAATAGGGATGGTTTGCTAGGCTCAGAGAAAGGCAGATATTGGGAAGAACATATGGTTCAGTGGAACATATCCACAGGTCACTGCTCTCTTTGCCCCTCTGTAGAGTGGCAAGTCAGGTATTCTAAGTGTTGCTGTGGGCCAGCATGTTAATAGCAAGCAATCCCTGATCCAAGATGTGCTCTGTTCTTGGGAAGGTCACTGCATCTACCAAAGTCAGCCATTATAAAGAAAATAGGTACTGCTAATCACAAACATGCACTATTATCTAGAAAAAGAGACAGCACTAATGTATTAGAATGTGAACTTTTCCTCTCAGGCAGAACAGTAGAGAAATTCCCCAGTTGCTCTGCCTTCTGCATAGCACTCCTCCAGCCATAGCTCCTTAAGCTCTTTCATGATAGAAGTGGTATTTTCTGTTACATTTTGTAAACATGCATGAGAGCATGCACACTGAATAAAGAATTCCTTAACTAAGGAATTGATTTTCATGGGGATGGTTCAAGGGACTCGTTACTAACGTACCTGAGTCACTGGGATTTGACTACACATATTTTAGCAGCATTATGACTAGATTCTTATAGTTTACCTACAAGCGTCTTCGAAACTATTAGACTTATCTCCTTTTTTCAGTAATACCCAAAAGGAGACCTGCAGTTTTACGCCACCTTGCAACAATCCGGTCGTATTGTTCCAACCTGAATTAGCATACAAAACAAATTCTGAATTGTTTTCTTGCTACCTTGCAGACCACGGGTCGCACAGCCTTGATGGAAGCTGCAAGAGAAGGCGTTCTCGAGCTGGTGCGTGGTCTGCTTGAGAGAGGAGCCAATGTCAACCTATTTGACCTTGAAAGACACAGTGCTGCACATTTTGCAGCCAAAGGAGGCTTTTTTGAGGTATCATCATTTGTGGCATCAAAGCATTGCCACAAAGCCAAACCTGGGGCGGGCTTTTTTGGTTTTCTTTTTTTGGGGGGCATTGGGTGTTTTTGGGTTTGTGGGTTGGGTTGGTTTTTTTTTTTTTTTTTTTTTTTTAGTCTAGTATCTCAGCTGATCAAAGCAGAATAATCAGTAATCAAAAGCATCTTCTTTTTAAGTATCAAAGGGAATCCAGCAGTGACAGAATCTCTCTCATAATCGCAGGGCTTTTATTGCCAGGGTACCTCTGAGTGTGTGTGCTAGTGTGGCTGTCTGGTGTGAACAGCTCCATTGGAGAGCTTGTTCCTCTCGCCATGTAGCGGGTCACAGCTGTGTAACTTGGATGAAACATTACCATTATAAGAAGGGCAGATGCAAACAGCTGCAGGTAGGCACTTTCTGCCTTATCCCTCATATCATCTTCAAAGTATATAAAATTATGCAGTTTTGATTGTCCATGCAACATCAGTGTTACTTTAAGACGGTGGTCTGCAGTAGGCTGGCAGGAGTGAATATTGTCCTCGATGTCTACAACTAAGCAAGGTTTCTGTTTTCTCAGTTAAGCAAGCACAGTGCTATAGAAAACTTGAATGTTACGTGCACATTGATCAGCTGGGCATGGGAGCAAAGTTCACTATATAAACTGGGAATATATGATATTGCATTTATTTGTAAATCATTCTCACCCATCCCCATCTTAAGAAACAGACAAGATTTTTGGTGGTACTGTCTTTGTTTTTCTAGATTTTGAGGATTATTTCAGCTTATAATGGAGACTTGGGCCTGATTGCTATGAATGGCAACACACCACTTCATTACGCTGCAGAAGGAGGATTTGCAAATTGCTGCAAGTTTATAGGACAAAGAGGTACATTAAAAATAAGTTACTTTGCAACTATCACGTATATTCTTTTTCTGTGCTAAAGGAAGGATTTCACTTAGGCAGTTATGAAAGACATGATTCTCTGAGGTATTATGTGGCATAGGTAATTCTCATTAAGAAGTGCCTAACATAGGCTATTATGACTTATTTCTACTACTGTGGCTGAGATAAAACATTCCTTAAAGAAAGCAGCAGAAACATCATGGGTTTTTATAATTTAGAACTAGACTGTATTAAGTGGTTCTGGTTTTGGTTGTTTTTAGAAGTATCATATTGAATCTTCCAATAGAAAATTAGTTTTTGGTCTGCTGATAATTTTTTTTAATGATCTCAGTGTAGTCATGGAGAAAACTTGTTGCCCATGGGCATTGAAACATACTCCAAAGCAGCTATGATCGTTTTCTAACTTAATCAGATAATTATATCGCTTCAAGCTTTGATTCAAGAGCACCATGCAAAATCTTACATTCTGTTCTTGTGATTCAAATGTTTAACTAGTGGTCCATCGCCAAATTGCAAGACTGGGATATAGAACAGTGAGTGACACTTTAATCTTAGTTTGTTTCTCCTTAACATATTTTCACAGAACTTCTGCCTTTCTATACATATTCATGAGTGGACAGATAAGTAGAGCATGGGTTGCCCAATGAATCTCCCTTTGGGAAACAAATACGGACACGTGGCTAACCTTCCAGTCTGAGATCAGCGATGTGGTTCCATCTACTATAGCTATTTCTAGTTAATACAGTATAAAATTATAGACCTGTGGCAATTAGTTGCATGTATATTACAAGTGTCTTATTTAATTAGTAATTACTAATTCCACTGCATTATCAGCAAAATTATGTCCTTATTCTTAGGCTGTGATCCTACATGGACAAACTTGTTAACAAAGACCCCAAGAGCCGTTGCCAAGGAAGGTGGTTTTAAAGCAGCAGCAGCAGAATTGCGTAAAATTGAAGATACCTTTATAAAACAGTCCAAGCCTGGGGCTAAGGAGGACAACCCCCGCTGGGCACTGAGGCTATACGACTGGTCCTTAGAGCACCAGCCTGCCCTCCGCAAGGCGTTTGAGGCTGTTGACCAAGGAGGTGGTATGGTAGCTAAAGATGATTTTATATCAGTTATTCAGAAGCAGTGTGCCTTTGTGGACATTGAACAAATACAAACTATTGCTGAAATGCATGAAGGATCTCACCCTGAGAGAATTGACACTGAAGAATTTTTTAAAGGCTCTAAATACCTGCAGAAAAACTGTCTTATAACATCCTTTGGACCCAAAGGGAAAAAGGGGAAGAAAGGGAAGAAGCGAAGAGGCAAAAGAGGCATTGCCATCCCCGTGCCAATTTGTGTTATTCCGAAGAGCGCATGTCCACGTAGAGAAGATGGTTTCCCTGTGTACATGATTGAGGCTATTCAGAGCATTGCTGACAGCTACCGTTTTAACCAGGACCACCCATCTGCCCATCCCGTGCACGATGACCGTGCCTGGTATATAGATGAGCCAAGGAAAATGTACATGAATATTAACTACCTTGTCAGAGCAGGAGACATTCTGTCTCTACAGAAAGCATTTGAGGAGGGTGTGCCAGTAGACACAAAAGATAAATATTACAAAACACCTTTGATGGCTGCATGTGCAAGTGGGAACATAGACATTGTGCAGTATCTTCTGGAAAAGGGGTAAGATCATTTCAGATTTTTTTTTTAAATTGCTATTTTGGAAAGGCTTTCAAAAGCCTAAATTTCCAGTAAACATTTGGATGCAACAGACTATGGTGTCTTTTTTATTTACATAACATTAATATTAAAAGTTAGTTCTATAAGATCCTGAGTTCAGGAGGGTTAGTTTATTATTTTTCACATTTTAGTAACAGGGAAATAGAAACACCCAAAAGGTGAGCTCCCCAGGTCTGAAATTCTTGACATCTGGGCTGTTGACATTTTGGTCACATGCAGAGCACCTACAAATCCAGTCTACTGGAACTGCTGTTAGTTCATACCCATGTCTCAAACAGCGCATCCTCAAAACTGAACTCTCAAAATCAGATAAATGATTTTGGGGAAAACTGGCTCCAGTGACTTACCTGACATCATCAAGGTGCTCTTAGCTGAATCATCAAGGCAATCCTGGACTTCCCTGGTCCACATGCCAGGGCCTTTGCATGCAAATGTTTTAAGGGGATAAGCCTTATAATCACTTTCCTCAGCAGGCTGAGGCAGCAGGATTTACACCAGAAGCGTATGCTGCTACTTAGTCCATTCCTCACTTTAGGAGTGCTTCAGCAATTTTGTAGCCTACAGACATACTTGTGAAAAATCTCAATGACAGCTTAAAAGTGAAAGCAATTTAAGAAAGATTCAGTCATACTTGTGTAATAATATAATCTCTTTTTTATTGTCAGACTGCTGTCATCCTACAGTCATTCACATGAACACTTAAATGAATGTTTACAAAGATATTTCCATTAGCTTTGCTCTTTACCTATAGCTAGAATTCATTTTAACATTCATTTTTAAGAATAAGTGGCTGTAGGCATTGCTTCAATTCTTGCAAAGACTTAACAGCACCTGGATCTTTACACACCCTGGTAATTACACCGACATTCCTGGAGCATATGGAAAGTTGTGTAAATGTGTATATCCAGGTCTTCCAAAGATAAGGATACAAGAGTTAGCAAATGAATCCAGCAAATTAATCTCCACTGCTTTCGTCAAGCCTCACTAGACAGCAGAGTCACATCTCATCATATTTAACAGTTAAACCTAGGAATGTAATAACTTAGTTTTAAAAAAAATAGTACCAATTTTGAGATTTTTTAAATTGACAGGAATCAGAAAGCAGAGAGGAAATTTATCAGTACGGTGTTCAGCTTTGCATCTTTCAACAGCGTGGACTTTCAGATACTTTCAGTTTGGCATAACAGTTCAAATACTTTTCACAATATAACCTTTTCCATATGGCATCACAAATCCATATCGAGTAGACAACAAAACACTTATTCAGAGCTATAGAAAATGCTGAGGTTTAAACACAAATTGGTGGTATCTGCTTTCTATCTTGTCCCAGAAAGACTCAGAAGTAAATTAGATTTGCGCTAAAGACAAATTTGATGTTTGATCAGGAGGAAACACTGAAGAATTTTTAAGTCAGTGCTGTGTTGTCCCTGTTCCCTTCGATCAATTTGTTTCTGATAGAAAGAGGTTAGCAAAAGGGATTCAGGGGCAGACAGAATATCAGCACAGGCATGGAGGCTGGGTTGAGAGAGAAAGTGGAATAACTGGAACCACTTATTTTGATGAAAAATACAAAGGAAATGAAAACTGCATATGAATTAACCATAACAGCAAGCAACTGAAAGATAACAATGGTAAAACTGGTAGGTCTGGGGAATTTACTGTGATGAGATCTCACCAAAGGTAGAATTCTGAAAAAAAGACTGAAAATTTAAAGAAAACATTAACAGATGAATCTGTTCTTTTGATCTAGAGTTAAATGTTAACCATCTGACCAGAAGAGCAAAAAAAAGCTATCCCTGGAAGCAGCTTCCTTCCTAATTTTTTTCTTCCTTCCATGTCTTTTGGGAAGACATCAGCACTTTGTCCCTGGAGCGAATGGACAGTGACAGTTCAGGACCTCTAGGCTGTCCTAAATACCACGGAAAGTCATTCACTCTGCTTGAGTACTGGGGAATCCGCTCATGAGGTTTTGACCCTGTCTGAACCCATGTGTGGCACATGTGGGAGAAGGCAGATCTGGATGTGTTCATGAACTGTGCTTTCTTCAAAGACACGGGGGAACCATACTTCTTCCCTTTTTAACGCCACTAAGGGGCTCTAGTGGCTCTTGTTCCCCAAGCCTTTCTTTTGCATGACCCCAGCCCAAAAGCTCCCAAGGCAACGAGTTGCTAAAGGGCCAGTAATGCTTTTCCCCTCAGCTTCATCCGAAGGCAGCATATTGCAAATATCTTCCCCAAACTAGCCCCTGCATCCTCCAGAACATGCCAATCTTAACCTGGGAGCAGAAACGGATCTAGCTGAGCAACACGGTGGCTGAAAAAGTTTTAAATCCTCAGATATTCTGAGATAGACCTTCTCTAACTCGTTTATAAATAGGACAGTAGGCAATTTTGCCACATCTTTTAGAGCACTTGTTCTTGGCCCAGAAACACTTTTTTTGAATTCCTTAATCTGCTTCTTGCCATTCTCAGTGAAGCTACAGCACAAACATCAGCAGCATTTTAGAGGACTACGCTGTTTGAATGCCCATTTTTCTCTGTACCTGTGAAAACCTCCATGCGGAAGACACTGTGTTGGCTTAGAGGGGGATATGATCACCACCCAGGCACCCTCTTACAATTAACATTCCATGACAAGCTTTATATCAGACACTAAAATGGTTTCAGAGTCGCAGTAGCAATATGAAAATAATTATTTACATTGAATATGCCATTGCAGTGGGCAGTTAACGTGGATTGCACTTGGAGCTGCGGGTGTTACTCTATCTAGTAGCTAGCTTCATCTGCCACAGCTTCTCTTTATTCTTTTGTAGGGCTGATGTAAACGCAACAGACAATTTCATGTGGACTCCTCTCCATCACGCTTGCTATAACGGACACTTAGATATTGCTGAACTGATAGTGAAGGCTGGAGCAGCAGTGAATGCGCCTGCAATAGGCAATGCAACCCCACTGATGAGAGCCATTGAGATCTGCAGATTGGATATAGTCTATTTTTTAATCAATGAGGGTGCTGATATCCAAGCTACAAACAGCAATGGTAAATATCAATGTCTCCAAAAAAGGCCCGTTTCATTATGCGTATACATGTTTTATCAAAAAAAAAATCCACCACACTAAGTTCTTGGAACACTTTGAGAAGTGTTCTGAATTTATGACTGCTATCAGGATCGGGATGAAGGTAAGAGTTAAGGTCAATTAATTTTCTACAGCAGGGAATAATTACTGTAAGTAGTCAACTTCCCTGGGTTTTATGCATCTAGACAATAAAGTAACATGATTAATTACATGATTAAGGAGACTGTTGCTCCTTACAAGATATATACAGAGTTAAAAGTGGCTTTAATGGAAAAAATTCTATCTAGTTATTTATATTATTTGATGGAAAATTAGATTTTAGTTGTGGCCAGTGTATACTCTGCCACCCATTTAAATCACTTTTTATGGACAGGCAACACTGGTTAAAAAAAATTCTTGCTGCTTAACAGTAAGTATTACTGCCTTAGAAAAAAGTACTTCACAGAAAAACAAATCTGAACTGATACTGAAGTGTTACCTCCTCGCAACAGGTCCCTCATTCAGTATTTCCTTTATTTTTGGAGCAATTTAAACAGTTAATATTTATCACATTTTAAGCTCTTGCTCCAAGAGGAAGGAAGGAACATTGCTACACAATGAGACTTTCCTTCCCAAAATGCCTTATAGGTGAAACCCTGCTTGTAGAAGGGATGCGTATTCTCCATTTCTGTTACCATGTGAAGTTCTAATTTACATGGCAGCTTCGGCTCACAACTGCTTTACAGCCACAGGGGTCTCATCTGAAAATCCAGGAGAGTTTTTCCTTTATTAAGCACGGAAGGTGTTCAGCCCTATTTAAGCCACGGGGCTTTCCTTCAGCTCCTTGCCAGCCGCCAAGCAAGTACTGGAAGAGGTAAATACCTACAATAACTTGGTCGACATTCCTAACCCTGTACTATGCTAACCACCTCCCAGTGCTAAATGCTCTGAGATCAAAATTACAACCTGCAGGACCAGTGTATTAAGCTGCAAATGTCAGGACATTAAGAGCAAAGCAACCGCTCCAAGCATTCCTGCAGCATTTGGTTTCAAGGCTCATTTCTGCAAGCCCTTATTTCTGCAAGCAGTGCTGATGACTGCCAATCCTCACACCAATGTCAGGCACGCTGCTGGCACACTGAATGGTTAACAAAATAGAGGCCTAATTCAATTCAGTTGACCGTAGTGTTATTGCAACTGGATAATAACAAGTGCCAAGGTTCATTTTCATGGCTCATACAGGTATTTTTTTTTTTAAATACAGGAAAGAATGCTCTTGATATTGCTAAAGTATTTGCAGATTCTAGAATAATTGATCTGCTCCAAAATGAACTGGAAAATTTGCCAAAAGTACCAGAAAAAGAGGCAGAGAAAGAAAAAGTTGTGAAGCCGAAGTCAGCTTCTACACTGATGCCTGTAGAGTTACAATCTGTGAAAAAAGAGGTATGAGAGATGGTAGCAAAGGATTGATTTGCCAATAGTTAGTAGAGTGCTTCTTTTCCTCATTTATTTGCCATCCATGTCTCTCTAAAGCTATAAATCAGGTAGTTTTGTTAAAGTGATTATTTTCAGAAGCCAGTACTTGTTCCTGCCAGTACTAGCACTTGTTCATTGGTTGAAATTTTGACTTATTAATTATATGAACTTCATGTCTTCCTCAGTCCCACTTAAGAATTATGTCCTCTCTCACTGACAGCACACAGAAAAATATTTCCTCCTCTTCTCCCCTTCCTCCTGAAGTTTATGATCATCCAAGCCCTGTTGTGATAAATACTGACCAACTGGTAACCATGATTTCTTAAAGGAAACACCTGTTTCTTCACAGGATAAGACCAAGGCCCTTCAAATTAGTAGAAAGGTCTTTTTATTCTGCCAGTTGAACTCACTGAGGCAGTATCAGGCTTGCTGACTTCTCATTTCCCAGCTTGTCTCACATCCTTCCTCTTCTACTGTTGACCCGAGTCCTGTTTCTCAAATCCCACACTGATGCTTGGCTGCTGTACTTCTGAACGCCTTTCTTGAACCCCCTGGGAACCTTAGTACCTTACCATTGCCCTAGTTCCCAAACTGACATCAGCCTCTGGGACCACATCGAGGTTGTCTTATTGTGGATGAGATCTTCCTGATTTACCAGCAGTACTTGTTAGTCAGACCCAGGATGCTAATTAGAGAGAAAATGCGATTGTATCTGCACTGCTGGAAAGTATCCTTTAGCAGTCCTGCCATGAATGGTGTAGTAAATATGTCCCAGTAGCCAAATGTTGGTTTCCCCCTTTCAAAAATGCTTTGAATTTGTCAGAGATAGTATGGGACTTCCATAGGCAGGAGGGCGACAGCCTTAGGTGCTTATTTATTCATCAGCCAGCACATGATGGGATCACCAGCAGTACTGGGTGATCATCTTGTGCATCTTAAAGAGCAGGTAATGTTTTAGCATCCAGGAAGGACAGTCATCACCTACTTTTTAAAGGGTTTCCCTCACAAATTTCGGTTATAAAAAATTATCAGCTTTAAGAAAAACAGATTCTGAACAGATTAAGACAAATACACACACAGAATAAGTAGATAGCAAAAGAAGTGTCAGAAGATGCAGGATGTTTGTCTTGCTTCTGAATCCGATGTATTTGTATAACTGATAACTTTTCTTTCAGCCTTCACAGATACCTTTGCCAGTTGTAGAAAAATCCATTCTTGAAAAGACAACACATTCCCTCAAGGACAGTGTTATTTTTCTGAACTCTTTGATAACCAGTGGTGCTACTAAGAGAGATGACATCACATTCAAACCCAGAAAAGTACGTACAGTAGCAAAACATGAGCACAGTTTCACATTAATTTAAAGGCAGACCTTGCTGTAGACTAAAAACCAGAACAATCTGATGAAATGACTTCACAATTCAACTAGCTTATAGATGATGTGACACAGGCTACAGAGGTTGCCACAAAATAACAGTAAACTAAAGGGTTCATATTTATAGGTGTATATATTATATACATACATATATTTATATAAAACAAATTATCATGGAAGTCAAGCTCTTATCAGCTTTTAAAATAGGATTAAAGGGGACCCGCAGTAAAATACAAATGCAACTACATTCATGGTGTGGGTGTTTTTACACTTGAAGGACAGGAGTCCTTGTGCACGGGACTGGCACCAACTTCTAACTTGCCTTCTCAATTAGTTATCACATGATTACTTATGTCAGTGACAGTTGCTGAACTAAATGGATCACAGTCCATTAAATATTTACTTCCTAGAGTTAGAATACTGGAAATACAATTTTAGTATCAGGGACTTGTTAATACTCATTCACAAATAACCAAGAAACAGAAAAACAAGATCAGAGAGAAGTAATTTTTAATTTTTTTTTTCTCCTCCTTAAAAAGGAAAAGAATACCATTGCTGACCGAGAGGTTTTGTTTGGAGTTTGTTTACCATTTCCCTAACCCTGATTTGTGCTAGTTTCTACAATGGTCTCAGGGGGAATAAGGCCACCTTGCCAGTGACTCCACAGCTAATTACTATTTTCTACTCCAAGAATCTTGGCCCTGAGTCAGTCATTCTAAACAATTAGCTCTGGATCTTCTTTCCCACATTATCCCTAATCTGAGCCCATGGCATGTTGTAGACTGGAAGTAACAACAAGAGACTGCTCTGCTTATGCATACACAAATTGTTTTGGTATCTTCCACTGGGAGGCCACACGAGTTTTCTTCTATGCCTCAGAATGGAAAGGAGCCAAATAGAGGCACATTCTAGCGCTAACAGTATCGTCTTAATGCTTCAGTTGCAGAAGTCATGTCCGAGTTAACTACAAATACCTTTATTTTCTAGATTTGGGCCCCTGAAGCTGCAACAGAGGAACTAGTAAAAAGGCAAGAATTGCTCCGTGAACGCTTTACTCTTGAAGGGCACTCAGAAAGCATCACAACCCCCTTTAAAAGAGAAGTTATGGAATAAGCACACCAGCTGGAAGAAGCTACTTCAGCACATATTTTGAGGGTACAAAAAGCTAAAAGGCTACTCCTCTGTAAGGAAGGAATCATGCAGTGCTCAGTAAATATATTTCAGTTATGATAAAAATGTGTAACACGTTCTTCCTCTGTAGATTATGTTGCTTACACACAATCTTCTGTTAAAGGCTTAGTCTAGAGAAAGGCTTATCCTCATGTGATTCTAAATCTCAGAGCTGGCTCAGTGTAGTTCATGGAGTGGCCACTGTTGTGACACAAACATGTCCTTCTACTTTGTAAAGATACGGCTTTATAAGGCTGTTTTTCACCCCAGCATAAAACTTCTTCCTGGAAGATATAAACGCTACCCTTCCTCCTAAAAGGGTATTAGAGATATGAAGATAGCTTTCAGAAATTATTTAAGACACCAATGTTCTTGGCTGTCTGCAGAGGCAACAGAAAGTACAGAATTTACAACCAGGACTACTACTGTCTAGCTTACCACTTTCATGTTGTCTCATACGCTTGCAAGAGCACACAAACCTTTCTCCTCACTCACCGAGGATGTATTCCCCAACTGCAAAGCTGTTATCAAGTCCTTTAGATATTTTCAGCAAACTTGAAAAACATTCAGAGATCTTGTGAATGCAGTTTCTTGTATTGAGAGCTACATCCACAGTTAATCCAAATCAGTACTTGCCCCCACAACAGCGAAGTCAGATATTCTCTCTGCCATTAAAATGAGTTCTTTGGGTGGGAAGGAATTGGTGTCTTAGAAGTGACCTGAGCAGGCTGCAGTAATTTAGTATGAAGAAACAGTACTGAAAGTTCATTATAGGAAGTGAATAAAGTCAAGATTTGTGCGATAGGACCAGGCCAAACCAGCCTGTGTTCTGCCAAGAGACTCAGCACCTCCTGAGTTCTGTTGATTATCTCTGCAAAATGGTTGTCAGCAGAGAAGTGATCGCAATTTGGAGCTTCAAAAAGGCAGTAACAGGTGCTAAGTTTTGGGTAAGCAGGGGCTGGAAATACTGGGAAAGTTTAGCTTAGAGAGAAAAGAAGTGGGAGGAAATGCCATAAAATATATCTAAAGAAGCAAAAAGTGTGGAGACACGAACTGAAACCTCCTATCCTTTCACAGGATACAAGAACATTCAGACTACAGAAAAAAAAGAGAAAGCACCACACATATTAAATACTCTACAATGTGCAAATAGCCTGTGGAACCCTCTAGCCCAATTATCCTTGGAAACTTAAAAAAAATATTTACATAGACTGTGAGAAGAGTCTAGTTAGCTAACACATAAGGGATACAAATCCCTCGTGTGTCAGGACCTCAGCTAATTACTGTTGGTACACAATAGAGAGAGTTTCCTGGCAATGCAGTTCACTCCCCAGTTGTTCGGTGTGATGGTGTGTTTGTGTCCCTTAGGGGAAAAGATGACACTGGCCTAGACAAACACTGTAAATTAAATCAGCTGCTTGTTTGATGGTACCCATTCTTCAAATTTATTAACTTTGTGAGGCTTCAAGAGCCATCTGGCTCAAGAGTAGAGCTACTTTTGAAAATTTGTTTTCAAACATACTCTTCTTTTTTAACTGTAAATCTTGAACTTCAGAATCCAAGCTTCAAACTGGGTCCTTCTGGTTCATCATTTCTTGTGACAAGAACCAAGTTTTGCCCTTGTTGATGTGTGTGATACAGCATTCCCATGCCTGGATTTGCCCAGGTATGAAGAGAGCTGACTGGAAGACTGTTGGGGAAAGCCTATGCACTCACATTATTAGTCACCACCACTGCCTGCATGGCACTGTGTGCAATGGTTCCTTTTAACTCTAGCTGAACATCCACACGCTTACCTCCTAAATATCACATTTACAAGACGAATGCAAAGTAGTTATACCTCGTGAGATACTATTTTCAAAAACCACTTCTGAACGTATTATTTGTATGAATGTGGTCATGCACGAGTAGTTTATGACAAGTTGCCTACATTGAGAATATATCCTGACATGTTTAGCATTTTAATAGTTCAGTAAAGAAAGGCTTTACGGGCAAGTGAGATATCTTTTCAAATATCAGCTGTCTTGGAATTCTTAATATTGGCATATCATCTTTGCCTGTCAGCATAAAACTACTTCTGGCTGTAGATGATTGTAAATAACAAAAATAATAGTGTTAAAGTTCATCATAGAAGGCAGTGCAGGCAAGCAGCAGGATGCCCACGAACAGTTGTAAGAAACTGCATCTCTAAAAGAAGGTGAGGCATGGGGTCCATTTGCTAAACAGTAGCTATCAAAATAAAGTCAAGCAGCACAGTCAGGAACTCCTAACTCATCCTGTAAGGTAAAACTGTGTTTCTGGCAGAGTTACATCACGGAGATCAGCTAGGAGACTTCTCCACTGTTAGAGGCAGTTGCTCAGCTCTCCTCTCTGGAAGTACTCCTCACTTGGGTAACTACTGCCGCGTTAAGGTATGGACTGTTTTCTGCTGGCTGTGTTCATTAGGGTAACTGTAAGCACTTTGACAAGAACTTGGATGCAAAGGGAACACACTCCCCTGGCCAGCAGAAGGGGCCATCTCCTGCATCAGTTTGGATCACATTGTGCAGTTAGGCTTGTTGGCGAGTAGCCTCTGAAAAAGTTGTGCCGAGAAGAGAGTGCCGAGAGGGGGGCATTTTCTGTTCCCGTAGGAAATCCTTATGAGCATCATCAGTGTGCTTTTTCATCGCAGCCATTATGGGCTGCAGACTCTCACAGTCTTCACACGTTGTCCCACAAAAAGAGAGGGAAGGGAGTTGTGCCTCAGCTGTACACAACATAATGGCTGACTAGAAAAATATTTGGGCTCCTTCGGCCTGCTGGCTTCTCCATAGCTCCCTGGTCTTCTCCATAGCAGGCTGCCCAAAGACTTGGCAGACTTGTCTCACAAGCTACCACTCCATCCCTCAGCCTGGGACTGGCTTTCTGCAGGAGCACAGTGCAAAATGACAGAAGAGGCAAGACAAAGCGTCACCGCACACAACACAAGGTTAGCCACTCAATTGCACGCAGTTGTGAAGACAGCTCATTTTGTGCAAGAGAAAACACATTTACCAAACATACATTCGGAATGTTACACGTGACATCCCATCCCAGGGATTTCTGTCCCCACGCCCAATTGTTTTTTCCTCAGGCTAGCTTGGTTAGCGCTTTTTGCTACTATTATGGGGCTATGGTATTGTTTAGGTCTTTCAAAGTCTGTCTCAGCATTAAGATCTTATCAACTGAGCGGCCTCAGTGCTGTCTGTTGAGGGTATCAAGCGATAAATTGTGTCACTATTGTATGTTTGAGCCTTCCCTGCAGTTCCTGTGTTCATTTTAATAACAGAAAGGCAGTAGTGCCTTTATTTACATATTGAAAAATTAACTATGTTGTGGCATTTTCATACACTTGAGTACAATAAGCACCTAACACCCAATCAAAAAAAAAACCACCAGTGCTCAGAAGACATTTTTGCATGAATAGTCAATTCATTCAGGTCCCAGTTGCATAGAGGCACATATCAGAAGAGCAAACTGAGGGGTTTGACTGGAGCCAAGAAGCACCTTTCAAGCTTGTCCTCCTCAAATGGAGTGATGAGTATGTGTTTAGAGACTCCCCCCTTGTACACCAGAGGCGGAGTAGGAGAGTGTGTTGCATGAAGCAGCAATAGCAACGTAGGAGATTTTTAGGGATGTGAAAGCAGATGTCACAAGGGGAGTCAAGGGATAAAGCTCCAGAGCTTAAAACTGACAGTATTGGCAGAAGGAAGGGTATTGAGTAAGAGCTGGGAGCAAGCTATGGGGGAGGGAAAGAGTCTGTGCTGATGGGCTGGTCATGGAGAAGCTGAGTGGTATTCAGTGGATGGTGTTAAAGGGTATCAAGCGATAGTCAGAGAGAGAGTTGCCTCAGTAAGAGAGCAAAGCACTACTCTCCCAAGCAAGAGCGCCTTCTGGAGAGCTGAATCAGCTGCATGTCAGAAAGTGTACCAAGAACAAGGAAATTTGCAGGTGGGAGTTCAGACAGATTATGACTATGACTCAATCTCTTGAGAGAGGTAGCACAAGTGAATAAGTAAATCAAAGGGGGAAACCAACACAGAAAAAATAAGCAGACAGAAGGCAGCAACACAAAGGAAAAGGAAAGATGAACTCCGCACGTTTACACGACCCAAGACTAGATGAGTTGTATACTAGTTTTGGTTCGCAGTAAGGCTGCAATCTAGCCTTAGTCACCCTTTGCTGTTTGCCTTTTAAGTTCAAGACACTTGTGAGACCTTCAAGTATTGTTTCAAAGTAACACAGGTACCTTCAGCTAGCTGCTGTGGACACCCAGTGCTTCACATACCACTCCTTTGCAGAACATAGGCAATTACATTTCTCATCCCGCAATTTCCAACATGTGCTATCTTAAGTTCACTTGCAAAACACGTGAAATTAGTTAGGGCTGGGTATTGCTGTTGTAGATACCACTGGCACACGTTTATGTGCTCAACACTCAGTTCTTTAACTCCAGAGTGTCTTTCAAAGGCTCCTCATTATGCAGGATGCCTCAGTGCCGAATAAGAGACTCAAAATTAATCAAATACTACAGGACACAATAGTAACTGTGCACCAAGAGATATATGATGGAAAAGACCTCAGTGAATGATCAACTGCTTCAGGCCTATCTTGAACTGATTTTATTTTATTTTTTTTTTTAAAACACCTCACCACTGGGCTCCTTTCTTCTCACACATGGGAACAGCTGGATTCATGCACACCTAATTCGCCATTTAATCTGCGCACGCCACCCTGGCAACCCACGCATTTCTACCCAAAACCACAAACACACATGACGTGTTCCTTTGTGCAGTTCCTCTGTCCCCGAGGCTTCTCTAAGTGCTCCCGGGGTGTGGGCTTGTGCCAAGTGACCCCAACCAAAAATTTTACTGTGCAACCTGAAAGATGGTGAGGTTGGACTTGATGATCTTAAAGGTCTTTTCCAACCTAAATGATTCTATATAGTTTCACCAGCTTGCCTCCACTATCACTGTTAATCTAGGAGGAAGACATGATCAAAGTTATTTCATGCTAAGCAAACAGTACAACAAAACCATCACTTTGATATGGTAACACTAATACAGCTTCAGTAAAGGCCGCAAAATAAGATACATTTGACAAGAAGCCCTCTCACCTCAGATTATCTTACAGGCTTCCTACATCCAGGAAAAAATAATACATGTATTTTTTTCCCTAATTTACCCTGTGTTTCATGAAATACAAACTTATGAACTGAAATATAAGAACATGCTTTTTCTCCCCATTTTTAATGCGTTTACCATTCACAATTGGGTTTTTTTGCAACACAAATATTGTCCTAGTCACAGCAACCTCTGCTCTTATGCTAATGCAAAAGAGGCAATACAAAGTGGAATTCTAGAGCTGCTGTAAGTGCAGTGGAGGTAATAAATATGATTATGGCTCAGGACCTCTGAATGGCTCCTGAATAGCGCAGCATATCAATTGTTTGAGATTGAACCACAGGAAATTTAATTTTGCCTTACTACTGCTACAAATCCCTTGACATAGCTCCAAGGAACATCTCATTTGTAGTAACAAATCAGGGAAGAGCTCCAGCAAGAGCAATTCAATTGGCTTTAAAGGGATGGAGGAAGGAAGGTTTCCTCATCCCCAAGTAAGGGCTGCACTTCCCCTCTCCCCCCCAAAATGAACTTGACTAGGACAAGACTGTAGACATGAACATAGTATGTCATCATTATAAGCCTTGGATACCTCCTGGAAGAAAAAAACACCAGTAAAATAAAACAACAAAGTATTGCTGAGTGTGATCTTACTGAAAGGGTGGGGTGAGTAAATCCTCTCCTACTACCAGTAGTGCTTGTACAACCCAACAGCTCTTCTCCTGTAGCACAGGGCTTGCAGGGAAATCAAACACTGTGGAGCTGCTATATCTGTCCAATGACTACAGCCTATGACATGCTGCTTACAGGAGAAATAGAGTCCAGGTCCCCCAAAAGGAAAAGATAGGAGAACTGTAGAAAGACAAAAAGCAGACTATAAAAACGGGAACCTGCTAATTTTGTGCAGTCCAGCTCCTGCCTGGTGACTAAAGGCGAAAGAAGCCTAGTACATCACAGGGAATTGCTATTGAGCTGTACAACCATTAGAGGGACAACCAGAAACATCCGCATGAGCCAAAAGTAGCTTCAAATTGCCTATTAATTCCAAATGTCTGTCAGCAGTTATTATCTGATGGGCCAGCATGACCTGGCATCTACTAAAAAGAAAAAGAAGAAATCAAATATAACCATTACTTAAAAGAAATAACTAAAGAATCATTTCATCGTGACTTTCATTCCCCTGTGCCTTTTAGCTCCCCTTCACAATACCTTATTCCTCCTGCTAGGACTCCCCTCCAAGCTTGCTAGAGCTGCTTGACCCTTTACATCCCCCAACAAGTTCTCCTGACCGAGCCAAGGGGATGCATTTATAAAGGTGCAGGGCCCTCCCTCTCCCAGCTGACTTGAATTAGCTGTTAGTTGCCAACAGCTGGGGTTTTCCTTTACCAGCCTGATAGCTCAATGGCTTCTTGTAGTCACTGTGTGACTCTTAGGGCCTACCTGGGCAAATGGATTTTAATTTCTCAGTAAACAAGGAATATCCACCTTCTGACAGCAAAACCTTTTTCTGTGTACTGAAGGCACCATTCACAAGTGAAACACTGATTTGCATCTTTTTAAAAATGAATTTGCTGAGGCCAGGCTCCTGACCTTGTGCAGTGAGCTTTCGGTGAGCAACTGTGGGAGGGAACTTTTCCTGAATATAAAAAATATTCAGCAAAAATGAATTTCAGAGATGCATGTTGCTTTGCTGACAGAAACCAATTTTAAAATGAGCCTTAAGCATTCACAGCAAGATCTGATGGGGGAAACATTGAAAAATGTTGAAATATTTTCCTCTTAAATAAAATTCTGATGCAGCTTGTAATCAAAACTTCAAAACTAACCATTTCCTTCAAGCTCCAGATAGGTTTATAAATAAAAAAAAGGTCTCTGTTCCAATAGACTTCAGAATTGCCATTAATAGTTTTCACTAAAATAATAAATAACAAAAAATCAGTGGGCTTTGGACGGTTCTGTTTACTTGACTTTATTTGCATGCTCATCCAGTCAGGGAAGACAAACAATTGCTCATGACACCTCTGACCCATCACCATCAAACGCCTCAGTTGCAAAGCTGAATGTCAGCTACTGACTGTTTACAGGGAGTGTTTGCAGCAGTCTCAGGTGCTTGGGAGAGGTTGGATCGCTCCAAGCGATGACTGAGCCCTTGGCAGAAGAGTGGGTTTGTGTGTAATGCCTCGCTGATGAGCTCTATTGGTTTTGGTCCTGGTGCTAGCTGGGGAGCCTTGGTGTACAGTTACAGCACTTACATGTGGCTGGAAGAGGTGTAAAGCAAGATCCTTGCTAGGCTCCTACATTTAAAAACCTGCCCCAAATCTTCAAAAAATTTTCTAAGATGTCAGTAAGCACCGTTCAAGCCCACGTGCCTCCCCATCTAGCAGAGCAGGTCATTTATCTCACGCTCTGCACCTCGAGGTGCAGCTTGGGACCATGTACAGACCATGCCTGAGAAATTTTCCAGCACCCCTGTCTTCAGTATATCTTCAGCCACTGACATGTTCAGTCTCAAACTCAGCAGCAGCAAGAAACTGTGGTAAAGATGATGCTGAGCCCACTTCTTGTATAGAGGTCCATATCGTATCTAGGGACTGTTCATGAATCTTGCATTAAAGAGGCACTAGGAAGAAAAGAAACTCATGCAGGTAAGGATTTGGACCATGCCAGCATCCATTAGCGCCACATCTCATCATCCAACTTTCCTTCACGCTTGATGGGCTGCCCTTACCTTCCCCACATAAATATGTTCTTGTCTTATCAGGACCAGTGCAAAGGCCTCTGGGTGACCGTGGGAGAAGGAGGAGGAAGGATGCTACCCTGATATACACCACCACAGCGCAGGGAGGCAAGAAACACCCTGCTCCTTTCTTTTGTAGTAAAAAAATGCCTTATAATTTAAAAAGGCTTACGCTACAGCAGCTGAGACGTCAGTACTTTTTCACTGGCTTTTCTGCCTGAAGTACTGACAACAGTTCAGAAATTTGCCTGGAAGCAATAATCTAAGCCAAAAAAAAATAAAGCACAAGTGAAAGGCACAGTTGAAAGTCACATCTGAACAGGCAAAACACCATGCCAAAGCAGCCAGCAGCCCAGGGGATATTTTAGACTGTTTAATCCTTCAAATATATGCCAAGTGTGTACCTGCAAGTCCTCAGCAGACAGCTTTGCTTCAGTGAGAGGTTCACTCCAAAGAAAAGCAAATGTTGGTGCCTTCCCTCCACTGGAGTGTCTAACAAAAACGTTATAATTATTTAAGTTAATAGTAATAATTGCAATACAACACAAATAATTGGACCCTTAATAAACCTGTTTTGGGGAGCCACGGTCCAGCAAATAGCTTTCCCCATCCATAAAGCTGAATTACTTTATGAGGAAATCGCTCATGTTTGCGGTAGCAGGTAGCTAGCGGAGCCGGGGGCAATCTCTACCCAGCCCCTTCATTTTGACTTCTGGTATAATCAGATTGTTTTGCTGAGTGATGCCCCCAGAAAGCAATGCGCGGAGTCTACTTCTCTGCAGCAGCCTGAGAAATGGGATGATGGTGACGTGCTTTGGCACTCACTGTCGCTACGTGTTTAACCCTGCTGTGAAAATTTGGCCCTCAATTGCAAATTTGCCCAAGATCAATCTAAGAAGGCAATGTAAAGGTTTCTGGCACCATCTCAGTCAGGCGTTTGCTGCTGATGTTGATCCCTGGGCAGGCAGGACAGCACAGGGCCAGGGTTCGGCAGGAACCTGGTGTGAGAGTGAGCTCACACTGTCCCTTTGCTGGTTTTATAACCCGCAGGCTTTAACCGTGGAGGAGAAGGCATGAAGGGAGCAAAGGGTGGGGAGAGAAAGATGCTGGTAATGTCAGGGGGAGAAAGACAAGTCTGCTGGCATAAGGGAAGCAAAGGTCTGCTCCTGGGGGCACAGCAGTGGCTGTGGCAGAAGGAGGGAAAGGGGCAGCTTGCCAACACGCCATGAATAAGTTGCTGTCAGGAGAAAGGTCCCTCCACGAGGCTTTTGCCTCGGCTGGGCAAGAGGGACCGAGCATTTTGCGTGCTCTATTTTCTTCGCAGCTCAATGCAAGTCATTCTGAACTGCTTTTCGCCTCCATTGCAAATATTTAACCACCGTATTTACCTTCTGCCAGCCAGCTGACAGGAGTGAGATCCTGGTGCAAAGCATAGGCCAGAAGGACAGAAATACATCTGCATTCCTTCAAAGTGCATCAGCAGTGCAGGGGCGAGCCCTTGCCGGTGCTTCTCGGCTGGCAAGGGACCAGGGGGACACGGACCCACCTCTGACCCCACCTAGCACACGCAGGTTGCTCATGCGAATATACAGGATGAATATTTTTCTTCCCCTTTCCGGCCACTGCTGCAGGATTTTTCATAGCAATGTTTTCTTCCAATCTCTGCTGCCCTCTGCTGATGCAAAGTCAAGGCAGGGAGGAGAGCCCTTGTGATGAGCCAAAGCCTCATTTTTTTTGCTGCAAAAGCTCACCTTCATCCTCATTAAAACATCAGCCTGTGGTTTCCTCTTCTTTGTCCCCAACACAAACTCTGAAGCAATGAGGCATGTCACTCAGGGAAGGATTTCTTGTTTAATCACACCACAGTGACTTAGGAGGAGTTAATTTGTCCTCATTAGCTCACATCAGGTAAATACTGGTTTAATCAACTTATAGACTTCAATATTATAAAAAAAAAAAAAAAAAAAAGGGTAAGATGAGGGTTAAAGGCTCTGGCCTGAAACTGGCTCCCTGCATTTAGTATTTTCCACTTGAATTTCTCCCTGCACCAGAAGTCATTCTGGGAAACTTAGCCCTGACCCATCCACTGCTGCTTACAACCCCACATTTATATCAGGCATCTGTTTCCCACTCAGGGAAGAGACTGCCTCTTGCAGGGGTTTGACCAGACCCTGTGCGGGGCTCCAGGGGAAGAGCAGAGGGAGGGAATATTCTCTAATCCCTGCCAGATGTGTTTTTTAAATAAGTTAAGACAAAAGCTGCCTTTTTTATTGAGATAAACACTGTGACAAGTGAGCAGGGATGGAGTCAGACTGCTGCGTGTGTATAACGGGCATCATTTTTTTTCCCAAGCTCTGCTGTTCCCATCAGCTGCTGCAAAACAGACCTTAAAACCATACATAGACGGCTCTGTTTCTCCTGCAGGCGCAGAGACCAGTTTAGAGGCGGCAAAACCCATTAGGCAGGCTCCTGGCTGAAGAGGCAGACTGTGAGCCCTGTGTTGAACCTGCTCCTCCGGTACCACTCAGCATCATCCTGGCCGGCCTCCGTGGCCCAGCACTGCTCAGCAGGGCCCAGAGGGAAATACTTCCCCCTAAAGCATCTGCCAGAGAGCTGAAAATTGCCAGCAGGTTATTCCCATGCCGATTCGCTTGGTCATGGGAGGGAGGCAACGTAGCCCTGTAGATAACATACCAACCCAGAAATCCAGACCCTTTTTTCTCTCCTGCATCTCTAAGAATGATCACTGTCATTCCTCAATGCTTGAATTTCCACCTCCGCAAAGTGAGGGCATCATTTGCACCGTGAAACAGCTTGAGAGCTGTTGGTAACAAGATTTATGATTATTGAGGAGTTATTTAGTACAGCTTTTAGATCCTGCTCCATTGATTTTCCTTCGCAGACTCTGTGGCTCCTGCCACTATTACCAGTTAACTAACACCGGCCCTTCAGTAACTTCTGGACATTGTGTTTCTGGAGGAGGACCCCGGTGCTTGGAGCTGTGCAGAGAGAGGAGCATCAGCCATGATCATCAGATGATTTACAGTCTAAATTAGATCTTGAATATAAACTTGTTTCTTTCTTTTTGTACTATCCCCTTGGACCAGCGCTTGCAACAAGGGAAAAACACAACCACTAAAGCCACATTTAACTCATGCGATACTTAGGAGGATGAAATACCCTTCTCTGATGAGCTCTGTGAAAAGTAACAGGTGATGGTAGCCCCTAAAGCAGGTCATTCCTCATCAGTCCTGTTGTTTGTGTGACTCGTGGCCAGTTCAACATCCCTTGCCAAGCTCTGCTGCCCTGTGCTTCTAAGCCCTGTGGTCCCCAGGGAAGGGCTTATGGGTGCTGCAGTGGAAGGTTTCTCTGAGCTGATGCAAGTTTTGATCCTTAAGGAGGAGTCATTTTAATCATCTGGGCTGCAGGACAGAGAGGTGTCTTGTTCAGGTTACGGTGTTTGGTTTTAGGCGAGGAGGTGGGTTAATAGCTGGTAAATATACCTTCTGACTCCGAGACTTTATTAGGTTGCATTACTTAGATAGCAACAAGCAATTCTTCTCCCCTCAGTAAAATCTATACCGTTTCACTTAGTGGGATTAATAACAAATAACAAAAAAAAAAAAAAAGGCAAGCAAATTTGCCACAAGCAGATTGCCTGAATATCCTTTGTGTGCATGTGTTTCTGAGCATGTGAAGGACAAGAGCCTGAGTCACTGAAGAGAAAGGTCTCAGGAAGCCCAGATAAAACATCAAACTGCTCAGCAGCATTTCTGCTTTGTTTACGCAGTTATTATTTAGCAACAGTCACAAAACCAAGTCTCCCTTCAAGTAGCCGAGCTGCCAGTTCATGGTCTGATACGAAACAGCACAAGTTCAGGATCAGCACTGGCTGTGCTTCGCCTCTCTGGTCCCCCATATCCGAATTAAGCTGGTTAGGCTGGAAGGCAGTGCTGCAGGATTCCTCATTTCCTAATCCCAGCAGAGCCAGCAAGCCGTCTCCAAACACATCATCCTACCCTACAGTTGCTTTTAAACCCTAATCAAATCCCAAACAGGAGCTCAGCACTCCACTTCCAGACCCAAAAGCTGGGTTTTCATTCAAGCACGTTTGTTTTACTCCAAATCCCATTCACAAAGCGACACTGGACAGACGATGTCTGCAGACAGGAGACATCACGGCAGGAGGCATAAAAACGCCTTCGCTGTGATGGTAGTTTGTGTACACTGGAACATCTCAGCAGCAGCGCTGGGCCCTTTGCTCTTCAGGATGCAAGACATCATCATTGAACTGCACTGACAGATTTTGATTTTCATGTACTGGGAGAGAATGGTCAGTTCTTAATAAGGTAATTAAAGTTTGTCTTTTATAAAACAGCACAAAACATTTTATGGCTCCCGTCTAGTGCCCAGTGTAACTGAAGTTCAGATAAACACATTGACAAAGAAACATCCATTTCATCTAATGTTTATTGACCAGATTTAAAAAGCAGTAGGCTGTTGCTGGAATTCTCCAGAGAGCTCACTGCTGCTGCTCTGCTGGGGGACGTCTCCGCGTTTTGGCTCACTCCGCTTTGCCGGCACGCAGAGAGCGCCTTTACAGCCTCCCATCTCTCCATCGAGAGATCAGAGCTTCTCTGGTTTTCTACCATGCATTTCCATCCCTTATTGCGACAATGGCTGAAAGCTCAGTACGAGGCAGCCTGCCTTGAAACAAACAAAGGCTTGTCTTATCGCCACTGAAACACGATTCTCTGTGTTCCTTGTTAAGGTGCTGTGCTAATTAATATATCAGAAGGGGCTGTTGGGAGCACATTCTGATTTACTGCGAGCCCAGCGGAGTGGGGCTGGGTGGATGTGTGATGCAAGAGCTGGTTTCTTTATTTAACTCCAGATTTCTTTGCCTCCCTACAGCAGCAGCTTTCTGCCTGCGCTTCTCTCTGTCACAGCCCCAGGCATCACAACAACTTTGGTTTCTTAAAGACAGACACAACTATATTTGTATTGAATTACTTTTACCCATAAATATCACAGATGTGAAGTGAGAGAGTCTTGACAAAACCAACCCCCAACGCTCAGCCCCAGCATTTCAAGATGCTTGTGAGTATTCTGGAGATTTCAGGTCAACCAAAAGGCTGTTAAATTATATCCATGAGGATCTCTTTCTGAATTTCCTAGCCTAGCTGGATCGCAAAATCACAGTGGCCTACTCCTTCTGTAATTTTTGTTGGAGAACAGACTTTCTCAGTTTCTGCTACCTGCTTTTATCCTTCCTTTGGCATTGCTTTATCCCTCATGCCCTCCTGCCTCATCGCAACAGCCAAAACCCACTGGGCTTCCTTTGTTTCACCTCTCTGCTGCATCCATCTCTCTCCCCTTCCTGGGCTGCACCACATACTGGCTTCCCATTCCCTTCCTGGGACAGGCACCGTTCTGGTTTTCTCCTCCGCTCTCAGCAGTGTTTCCGCTACATCACGTCCAGAGCCGTATGCTTCTCCGTCTTGCATCTGCCTCTTCCTCCCCAACGGTTGTCTTCTTTTTTTGGCCCTCCTTTCACTAAAACAGGCAGTTGGTATTCCCACACTGGAGGAAGAGCGCTCAGCGCAGTTCTTGGGTACAGTTTTGAATTCCCATTGATAACAGCCAGTCTCCTTCGGTTACCCAAAAGGGAGTTCAGCAGACAAGTTTTCAGCTGCCAGCTAGCAAGCATCCTCAGGAGTATTCTCTATTTCTGTCAATAGCTCCTCCATTGCTACCACCATATACTAAGATCACATGTCCTAGTATTTTTCCATGGGAAAAGACAAATCAGCAAGAATCTTGTGACTTTCAAAAAGCGATCATTGATTATCTCGCAGTTGCAACGAGGAATGTCTCGAGGAAACTTGTACTTTTGAATGCACCAGGGCACATATACAAAGAGTTGTCTCACTGGCAGGATTACAGTTTGCATTTGTGCTGCCAAAATGCAAATGCCACTGTGGGCCAGCTGAAAACATACCAGTAACTCCAACTCTTTAAATAATTCAGGTGCATGATTGACTGGTGTTGCCCACTTTGCACATTGTAAAAGGAGCCTGTTGGATTCACGTCTTCAGATCAGACCAGCAGGATGCACCTGGAGGTTGCGTCAACACCAACCAACCCAAAGCAACTGAATTCCCCTGGGCTGGTTTCAGGGAGCGCTGCCTGGGTTGGGCAACGCTTTGCCAAGGGGGTGAGGGCAGCTATGGGGGAGACAGGCAACACAAGAGACTCTGCAGACACATCCCTATGAGACCTGTCACCCCCTTCTCACCCTCCTTCCCCTCCCTGCGTGCAGACATCCCTGTACCCCGTCCACACACCCTGCCCCAAGGTTGCAGGGCAGCCCTGGCCGCTCATCTCCAGCTTTGCAGAGACCTGCCCACGGCGCTCTGGTTGCAGCATTCAGCCACTCTCCAGTGCTCGCTTTCTGCTTCACCATCTGCTTCGAAATACATTCTGTTAACACGTTATTTTGCAGGGGCTGTTGGTACATGAAAGGAAGCAGGTTTAACAATCGCCACCACGCTGTATTTCTGAAAAGTCAAATACTACATACTGCATTTCCTTTGGTGAGTTTAAGTGCTCTGACCTTTACAATTCCACAAAGTGTTAGGGGGCAGGGAAAGGAAAGCATGGAGAGCAACAAAACCACCCATCACTGCTTGTGCTGGTGCTACATCCATTTTGCCCCTGGGCAGCTCCTCTCTCCTGCTCTGGTTTTGACCGTGCTCTGCAGGCAGGCTGGATGCACCACATCCAGGGCCAAACGCGGGGCTGTACCCCCAGGGATAATGAAGAAATCAGTACAGAAGGAATGAGATGATCATAGTCTCCTACCTCCGAGGAAGATCAAGACTCCCTCCTTGGTAGGGGTAGTGGCTCCCCAAGGTCCATGGTCCCCAAGGCCAGGCAAATTCCATCGTGAGGCTCAAAGCTGGCCAAGTCGGGCCCCTTCTGCTCTCAATGGGTGGCATTGCCAATATCTGCCTCAGCTCTGTCCCCACCACGAGACGACACACGGCTCTGGGAGCTCAAGCGAACCCTGTAGCCAGCATGGTGCAGGTGAGAAACTGGGGTGGACAGATCCTTTTGCCATGTGGCAATGAGAAAGCAGAGCATGGCAAACTGCACACAAGGACTTGGCAAACCACAGGTAACTTTAGCTGGAAATTGCAACACTCCCCTCCAATGGAAAATATACGCCACATGCATTTATCAGAGTCCTGGATCTCTGCTTTCTTCTGTACTAACACCCTTTCCACTATGCATTATAAAATAAATGTTATCATAGATGAAGATGCATCTCTGCATTCACCATCCATATGCTCAAGCTTCACCTCCCTTTAGTGAAGGTGAGATCCAAAGGATGGCAAAGATAACAGACATCTCAGAACTGCCTGGGTTAGATGAGGCTCTGTTTGCCCAGCTACACATCATAAAAAAGTAAAAAGAAAATTCCTTCTCAAGATTGGCTGTAAACTTCCACATACATAAACTACACTTACATATATGTATGTAAGCTTTATATAGATGTAAACTATATTTACGTACATACATTAAAGCCTTTGGTAGGGTTGAGTGATCCCTACAGGCAGAGCTATTTGAATTTCTGAAGATAAGACTTAAGCACCTAATTTTATTTGCTGCACTGGGGACATTAATCTAAGATATTTATATAAAAAAACTTGTATTTGTCAATAGTTGAAATTCTTAAGGCCTTAATCAGGTTAGAGGGATTTAGAAGCTAGATTGAGGTCTGTATCACATGGGAAATAGAATTGCTTTTCTCTAACTGCCTACAATAATGATTTTAAAAGGGAAGAAAATCCTACCATTTCAGCAGATTTCTCTTCTCCAAGTCCACACAAGACACGCTCCGGGTGCCACCCTCCTGGTTTCCAAGAGCTCTGTAGCATTTCAAAGCATTACTGCATAAACCAGATGTATTTTTATGGTAATCATTTTAACACCTTTGACATTGTTTTGTAACTACCTTGGATCCTGTTATGCTTCACAAAGCTGCGGAGAGAGATGAGGGCTGACAAGTCTAAATTTAAGGAGCAGAGGAGACCTGATTCACTTTCTGGCACTGCCGCTGGCTCCCTGCGTGAGTGGGTAAATCACCGGGTGTCTGTGCAGCACCTCAGCCTCACCCAGGAGCCCTTCTTGCTTCAGCCATGTGTTTCAGGAGAAATTTTCAGGGTGCAGGTCAGGATGAGAAAGTTGGTGGCATCCCGGCATGTCTCCATCCCACGCTGCAGCACAGCACTGAGTCTGCACCCACCTTCTGTGGCCACGCAAGAGGCCACGGATGGTCAGGGCTAATAGAAGATCAGCATGGTGACATGTTGTGTATGCAGGCCAAGCCTAAACTTTGTGCTTTGCTTTGGGCTACCGTTTCTAAATAATAATGAAAACTAAGCTTTCAAAACAAGCAAACGGCCTTTTCAACCAAAATTAAATATCTAGTGGCATTTTTAGTTTCTATTCCAGGTATTCTGCATTTGTAATGGGAAACTGGGAAGGGGTGAAGATAAAGATATCTGGGGTTTGAAAAAAATTGTATTTAGTTTTCAGGAACACATCTATTGATGGTGAGCTCTGAAAATGTATGGCTATAGAAAAACAGAAAAAATTCTGATAAGCATATTTTGCAAAAAATTTAACAGGCCATGAGAAATCTAGAGAAAGGCGCCCTTCCTCTGGCCTTGCCCTCAGCCAGGACAGTCCCCTGGCTGTCTTTAACCACCTCTAAATCTGTCCTGGCCCACAAAAGCTGTGGACCATTACTCTGCAAACAGCTGCAAAAGCCTCTGGGTCAACATACGCCTCAACAACAGTGTTCGTATTTGACAAATTCTCTGCTTATGAGATCCGTGTATTACGGTCTCTCTTTGATTAATGCTTGTAGCATAAGAGAGAGGCCTTTCTGGAGGGAGGAAATTAATGGTGAGTTGAGGATAACATCTGCAATGTGATTTTGCTGCTAATATTTCTGCACTGTGACTTCTGCCACATCCAATGTCAGCAGTGCTCCTTGGAGACAGTCTCCTCAAAGCCATCTACTTGTGCAGGTGATACCTCACGTACCTTGGAGAAAATAAGGAGAAATCCGCTATCGCTCCCCTTCCCCCCTGTCCAACAACCCAGAGCCAATAAAGGCTAAGCCAAGCTCAGGAAATAAATATCATGCTGGAATACCAAAGCCCTCACTCCCCTGAAACAGAAGGTAAATATCTCTAGTATTTACAGTACCAAAGTTATATTGGAGAACGCTCCCACAGAGACACTGACTCAAAGGGAAGCGTTATTGGGGTTTCAGCTAGCACATGGATTTAAGTCCCAGCTGCAAAGCCTGCTGCCATCTCCTAAGGACAGGAGGGCCTGGGACAGCCAGGGTCATGCAGCCCCCGGCTGCCTGGATGAGAAGCAGCAGAGAATTACTAAGACCTCGTGAAAAGATTAAAAGATAAAAATAAAAATACTCAACCTCCGTTTTGTCCTTAATATAACTAAGGATCAGGTTATAATTCCGGGGTACATGCCTGCTCCATTGACCCCATTTCTCTCCTGCTTGTCACGCTGCCAAACCCCTCATACCGCAACATCCCTAAGGCGTGGAGCCTTGCTGCCTGGCACAGGGATTGCTCCGGGAACATCAGCAGCTTTGCTCCAGGCACAGGGTGAAGTATGGTTTGGATTCCCATTTTCATTGCTGCTGGGAGGCCAGGTCTGTTCTGTGGCTTGGCTGAATGTAGGACCTGGCAGCAGGAAAAAATATGAGGCTGAACAACTGATGCTACTGGAAGCAGAAGGGAAGGCAAGGATTTACTTCTCACTAGCTACACCCTCAGTCCTCTGCTACCATGTTTTGCCGCTGCTTCAGACCCTGTGATGGCTTAAATCCCTGTGGACTACCACGGAGCTGCAGGCACTCGCCGCAGCATCATATCAGTATTTCCCAGTGTGCTCCTGACTCGGTCTCGGGGTGCAGCACGTAGCAGACAGAAGCTGGCATGCTCGTCTCTGCAAGCTGCTTTCCCTAGGAAGCTTTTCCTAAACTACATGATTCTTGAATCCTTCAAATAATCACATTTCAGGAGGAAGGCAAGAGAAAGAAATGCCTTACAGGATTCACTTTGTTTCTGGGGAAATCAAAGATGGTGAGGCACAAACAAGATAAATATCCTTAATGTTAGCACAGAGCGTCTGCTTCGCACATGGCACCCTTTCCATAACACTGCTTATCCTCAGTGAATTGCGCTAAGCAACTGAGGATGTGCAACCCCGTCCCGAGAGTCTAATCTCTCCCTCACAGAGAGAGGATCCTGCCCTCCCCAATGTCTCAGTCTCAGCCCTCACTTTCACGCTCCTACAATGTACCTGAGTGTTTTCAGTTGCCTGTTTCACTGCAGTCCTCCAAAATCCTCCTTCCTCAGATCTTGACAGGTCCGTCATCCTCTAGGTAGAAATTGCCTGGTGTTGGCGGCACTGTATCTGCGCTTTCTGGATCTTGGCTTTGGAAGATGCACAGGGCAGTCTGAGCAGTGACCCAGGGGAGTCCCCCACCAAAAACTGGGAGCAGCAGCAAACCCCAAACTCTGGTTGTAGCCTCAGTTCCCATATCTGGAGTAGAGAGCCAGCCCTCCACCATCCCATTTTGCCCTGGGTGATACTGGCTGAGGAAGCAAGGCTTCAGGATGGCGGTGAAGTAGCATGGTGAGGGGAGGTCCTCAGGGCAGTCACCAGAGCAGCATTCCCACCAGTGTAGACAAAGAAAGAAATGAAAAGTATCTATTTTCATTCTGATGTAGAAGCAAAACCTTCCTAGACTTACAGCTTCTTGACTCATTTCACTCCTCAGACCCACTCCAGTGCTTTCAGCCTGTCTTTGTGAGCTGGAGTCCAGCTCAACCCATCTCCAATATCCCTCATTTTTTATGGCTTCTAATCATGTCCCAGGTACCTGTTCATCCCACACTGGATGGAAATCAATGGATCCCTTGACATACTCCCCCCTACTCGGCCTTTCCCTTCTGCTACTCAGCACATCTGGTCAGCAAAGGAGCCCTTTGAGTTTCCCCACCTGGTGAGAAAGCCTTTAATTTCTATCTCATTTTGCTGCAGAACTGAGTGTAGGTGTTTTCTCATTGCCACCACCGCCTCAGCCCTCCCAAGGGGACACTCACATCCCCTGAGCACACTCTGCGGTGAATCCTCAGACACTACTGACAGTCTGAGCATTTATCACTAATAACATGATTTCCTGGGGAGCAGAGAGGGAAGGTAACCCAGACCGTCATATAAACAAACAGATCCGAAATGATGAATCAGGAAAACATGTGCTCCTTAAATATATCAGATCTCACCGTAACAACCTCCTTTAAAACAAAAAAAAAAAGCCAACCAACCCACTCCTGAGGTCTATGCCTGGCATTCCTCTCCATCCATGGAGAGCAGAAAAGCCTACAAGTACTGACCATGGCTGGATTCAGAAAAACTCTATGATTTGTCCTAAAAGGGGCAGCTTTTACAGTCTTTGGTTATATTTTAGCCTACAGTATTTTGGCCCAGAGCTGGCTGTCCACCAAGACTGCTGCAGTGCCTGAACACGAGCTCCCATTCCCAGGCTGCACACGTGCATCGTGCAGATGGAGATGCTGAGGGGATAGCAGCTGCAGCAAAAGCAGAAAGGTTGCACTGCTTGAAACTCATTTGACTTACAAAAACTAACCTACCAAAAGCATCCAGACTGCAGCTAAAAAAGTTCATCTCCCTTGCTCTTCCATAAGTATAACTGTTAATAGCTAAATTTGACTTTTTTTTTTTTAATTGCTCCCAATCTGAAACTCCACTTCCCAAATTCCAGCCCAGACAGAACTTCCACTAAGTTACGAACCCTGAAATTGGACAACGACACACATGTGACTTCATTAGAAATGATGACACTGCCTTGACTCAAAAAGGGCAGGATCACAGCTTATAAATATCTTCAGGGTGACAGTACATGAGAAGGCTGGGAATTACTCATAATTTTAACAGATAGTTGGGAGAGAGAGCATTCACTTACAGGTAGTAAGTGAAGAAAATCTCTATAGCTAGGGGAAATTCTTGGTAGGGAAGTTTTAAAGCAGGAAGAGCTCAGCAATGAGAGGACCTCATAGCTAGCAGTGCTCTGCCCAGCCCAAATATGGCACCGCACCGCTGGGCCTGTTTCCCCTCTCTCAGCTGATACAAAGGATGCCCATGGGCAATGAGGTCTGGTCTCTCATGGCCACACCACAGCTCAGGCTTATAACCCAACAGGGCTAAAGTACAAAAGAAGAGCAGGCCACAACCTGCCAGAGTGTTGGTGCAAATACCATTAACTTTCTTCATCTTCTGGCAAAAGGTATCCAATACATGTGACCAGTAAAAGTTTGCTTTTTCTCCTCTATATAGAGTAGTGAAATGCATCTCCAGCTGTTTCAACACATGAAGAAACTGAAGGTGCTGGATGCTGAAGGTGCATGTCTGCTGCTAATTTATTAAATCAGCCAAGTAAACAGCATCCCAATCAGTCTGCTCTTGCATTTGCAGGCTGACAAAAGAATACAAAAATAAGGGGACTGACTTTGGGATGGGGGTTATCACACATTTCCTTGATAAGCTCCACAACGCCTCACTGCTGCCATTGGATATTTTGACCTATGCAAATATTCTGCAACATATTTGCCTTTGGCATGTGCTCACACATAAAAGTGTGACCCACACTTCTGTGTGTTGCGTAAGTTGCAAAGCACTGGCACCTCCCAGCCTCTAGAAAAACATTAGAAAAGATCACATTTTCTTTTAGTGACTTAACAGGTTCCTTGTATTTGCAGCTTTTCCAGCTTACAGCTGCAACCCAACAGCCTTCGGCAGCAGCACAACAGCCTCCGGGCCCAGTCCAAATCTACAATTTCCTTCAAAATTTTCTACGGCAATGCTTCACACTGTCAGTTTATATCTGCATCCCCATCATGATGCAACATGCAGGAAGCAATGGCTGAGGCAATATTTCTAGCTGCCCTTGGCTCTCCAAGCAGCTTCAAGACTGCTTATTTCACTACTGCTTCAATGTTTCTCTCCTGTTTGAGAGTCTCAGCACATGATGCTCTACTTTGGCTAATTAATTTTTAAAGAAGCGGTGTATATTAACGCAAATTCTATTAGTGACGGCTCTTGGCAGCCCATGTATTAAATACAATGCCAGTAGCGTGACAATACTTGACAGTCTCCACAGTGGTAAATTACATATATTATTATTTTATGCCCCTTCTAATGCTTTTAAGGCACATCCTTAAAATAAGTTGGAATTGTTAGCATGCTTGTACTAAAGCACAAAAATATTCCTTCTTAATTTAGCAAAGCGTATGTTCCTATTAGAGCTATAGACGCCAGATAAAGACTGGCACACACCATGTGTGGTGTGAAGTGGTGTAGCTGTGTTGCCTTCAGTGGGATTGCAGAGACTGATATCAACGGAGGCTCTGACTCGCTCTTCCTTTGCGGCCATAACTCGATATTCCACATTGGATGATTATCATCAAGGGGCAATCACATCATTTGATAACAAGCCCATCTACTCTGCAAACTGTTTTGGCGATAGAAGTTCATAAATCTCTGCTCACATACCGGCCACTAGAGAGGGACAAAGGGAGATACTTTACAAGTGCAAATCACCGCTTGGGAGAGTTTACAATAGCACAAAGTTTAGTGGCAGTACTGCCTGCATTAGATTCAGCCTTTTCACGTTAAAGGAGAAAAATCTGCTAACAAATTATATTCCATAGCAAATAAATTGTGCTGACTGCTCGTGATCCAGCAGGAGTTGGGCACTGGAAGGGCACTGTGCAATGTTCAAGCATAGATGCTCAGAAGCATGAAGTATTATGGAAAGAAAAGAAAACTGAACAGGGCCAGAGCATAAATGAAGGAAACCTTTTCAGGGCCACCTTCATGGGACCAGCAGGTCTGAAAGCCTGGGATGGGATAAGCAGCAATAGGGGAAAGGAAAGGAAGGGGGGAAAAAGAGCAGTCCTAAACAGATGGGGACACAGCTGGTCCCAGAGAGACCAGATATGAAAGACCCTTTAACCTGCAGGATCACACTAGATCCTGAAGTGGAAACAGAAGCTGGCAAAATTCACCCTGTAACCACAAAACCCATATTGGTAAAGACTCTCTGCCCTCATGTGCCTGGCCCAGGTATTCAATAGTTTACTGCTCTGCTAGTCCATAAAAGCAAGTAAAGCTAATCAAAAGGTCTCAGCCCCGCTGTGGGTGTTAAATGGAGTGTAACAATGGGAGTTCCCTCCCTTTTTTTTTGAAGCAGCATACCGAGAAGACATGGAAACCTAGCAGTTAAGCCCTCAGAAGCTGGGATGCGCCAGAAGCAAGGCTTCACAGGTAACCTTAACTCAGCCCTCTTAACATTAAAACAAAACCTTGAGTTGTTCAGTTGCACCCTTGTCTTAGTCACAGCTCCCTGCTTCACTTCACTGTGCAGGAGGAGCAACGTGGCGGAAGCTTATGTTTTGCTCCAGCAAACGCCATTTGCCATCTCCTACCTTTGACTTGGTAACCTTAGCATCCTTCAAATAAGAGGAGCAGATCCACCGATAAGTTCAAACTGCTCTCTGCCCCTGAGGTATTTACTGCTGCTCAGCTGAGTTCATCTAGGTAGACTGCGTAGCAGAAAGGAAGAAGGGCTGGCTGATAAAACCCAGTCAAAAGACATTGAGTGCCCTCATGAAAATAATTTGTGACTGGATAGCATTTTGCCCATGTCAGGAGCCAGCAAGGTAAAATAGGTCAGCTCAGCTTTATGGCCGAGTCCTGCTACAGATGGAACCTTCTGAAGATGTTGCCGTCTGCAGACATCATGGTATTTGCACATAATATTTTTGCTTCCCTCCGCAGTGCATCAGCCGTGATGAATAACATTTGCAAACACCACAATGCATCAGCTAGTGCACATACACTGTGCCACCACAGAGGTAGCTGATTTTGCAGCAGGCAAGCTGCGAGGAACAGCCACTTCTGTCCATCTTCACCTGCACCTTCACCATCCCCTTCTTCATCAAGAAAGTAAAATGAAACACAACCTTGGACACGTAATTACAGAGCAACACGGCATGTCCTTCTCTCACGTTGACTCACAGAAGGATCACCAAGAGCCTAGTCACTGCTTGGAGGATCACATCCTTGAAAAGCCTTGAATTTCTTTAAGCCTCTGTTCTCCATTTGGTAAATGCAGATATCGTATTTCAGGTCAGATGTCCTGTTCAACCCCAAACTGCTTTCGTCTAGCCATCCCTCACCCATGCCTTCATTCATCCAGAAAACAGAAGGGAGGAAGGGGAAAAAATGCATTGGCACAGCTCTGCCTTGGACTACCATATATTACTCTGCATCTCCTCTCTTGCCCTCTGAGTAACCAATGTCTGTTCTCTGCTCTCTCACATGTGGCAATCAAAATACTAGAGGAAAATACCCATACTTTTCTCAGCTATAACTTCTGACATTGCAAACACCAGCACCCTGGCCTTCCCTCACCCTGCTGGTTTCAAAGGAGACCACATTTCTTTCCCCACTCACTGAGATTTGATTGGAGGCGAGAGAGACTTTGGCACAACATCCTATTCTGAAGAACACAGCACATTTAAGATATCAATGGCAATCATCCCATCCATAATGTCAGAACCTAAAGAGGGATTTAATCGTATGATATTTGAAGACTTCACAAGTACAAGTTTCCTTTTTTTAATTTGACTTTGGGATTTCCTGTAACTGAAATAACAATCTTCAAATTATCCTTTCCTCTTGGAAGGAAAGTTTTGCTGTACAAAACATAGAGTGATGCCTCAAAGTAGTTCTTACCTACCTCCTAGGAACAAAAGGTCACTACAAGAAAAAGCGCAGGAAGCAGAACTTGCATGTTGCAAGGATCAAATGCAGGTCAAGCCTAACCTGCTTTGATTTTTTTTTCCTCTGCACTGAACAAAGAGGATAATTCCACCCCAGGCCAGACCACAATGGGAGGAAGAGTGGTTCTCCTCCACCTCTAGGATCCTTCCTAGGCTGCAGCTCAAACCAGTTCCAAGAACTTGCACGCAGCAGTACAACATGAGCATTAAAAAGATCTCAACCTAAACTGTTCGGCTTTTCCTTACCTGAGGGAGTGTTGCTAGGGTTTTTAGGATGCAGGGTAGGTTTATCCTAGATAATAGTACCATCATGCCCATACATTAACTGGAGCTAACCGGGACACCAGACCTCCAGTTGCAGCCCACACATTACGCTGCAAGGTGCCACAGGCACCGATTCCCCATGGGTCCTAGAGAAGCCCAGTTCAGTGACCTCACCTTCTGCAGACTTTGCTCTATTCCTGTGATGAACCAAGCTTTTGACACTGCAGCAATAGACTTTAGAGACTCACTAAAGGCAGCTTCTGTATCTCCATACAGAAAGAGATTAAGGCTTTAGCAACTGCAGTCAGGAATGCTTGCCAACAGCTCATTCACAAAGAGCAAGAAGTAAGGGGAAAGCATCCATCAACATCGAAGTAAGCTGGTATCAACCCTTGCTTGCAAAAAAGCAGGTGAGCCTTGAAGCCTTGAAAGTGGTGTATGGGCAGCAGCCTTCAATAGGTCTGATCCAATCCTGTAGTCTCTGAAAGCATCTCACGCAAAGAGGGCTCAGCAAACTGCAGCTCCAATATTGCAGGAAAAAGTGATTTGTTCTTTAGCAGAAGGCAGAAAGAGGAGAAGGTTCCTTTGAAATACTGGAGAGGGAAGGAAAGAACATAGGACTTCAACAAACCCAGCTTTAAATCCCAAGAGGGTTACAGGAAACTGCGTGGAAACAAAAGCAAAGGAAAAAGCAACTTTCCTGGATGCCAGCTGTGACTTCAGGACAGGGAGACTCATGATTTTCCAGGAAAGAGAGGATTTTGCCCAGGACAGACATGTCTAAGGACAAGACAAACCAGCTATACAAAAGCTCACCCTGCCCTCGGTTACATCTTGCAGATGTCTAACACCCTCTGTGCAGTCAATCTTGGTGCCAAGTCACTCCAGGGTGATGAGCCTGTTGCTGCCAGCCCTCAGCTGACTGCATTATCATCAGCAAGTCGGTGAAGGTCTCCACACATCACGTGTATCACCTCTGGTAATGAAAGATGCAGAGAGGAAGCAACTTACTCTTCATGCCAAAGCTTGACTACTTTAAGGCAAAATTATCTCCTAACCTGTTAAATGAGGGATTTGGAACAGGACTCAATGAAAACCAGGCATAGTTTGGGGAGTCTGTGTCACCAGGTTATTTTTCAAGGTGCCATCCCCTGACAGACTGTTTCATGCACTTCAGCAGGTTGTGCTGGCATGTGCCTGCCAAGGGCGCCAGCCATCCTGCGAGGCCGCTGCCTTTCCCTACTCCTCTTGCGCTCACTTCTTCCCAAACACCCTGACTATGAACTGTGGACAACAGTGGCTCAAGTACAGCAGCAGAACCCTTCACTCTCAAAGTGCTGATGGCCAGAGAGGGAAAACCCATGGCCATTAGACCCCTCATCTGGTTACTTTGAATTTAATGCATCAAGGAAGATAAGGCCAGTTTCCTCATTCTGCCAGTGCCATCTTTACTCAATCCTCACTGAGCCTTCCTGAGTGTCTGTCAGCAGATAAGGAAATGTTTCTTGAAGTGCAGCTTACAGATTGCTGCACAAAAATAGTTTATTTGCTTACAGTGCCAGGGATGCAGCATTATGGATGCTTTCAAGTCACTCGAAGTATAGTACGGCTACAACATGAGGTACTGGAGCAGAAAGCCTGAAGGGGGGAAGGGAGACAAAGGAAAAAGATATTTTTCAGGCTGTCTTTAATGCTATAAGCTTTGCTTTTTTTGGTTCCTAGTGTGACACAGTAAGAGGCTTAGGAGGGCAGAGTAACAAATGATTCCTGCGTGGATCACTTTATTAATGAAGTATTGAAAAAGCCAAAATTAAAACAGCATTTGTAATATCCAAATAATAAATGCTACTTTGCATTTATAGAGCAACCTTAAGCCCAAAGATCTTTCATGACTCTTAGTCACTTGCAAAATGGCTTTAGAGGAAGGTTCTGGATAGTCTGTGAAACCCCAGGTGATCACAAATTAGGGCTGCCTACATCACAAAATTATGCTCATCAACTGAGTCAGCAGCGGAACAAGATTAGCATTAACAAGACTTGATAGACAATAACCAGACAAATTTAAGGTACCACAAAAAGTTTATTACAGTGCAGATGTACTATGCAATGGTTGCCACTAGAAAAATTACTACAGTGTGTAGTTAATAGCTGATTTTCAAAAATATGTTTTGCAGCAACTTTGAACACTCAAATGAAAGGTGGGTGTTGTGGAAGTGAAAGGGTTCCCAGCCAAGTTTTCCTCTTGCTAGATGTGCTGTTATTGCAGTTCCTAATGAGATTTGGTCTTATAGCTGAGAATCAGAGCAGTTGCATGCAATTATTTTTCTAACTGAAATAATGTTGATTCAGAGCTTGGTCTAGTTATATAAAGAGTTCTACAATTTTTTTTTTTTTTTACACCTGTATCTTTGCAGCTGTCAAGCTTTCATAAAGTAAAACTCAGAGGTCAAATTCAGCAGTACCTCCTTCCCTAAGTGACTCACTGCATCACTCCCTCCTGTACTTGCTATTCAGCCTCCTTTCTCCAAAGCTGTTCTGTGCTTTGGTAGTGGTTTACTCCAGTTTTAGCCATATCCTACATGGCCACTGAGAATCAGTTCCCCAGACTTCCCCTGGCAGAGCTAAATATGTTGGTGCTATAGGAAAAACAGCACCATATGGCAGTTGTTTGATCTCTAAGCAGAAGCTACAGTTTTTTGAAAACTGATGAGCTCCACCTGTCTAGAAAGTTTCATTTCCCTCCTAGACACTGCAAACTTGTTTGTGCATTGCACATGTCCCCAGCATCCAGGATAAGGAAATTCTAGAGATTTGTTCTAGGCTGTCACTAATTCCTGACACATTACCCAGAATCTGCAGCGTCACTCCTGTCTTGAAAGATGATCAGGGATTGAATTTTCCCCACCAGGAACATTACCAACTTTTGATACTCAGACATCAGTAGCTGATGGGATTTTCCTGCCCATTTCCTGAGGTATTGACCACAACTGCAGCCCCTATATTTGCACATAACCTCAGGTGTGTATATATAGATAACATGGCTCAACATCCAGTTATGAGCCTGACATATCAACAGTCTGCTTTTAAGAGCCTCCGACATTATCTTGGACTAGTTATGCAGGCCAGGAATTCTTGTTCAGTGTATTTATGACATTTATATCTTCATTAAATTGCTTAAGGACTTAAGGGTTCAGCCTTTCATGGGACACACCGAAGTGTTCACTCTAACCTGCTGCATGGTGCCAACAAGAGACCAACTGTGCATAGCACCATGATGTGGTCTGGATGCATCTATAGCAAAAAAGGACTAGAAAAGAGGCATGATGAGAGGGAGAGTAAGCATGGTTTCTCTGCACAACATGCTGGCTCTCCTTTCCTTCTTCATGCTGTGCAACTATTTGCTAAAGGAAATAATTTTACTAAGATCCTCCGCTTCCTTTATGAAATTACTCTTTAAATGTTGATTCTCCACCTGGTGCACAGCTCCAGATTTTGAAAGATATTTAGGGACCTAGCTGCCAATTTCAAATACGTCTGACATGTTTTAAAAATTAAATGCCTCTGTCTTTACATATAACAATACATGAATTTAACCCTTGATGTTTAGGCTGGGGGAAGAGCATTATAAGAAAACAGACTTGACCTTGAAACAAGATGCAAACCTTGACGTGACAGGAAGGTTATTAACCACATCTATGTCTCACACACATGACAGTAACAATCACGTTACACCAAAGATTTTACTGGTTTGCAATAGGTTTTCAAGTATGAAAGCAAGTGGAAATTAAAACTTTCTTCACATCACATGTGCTTTATTAAAAAGGCTTACTTTAGATAAGCTCACTTGCCACTAACATCTGGCTCCCAGGAAGCCCTACAAGAGGTGCCTACTTCCACACGATCTAACCAATACCTGCTTTACTGAGTGAAAATGGAAAAACAGCTTCAGTAAGGAATTTTTTCCTGTAGGAAACTTGTCTGTCAAAGTTCCAGACACAGGTATCACATCATGGGGATCAGGCGTGGCACCATGAAGGTAGGGCAGAAAGGGCTATACAGACCAACACAGGCAGCACTCCGATGATCACCAAGACTCCTAGACCTCCACTACTCATCACCTTCATTTCAGTCCCCTGACAAGTCTGCAAGTCACAGATTAGGAAGATGCCTTGACAATAAATAGTCCCCTTGATAAGGCTGAACTGCTGTCTGCTTGCACATGTTCTCCTTGTTGATAACTTGAAAATATTGCACCTTTGCTATAGGAACTGAGAGCTTAATTTTCCTGGATTGTTAATTTCTAAATTGACCTTTTTAATCATCCATACATTTTCACACTCACACCATACTTATATACACATTCACATTTTTATAGAATCCTTCAGATTGTATAATTTGAAGTTATTTTAAAGTCACTATAAAAAGGAAACACTTCTTGAGTCATCTATCCACAAAGTGCTTTCACTATCATGAGTCTATCAACTGAGGACTCTGAGGGAGACCAAACCCAATATGAATCATTATCCTAAAAACCTTTTGAGATATAAGCAGTAATTGAAGACCAACCTGTAAGAATCTTTCAGGACTAGGAAGAAATGCTGTATGACTTATTTGAAATGTAAGCCAGTCTCCTAATAGGCGAAGGTCCCAAAAACCTTGCTTGGTTTTTAAATAAAGCCTGAAATCAGACACCATGGCAAAGATACTTAATGCATTTAACACAAGACACGTAACAAATCACTAAGTCAGTCATATATTCTGCTTTTCTGTCAGCGTGGGATCTTCCAGAAAATTGCAATCTTACTGCAAAACCTTGCTTAGTCTTTCATTTCTCATCGTAGTTCCAGCAAATTGCCAAAGAGCAATGCCATGTGACTGTTGTAAATTCTCTGTTGAAGTCAATGGCATCACACCAACTCCAAGCAACTGTAATTCAAGCCCATCTTTCACCCTCTGTTTAAAAATTAAGGTTCAGCACACTGCCAAGTTTTCTTCTTAGATACACAAAGGTCTACAAAGTTTGCTTCAAGGAACTATTAGCTTTTCCATTCATCCTGTGATCTGTTCATTCAGAAACCAAGTGATGACTGTCCTCCTTCATATTACCTGAGATTCATGTGCTCTCATCTCAGGATAGCACTCTGTAGCAGACTGAAGAACCACTTAAAATGATGTATTCATTATTCATTTCCAGAGTTCATTACATAAGAATCTTTCATATTTGTTTTCTTCATAGCTTTGTATTTTTGCCATAACTGGATGCAAATAAGCTAACTGCTGGGTCTCAGTGCAGAAGATCAGGGAGGCCAATTACTTCAATGTACAGCCTATGTTCTGCTGGAGTTTACAGAACAGTGTTTCTGCTCCCGAAAGCCCCACAAAACACCCAGCATAAGCAGCAGTCACTGCCTGCAGTCCACATCAGCAGGCAGTTTGGGAAGGACTATGACAGCCCTCACCTGGGCTTTGGCAAGAGTGGAGCTTTCCCCCTTGGAAACAGGCATTTGGGGAAGAAAACAAGCAGCAGGCAAAAACCATCCTTAGGGAAGCAGGGAAGCCAATACTCCACCCCAGGGGAAACCATCCCCAGAGAGCAAAAGTACAACTTCCATCACAAGCACCAGGAAGAGGATGTCTTCTTCCTGAACACAAAGTTGCAGTAGAGAACTGACAGATGAAGAAATCCTGGTGAGGAAGAACCACTGCAATGGGGAACAGCCAACAGAGACCTAAGTTAAAACTGTGTCCCTATTTTGGTTTATTTACAGCCAGGAAGAGATCCCTAGTCTTTTCCTCATGTCCACTTCCTTCAAAGACATACATTTCTCCTGGCCTTTCCTGGTTTGCAAAATTCATCTTCCCTATGCTGACATTTGATGCAAGACCTGACAGTTTCCAAGCAAACTGAAGCCTGTTGACAACTGCCGCTTTTATACTGCTGTCCTCAGCCCTTTATATAGCCATAGCATCTGCTCCCTTGGACCCTGGGGGAGGGATAAGCAGCACTGGTGGCCTGAGGGACTACCACAATTTTGCCTAAGCTCAAACTTATTAAAATACTACATGCTCAGATGATAGACTTAGGTTATGTCAAGCAGTAGAGGTTCACAGTTGTCAGCAGGGCAGTGCTCCAGGAAAAGCAGCCTTGACTTTGACAGGGTGGAAGAGGAGGAAGAGAGAGCTGATGCTTTAGTGAACCATGCTGTACTGCTGGCCTCAAAACATGCTCACACACATCAGTGCCTTGGTGGCCCTTGACGTCTGTTAGCTCCTTCCTGAGAAAATGCTGCACTTTGGAGAGAATAAGAAAAGCCCTAAGGACAGGAAGCAATCCTTTGGGGCCTCTCCCAGAAGTGCCAGACTTCTCCCTGTATCTGTTGTCTAAGGCAAGCTCTTCCCCTCCTCCAGCTGCACTTATTTTCCTCAGCAGTAGAAAAAAAGTCAAGTGCCTGCTGCTGAGCACTGCACTGGAGCAAAGGAAAGACAGTGCAAAGGAGCACTGGCATGTGTGCCAAGCCAGGGCTGCAGCAAATCGATGCTACCACATGGCAGCAATGTGTTGATCCCAGTGCTGTGTGAGTTTCCCATCCAGAGCAGCACCAGCTCTGCTGATATGTATCTTGTTTTTTCCATGGGGCTCTGGTTAGTACAGCTTTAAATATTTTTCTTCATTCTTAACATGGTTGCTCAGAACGAGGCAGCTGAAAGGAAACAGAGGTCCTGAATGTATGGATTTAGATGAGTTACTTTGTTAGCAGGGTACATCACTCCTCTCATCAGCTGCCTCCCACCTCCTTTTCCTTCCCCCACATGACATCCCCTGTTGTTCAGGCACTAATGAAGACAGCAAAATTATTATAGGACGCCGGGGATCACTTATCAGAAATTCTATGTCTATTTTAGAGTCCTGTTTCATTCATGAATGTAAGGATTTCTTTCCTAAGGATACTCCTCAGTAACATTCATTTGAGAAAAGGGATGCAATTTGGGTGAAAAGTAGATAAATGTCTCTGCTGATTTGCTACAAAGAAAGAGATGATCAATATTTACCTGCGTACTTTCTCACCACCCTACAGGACAGCTGCTCCAACACATGGAAAGAGACGAGTAAGGGTGCAAAAGAAAGAAATACTATATTTGCTCCCTCCCCCTTTATAGGGCAAATACAACTATTAAAAAAGCAAAAGATAAAGACTGCTAGATAAATGCATTTGTAGCCTGCTGTCTTCACCTGCCACTCGTGCTCAGGTGAGCAGCACAAGGGGCACTGCTGACCTTCACCCTTAAACCATCACTTACTTGGAAGAAGATGAGGTTGCTTTTGGTAAGGCATCCTGCAGCCCACTTAAGGAATTTGTTATCAGGGTAGCCTTTGATACTCTGCTTTCTATAGGAGAACCACAGACTCTCAGAATTTGGATAACTTCAGAAGAGGAGACAGCAGTTACCTTCACATACATATACCAACACTTTGAGGTCCTCTGCGAAACTAGACCCAAGAAGAGATTCAGCCAACTTAAAGGTTTAAACCTCCAGGCTGGTTGGAAAGCTTAGCCTCAGTGGCCTGCCATGCCCAGGAATTTGGATTGCCTCAGGTCCAGGCTAGCACCAGCTTTATCAGTCTTGTCCTCTGAAAGGGACAGATGTCAAACCTTGATACTGTCTGTGGGCTGGTAGCCAAGACTGGTTTTGGTCTGACAGATGATCTGGCTCAGCAAAAGGAGATTGGGTCAGTTCAGCTAACCTGTATGTAAGCAAATACACAGCCCTGGTACCCTACACAGCACAGGGGCTTTCAACATTACTTCTGACAGAGACCAATCCACCAAGTCCCTTCCCCCAGAGGGCACAATATAGCACACCTCCAATTGCTGCCTGTGCAGCTCCTTCTAAGCCAGCAGAGGAACTCTGCTAGCATCTTCATTCTTCTTGTTCAGTAGGACACTAACATTGCAATTAGTTGTAGTATGAGGTGCTCTACAAGGGAAACAACTGTTGAAGGAAGTTGATAATGGGACTGGGATCTTTCACCTGTGACAACACTGCAATCTAAGGTCATTGATCTCTATTCAGTAATTGACGAAATTATCTGGAGATAACTGAGAGGAAAGACATTGACACCGCAGAAACATTCATTACCAGCCTTGGCCACCTCCTTGGCTGTTTATGGGAGAGGTAAAATACTAGATGGATGTAAGTAGTGAGCTCTCCTCACTTTATGGATTGAGAATCACAAGGATACGACATGTTGGCAGAGACTGATGACAAAGAAACCAACATCACACCCCTCCCTCGAGATATATTATTCCCTTCCTGGGCATCTTTCTCCCAGCCTGTCCGTATGCCATCCTTCATCAATACTGTGTACTTTGGAACATCTTCTGAAGGATTAAAGGACTTCTCTTGCTCTAAGAGGGAACAAAGCAATGGACTTGATCAAACCATGCTGCTTTTGAGGACTTGGCAAGTGAAGTAATCTGTGTGACCTTCTCTACTGAACCACAGGGAGAACCACTGTTAGAGCACTTCAGAGATGGACATAAGGAAATAGAAAATTGCCAAAAATAGGGGTCGCAGAAATAGGTCCTGTCATGATGGATTTTCCCCAGAAAGCAAGCTCTACAGTAATCCTGCCCCAACACCAGTTAGTAACCGCCAGTGGATTTTCCTGAAAGCTCATTTAAACTCTATTTCCAGGAGATCATTACACAAACCTGTTGTGGGTACAAGGAGAGCATGAAGCTCTTTTTTCCCATTGCATCACTCTCCTAGAACTGGTGTGGGATTACAGCTGAGAGCTGCAGAGCCCTTAAAAAAGGCACAGAAGAAATACAGGCAGCATCCCATGTAGTCTACTATAGCCAGCCCAAAGCAGTTGGGTTTGCACACAGCAAGCAGCCACCTGCCCCTCATTAAAAGCCTTGCTGTCGCCCACTCTTCCTGGGAAAGCTAGCTGTCACCATTGCAAAGAACTGACATTATAAGCTGTTGCCAGCACTGGTGCTTTTTTCCCTTCCTGGCTAAATAATGACAGCAGTCCCCTTCATACTAGATTGAAACCTGCAATTAAGAATTCATTCAGGGTCAGATCTCTAATTGGCTTCTCCCCGGGGGAAGGGGAGACTCAGCAACATGTTGTGTACACTGAGAACCAAACAGGACTCCAGAAAATGATGCTGTAGGAAGAGTCATCTGGGTCCTTTCCTGTTGGGGCAGGAAGTGCAAGGGAAGAGAAAGAGGGAAAAAAACTATCTTCATCTGATGGTGGAGCATATATCTTAAAAGGTTTTTCACCTAAAATTGACTGGTTTAGCTTTTTGAAATTGTTGTCTTTTCCTCTGAATACTTGCAAGACTTAATAAAAATAGGCTTTCTGAAGCAACCAGCTGCTGCCTGCCATCTCCCCCACACCTATACAATACAGAGAGTGGGATAAGTTACTGCAGCATCTTCCCTTGCTCTGTTTCTTGTTTTATTTTTAGTCCTGTCTTCCTCAAGTTCTCAGAACAACTCCTGCACACCCCTGCCATTTCAGACTCATTTCCCCCAGTGAGTTTCAGATTCTTATATTTCAAGTATCCCTAGATGAAAATATCAGGACAGATTATTTTTCTTGATCTCAGTACCCCTTTTTATTATTTAGTTTCACCAGGCTTCTGAAAAGTACTTTCTCCTGAACAAAACGACAAGTACAGCAGGGCCACAATGCACACACAGTCCTATTTCTTCTGACCAGAGTTTTGATCCTGGTTAGGCCATGCTGCATAGGTTACACTAAAGTCAATCCCTTCCTTCAGCACAAGTCAACAAACCAGTCTTGGAGCATGACAGCAAACATAATGCACTGGGACTTCTTCCATCAGATAAATACGCCTTGGAAGTGAAGAGGATAAATGGGCAAGTTAAGATTTTGTTCAGTTCATTTACATCTTGGATTTCTACCCTATTATCTACTGTTGGTATCATTTCTCATTAGACCACCCTTGTATCTTATGAGGAAGTCAGCATGCTCCCTGCAGCAGGCTTCAGGATATTTTCTATCTAATATTCCTAGTTGGTTTTGACTCATGGAAAAGCAATCTATACCACTTGAAAAAAAGAAAACAGCCACCAAGCAACCTCTGGTCTTGTAACCATCACTGTCTTCTCTCACACTTTTGACTGAAGCACTGTAGGAAATATGCTATAGTCCCTATCAAACACCATGCATCAAAGCCTTCTGCACGGCAAGACAACAGCAGTACCCACAAATACCAGGCTATGCAATATTTTGCTCTTTAACCATACTGTGTCTCACAGTAGAGAGGCAGCTGTAACAACTGTTAAGTATGTACATTAATTACATTAGATGTACATTAATGTACATTAAATGTACAAATATATCCTTGTGATTCCCTCCAGCCACCCCCCAAGGTAGGCCAAGACCATTATCCTGCAACTTCTCCTTTGCAAGGGGTACATTGAAACCTCTGCCCAAGTGGGACAGTCCCCATCACTATGTGGCCTGATAGGGCAGCTCAGGCAACTCCCAGGTCTTTTACTGGATTCTCTTGGTCTCAAAAGATCCTTAACTGGTGGAAGATGAAGGCTCAAGTTAATCCCAGGTTGGATTTGAAATAAGAAGCTAGTCCAGATAGCACATGCACCCCCACTGCCACCATGGGTTACTGCCTTCCTCTACGGGCCAAAGCATTTTTTTTTACCTACTCTTTAATGTATCGCTGTATCACCCAGCAACACTAACAGTCATTTGTCCTAACTGATCTCTGCCTCCACCTTTGAGGGATAACATCTGAGTACTCCCCAATCCCCCAAAGTCTTTCCCTCCATGCACACATTCTTGGTGTTTTTTCTTTAGATCTGAAGATGATTTCACAATACCATGATACATTTTTTTTTCTTGACTTCTGATGAAGGCTAAGCAGACAAAATTGAGTGTCTTCCTGCTTCACCTGTTTTCACCCCTCCCCTGCCCAGCATTTTCCTGTACAAAAATAACTATTGAGGTGAGTATCCAGCTCAGTGAAACTAGAGTATACTCTGTCACAAATGTTAAGTGACATTTTGTGTGGGGAGAGTTAGTCACATTTCACCTTCTACAACACACTTTTGTCTTCTGCCTTGGTTTACCCTGCCTAATATCCTGAGATATCCTCAAGAGCCCTCGCCTTTCACTGCACCAAGTGGAAACTGAACAAGCAGAGAAACTAGCTCAACCTTTTTAAAAATTAAAGACAAAATAATTGCTGTGTCTACTAAATCATAACCAGTAGTCGTGGGAGAACAAAATTGGGAACTTTGCAGTGCATAGGTAGTTTCCCCAAAACAGAGCTCTGAATTTCTCTTGCACACAATGATCATCTTCCAGCCAAGATGTGCAGCATGATGAAAGCTAAGACTTTACATCTCAAGAGAGAAATCTAATCCCATTCCTCAGATGACAAAAGGTAATTCACAGGTAGGCAGATTTACCTGCAAAGCTTATTGCAGCAGAACAGAAATACCATGATCTCCTTCCTCCCATTTCCTGACAGCTTCCACAGAGAAAGTAGTTTTGAACCCAGTCTTGATCTGATGCAGTGCCCCAGGAAGGGAGTCACCAGAAAGAGAATTTGCACTTTGCTGGTCTCAGTAAGCATTGAGAATTCAATGTTTCATTGACATCGTTTGACTACTGGTACCTAAGTAGGCTTATGTGAAAAATGTCAGACCTAATATAATGAAAAATATTCTAAGATTAGAAAAGAATATTACATTAATGAACCACAGGCTTTGTCCTGCCAAACCAGGTTCCTGCAGATAGTTTGAGAACTGTGAATGAAGCTCATGCCTTTAGGAGTATGGGCTTTTCCTACATAAAAGGCTCATCTAGTTTGGATATTGCCTTTCCTTCCTTTCCCTCATCTAAAATAAGCTATTGATACTTCACTTGCATGTACACATCAACAGAGAGCCAAAACCCAGTGATCCATGTAAGCAACTTTTTGTAGCACCAAAGTTAATACTGAAATTGATTATGACTCTTGGACCAGGCCTCCAAATCTGCACGTTGGCTCAGAGTTGCCACAAAGTACTGGCACTCCAAAGGTTCAGGTCCTGAAGCCATTGGCTCAGTCTTCCCGAGAGAGACATTTTAGGTTCTGTGAACCTAAGCCTTCTGAACCTTCTGCCATTTTAGGTTCAGTGACTGTTGGGAGTCTCTTCAGTGATTGACCACTTTCCAAAGGAGACTTCTTCTAACATGAGGAGGTTTTACTATTAAGTCTTATTCTTATGTGCAGTTGCATTTTTCATAGAACATACAGCTTGTATGAGATGCTGGGAACCTACAGGATACTGGGTGAGCATCTTTACCCAGTGGGCTGCCCTGTTTCTGGTTTGTGTTTGCATGGCCATTTAGCAATGCTATGATTACACTGTTCTACAAAGTGTTCCTGCAACAGAACGCTCTCTATACAGTCTGTATACAACAGCATACATGCACAGGAAAGCTATGCTCTACTACGCAGGTGATAGTATAGCCTAATATGCCAAGTAGGAACTGTAATGAGGAGACATGGTGAACAGGTTTATCTTCCCATCATCTCCCCAGTTAGGCAGTTACGAGACAATCTCTAGACAAAAAAGAGATCAGGAAACAATTTCTTCCTTAAAGATAGGTTGAGTTATGACCTGAAGCATATCAGTTTAAATACCTCCCAGGTCTCTTGGGTTAAAAATAATAACCATTACCTCATACAGCCTTGGAGTCTTCAGCATACAGGGAAAGTCTACTGAAAGCAGAAAATCATAGACCAGAAATGGCTATTTTCTACTGCCTTTCGCCAGTCTCACCTATTTTAGATTGCAAACTCATTGGGTACGAAGTATCTCAGTTATTACATTTGCACATGGCACAAGACAAGCTGTGCTTAGTCTTGCTTTGGGCACTACTGTCATATTAATTATTTATAATGGCAGTGTTATATTCAAATAATTATATACCAATCCCTCCTAAAAGCCCCAGTGCTACCCCTCTTGGAAAGCGCTATATACCTGGAAAGAAAAATATAGAATTTCTGTAGAATGCTTAAAATAATCAACTTACAAAACTCAATAGCTGAAATGTAACTCTAAAAGATTCAGATTATGGCCTGCCAAATAATCCTGCATTGAAAGAGGGGGACAACTGCTTCACACACTTTCTGTTACTCTTCAGATGCTGTCCCATAAGCACTTACTGTTACAAAACTACAGTTTAGCTCTATAGGATTGTTTGGGAAAAAAAAACCCAAACAAAACAAAACCAACACCTCTGCTGGAAGCCTTCATTCCTCCCTGCATTCTGATTTTTAGTGCAGGCAGGTGGAGCTGAGGGCTCCAGCCAGCACGCAGCATTCTGCTGGCTAGGGATGCAGCAGTCTGCACAGTGATTGCTCAGAGTGCAGAGAGGGTTGCTAGCAGATTGGTTCTGAAAGATCTTTAATACATCCAAAAGGATAGAATTAATTTACCCAGAAAAGATAGAAAAGACCTTTTGCAATAATATCAATAAAATCTCCTTCAATCTCTACCCTCCAAATCCCCACTGCAAATTTAGCAGTGATTTATTATTAGCTGGCTTAGATAAGCAATTAAAATACAACATTAGAAGATACTTAGGTGAATTCAGCACCTTGTGTGGACATGTGGCAATAAATCTGTTCTTTGGCAGTGTGTGGGAGAATTCCTCCCTACTGTGGATTCATACCCAGTACCAGGCAATGCTCCTCTAGCTTATTGCCAAATAAGCAGTGGGACTGGTGCATAGGATGGCAGCAGTCCCAATCTTTATGCAGGAAGAAAACAGTGCCAGTGCTAATTCTTCATACAGGTAAACTAGAGGCATCTCCTTTTCTACAAGGAAATGTCATGCCAGATATTAATACACACAGGTATTTATTATTATTAATACACTCCCTTCAGCTTATGCTGTGTTGTTTTCTGTTTGTTATGGGGGAAGATAAAAACAGCAAGTTGTTCAGTCTTGACCCTCCCCCTCCAACCAAACCAATCAATATCACCAAGCAGATCAATTTAAAGAATCAAATTCCATTACCTTTGCTCACACCCAGAAGTTTCTCTGGCTTTTAATATGAATAAGGCTGTACAAGGAACAATGACCTATGCAATAAAATAGTAACGGTTGGTCTTTTTAGATAGCCCCTGTGCCAACACAAGGGGGCACAGCAATGCTGCCCTATCCATGTGGGGGCACATCCTGGCTCCTATCAGGAGCACAATTATGTGGGGAGTAGGGAAAGAAATAGGGAAGCCGAGAAATATTCCTGGGAGGAGCCCACAAAGCTGATCAGGCACAAAGCCTAGCATATGATCCAGCTCCCCCGATACAGCAGGGCAGCTCCTACTCTGGCAAGCTCTGTACTGTTGCAATCTTTGGTCCATTTTCTACCCCCTGCGGCTGGAGGTGTAAGTGCTGGAAGCACAGCTCTTAAATAGCTGAAAGCTAGAAAGCAGACAGTGTGCTCCAAAGGGATCATTTTTAATTTCTTTGAGTACTGCACGTTTGGGGCTGGACTCCCAATGAATTCAGATAGCTAAGATTACTAACAAACCCAGGGCTGCTAAAAATCTCCCAAATGAATGATTCCTGCCTTGAAAGGACCTTGGCTCCAGTGCAAAGCTATTTCTGCCTTAGCATGATCAATTCTGCAAACCTGCTGGGTTTTTTGTGCAGAAGATCTCAGATCAGCTGAAGGGTACGTTCTGCAGAGAAACTCCAGTGCTGAGACAGTAAGCAACGCATACAGCGAGGCACCGGGGCCATGTGCCAGGTGACTCACAAGAACAAGGGGACACTCAGAAACCAAATAAAACAGCTTAACTACTCCGTCTGGGCCTTCTCTGCAGACCTTTCTACTCAGTGAAGGCTCACTGCCTTCAAAGGGTCCTGCCTGCTGGGAACAAGAGCAGCTCAGCTCCCTGCTGCAGCACAACAGCCACAGTCCTGCTGGCCTCAGGGGCTCTGCACCACATTGGGGCATGGCTGGAGAAGCAGAAGGAGCATCCTGGAGTAAGAAGGGAGAAAGACAAGCTAAAACAAGGATATTTTCATGTCCAGACTCTTCTTGCAGAAAAGCAGAGATGTGGCTTTGGGCACCGCTCAGCTGAATGTCTCACCTGTTTTGGGGACAGGCATGAAGCTTCTCCTGTTCTCCCCCTTGAACTATTACAAACAAGAGCCAGATATAAACCTCATCACATCTTAATCCTGTTTGCTTGGGTGCAGTGTGATGGAAAACCCCACAGGAATAAATCACTCCCATGAATGAATCAGATACCTGCTTTGGATCCTCTGATGGGTAAGTGCTGATGAAGTTTGGGGTAAGGACAAGACAAAAACAAATGCTGAAGCATATCAAGTACTGAGTGACACCAAGTCCTCACAAGGGCTTGTAGGCAGTGCTGAGAAGTGGAGGTAGCATGAGCACTCCAGGGTTAAGCCCCTGAGCAGACAATCCCCCCTGCAACCACTTTTTGGTTTGCAAATACCAAAACAATTCATCTCATTAGCTGTCCTTTTACAAATCAGACCTCTCAAGCTTCAGCTCAGCTGCTTGTTCAGGGCTCTCTTCCATCCTCTATTCTTCATCTCTTCTTGCCTTGTCTTAAATGCCCCCCCTGCACACCAAATCTCACCCTCAGCCTTTTCTGCTGAGTAGACAAGTCAGACAGCAGCAGAGAGGCAGTCCCTCACCCAGCAGCTGAGTGTCAGTCTACACATTACACCCTTCATTTTCAGCCTTCTTTTAGGAGGAGGAGGAAAAAATAACTGGTCAACAGATATATTGCAAAGGCTTAGCCTCCATTCTCTGGATGTAGGAAAAGAAATAGCAAACCATAAATCTAGATCATGACCAGGTCAGGTATCAGAAGGAAGCTGCTCTGCAGCTTGCTGTGCCTTGGAGATGCTCCAAGGCCCACACCACCCCTCTCACTTCCCAGGAGACCAGCAGCAAAGACAAAGGGCCACGGTCCCTTTGCTAAGCAAGCTACCACAGAGGGGGTATCAGCTCCATTTACCTCACACCTTTTCTTCCACCAAAACTCACATTGCCTGCAGAGAGACACACGAGAAGTCCCCATCTCCTCTACCCAGCTGCAGAGTCAAAGTAACAGCCTAGCTCCTAGCAGAGCAGTCCCCAGCCTGCAGCATCCCTTGAGCCAATAACAGCAAGAAAAGTCCCGGAGGCAAGAGCCTATTTTGATCTCCCTGTTATCTGGATCATCCTGGTCATGAGGAACATATTACTCATGAGCCATGGTTTAGGAACCATTGCTTCAGCTGTAGTAGCAACACTAAAGTAACATGGCAAATACATAGTTAACACACATTATTATTTCTCTAGTCACCTTTTAACTTCATCCCTTTGCTTTGGAAAGGCACCGGGAGATGAATGAGGAAGCCCAAGTGTCTGGATGTCTTTCACAAGCATTTTTGACACAAGTCAGAGACAGAAATGCCACAGACCTGCTCCAAGGCCAACAGCAAGAGAAGCAACAGTGCTGTAGGCACTGATAGGAGCTGGGAAGGCAGCTGAGACTGATAATAAGGGCTGTAATGGGCTTACTGGGGGTCACATGGTAGGCATCATGTTCACCTGGGGATGTTCTTTTTGTGGTCTGTGCAGGCTCTAAGAGACTCCTCTTAATAAAGGGTCTCTTTTTGACAAGTGTGAGAGCTGCAGTCTGACTTGTGAGTGGTTGCTCAGACAGCCTTCAAGTAACAAGGATTTTTCCTGCTCAGAAAACAATATCTAAGGAACTATTTTTAAGCAATCTGACAGCAATCCACATCATCCCTCAGTCCAAAGCTGTCCACAGACCTACACTGAAGTCCACAGGAAAACTCCTTTGGGTTTTGAATCAGGCCTCCACTTTCTTGAGTCTTTTCTTGTTTTCTTACACTGCAAGAGAACACCCTCAATCAGGCACCGTGAAAGCTTTCTCCTCAGCAGGCTAACATACCCAAGCCTGACCTTTCACACCCCCTGCCAAGCCAGGACTGGGCTTTGCAGTAGTGCAGGTTGTCAAGGGCTATCACACTCAAGTGTTTGGTACTTGCATGAAAAATGTAGATGAGGCAGTAAGCTGACACCCTCAGATTCAGCTTCATATTATTCATATGGCTCATGTGAGAGCAAGGCTTACTAGTTACTCAAGAGGAGTCCATATTGTACATATTTTAGAAATAAGCAGGTTCAAGAACACTCCTTAAAACATCTTAAAACACACCAGGAACAAGAACTAGGTTGAGAGAAATAGAGTTTCTTCAGCTGAGCTCTGGTTCCTCAAAATATTTTGAATTTTTATTAGTTTTTCAGGAGAGGAGAGGAAAAAATATTCCACATTGAGAAGTTGGGGAGTTCTTGACAGATTAGCTTCCCTCACTTGCAGTTTTCAGCAAGTTTCTCCATTAAAAAGAAAAATCAATTATTTGCAGAACACAAGGAGGGAGGAGGGGAAATTGAAATAACTCTCAGGAAGTTTCCAGGACAGTTTTCAATCCCATTTAAGAGATATATTAAGACATTGACCCATAAATCCACAGAGATAGTCTTTCTGTTAGACTGATGATGTGTAAGAGTCCTTTGCCTCAAACCAAGCTAAGGAATACTGCCAGGAAAAGTTTTAAACCTACTGCTATGTATATGGAAGCTGAACACAGGGGTTAACACCTTAGGCTAAATATCCAACTGGTCTATCTTAAAACTCAGTCCTTCTGTTGTATAGAGTAAGCCTGTCCTCCTTTGAGTCACCTGAATTACTCCAGATACACATCCATGTGATGGAAAGTTGACATCACGGTCCAGAGGGGCACTTGCCATTTCCCCTTGAGTAGGTTTCCCCATCTGATGTAGTCCCCTTTTGGGTAGAAATTAAACGGACACATCAGGCTTTCCCAAGAGCCCTTAGCAACAGAGACAAGTCTCTAAAAGGATCAGCAAGCTACATCTTCCCTTCACTGAACAAACAGAAACCTCCTGTCTAGGCAGCTGCCCTGTTGGCTTTCTGGGCTCTCCTTGGAGAGGTAAATTACAGAGGCAGCACCAAGTCCCACTGGGCAGATATGTAGTAAACAACAGGTGAAGATGAAAATATTTACAACATTAATAAGGGGGGAAAAAGCAACAGGAACAGAGGCTGAGATGGATTCAGCCCCAATTTAAATAGGGGAAGATAAACATGCAGCTGCATCAGTGCAGCATGTTCTGTAAAACACCATCAAGGACTGTGCCAGCCAGTGCTCACAGGGAGGCTGACACTTTCGTACCTCAGCCCAGAGCACTGATTTTCAAGGTGGAAGTGACTTTTTCCAGAATTGTACAGCCATTCAATAGCCATGCTAGGAGTAAAACCCAGGTGCCCACCCTTCTCCTAGAGCTTGGTCTTTTCTGTCACTCTGCACAATAAATAGCAAGAGAATTTGCCAAGGCGAAAGAATCATTTCTTGCACAGGACAGTGAAAATTGGAGCAAGAGGAGTTACCTGAAAGTCACAATCATGTATGTACAATAAGCTTGTTCTGATGGGCAGTAAACACTGTGGGCTCTAGAAGGAACAGTAAACCATCTTGCCTGACATATATAACAGGGCTAATTAATCTGGAGTAGCAGCTCATAGGGAGTAGTACAGTCCCAGGGTCTGTAAACCCTGGATCTCAAAAAAAAAAAAAAAGGTTATGCCCATCTGTCAAAGCCATCACCTGCAGCTTTTGAATCTCCTAACCCTGGAAGTCCTCTAACACTACACCTGGAGCCAGACTCCAGCTCTCTCCTCAGAGTAGGACTCAGCTTAACATCAAGTTTTTCACTGAAAGCAGCAGGTGATGGCTGAGATAGCCCTGACACAGCAAGGCCTCAGGGGCAAAAGAATCCCTGGGGCTGTGCCTACATTAAGAAAAAAAAAACAAACACCACACACGTGTGCTTGGTTTGACTGCACATCTCTTGTTCTTTAGTCTAACTGAGGATGCTCTAAAGTCCTGTTGTATGGCAAACAGCTCCCAGATAAAGACTATTGATAAGTAAGGAAGTCTTTCCTTCTTTTTCTGGATCATTTCTGTGGGTGCCTGAGATTATTGCAAACTATTACATCAACACTGAATCACTCTCTCCTTTGCAAATTTAAGTACAACCCCTCCCCTTTGCAAAATTTTATCATTCCACTGAACCAAAAAATATAAAAAGAGAAAAAAACCATCCAGCAACCTTACTTTCAGCTTCCCAAGTCACTTAGCCTCAACTTGAATTTTAACTACACAATCACATAGCAGCACTAGCTGTTACATCAGGGGTTTGGAAGCAAAGGGAAAGGAGAAGGTGATGCAAGCCCAGGGGACAGCCAAGAGAAAAAACATCTTTAAAGCTCCCCATAACTGGTGACACTTACCTGTTTGTTCCATTTCATGCCTCTGGGTTTCTCTGAAATAGAGAAGAGCAGTTATGAAGTGACTCACTTTCCTCCTGTTTAGTGTAAGGAGGAAACAGGGGGAAGGGGAAGAAGGGGAAGAGAGGAAGAGTTGCAAAAGGATAATATCAAAGGGGAGAGGGAAGGAATAAAAAAACAAAACCACCCTTACAGAAGGTAGGAGGGTAAATTGCGATGACCCAGTTTAAAGGAAGAGCAGGAACTAGACCTACTGACAGTCAACACCTTCCCACACACTCCAAGGAAAGGAAACAGCAAGGGAGGGGAACAAACTCAGCACTTCTTTGTGCTACACACTCACTCCTCCAGGACAAAGCTTGTTCAGAGGAAACTCCACAGCAAAAGAAAGGGCCTCTCCCATCAACCCTTTTACCTGTGTAAGGGCAGGGTGGAGCAGCAGAAGGCATCCTGGTCAGGATGGAGCAAATCAGGGCCAGCTACTAAAAATTAAGGTTGAAAGAGCTCAGCCAGTTTGCACCAGCTGATGCTCCCTCACAGGTGAGGGGTGGGAGCCATGACAAGACCCCAGAGAAATGGTCAGTCTTTCTCCTTGTAAAAGATCCAACAAGTGGCATCCCATGCGCTAATGTCAGAGGAAATCACTTGACCTGATGGCATGATCTGACAGGGCAGCTCTAGCCTTCATACCGGTCTGGGACAGCATCTTCAGGAGATCTTCCTCTGTTGCGGCTTTCATCGTTTGCTGTGACAACTGATGTCCCTAAACGGATAACTCTGTAGGGGAGCCCAAGAGCTGTCTACCTTCTAGAGAGAAACCAAGATCTGGGAGGAGAAGGGGTGTTCTGGTTTGCTTTACATTTTTGTCTTTTGCTTCAGGATTCGTGAGGTTTCTATTTCTCCCTTAAATCATATTTACCTTGCTCGGTATAATTAGGCACAGCTCGAATGAAGTTAGTACTCCCGCACCACTTCACACTGTTCAAATATGGTGAAATAAATAATGTAATAAATACATGTATTATGTGGGTGGCAATTATAGCCATAAAGGAAGGACTATCCATACTCTCACCTCCGGGTGGATTATTTAAAATCACAAGCTAGCTTATTGAACTCATCACAGCTCCATGTATTTCAAAGCCTGCAAACAGAGAATTGCACTTCTCAGTTCCGAAAGTCTGCTCACAGTTTTAAATAGCCTGTGTTTCCTGTAAGTGAGCAATATCCCCCAAAAGCATAACCTCATTCCAAGCGTGGATTAAACCAGCACTTTAATTTGCACTCAGTTAAAGCTTAGTGGTCAAACAGAGTAGACGGCCAACATTATACGGGGAACTGCAAACATATTACATTGTGTGCTGATATATTGGTGTGTGCTGCTGTGTTTTTGTGCTCACAGAAAAGTTAGGCAAAAGAAACTGAAGTGGAGACCGCAGCACCGAACAACGGTCAATTTTACTCAGTACCCTGTAAAATTTAATGGTGATGGGACATTAAAGAAGCCTTAAAAGGACAAATTTGAGGATGCGTTTTTCAAACTATTATCCCACCTCTTTGTTGTTGTTGTTTCTACAGGCAGAAAATGCCTGCAACGCTCCTTCGCCAAGCACCATGTATGCACGAGGCACCCACTTGCTGGGGCTGGCAGGAGCTTGGGGGTCCCTGCTCCAGCCACCTGCTCCGTCGCAGTGGAGCTAGCTGAGTTTGGACAGTCTGGCTGTGCAGCCCATGGCCTGAGGCAGTCTGAGCTGGACTCCAAGGGCCTGGCATCTCCCTCCTTTTCCTAGGCTTGAATGTAACTCCTATTTGGCAACAGCTTTACCCAAACAGACCTTACTAGGCCAGTGCCAGCAATGCCCAGAAATGCAACTGAAGAAGAATTGGGCATTTTGGGATCAAACAGAAATGCCTGATACCTTTAGGTGCCTTTAGGTTTGCTCATCAGCCAGGAGGGGTTTTACCCATGGTTTGATGTTCACACCTCTCGGTTCAGCCTGCGTCCTGCTTTGTGGGACTTCTGTCCTTTCTTCAATTCAGCTTTTAGACAAGGTTTTGAAATGGTTCCCAAGTTAAGGTCACATGCACAGGAGGAGGATTCAAATCTGATGATGGTTTATTTTATTAAAGCAGGGATTGTTTTCAATGAAAAATGGAGTTTAACCCTTACCTGCCGTCTCTGTCACAGGCACACAGACACATCTGTGTGTATACCCCCTTTCCTCCATAACATATGGACCAAACGGTCCTATTCCTCCTACCCCTGTGTCCCACACCTTTGTGACGTTCTCTGTGCCTAGTGGGACTTATGCAGAGCCTTCTTCCCATGGCAGTTGAGCTTGGTCTTGACCTCCCATTGGCAAGGCTCCAGGAGTCCTCAGACCAGTCACGTCTTCATGCCAGATTATAATACCCAGAGACTCGATTATGTTGTGACTACTTCTCCTTTACACACAGGGTAACAGATGTTAAAGTCTGGCATTGCTGGAAATGACTCAGTCAAACCGGACTGTGTAGCTGTGGGAAGGCACCCAGCCAAGGCAGGGGCAGGTGGGGTCAGCAGTGGAGGTCCAGATTTACCAAATATTTATGTCCTACTTGCTCTTTAAGCAGCTAACTGGGAGTCAGGTACCAAAACACCTTTGGGGATCTGGCTCCGCACATCTAAGAGAGTAATCAGGAAATAAGTGGGGACTCATCTCTGAGGGTTTATGTTAAAATCGTATTTTAAAACTCTCATTTATGAACGTGATTCTGAGAGGAATCTTGGCTTGGCTTGAATTGGAGCACCCTATCATAGACAGGTCCTTAAAAAAGCCCACAGTTTATCTAGCTTTATCTAGACATCCTGAAAATGCAAGGGAAAAAAAATGAAACTCAGGCCTAGCTATTCCCTCAAGTTTAATCTGAAGCAGTTTTCAGTAGTTACATAAACAGCGGTGAATGACACAAAATAATTAGGAGTTCAGCATAAAGGGCTTGATCCTCAAATTGTTCTGATAGCACAGCCCTTAACAGACTGGGGCATGCCTTAGCTTCTAAGCCTGGGAAAATGCAGAAATCAGAAAGGCTGTGAAATGTTCAGTGCCAAAGCAGGTACATTTTTCCCCTTCTCTTTTTTGCTCTCTCTGCCCTAGTTCAATTTATTTCCCATCCATATATTTGAGGCACGGAAGAGCAGCACTTCGATAAACTAGGTATTTCCCTCTCGGCTGAAAAAAAAAATAAATGTGGAAATGTCTGAAGAAGGTGGAGGGAATCAAGGTGGTCTGTGTGTTACAGCCGACCCCAGGAGAGCCCAGGAATTAACATCCAGGACCTGACGGCACCGCTCAGCATTTTGGCGTTTCGCTTCCTTAGCTGCCTCACAGCCCAGCTTTGCAGCATGCAGGCGTGCGTGTTGGAGGCTGAAGGTGATTCTGTGAGCAGCCAGAAAGCTTCCACTGCCCATGATCAGACCTCGAATCGTGGACAAAACAAGGGCTGTCATTTCGTCACTGTTAACGTGCTGCAGGCTCTGCCTGCTCTGCCCTTTGCCAGCTCCTGGCTGGTAACATGGGAACTCACATCATGCTACTCACGTAAAGGAAAGCATGTACCATGTCTCATTATTCATGGGCTGTGCCCACAGGTACTGGTTGTTCAGCTTGCTGAATATTTGCTGGAATAATTAGGAGGGAGCTGAATCATTCTTAGACCAAATTCCGGTTTTCTCTCTCCTCCTACTTCATTTTTAGGCTTCACTTCTCACAGCTCTCCTGTACAGAGTGTGAAATGAGTGTTTAAATACTATCAGAGAGAGTCAATAAACTCCCTGTGTGCTTTTTTTTTTTTTAAAAAAAAAGCGTCCTCAAATGATGCTAGAGAATCAGCTAAAATTGCTTAGTAGCACTTATTGCGACAGAAATCCTAGCACTGCGGTGCAAAAGGCTGCCCCCCTCTGCATCTCCCAGGATAGAGGCATCCGCCTTCCTAAACAACACAAAATATATCCCTTCCCTTATTCCTTTTAAGAGTAACTGTCGGAAAGGTAGTTTTTCCTACTAAGCTTAATGGGCAATGTTTGTGATCTATTTAACGATACTGCCCTATGTAGTTTTATTAAAATACGTGATTTCTGCTGCAGCAGAGCTTGAAAATTAATGTTAAATTGAAATCAGTTATCTCACTGGAAACCTACCTCTCATGCTCCTCGCACCCCCTCCCTCCCTTTACCACCCCCTATCCCCCTTTCCCTAAGTTATGCTGCATTTTACTTTGCCTTCGCTGCATTTTCCTCCCTGGCTTTTGATACAAGGAGCCAAATTCATCCCTGCTGGTATCCAATGGACTGAAATTCTTCTCAGAGGCGTTACTGGGCTGAATCCAAACCCAGCCAGCATTTTGCAGTGCTGGTGGCTTAGTCAAAACAACAGTTTATAATTTCTCTTTTGCTTCCCTTATCTACCGTTAATATGAATTATTAATAAGCACTAGTATTGCTGTCTTGAAAATCATACTTCATTTCAAAACCACCTATCAGACAAGCTGTCTGACTGAAAATTTCTTAACTTTCCATGTGTGCTAGGAAGTTGCAAAGCACGATGCATGCACACAGACACAGCCTGGATTTCAGACCAAGGCTCACCCTGGGATTCCTCTTGCCATCTGCAGTGCATACCTAACTGAAGTGCTGGGTACTATTAACCCATGCATGAGCTGGCCAGCAAAGGTTTGCTTTCCCAAACTGCCATTTATGATGCTAAATCTGTTTCCTAATTAGGCTGCTGTTCCAGATCCCTCACCTGGAGGCGGGGGGGGGGGGGGGGGGGGGGGGGGGGGAGCTGTCTGCACAGTGTTAATCTTACGCTGTTAGTCTGTATTTACAGCCCTTAAACCTGACAGGTTCTCTCCTTCCCTGTGGTTTTCATGTGCACAGCTCATTAGATACTCTAATGCAGCAGGGAGCCCCTCTTGCCTGAGAATTCCTCTGCCGTATATTTAGCAAACTTTTGACTGCTTCCTTCCAAATGAGACTGAAGGACATATTTTCGTAGGAGAGGGTGAGAATCACAAAGCACGATCTACAGTCACGTTTTTCTGTGGGGAACTACAGAGCAGGGGAGGAGGAATCACCCGCAGTTCTCTCTCCTTCTCCCCCGCGCCTTCCCTCCCCTCCCCTTCCCTCCCCCACCCCCATACAACCATAACACGGGATGAACATGCTCCAAAATCCAGCTGCATAGCCTTCCCTCTTTTCCGGTTTTCCCTGCTGTGGCAAAAGTGGGGGAAAAAAAACACGATGGGGGTAGAATTATCGCTAATGTGGGACTGATGTTTTGACTCTGTGTCATCCGCAGACTATTTAGAGAAGCCTGTACGCGTGGTGTCAGAGTTAAACGTAGCCAGTGCTCAGTTATTGCTCAGGAGAGAGGCTCAGACAGGGAAGAGGGAGGCATCGCAGCTCGTCTGTAGGTCTGGATGGTTCCATAAATGAACGCACGAAGGCTTGTGGAATGAAAAGGAAGAGATGGCTGAGGTTACGCAAGAGCGTTGCACTTCAGGTGCATTCCCCATCCTTCATTAAAAGCCCCGTTAAGAGACACCTTGTACAAAAATACAGCATTTTGTATGAAGCGAAAGGAATTCCTCCCCATTAGAAGTCACGCTAGAGACAGCTCCGTTTGCTCCAAATTAGGTACGCTCCGAGTGAACATTTTAATTAATCCATGACAAATAAGCCAGGCTCTTTCCTGGAAGAGAGCTACCGTCTTCCTCCTCGGCAGCAGTGGGATGTGCTTGCTCTGCTGTGTGCGTACACGTACGTGCCCGGACTTTTGTTTGTTTTTAATTTCTCTCTTTTTTCTTTTGAACCCGGCCCTCAAATGATCAGTTACAACACATGTCCTTAACCATGGATTTCCTTGTGTTTGGCTGCTCTTTCTTTGGGGGGGGGGGGGGGGAGTTGAGGGGGAAGTAATCAGATTAACGCACCCGAACCTCTGGCAGGATGTTCTGAGAAATAAAAAGAGGGAGAGAAGGAAGAATTCACACATAAAAATAGAAGCCCACGTAGATTGGCCATATATGGAGTACCGGGGACTTCAGAGGGATACCCTCTTCGGACCACCCCTTTGGCGGAGGAAATCGCTGCTGCAGGAGGGGGCCCCTTCCCTTCCCTTCCCTTCCCTTCCCTCCCCCCCTCCCCGGGCGGTTCGCCCGCGGGCGCTGCGCCCCGCTCCGCTCCTCTGCGCGGGATGCGGCGGCGGGGCGGTGCGGGGCGGTGCGGGGCGGTGCGGTGCGGTGCGGCGGCGATGACTCAAGCCCGCCCGGCCCGCTCCGTCCCCCTCCCCCTCCCGCCCCCCCCCCACCCCCCCCCCCCCCCACCGGGGAGGGCTATTAAAAGCTGCTGACGTAGGAGCGGACGGCCATCTTTGATGAGGGCACGGCTCCCGGTCCATTGAAGAAGGAGCCCCGGGGAGGTCAGCGGCGGCTGTCCTTGCCTCCCAGCCGCGGCACCGACCCGCCGACCCCGCGGCACGGCGTAGCGCTCCCTAAGCCGAGGTAAGGGTGGGGGACCACCGGGGGGACCGGCTGCGCACGGGGAGGGGGCGGCGGTAGTGAAAAGGAAACGAAAAAAAAAAAAAAAAAGAAAGGATATATTTAAAGAGGGACCTGCTCGGCTTTTTGTCTGCAGTCCGCGGGCTGCCGCGGGGATGGAGGAAGGCAGGGAGAGGGGTGCAACATCGCCACTGGAGCGGGGGGAGCGAGCCGCGCTCTGCCTCTCGGCCGCGCCGTGTGGCCGGAGGCCGGGGGAGCCGGGAAGCCCGCGGGAGGTCGGCGGAGAAGAACCAGCACCGTACCCCCCGGCGCGGGGAAGCGGGGGAAAGGCTCTGGGGTCGCCGTGCCCCGCTCGGCCGGAGCGGGCTTGCTGCCTCCCGGGGCACCGCAGCGCCCTTCCCCGCGCCGCGCCGGCGCTTCAGCACCGCGGAGAGCGCCGGTGCCCTGCGCCGGCAGCGGGGAAAGGCCGGCCGCCCCGCCGAGGCGGGCGTGCGGCGGCGCCCCGCGGCTCCCCCGCTCCCCGGCCCGGGCTGCCCGCCCCGCGCCGAGCCCGTCATGGCGCACGGGAAGGCGCCGTCCCCGCTGGCAAAGCGCTCGCCGCTTCCAGGAGAAGGAGCTTGGGTAGAAACAGTCGTGGTTGTACGGCGTCCCCCGGCAGCTCGGAATGCGAAGAGAGAGAAATAAAAATAAAAATTGGGGGGGGGGGGTGGGGGGCGCAAATAGCTTCCGTTCCTGAAATTAATCGGCGTTTAGCACTTTGGCCGCTCTCCCCGCCCTTTGGCGGGTGGGGAGGTACTTGTGTAAGGGAAACGGGGGGGGTTACGCAACGCCCGGCCCGCGGGGTCCCCCCGGGGCCGGGCACTGCCCGCGGGGACCAGCGGCAGCCCCCCGGGGGCTTCCCCGCGGAAGCTCCGTGCTCCCGAGCAGCGCCGCTGCCCCTCCGGCATCTCGGGCACAGCGTGCCGCGGGCTCCGGTGCCTCTGTCCGGGGGGGGGGGCTCCCCAAGCCGTGAGACTGGGGGGGTGGTGGGGGTGGGCTGACCTCTGTCCTCCGCGGCCGCGCTGCGGTGCGGTGCGGAACCCGCCGCCTTATGTAACGCGCTGCCCCGTCACGGCCGGGCTGGTGCGGGGGGGCGGCACGCCTGGCCCCGGCTCCCCCATCCCTGGCTGTCCTCTCCCCACTCATCCTTTCCGCTCCGCAGTCCGCAGCACCCCAATCTCCCCAAACCCCTCCGTGCGGCTCATTGCTGGTGAAGTTGGTAACTTCGTTGCTTTCTGCGGGGCGAATAGACAAGGGGAGAAGGGGGGATCGGGCGGCGCGTCCAGCCACTGCGCTGCGTAGCTGCGTCAAACCAGGGCCGCGGGATCTGCCAGATTTACGTGCTTGGCTTGAATAATTGCTGCTGGTTTCATTCCCAGCTGAAATGGGGGGGCGGGGGGGACTGGTCTCCGCCGCAGCCCAGGGGTGGCGGAGCAACCCCCCAGCCCATACCCAGCTGCCGCCAGCCCTGGCTACAGAATCCGCAAGGACATGCCTGTCCCACACCCCCCACCCCGTCCTAGCTCTGGGCGTGGAACAACTCTCCCATCGACTGTGGCAACACGAGGACGGTGTGGGGCAGCCATCCCTGTGGGTGGCAAGGGAAAGGATGGGGCCAGCTGGAAGATGAGTGCTCCGGGGTGTACAGCCAGGGAAAAGACTCTCTCCTGGACCCCCACCTCCCTGCATGTCCCTGCATCATGGACAAAGATGCCAGTCTAGGAAAAAGCAGCAGTGGTTTTCCGTTGCTTCTGCGTAGTGCAGAAGGGGTCAACCAGGAGGTGGCCACTGAAGAGTTTGATACCTAAGATGAGTGCCAAAAAGACAACAGAGGTGACTAAACCAAAGGTGCAAGCAGGCCTGATTTGCAAAAGCAAGAGCTTGAGGCTGCCTCTGAAGTCAAGAGGAGTTGCAGAAACTCAGCATGTTACGAAACAAAATGCAGCTAAATAGTGACCCCCAAATAAATACAGCTGAACTTTCTTTCTACAACTAACTAGAAAATTAGAGTGATATTTCCAAGAGCACTCAGGACCAGGCTCTGTGTCCATTGAACTCATGGGGGCAGTGAAAGAAAGAACAGCAGAATCCAGGCAGTACCGCACCCTCAAAACACATCTAATGAGACGCAGCTCCACTTTGCAGATTTATTGCACTGGAGGTGGGAGCTGCTTTTCAGGTCAACGGAAAGCTTTTCATTTGTCTCCGTATGCTTTAGGTATGGCAACAAATAGCAAGATTAAAGTGCTAAGGCAAATAAAGCGTGGTCTCTGCCTAATGCTTGCGCTCCTTTAACTGAGCAAGGTGACAAAACAAAACACTCTCCTGTCAGTATGAACAACTTCAGCAATTTTTATGCCTGTGTGTCACGAGGCTACAGCTTCTGCATATGTAGCAACCCCCGGGGAAAAAAACGGAAAGTATATGGCACAGCGTAGGGCTCACTTTGTTAATGATTTCTTCTCAGGAGCGCAGGGAAGCCTAGGAAGAGAAGAAACTGGTTTACCTTTGCCTTGGCTTGTCACACAACTACTCTTTTTCTGGTATTTTTTCCAGAATCTGTCATAACTCTTTGCAATATAAGCGCAGTACTTTCATCTGTATGTATTCGTACCCAGACACACATACTCATTTCAGAGATTTCTAGGGTTATGAGCTAGGTAAAACCACAACAAACATAGACTGACTTTGCAGCCTTCATTGGGATGAGTGCGTTTTTCTATCTGTGAAGTTTCATCCACCACTGCCAATGCAGTCACCTTTGGGCTGGGCGAGTGCCAGGCAATCTGTAACAATAGACTTGTTCAAGCATTTTAGAGCATCTAACAGAGAGGAAAATAATGCGTTGCTTGGGAGCTGCAGCAGGATGCAGATCTCGGGCAGATCACGATTACCTCTAGGAAGCTGGACTTTGGAGTGGGCACCAGGGCTCACATATCTACTCCTGGGAGTGCCGGATATAGTTTGTCAAGGCCATCAGATGTCAAAGAATAGTTTATTTCTTTTTAGCTCATTATTTTTGAGCCTTAAGAGATACCTTTGCCCTTAGCTTCAGTGAATTCTGGCTTTCTTCCCTCCTGACCTTGCAGATTTAGCTTGCTGAATCGTATTGCAACGAGCACTTCTCCAAAACACACGAGTTACGTTCCTAGTTCTTGTCTATCGCCCCTTTGTTACTCCCTCCACAAATACGTAGATACACACTCCCACCAGTAAAATCTGCCTCTCATCAGATCATAGTTTTCAATATGCTGTCCCACATCCCACCAAATTTTCTAGGACTTTCCTTTCCCCCAAGCAGAAAGACAAGTCTATGGCTGACGTTGTGAGACTCAGAAGTGGATTTGAATGGCCTAGAGGAAGTGTTTGAGCCACTTGCCCTGTTATTTTGGAAGGAAATTTAGCTCTGCCTTTACATCTTTCGTTATTTCCTCATCACTTGCCTCATCTGCATGCTCACCTAAAATCCTCTTTTGACTGCTGCTAAAGAGCACCGTGACAAAAGAAACACACACCTGGGCAAAGCATTAGGACCCTGATGTGAAGGGCGATGAGTGTGGACTTCTGATTTTGATTATTCCAATGGTCTAATCCAAAGTCAGTTGAAATCAAGGAAAGTACTTCCACTGGTGAGGTAGACTTTGTGTGGGGCTCTGAATAAGCTCACCAGTCAGGCTGTGTGCTGCTAGAGGTGAATGCAGGGTATGGAAAGCTTTCCATTCCCAGCAGTGGGTGCGTATTGATCAGCCCTACAGCCCGAGAGGAAACCCTGCACATCATTTTGTGGGACTTGTAAGGAAGAGAACATTTAGCAGTTTAGGTTTCTCAAAGGGCAACAAGTGCTGCGTACATGTGCCCTCTGAAATATACTGGCATGCTGTAATTCTAAAGAGAATTCAAGCGTTGCGTTATAACCTTTTTATTTTCTTTTTTTTTTTTTTTTTTTTTTTTTAATAATGAGAGATAGGGTATCTTATCTTACCCACTGGAGAAAGCTGATTTCTAATACAAGCACAGGGAGAAGAAGAAGGAAATACTAAGTAATTAATCATGGCTGTTCCTGGCCTTTGAAAGCTGAAAGTGAATGCTGACCAATCCATGTTTTGTCTGGCTATTTAAAAGAAAAAGACTTTTCTATTTTTTTTTTAAGAGCTAACAATGCTCCATTTTGCTTTTTAAATGGGATTTAACTTATTATTGGGACACATTGTCAATTGGTATGAATTAGCATAACTGAGTGCTGTGCTACACTGCAGGCTGATGAGCTCCCGGGCTGGGGCTCATCGTTCATGTTTTAAAACAGAAATGGCTCTATTTGCTGAAGGAGCAGGTTTTTCTATCAACAGAAATAAATTGAAATGCCATCCCGCCCCAAACCCTATTTTTTACCAGCCTGGTTTCGTTGTCGCAGATTCTCACAGACAAGGTTCATGCAGTTAGTCGGCCTCAGAAATGGTGACAGTAAGCAATGATGAAGATGCAGAGGACGAATACTGCATGTTATGGCTGTATTTCAGGTTGGGTTCTGCTGCACTCTGCTGGTACATAACACCAGCAGAACTTTTATATGGTGTAAAACCCAGGGCACAGCTGAGTTTTTCCTAGAGGCACATTTGTGTGCAGAAAAAGTCAGAACTGCATAAACGGATGTGGAACAAAATGAAACCTGCGCTTCCAGGTGCAGTTTGATTTCACAGACTGCACTTCCTAGCAGTAGCCATTCATTTTTCTTCCAAAGTAGGAAGTAGTGAGAAGTTTTCCTGCATTCCAGTAAATACGCAGGAAAATTATGCTTCTTCCACCAAGTGTTTTAAGGCAATATTTTTAATAATCGACTACTCAGCCATATTATTGGTAGAGTAGAAGTATAAAAGAACAAAGGCAAAGCCAAGTCTCACTGTACACATTTCTAAAACAGAGAGAGGGGAAATGTTCTTCTACATTTTCAGTATAATTATAGTCTTCCTTGTGCTTTTAATATGACAACGTTATTGTGCCAGATTTTACTGGTAGAACCCATGAGCAAAATGATAGTTATCATAGCCTGTGTCAGTGCTAACAACTAAAATTTAAATCCTAGACATTACGAAAGGATGCTGCATGTAGGTGATTTTTGAAACTAACGCAGGGTTTGCTATTTCTTGCTCAAAACCTACCAACTGACAGGTGCACATACAAAGGCACTGCAGAGTGCTTGGTAGGGCTCATTTGTAATCTTACATTGATCGCTTCCATCTCCCACATTTTCTGAGTAGCATACCCTCAGTAAAAATCCCAGGCAGCAAATCTCCAAAGGCTTTCACAGTCGCTAACCTGCCAAAGAGACTAGAAGACTGGTGCGGAGTGGGTTGAAAACTAAAGGCTCTGATCACATCACAGCTATGGTGTTTGTCATGATGTATTTTTGTTATAATTGCTCCCCACCCAAAGGAGAGGAATTCTGTTTCTGGGTTGCAATACAGTTTTACAATACAGAAGTACGTTTGGTTTTTTTTTAATATAAACCAGTTATTTGGAAGATGTGCCAACTGTTCCTCTGATTCCTTCCCCTCTCCTGGAAATTATAGCTCACAGTGGAACTGTGCAGATGCCAGTTCATTGATCTGCCCTACAGAGGTAAATATATTTCCTCCAGCTACTCTAAAAAATGTCATGAAACAAAAGTATACTTCAGAAGAGCTGATCTGTCAAAATAGTGTTACCATTCACTGATTTTTTTTTTTAAACAAGAACAGAAGTCTTCCATGCATATTTAAGCATCTTTTAAAAGAAAAGGTACTAAAATTAGCTTCACCATGCTTTAGATGCAAATTCAAGTTTTCTTCCTCCCCTCCGCATTAATATTTTTTGGTTCAGCCTAGTCCTCATTCACATCCTTAGACACCTCACCATTTACCTCAAAAGGATTTAGACAAGCTTGCATTTCTGCAGGCATCAGGGAATCGCTGTTTGATTCAGCCCGGTGCTGCTCCTGCCTGGTACGCCTCTGCAGCATGTATGCACACGTGGACACACACCTCTCTGAGCTCAGGGTTGCCTGTGCTGAACAGCGCTGACCCCGTAGGTGACTGACATTGTTAGGAGAGAAATTTCTGTTCTTTATTTATTAGGCACAGACATCTCTTAGGAATAATTTGTTCTTGCAGAAAGCTGTAAGAAAGCTATTGCAATTTATTGGACTAGAGATGTTCAGTAACAGTCACTTTAGCTGCAGATATTGTGGTCTAGTGATTTAAGCACAGGGGCTGCACCCAGAATATCTGGATTCAGGTGCAACTATCACACACTAAGTGAATGCAATCTCTGTCAAGTGCCTCAATTACCTCCATCTATGGAAGAAAGAACTGAGATTAAAACAACTTTTATTTTGTGTTCCTCAGCTTCAGTTGCTGGACAAGTATCCCCTACTTTTGGAAAGATCTTTTTATGTATGTTAGGGCATAGCAGTCTCCACTGCCTGGGGTTGGTGAGCTAAAAATTGACACCCCTAAAATGCAACATCCTTCCAACATAGGTGATTATCGTTTACTTGGCATTCAAGGGGCTGTTACACGTGATTGTCGCCTTCGGGTTTGTAAAAGGCTTGCCTGGAAGGTGCCATATAAACCCAGATTATTAGTACTGCATTCATAAAAGCAAGATAAGAAAGCAAACTCAGACCAGAAGGTAGATGAAACATTCACACATTTGATTGTGCTCTCATGGCCAGGCATAACACAAGACAACGAGTTTGCCAGAGCCATGCATTTTGCCAGAGCTCCATTAAACTGCAGGGGGAGAGTGGGATTGAGCCCTCTCTCTTCAACAGCAACGGTTCCAAACCAATAACATGACAGCTGAATATACAACCCAGGTACGTTTTGTGAATATTTGAGTATTTCAGCCAAACATTTGCTTTTCTGGAGAGTATTCACCTAAGTGACACTCAAGTATGTGAAAAGCCCTCAAGAAACCAACTAAGGTATGCGAACCCAATTAAACTGGAATTCACCGCTGACTTCTAACAGCCGTTCTCCCCAGAGAAGCATTTGTTTTATTTGCTCAGCTGTATGGAGACCTGTATCGGTTGCCTAGCCTTTTGAAGGATTTCCTACAGGTTTTTTGCCATTAAAAACATGTTCTTGGAATATGGTACCTGTTTTTGCAATCCCTGAAAATATATGTCTTTTATTGTACCAACAAGAGGAGCAACAGTCAGGAAGGCCAACAGCAGCAAAGGGTTTTAAGATGGCGCTTGATGAATTCATGAAGTGGATTATCTGACGTAGCTGTTGGTGGTCACAAGAGACTAGACTTGATAAGGCAGCAAGTCTCTTCAAGTCTGATTTTCCTAAGAGGTTTTTCTTATTTAAAAAAAGAAAAGAGAGGAGAAAAAAAAGGCCTGGATGGGTCTCTGCTGTGGTGGAGGCCTGTCAGTTTAGTTCATTTTTAGAGCTGAGCACGTCAAGAAAGAGACAGTGGAAAAAACCCTCAAGGCACCAGGAATGCACTAAGTATAATTGAAAATGCTCTAGACCACGTTTGTACTGCAACAGTAGGGCCATCTGCAGGCCTCAAATTTTCAATATTAGCAAGGCATTTTTAAATCATTGCATCATCTAGTCCCTTTTTTCTTAATTAACTGTTGTAAATGGTACAATATAGCTGCTCCTGGAGCAACTTTTAGGCTCTGAAGATCATTTTCTAAGCCTGGGAAACAAGAACTGATGTGCATTTCTAACAGGTTGACAAATAAGAGTGCAAGAGAGCTGCAGACACCACAAAAATGGTGTTGGCTACTGTAGTACCCCAAGCAGCATGGTACCTAACAGCCCCATTCAGGAAGGGGCCTCGGTGTGCTGGTACGGACAGAGAAGGCATTACATGCCACAGGCTATCCAGAGCAAAAAGGGGCAAACAGGGAAAGAGTAGGAAGACAGGAACACAGTGCAGGTGGAGATGAAGAGCTAACTCTTAGCTCCAGGCTACATAAGCACCCTCAGCTACAAGGACCCCAGTGCTTCCCTCTCCTTTGACTTGTTCATTGAGTAAGAGGCCAGGAGACGTTACCCATCAGTGAGCTGAACTCCCTATAAAACAGAACATCCCACAGGCTATAGGGCTTCTCTGTATTAACTGCTTCTCCAGCAGCACAATTATCCAGTCTTGATTTCAAAAATTGCCCATGGTAGAGAATGTGGCAATATATGATTTTTAATTGAACAGTGAAATCCAATAAATTTTTCATTGTGGATGCAACCATTTACCTGCAAAGTTATTAAACTGCTACTTAGATTGACGAGCAGCTCTGCTGCTGTTCTACTGTGATTTTTCCCATCGTTACTCCTATTCCTTTATGGAGTAACACTTGCTTTCCTCTTTAACATTCATATTCTTGAGAGCTCCATTCTTTCCCAGTCAGGATCCTGTCATCTTTCTGTCCCTTCCTGGCCCCCAGAAAGCCTTTTCTTGCATTTAGGAGATTACGCACAAAGCTTTTAAAAGATTCTCCAGCCTGGCAGGTGAAGAGATAAGACACTGATCCAATGGCCAGGACATACTCCATGATGCTGGAGATTAGACCTTCAAGCACAGAATGTGAGACTCCAGAGCTGATTACAGATTTCAGTTTCATTACCTTCTTTTTGTGGTCTCACCTGTTTTCATGGTGACATTTCCAAGAAATGTGTTGTACACTCAGCTGTTCTCCAGACAAAGAGCTCTTCCATTCATACCTGCAGCTGGAATCTATTTCTCAAAACAATCTACCTCCTGTATAAAGTCAGAGACCCTTCAAAATTTAACCAGGCTTTCCACTATTGTCAAACATGGTAGGCCAAATCCTGGGCTTAGAAGAGTTACTTGTTTCTTGACCAAATAATGGTCTACTGTTCCAATAAGGCTGAAGAAGGGGACAAGAGAATAAAAAAGAAAAGAAAATAACTAGAGGAATGAAAAAAAAAACAAACCCACAAAACCCAAATACAAAAAAAAGACAAAAGCTAGGCAGACTCAAATAAGAGAAAGGACAGGATGGACTTTTTGATTAATTCTCTTTCTTGCTGGTCTTTCCCTATCAGCACACCAACGACAATTACCTAGACTTAAAAAGTAGACTTCAATACTCAAGTTTTTGGTAGGAGCATCTTAAAAGCACCCTGAAGTGTTAGGTTATAAAACATTCTTGCTCTTGGTCCAGTCTGCATCCCTTTGGCAGACACAACCTTCTGTTCAATCTTTGCATTTTAAAATGCAGAGAGGGTGCAGAGGTGCACTCTTACTCCTAATCTCATGAAGAGTTTGGATTAGTCTAACTTCTACTTCTTTCACTAAGAGAAGAAAACCTATAGCAGTTGGTGGGCATGGACCCTAAAGGACAGCTTTTCAAATCACTGCTGCAGGCTGAGAAAGAGGAGCTCTGACCAGCAGGCAGCATGCCTCAAGCTCACGCTCCAGTGTTTGCCTTTACCTTCAACTTTTCTGCTGGCTACTTTCTTCAAGTGCCAATCTTTCTGGCACCAGATCTCTTAGCAAGAAAGCCAGGCCAATGACAAAGCAAAGCCACCTTAGCTGCTTAATAACCACAAGTCTGACTGATTCTTAAGTTAAGCTCTCTGCACTGCCAGCTGCAGGCAAAGATGAAGTGGGGAGGGCAAGACCTGGCTGCATGGTGTCCTCTTCTTCCTCCTCTGTCCTGCTGCCAAACAGAGGAAGAGCAGACCTAGGGAGGGAAGCAGAGGGGTGGCATGCACATGCAGGCCTACAACTTGGCATGACATCTAGGGGCAGCACAGACAGATCACAACATTGTTTTGTGCAGGCAATGCGTGTTCTTCATGTAGTCAAGCTATGCTACTTTTAAGGGTTGCAGCAAGATAATAGAAAAGGGGGAAATTATGAACCAGCCCTTGCTAGAAAAGGGGGAAATTAAGAACCAGCCAGAGTTTAGCCACAATGAAGTTTTATAAATGCATATACAGACACTAAGACACCAGGATGGCAGTATTCGTGAGAACTGTTCCCTGGTAGTTAGTGTTTCAGAGACAAATAGCTGAGCAAAACGTTAATGACTGCTATCTGCTCACTGCAGTATCTGAGACACACACACTTGCTCTGCAGCACTTACACTGAAAATAAAAGCAAACCAGTGTTTGTGATACCACAAGGTAGAGCCCAGACTTTTTTCTTTTAGCCAGAAAGCCTAAAAAAGGCACTCTTTTCAAGTGTGTTAGAAATAGAAGCCTATTTTAGAAGACACATGAAGTTATCAGTGCAAATTAATAGCGCCAGATGGGGGGTTAAATTACTGCCTCACAGCTGAAGACATGAGACAGAATGAAAGTGGTAGACTATAAAAAGGGTATCACCAGAAGTGATGAGATCCCACCGCGAGGTGGGATTTGTGAACACCGTGCTTGTGCTTGTAAGCAGTTGCTCAGATGAATGGTTTTATGGGCCAGAGCGAGGGAGAGAAAGAAAAAAAGTCACAGTCGTTTTGAAGATCATGTCTCATAGTTTACTGCTTTGCTCAGGACAAGCTGTCCAGCAGCACAAGCTACAATTAAATATCATAGAGCTTTGTCTCCTGGGCTGGCACACAGCCACCAAGACAGGGGAGCTCACCGGAGCAGTCAAGTAAATGTGGCTGTATTTTGATACCAGGGGGGCTACCAGGGTGGCTTCTGTGAGAAGCTGCCAGAAGCTTCCCCCATGTCTGACAGAGCCAGTGCCAGCCGACTCCAAGTCGGACCTGCTGCTGGCCAAGGCTGAGCCCATCAGCGATGGTGGTAGCGCCTCTGGGATAACTTATTTAAGAAGGGGGAAAAAAAGCCCTGTGCAACAGCAACTGCAGCCGGAGAGAGGAGTGAGAATATGCGAGAGGAACAACCCTGCAGACACCAGGTGAGTGAAGAAGGAGGGCGAGGCGGTGCTCCAGGCGCCAGAGCAGAGATTCCCCTGCAGCCCTTGGTGAAGACCATGGTGAGGCAGGCTGTCCCCCTGCAGCCCATGGAGGTCCATGGTGGAGCAGATATCCATCCACCTGCAGCCCGTGGAGGACTCCACACCAGAGCAGGTGGATGCCCAAAGGAGGCTGTGACCCCGTGGGAAGGCCACGCTGGAGCAGGCTCCTGGCAGGACCTGTGGCTCCGTGGAGAGAGGAGCCCAGGCTGGAGCAGGTTTGCTGGCAGGACTTGTGACCCCGCGGGGGACCCACGCTGGAGCAGTCTGTTCCTGAAGGACTGCACCCCATGGAAGGGACCCTCGCTGGGGCAGTTCGTGAAGAACTGCAGCCTGTGGGAAGGACCCACGTTGGAGAAGTTTGTGGAAGACTGTCTCCCATGGGAGGGACCCCAGGCTGGAGCAGGGGAAGAGAGTGAGGAGTCCTCCCCCTGAGGAGGATGGAGCGGCAGAGACAAGGTGTGATGAGCTGACCAACCCCCATTCCCTGTCCCCCTGAACCACTGGCAGGGAGGAGGTAGAGAAATCGGGAGTGAAGTTGAGCCCGGGAAGAAGGGAGGGGTCAGGAAGAAGGGAGGGGTGGGGGGAAGGTGTTTTAAGATTCATTTTTTTATTTCTCATTACCCTACTCTGATTTGATTGGTAATAAATGAAACTAATTTCCCCAAGTTGAGTCTGTTTTGCCCGTGACGGTAATTGGTGGGTGATCTCTCCCTGTCCTTATCTCGACCCAGGAGCCTTTTGTTATGTTTTCCCTCCCCTGTCCAGCTGAGGAGGGGGAGTGATGGAGTGGCTTTGGTGGGCACCTGGCGTCCAGCCAGGGTCAACCCACCACAGGCTGTTGAGCTGGGACAGCACTAACTGGGTCGGCTTCCAGAGCAACAGGGAGCTTCATCAGAAAAATTTCAGATCTAAGGGTGTTGTTATTGAAAAAATGCCGGTTCTTACATTAAGAAAGGAATTCTTTAATGGAAGTATTTCTCAAAATATTTTAGTTTTGTTTCACTTGGGTAGGAAGAATATTTCTTCCTATCTCATCACCACTTTCAGTGGGTAAAGAGAAAGTAAAAAACCACTTTCGCTAATTATGAATAGGGCAAGGAAAAAAAATGAGGAAGGATTATAGAAAAATGTTCAAATACCAAGTCCTCAGCAAAAATGGGACATCCCAAAAAAACAAGTAAGAATATTTTTGCAACGTCTTTTAGACCAGCGCTTGGACTAGGGTTGTCCTGACGCGTAAAGGCCTATAGGCATGTGCCAGAAACACTTTGTGCAGACTATTAGCACCAGGGTGGCTAAGAACCTGCCATGGGCAGGTCCTACCAGCCAGAGATAGCCCGTCTCCAGCTGACATACCATGCCAGTAATAAGACATCCTACAGAGCTGAAATAACCAGAACGATAGATACAAAAAACAGAAGTTGTTTCAGTGGCAGGATGCTTCCTATTTCAACTGAGTATTTAGTCCAAGTTGCTTAGCTGGGGTAAATCAGTACAGCACCATTGCAATCAGATGAGCAAACCTGATGGGCACCCTGTGGAGATCCTAACAACAACTGACTTAAAAACACACTTTAAGAGGAAGAGGAAGGCCTTTTTCTCAGTAATTAAGCACTTTTTAACTCTCTGGACACAATAACAAAGGAGCCTATTCAAAAGGCAAACATCTTAAGTGCAAACGCTTTAATAATGCATAGTTGCATTACGCAGAAGACAAGCTGTGGAGCTGCTTCTCCTTTCCAAGGGAAGCGCAGCATGCAACTGGAGCACTCAGTGCAGGACGGAGGCTCAGGAAGCATTGAATGCCATTCCTCACGTGCCCTAATAAAACAGGAGCCACACTTACGGTCTTCTGCATGCCACAAAGAACCAACAGCACAACCCCTGCCTAAATCTCAGAGTTAATAATAATTTAATTAACTGACTGAGCAACTAGGCAGAGAGCTACATATATACAAACATAGAGTGGTTTATACAAGGCAGGAATATAGCCTATTCTATAAAACCCTTAATCAGTTGAGCATAAGAGGAATTTTGCTATGAATCATCGTATGTCTAAAGGTGAATTTGTCAAGTCCTCTCTCCATCATGACAGAGCAGGACTGAATCACCTCTACTGAATCATTTTTTTTAAGTCCAAGGCAGGGGCAAGGCTGAGAAAAGTGGCTCATCAGCACCTCAGTAATCACATGGCTGAGGTACTTTCAAGGTATGACTCAGTTGAAGAAGCAAGAGAACAATATGCAGCAAATCAATTATACAGTGAAATCACCATCATTTTTTCTGTGTTTTGGGAATGCTAACCACAAATTTCGATTTTTCTTGACTTCCTCTTCAACTGAAGTGAATTGATGAATCTTTTCTGAGAAAATAATTTCTAGATCTTCAGTCTGCTCACTGCACACATTTGAAGATCCACCTGTGCTGGATTCCTTCCATTTTGTACTGAGGGCTTTCTGCTCGTTTACTGAGCGTGCAAGGGCTACAGATGTCGGTAGAGTGAAAATCTTGTGTTTCAAATCCAGAATTTGCTCGCTATGAACATTCTTAATTAAACAGTTCAAAAAGTGATGCTTTGGCAAGCATTAGTCCCAGTAATTTTGTCCACAAGATTTTTGATATTAATTTTAACAGAGACATGTGAAATAACATTAATTTGAGGCATCAGGAGGATGCTATTAAAAAATGCAGAATTGCAGCTGGATGTATGTTGTTCATATTTCCTCAGCTGAGCTATCATGTTCACCTCTGCAGAAATAGCAACTGTCACTAGCAACAGTCACAAGAGATGCAGCCCCCAGAGAATCACATTGAGCAAAGAAGAATATCTAGGACAGTGATATAGCTCGTCTGGATTATATCGTTCCTCATAGATGCTTTAACATTGTTAAAAGGCCTCCTAAAGGAAAATGATAGGCTATTCAGGTCTGCCATGAGTAAAACAGAGGAACAAATAGCAATTGTGGGAAGGCTAATATAGTATGATGCAGTTATATGAAAAATTCTAAGGAAGTTGCTGGGAGTGCTGAAACAAGAGCATTCAACCTGAATTTTAGAAAATCCCTTTCTCTGCTGCCATATGTTGTAATATGGGGAAGAGCCACAAAACTGACTTTGAACCAGTGAGGTGTAAAAAGTTTTTGTTGCCTGGGTGACAGTCTCATTTTCACAAACTCTAGCCCAATGGTCACTCTGAGATGGGACACGGCACACAAGATGCGTGAGATGAAAAAAATGTACATCTCAAACCAGAGGTGGATTACCTGACCTGAGATAGAGATGTGATCCACTATTTAAAATTTCTTAACAGATGTGCCAGGACCCATCTCTCTTCAAAGGGAAGGAAGATGTGTGTATGCTGACTTGTAAGGGTCAGCAGCAATCTGGCATTCTTTGAGCAAATTATACACACTGCAGGACTGCCAAATACAGATGGACCAACGGGAAATGTCCAGATGTAACTGCAGATGTCATAGGAAATTAAGCCATTCACTTGTGCTTGTGATTCAAGAAGCTGCATTTCTAGGTCAGACGACAGCTTAGTTGGCCATTACTGCAAACAACTCTGACTTTTCTTGAAGTTTTCTGCCTAGAACTCATAAAAAAGCAAAGGACAAGTACCATTTTTATGGGAAGCACATTGTAAAACCATGTGAAGAATTAACTTTATAGAGGTTAACAACGAACTAAGGAAGTAAGTTGTTAAAGGATGAGGTTCTCTAGTACTCAATAAAAAAGCTAAATTGAAGAAACGAGTCGCAACTATTTGTTGTCACTGTGAAAACCAATGTCGCCAGGTTCACATATGTAAAAACAAAAATATTTGTTCTAGTAGATACGATTGTTATTGTTTGTGATGAATTAGATTTTTGAGTAAACTATCAGTAAAGTTTATTCATCTACATGTTGCTCTGTCCTGTTGAATTATATCTCAGTATAGGTCTTAACTATGGGTCAGTGAGAGACAAATTGTTTGCTTAATAAATCAGAGCAGCAAAGAATATAGAACCTTTGTTTAATCAATGACATTAATTTATTTCAGAATTCAACGTCCTGACCCTGTATAAATGTCTCCATTACTGCTTAAACTACTTAATATTTCTCACATGAGGACATTTCAATTATATGCTAAAATCTGAAAGCTCAAAATGTGAAATATTGGGGGAAATTCAGTATTTTAAATAAGACATTTTATTCATTTTCTACCTATTCCAGCACCAAAGAGAACAGTACTTCCCTCCAGAAGTAACGTAACCCATTGCATTGATTTTAGCAGCTGGTTAACCAGCATGGGTACAGAATGTGTGATAAGGCAGTCAGATCCCTAGGCAATGAAAACGGACCTCTGATTTGCTAGTGGAAAGAAAAGGGATCATTTTGTCAAAGCTTTGAAAAGGGTAAGAGTAATTTTTAAAAGTAACTACTTGCACTTTTTTAATTTTCTGCAGCTTCCATTTATGTAAGAAATTAAGAGTTTTAATCTTCTTAGTAAGCTGTTTGATCATTATTTGATTAGTTTATAACATCAGTATATTGCATATTTCTAATGAAATAGCAAACTTTTTTCTGTTTCTTTGCTTACTTCTGTCTATCTATGGGTCTGGCATGAGTCTAGTTTAAGTCGTGCCAAAGAGTCTATACTGATGAATGACATTTGTACTGTTGCTTAGTCCCAAACCCCCTGAAGCATTTAGACTGATTATAGACTTTAGAGCCAAGAGATACTGATATACAATCAGAATTGGAGACAGAAGGGGACAAAGTTTTGTTGCTTGTGCTCTGGAGATGTTAAAAAAGCTTTTCTAGCCTCATAACTTTGGCAACAGAAATGTAGTGAAAGTGGGAAATATTTACATCTCATTTTTGGATGAGATGAAGCAATTGAAGACTGGGCTTCCCATGGCTGAGCCATTTCTGGAGACGATGCATCAGATGTCTGGGATAATATGGAAGCTGTGGTTGGCAGCCTCTAATGCAGGTTCCTGTCTCTTCTGGAAATAGCATTAAGCATAAAATGTATGGCCTTGAAACTTATATTGTCTGGAATAGCACATGCTGTGCCATGTTTCAGAAGGAAGCATCTTTTTAAAAAAACCAAATAGCTGGAGAAATCGTGTTTTAATACTGGTGACCTACTGAATTCTGTGCTTTACTTGTATCACAGCATACACTTGTAATTTATCCCTTACGGTGCCTTCTGGGTACCTGCTCAAGTCTTAGGCTCTCATGGGACAAAAGCACCCACCACAACAGCTGGAAAAGCTTAACATAGTTCTTCTTTCCTGGCTTTCCACACGTTCCATGCCTCTTCTGCTTGTGGACCTTGGGGTGTCTTAAAAGAAAACGAGCTGATAGGCACTGCTATTCTGTGGTGGCCCTGGATGGGACCACCAAGGATCTGAAGCTACATATCAGTCAGGGAAGATTGCCAAGGCACTGGCTGGGAGGAGATTTTTGGAATGCCTGAAAAGCTCATATTTTGTGATCTCCTTCTGTCTAGCTTTTGAGTTGATCATGCTTAGAGATTGTCTTTACCCTGGGGGTGGATAACTACTGAAGGTCAGAGGACAGGTAACCACTTTCATGCCTGAGTCTCTGTGAGTAGTTGTTCATGCCATGAACTTCTGGGAACTTGCTCATAGGCCTTTAGCGGGTGGCTGATACCGCTCCTTGGTGGTTATAGTCTTTATGTCTGGAAGAGCTATGGCAGTAAATCCTAGTGATCAGACCTCTACGCCAAGGTAGGGGGAAGGGGAAAGTATACTTAATGACTCATCGCTTTTCCTCTTAAATGGGTATAAGTGACACGACACTGCTTTTGAATTTTGTCCTAGATTTGGTAACTTCTTGGGCAGGGACCCTTAAAGGTTCTGTTAACAATTTCATGTGCTGACTCAGGAGGCAGACTGCTTTGACAGGCCATCTTCACATCTTACCATTACTATGGTAATTACTATTACCATCTGCTAACCAAGGGCAAGTGTTAATCAGCAGTGGAATGAAGGAGACTTCTCAGCAGACCAAACGTGGCGCATGCCTTACCTAGTCAAGCTTCACTGGCTCAATGACATTAATTTGCTGCTGACCTAATGCTCCCAGCGCCTCTGTTCAAAGTGTTTATTAATTCTAGGAATGAGCTTTCATATGAACTTTGTTGTTGCACTGAGACACAATGAGGTGAAGATATGTGGCTTCTATTCTGTTCTCCCTAACTGTACCATAAAACATAGCGCTGCTGTGCCTGTATTATTCGTGAGCTTGTATTAAGCTTAGCTTAAGGCCTATTGAAATATTCTGGAAATACAATAGCCTCATTAAGTTTTGGGGTAGATTTTTATTTCTTGTTCCTGTTTTAAGTCAGAGGAGGTTTGAAGCATCAAGACTTGCCAAAGAACTAGGATTCCTATGGCATGAGAAATGTCACTAACCTGGCTCAAACACATAAAATAACTAGAAGAAATTGCCTAGTGGATGACCGCTCCTGACATTAATCACCTTCTAACTGAGGACCAATGGGTTGGTCTGTTGTCTTCCATCTCAGGGAATTTTACACATTCCTCAGGAGAAGATGGCACGGGTTATTATGGGGACAGGTGACTGCATTGAGTGGACTCATAGGAAGTGCCATGTTTCAGTAGCAGAGAACTTTCTTTTACCGAAGGGGGATATTACTTGATATTCATAAACAGGGGAAATCTCTGCTTTCAAAGAATGGTTATTAAATATTAATAAATATTGATTTTTTCATTATGAATAAATATCTATAGTTAGACAAGGCAATCAATATGAGCTACTATGACATTAGCCTTATGAACTAGTTTGCTACCACTGGGTTCATAAGGAAGACTTCATTGCTTCAGTAGAAGTGCGATGAACTCCTCTGAGAAAAATTATGCAGGAGTTTCTTTCTCACTTTAGCCTGACAGGGAGAAGGATCTTTATAGTGTTTCATTAAAAAGAGTAAACTGTTCCAGGCTCTTAGGCCAAGTCCTCAGAAGAGACAGATTTTAAATCCTTCCCTCAATGAACCCAGCGATAGTTTAGTTCACCCAGCCCAAGGCACTTCACTGCTTTCCAGCAGTGAAGAAAAAGAGGCATGCAGAGCCCTTCCTCACAAGCTGGTGTTTTTTGCTTAAATACAGAATTAATCTAAAATTAATTTTCCACATTTGCCAGTTTCAGCCACAGCTACATTTATTTCCATATGCCAGGACAAAGTTTTAAATCATGGTCTGTATTTTTGGGTTACCTGAAATTCAGACTGAAGCTAAGTTTGCTTCACAGAATGCTGCCAGCTGTCTACTGGGCATTGATGATGGGTCATGTTCGTCCAGGGCCTGTCTGAAGTTTCAGACAGTGATTACCCTCAATGTCTAATGAAACCTAGGAAAGTAATTAGTCTTTTTTGTGACTCTGCTATCCAGCATTACTTAACCTGGATTCAAGGCAGCCTCATGGTGAGGAGCAGGGAATGGAGAGAAAAGGGAAGAAAATAAATAATTTGTCAGCTTGTCATTGTGCCTCCCTTCACTTGGGGTTTGAACAAAAGCAGGACAGAGCACAAAGCCTCGCTAACAGCTGCATGGCTCTGTCTGCCTCAGGGGAAGGGGGCTGCTGAACCTGACCCCTCTCCTTGCCCCAGGGACACATGCATGGGGCATTCCCTGCCCAGCGAGGCCGTCTGGTTCCGCAGGGCTCCAGCGCCGGATCCTGCAGCAGACTGCGCATGCTGCAGCAGCTGACAGCAAATCCCTGAGGCAGAAGGCTTCATTGCATCAAATATTAAAATGGATACTGCATTATGCCCTCCCTGCTTTACTCCTGGCTCGAATTTAACTCCCAGGAAACCTCCTTCTCAGCTTCTTCACTGCAACCTTGGAAGCAGCACTTGCAGCAGAGTCACTCACTGCAGAGACTGCAGTGCCCTCTGGTTTGCAGGAACTGGGGGATGTTGCTGAGGACAGGGAGGTGACTCCTTGGGAAAGGATTTGTGGGTCCAGCTGTGAGTGGTGGGAGAGGGGAAAGGCATCCCACTGCCGATGGGGCTGCTCCAGTGAGGACAGGCAGGTGCTGCAGAAAACATGAAGGCTTAGGATGGGTTTGCAGTACATCCCTCTGAGGTGCTCCTTTTTCTCTGGCAGCCACCCAGTTCCAAGAGTGTAATAAACTCCCAAAATGGATTATTTTTGTTTAAAAATAGAGCATGCCCCTCCCACAAGCTCTTTAAATAAATCCCTTGCCCCTATTGTCTTCAGCTCAAGGTCATCTGGACGGGTAGCTCTTTCACTAGCGCATAGGTATTCCACCACGTGAGGGAGGAGACCAGAGGGTCTGAGAGCTGTGACCACAGATGTGCTTGCTGTCTTTGCCAATCGCACATCATTTCTGGGCTAAGCCTGGGGCATTTCAGACAATAGTTGGGCCGTCAGTCACTGGGCTCTGTGCTTACAGGGGCTGAAATACAGTTACATAGCTCTCAAGCCATTAACTGATTTAAGTGACATAAATATTCCTTTTTTTCCTCAACAATGGCTTTTTTTTTTTTCATTTGTTTGAACAAGGGGCAAGCACCCCCTCTTGCAGACTCTACCAGATGGGTCCAGGCTACATGTCCTCAAGATGTGCTCTTTAGATGTCTTTTCAAAGCCTAAGAGGGTAATTTCATTTAAAGTTGTGCTTTTCAATTTACCCTTGGCTTATGTGTGAAGGCAGCAGCTGCACTACAAAATCTCGTACACTGTGTGGATTTTCTGCTGTATGTGTCGTTGGGGTTTCATGAAGAAATCATCTCCCTCTTTTTATTCACTTATTGAGAAATAAGTGTCAGCACTGTGAAAGCAGCTCAATCTGAAATATCTGAACTGAGAAATGTTGCTTACAGAAAACAAATTCTGTATCAGACACAGAATTGTTCCCACATTATTCTTAGGTCAAGAATGAAGGCTGGCTGGTTCTTCATCCAGGAATTTAGATTACATAAAATACACAAGAAAACAATGATTGCTTTAGACTTTAAATTGGATTACATTCAAGTGAAGTTCATGCCCCATCCTGCTGTCTTTACTTACAGGAGTAGTATCTATAAATATATAATAAAGCATGTCAATATTTTTGATTGGAACTTATTTTACTGATGAATGACTTCATTAGCAAGCATTGTTCTTGTTCTTGTCTTCAAAATATTCCCATTTCTAAAAGTCCTCAAACATACATTTGCAGAAGGGATGGAAGTGAAGGGAGAGCTCTCCAAAACTAAAATCAGCTGAAAAAATAAAGGGCTTTTGGCTGATATTAGAAGACCAGAGCATTTCTACCTAAACCTGAAAGGATGGCTCTCTACTGGTGGGTCTCAGAGGAGAGACACATTTACTGTTTCCTGAACAGCTCCAGCAAAACCCTTGGATGCACCATCTGCTTGAGACACCTAGCCTTACCACTGACTGCCTGGCCACTTAAAAGTGTAAAGGCACCTTGTGGGGTAGAGTTTCCTTATTTTACAACCCCTGATCTCACAGACTTCACAATGTACCAACTCCTTGCTCCCAGTTTGGGGACATGGCCAGAAGCCACCTCCTGCTGTTGAACGTGCCTTTTGGGAGGATGACTGCTGCCATCCCTCTTATTCAAGTATTTCCTCTGTGTCACAGACCGTGCATGGCCAGATTGCTCAGCATTATGAGTTGTATACCTCCAGCTCGGTCCAATCATGGGCTTTGCCCTCTGGTCCTTGTCATGCTGCAGCTTTGTAAGCAACGTTGCCGCTTGCTCCCAGGTTGCTGGGGACTGAGTCTGGGTGAGTCATCTCTGCGATGCTCTGGGGGCAGCACTGCTGATAGTCGCCTGTCCTTGGGACAAGATCTGCTTTCATTTAGAGGGCTGGAAGAGCAGACTGTCTCAGCTGAAACCCAGAATTTCTCTGGATTTATGCTCAGGTGAATGAATGCAGATGTGCCTAAATAAATGAGAGTTTTATGAAGGTAGATGTTGGACAGCAAATCCTGTTTTTCTGATGTAAACAAGAACCATTTTAATGTTCAGAAGAATCAGATTGGCTGTCACTATTCATCCACTGCAAGGAATATTTTATTCCTTCATTTTGGCATGGCTCTTTATAAATTCCCTGGTCTTAAAGGCCCAAAGTCACCCCATGTAGCTCCCACTGATGGAAGAAAAAGGTTCAGGGATTTAAATGAAAAAAAGAATTGGAGCTTTCATTGCCAGGCAGTGAGGCAAAATCCCCCTGCCCTCAGCTGTGTAGCACACACTCTACTCCCCAGCTTGAAATCTGGAGCTGTTGGATATTGACAGTGAGACTGTGGGAATATCCAAGCACAGTTCTGGGGAAATCCTCTATTTGCTGAATTCTGCAACTTGTTCGTGACCAGACTGTGATTGCTCTCAAATGTCAGCTATTAGGGTTTTTTTGCTGAGTTTATTCTTGCCATTGCTTTTGTTAGTATGTGAATTGCTCTTGTCCTAGCTCACTGCTGTGGTTCGTTGTCCATCAGCTGAGTGAGTAGGTTAGTTTTGTTTCAACACATGCTGTAGCCAAAGAAACCTCTTGGCCATGCTGTGTGTACACCTTCACATGTGATCCTCAGTCTACGTAGCTCCAGGTGTGCTTTTGTGCCTTAGATGAATATAAGGTCGTCTGGTTTTCTGCTTTTGTTTTGGTGGGTGTTTTTTTTTTGACTCCTATTTTCTCCAGTAAAAACACTCCTGTGCTACAACAGTGAATGTACCCTCTTGCCGTCAGCAGTAGATACACCAGCATACCTCAGAGATCTGTGCTTAAATATAAAGGGTTTCAATGGGAATCCCCGTATACCTCTACGCTGCGAAGTAGTTAGCACATCAGCTTCCCAGTTGCCAGGCTGCTGGGGCCAAGAATCAGTCAATTGTCGTTTATTTTATTTACGTGATCAAATTTAATCTCATGTTTTATTGTTCAGCAGAGCTCTGTAAATCTCATGTAACCCCATAGGACCCACCCAGCTCTTGTCTTTCCAAAGCCTTTCCCCTACAGATTTTATCACAGCCTATTTCAATACATCCATCTCCCTTAACGAGAACATGAACTTCAGCAGGGAAAAGGGGGAACTTTTTCAAAATGTTTTAAGTTCTGACCTCTCAGGGCCATCATCTGTGGGTTGATGAGATTCAACCAATAATGATGCAACAGTAAGACTCAGGGAAGGGGCAACATTCCCACAAGGAACTGGAAAACTTTCTACTCCCAAACACAAATTGAAAGGAGAAGGTTAGAAACCAAACCAGACCATCTTACGTGCCCTTGCAGGTCTTAATTCCTTCGCAAACATGTGCAAACTGAATAAAAAGAACTAGCTAAATAAAAATCCCCATGCAGAGAGAAAGATTTTGATCCTCTGTTAAAACAGTTTGAACGGAAAGGATTTTGCAGCCTCTCTGTTAATCTGCCGATCACGTGGCTGAAAGCGATGCCCTTGAGGCACTATCTAGCCTGTTGTTGAATTGATTGGTCAACAAAAAAAAAAGAAAGGAGGAAAAAAATGAATAGAAATTGTGCTCTTGTATTAGTACAGCTAAATTCTCGCCTGCAAGTCTGGGTAATCTTCACTGGAGGAGCGTGCTGGGTTTTTTTTCATCAGTCTGTGAAAGCTGAAATGGACTTCAGAGGAAAGATAGGTTTCTAAATCAGCCTCGTGAGCCTGTAATAAATAACAAGGACTTCTCATACTCTGCACCAGGGAAAGCCAGTGTGCGTGTGTGCCCTTGGCCTCTTCGAATTTATATTACTGATTCCTGGGAAATGAGTAGCAGCCAGGAATTAGTTGTAGGTGTGAATCAGAAAGCAGCAGTGGCCTTTAAAAATGAGTGAATAAGTTTTGCATATCCGTGGGGTGCTATTATGCATTCCTGTGGCTAATATAATTTGTTACGTAGCCTAGAAATGTCAGATGCTTTCAATATTTGACTTGGACAACTCTAAGTGCATTGCAAGTATGCATTTTAAACAGTCATTCCCAATTTATTGTTTCTGGTATAAATATTCACCGGCAATGAACAGTGGATATTATACTAGGATCTTCCCATTTAAGCTCCCAGTTTTGCCCAGTGAGGGGAGAAGCCAGATCCTCTCTCTTTTCTGAACAGTATCCGCAAAAAAAAAAAAGTGCAGGTTTCTGGGAGTGGGTCTGGGCTGGTCAAGGGTCCAGCTTCACTTCAGGGAGACAAGATGTTTAATGGCAGCAAAAGTTTTCATCCTTGTGACTTTATAAAAGAGCCTTGAAATAATAAAATTTAGATCTGTAAAAGATTTATTGGTTTAAAATTGGGTTCCCAGGCCTTTTTGCCATATAAACTGCATTTAGAAAAGATACTCTGCTGTGTCCTTATATTGTGCCAGCTGCATTTTATGTACCTACATGTCTGTCTGTGTATCAGCTACACATAAACAGAGGACGAGGGTAGCTGAAGATTAAGTAGGGTCCTTTCTTTTTATAATGTGGCTATAGCTTTTTCTTTTTCTTTCTTGAAGGAAAGTAAGTTTTTCAAAGCTCGTGGACTTTCTTCAGCTTTAACTCCTACTTCCACAGTTTAAGTTCCCAGTGGAGACTACTGCACAAAGTAGAGGAGGGTGGAGCAGGGCTGGGTTGCCCTGGATGTGGCAGAAAGTGAACCCTGAGCTAAAAGCGTGGCTGTTGGTCTGCAAAACAGAAGACATCCTTGGGGGTAACTCAGAGTGCCCTTGGAAAGGTCAATCTCCTTTTTTTTTTTTTTCTTGTTTGTCCATTATTAAAGCTCCATTGCCCTAGAGAAAATCCATTGGGAGTATTGGAGAGGTGCAGATGGTCTCCTGAACTCCTTTCAGACATATTCTGGATAGCAGTTCCTTGAGGTGATAGGGCTTTGACTCAGGCCTATAAACTCTTGTGCCTTTTCTAATTTAATTAGGGTGTCATTTCCACATGACAGTGCCCTCACCACAAATGGCTGCATGCACAGGGGAAAAACCTCAAGTTGGCAAGCTCCCTTCCTTCATGCTACCTGCTTCAAATGTTGTGTGATATAATGAACAGAAGGATGGACAGACAGATGGATTGGTATATGGATAATGAAATTGTTTTTTTGATGATAAGGCCCTGTCTCTTTAATTGGAAAAAGAATAGCATGTGAATAACCAGTGATAACCAAGACTCTCAAAGACAGTGAGATCTTTTCTTTAACATCATCTTTGCTATCCTTCATAGCTGAAAAAAATTGCCCTTCTTTGGTTAAAAATCCCATTCTACACACAACATCATCGGCCCAGTTTCATAATGCTTATACTTTGTCAGCTGCTGATTTGACTCTAGCAACTTAGTTAAAGAAGATTTCTGCTAAAAATATATCAGTCCATTGGTTGAAACATTGCCACACTTTTACCATCAGGTAGAATGAAAGGAAAAGATGAATCTTATAATGAATTTCTTTGTTTACCGCAAGTACAAGTCAATAGGGGAAAGCTGTCTATTTACATTCCTAATACCCTCATAATCGCAGTGTATAGAATTTTACTCCCCTATTAAAATGTTTATTTGTAGCAATAACTGCATTAATTGTTTTTCATTCATTTCTGTTAAACTTAAGGCCACAGCTGCATAAGCCAGAATCTACACTACCAACTCTTGCTAGAAGACGGTGTCCTTTGGCATCGCGCGTTTGCTTCAGCGCTCACACAAATGCACCGAAAGCCAGTGAAACTTATCCACAAAAGCCACGGTGAAGCCACAGCCCTTTGGCCCAGCAGCCAAGCACATGTGTGCTCCACTGGCAAAGCAATATTGCACTTACAACGGTGCTGTGAGGGTAAAAAGAGCATAAAACTAAGACTGAACGTTGAGAAGAAGTGAAGGAGTCGGGTTTGTGCAGCACTCAATTCAACAAATACACAGGAACCAAGACCTGTTCAGCATAGGAAAAGTCAGTCCTTACTGGTGTAATACAGCTCAGGGGCAGGGGTAGGTGTGAGTCCTGGACTGCAAAGAAATCTTGCAAGTACAAACCATGCAGAAAGAAATGAAATGTTGTGTGCCCAAATCTGCTGGCAGCCCGTAACAAACACAGTCTGGGGGACACCTTATTCCTGTCTATCACTTTGAAATGAAAGGTACAAAAACATTGATGCTGATGGTGTTAACTATGTCATTGCCAGTCTTTTAAACCAAAATATTGAATTATTGTTCTTTTGCCACAAAATCTTTTTCCATATTTTCCCATCTACCAAAATCATCAGCCATTCCATACCAAGCTTGTAAAAGCGCTAGTGATGCTCACAGCTTGTCTCATCCAGTCCTAAAGGCATCAGGATTAGTAAAGACGGGATAGCACCAATTTTTAACGTACAAATGAAGAATTTCGCAGCTGTTTTAATGACTGAGTTATTAATTTTTCCATTCAATTAATTAAAAAAATATCACTTTCAAATTAAATGAAGTTACCACAAAATTTTCCCGTCTTGCAGACTTCTACAAAATACAGCAAAAATTAGCTCTACTTTGTGACAGAGACCAATGCAAATGTGCTCTCTTTTCTTCCTGTAATACCCGTGGGTTTCCTTTCTATCATCCATTTAGCCTAAATAAATCTTTCACCAGTTTGTGGGTTTCCTTTTCATCATTCATTTAACCTAAAAAAGTCTTTCTTCGGTTGTCTGCCTCCTTTCTTGGATCATTATAAGAAATTTGAGGATGATTTCTACTGGTTTCCATTTTCTGCTGTTGATTTGATCTGCATATGACCGTGTGTAACACTTCTGACACGGTGGTATTTTGCGCTGACTTTGCAAAGGCAGAGAAGACTTAGAAAGGGTTGAGGCAATGTGGAGTGAGGCCTTTTGAACAACTACTCTTGTTTAACGCTCTCTTGCAGAAGCTCGGCTCGCTTTCTCTGTTGCCAGCGGGTCTGTTCCTCTTGATTATGGAGGTGCAGAGGGAGACCCTTCACCCACGAACACAAACCAACAGCAGCCGGTTGGTTGCCAGCACACTGATGTGTAAGACATGCCCACTGGCAGGGCTAAGAGCAAATGGATGAGCAGACAGGGCTGAGTTACTGTAATTTTCTCATGCTGCACTACCTGTTATGTAGCTGAAGCGCTCCTCACTCACAGACACTAACCACAGCACTGGGGGCTAGTTAATAGGCACAGACACAGTTCATCTTCTGTATTACAGTAACTTTATAAGGCTGAATCAGATTGATCCAGCCTCTGTGGGAGAGGTGTGAGCGACCAGGCTATTGCTCGCTGCCTACTGACTTCCCAGGCTATGACGGACCACTTTCCTGGAGCCCACTGAAAGCAGGTGTCTCGTACCACCTGCAAAACCTCAGCACTTTGCAGTCGACGTCTGTAAGCAACTCTTAAACAGTGAGGAAAAGGAGCAATAATGCTTTGGTGCAGACAGGCGCTGAACACCTTTGGTGCTACGAGCCAAGGGTGGATGCAGGTCCTGCTCGGCTTCCCGGGAAATCTGTGCCTGCCCTTGCCCCACACTGGTTTCCCCATCACCGCCCAGGTTTGACTCCTGCCCTCACCTCAAAAGATCCTTTTGGTTTGGGACACTCAGCAGAGGTGACGTTTAACTTAAATCAGGAGATGTGGAAGTGGCTTGGATGTGTACATGGAGACAGGGGTCTGGATCAGGAGCTCTGGGCACTCTTGAGAAGACTGTGCAGAGGGAACTGTCTCTCTCTTTCCACATACCCAGGAAAAGCAAACACAACAGGCCTCACGCAGCCTGGTGGGAACTTCTGCTCCCCAGGAAAATCTGCCTCACAGTTTTCCTTCTCCTCACTGTCTCCTGAATCCTTCAATAAATGTCTTGCTATAATTCCATTGTGTGTGTATATATATATCTATATATATATCTATATATATAGTGTGTGTATATGTATATATAGATATCTATGCATATAATTATATAAATTTTTTTTCCATCTATCTCCATCCATCCATCTATCCATCTAAGAGAAACAGAAGGGAGCAGACAGAGCCCCGTGAACATCTGGCACAGAAGCATTGAAGACACCAAGCATTCCCGTTTTATGTTTGCACACAGACACACCCCCCCACACCCCCACACCCCGGCTCAGCTGTTCACCCCCCACACACTGCCAGTGTCTACCAGCATGTTGCTGGCTGGTAGCTCCACCTGCAAGCCTGACCCCACTCATGGCAGCGGTAAAACTTCCTCCAACTTGAAATGGGGCGTGACTTTCACCCCTAGGTTCTAAAATTGTCCTTTAATCAGATTTAGTGGCTTAGGAGCAGTGTAAAGAAACCCAGAGGCTGACTGCTTGTCATTGCTGCAGTGATAGTATTTTGAGGAAGACCTGAATGAATTCAGGGTCTGAGTTTCACTGAAAATCATGACACAGTCAGAAATCTCATCCTCCAGCTAAGCAGATGCCTTTTGTTTTTCTCCCAGATTCTGGCCACAGAATGTAAATAGCTTTGTCATGAGTCAAGACATTTTCTTTAATCCTCTCTACTAATACCTGGATTTCTTGTCCTGAGCCACCAAGATCCAGCTATGCAAATGGCAAGTGAGGTTGTAGGATATTTTGGAGCAGGTATCTCCTGGAGGAATGGGGAAGCACTAAGCCCTTCAGCAAAGCCTATATCCTCATTTAAAATACTCTGTGAAATGCCAGCCACCCTGTTCCAGAGAAGACAAATTCAAACTGGAACCAGCATAACCAACAGCTGCTAGGATGATCAGGGCAACAAACAGTCCATCTGCCAAGAAAGGACTAACAGAATCTGATCTTTTGTGTCATAAGAAATGCTGAGAAAGGTTGTGACTGCTGTTTATACACCTCCGAGAGAGAGGAGGAGAGAGCAGGGAAGGAGAGACACTATTTAAGCCACAGGAAAAGACCAGCACGGGAACAAGCCAATATTTTCTGGTTGTGAATTAATTTGTGCTAGAAGTGAAATGTTTTCTGGATACTGGAGAAGTGAGGGTCTGGACTCAGGACTAGTGGGAACACAATAAACCTAGGGAATCATAGGACATTGCTTGCTAAACTATACATGAAGTTGTATGAGGCAGCTACCTATGATAGCGGGGAATTAGACTCAGCAGCCTGTTCTGTCCAGGTCTCTGTTCAGTGTCCTCTGTGCTGCCAGCAGCTCCCTCCAGCCCAGGTGCCCACTCCTGCTACGAGGGTATCTTTCTTCACCCTCCACCATTCTGGCTGGTTGCTCTCCCAGACAGAAATACCCAAACATTTTTGCCTGCAATATTTTTCTATTGCTGACGGAAAGAAAAAAAAAAAAAAAAAAGGAAAAATATGTGGGTACATAGCTGTAGAAATGACTGCAAAAAGATAACACATTGAAAGGTTTATTTTCTAAAGCGGTTTTGTTAGCAGTAAAATGGATAGAAAGTCAAGTTGTTATTACTCTGAAGTGAAATTATTGCAAAATGGCTGCTCTGTGCTTTTTTTTTTTGATGCAGGAGGCTGATAAAGCGACGTGCACATGTTGGAGCCTCATAAAACAGCAGTGTTGTCCGACAACTGACAGGACAACAATGACTTGCTTTGTATTGGGATGGGATGGCTCCAGGCATTTCTTTTATGACTGCCTGTTATTCTCCGAGATCTCAATGGCAACTTTTTCCACCTGCCATTGCCCCTGGCTGCAGCGCCTGGGGGGAAGTGTGGGATGTATTGCTCATAACCTCCCTATTTTCAGAAACTGGAGGCTCGGAGGGGTTGTGTCAACACAACTTGTCTGCTGCGCTGCAACTGTGTATACACACAATCCCGCTCATTTACCCACTAATGAGCAGGGGTTTGCCAGTGGTAGAGGTGCCCACGTTTACAAGAAGAAGTAATTCCCCTGGTAGCACATTTATGTTGCGTAATTGCATTCCCACCAAGAAAACGTTTTATTGAGCTTTTCGTCATTATAGCAACACAAGCCCATAGGGGAACTGCTTTCCAATTATTTTTTCCAACACATTCAGCAAATAGTCAGGAGACAAAATTTTGTCTAATTATATTTCAACATCTTCATTTTGGCCTCTGACTGGAGAGTTTTCGTTCCAGCTAGATATGGGTTCTGACACAGAGATGCAGCATGAGAATATGATGTCATGCTCACTAGAATTTATCAAGAAGCCCCCCTTGTCCTGCACCACATACATCCCCAAACCGAGTGCCAGTCCATGCCCTGAAACACCTGCAATTTAAGTAAGGAAAAAAAACTGGTCAAGATAGGAAGGAAAAGAAGAATGTTATCTGTATTGTGTAGATGAGAGACAGATTCATTTGTTAAACAAGGGAAAGCAGTCCCATCAGAGGGTATCCAAGACATCTGCACAATGCTGACAGATACAGCCAGCAGCAGGAAGCCAAATACCTACAGCATCTCACATAGCTCTAGAGACCTATCTTCAGGCAATGCAAGCAAGCCCTGAGAGTAACATAAGTTGTCTAAGGCAATGCAGGGAGACAGTGACAAACTTGGAATTGCCAGCTTCTCCTGAATTCAGATTTGCAAGATCTCAGTGCCTGTCTTTTCCAAAGGCAATCCCTGGCAAGCCCTCACCAGTAGGCATTATTCTTTTCTGAATATCAAGCAAAAAACAGAGTGCACTTGGTTATCACCATACTCCATCAGCCTGGGCTGTGGAGCTGGGCCCAAAGGCTTGCAAGCAACCCGCTGTGGGACAGCAACTGAAGAGGGATGAGGTGTGCGTGCCACAGGTTAACGTTAACATACCCTACGGAAACACAGAGGCAGCTTTTTGGCTTAATCAGTAACACGAACTTAACAAAGGTGTTTCTTTGGAAATGAGAACTTTGCTGCAAATCTTGTGAATAAATTATATCCAGGCGATAGGCTGTGCTGCAGAATTAATATAAAAAGCAGGCTTTCCTCAAGATTTTATTTCAGAGCTATTTAGAATTTAAATCTAAATAATAAATTTGAGTAATTTTTCATTGTTACATTTTATGCAATAGCACAAAATCTTTAAATAGAATTTTTCATTACAAAATTAGCTGATTTGTTCTCCAAGTGCTTTCAGATCAATTAAAATACAATAAGCGCAAAAGCAGGAAGTGCTTCTGTTGTAGATGGTATTAATTGTGGCGAGCTCTGGGTGAAATGGAGATGACAGAAGTCGAAACCCAGAAGAGTTAGAGCTTGTGAGGGCCATTGCTGAGAGCCCACAATCTATAAAAGCTATGCTCCCAACTCCCTTAAATAATTTCTCACCAGCTGTTGTTTGTCACACTGACTGTGGGCAGCACACACACGCCGTTCTTGGCTTTCTGTTGGGATCTGCCTTCGAACATTACATCCTCAACACAGTTTCGGGGGAAACCTTCTGGTGCCAGCAACACACACAGGTGTTGGTATCTAAGCGTCCTTTTGCAGCAGGTTCTCACTTTTGATATAATTTCATTCCCTACTGGTGTTAGTAGGCAGTTTCTGGTCTAGACTTCAGGGTTAATGCCAGTGCATTTCTTATAACCCAGCTGCAGAAAGCCCATCTGGGGAAGGTGGGTGAAGGTGGTGGAAGACGTGGCCAATGAGCTGGGAAGCTGAGCTCTAGATAGGTCCCTGCTGGGCAATGATAGCTGTTGGGGAGGTGTAGCAGGGAAAATGACGTGCACCTTGAGAGGAGGATCCTGTACAGCCCCAGACTGCCTTGTTCCTGGCCCTGTCGTGGCTGAACATGCCTTGCACAGCACCCAGAGAGCCAACTGAATGGCTGCAAGGCAACACTGGGGAGCAAGGACGACCCCCTTTATCTGTAGCAGAACTTCATCTCCCCCTTTGACAGTGTTTCTCCTTCTACCAGCGACCAGACTAAAAATGAAAGGAGAATAGCTGCAAACCAACATCCAGCTTTAAATGGCTCAACATCCATCCTGAGATGCTTGATCCAAAGTGTCTCTTTGGGTTTTCTATGGCTCTACTAATGCCACACCACTGCGGTAACGCTCTTTCAATCCTACAAGATTGAAAAATAAAGTGCGGTATTGACCCACTCGGACTTTTTTAGTTGAATACGCCAATGCAGTCTCCTCTGGCTACAAATATCCATGTGAAGAATAGATGTGCCCTTTAATAACAGGAAGAGTGCTTAAAAAAGAACACTTTATTGCAGTGTTGCCTTCACCACAGTAAATTGCAGCATTTTCATTTTCCCGTATTTATTGCATTGAAGTGTTTATATCACTGTGAAGCAAATATTTACTTTCAAAGGTCACTCGTATCTCTGTTCCTCTGGGGATATATGTAGGTCTCTCTTAGACTTCAGTATAACTCCATAAGGATATATAATGTTCTCGCTATGAGATTCTTTATTACAGCTGAGCACTACTAAAATAGCAGATGCAGAATTCAAAGTATAATAGGCAATGTGTTTCCATTAGCCAGTCTCTCTTTGTATTTTGCTTTAACCATTAGTCTGCTTTTGTGCTACTGTACAAGCACCGGCATAACATATAAGACTGGCTCACACGGAACTTGATGTAAGTCACCCAAGTCCCCAAGGTGACTTGCGTTGTCTAGAAGACACAGGTCACAGCCTGCTTCATGACGTACAGAGTTTTTTGTAGCAACGTTTGGACTTTTGCCTCCTTTTAAGAGAGCACCGTGTATGTTTGTGTGTGAACCCAGAGGATTCGCTTTTCCTTTTCTGAAATGGAAAAACTGAGGTCCTTGTGAAATTTTGAGCTCGCATTTCTATATACAATTATTGCAAGTATAAACACAAATTGACTGAGTGGTGCAAGGGGCTGTAACTTCTGTAGCAACTTTTTTTTTTTTAAATCAAAGTTTTAGATCTAGAAAGCTTAACATGTTACATCACAACTTTGGTTTTCTGATCGATCATCTCGGCAGTGACTGTAGACAACATAAAATGTAGTTTATGTTGAAAGTACAGGCTACATTTTGGAGAGTTTATTTCCAGTTATATTAGAGGTTCCTAAGGCAATTATAGAATTTTGATACTTGTTCAAATCAGCTGGACTGAGAACAGAATGCAAAATATCAGCTATTATCAAAAATATAAATTCCACAAGGAATTTATTACCCAAAGTCCTCAATAGTATCTCTGTCCCATTCCTGTTCTACTAAAACAAGAGCTGGTTTCAGTGGGCCCAAGACAGACTAATACCTTATGCTTTTGAAAGTCTGTCCAGTAATCAGTGAGAGCAAATCTGTTATGGTTTACCTTTTCTTGGCCATTCCTGTAATCACTCAGTTTCAATGTTTTCATACTGTATATAGGACTGTATATAGGTGTTCCTAAGAAACACCATAGAGGGAAAACTTAATTTGTACTGCACAGAAATAATTCCCTTTAAATCATAAATCTACTCTGTACAGGATTTTATTGATAACAAGGTTTGTTGTTGGAAATTCATGACACTGGAATGGAATTTCAGCCTAAATGGGGCTTTTCAAGGAAAATCCTACCTCTAATCTGTCCTATTCCACATTTCAAACTGTAAAATCTGCAAAAAAATTAAACCCATTCCCAGCCACGTGCAAAATATCTGTGGTTTATCATACTCTGTGCAAATCAGTAACATTTATTGATTCCTGTGCACGGTTTTCTATTAAAAAAAGGTGAATCAGCACTGCTGCGGGGCACTTTTGTTTATGACTAAAACTTGATGTAAAATGACTTGTCTGGAAGAATGCTTTTTGCTATTTCTCAATCCATTCTAAGTGCTTTACAAATACCAAACAATCTCAATAAACCTGTCAAGTTTGATCTCTTGCTACAAGACATTTCTCTGGTTACAACCTCTGACATTTTTTTTAACTTGATGCAAAATAGGATGCGTCTGTCACTAAGATGCCAGCTGACAGTTCTAACTAACCAAGAAGGTTAACTCTAAAGAAAAAACACAAAGTTTCTCTACTCTGTTTCTTTTTTGCACCACCCAACACCACTGCTGGCTCATGATCAAAAATTAATAAGATTAAAAATCAGGCTCTTATCTACTTCAAAACTGAACTTTCTGTGCAATTTCTATTGTCTGTGGTGACTGACAAACAGACTGTATTACTCTTTATTGTCAGTAGAAGCACCTTTGCTCGCTTACACGTCTGTAACCATTCAGCTTGCATAGGATATGCTTAGAGACTGGTCCAAATCCCCTGTCAGCATCCCATCCTCTCACTGATGCATCACTTCCCACTTTACAGCTAGTAAGGTGCTACCAGATAGACACAACACAGAAACGATTCCTGCCCCTCACAGCTAGATGTATCATTTAGATCAGTCCTGTAGTCATGTCTAAATTGCCCTGATTTTTGCTAATGCTCAGTGCTGTTATTCTGCCAGCACAAGTGTAGCGAGGGATCCAGGCAGGGGAGAATATTTTAACTAAATATTCTAAAACTAGGTCCACAGACTTAATCCTGGTATTCTGTCACAGAGGCTGTGCCAAAAATATTTAAATGCTGAGTTTTGCCTCAATCTGGGAAAAAACACAATTTATGAAGCACTGACCAGCGCTAGTGCCAGCCTGTGCCAAGTGGGACAGGAGTTTGGAGAGTGGTTTTTTTATCAAAATAACTTCTTTTATCCCAGCTGAGCATGTTCCGTTTGCTGATCAGGAGTAGTGTCTTCCTGGAGGTACGTGATGTGCCACAAAAGACAATGTGAGTGCAGCAGCAGGGCAGGAAGGTTGGGGTGGCCTTGTGAGTGTCCCCATGCTTTCACATGCCCTTCAGGAGGAGACCAATTCCTGGTTCAACTTTTCCTCCTAATCCTCATAGTGTGCCATTTACTGTAAAGCCTATTTACTACTGTTTGTGAGCATTCTTGAAGTGCCTGACACCAGTCTGAATATTAGCCATGAAATTAAGCTCTGCGTTTGCATCAGCTGGCGCTGCAGATGATCCTGGTCCTTTGCACTGCTGTGACCATGCAGCTGGCAGAGCCGGGTGGGCTTCTCCAGCACACATTTGCACTCCTAAACATTGTGTGACCCATCACAAAATGTCAGTCTCCCTCTGACAAGGATGTGGTGATGTGCTCAGTGATGAAAGTAAGATGCCATGCCAGTAGCTGCAGGGCTGACTTTCTGAGATGGATTTCTTCCTGCTGTAGCTTTAAAGAGGAAAAGCAACCATGGGTGAGGGCACGGCTAATGCGAAAGCATGAAGGTCACATATTCCCTCTTAGATAAGAAAACCAGCAAATCCGTTGCTGAAGCTGCAGAGGAAATGGAAGGAGCTGTCTGCTTTCCTTATGCATTTCTAAGCAAACAGGGTGTGTGATCCAGGAAATCTCCCTGCCCCTCAGCTGTACCTGTTCAGCCCATACTCCTCTTGTCCTGACAGTGAGTGCTGTCAAAGCAAGGAACAGATTCATCTCCAATAGATAATAATGTCCATTTAAAAAGAGTTATTAGTGTTAAAATTTTAGAGCCAAGATCTGCCCTGACTTATCTTGTTTCATAAAGGCGGCACATATTGCAAAGACAGGACAGAAAATAGCCCCTGGGATTTTGCCTTCTTAGAGCAGCTTTGCTGAAAGGGGCTGCTTTTGTCCTCTTTCTGTAATTGAGCATGATGGCATGTGCTTTATGGCTGTTTGTTTGCAGTCCCCCACAACTTCCCCACCTCCTCTGCACCTGGGATTAGGTTTTCCTGCAATGAACAAATCTAACATTCAGTAAGCGGTAATTTGCAATGTGCCATGCTTGAATCAAGCAAAGAAATAAGCCAGTGTTGTTGTTATAAAGACCTGACAGATGGTAGGAGGACCCGCCTTTCTTAATCAAGTCATGCTCAGTAATCAGAGCTAGCTCAAATTCGTAACAAAAATGAAATTCTACCCAAATGAGGATTAATGGGCTGTATCCTGGTCTCTGGTTAGGATGAACTCAGTGGCGTTGTTCTGTATTGAGAGGGATAACCAGGTTCAGAATCTGACCCGCTTTGGGGAGAAACTGAAAATACCAGTTAGGTCCTGCAATCACTTCCCCTGAAATGAAGGATTCTCCCAGGTAGACAACGTCTCCCAGTCTATCTGTAAATACTATTTCGGAGTCTGAACTAGAGCACGGTGGACAAGTCCTTAGCCAATAAAAATCTGCAATGTTTCATTGTCTTTAATTCCATTGCAGATGTATTAGCTGAGCGTCCAGCCCTCCAAGTGATGCATCTGGAATATAGGATAAGAGGGGCATAGGCTTGACCTCCTTCATGTTAAGGCTTTTAATTCTAGAGAAGAATGAATGGGTCTCAAGACTGCTTCTGGTAGCAAAAAATACCTCCTGGGTCTCCAGCTTCAATATGAGTAGCATTTGAAAGGTTAAGAAAAAAGGAAGGGTTTTCCTCAAAGAACATGACAAGAATACATCCTTGTTCTTCGAGAGTGATTAATAATACAGGAGCTAAAGCACCACCTGTGTGCTCTGTACTGTATAGGAATCGCTATCCAGAACGAAAGAGTTTGGCTGAGGGCACCCATGTAATAAAAGCACTTTTGTGGGACTGACATTTAAGCACAATTCAGTGAGTCAGGGAGCCTAACCACACTGTTTCTTTCCCTTTTCACTGTCTTCCAGGCTCACGAGCAGCTGAGCGCAAATCCTTGATCTGCAGCTTCCACAAACACACCCACAGCTAAAATGGCGGAAGACGCTGATATGCGCAATGAGTTGGAAGAAATGCAGCGGCGTGCCGACCAGCTTGCTGATGAAGTGAGACCGATAGCTAAACAGGAAACTTGGGGTTGGGTTTGGTGTGAGACACATATCCAGAAATAGGAGCTGATCCAGCAAAGGATTTCTAGAGCTGATCCTGTTTTCCATCAGCTTTACTCTGAAAGCAGAATTGGTAATGAAATGAGCCAGGGTAAAATTTAATGTCATGTTTAGTCTAGATTAAGGCATTTATTGATCATGAGTTTGGTTTAGGTATTAGAGACTGCATCAATTTGACTGGCCTCAGAGCAAAAAGCAGCAATTTAATATTTGCTGAGGATTCCTTCAATTTGCCAAACCTATTAAATGTTAAAAGTCACCAATTAGGTCTCTGAAAAGTCTTAGCTTAGAACCGCAGACTTTATTTTTAAAGTGGAACACCAGCTGTTCCAAGCACTACTGCCGCAACGCATGAGCAAGGGGAACGCAAGCCTCAGAGACTGCGGCTGCCCCAAGATGCGGTGGGAACTGCTGCATTACAGAGCCGTAACAGAGAGCTGAAGATGAAGAGATCACCGGTACCCTGCTGATGGCCTGATTTTGAGGGAAGGCAAAGAGCGTAGGAAAAGCATACTGTCAGCATGAGCCTGCACATTAGTGCTGGAAACTGTATCTTGCCAAATCTAAGTGTTTTTTCCTCCTTTTTTTTCAGTCCCTTGAGAGCACCCGTCGAATGCTGCAGCTTGTTGAAGAGGTAAGGACTTACATTTTATTTGCACTTCTGTTGTGAGCAAAAGTGATGGAGAGTCTGACAATGGAAGTGTTTTTTGTTTAACTCACATTGCTAGGGCATGGCCATGGCTTCATGTGCCAATCTGTCCCTCCTTATCCTTACCCCCTTACAAGGGACGTTCAAGACACTGTGCCCTAGCTGCCAAGTATCACGCTGCAGACCAGCTGCTGAAGCACCGTTTTGCCCATACCTGAGTATCCATTGAGAAAGACTACTTGAGATAGACTAAGGAAACAGCCTCTGAGGGTGACCAAGTGGCTGAGTTTGCTGCAGAGCTCCTGGAGCCTTGTGCCAGCACTGCTCTGACATCCTTGCCATAACACTGCAAGTGGGAAAGGTGAGAAAGGCCCTCGGTCTGTTTGCTCTGTCATCTCTAAATACCTCCCTCTCCATAAACACTCGCAGTTATTTATAGAGCATCAGTCACCACAGCACGTAATTTGTATCTCTGAAACATTTATTAGGATTTCAAGGCTGATAAGATGTCCTAGATTGACAGCTCTGGAGAAGGAAGTTCTCTGTTTTTCCATAGTGCTGAGGAAAGGAACCCAGGCTCAGTCCTTCCTGGAGGGGTCACTCCCAGAAGGGAAAAAGCAAGTCAGTCAGGCTTTGTTTCATCCTGTTCGTAACAAAGGAGTTTCAAAGTCATAAATTCCCAAACTTAGTCCAGTTTAGAATGTTCGGCCATCAGGTGGTGGAAAACTTTGCACCCACTTGACAGGATGTATTATTTTCAGACACCATGTGAGCCTTGGCTCTGGAACTGGTGACATTTTTAATCAGGGTCATCAGCACTGACAGTCCCAGTACTCCTGACAACCAGAGGAGTCTCCAGCAGAGACACGGGAAGAAAATTACATCAGGTCCCACGTTCAGGAACAAGCACAAGCCCAGCCATAGGCTTCATGGCCTTGAAATCAACACAACTGTGGACATCAATGGAGTCCAGTGGAGACAAAATTAAATTTCCATGTACAGATAGACAGACAGATGGGTCATTGAGCATAGTCAGCATTGCTTCTCTTCCACAAACACTTCAGATCTGGGCCCCTTGCAGCCGAAACATGCTCTTGTCTCACGAGCAATCTGTCCCTTTTTGCTGCTCAATTCCCTGGACGTGCCATTTCTAACCATCACTTTATGTCAACTCTATGCTGGATGCAGCTCCTGCTGAAATCAATTCAAAGACATGGAAGAGAGTCTCACATGGGTACCTCCACAAATGCGAGGCAGGAGAGCCTGCTGCCCCAAAACGCCTGTGATCTAAATAGACAAGGCAGATGATGAGTGGGAAGAAAGAGAGGCGCAGGAAAGGGAAGTGATTTGCTCAGGGCCAAGCCATCAGTAAATATCAGCCCTGTCTCTCCTGAGCCGTATTTGTGTGACCTATGCACTGCTTGCGTCTTCCTAACATATTGAACCAGCATATTGCGAATGCCACTGGAATTTCAGTATTGAATCACGGCAAATGGCAAAGTGGGAGGAGAACTGGGACTGCTGAATTTACCAATGAATTTATGTAGGACTCTAGCGCTTCTTGGAAGAGCTCGGCATCTCTCGGGACCTGGCTTTTATTCAGATGCTACAATATGTTCCTGTCCAAATAGAGAAGTTTCTAAAACTAGCGCTGAGTAGTCAAGGGAATTCTTCTACAATGAGCTGAATATTATTTTCACTAATGTGACTACAAAAGACCTTTAAAATTCTTCTGTGGTCTAAACAGTTGGTTGATTACTCCAACCCCATTTCCTAGGTACTTTTAAAAGAGTGCCGCATTTAGGGAGTGAGAGATTTTATCCTAAAAAGACAAATGGTGAGTGTCTTTGAAATCGAACTCTCACTGCTCTGATTTAATAGACCCCAAAAAATCCAATTAGACTCCCTTGCTTAGCAGAACCTGTCTGGTGGGTAGAGATCGAAAATATTCTTTCTTAGTGAAAGAATGCTTTTTATTCTCTTAGTACAGCAAATCTGTTATTTCTTACTCAGAAAAACGATGCCTCCATGTTTAAGCATTATTACTATGCACATATGTATGGATTCCTATCATGGTTGGCTCCGCTCTGTTAGATACTAGGCAAATACAGAATAAACCGACCGACTTGGCTCTGCTCTAGAGTCAGAAGAGTGCTGTCCACCCAGGGATGCCCTATAGCAGTACAAGACATCCTTAATGCTGAAATGTAGGTCACAGACTGGGGGACAAAACTGATGTCCTCGACGGACTGCGCCCTCCTCGCCCAAGAAGACAAGGCTGAATTTGGAGACTAAGCCCTGGTGCTGTTCCCAGAGAACGCTGGCAAGGAAAACCAAATCTGTTACTGCTTCTTATTTTTGTAACCCAGCTTTGCAAGAAGCTGATTGTTTCAGTCCTAGCACAACAGGGGAAGCAAGAAGAAGTGGTGAGCGGCTGTTGTAAAGTCGCCACTGCTTTGCCGTAAGGCAGCTACGTACTGGGATGGCAGATTACAAAAATCAGTTTGCGCTGTCGTGCCCAGCATACCTATGCAACACAGTTACATCTACACTGACCAATGCTCATTTGAGCTACTCAGTGCTATAAATGCCTGTATTTTATGATGATGCTGTGCAATGTTTGGGTGAAAACATAAATGAAAAATGAACTGAGACTAAATACAGTTTGTAGCTGACTTTCTTATTTTCTTGTTCAAGCTTCTTACCTCTGAGCCAACTTTATGAAATGCAGAATAACACATGCAAGGGGAAAAGTCATGAGTCTACTACCATCTTCCACTGGAACCACCACGGCCTTTAAAGAAAATCAATTGTTGTAGGGTGGAAAAAAAAGATGTTTTCTATCTATGATGCAGCAAGGGAAAAAATATCAACAAGATCAGTACTGTAGAAAGCCCAGCAAAAAGCACTTAGCAACATATACAGACAAAAGAGCTGTTTTGTACATATAAATCCAGACAGGAGTATCTTCTCCTCTCGTATGCTGGGAGGTTAGAGTCGAGTTTACTAACATATCAAAGCTGAAATGGTAAGCTATTAATGTTTGATAACCTCATGATGTTGCTCTACACAGGACACTGAACATACAATCTGCCATTTTACTAACTTCCTTCGTGACTGGGAAGTGAGTTTCCCCTGACATTATATCCTAGTTAAATGTTTCTTAATTATAGTCTGAAGAATTAAAAAAATGTATTCTATTAATTTAGAGTTTGGTGCAAAGCTTGTGAAAGCTAATTTGAAAAAGCCCTTTGACATCATTAGCTGTTGGAAGAGTTCTACTCAGAAAAGTGTTTTAATCTGTGTAATTCCACAGAAATACATACCTGGCACAGGGGAAGGTGATTCATAATTCTGGCCTCAGTTTTTCCTATGCAGGATTAGACCCCTTCGTCTATGTAAATCAGCAGGGCAGCACTGCAGTCAGGGTCATCGTGCTAGATGAAAACCAGGCACACAGGATTCAAGGTGGGGGGTGTCACAGATTCGTATCAGCTGAGCATCTGAACCACAGGGTGAATTAGCAGGCTCTGAGAAGTAACCTGGCTCTTGAATCAGGCACGGAGAGACATTGCAGCATTAACAGGGTGACAGTGAACTTGGAGCAGGAGCTGAGGAAATGCATTACTATGGCTGACTAAAAAAAGTTTCTTTGACCACACACATTTTTGTCTTTAGGGTGTTGACACTTCTCTTTAGTGTCTCTGGGAACTGCTAGCAGTGTCAGCCTGTTCTGGTACATAATTGTCTGTATTAATTTATTCAAATCAAACTCTATAATCCATATCGATTAAAGCAAAATTCTTCACTGAAGTGGAAGTTTATATGTTCTTCACATAACTGAAAGCGTATATCTGTTTTTCAGAGTACATCCTGAAATGCAGAGAAAGTGATTTCTAGAATTTGGATTCTCTATCTGATACATCATTCCCTTACACTGTTATGAAAATCACCCCTCAGGCTCAATACCAAAGTTGGAGTAGCTGCCTTTTGTAGCAGGCATGGCTAGGGCGCAACACACTGTGTTCCTGGAGGGACTGATGGACACTTTGAGCCGTCATCCCAATTCTCTTCCGGGTTTTATTTCCACCTTGGGAAATAAGTAACATAACAGTAATAATAAGAAATGATACAGCAATGGATTTCCCCTCAAAAGTGCTAGGCAAATTTCAGTGAACGCCTTGTTGCTGACTTGCTCTGAGTGAGAACCTAATAAAAAAAAAAAGTTTTAAAAAGCTGTTACAGAAGATTGAGGAGGTTGCGTATTAAAGCCTCCAACAGGAGTCCCAGTTATGCTATTAAACTGGCTTCACTGAAGCACTGACAGACTTGGATGATGTATCTAAGAGCTGAATTAAGCCCAGAGTTTTAAAATTGTATATTCTGGCTTTCTGATCAGTAGCTTAGCCTGTGATCTAGTGGAGAACCGAGCCATGTGCTTCACAGAAAACATGTTGAACCCAAACCAGTACTCCGTGTTGGTTTGCTTTTGTCTAAACACTAGAGCTTACTGCTGCTGAAGGGTTGAAGGACATCAACTTTCACAAACTTTATGGGGTGTATATTAATGGTGGTCTTTCCCCTAATGCGGTTAATTTTTAAAAGTCAAAAGCAATGGCTTTCTGCTCTGAGGGGTCATCTTGTGTGCAAAATTTAACAGGTCTTTGTAGAAAAATGGTTGGCAACCCATGGTAGTCTCCATGGAAATCAAAGTCTGGGAGGACACGTGGGCTGCCCTGCTTGTTCCTTGAGTCAGGGCTGAGTATGTTCGAGGGCTGCATGGGAAAGATGATATGGTTTACTGTTTGCAGTATACCCGCTTTATGGATAAACGTAGAAACTCCGGAGCTGTCATCTTAATGCCTCAACAAAAGCATTTTGTGCTGTGCCATTTTCTTCTAAAGGACAGGAGTGTAAGAAGTTTGCTGTACTGTGGCAAAATCCAGCAGTCCAAATTCTCCTCTCAAGTGCAACAAGAAGACAAGGAGAGTCAACAGTAACTCTAGAGATAGAAGGGTGTTACAGATTCAAGAGCTGGATTAAAATGGCATGTGCTAACTGAACTCTGTAGGGTCCTATGAAAGATGCATTTTTCTTCTCTCTGGCCTGAACTAATCTAAGCATCCCATTTTTCGAGAATCCTTATTTTGCCACAAACTAAACAGAGGATTGCCTGTGCAACGACTGGAGAGTCTTAAGAAAGTCCTCCATCACACAGGAAGAAAGAAAGGCTCTAATTCTGGGGGAAGCATACCATTAGCACACATTTTCATAACAATATGGACCTCACTAGTTCTACCCATTCATGGCTTCCCACGTAGGATCTTGTTGAAGTTGGTGAGCACTGGATGTGGGTGGGAACCCTTCCCGAGCCCTCAGGACCGGACAAATCAAAGCATGGTCAGTGGGCCCCTGCCGTGACCATGGCTCTTCTGGGAGCCTGTTATCAAGGTTTTATGATTGGTTGTTGTAAACCATATTCTTCTGGCTTGGCACGTCACAAACACAGCTTTCGTCACCTCCTGTTACACATTCTCTAAGCAACCTGTTCGAGTGTGTCTGCTGACACTTGCCCCCACTGAGACCAAGGGGGAGTTTCTGTGATACTTTTAGTGCAGAAAACGCCAACCTTGTCTGTGTTTGGGCCCCAGACACACTTGTGTGGCACACACAAGTCTTCTTCTGTATTCCTTTAAATGAAGAGGTTTTGTAGTTTCCAGGGATGCCTCACTCTGTTGTCACTGAGGGTCAGTTACTGAGTGTTACTCTCCTGCTCAGACATCTGGATGATGAGCACATTTTTAGAATAGTTCTGTCTTACAGACATGTTTGGTTTTGAGCTATCTAAAAGATCAGTCATAATGGAAATACTGAACTTTTAGGAAAGTCTGGATCTGTTTTAAATGCACAAATGTGATTTTTTTTTTTAATTGGCTCTACACAGTTAATTTTTTTGTGAAAAAGCTGAAAATTGATGCTTAATAGAAACTTGGAACAGGAAAAGATTGTCACTTGATGTCTGAGTCACCTTTTGTCTTTGTCAGTGAGTATCTTTTTATTAGCTTCAATATGCTTTGGATTAGACCTCAGATGCAGACAAGTATATTCAGTGCACACCCTTTAATATTTTCACATTAGTATTACTGCTGTGGCAGGCTGCTTTTAAGAGATACAGTTTTGCCTGATAAAATTAAATGGTACTGATGGTCAGGTAAGTAAAAGAAAATTGTACCTCTTTTGCCCTGTGCAAGGATTTAATACGAAATACAAATCATAAGGACTAATTGCTGAATTGGTCTCTCAGCATAGGTCTTGTTCAGGTCACTGGACATCTTAGCTGCATGAAGGCAGTTTGCTCAGGTGTTAAAAATTGCAAGAAAATAAGGTCAGAGGGTTAAGAGGCAGCAAACATTTCTCAGCCTGACCATGTTTGGCTCACTGAAAGCCAAAAACTATCATACAACCAACTGCCGGTTTTCCGAGCCCAATATTTAGAAGGGCTCCATGTCAGACTGCACTGTATTTACTCAAACACAAGATGACTTAGGACCTAAGCAGTCTCCTTGTGTTTGCATGAGGCTTGTTTTTTTAAAATACATATAAATCTTTTGGGGTAAGACATCCTTGGGTACCAAGAGCATGGTAAGAGCACAATAAAAAGCTATTGCACATTCAGTGCTTAGCAAATCTGACACCTGCCCTACAGAAAACATAAGATCATTAAAGGCTGTTTCCTTAGTCTAAATTGGCAAATCTAAGATGAACCTTGGATCCTAAGTTTCTAAAGGCTGCAAAAATAAAAGCTGGCTGGGATTCAAGTAAATGCACTATGAGCTTGAAGGGAGAGACAGCAGCAGTGGGTACCTGGTAGATAGATAACCCAGGGGCAGTAGGGTGTAGCAGACTGTGGGGAGAGGCAGGAGGCTTTTTCTCTCCACCTGGCAACTCAAACAAGGATTTAAAAAAAAAAAAAGGGGGGGGGAGGGGACACAAACCAGGCTGCACACATCTGATGTTTTTCCCAGTTTCTACAGTGACGTAGACATTAAAGACAAGAACGAGAGTGCAGAGAGGCAGACAAGAGCACAACAAGAGGCATCTCGCATCCCTCTTGAACCGAGCAGGATCCTCTTGAAGCAAAGCAGAGAAGCACCAGCTGCACCAGCCAGACAGCCCTTGAGTGTGGAAGAGAGTCAGGCTGGTGGCTGAGCCAATGTGGGCAGCGCACTGCCAGCCTGCCTGGGAGCGCCTTGCGAGCACGGACCAGGCAGCTGACAGCCAGAGAGACTTCACTGCTCCCAGAAAAAGAGATGAGTGATGGCAGTGAGCAGGGCGGTTGGGAGGAAGGATAATATGAAGTCCTTAATTTGCCTCAAAGAGAGGGAAGATAGTCTGAAAAAGCAAAAGGGAAGGTCAGGATTTCAGGCTTCTGTTCCTCACATTCCTGTGCAACTGTGGGCATCTCCCCCACCCTCTGCAAAATCGACATCACCAACTTTATCTGCCTTACAGGGGTATGGATAGCTTTACGTTCATGGAAGCAGCTATATTACTGCTGCACATGTCCAGGTAACTCCCCTGGCAAGCTGTCAGGCTACAGAGGACTTTATTTCATCTGTTGTCAAAATGCAAGTCAGGAGATCGTTCAGGCCATTAATTATTCACAGACGTTATCACTGCTCCAAGCAGAATGGAACTAGTTTCCCCTTCATAATTAAAAAGAAGCTAATCTGATCTGTGATATAGCTTAGTATCACAGCACCCAGAAACCCGAGACACCTGATCACATCCCCGAGTGATGATAATGCATGCAGAAACTGTATTTGTAAAAGATGTTCTGCTGCTGAATTAGGCAGGTGGGAGCTCTGGATTGCTTGGCTTTTGCTCAAGCCCTGCATCCAGCAAAGGCGATGATAAGACTCCCATTAACCTCCACAGGAGCAGGGATAGGATCAGCACGTAGGTTTTTTAAAAATCCTGCCTTCAAGCTCGATCAAAGTCTGTTGATGCTAAAGGTGTCTCTTTGCTGAACTAAAACTTGGCTCAAACCCATATCTATTAGATCTCCAAGCCAAAATATATAGCTTAATCCTATTAAATATTAGCCTGCTTTAAAATGGATTTCCTAAGTAGGTAAGCTTTCTGACTTCTGTGTTGCAAGGGCTATGTACAAACCACTGTACCTCCGTACCAAACATGTTTGTGCCGTATCTATTTTCCTTGGGAATTTCTCCTGTGGGATGAACACACACCTGCAATGTCAACACCCCCTTCTTCCCTTCTGCTTAAGAGAACTTGGAGAGGAACCCTCTTTTTTTAGAAATTACTCTTGTGTAAAGTGATTATTTTAATCTCAAAGTCCTGGACTTTGTGTTTTCTGCAGTAGTTCAGTATCCCAGTGAATCCTGAAGGATTGACGGTACAATTGAAGTACCCTATTTCTTGTACAGTGTCCAGGCACATAGGCCTGTGCCACCAGCCCCTTATGACCTTGTCATTCCTTTCACTGTTTTTCTTTTGTCTTCCTATGTCCCGTATCTAGGGCTGAGTGTTCCCTCACTGATCTCTCATTCTCTCTCTCTCTCTCTCTCTCTTTTTTCTCTCCCCCTCTCTCTCCTTACCTTGCTACCACTATTGGGATGTAGAGTAAAGATGCTGGTATCAGGACTTTGGTTATGTTGGATGAGCAAGGAGGTAAGTTCAGATTACTTCAGTAAGGAAGTATAACCATTCTCGAAGTACTGTACTAACTGCGTGCAATCCTGAAAATGAGGAGCATAAAACACGTGTGGTTGTGCATGAGAACCCAAGAATCTCTTTGCCTTTAGCTTTGTTGTCTGACAGAGGAACGTACAATAACTGCATAATAGTCTGTACTTCTTTTGATCTGTTTCCCACTAATGTCAAAGAGAGCTGCAGGCTGAACTTATCCAAATCATCATTTTTTCAGCAAGGTTTAGGTCAAGATCCAGCTACACAATGGGAAGATTTGCCTCTGTAAGTGTAAAATCCAACATTATTTACGCAGGTGCTATGTAATTTTCTCTCTTGTTTTAGCTACAAATGAAAAGTATGCATTAAATGCTTTTTAATTAAAACAGGTTTAGCTTGTGTAAAATTCCGTTGCTTTTTGTATAGAAATGTCAGTGAGGGTAACAGGAATTTAACATTAAAAGCTATGGCACTATCAGCTTGTTACAATTGACCATATAGGAGGTTTCAAGCTTAGACAAGTCCCTGTCTGTGGATGACAGTAACAAAGACAGAGCTAGATGTATTCAATACATTCCAGGAAATTCCATTTTTGCCCTTCTTCATAATATTACAAAGAAGCAGGTAGCTTCCCCGCCCCACCAACAAAACTAATAAGTCTTCATTTGCTGCAGACCCACACCACCAACAAAATGCTGTCTCCAAAGAGAAGTTAAATCAACAGAGTATAAATTTCTGCTACTCTATATCAAACCAGCCCCCCCAAAACCCCTTGTTATTATTTACTGTGTGGCATGATACAAAACTGTATTAGGAAATGGTTTCTACAGAGGTAATGCTATATTACTCATCAAGCCCAGACAACGATTATAGGCAATGGTACAGCATTTTTGGGAAATGGACTGCAGAACCGGACAGACCCTTTTCATCTGTAATGTCCCTGCCTCTCTGGCACTAAAATGAATGAAAAGTAATTAACAGGACCTAAACAGAAAGTATTTTCTTCTCTTTGCTTTCTTATGTATGTCTCATTGCTTCCCCCTCCCCTCCCCCTTTAGGGAAAAGAATTTGACCTAACCAAATTTTGTCGCATCAATTTGTCCTGACAAGAAAAAAATTACAGGGAATGTTTTTTTGTCTTTGATTTTTTTTTTTTTTTTTCTGAATAACAGCAGTAAAAGAACTATCACTGAATAGAGAAACCCAGAAATTACTTAAATTGAAACAGATACGGCACCTGTCTAAATAATGTATTTTGTTTCGGAAGTGAATTATACAGTTAAAATAAATCACAAATGTTGTCAAAGAAGGTCTGTTTATACCCAGGTGTGTCTTGCAATGTAAGTCACAGGCAGATCAGCAGAAACTTTAATGGTTCCTATAACTTCCCTTGTCTTTAGTCTCGGGAAAGTATGTTTCTGTTGTTTAACTGTTATTTTTCCACAGATTGCTAGGGGCTTTTATTTTTTTTTTAATCCTGAATTTTGTTTTTCACTTTGGAGTTCTACTATTGCTAAACCCCTGTATGCACAAGTTGTCCCACTGACTCTCTAGTCATGCTAAGGAGGACAGTCCATGTGAGCCAAGGAGCTGAGACTGGACCCATTGACCTCTTTGGAGTCCAGGGAACTCAGTATTAAACTCCCATTGACAGTAAAATCTGAAATGTATGTTATATGGCCAGAGGTGCAGTTAGTCGATACTTACAGGAAAGAATCAGACAACTTAAAAGCCTCTTTAAATTGGTTATGGTCATGCCTTAAGGGGTTCAGTAAATTAAGCTTGTGACTATACAGTATGGGTTTCTTAAGGAAAACAGACTAACAATGCTACAAACTCTGGGAGTATTGTAACCACTGTACTATGTTAAATGTTTAATTAAGTTTTGTCCCTTTTTGCCATATGCAGCTGTAAAATGTCTGATTGTTTTTTTTATTTTCGCGATAAAGGACTTACTATGTTACTGAGCAAAATACGCTAATGATGACTTTGAACCCTCTGTAATTAGTGCAATGTGTGCAACTCACGGATGTCTCTGCAGATTATCAGATTAAGGAAATAATTTGCTAACACTGCCATGTGATCTTTTTTCAGCTGACTGCACAAGTCACTTCAGATTATTAGGTGTTAAATAGACAAAAAAACATGACATTGATCTTTCCAGTGGGTGGCAAGCAGAATATCTAATCTCTGCAGTTGCTTGAAGCTCTGTTCCTAAGTTTCCTTACAAAATTGCTTGCTTTGAAGTTAGACCTTACAAGGAAAACTTCTTTGAGCCGATCTCAATCTAAATAATGCAAAGCAGAACTCATTTTCTGATATCAATAAGCAGAAGTCTTTGGGAACATAAAAGAAAAGAAGTCAACATAATTTTACAATACTAGGTATTTACACAATAAAGCCAGTCTGGCCAGCTCCTGCTGCCTAAACGTTTAGCACATCTGGCTGCACAGCAGACCACAGAGTCTGTTACAACCCTACAGAGATGTGGAGCTTCACAAGAGCTTTTGTTACTCCTGCTTCACAGAGAATGGCACTGCAATAAAAACTAGAGACCTCCTCCAGTCCCCTTTGAAGTCACTGGGAATCTGGGTGGGCTTTTGGAGTAGTCCCTCTGCAATATCAAGAGTTATCAATTTTTGAGCCAGGTATTGTCACGCAAACCAGTTCAACAAAGTTCTTCCCCTGAGGAGCCCACAAGAAGGAGCTAAGAGGTTAGATTCTCCTTGCTGAGATTTTTTCCGTCAGTGGGAAAGTCCTTCCCAAACCCCATGTGCATCCATAATGCTTACATTTTTTTAAACCTGGCCTCTAGTTAAGCTCCCTTAATTTTTTAAATACAGATATGTACATAATGCTTTAAACTAAATATTTACATTTTACACTAAAAATGTCATGCTGCAAAGGACTATTGAGCAGTGGCAATTGCTCTGCTTCATTAAATACATCTTTGAAACATGCTATCTTAGAAAAATATTGACATTTGGATGCATGCTGATTAAAAGCAGACCATAGTAATGAAACTGATAGTACAAAGCAGGGATATGAAGATAAACCTGAATTGCAGACACAGCAGCAGTCCCAGAGTGGTAGCTCTCTTCCTCCAGAGGAAAATCCCATTACCCAGGAGTATCAGCAGGCAGAGAGATTTGGAACTTCAAGGACCTTTTTTTGTATGGTGATGTTCTCATGCAGTTTATCACAAGAGTGTTTTGTTCTTATATTCAAAATGGGGTGGAGGGGAGAAACTTTTCCAGTAACGACAGTAGCAGCACAGCTATTTTTCATCCAAAGCAAGGTAGAGGAATATCCACAACTTTGATAAGCCACAAAGAAAATGCCAATGCAATTGAAATTTTCTCCCTGCACCACATCAACAGCAAATGCACAACCAACAATGCCAGAGAATGCGGAGAGTAGCTTGACCTACCCAACAGATCTGTACTCCAGATCAAGTTGAATTATGGAGATAAAACTTTGGAATGACTGGGTGACCCTAAAAGCAAAAGGGTTGACACGAACTGGTGGTGCCCATGCTAGCTGACCTCTACAGTTTTTGCATGAGTTGCAAGTTTTACAGTTTTGTACGATTTACGGCTGACCTGTTTCTATGGCACTGAAGAAACAACTGCAGTAAATACAAAGATAATTACCATTCCTTTCCATCGGAGAACAAAATTATGGCCCCTCGTGCAGGCCCCTTCTCCAGTTTATCTGCTATTCAACAGCTACCACAAAAATCGGTAGAGGCAGTGAGGTGCCAAAAGCAGAGTTTCTAGAGGCGCTGCAACAACACCCTATGAGCTGAGCTGATCACAGTCAGAAATGGTTTGCTAATTAGCAAAAAAAAAAAAAAATGGTAACTATCAACTATTCCAGATTCTACAGAGAATATGGCATTAATTATATTGAAAGTGTAGAGCAGAACAAAAGAAAAAAGAACTCCCCACAAAAGCAGATTGTTCCTTGTCTACTATTATTTTTAGCACAGCTACACGTGGGCTCACAAGCACTCCCCGCCAGCTTTCTTCTGTTTGTACGTGTGCTCAGCAATGCCTTTCAGAGCAGAGCTAGGTCAAGGCTCAGGATTTCTGAAAAGGCTGTCCTAGAAATGTACTGTGCTCTGATATGATTCTGCTTTATGGAAAATGGAATCACCGAGCATCATTGGAAATAGTTAATCTGCTGACTGTCTTTCACATTCAGCCCTCTTGTATGCAATTATGATTACAATGTGTTCTTAGATGTCCTTTTTTCTTTTTTTTTTTTTTTTAATTAAAATTGTCCTTGGTGGAAATTACTTCATTGCGCTATACTCCAGGCAAAGGAGAAAATTCCCTTCTCCAAATGCATTTAACTGGCATTCAAGCCCAGGCCCCAGATCCTGGACACTAGTCAAGGAACATTTGTTATAAATTACAGATGGGGATGCAAAGGTGGAGCAACACCACACTTGCCCTGTCCTGGTCCTGCATCCAACACTGTGTTAAGATGCTTTTGCGGGTGTGTTTGCTCAAAGGACCACAGGAGCAGCTGAGGGATGCCCTTGCTACAGCTTCCCAGCTAATTCTCCAGATCAGTCACAGAGTGGGCATTTGCCAGGCTGTTAGAGAGGATCCTGGCAAGACCCACTGGTAAAGGGCCACAATGCTACAGTAAAACTAACAGGACTAGCTTATGGTCCCTCAGTTGCCTATGGTTTTAATACAGAAGTAATTCATAAGTATAATGATACAGGTATCCTAAGATTGTATCCTGTATCCTGTTTGTATCCGTGCTGTAAAATCCGGAAGAAGTTTTGTGGCCACTATGTTTGAATCAAAGTGACATTCTCAGATGTAAAAGGGCATCAATATGCTAAAAGAGCTAATAATTAGCAGAGCTTCCCAGAAAAAAAGTGAAAGAAATCTTAATGAAACATACCTCTGGTGTGTACTCTGCTTTCACACATGGCCAATTCTCTTATATATCATGTGATATATGAACATATGTATAGATGTAGCATATTCAAGTAATACTGCAACAAACTGTCAAAAGATGTTTAAACTCTGACCTTTAAGTGCTTCTCTAAATGGGAGATAAAGGACATGATCTTTTGTAGGTGTGAATTTGTGTAGGTTCCTGGCAGTATATGCCAGCAGACTGTCTTCCCTAAAACCTATAATACAATACGCAAAGTTGGAATAGGGAAGATCTATGAAAACAGACATTAAATTAACCTTTTGATAACCATCTGATTTCTTACTGGCAGTGATTCATTCTGGGCCAGATTTTAATATCAGTTATACCAAAACAAATCCAGAGTGACCCCATTAAGTTAATGTCACTATAATATTTATGCCTCAATAATTGTGGCTAGACACATGAATCTATTTCCTTGCCTGTGGGACCAGATCTTTGACAGGTATAAATTGGTGTTGCTCCATGAAGCCAGCATAACTACACTGATTTAAACCAGTTAACAATCCAGCCCACAACATTAACAACTAGCAAATGATTTTAGGACCAGCAGCCAGCTGTCTAGACTTCTGGGCTACAAATATGACATGGGCTTTTTACACTGATGAGGTTTCCTTTAATGGAAGATAAATTAGTTGTGGGTCCCTTTTCTATTCAGAAATAGCATAGGCATCACACAGAAATCCTGAAGCAGGATAAATTAAGTCAGGTTCCTGGAGAGCGCTGTAATTTAAATGAAAGTCTTTGAGTCATGTCAAATATACTCTTCAATTAGCACTCATCTATTCAGGCAGAATAGGAAATAGGGAAAGAAAGTTCAAAAGGCCCTACTACATGCCTGGCTTGAGAGAATGTGCATCTGAGCAAGGAAACATGCTTAGGCTTAAAGCCACTGGTGGTACCAGATCTAGGACTGATCCCCGCAGTCTTACCTAGCATTTTCTACTGGCCAGCCAAGATTAGAGAATTACTAGCAGCAAAATCAGTGGAAGAAATGTCAGTGCCTCTTGTCCCACCCCGTGTCAAAATAGACATGTGGAAATAGCCTTCTTTTAACTGAAAGCCCTTAAAACCAGCCAGGCTCTGCAAACACAGCTCTCACAAGCAGGAGGTGGGAATCTGTGATTTAGCAATTTAGCAATTCCCATCACATTGCATGAACCAGCATAAAAGCCAGCTCACAATCCTACAGCCTCTTCCCAGAGCAAGAGCCAGTGTTGCCCAACTATGCAGAAGCAGGCAGGACTCTGAGTTAGTGAGGAGCAGGAGCACTTGCAGGAGTATCACCTTCTACCACATACTACATTTCTGATGAGATTGACAATCTCTGGCTACAGACATGAACCAAAGCTTCTGCTAAAGTCTCCCAACCAAAATGTAAAATTACGATGTGCATTAAAACAATCCAACTTTGTGTTTCTGGTTCTTGGCTCAACAGTTTATCTGGCAGAACTTGTGCAGTGTATCTCTCAGGTTACCTTATTAGTTTCCCAATCCTTTGCTCACATTGTATGTGCCCCTTTTAGAAGACACTGCCAGGTAACTCTGATCCTCTAAATGTATCTTTGGATTTGTGATCAATAACTCCTGTGGTACCAGGAGACAGGCACATCCAGTTGAGGAGAATGAGAACTAACAGCTGAAAAGCAGATGCAGCTGGCAATACTGACATGGCACCTCTCCGTCTCAAAGCCCAGTCTCATGCAAGAATTAAACAAAGAGCACAAGTTCAGTATTCGAATTATTTCAGCTTGAATCATTTAGGCCAGGATTTTCAAGGCCCTCTAGGGGTGAGATGCCCATTTCCCATTAAAATTAATTAAATAAAGCTAATTTTAATGGGAATTGGGTATCTGAATCCCCCAGCAAGCTTTGAAAATCTAAACCTCAATTGTTACAAGAAACCCAAGTAAGAAATTAGGCCTATTCATGTTCCCAAAGAAGCCAAAAGGAGTTTCGTACTGACATCAATATGCACATATTTTTTTTCTAAAGTGCCTTCTTTTCACTTTTATTTTTTTTTCTTCTTGACAGGACTCAGTTAACATCAGGGATGACATTAAATTCCTCCTATAACCAGTGCTCTCTTAGTCCCTTTCCTCTTAGGTCTAATTCTGTGTTCATATTTTTTTCTATTGAATATGGGGAATAAGGATGTATTTGTGTTTTACTGGGATTGCATTACTTAGCCTCTTTAGGTACAGTTACAGTTTTTAATGGATTGAAATGCCACTCCAAGTAACTTTCTCATCCCATGTAACACTTGTTTGGGTTTATCCTTCATGAAACAAATGGTGAGGCTTTCCACCCATGTAAAATGCTGTCGCTACTGCAAACTCCACGTAAGACCCCTGATCCCACTGGATCCATATCTGTTTTCATCAGGAGGGGACCCGTTTCCACAGTTTTACATTGTGGCATTCTGTTCCTCTAGGCCATTTTCCCCAGCTTTAATAGTGAAGAAATTAACACAGTAAATTATTCTGAGCTACCAAGTCGCTAAGAAAACCCTGCATCATCAGCAGCCTTAGGTGGAAATAAAATTCTGTTTGATGCCAGCAAAGAGACAGTGTCTATATACGCCTGGTAACTGGGCTTGGTGCTTCATAACTTGCCCTGGAGCAAAGCAGAAGTGTCCCCACTGAAAACACGAGTGTTCACCCAAAGCTTGTTTTCATAAGATCCCTTGGGGACAGAGACAACGAACATCACGACCAATGGTCCTCTTTCAGTGAGCATCAGGCTCCTGAAGTGGTTGCAATTGCTCTGAGTTCACTGGGGTCACTCCTGATTTGCAGCATCCATACCAGAAAGAAAACCGGCCCTGAGGCCATACTCAGGTTAGAGATTAATATCCTGTGCCAATCAAAGTGGCAGGCCTCGGTTTCCTCAGCCTCTGGAAAAAGGAGTACTTGGACATTGCTCTTAACAGCTTGCTCCAACTCTGGTACCGTTACTACCAGCTCGCTCACTCACTAATCAAAGCAATTACGCTGCCCAAAATCACCTAATTCCAAGGCATTTGTAAGCATAAGTAACTGAAGTATTTTCTGTGGAAGGACACCTTTTCTCCTGTATTAACATACATAAATGCAAAATAATAACACTATCTTTCTTTCTCTTGGATGTCATTGGTGTCTTAGTAAGTGGATGCATTGTATTATGTTTCTGGACCTTAAACTTTATAACCCTTCCTTTCTACATCATTACATCTTGTTTAAATTAATATATTTCAAACATCTTCCTCCTTTGTTTTACTATTCCCATATTAGTAAAAAACATCGTTAGCATCCAGTGGGGCATACATCCTTTCAACAATGCATCAGCTCAGATTAATGCATTGTAATGTCATTATTAATTCAGTTCTACATGGTCATTTTTCATGTTCTGTTGAAGACAAAAGCAAACAAACAAAAATACAATTCATTCCACACTGTCATCCCTTTGTCCTGACCAGAACAACTCGATCGTGTTGAAGAAGGCATGAACCATATCAACCAAGACATGAAGGAGGCCGAGAAAAATTTAAAAGATTTAGGGAAATGCTGTGGCCTTTTCATATGTCCTTGTAACAAGTAGGTACTGGGTACCGGCTCTGCTATGTGGTGTCCAGTTTTTTGTCACAGTGAATGTCTGAAGTTTTTGTCTTTTTTTTCTTTGTCCTTTTCCATCTGCTTCATTCTGTGGGGATAAAATACTTGTGTTTAATCAGAACAACTGGAACGCATCGAAGAGGGAATGGACCAAATCAATAAGGACATGAAAGAAGCAGAAAAGAATTTGACGGACCTAGGAAAATTCTGTGGTCTTTGTGTCTGTCCATGTAACAAGTAGGTGCTGCCTGCCTCATCTCTTTGAGCACTTAAGGCTGATCCCAAAGGCCTTGTGAAGCTCATCCTTGCTAGGCACATGGACAGGATGAGCATGTGGCATGCAGAAAGAACGATTCTGGTTCAAATGCATTCATCTCATAGCATAGACAACTGACTGGGAATTACTGTAGATGCATTAAAATCAGGCATAGTGCAGTGAAAGCTTCACTGTCGACACCTTTTAATGGTAAAAGTTTCAACATTTTACACAAAGTGTACTGAGTGGTTCCATTTTCCAGTGAACAAAAACACTGGGGCTACCTTATTCCTGTAGGGCTTAAATTTTGAAACATATTTTCACGAACAAGTTTAATAAACAAAATAAAAAAGCTGAAAAAAATGCAGAAGAGGTCATAACAAACATTACTTAAAATTATGGATGAAAATCACACAACATTGTTCAACAGAAATAGTCCTTGATAAGATCTTGAAGGAAACATGACGTTTCACAATTGGAACCCAACTTGAAATGGTTTTCATCCTGCCATAGGCAACAAATTTGAGAAAACCTGAACGTGTCCTGCCAAATTCCTCTCATTTGGGTAGCACGTACACTAAGCAGAAATGTTGAAATGCGTTGAATTTGCTTGCATGCCATCACACTTGAACGAAACCGTCCTCCAAGTAATGCGAAGCTTGTTTTAAATGCCAAATGAAAATGTGACGTGCGGTTATGCGGGAGTACGAAACCGGGGACAATGTGGACCGACCAGAAGTCCTTGAGGAATGGCAAATCCAGCATGCAGTGAGTAGGCATGCAACCAGGTTACAGTGTAAACATTCATAAATGGTTGGCCAGAGATTGTGCAAGAAACAAAGCAGATTGCAGTGGTTGTGTAGTATTATACTCCCCTTCTGTGTGGCACAGATACTTTGTTCACAGTCAGGGCCCAATCCTACCATGATTACCAAGACCAAAGGAAAGAGAACTGTCACAGAGTTCAGTGGGTATTTTGCCAGAAATCAGAATGGTAGGACTGGATTTCTACCTTATCAGTCACCATTTATTTTGAAGTTAATTCCCTTGGGACACTAAGCATATACCACCTCAGCTTTAAAAAAAAATCAATTCTGCTCCTGTGTACCAAGCCATAAATGCTTTGCCGGGGTAAACATTTTGGCCAGAATATGTGTACTTTTGCCTTGGCATGCAGAATGGGAGACAGGCAAGGAGGAGTGGAAGGACACACACACACAGGGCTTTTTTCACTGGGACTGCCTACAATTGGTATCAGCTTTGACACAGGCTTTAGCCCTGCTGTCCTGCACCAGAGGACCAGGTGCAGAAGAGCTGCGTGTACAAGAGTATGCAGCAGAAACTTTACATCTCCCACACTCTAAAAGCTGTTGCATCTTAAAGAGGAACACTGTCCTGGCTTGCTCCTCCTGGAGAAACCTGGCATAACACCTACATCAAAAGTTCGCCCTTGAAGTACAAAAAATTCCAATGTATTTTGCAGGAATCATCATTTTTTAGAGCAGCTTTAATATTCTGTACTGTAGGAAAGGCTGCTCAGAACTGAGAGCCAGACCTGTGGCATGGATGGGGTTAGAACCTGACACACAGCCTTAAAACATTTACCACTTCACTATGATTACAGTATCATGAAATCAATAGATGCAAGAACAGAAAGACAGCGCATGCATTTGATGTGGGGGAATGTTCATTTTTAAAGGTGCCCCTTCCCTGCTTTAAGGCAGTATTCTGACCTTTGCAGACTGGAGCCAGATTTCATAAACTAGCATTGCTAATCCATCAACGTGTTCAGAAACAGAGTAGGGTTGAACAATGCTTTTAGAGACTGTCCCTTGAATCACTATGCCAGGACTCAACTGGTATGAATAAGATGATATTCTGGGAAGTGGAGTGTAGGAGGGAGAGAAATCCATACAGTTCTGGGCACCAGTATCACCATGATCCCCTAATGCTCTTCTGGCTGGTGGTAGATTAATGGCATATATTTTAAAAAGATTAACAGTTTCACACATAACTATACTCTGGTATACAGAGTAAATACAACTCCATGAGCCTTACCAATGTGTGAGGCTTGATCCTATTCTTAGGAGACCCAAAATGCCCATGGCATGAAACTTTGACCAGATTGCATTCAAAAAGACAACTGCTATTCACCATGAGCAGACCCAGACTGCACCTGTTGACTTTAATGGGACATCCACAAGAAAACAGAGATCAGGTTCTGGGTGTATAAAATCATTCACCTCAAACACAGAGACTGTCTCACTCTCAAAGTTGCACAGGTCTAAAGAACTAAGGAACAGGCAAAAACCTGTAAAAATATGTGCAGCAAGAGAACCCCTTTCACTCATTTCTAGAAACACCAAAGCTGATGTATAGTTTCAGAGAACTAAGAACAAACAAGCCAGCCATCATCCTTTTGAGTCTTCATAAACTTTAACAGGAAATAAGCAACAAAACAGATGAGTAGGAAAGATCCTCTTTTGATCTATATTTTAATTCGGTATTGGAGCATGCAATACATCTTCAGGCTCAATAGAAGCTGATCTGCTTCAGGGGCCATGGGGAAAACATAACACCAGAGATGGGTTTGTTGTGTCCTTTCCCAAATCCTGTAGAAGCACATTCAGTTTCTCCCTCAAAATCCAAGGCACAGGGCTGTTTATGTGACTGATTGGAGCTGACTGAAGAACATGGACACCACGGGGATTTGCAGTTCTCAACAGCTTTGTTGGAAACTGCACCATTTCTGGAATAAAATCAAGAACTTATACCTACAGACCCCAAACACTCACACTCTCCTGTTAAAATGTTCAACCTCATCTGATGAACCCAATGACAGCAACCCTAGATGTGCTGCACATGATAGTCTGCCACTGAAGGTATGCCTGGATTTTAATTTTCTATCCACGGCAGCTCAGTCAAAAATGGCTCTCTGAAAGCTAATGTAACTGTCATAAACAACAACTATAACAAGTCACTAGGCTATTTTGAAGTCCTGTGGTTTAAAGCTCCTGAAGGAAGTGATGATCCATTTTTGCCTGTGTCTTGCTTATTGTGAAGGCTGTTACTGCTGATGCATTAAGAGTATGATGAACTATTGGGGCAACTGTGCTTAGTGAGAATGCTTACTTTCTTATTCATGCCTGTAGCTGGTGCATGAAGAAAAATGTAGAAAAATTTCCCTTTCTGATGCTAGATTGCTTGTATCTTTTCTTTTCTCCTGCACTCATTTCACTTCTGCCTATTTTACTTTTTGTCTCTGTGGACAAAGGTTTGTACATCAACTGTCGATGTATGATTACTATTTTCAAGTACCGATATATTATTTGAAAAATCTAATGAACCCTATGAATTTTATGATAAAATCATCCCCAAATCACCTTGGGAAAGGTTAGTGGCTTTAAATGCCTATTATGCCACATACATGTTAAAAAATATCAACAGAAGCCCAATCTTCTGCATGGTAAAATGTTAAAATCCAGCCAAATCCGTTCTTTTCCAAGAGGGTGTGTTGCTGTGATGTGATGTACACACTATACTTGGCAGTTCTGTTTTTATGTCTGTCTGCCAGTACGTTCTCTGTGTTTGATGTCAAAATGTATGTGTCACTGAAATGAAACAATGTTTTCTAGTTATCTGTATTTCTTCTCTTCTTCTTTTTTCTTTTTCCTTTTTTTTTTTTTCCTTCTTTCTGGAAACTAAGTCAACATCCAAAAATCTGTGTGCAGTGTTGTAGACTTGATGATTGCAATTCACCCTACCAGAAACAAAACCTCTGACCATCACAGTTGTTGTGGCAGTAAAATAAAAAAAAAACAAAAACCAAACCCCTCCTTTTATTCAGGGTTATGATATATCGGTATACAATCAGTGACCCTCTATCTGAAAACTCATTTGCTTGATTCAGCTTTTAGCTTGGAGAAGTAAAGAGTTTTGCGTTTGTCCTTGTCCACTTGATGCTTTGTTACTCATCGTCTTTTTTGCATAGGCTCAAATCAAGTGATGCTTACAAAAAAGCCTGGGGCAATAATCAGGATGGTGTTGTAGCCAGCCAGCCTGCACGTGTCGTAGATGAACGGGAGCAGATGGCCATCAGTGGTGGCTTTATCCGCAGGTGAGCCCTTTTATCCACTGTTTTCTCTCTATTCTCCTCATCACGGATATATTTAGATTTCTTCCATATGGTCATGAGTTCTGTGATGCTTATTAACTCCTTCAGCAGTGCTGGGTAATGCGATGGAGCCAGTGTTTTCCACCAAGTGGTGGGTGCTCAGATTTAGGTTGATGACATTAAGACAGGTACTAAAGGCTTACTGCATCCACTGACTTCCCCAGGCCCTGTGGGTGCTTGCCTGAGCTAGTGCAAAGGATGGTTACATTGCCGGAAATCCTGGAAGTAAGGGTCTTAGCCCCGAGAAACAGAAGATGTTTGAAAACGTGGCCCTAAATCTTCCTCCTAGAGACTGCCCAGATTTGGGCAATAATAAGATAGAAATAGTATCTATTTATTTACTTCACAGCAGCAATGTGAGGTTGCAGACTGTCACGGCCAGTCAGCACTGTCCTCTGCACTCCAGCTCCCTGGCGTGAACAATGCACTTTTCCTGGGGGCCTTATTATGGGTGTCATTAATGACAGTTGTCAAATGCCTCAGAAATGAAGTGTCAGATAGAATACTAGTTTATTATTATTATGTCTCAAGATATGTAGCACTCTCTGTCCATCCTTGCCAGAAGATGTACCAAAGCATCTAGCACCCGTTCCTTTCTTTTCAAAAAGAAAAAAGCCTCAGGCTCCCTGCCAAAGCACCGAGCCAAGTGCAGAACTTGAAGCACACTTTTAACTAGAGGTACACCACTTCCTTGCTCGTAACTATCCAGAAAACCTCACTGAATGGGGAATGATGTCCCATTCCTCAGCTGCTGTAAAGCCACAACTATGGAGAAACATTGATGCTTTAGAGGCAACCCCTGTGCACTCAAATGAAAGCCAGTTTGAAACACACAGCTATATTAATGGCCACCAAACTGCAAACTTTCAGCAATACATAGGGATCCAGCAATAAGTGCATACTGATTACAGTGCTTATAGAGCATGTATTTAGATGACAATGCTATCAGCTGAATGGATAAAGGCATACCAGTAGGCAAAGCTTTGATCCCTGAAGATTAAGGACACTGGATTAATAAGTAATTATCTTTCCAAAAACTATTATCCACTTATTTTTTTGGCTGCTGTGATAAAGGGAAATCAGTGTGATAGAAACAATGCTGTCATGAAATCTGGAGCGTGGGATGGAGTTGCCATTTAAGTTTGCTGGGTCTGCCATTCACTTTTTTTTTTTTTATTTCTGGATGGCAGCCCCACCAAAATGAAGGCTAGGGCATGATAACAGAATAGCAGTGAAGGAAGTTATGCTACACCATAATTGTTCTGCAAATAGCCTGTTGTGTCCTTTTGGCACCTACATGAACACAAATTGCACAAAAGGCTCAAAGTAGTGATTTTCTGAGTGGGACCCATGGACCTTGTGTTTTCCAGTGTCAGTCACCACGTGCCTCTCCAGACACTGGAGAACTGAACTAGGCCTTGGCTCAAGCACAGGTTTTTTCTTCTAAAAACCAAGCAACTGAAAAAGATGGTGCTACGAATGAGACACAAAGGGTCTTTACTAAAGTCAGTAAATTTGAAAGAAGCTGCTTCTGTCATTTACTAGAAACACAATTAATTAAATAGGATGTTAGGTCAGGATTTTCACAGCTGAAGCAGCTCTTCCCCAATATTTCAGTGTGCCCCAAGTGTGCCCCAATGGAGAGCATCCATTAGCTATGTGTAGTTCAAGGAGGGGAGCTCGTATAGCTTCAATTCTATCACTCCGGCATTTCCCATGTACTCTAACCACACACAGGTCTCCAAATGGAGCACTCTTTCATTCTTTGTTTGAGCAGGACCATCACTAGCAGAGAGGTGCAGTATGTGGTACAGACAAGCTCAGACAGCAACACTTCTAGGAGCAGCAGACGCAAGCAGTATAAATGGAGCAGTGAGGAACCCACACAATTAAGCCCAACATCCAAAATATAAGAATGCAATGTTTTTCAGGCTAGCTACTTACCAATCCCTTTTCTTCAAAGCTAAGCACAGCAGCATGGTCCTCAAGAGAGAAGCGAAGGAGGATGCAGGGGAGGGTTTGGGTGAATCAGAGTTTCAGGGGGAACCTCCTCTGCTTCTGCTTCAAAGAATTGTTTTTTTTGCTCCCAGGGTAACAAATGATGCCCGGGAAAATGAAATGGATGAGAACCTCGAGCAGGTCAGCGGCATCATTGGCAACTTACGTCACATGGCCCTGGACATGGGCAACGAGATCGACACACAGAATCGCCAGATTGACAGGATCATGGAGAAGGTAAGAAGTGACATTTTTAAGAGGACCCCAAAAGGGGCTGTGTTTTCCCTTGTGCAAGCACAGGCTGTGCATGCTGCAGTTTCTCTTCAGCTTGGAGAAGGACAAGGGACAGAAATAGGTGCTAGAGGTCTCCTCTCTTTTCCCTCCAAATCCTTGGGCCAAAGCAGAGCTCGCTGCTGTAGATCTTCAGTAACCTCCAGCACAGGTCAGGTTGAACCCACGCTGTTGGGTTTGCCAGACAACAGCTAGCAAGGGGACCCCTTAGCACAAATCAAGGCTCCTTCTGAAACAGCTCTGGGAAAGAAGTGCTATGAGCTATGCAGAACTGTGGGGCTTGGGTCTTAACGCCCTGGCACTTCCTGGCAAATTTTAAACCTTCCTGGACTTTCCCTTCCCTCGGAAACTCCATGAGCAATTCAGAATTGCATCACCTATTTGGAGGACCAGTCCAAAAAAGAGGACCAAAAGAGGGGGATTTATTAAGCAAGGATTTGCCATATGGTAACAGTGCAGCCAGTCTTGTCCCGCTGCTTGCTTATAACCATGTTAGGACAGAGATGTACCAGATCTCTTGGTGTGTATATGTGTGTGTGTATATATATATATATATGTATAAATTACTGGGCCGCACATGTCCCCAGTGAAATACAAAAGCTCAGCATTACTATTGCAAAATCAACGTCTAAAAAGGCAGAGAGCACTGTTCCAATGCCAGACCTGCATTGCAGATTTCTGAAGCAGATAGCAGCACCCTCCAAACCCGGCTGGGAACTCACTGCCATCCTCAGATCCCAAGATCTGCAAGCCATCTGCATTCCTACTGGCAGAGCTCCAGGCACAGGCACAGCCAGAGCCAGGCTGAAGTGACATAAGAGGCTAGATCTTCATCTGGTGTAAAATCAATACAACACTCGACTTCCGCTGAGATTTACACAACCTGAGGATCTAACCCAAGGACTTATATGTGCTGCTTAGAGATAATTCTAACCTTAAGTGATAGAGCTTGTACTCGTGAGCCTTCTTACACGTGCAAGCCTTCTCACGCGAGCAGCATGCCCATTTTTCATGTCAATTAACTACATCAGAGCCTAGTGAAAAAATTAAAGAAAATACTGCACTCAGGGATTCACTCAGATGACTTTCCTTACTGGAGTTTGATTCCAGAGAGAACTGGGTAAAGTATACATTTTCTTAAAGGTGGGAAGTTCATCTCTGACAGAGACACAGTCACATAACACAGCAGAGCACACGGCTTTGCGTTGGTCAAAATTTTGTTTTATAAAAGCTGCATCTGTTAGTTCGACTGTGTGTGGGGTTGACCCTGGCCGGATGCCAGGTGCCCACCAAAGCCACTCCATCACTCCCCCTCCTCAGCTGGACAGGGGAGGGAAAACATAACAAAAGGCTCCTGGGTCGAGATAAGGACAGGGAGAGATCACCCACCAATTACCGTCACGGGCAAAACAGACTCGACTTGGGGAAATTAGTTTCATTTATTACCAATCAAATCAGAGTAGGGTAATGAGAAATAAAAAAATGAATCTTAAAACACCTTCCCCCCACCCCTCCCTTCTTCCTGACCCCTCCCTTCTTCCCGGGCTCAACTTCACTCCCGATTTCTCTACCTCCTCCCTGCCAGTGGTTCAGGGGGACAGGGAATGGGGGTTGTGGTCAGTCCATCACACGCTGTCTCTGCCGCTCCATCCTCCTCAGGGGGAGGACTCCTCACTCTCTTCCCCTGCTCCAGCCTGGGGTCCCTCCCACGGGAGACAGTCCTCCACAAACTTCTCCAACGTGGGTCCTTCCCACAGGCTGCAGTTCTTCACGAACTGCCCCAGCGAGGGTCCCTTCCAGGGGGTGCAGTCCTTCAGGAACAGACTGCTCCAGCGTGGGTCCCCCGCGGGGTCACAAGTCCTGCCAGCAAACCTGCTCCAGTGTGGGCTCCTCTCTCCACGGGGCCACAGGTCCTGCCAGGAGCCTGCTCCAGCATGGCCTTCCCACGGGGTCACAGCCTCCTTTGGGCATCCACCTGCTCTGGTGTGGAGTCCTCCACGGGCTGCAGGTGGATGGATATCTGCTCCACCATGGACCTCCATGGGCTGCAGGGGGACAGCCTGCCTCACCATGGTCTTCACCAAGGGCTGCAGGGGAATCTCTGCTCTGGCGCCTGGAGCACCGCCTCGCCCTCCTTCTTCACTCACCTGGTGTCTGCAGGGTTGTTCCTCTCGCATATTCTCACTCCTCTCTCCGGCTGCAGTTGCTGTTGCACAGGGCTTTTTTTCCCCCTTCTTAAATAAGTTATCCCAGAGGCGCTACCACCATCGCTGATGGGCTCAGCCTTGGCCAGCAGCAGGTCCGACTTGGAGTCGGCTGGCACTGGCTCTGTCAGACATGGGGGAAGCTTCTGGCAGCTTCTCACAGAAGCCTCCCTGGTACCAAAACCGTGCCACCCAAACACAATACAGACTGTATTGGAATATCCACAGTATTACTGTGATGTCATTCTGCAGTATTTCATATTTCTGGGAAAAACAGGAGCATGGTGGGGAAGGATTTACCGCTGTTATTCATGTGAAAAGCACTGAATAGCAGCACACCTATCTAGGTTGCGAGAAGGGACTGGAAGCTTATTTAAAGGTAGTTATGATGTAGGCTGTATAAGAAGTCTAGACATACGTTATTTTCTCAGAACAAGTATGAGGACATGCTCTATTACATGTTACCAGCTACCCTACCCATGACATAATATAGGGGCAGGAGACATGCTCTGTGGATGGAAATCAGCCGCATCCTATCTGTGCCTGCAGGATACTATCACAAACTACAGCAAGCCTAACAATTCACAGTTCTCCTACCAGTTCAGGCTTGCAGATATCTGGATTTTGAAAACATTGACCAGGCCCTTTGTGCACATGAAATACATGGGACAAATCTCTAGACAGTGCATGCTGAGAGCAGTTGGCTAACTGAGGTTCTGGCCTTCCACATCTACGTGATCTTCTTACGGAGTTAGGCATGTCATACAGCAACAGAAAAACAACATTGCAAGCTAATGTGATTCATTAAATCCAGCCTTACAGGCTAAAGAACAGTGACACATTTCTGAAAGATGGACTTGCAACGTACACAGAGGAGTTGTCATGAAAGCAGCGCAAAAACAAGACAGTCTTCAGTCTTAGTGAAAGTCTGCCAAATTTCTCAGAGTAAGGACACACAGTAATGAGATACAAGAAAAAGAAACAATACATTAGGAAAACCCTCTATAAAAGGCAGAATTGATGGCTAGCCAGATAATACTGAAACCGCAAATGCATACACACCCATTTTGCAATGAAATGTGGCAATAGACAATCGTCCCTGGCTGGCAGCAGGCAATATAGCATTGCTGGAGTTGTTTTCTTTTCCTGACCAGCTAGAGCACTGTACTTTCATCAGCTATGATCATTAGAAAGACCCTCGGCTGGCATATTTTGCAAAAGCTGGGGTGCATCGCAAAGCTAACCCAAATGCTCCTAAAGCATTTGTGTTAAACTGGATGTGTGCATCCAAACCAGAGCAATCTCATAACGCAGAGATGTCATCTGACATATCCACAGTAATCAGGATAGCAAGGCTTTATCCTTCCCTCAGATCAGAAAGGGACAAAAACTAAGATGATGATGTGATGAGTAGGTCAAATGGCCCAGACATCATCACCAGAATACCCTGGCCCTAAAATGATCCATAAAGAAGAGGCTGGGAGGAAAGTAGAAAGGGCTCAAACCATTTCATCTTGACCAAGGTGGGAAGGTCTGCACAAAGACTCCCACTGACTTTGACGCAACCTCATCCACCACAGTTAGACCTTAGTATTCCTACTTAGGAACATTATGTTTCATCAATATTCAAAAAATATTCACGTATTTCATGAGGAACGTAACTGCTTCCAAAACCATTAACTCATTTTTTTAGGTAGTCTTTTGGCAAAAGCACACAAAACTGTACTGTGGTAGACAAGGTCAAATTCATGGCTAAAAATAGTGTGGCTTATAACGAGTAGTTATGCTGATTTACTCTTGCCGAGGATCTGGCACATGCTACTGTACTAAAAATACACTTCTACATAGCATTTGCCAAAACAATTATGGAGAAAAGCCCGAGATATTTAAGAATGATTTATTGCACATCAGTATAACCATTTTTAAGGATTTTTAAATGTATGTAGGAAAGTTGCTTCACCATTCTGTCTTTGCAAATTGGAGATTTAAAATAAATCTGTACAATTTGGATACACCCCAGAGATATGGGAACAATCATCAAAGCTAACAAAACACAGCCATCAAACCACAGAAAAGAGTTTGCTATTTGAGTTCACGTTTTTAAGGCAGTAACACAATTCTCAACTTTCCCACAGGTCTGATTTCAAAAACTGAAAACATTTTCTATCTAGTCCCTCTGCTAGCATAAGTCAGCATAGCAACATGGGCTTGAATGGAGCTTTGCCAACTTTTGTCAGCTAAAACAATGTCTTTGTCCCCAAAACAAGCTTCTGCAGAACTACAGAAAGCCATGGTCAAAGTGTCTTCCCACTCAAAGGGAACTCCTAAACCTCCCAAGTGGTGCCGTTTTATTAAGAGCATTTTAAAAACATGGTGAGTGTCACCCCATGGAAGACAGTGAAGTTAACGGTTCAGCCTATGCTGGACTAAATTCCAGTTTGATTGCTTCAAATAACAGTAGAATCCCTGCCTTTTCTTAATTCCTATTTATGCTGCTGCCCAATGAGAGAGGTTGTCTTGCAACCATGCTGGCGAGCTTTGTTGAGAGAAAGGAGCAATGGCAACCGTCCTACCTATTCCTTTCCTTTCACGTATTCAGCAAAGACATCCAGACTGATGTATTTCAAATAAATTTATCTTTACCAACATTCCCTACATCAGATGATCTAGCTTCCCTGCTCCAGTGATTCTCCAGTACACTGATCAAAATTTTAGTTTTGACTGCATGCCTGGTGAGGTAAATTAGGACAGAGTCCAGGTCCACTGAAGAGCACTGAAGCTTTTCATCAGTGAAATCGACGTGCACGTCACCAGTTCTCATTGTGTCATCCATTACTATCAATAGCGGTAGCCCTATCAAATAGCACCAGCTACAGATCTGGCACAGCATTTACAAGAGTTCAGTGAAGCTGAATACAAAAGCAAAAGCTCTACTCAAAGGCTACCTGAAGTATCACAAAACCAGCAAATCTATGATTTCCTTTTGGGCCCCTAATACCACTATAAAAACAGCTCTTTGGTATTTTCAGGCTTCTTGGGTTTTTTTCCTGACCTGGCCAAAACTAGACAAGTGTCTACAAAGCATTGTGGATGTTCACTTTCTGCCCTGTAATCATCTGTTTCTTTCCTTTGTGTTTCCCTAGGCTGATTCCAACAAAACCAGGATTGATGAAGCCAACCAGCGTGCAACAAAGATGCTGGGCAGTGGTTAAATGCAGCAAAGTGCATTTCCTTTTAACACTGTCCAACAGGGCAGTACCTTCATGCTTTTATCATGGTATTTACCTACTAGGTTTGCACACATGCACATATCAGCCCCATTGTAAATGTTGTCCTGTGTAGTTTGTCAGCTTTCCAAAAATGATACTTGTAATTATTTTTTTCTAGATATCTTTCTTTCCAAAGGTTGTACATAGTGCTGATTTGATGGCTATAGCTCACTATGATGTTTTTTGGGATTTTTCCTTTCCTTGTTTCTGTTTGGGATTCCTTTCCTTTTTTCCCTCCTCCTCATTTTTTTTTTTTAATGATGTTTGCTGAATGACAACACTGTTGGAATGCTAAACGTGCTGTTAACCTTTAAATATACAGTATTGTTCTTGTAAAACTGTGACATTCCACAGAGCTACTGCCATGCTCCTGTCTTTGGGTATCATGATGTTTAAGCACTTAAACCTGCTGTCTTTGGTTCTTCATTGCCATTATCTGTTGTTATGATTTCATGATTAGACAATGTGGAATTATATTACTATAACAAGCATTGCACTAAAAAGTGATGTGATTTATGCATTTATGCATGAGGAATAAATAGACTTTTAGACTCCTACTTAAACACGGATTTTCCCATGGCAGTAGCACACCAACAATGACAACAAAAGCATGCTCAGTATTCGGACTCTTTTGGGACTATGTTATACCAGCAAGTTTGCAGTTGTGCCACTTTTTTCTTGTTGATATATATAGTTATTAATCATATTCATTTTTTTAATTATGAAAAAAGAGGGATTTGGCACTCACCATTTAGCCATTGCCAGCAAAATAAAAGCTTGGCTGAAAATATGTCAAAGACAAAAAGAAATAAGTGTAATATATTGGGTTTGTCTGCTGCTTTTGAAGACTATCTTTTGGAGGAAACGACTACCATATGAAATGGTGCAAAGAAATGTAATTTTTATAAGGCTCTCTCTTACTAGTCGCTATCCCCATGTGGTTTGTTATCGGTACGGTTCTCTGTTGCTTACCTAGAGCTATGCACACCAAATCGCTGAGATGTTTAGTAGCTGACTTAATTAAAAAAAATAATGAAAAAACCTAAATGAATGAACTCTAGATAAACTGTGAGATAAATATAATTTACAGCATGTAATATGAAATTCCTTATGTCTCCTGTCAGTTTGTGAAGTGATTGACATTTTGTAGCTAGTTTAAAAATTATTAAAAATTATAGATCTCAGAATCCATGCTTGCTTTATCGATTTGTTGCTCTGTGCCAGTGACAACTAGTTATTTGCCACTTACCTGGGAAATGGAGAAGTGCAAAGTCTAAAGACTCTTTACAAACTGGTTCTGTATTACACGTGGGAAAGTAAAGTTTTGTTTGCAATACTGTATAAAAGTAACTACTCTAAAAATAGTATTTTACACTCAACACATTCCAAGAGTATATTATTTTAAATAAGCTGGCTTGAATTGCCAAACACTGAATCAAAATATATTCTCTTGTTCAAGGGAAAGAAAAATGAAACAAATTATATGGTACAGAAGGATACGGTTCCTTAGTCAATAAAATCTATTCCTGTAGCGGATCTAGCCACGTGCTAATATACCTCTTTTCAGGGAACACTTTGAACGACAGAGTTTGTATAGTCTGCTAAGAATAATACTCTCACATGACTAACAACAACTAGTGTTTACTGCCAATGAAAAGTGTTATCATATTTTCCCAGGGTTTTTTCCCCTATATGGGCAAATTATAATTAACTCAGCATGAGTGACAGTTCACTCGCATCTCACATGGCCCTAAGTCAAAATACACAAAGAACATAAATGCTTGCATAATTAAAATCGCATGATAATGTAGACAAGCTATATTTTCTTTAGCAGCTTTTTATTTTTAGCATCTATTAAAAATTCATTTATGCAAATATTTCCCCCCATTACTTCAAACCAAAGAGTAAACGTCAAGCAAGCATTTTTAATCTGCTGACCATTTCCAATCCTGTTCATTCAGGGATTCTAATATTTGTGACAGCACTGTCATTCTGCAATATCAAAGCCCACTGAAGGAGGGCAATAATTGTACAGGAAAACGCATCAGTATGGGAACATACAAATACAGGGATATCTGAGAAGGGCAAGAAATATATAAGAAAGCAATGAAGATGTTAATGGAGGTATTATTCTCATCTGTTTGACAAGAATGCACCCTATCTGAAGATGATCATACTTTGAAAAGCCATTAAAGCTGATCAAAAATATAAGCTGTTGCTGTGAAGGAAGTCACTATGTTTTGACATCTGTTTTTGTCTTGAACAAAGATCAAAAACCAAACTATTGGAACTTTTTGCCAAATGGAAAGTTTAAAGGATAGAAATATTGAAATGTTTCATTGCATTTGTCTTTGTATCCTCCTCCACTCTTAGGAGTTGGCTGAAAATTACTTAAGTAAATAAGTTTAATATATTGCATTTCTCTGATGTTTTTGGAAATTGACTTTTCTAGGATTAATTATTCTTGAAATAATTCAAAGAAAGGCTCCATCTCATGCAGTCTGTTATTAGAACAATCCACTTCTGTTTGTTAAGTTTGGCGCACACCAAATCCCTGATGTAGCAGCTGACTCGGTAGAAAAAAAAACAGACGTTTTAAACAGAACATTGCCTGAAATGTGGCATTTGCCTACACCCCCCCCGCCCCGGTCCCCGTTTCCCATGATATGCTGCAGGCTTTCCCTGGGGCTGAACAAGCACAGTGCACAGTTACCTGCTTGAGGGGCAAGGCTCCCTAGAAGGAAAGGGATGCAGCAAGGAGCTCCTCCACCGCAACTCCCAAAAGGTAAAATGGTCACATTGATCGTGGAAACAAAACACACCTAGGTTTTTTCTGAAGGCAAAGCCTTCTTTTCCTGGTAAGAAATTGCCCTTTAACCATGTTATATTTTCCAAGCCATAATTTCTTTTGTCTCTGTACCAATGCCATCTGGAAATCCAGGTTTGAGAGGAAAAAAAAAAAAAGAGGGTGCTTAAAGACACAAAGCTTTATGAAATATCACTTATTTCTAGACTTCCAATGCAATTTCACCAACAGTTTGTAATATAGCAAGATCCTCACATTGGTGTTGGTTTGAGGTGGTCATAGGGAAAAGGTTTTTTTGTATTCTCAAGTGCCATAGCTGAATGAACTACCCAGCTGGATTACTTAAAGTTTTGCTTAAAAACTGAAGTCCAGCCAAAAGACAAACTCCTGTTGAGCTCTACAAATCCACAGTTAATGACTTATTTCATATCATGCATTCTCCTCCTTTCCTAGTGCAGGCTGGAAATATCAAAATAATCCCAAGGAAGGATATTTGAATGTTATTCCTCAACAGAACAAAGTTTTTAAGTAGTGTAATATCTCATGCAAAAAAAAAAAAAATCACATTCATTAAATACCTGGCCTGATTTCATCAGTGAGAAACTAAGACAGAAAACTGGAAAAGCTAAGTAAAAACCAAAGTGGCTTATCTCAAAGAAACCTTAAAACTTTTAGGATATTAATGATTTCCAACCTTAGCATAAACACACAGCTTCTAAGCTCAAAAGAGACTGTTACAGCTTTCCAGACTGACACAAATGCAAGAAAAGAAACTACAGATCATACACAGCATCTTGTGGTTTGATAGAGTACACCTTACGAAAAGCAGATGGACTTGATGTAAAGGTACAGCGTGAAAAATTATTAATATTCCTTGAAGATTTGGTGGTATTACTGTATATAACAGAAAATGGTAACTCTAAAAAACAGTAATGAGTCTTTTTTATTTTAAGACATGTAAATTTTATTAGCTTACATGGGTTAAATACAATGCTTCCTTAATTTCTGAAGAAAAGTAAATATGCCAGAGTTTGCATGGCAAAATGTAAAGAACCCCCTTAGAGAGGTGCCTGTGCCACATGACACACTTATTAGGTATACTTTAAATCTAGAAATACAGATGACAATCATTCCCCAAAATATTCTGTGTGCCACACTAGTAACTGCTAACCTCCACAGGCTTTGGATACAGACCCGAGTCTGGACAGATTGCTCAAGACTTTTATTTGGAGGATGTAGAGGCAGATGAAGCAATTCCCGCACTTTTTTCCTTCCCCTTTCTTCTCCTACATGTACATATGCACATGTAAATCTTTTATTTTAAAGGCATTAAAAAGAGAAGAGACAACTACTTAGTAATAAGGAAAATTATGCGTGTCAGAGACAGCTTAAGTATATGCACTGCTGCTGTGTGCGCCTGTGGGCGTAGGTGCGCAGGATGTGACTGCTGTCTTCTGAGCCATTTTGTTGCCTTTCTAGAGAGGGATGGGGACAGTTTGTTTGGAATTTAGTAGAACATAGAGTATTTTTAAACCTATAAAATAGCTACAAGAAACACACACAGGAGATCAACCCTGCTAAGAATTAGGGCATTGGGCTGGTTTGATGGGGCTGAGGGGGGCAGGTTCCAGCTGATCTATCTTGCAAAGCATTTGCCAAATAGTGTTGGATTCTCTCTGTAACAGTATTCAGACAGATTATGTTTGTGTTGTAAAAGGTCAAGCAGTTTTGATGTGTTTAGTTTTGAATGTTATTTTTTAAATTAAATAAAAAACAACCAAAACCACAACAAATCACAAACAAACAAACAAAAAAAAACCCCAAACCAATAAAACCCAAAAAACCCGACAAAACCCCCCACACACGATGGCAGTAAGGGAAATAAAAATAAATCGTTACATGGGACCATGCTGATTCCCACACATTCGGGATCTATTCCGAGATCACTGCTGCCCATAACAGGGTAAACAATTTGGCCAAGCAGTGGGTAGCAGCTGGAAGGGGCGCTCATTCACCTGGTAGGCTTCATAGCTGCTTGCTGAAAGTGAGAAGTAGCAACGAGGGTACCAGGACTAGAGTTAGTGTCTTGGTTAAAAACAGCGCTGAGAGGGGGTCTTTCATGGGAGACTCCTAGCCTTGAACTGTCTTTTCTCCCCACCTACCAGACCACAGCTCCCTCCACTCTACTCCTACTCCAGTGCACCCTGCACCTCTGTCCCCTTCTCCCTGGCTTCTCTCAGTTCTCCTCGCTCCCTCCTCCTGCATCACCCAGCACCTACCCAACTGCTTGCTCTCTTCCTGTTTTTCTTGTGCTGAATTAGCCTGCCTTCAGTCCTGTCCCTCATTTCAGTCGCTTCACATCCCTCCACCTGCATGTTTTTCATCTCTGGGCTTTCAGTCAGGCGCTCTCCTCCACGACTTCGGCAGGAGAAGCACTGAAGAAACAGCCTCCTGCTTTCCACTCCACAGCTGAGCACCGTGCCAGTGTCACCCAGAGGGACACCTGCAAGAAAGTCTTGCTCAGCCCAAACAGTCCCGGAAGGCAGCATGCATGTTGCCAGGGGAATTTTTTGGGTAGTCTATCCAAAAGGATCTAAAAAGTCTCCGTAGGTTGGTGCAAACAAAGATGTTTGGACAGCTGAGAACAGACAGGCAAGCACTGGGTAGGTATTTCACGGGAAGGCAATAACTGAGAGGCCCTCCAGCTTGCTAAATTTTATGTCTCTGGTCCACAGCACGAGTGGATAGTAGTGCTTCTCCCCGAGACAGCTGGAGAATCTTTTATCTTTTCTAACACGGGCAAAAAAACTCTCTTTCCCTTCTTACCCAAATTTCATTAAACCTACCAAGATTTTGGAGTTTTTTTTACTGAAGCTTTTAAAACCCGTGCTTTTAAAAAGCAGGTAGAGGAAGTAGATTTCCCTCACCCCACCTAGGGTAACTATCCAGTGCTGCGTTATTCAATCCAAAATCCAGAACAGCTCAAGGTGGCATAAGAAAGTTAAAATACTATATCAGAAATGGTTTAGTAAACTTCATTATAGGCAGTCCTAAGTTAATTTGCTAAGTGTTAACTTAAATACAGGCAGCTGTAAGTTCCTTTTACAGCACAGTAGGTTTTCCATCTAAGTTCTGATCAAAAGTTCATTAAAAGGAACAAAATGGTTCTTTTCCACATTCATGGGGGGTTGATTAGACCTCTGAAACAAGAATATGCATAAATCTCACTGCACTAAGGGTATTCTTTGGTATCAAAACCAACAGTGTGCAAACATGAACAAAATATCTTTAAGAAACTTTACCTATTTTACCTTTACTGTACAGTACTCCTAGACTTTACTGTATTAACAATAATAAATCCAGCTGATGACAGTATTTTAACAACTACTCTGCATGACTCTCAATGCTCTGCAGGACTCTTAAAAGCCTAGGTGGCTCTAGAGTCAGTTTATAAACTCCATGAAAACACATGTTGAAAAGTTAATTTTGAAGAAACGACAGCTATAATTCTGGCATTCAGCCTTAAGCCCTTATCTTAAAACATGTTTTCAATGTCCACTGCACATTTGTCTCTTGGATTAAATTAGAATATGAGGGGAAACTAACCAGAAACATAAAATTTAGTGAACTGCTGCTTCTTTCAGGCGATCCTTACAGCCTTACCCTCAGAAGTCAACCCATATTCACTGACTCTTGCTGGGCCTTGAAAAAGAGAGAAAGCCTATTTGCCCTCAAACTAAGGTATAATTAGGTTTTAAACCCCTAAACACACACCAGAAGCACTGGCAATTCAGACAGCTGGAGAAGAGGAAAGGGCTGAGGCCAGAGGAGGGTGCAGAGGACAAGAAATCAAAACTGAAAATGGACACAATAAGACACACGCTGTGAAGCAGAGCTGCTGTGGTGGATGCAAGGACACAGTGGGAACTCAAGCCACAGCAATAGCATTCTGCTCTGCAGTGACCTCATTTAAAGACACAGAAAGCAAACAGACAGTAAGGACTTGATAGTAGAGACCACTGTAAACCCAGGCAGTTACTTGAGTGAGCAAAGACTTGAGTAAGATCACGGGCTTAGTCGATCCTAAGTTGGAAACCTATAGACTGCGTATTACTGTGTTATGAAATTACTCCAGAATAGTTCTGATTACGCCTAATAGTAAAAGTTAAACCAACAAAGCAATCTGGGGAGCGAGAAAACTCTACCAAAGTATCTTGATAACTTATTCAAAATATTTGTTTATAACTCCCTTTAAAATATTTCTGTTTAAAGTCAGTCAGGAGAACTAAAAAACCATAGTTCAACTTAAGTCAGTAGCAGTTTATTGCAGGAAAGGGTCTGACTTGCTACACACCAGGTGCCAGCCAGATGTTCTCCCTGCACATCAAATCCTCCGCACCAACAGCGCTTGTGTCACAGCGGCACCTCAAGGCTCCTACTGAGGTCAGCATCCCTTTGTACAGGCATGCACAGCCCGGTGCTGCCCCAACAAGCTTACAGCCTAAGCAGACAAGACAGGCAAAGGTGTAGTTATAGAAAAAGGCACTGTATGTAGGCAGTTTGCTCAAAAGCCGTACATTGGAGCGAGAAACTGAACTGGCACAAGGCTATCTTCTTTCAGTCATCTCTACTGATAAACATTCATCTTAGTTGAGTCTGGCTGGTAAATGTTTTGACAGTGCAGAAGTCAGAGTGAATGCAGTTCTTTTTTCATGGCCATCTAGAGACTCTGCAATGATGCAAGTCATCCTACGCTAATCAAAATCCACCTGTTATTCATGGTCCAACACATACAGCATTTTTCTGCAGAGTTTTAAAAGTGAGAACGGCTGCTGAGAATTGAGCTCATTATTAAAGGAGTAACATACATAAAAAATATCATAGCTATGTACTAGCTTTGATTTTCACCCCTTATTTAACCGTCCAAAACAACTAAGCACATTATTAGTCATTTAGAGTTTCAGTCCAACAAAATACTAAGGAAAACCTGAGAAATGATGAGTGGGGTTGCAGCCACCACAGAATCTTTGATGTGTATTTTATCTTTTGCCAGCCCCTGTACAGTACTGCCTGGAAATGCTCAGTTCGATAGGTCTTGCCTGTGACAAACTCCTGAAACTCTGAATATCTTGAGGGGTAGGAAACACTTCAACATAATTTCAACATTATTTCCACAAATCCTTTGAAATACAGAAAATCGTTTCAATGTAGAGGCAGTGTAAGATGAGGGTAACAGGACTAGAGATTTTTATGGTTTTTATGAAATCGTGACAGAGCGCTAAGAACATTTGTTCTCCTTCTTCATGTCCTGAGTCTTCTGACAGTGACTGCTAGTCAAGTATTCAATCCTGAGCCAGCATGGCAATCTAGTTAGTTTCAATATTAAGTCTGAAATCGGATTCCTTGATCCTATTTTACTTAAAGGGAAACTAGCTAGGACACGTGACTTCAGTCAATGAAGTGACACAGGTAACAGTAAAATTAATCTGAAAAACATAGAAGATGCGGGTCCATGCCAGCTCTGTAACATATGCATCTCCTCAAATAAAAATACTCTGAACAACTGTCACTGTCCTGTGAAAACTCTATAGGATTAAGAATTCACTTTATGTATTGTACAACATTGTGATACAATCAGCTTTTTATGAAGTTAGTGATTCACAAAGCACCCAAAATCAATGTATGATGGAAGTTACAAGAATTAAATATGATGGAAATGTACAAGTAAATGGTTGCATGATACACAAGGACACCAACTTGCTGCCAGCGAGTCACACAAACACAGAAAATTGTAATAACTGACACAAGAGAAAAAAAAGCAGAAAGCAAGATGAGGAAGGTACAGCTCTCTAAAAAGCCCTGTCCATCCTTTCACCAAGGAGTGGCTGGCATGACTTCAGCCTGAATTAGACACTTAAGAGACAACACAAAAACCCCAAACCTCTTGGCTCTGGTACGGTCTTTGGTTTTGGCCCATCTCTTACAGAATATCCTTGCAGATATTTCCCCCCCTCCATGGGTGATACTTTCTATCACATCTCTTCCTACTTTCTTGAATGACCAGCCACATTAAATATATTTTTACGTTAAATAAATTAATTCTTTTGAGCAATTTTTTTTGTGTAAGAAGTGTTTTCCCCATGAAGAATTTTCATTATTCTATTTAAAAAAGAAAACAAAACCAAAACCCAACTTTGTTTAGGCAAGCCTAAAACAAAGTCTAGTGATTTTAAAACTTAGAAGTACCACTGCTATTTCTTGTTCTTTTGTCTGAGCTGAATTTCAGTGCTGACAGGGGATATAACGCAACATTGGTGCAATCATAAGTAATATGAGGTGCTGTGGGACAAGGAAGATTATACCAGGGTGGGGGTGGGGTAGGAGGGTGGTGGTGGTGTGAAGAACAAAAAAAAAAACCCCAAACAACCCCCCCCCCCCCCAAACGATCCCCCAACAAACCCCCAAAACCAGAAAGTGCCCAAGAGACCTGAACAGCAACTTGCACGGAACAAACCAGCAGCATTTCTGGATCAGATGCTGTTGGCAGGGGGGTGGGGGATGGGGTGGGGTTGTATTCCCCTGTAAGTTTTTTCTTGGTTTCTAGGTGAACTACACGTTTTTCCCTTTTGAATTCATATTTTTGGAGTTTTTTGGCAGGGAAAGAATTTTTTCTTTTCAAAGTCTCCCTCCATTTTTCAACCCTCTCTATCTCTTTCAATAAACACCCAACACCTGCAAAGGCATATACTGCAGCATCTGATTTTCACAGCTGAGAGTAACTTTGGCAAAAAGGTTATTTTGTAGCTCAGAGTAAAGAAAATATGCTGTCAAGACAAACTACAGCTGTTTAAATCATTCCTCTGTGAAGCAATGGTTGCCCACAGGGAGAAGTCCCAGAAGTGTATTTTTGCGTCTGCAAATGCCTTAGCTGCTCTTCTGCCGAACACGGCATGGAGTAAACTGAGAAGATGAAGTCATGCTTCCACGGCTTGTGGTTTGGGTTGTTGTTGCTGGTTTTTGAGCAAATACTACAGAGGAGGACAGAACATTTCTCCCCCCCAGCCTCAAGCAGCCTCACTAAAATCAGCATGGCTGTACAAGCAGTACTAAGTGTTAAACAGAGCACATACTTTCTGGCTGTCAGTGGGTTTCTGATGTCGACTCCCACGTGCTATGGCATATCACAACCATATGGATGTAAGGACAGCTAACAGCAACACTAAGAAAACATTTAGGGATAATTCCATCTAGTTTTGCTCCAAGGGACTTTGGTGCCTGGACAGGGGACACCTTTGGGAGATCCCTATGGCTCTGGGCCAAATGCTATTCAAAAATGCACCAAATTGACCTGGAGTTGCTCCTGACAGCAGAGAGTGTAGAGTAGTGATTGCTTCTGTATCAGTGGCATGACTTTATGCCAGGCTGTGCTCTCTTGACTGTGGAGATAACAAGATTGTGCCTTCATCTCCATCAGACCAGTCTAAGGACAAAAGTCAGACCTAAACATCTATATTTGCCAAAAAAAGAGAAATTAAAAATAATAAGCTCCATTTTTCTTTTCAGGCAGGGCCAAGATGTACAGAACCTATACCAGGAAGGCAGGGTCATATAAATGCGTAGGTAGAAGAGAAATAACATCACTCGGAAATAAGGACTTCAGGGTAAATTAAAAAAGAAAACAGCTTTCAGTCTGCCATTTTCAACAAAGAGGTGCTAAGACCCATAACAGCGAAAGAAGGGGCTCTGAAGCAGCAGCCTGAAATTCAACAGCTTCTGTAGGAGTACAGCCTGAGCTCTTAGCTCTTGCTGGCACCACTTGAGCAGCATACGTTCAGGTGTGCACTGCCATTTAGGAGAGCTCCCTTTCCCCAAATGCCAAGAGGAATCTCCTCACAGCACAGATATATATATATATAAAAAAACACCAAAACAAAAACAAACAACCAAAAAGCAAACAAAAATCCTTTCAACCTTCACACACGTGCCAAACAATACGCCTCCAATTTGCAGAAATTGCTGTGACCCCCCACTCACCCTCAGGGAAACAAACAGGATCTCTGGATAGGCATTGGATTTGGCCATGCAGGGATGCAAGGACACACCACGCAGCACAGTCTGCACTCCCCCAGAGATGTGCTCGTCGGGATTTGTTTTAGAAGTCACTGATGCAGACTAGGGGCTCTGCCTGTCTTGGCACATCAGCTCTTTGCTTTCAGTGCTGGCTCTCCCAGGCACTGTGCCTACTTGTGTCGCTATAGCCTCTGCAGACAGAGGGCTGAGGAGCAAGTCCAGCAGTGCAGCCCATGGCTTTCTGCTACAGCCTTGCCCTGGAGGGCTGCGGTCATCCAGGACGAACGGAGACTGGTGGCTCTGCACAGCCTGGCTTGACCTCCTCCGAGCTCTGTGCGCCACATGCCATCCGGTAGACCGCTAGCCATTAAAGGCTGAGCTGAACATGCTGAAGCAAGATTTGTTAATGCAGCTCTTCAGGGAAGCGCTGGATTAGCCCAGATTGGCAGCTGGCATTGTGGTTGCACATAATGAATTATGTAAAATGGTCCTGTTGGTGTAAAGCAGATGTAGTACCACATGACTTCAGCTGCAGGCACAGCCAGGAATAAAACAGAGTAGATTCAGTTAGAGGGAGGATAAAAAAAAAAGGAGATTTCATATACTTCCCAACATGCACTGTATAATATTGCTTATTCTGATGATATTTGAAAACAACACAATACAGTGATTTCAGCATGAGAAGCAAGACAGATTTCATCACTTACAATTAGGGGAAATAATTTTCCTTTGCCTCTCTGTTCACAGTTACGTGACTCAGGAAACACCATATGAGCCTCCAGGAACAGCAATCAGCTATAGCCACTCTTGAAGAGATACTGAAGATAGTCTAATCATTTTCCATTTAAACAAAAATGCTTTCACCTAATAAGATTAGTCTATGCATTTTGATAACATGCTTCCCTTCAGAGTTAGGTCTTTTATCAACTTAAATGAACCCAGCTGCCAATTAAACAACTAGCTCAGAGACATTCATCAGCCAGCAAGAATAAATACAGGAAAATTAACCACCGGGAAGAAGAAAAGACAGGACAGCTAATGTTTTCAAAACAAATATAAATGACATTAATTTAGATTGAAAATTGGTCAAACATCCCCTTTAGATATTACACATGGAAACATTAATATTTGGAGAATATGACCACAGTCCAGTCATATCAGACATCTCTCACCATAGGCAACCTTCAAACGAGCAAGTGCTAACTGATGTAAAAATACATGAGGAATAATTTGTCTGCAGTGACTAGATAAAATGGCAAAGGCAGCTAGATACTCTGTACAGCCAGTGAAGGTAAAATCATGCAATTTAAGTACTCATTCAGAGAAGAGCCCTTCCCTTCTACAGACAGTTTTGCTAGACAGATCAGTCACAGGGAGCTCCCCAGTTGCTGACCACTACCAAGGTTTCCATTCCTGAGCAGCCTCATGAAGGATCTTGCCAAACCACAGCCACCAGTTCCTCTAAAGCTTATACTTTAAGTCTGCCACTGTCTGGGTTTAGGCTGAGACACAGAACTGAAAATACATTAATATCACTCATGCATGATATGTTGTCAAATGAGAAAAGATAGACTCCTGTCTTCATCTTCTGCGATGCTGCTCCACTATCCAGCAGCAGGAAAAGCGAGAACTTGCTGTGTGTTTGCCAGACATAAGTGGCAGGGCTTTTGGGGAATGTACTAAAATGGTTCTAGCCCCTCTGGACAGAGATTCTTCCCTGTGAAAAGGATGCACACAGAATCACAGAGTGGTAGGGGTTGGAAGGGACCTCTGGAGATCATCTCATCCAACCCTCCTGCTTGAGCAGGCACACCTAGAGCAGGGGGCACAGGACCGCATCCAGGCAGGTTTGGAATGTCTCCAGGGAAGGAAGATTCCACAACCTCTCTGGGCAGCCTGTTCCAGTGCTCTGGCACCCTCACAGGAAAGAAGTTTTTCCTCATATTCAGGTGGAACTTCCTGTGTTCCAATTTGTGCCCATTGCCCCTTGTCCTGTCATTGGGCACCACTGAAAAGAGTCTGGCCCCATCCTCTTGACCCCCACCCTTTAGATATTTAAAAGCACTGATAAGATCCCCCCTCAGTCTTCACTTCTCCAGGCTGAACAAACCCAGGTCTCTTACGAGGAAAGGCTGAGAGAGATGCTCCAGTCGCCTGATAACCTTTGTAGCTCTCTGCTGGACTCTCTCCAGTAGTTCCCTGTCTTTCTTGAACTGGTGGGCCCAGAACTAAACGCAACACCCTCCGCTAGGAAATTCACTTACGGATCACACCAGAATCAAACCTCTTCCTGCTCTTCCAGCACTTATATCCATCCACTAGATAAGATATGCAGACCGTGACTCCACTGCCAGTCACATGCACGTATCATTCTTCTATTCCTTTGCATTATACAATTTACCACTCATGCTAGTTGTTTAGATAAGATCAGTTTCTAGATGAAGAACAGCCAAAAAATTTGAGGCTGGTGGGAAGAATACAGAAATAAAAAGACTTGGTGCTTGCTTTGTTCAGTCTGCACTTCATGCTAACGGGAGATATCAGTGGAGAATCCAAGAGAGACTCTGGAGATTTCATCCCATCGCAGCTGATGTTTTAGACTTGGTCACACATACTTTGCAATGCATTTATACATATTACCTGGCACAGTACTATGATAGAAGGGTAACATGGAAGAAATGAGTTAATGGCTAACTAACATGGGGAACAATGCCAGCATCTACATGACAGTTGTTAACTAGCCAGGAGGCTGGTTAAACAGTAATAATCCAGTAATCCTATATTGCGGCCTCACATCTGTGATAGTTTTGACACATGCAAATCACTACCAAATAAGAAATCAAAGGGAAAAAGAGAATGCTCAACAGTCTGAGGAGGACAATGTCTTCATATCTGTCTGTTAAAATAAATTGTTACAATAAACTTCTATTTTTTCCACTCCTTCAAAGCCATAAGTTTTGGATTTGTTTTTTGCCTTTTAAATTGACTGTTTTCAAAAGAATGTATTTTGTATTTTCAAAAGTTACAGTCATCCCCTGTATGCTATGGAAGAGGAAACAGAGTATTATTAATGCTGCTCAATAGTACTTTGATTGAGAAAAGATTTACGAACAAGCAAATCAAATAGCACGGAAGTTGCCTAGAAATGTATGCTGCAGTATTTTATATTGCAGCATTCTGAGCTGCCTATGAGCTCTGTACATTTGGGTGATTTTCATTGAAATTCAGCACATTACGTTGCAGGCAGGAAAGCCTGCCAACAATTTTATTTTTAAGATGCAGCAGCTACATGACCCATTTATGCCTTCAACAACTAGCAACTTCTCCCTCAAAAAGAAAAAAGAAATAAAAACCAGTGCAGATTTCAGTACCTGTCCTCTGTTATGCTTTCTACCCTTGCCACACAGATGATGTGGGAAAGCAGCAAGGATTGACAGTGGACAGATATTGAGATCTGGCTGTTTTCCTTCTTCATTCTTACATTTTTAATCTCCACATGTCCAGAAGAAAAAGTGAAGGCCTATGAGACAATCTACTTTGTTAACTGTCAAATAAATTGGCATGTGCCTATTATTTGTTGAGGCCATTACAAAAAAGAGACCTTGTCTGACAGCATCAGGGTAACAGTGGCATTTGCCAACCCCTCTAAAAACAATGGGGTCCACTTCTATCCCCGTGCCTCCCAGTTATTGCTTTGGCTGCCTGTCGGTCAGCTGGTCCTCTCACTGCAGAGATGGCAGAGGTCTCAGGGGCCCATTATTTATATAACACTACAGTGGAGGAGAACAGGCTGTTCCTTAGGCTTCCTATGGCTCATGCTTCCAGGAAGAATTGCACTTACTGCCCACGGAAAAGAAGAAAGGTGGCTTGTCCAATTCCTCGAGCTGGGATGGACATGGCAAAGTCAGAAAGCATGAGGGGTGGGGGTGGAAAAAAAGAATTAAAAACCCCACAGCAGCTATATTGCTAATAGAAATGACCAACTGTGCTATGGGTAAGTATGTCTCACTACAGCACGTCAATGGGGAAAGTAAATGTGTTTCTTATGCATCTCTGGGACAAAAATACCTGTTTGGGGCAGTCTGACTCATCGTGACTCCCCACTGGAGTCCTTTAGCATATACACTAAGCTAAGTCACATTTTTAAAACCAGTATTAGAAATGTCAAACCTTTTAAACCTGCCAATGCCCCCCCTTCACAATAAGGTAGACCAAAAGACTGTTTTTATAGTCACAGTTTTTCACCTGCTTGGAAACTGTCAGATTCATGTTTTCAAGGTTCTCTGTACTGCAACCAGTACACACGGATTTATTCTTTTATTACTTTAAAAAAAAACAAAAACAAAAAAACCCAAACAACTGACAACTGGGACTCCAAGTGTTTGTAACTGCAGGAAGAAGTCAAGCTCACAAAAGTTTTTGCAGGAAGTGCAGGTATGCCTATTTCCACTGCTTCAAGACAGAAATCTCAAGAGTTAAATTTTGTGTATCTGCCAAGATAAATAATTTTATCCGATTATTTAACACTGCAATGGAGAAGTACTTGAGACTTCCTAGACAAGAAGAGTGCATGCTTACACCACGATTTACAAGGAATTAACCAGATATACAGTAAAACTCCCGCTGCCAAAGGGTGGAACTGCTTGTGGCTGTTTATGCATGCCCTAAAACCCCAGAGGACACTCAAGATCAGTAAATGGACATGAATGTAAGAGTATCTTAGCAGAAATTAAGGTTACAGATTATCCCAAAACTAGGGATTTGGGCCAGGTTTCTTGCTGTATGATGCCTGCATTTGCCTTCTGTTGCACATACAATATCCTCACTGTAATTCTATTAGCTGCACAAGCACACATGTAAGGGAAGAGCTAGGCCTTATTTATGATCCAAATGTGTCACAAATAACATCACATTTTTAAGCAGATTAACAAAAGAGTACTTATTTGATTTTCCACTCTACTTCTGTAGAGATGATTTGGACTCAACTTGATATTAACACTTCATGATTGCCGCTTCTCTTGACTAGAACTCCGAGCAAAACCTATTTATATACATATGTATTCAAGCACGTATATGAAAGCATATTAAAACATAAAAATTAGGAAGGCCATTGCAGTGGATGACTTCCCAGTAATGCATTTGGCCGATGTGAAAACTGACAGGAAAACATAAAACAAGGCTAAAGGAGTCCAGCTGAAACAGAGGGAACCCTCTTAACTGAAAAGAATGTGAATTAATTCACTTGTTACTTCTTCGAGGTTACTTTGGATCTTCACAATTAGTTCCTATTATTTAAGCAACCAGGCTTCTTTTTTTTTTTTTTTTTTTAACCTCAGGGTACAGCAGCTATGATTCTTTTTTTTGTTTGATTCCAAAAGGGAACTTTCTTAAAGAATAGTAAAATCTCTCATCCAAACTCACAAATTTCCCAATTTCTTGATACAGATCTCAGAGTCAGGGTTCATCCTCTATGCTAACTCTCAGGGCAGTCTTATGTCCAGAGGCCTCCTGGTGGTCCATGCTCTACAGTCAGAGTTGTGAAAAGCCGCTTACTGCCTCAAATGTTGCTGTGTATAAAAGGAAAGCCACCTGCAAGATATTTCCCTTTCTATCAGACTTTTCCAGCAACTTTCTACTGCGTTTGCCACTACAATGGTTAAAAGGCAGCCTTCCTAGGAGCAGCAATGTACATGCATGATGGGTGTCTGAGAATCCAGATAAACTGAACATCACTTGAAGCAGTTCCCTAAAAAGATCAAGGGACATAAAAGGTCAGTACAACAGGGCTTGGATTAATAATAGTCAATCCACTACTGTGATGTAGTGAATCAGATCTTCAGAGAGCTCTAACAAATTTTTCAGGCTTTCTATACTGCTGAATGTCTTTCACAAAGAATAATGCAAGGAGGAAAAGGAGGACACTGACTTTGGATTCAAGATAGGAACTACCAAAGTCCCAAAATATAGACAGACAAAACGCCTTAGTCACTTTAGAGAAGAAACAGTAGCATTTAAAAATAGGTGTCTAAATTCACAGGGTCATTGACAAAGAGGAGTATTTTGGAAAATTTTACTTGAAAAGCTTAATCTGGACAGAAAGCAGAAGCAACATAGGAAACCAGTTGTAAGAAATAAAGACTGAAGAATACTTAACAGCCATTTCTACAACAAACCAATGGGCCAGAAATCCTGGTAATTTATTCTGTGATTGCCCATGATTTTTTTTGTTCCTGGGGATGTGAGCCAAGGAATTTTGGGGTCTCTGTGCATAGCAGCCAGAACAAAGAATCCCCTTTGTATCTGTAAGAGTGCTTGCTCCTTTTATTTGCTGTTTTGAGATGGAAAAACACAAAGAAAGTTAGTGACAGACTGTGGCACAAATTATTTTGGTAAACTGTCTCCAGTGAATAACACCATCCTTGCTTTGACCGGCTAAGCCTAGAAATCTCTTGATCGTCTACTGGACCAAGCACACTAAGGAGTCCTGTGAATGACGAAACTAAGACAATTCTATGTCCTGGGATCTCTGACTATTCCTTCTATTCCTGTACAATTCTGTTCCCCTCATTCCTTGCATGATTTCTAGACAGAATTACACCAAGATTTTCCATTAACTTCAAATATACCTATGAAAGATCTTTTTAAAAAAGAAATCCTTGTAGTTGCTATATAACAACTTAAGGCAGTCACTTAATATTCAACTTTATTGAGTAACCTTTAATTTAATGAGCCCATTTCAAGTGTCTAAACACTCAAATTAGAGAGCACCATTTCTTTTCCTCCAAAGCCCTGCAGTAAATCCCATTTTCATCATATCCTTAGGTGATCAAGTAATGTTTCATTGTATTTTAACCTAAAACACACTCTGAAAAGGGAAGAGATCACAAAGCAATAGTCTCAAATGGATTCAATCAAGTTCCTGCAGTGAAACTAGTTTAGTTAATGATTACTTTAATCTTATCCATATTTCCTTTCATGTTAAAACATTTATTTGCTCTGTGCTACTAAAACAACAGGAAAAAAGAAAAAGGGCTTTGGTATTTTGTTTTACTTTTTTTCTTCTTCGTTCAAAACTCCCATGTTTTCATTACAAGAACTCTTCAGTAACAAAACTACATTTTATTCCTGAGAAAGCTTTCTTTTAGCAAGCAAATTATACACTATAGCGCTGAATTCTGAAAGCTGGTTGAATAGTTTACCTCTATCAATTCTGCCTTTAAGATTCCCACATTCAGTTAACCACACTGGTAGAATGAGATATCCAGGCAAAATGTAAAGACATCTCTTTTCTTTTGTAAAGAAGTTCTGCCGACAATACACCGATACAGAAGACATCCAAGCACTGGATCAACTGCAGTGATAAGACACCCTGGGACCACTGGCAAAGAAGTACATACAGGGAGAACATGCAAGAAATTAGAGAGTGCTTATTTTTTCAGAGGAAACTATCTGTTGTCTGGCACAGCTAGCTGTAAGAGAACTGATAAAAAGCAGCAGGGACAGCCTGTCAGCAAACAAAGAGGCTGGGAGTACATCGGAAGCCCACTAACCGCTTAACAACCAACACTTTCCCATTCACAGTAAGCGCAGGGCAAGCAGTAGCCTGTGCAGCGCTCAGAGCACACGTCAAGTAATCAAAATTTATCAGAACTAAGAGGACTGCCTAGATGCAAATTGACAAAAATACAATGACTAAAGTAGCTCTAGGCCAGACACAGAAGTGCAGAAACGCTCCTGTTGTTGAGTCACAGCAGCAGGGAGGTGTGAGTAGGTGTGAAGCAGTTAGAAACTCACAAACCTACCACAGGATGACAATTTTCAGAGATGACAAGTGATTTTTTTGCTATAAAATTGTTTGTAAATGACCAGTGCAAAAATCTGAACGCTGCCATTTCTTTTTAAAAGATAATGCTTGGCACCTTTTGGAGATCAGGTCCCTTTGGCTATGGCAGGTGACTAAAAAGTCACAGTCATTTTACCTGTGAAATACAGGAGGTCAAGATAACTCAATATGAAATGTCTTAACAGGACTTATAGCGCATGACCAGATAGTTCCTTTGTAATAAATATGCAAATTTAAGTGTTGAACCACAGTAACAATACCAATTGAAGTGACCCCACACTTTCTAGTATGGAAAGATCCATTTTAAAACAGAGAACAAATGATGGGTTACATGGAAGGGATTTGCTTGAGCCATGGCAATGCCATGTAGTGAGATACTCCTTGCTGCACATTACACAGCACTGCTCCAAGACTAAACGATTATCTTTCACATGACAGAAGCATTGAACACCCATGTAACTTAGTCTTCTGAATGCCATGACACTCCTGGCTGTACAATTCATGTAAGTACCCACAGGGAAGCACAGGGGGGGGGAAAAAAAAAAAAAAAAAGGTTTCTCGATTTCTCCAAGCACACAAACTACATCCCTGGCTTTTTGCTGCTGGAGATCACTCCTGCTAATCTCATGGAACAGAAAGTCATTCACTCCACTCTCCAATGCCTGCCAAAATTAGGACAGACCAATAGGTGAATCTAGCAAATATATTAGAAAATAAAATAATTGGAATAGAACATAGTCCAGGATGCATTTGCTTGTATGAGGAAAGTAAGTTTAAAATTTTGTCTTAAAATAGAAATCCTGAGTCACAGTCATGGCCAGATATGAAGGGGAACACTGATGTGTTTGATGGAAGTTGCTTTATATATTGCATTTAAAAAAAGCTGAATCCATAGATACTCACTTTAAATATAAAACTTACTGTACAGACTGAAAGAAATAGTGCCTGGCACCCCAAAGCAATACACTAGCTTGACCATATTAAAAAAAAAAGAAAGATGGCATTCATACCCCACTCAGTCATTATGGAAAGAGCTATTTGCATTCATCCTGGACACACCAGTAAAGTGGAAAATTCAAAGCAACCTGGATCTCTACCTTTTCTGCTTTTAAAGCCCCAGAAGAACTGTTTTTCAGATAGATCTCAGAAGAGTAGCAGCAATCTGGATACACTGTGCATGACTTCATATTTTGGTTTTACCCACTGAAAAGGCAAAAAAAAAGACTAGTTATTTCATAAAATGTTTTTCAGCCATCAGGACTTGTTTAATACTAGATTTGTTGAAACATATGGCATAACAGTACCTCCTAAACAGAGGTATTTAGTAAAGAAACTGATTATAAATATGGATCCAAATAAACAGCTTTCAACATGAAAAATCCTCCAGCTTTAGCTCCTTTGTTTACCCAGGCTAGCTCTTCCTTGGAGCACTGTATACCACAGATAGCTAATGGCTGAATGCAGATCGTTACAGAGCACCATTACTGTTAGCTTAAAACTGACTTTACATGTTCCCCTATCGCTATCTGCTTTGGCTCCCTTTTTCAAGAACAATTATTTGCCATCATATCATGCCCCCAATGTCACTTTTAATGTGCTGGCTATTATTCTCTAACTTAATCCATTTCACTTGGGAAAAAAAAAAAAAATACAAGCAAAAAAAAACCCCAAAACACCAGAGAACCCAGGAACTCAAACCACTGTTTTTTCCAAAGGGGATAACGAGAAATGCGAAGGACAGACTGCTGGCATGGGCAATGGGCCTAAAGATATCTGTTCAATGAGCAGATGAGCAGACATGGCACAGTGGCCAAGGTTAGCAACCCCAAATGGTCAACGCACACCTACTATACAATGGACTGAAACATCCATGAACTAGCTGTTGAAATCCTCGATTTATAGCACAGCACTGTTTTAGTGTCAGTCATCACTGGTTTGCATTAAAAGGCAGCGCATTAAACTGTTGCAGTTCAGCAATGAAAGCACAGGGACAGGCCAGATCACTGAAGGGTTTGACCTCTTTGGTCTTCCTATTCCCACCCATCAGCCAGAATCAAAACATTCTGAGAATCCAAATTCAACAGTTTGTTTAAAAGATTTGTCATGAGTCTTGCATACTTCCCTTGCCAGTTTTGTGAACCAGCATAAGCAACACTGCAGCATTTCACTGGTGTATTGGGGGTGGGGGACAAATACTGCTGAGGCCTGAGCTGCTCTGGAAATAGATATGTCCACTACCAGGAGAAATGTAAAATGTACATTTGCAATCCAACTTTATCACAATTCCAAATTTTACAAGCATTTTGTGCAAATTAAACCAAAGGATTGGGAGTAAGGTGTCTGCCTTACCACAGCAGCCTGACTGCAGTCCCATGACAGTGTTGCAGCAAGCCAGAGTAATTGATGACTTAGTCTTATCATAGCAACCATTTTTTTCTATTTTTTTTTTCTTTTTATTTTGCTAAAATGGGATTGGGTTTGAAAGGATTGGACACCTGCCACTTTCTCTGTCCTTCACTTATTGCCCATCTGCAGCTGACAAAAGTGTTAAAGAATACAAATAGCAGAAGGAAGAAAAGCAGCAAAAGCAGAGAAGCAGATCTTTTCTTTGATTTGCATAGTTTCCTCAGAAAAAAAATTCAGCAAAAGGCACAGATTTCCTCTCTTATGCTTGTTTCCCTAGTCCAAAAATTTGCCAAAAAGCTACTTGCAGAAGAATGAAGCTTCTCATCCTTGATATCAAGGACATCTCAAAGGCTTCAACCTTTAACGCAATGTGAACTTCAGTATTAACTTCACACACAGGTACAGGAGAACAGATAGGTATAAAGCTGCAAAACCCCAAGTGTCCAGATCAAACAAACACTTACTCTTTAATTTATAAGGATGTGGATGTAAAGCAGAAAATCTCAGGCCCTCTGTAGACAAGATGTGAGTTTAGGACTCATGAGAAAAAAGATCAAATACCACCTCTTCTCACCTAAGGTGTGACCTACAGCATTTTAAATTAGGCCTCTTCTAATCAATCTGGAAGTCACATCTCTCTACACTTGCCCTGTTGTAACAATTATTTAACAAAGTGAGCTTGACTCTGCCCTGTATTTTACATGCAGACAGTTCTGACTGAAGAACAATTTTTTTTTGTTTGCCTTTTTTTTTTTTTAATAAAAACAGGAAATACACATGGGTTTTTTCCTCTCAAAAGCCTCAGCCTGGTCTTTAGGGCACTCCCATTGACTGTGGGATGCTGCCACACAGCACAAGGACTTTAACTAGATTCTCAGGTGAATGCCCTAATCAGTAGAATATCAACTCCACCCAAGTGGGTCTCTCCTAACTTCCTTCACTCTTTTTTTTAAAAAAAAAAGCAAACAGGCCTTATTTTACTGTATTTATTATCCCAACAGGAAACAAGCCCAAAGTTAAGTCCCCAATGTACGTTCAAAGTTCTGTTAAATTCACCTTGTGGTCTCTTACTTCTAGCACTTACATTATGGATAACTCAAGGCTGCTCCTGCTGCAGAGGACAGCACTCCATCACAGGTGGTTTGTCCAGCCTACACTGTGCTTTGCAGGTGTATTTTTGAAGCTGTGTTTTGCATGCTTATAACAACTTCGCACATCGGTTTACAGAGACGCATGACCATTTAGGAACCTAAACCATCTTAAATACTTGCTATCAAAGAATGGCTAACCAGTCTGGAGTACTTTTACTTGAAATAAGTTCCCTAGGGAGCTTCACCTGCAAACTTCTATATTCAGCATTATGAATGTTATCATCTGATTCTGTGAGCTACAGAAGAGATGGCATTCAGTATGGGTGGGCAGAAGAACAGGGACACCTAGAGAATTGAAGAATAGGACACGCACACCTTTCAGATTTCTGTCCCTGCTGCCACGCAATACATCTGTTTGGACCTTAAGCTCAGCCCTCCTGCTCTGTCCCCAGAGCAGATAAAAATGACCTCCATGAGCTCATGATTCTTAGGACCAAAAGCAGAGCCTGAAAATCTTTCTCTAAAGCATGGTCCAGGGTCCTAGAAACAGTCCATATGAACTTTTATATCTTATCCTGCCGTTTTGGTATTTTCACCATGGCTTTTAGGTACTGGTGTTAGTCAGAACTAGCCCAAGCAAGGCTCAGCCCTAGACATACTCCACAGATCTAAAGTCTCAACTGAGCACTTACTTGCTTCTGAGCGAGATTTTATTCTTGATCTGAATATGGACATACCTAAAGAAACACACATTTAGGCATAACTGAGAAACAGTCCTAACAGCACCTATTAAAACTGACAATCCAGATGCAGCCTGACACAGAAAGTCCTTAAATCGCTGATTGCTAGAAGCTAAGAGAGCAGTCTGGGAGAGTTCTTGCTGTTCTTCCCTCAGCACTTAAAGGGCCACTGTAGAGAATAAAGACAATTGTATCTCATCTGAGAGCGCGCTTACTTTGTCTCATCTCCAGTCATACCTTTTGAGGACAGGGACCATATTTTCAGTCTGTACCTTGGCTTTGTGCCTTCTGTACTCAAACAGTGTCAAGGAACAGACCACATGGTGGTGGGGAAATGACAGACCTTTTCCACACTCCCAGGGCAAAGAACAGACAAAAGGCTCCTTGACATTACCAAGATCTGGCCCAAATTTTGAATAATTCCCTTTTTAAAAGTTGGAATAAAATCAGCTTTAGTGTTTTTCTTACCATACAAGTCACTGTAATCCCCTCATTACAAAAGGAAGCAAAAAAAAAAAAAAAAGCTGAACACACATCAGACAAAAGAAAAATAAACATGCTAGTTTTCCAAAAGGCCAGAACCTCAGCAAATCCAGCTCTTGCAAGCTAAGCTGAGTGCACAGCACTATGACAACATCCTCCTGGCACATTGTTTAAGGCCAAAAGAAACCAGTAAGTGTTCATGTGAGCTCTGGGAACGCAGCAGTTGCTGCACCTACCATCTGGCTGAAGCTGAGAATCTCTTTGGAAGACACTCACTCTTCAGAAATATCTCCTGGTTCCCCATCAAGGTCTACACACAGAGCACAGCCTGCCATATTCTGGTGATAACCAGAACCACACAGACCTACAACTGTCTTCAAATTCATCACACCAAGAACCTTCTGTTGAGCTAATTTTTTAAACTTGATTGATTATCAACCTGCCTGCAAGGATTCTGTCAGCAAGAGGCTGAAGCACAGAGTTTCCGCTTCTGAATATCTCCTTCTGGCAAAAAGTTCACATCTAAGTGACTTACCTGCGACAAGATAAACACATTCACAGCTGGATGACTTCTGATAGCCAGATCCCCAGGTAGGACCAATCCTTTTTTCCTAACTGTGACAGCTATAAGGAGTATGCCTCTGTAGGAATTTAGACTAATTCTTGATGAAACCTTACTGAATGCAAGTGATAAGCATATTGGACATAGTTTGCTCATCTTTACCAAATAAATTTAAGCTTATATATTCAATGAGCTGATTTTCTTTCCACTAAATGCACAGTAAAGACCATAGTGTACTTGCCACACAAACTACTCCATGTTTTTATTACCTCGAAATATCAATCTAATTCCCTATTCAGGGAGCCTTTCTACTCAATTATGATAAAATTGAGTGCTTTCCTTCCCCCCTGCCCAGAAATAATCTTTTGGCCTGTGGCTCCAAATCCACTTGCTCCTCTGCATTTCTTGGCCATTTCTAAAATTGTGTTTATTACAGCTATGGAATTGATTTTGTGCCTTACAATTACTGCTGGGTTTGCCACTCACTATGCCTAGTCATCATTTAGAGATTATTTGCCAGCCTATCTGGAGATATAAATACAGATAAGTAAGACAGACTCACAATTCTAGAAATGGCAAGCCAGTAATGAATTGAAGGCAAAGCTCAGAGTAAGGCGGGCAGCCTTGCCACAAGATCGCACAGCAGAAGAAAGAAATATATGAATTCCAAAGCAGATTTGCACATTTATTTTGAACCCTTTAGTATCACCTGCCTGACACCTTGCAACAACTGCTATATATGACCAAATCATCGTGGCAAATAAACTACTATTTCCTAATAATACAAGCAGTCCTCCTAAGGTAGGCATATTCAAGAGAGGTTAATAGCAACCTGTTAAAAAGGTAACTATCTGCAACATATTTCAGTATGCAAAGCTTCAGGCAAAATGTCTGTCAGCAACATGTAAACTCACCTCCGCTTTATCTCAGAGGTAGAATTATTTCTAGCAAAGCTCGATGAAATGTTAAGCCTTGTTTTTTTTGTTCAGTTCACATGGATGCCTCTCTTGCTGACCAGACATTTCATAGCTAACAATTATGTCCCTAAAATTGTCAGATACTGCTCACAGACACTTTAAGGAACTGTCAAGAACCACTCAAGGATCCCCCTGCGAAAATCATGTCTAATGCCCAAAAGTAGTTTTCTTACAAATTACTTTTTAAAAACGGTACGTTTGGGTCTTTTCAACCACTTAAGAATGTTGTGGATTTAAAAGAGGAAACAAAGAAGGGAAAAGACAACCAAGTTCTTTCCTTCCCATCACTCTCAAAATAATCACAAGATTAAAAAAATTAGGGTTTACGGGTGGAAGGGAAAAATCAGTTATTTAAAATACCAAAACCTAATAACAGAATTCAGATTGTGCACTTACTGCAGCAGAGGCCATATGTGCTTGCAAAGCTTTTAAAACAGCAGAACTTTTAATATTACTAAGATCCAAGTGTCAGGAGAAAAACTAATAATTGAGGGTTTTTTTTCTCAATTTGAGTCTTACCAAAGTACGAATTGAACTTGCAGGTAAACACAAAAAACTTATACTTGTGTGGTGTCAAAGATATCTACAATTCCTTAGCTTTTTTCTTCTGTAACAACACAGGCTCATTAAGTCTAATTTTCTTAAAACAGATTCAGATGTAGCCCTAGGTGCCTTTATGCCTAAGAGTTTTAAGCAACTAAGAATGACCTATAAACCAGAAAAATCTTGCTTTCTACTCTTGTGCCTTTAGAGCCACTAGCAAAGTAGGCTTTAGATACCTACCAGCTTACAAAACCAAATCAAACAAAATCAGCCACACACTGAAAACCACATTGTCAAGATTACACTGAGTACTCACACCATCTACTAAGGAGTTTGTGGACACTTATGATCCTCTAACTTTGTGATGCAGGAAACTTAATTTTGCCACCTCACCGTGAGATTTTTCGGCTTATATTTTGCAGCATGCACTACATAGGAAGTCATAGAAGATGTGCATACTTAAATCAGCATTACTTCAAGAAACTTCAGGCTTTCATTCTGGGCTCCTATACATACAAATTTATTATCAAGTTAGCAATTGTAGTGGCCAAACTAAGAACACTGAAATGAACAACTCATTCAAACTACTTGCTGTAGTTTGCTTAAAATGTTAACTCAATAACCATAATAATGCGATACTAAAGCAACTGCTAAGAAAAATTCAGCCATGCAACTGTATTTTTTTCTCAGTTAATAAATACCTACACTGTCTTAAACATAACCCATGCATTAGAGAAAAGTATGTGTTCCTACTCATTGCCCACATCTCTTCATAAATTGATTCTACCCCATGCCAACATACACAGATACAAATGGAGACAGTCTGGGAACAAAGTGTTTCTCTAGTAGGTAAAACAACGATCCATGGTTAACCTCAGAAATTCTGTAATGTATTGTATCTATTCCTTAACATACACTATATTAAACATAAGCAATGAAGTCACACACCCGTTATTCTTGTACAGGAGCAAGTTCTTCTCTGGCCCACAGAGAAAGACTGGAGTGACATCTGCTGTTTTGCATGCAGTTTTAGGAACAACATTTTTCCATTTAGCAACAACGTTTTCCCATTCAGCAGTCATTTTGATTAAACAGATAAAATGGATCTTCTTAACACCTAAAAACAGGACACGTGCACTCACTCACGCTGCTCTCAGAATGCCACTATTCTGCTGAACACTAATATAAAGAAGTCCTTGAAGAGATTTTTACATTCACAAAGACATCAAGTGCATGCAGCTTTTCTTATTTGACACCATAACATTGCAGTACTCAAAGGAGGATTTTACACAGCAATTTTCATTATTAAAAATCTAAACTAATTTCTCTGCTGCTTTGCTTTGGAGATTAGTACTTCCTTTGGAAAGGCCTGCACCATATCAATAAAAAAAAGAAGACAACTGAATTATTCAATGCAGAGTTCAAGTATTCCACTTTCTTTGCATTTTGGATTATATTCTTCTAATAACCAACACCTAAACTGGTTTGTTTCAAAGGTAAGAGACAGCAGGGACATCTTCAACTCTCTCAGTTACTGCCTGATTAATCGTGCTTCAGCTGAGAGCAACTTTGAATTAGCAATGTTCCCAGCTGGGGAACATTAACACATTTGACTGGCCAGACCAAACATTTCAGTGCCTACTGAAAAAACATAATTTATGGACAAAATCATGTTTACAAGTAAAGCATCACAACCAGGCAGTTCAAGATCTGATTCAGTAAAGATACCTGGGCCAAACACAAAGCATGGAAGTCTGCAACACTGATCACAGAACTACATGACACTTCAGCAATACAGTGACAGGCAGTTTCGGAATATGCTCTCTAGGATCCTGATTTTAAACATCCAAAGAGAACTCAGGAACAAATTAAAACACTAATTTTCCTTTCCTCACCTCTGTTGGCTGACCCCTAACAAAGAAGAAAAACAGGAGGCCAGGGTTAAGACATGTAAAACCTAGTGAAGAATTTATCCTACCTTTGTTAGCTACAGAAGAAATATTTGCTTGCTTGCTTGAAAAAACGAAGTAATGGAAAGCAAAAATGAGAATAAAGGCTGGCATAGACAGACAGCCATGCCACACACATCCCTGTTTAGGAGGCACTGTACCAGTACAAAGTAAATATAAAAAAAACTCACTTTTTGGAGTCACCTCATGGATTGCAACACTCATGCGATGACAGAAGGGCCGTGGGTCAGATCCTCTATCTATATCACATACATGCTTGTATCCTCAGACCACGCTTAAGGAGGCTTTTATCGGTGCAGGTGGGCGGTCTTCCCATCTGGACTCCAGCCAGGGAGCCCCACATGAAGCAGGTCTTGGGCCATTCCCCTTCTCAAAGATACTAGGAAGCCATCTCAGCCTTCCCAGAAAGTACCCATTTCAAGAAGCTCCTCAGTCCTTAAGCACGCCTTTGAACCCTTGTTTCTCCACACGTAGGTCCCAGTGATCTGACTCTTAAGGGAGCATGGCACACCTGCCCTAGGTAACAGCCATCAGCACCCACACCTTTACACAACCCACATCCAATAGGAGTTGCGTTTTTCTTTGCCCCTCAGCCATGCCAGCTGCATCTCTGCATAAACACATTTAAGAAAGGGCAAAACACCCCTCAGCAGCGAGGAGGAAAAGTGTGAGAAACACAGGGGGAGGAGGTTTATCTCAACCCAGGAAGTTTTTCATCCTGTTTTCTCCCCATCCTGTTGAGGCAGGGAATGAGCAAGCAGCTGGGTGGGCAGCTGGCAGCCAGCCACAAACAACCCAGAGATTCACCTGCAAAAGCGCACTCGTAATACAACCAAAATGTGCCAGAAACCCTAAAACAAACCCTGCTAGAGCTTAGGGTCTGCTGGCACACGAACAAGGAGTAATAAATAAGGGTGTAATAGTTTTGCTTCTGCCTCTCAAAGTCACAAAGTCTTTCAAGAACTGGAACTACCACAGTCCCTACAATTCCCTGAAAATCACTCGGTCCTCACCCTTGAGTACACCATCCATGAGCAGAGGATCCTGCGTAGCCCCCCCCAAAGTGATGACTCAGCAAGACTGAGTCATCACTACAGACTAGGGAACTCCCTTCCCCGCCCCAACCTCCCATCTTCTTTACCCAATACTCACCAGGTGTAACAGATCAGACTAACAGTATCATAAGCCTTAAGGGAGAAGATACTAAGGATGGCTTTTAAAGATTAAAGAGAGATGATTCAGTTTCTCTACTTGAAAAAAGACATAGTCATTTATAAAAAGAAAGTTATTGATGAGAAATAGCTGTTGATGCTGTGGTATGACAAATGCTTAGCAGACAACATGTAATAGTGTTATTATAAAAATAAGCAGCTAGTGTTTAATGTGTATTAAGAGAGCTGATGTTGTCGAGACAGAAAGTAACAAAGACACCATTAATCGGTTTGCAGAAGCCAGACGGTACATAGCTATGGCCTTCAAGGCACATGATGAAAGCTTGAATAAAAGGTTTTCATGGCCAAGCAGATTTGAAAGTTCAAGTTTTATAAACTTTATAAGATGTTTGTAGTAAGGTATGAAAATAAAATTCTGCAGGAGGTACATCTACATGATATTTATATATGTTTAATGTAAATCTAGGTCAAGAATAATGGAAGTCAGCACAGTTAAAGATACAAAGTGTCCAGCTCAATGCTGGAACCTATTCCACAATTAATTTTATTGGTGTCTGGACTAACGACATGGTGCCTTTACGTATTCTATGACTACATTTCTGCTTCCAGCATAAAGAATAAATCTCTATATACTTTTGAGCTTATAATGTGCATGACTGATTTATACAGTGCAATGTATGTATATAGACAAAAAGTAAAGGTATTTCTTAAATGAGAATTTCAGATCACAGTGTTACTGGCCAAAAAGTTATTTAATAGTACTGTGGAACTTGTCTCTGCTGACAAGCAGGTAGAAATGACTCCTCTATACATTACTGGATAAAAGCTACTGAAGTTCTCAAAATAAACATTGTGACTAGCAACTGACTTCTCAGAAAGCCTGTCTGCACAGATTATAAGCATGCTGGAGGCAGTCTCTTTGCAATAAAAACAGGCTGCTTCTGCATCTTCAGAACAGTAGTAAATGCAAATCCAGTTCAAGTTCTTCCTATGACATTGATTGACTCATGGATATTGATTTTTCTGAGATTGAAGAGTGTAGTACGTACATGACTCAGTTCACGTGGCACTGCTGAAAATCTGACAAATACTACATTTTGCTCCTCAGCACAGCAAAATAAGGGCACAAGGGAAATTCAAAAGTTCAGGTTTTGGGTTAGGTGAGTTGTTTTGTACATGCTCTACTGTGCTTGCAATATTTCAGGCAGTATTTTTCTTACAAGCTTTGACAACAATAAATACTCTCTTCCCTCACTGGGACAGATCTAACACTCTAACAGCTGGTTAGCCTAAAAATGCCCAAACACTTTGAAAAAAAAAAAACCGCAGCATTACACTACCAATACACTAAGGTTAGTTTTCCCGAACTCATAAATCTGTTTCTACGCTCTCTTCAAGGATTAGCGTCATATGAACATCTGGTCTGAAGCACACACAGAGGACAGACTCTGAAGACATACATGATGCCGTAAGGATTGCTCAGGTGTCTGACAATGCTCATCTTGAAGTTCAGCCATTCCTGCACAGGGCTTTAAGGTCACATTTCTCTGGGTGTGTGTACTGAGATCTAAGGCAATAAATTAGGTTACTGTTAGCAACAGTAATGTATTGTTGCCGAAATTTCAGAGAAAAAGGAAATGCAGCCAGGTTCAATATACAGGGAGAAGAGGGGAGTTCTACTTAGCCAACTAGTTGAAGGAGTCTACATAAATCCTGGCCAAAGCTTAATGAAATGACTGTAATATTTTAGCAAGGATTTGAGTTTGTTTTGAATTATCTACTTCTTTGCTCCCATGCAGCAAGTAGTTCTTCACTTTACATCTGGATCTTACTTAGAACTCCTCACCCACAGATCTCCATTCCTTAAGAGTTATCTTTGTTCCCATTTTATAGATAGGAAAATAGACAGAAAAAGACTTCAGATACGGCTCAGAGTGACTCTATAAATTCACAAATCAGTAGCAGAATCAGTGAAAAGCAGGTATTCTGCATTCTTTGCCAATGTCAAAATAGTAATGCTTAACAGTATGTCTACTTGAAATAGGATGCAGTAATAGAAATACTAAAGATCCCTAAATTAATCAGCATTTTCAGGTCATCTTCACTTTGAAGTTTTAAACACCAAATGCGAACTGAAATACCAAATGAAAACTGAAATACTGAACTGAGGAGCAACTATATTAAATTGGCATCTTACTTAAATATGCTGACCTGAGTGATTATAATATCAGCACTTCTTTTCGCTCCTGCTAGGCCTGGAGCACTAACACAGCTGAGAAGGCTGGAGATGAATGTTCTTACTCCTTGTGCATTACCAGTATAATTATTAAAATTTAAATTAATAGCCTCTGAGCAATCTGTGGAAGTCAACAGACACGACTGAGGTCACGATCAGAAAACACTTGTCTCTTACTAATACCTGTCTAATGCTAATTTTTCCTACTGAACAAACTTTAAATTCCAGGGGGAGCAGGAATAAAGCCATTGTGGCTTCTCAGAGGACTTACAACTGGGGATATTTCAGGTTGTCAGTTTCAAAACAGAGTGAGGGGGAATGCCACTATTTTTGCACCCAAGTTGTACCAGGAAACATAGTAGTTTAAAGTTACTTTTATGTTGCTCTTGGATTGAGAGTCAAAATTCTATTTACTTCCATTTTACACAGTACCCAAAGTTGTATTCCTCCTGTGCTACCCATTAAAGATAGGGTAACACTAACCACTCAAGCTTCAGGAAGACAGTAGCACGACCGAGAACTGAACCTGAACTGCCCATAAGTAGCAGTGTCAGCTGCTTATTTATCCTTTTCAGTCACATTGGGAGACAAAAATTCATTGTTATTAAAACTATCAATGTATGAGAAAATCTTTGGTTCAGGTATAAATGAATTTTTACCTACTCACCAAAAATGAAATTTAATTTTTTTCACAGTTTTCTAATGTGTGATTTTTCTTAAAACTGCGGGGGGGGTGGGGGGGGTGGGGGGAGATAAGAATCAGAGGTAAGAACTGTTTTATAGGAGCTGTGAACCGACCTTCAGACACCAAGACAAAAGAACACTAGCAACTACCACTTAAATATTGCTTTAATTTTCACTTCACAGCTGTAGTCACTGAACTCAACATTTTTGCACTGCATAACAAGCTGCTATTATAGGAAGTAAAATACTCTAATTCAACACTGAGTTAGAGACTCATAATTAGATGAAGTATTACCAAGGTTCTTCTGTGCTTTAAGATATACACCATTGTTTGGCTTCGTTATTCCTGATGTTTTCATATGGTTCATGGTATTACGGGAGGATCAAGATATGAAAGCAGCCTTTTTAGTTACCAACTTTGAACATCCTCCATGTCAACCCTTGTAACATTCTTCCACAAATTCCTGAAGGATGCTTTATAGCACTAAAGCAATCATTTCAGGTCATAAAAAGATAAAGAACTTGAAATAACTTTTCATTTTTTCCAGTGAGAAAATGATTATTTATGCTCTTAAAATGAAAACGACTTTGTACAAAAGGTCTGGAAAGATCTGGTTTTAATCACAAATTTCAAGACTGAGTTATACAAAACAATTCTACTGCTTATTATGCAGTAAATATATTAAAAACTTACAAGTCCAGGAAACAAATAAGCAGACTAGTCTATAACTAACTTGGATGTTTTCTGGAAAAGCATGTCATGAACAGCTTGTCCCTCGTGACTGAAAACAAAGTGGGAGAAGAAAAGGGGCAAAGAAAATGAGTTTAAGCAAGAAACTGTAACACCCCTTTTGATCTTGCATGAAAGCTGAAAATGAGAAAAAGTTTCGATCATTCAGTCGACAGCCTTATTTAAAGATCAAAACAAGCCTGAGTAGCTTAAAGCCTTACTTCATTAAAAGAAAATAAGCTATGCACAGGCAAAGAGTTAATTGAATGGTAAGTGGGACATTCTTTCTTGCAGCTTTGCTCAAATGATAGAAACATCATTATCTATAAACTGTCCTGTATTCTACGAAGACAATCGAAGTCCACCTTACAGAAGTCTTTTTCACACAGTCTGCCATTTCTTTTCAAACCTTCTATTACTTACCTGCTACCTTAAGATCTCCAGGTTGTGTTTTAATAATTTGCTAAATAAATTACATATATGAATTAAAAATCTTCCAGCCATTTAGAAACAGAAAGTGCATATAGTATGTGGTGACAAGATCTTCAGAACAAAATTTGAAAACAAGTGGCTCGAGATATTTGCTAAGCAAAGCCTTCTTTCTTACCTACAAAATTAAAAATACCATTGATAAAGTTCTGCTGCAATACAAAAGTCTGGCTGAATGTGTAAAGCTTTTGCTGAGACTACATAAATTCTCATCCGTGACACGTGTTTTCTCAGCAAGTGAATCCATTTTCCCCATTCCTTTGAAGATGCCACAGAGCTAGCCAACATCCAAGACTTTGCTTAACGCAGAGGGAATATCATACGGGACTCCTTAAATTCAGCACTTATTTACTGAATAACATTCAAATCTCCCAGAAGGACATGAGAAACTCAATTTTTGACGTTCATTCACTCTTGAATACTTGCAAGACATATGTACTATGATTCGCTGTATATTTGGCTAATCAAATATTTAACAGTTCCTAACAAAATATTACACACGTGAAAACGCTTGAGGGCACAGTAGATTAACAATCAGAAGAGTACTTAATGGGCAAGTGTTTGATTTAAAATTTGTCTGTTGTCCATATTCTAACCATTTAAAGTATCTTAACATATTGTATATTACTCTGCTTTCAGTTAAGTATCTTGCTGTGCAACACAATGTGCATAAGGTCAGAGCTAATTTTGATCTTTAATTACGTACGAGATATCCAAAATCAGATTGGCTGTCTCCAGAGCTACTTGTAGGCCACTACACTTTGCAGCAAAACAGTCCAATGCCAGAAAGTCAGCAACCTTTACGGAGCGGTCTTTAAGGCAGCCCTGTATAACAGGAGAGCCAAGCGGGCCTTGCAAAAGCCTCCAGTTGAGATTCTCAGTGCTACCATTAATCCCACAGCCACATTTTGAAACTAAATCTGACCAATTAGAGACAGAGGGAAAACCTGATGGAACAAACCAACAGTGTCCATAAACCATGTCTGTAAGAACTTCTCCACCATCATGATTCAGAGAGCAAGCTACGGACTCCAGGGAACGGCAAAAACCATCAGCTACCAACTGGTATTGTGTACGAGAACAATCCATATCTTTAAAACTGCTGGCAGAGAGATTACAAATCTAAAAAAAAATAAAATCAGAAAATTAGAACACTTACAGAAATATTTTTAAACATATATAGTACTGTTACTTTTTTTAAAAAAATGGTTTAGTCTTAACTAAAAAAATTGTTCGTGTGATGGTTATTCCACAATAGGAAAGATTTATAGACAAGTCAAAGCTGAGTCCTGCACTATTACCTTTCAATACAAAAATCCTACATATTTTTATTTTAACCCTTAAAAAACAAGCACTTACTATAATAGATACCTAAAGAAAGATTAACAAGTACAAATATGATATTAACAAAAGTCTGAAAAAGATGTCATTAGCACCAAGTACTTCAAAAAGACACCTTTGTTTTATATTAGACAGCAGAAATGGCACATTTATTAATCTAGAAAAGACAATTGTTTTAACTCTAGCAGTGATTCTACGTAAATCCTTGTTTCTTAGGTATATTGAGCAGCTTTAGAAAACCTCGTGTCTTACATACCTTGTGTCTTATGTACGAAGCCAAGTGAGTTTCTGTACAGCCACCTCCTAACAATGCCAAAGGTTCCTTGATCGTTAACTGTAACACATGTTCTGCAGTTTCACAGGCGCGCTGAAAACCATATGAATTTGTCGTTAGACATACCGTGATTAATAGGATTTGCCCCCACTGAAAACTACTGGAATAAAATTTTCAATAGTTTCTGGGACAGACTTCATAAACTTGAATTACATGTGGATACAAAGCTGCTGAGTGATTTCCAAAACCATGTTTACTTAATGAGAAATTGTCTTTATTTGTCCACACTTGGTATGAAAAAGCAGAAACAAAAAAGCTGTATTTTATTCCTTCTTTTTGCAAAACAGGGTTATACCTAAAAAAAAAAATTTCAATCGGTATCAATGACATTTCTAGAGCAACTATTTGATGCAAAACTATGCCTGACTACCACTGAAGGTATTTGCTGCTGGCCTTTTGCTGGGCCATTTTTTCTCTCTGCTCTCATAGACCAAGTAATGAGAATGAAAATGTTTATCCAGCACTGGCCTCAAGAAGAGGTGAAAAATGTTTCTCTCTCTAAACAACTTCCCGCATTAAAATAGAAGCATTAAATGAACATGAGCACTTCAAGGATTTTGAAATTCTGGAAACAAGAGCATTTCCGAATTGCTTTCTTGAAATTGTATACCTAAACTCTAACTAAGCGCCATTTATGTACCAGAAAATCAGTTTTCTAAACTCACCGCATCTATATTTCTCATTACTTTTTCCTTCATTAAAAACATGACTTTTCAAGAAAGATTTCAGGAAAATTTGCCTACCTTCAATTCATCCCATGCTGTTTCATTTCTGTTACAGAGTAGCAAGCTGCAGACAACGGTGTCGTTAGGAATCAGATGCACAAAACGTTTTGAAGCAAAACTCTCAACGCGCACATCTTTCAAACTGCCGTAACAACTGGGAGACAACGAATGTATGGAAGCTATAGGCTTTGAACCTGTCCAATTAAGAGAAGCAGAAAACGGTATGTATTACTGTCATCAGAAGAGCTACCTGTTGCAGTTCATAAAGCATAAAGTTTTTTCCTCTTAGCTTTTTAAATTATGTATGTTCTTCAATACCTAACATGTCAATCTACAAAGGAAATCACAAACAGAAACCAACAATGTGCAAGACTTCATGACAGTGTAAGATAAAAAGAATAATTGTTTTATTCCCATTAACTAAGAGTTTGAAAATAATCTACATCTGCAGTTACTATAACTGGATATTCCTCATGCAATAATCAGCAATCACGTGCGCAGTCTGTCATCATTAGAGCCTGCGAAAGACCAATCTCACCTTAAAAAAAAAAAATGGTTTTCAGACTAGAAAAAGAACAACTCTTGCTCCGCTGCTAAGGTAGGATACAGACAGAAATAAGAGAGCCCTTACTCTGCAATGACACCAACCCAGACAGGTTTTCATTACGAGATGAACAGTAAGGACAGTTGTTTAGTAGAGGAAACTCATGTTACCTGTCATCTGACTCAGAGGTTCCATCAGAGATAGCCCAGCTCTGTCCACAGCCATGATGCTGTTATCCTTCAGATACTGTTTCAAGGACGGATGGATAACTTTCTGGCACACTACAAGGCCGACCTCATCATTGACCAGCTGCTTTCCTACATCAAGCAACTGATTCAGCTCCGCTGTTTCTAGAGAAATTCCGTGATGGACTGTTATAGTTCCTTCTTCAGGGCTGAAGAGGTCTCCTGACATGGACACACAGAAAAGTGCTATTTTGATCAGATCTGAACAAGTTCTTTTGACAGCAAGCGGCTTTGCCAATTGAATTTCTGGTGTTTCTATCAGTAGTCCAGGAAGAACTGTAGAATCCACAACTCTTCTACCTTTCACAGGTACTATTATACACTTTCCTAAAACAGCATTAGTCTCAACATGACATGGAACAGTAAACAAAAAAGCCTTTAAAATCAGCGTGGTGAGATGATCAACTTCTGGTTTATTAAGCATGCAAGCAGGTTTGCTTGTCAATACGCTACGTACCAAACAAAGAAGAGTCTCCAGACTGCCAAAATCCACAGACACTCGGCAACCACAGGCCTCAGATTTGAGGTAGTCCATACATAAACTCAAAAGGTGCTTGCTTATTTTAATGACAGTGCAAGAAGCAACATTTAGGCTTTTAAAGTTTTCAATCAAACTACAGCAAAGAACACCAGTAAATAAGCCACAGTCACTGAAGCGGGATACATGGTTCTGTACAGAGGCCATCAAAACACTTAACACAGGATGACTGACAGAAAGACGGCTGAGTATGGCTGAAGATTGTGAAGTCGTACAAACATAGCCTCCCACACCGTTGTGGAGCTGTTTGAGTCTACCAGCAGGACCATAGCAAGATTTTAATATTCTACTTAGCAGAGACAGTGACTGACTAAGTGTTTCCTTAGTTAAAGCTTCACTAATAAATAACGGAGGCTTTTTAGCTTCAAGACGAGACATTTTCAAAGTAAGATTTTAATTCTGGCCAACAAAACTATTTCATTTTTACTTGGATCTATAATTCATCGCACTTTTAAGATTTATAGTACAATTTAATTCTTTGCAGCCAAGGATTATTATTTTAAATGTGAAACAGTACATACAATAACATTTCTGTGACTCTTAAAATGAGGATTAAATCCTGTTATGAAATTGGTACACAATGACAGCAGTAAGGTATTTCATTCATGATGATCTTCCTTTTTAGCTTCCGAATGCCATCGAACAGATTTTTTTGCAACAAAGTTTACGAGCATGCTTCCAAAATGGACACCTATAAGTGACAGTCCTGCCACAAGCAGAAAGTTCCTTCTACTCCAGCTAGCTTTCCTCATCTCTTCTGGCAACGCTCAGGGATGAAAAGCTTCAAAGCTAATTATACCTACAATAAAACACATAAAGGTGTTAGGATAATCTTATGACAATAATGCATAGCTTGAACTGCTATTTTATTTTTCACAAAAAACTCACATAGGGACAAATACCAAACTACAATGCTTTTTATTTGAGAAAACCTATTAATATTGTATATACTACAAGCATATAGTACAAATTATACATGGTTGTTAACAATTTCAGTTCAAAGCACCAGTTTATATACTGTTTTACCCATAGGTCTATAAGTAACAGGCCACTATAAACTGCACATAATTGTATGAACGTGTCAAAATTGTGGTGATGTTAAGCTGGTTTTACTCGAGAACAAAAGAACTGAACTACTCAGCACTGCTTCCCAGGTAACCGCTTCAGAAACAAAAGCTTTTAATGTTCAAACAACTTTTCAGCATGAGGCAGTGGTTTCTCAAAGTTTCTTACTTCAGGATGCCCAAGATATACAATTTTTTTTTCAGTTCTTAAGCACTTCAGAACTTAAAGGGATATTTATTTACATTTCTACGTAAACGTACAGTATTTAGACTTCTCTCAGAGTTTCTTTCCTATTGTAATAACCATTCCTACTAACAAAGGATATGTAACTACATAATGTCACAATTATTTCTGGGCAGTTTTGAACATGAAAGGACGCTTCTGCAGACCCGGTCACAAGAGTTTGACTACTGCCCTGAAGTTCTTGGAGTTTGGTTTTAAATATCTTTAAGACCCATAATACCATCACTTAATTGATCCTATCATACGGGATTTAGTAGTAGTTTTTGAGATGTATGGTGCATTTTTTGGGTCCATGTAACTACCAGAATAACTCAGTGGCAAAAAAGAAGACCAAAGTTGGAGCAGTAGGACTGTATCTATTAGAAAATTCTCATTTAATTGACTCATCTCCTGCCTCAAAGATACAGACACAACTAATTAGGCAACTTACCCACAATACACAGCACCAATGCTATTTTTCTTTACTTTTGTGATCTCTTTGCATCACGTATGCCACAATCCCAGGTTCTGGAACAAAGTCCTCTGTCTTCACTTGGAAAATAGGACTGGACTTGATGTAAAACCACCCCCAGTGTACCAGCCCAAGGCTAGTTCCCATAACAATCAGAACTTTGTAGTCCTTCCAGATGGTTTTAAGACCCATTGCAAACTGGCATCTACCTAGGTAAAGATAATTTATTATTTTAAATATATGCTAGAAATCTTGTTTTTACTCCATAATAATAGCACAGAACAGATGAACCTGAATGTTAATATCTTTAATTACTGTGCAGCAGATGATTAAAACACAAAACGACACAAGAAAGTCTTACTTTGTGAACTTCAAAAAAAAAGGCTATAAAAATAACCTCAATTCAGACATCTTGAAACATTAATTGCTGCATTTGCCTCAAGCTTTGGCATGCTAAATCTTAAAGCTTTGTAAGTTTGTGATGTTTATCTAATTACACTTCAGATGGCAAATATCTGAAGTCTGAAACAAAGCAGTTTCAAAATACACCATTTTTTTCCCCCCTATTTTTAATAGAATTCAATGACTAACCGAGCTCCTAACAGAATATAGAGCTTTTAACTTGCAGGCCAAACAAGCTGCAATGCTTCTAACATCACTTTAGTTTGCCCAGAGCAGCAGCTATGCCTGACTACCTTAGCCCTCTTTGCCCTTCACCTTCAGAAGGTACAAAGTATCAGTACAAACATCATAAATACATCCTTGTCTAAAAAGATGTAAGCCTCTACTTCCCGTGGGATTTCATTAAGCATTACCAACTACGGGGAAAAAAGGTATGTATACTCCGGTTTTGTATCAGAATAACTCCTTGGTTTAAACAGCCACAAAGATACAACTCAGATATTCCTACCCCCGCCCACCTCCATCCACCTGACGAGACTAACATGTCCTACAGAACCCCCCTCCAAGACGCTGTGGAGGTTTCAGTTTCACACCACCCGGCACACAAGGCAAAGCACACTCTGGAGAATCTCACAGATTCTTTGGCTCATCTCCCTCGCTCGGGCCGCGACCCGGCCCCAGCCGACCCCCGGCTGAGGGGGAAGCGGCTCTCCCCGGCCAGGGCGGCTGAGGAGAGGAGCGGCGCGGCGGGAGGGACACGGCTCCTCTCCCCGTCCCTCACGCAGCGAGAGCCTTGTGGGGGGGGAAGGCGCTGCCCGGCCACCCCCCGCTGCCCTGCCGGCGCTCACCTCGCCTCTCGCCCCGGGCCGCAGGGGAAGGCCCGACCGACCGACCGACGGACGGACGGACGGAGCGACCGCCAGCAACTCAGCAGGACGGGACGGACCCCAAGGCCGCGCGCGCGCCCCCCCCCTCCGCCTTCCAACCCCCAAAGGCAGGAAGCGGCCACGCGCTCCCCGGAAGTGCCGGCTGGCGCCCCGCCTCCCCGGTGAGGTTAGCGGGGCGGCCATATTGCGTTCGGGCAGGGTGGGGTGGGCGGTAGCTACTGCCGGCGGCCATTTTGGATAGGGGAGAAGAAGCTCGCGCTCGGCAGCCATCTTACTTGGGGGCAGCGGAGCCGTTAGGACCGTTGGATACCGGCGCGCGGCGCGGCGCGAGGAGGAGGTACGGCGCGAACATGGTGGGCAGCGCCGCCGCCGCCGCCCAGCTGGGACCCTTAGCCGAGGGGCTCTGAGGGGGAAGAGCGGCCGTGCCTCGGTCTTCAGTCTCGTTTTCCTCCCTAGATAAACGCGTGAGGTGATGGTCTGGGGGAGCAACGGCGTCTGGCTCCTGCCGCCCCTCCCTCAGGCGCCGCCCCTCCCGTCAGCTCCCCCTCCCGGCCCGGCGAGGTGCGAGCCTCTAAAGCCCCGGCCGGGCTGAAAAACCTGTGTATCCCTCCGATTTTTCTTCCCTGCTTGATTCCTGTTGCAGTCACTCCGCATTACTTCTGCGTGCACCTGTCTGAGCCTTCCCGCAGGCGGGCAGTGTTGTTCTGATCATAAAGGACTTCAAGAAAACTTTGCTGTCTGACCGCTTCTTAAATTTTTTCTTAGCTTTTTTCCTATTCTGCACCATTTCTGTAGTCACTCTTCTCTCTCCTCCTACTCCTGCAGTCGCTGTCAAGAATATCTTGTATTTATGTGTTAAAGTGTGGGTTTGTTTTTAATTTTGTGCATAGTTGCAGAGTTTATAACCATAGATGAAAGGTTAATACAGAAAGGAGTATAACAATATTTTTAAGTTTTGTTCCATGAAACTTAAAAAAAAAAAAAAGGTATTCAGCCATGCAAAAAAGATAATAGCCAGCACCGGTCTGTAACAAGCACTCTGATGTTCCTCAGAGTGTGTCATTCCTCTAGTTCTCTAGCTCTGTGTGGTGAACGGGTAACAGTTTTGAAAGTGAGTTGTTGAATCTCAAAGGTGAATTGGCAGCTCATGAATGAAGGAGTGTAGATAGTAATGAGCTAAAAATATGCTAACTTGTTGGAAGAGTAGTTTCTAAAGGTTAAGGGGAAAAATTGGGAACACTGGGCCTCAAAATCCTGAGACTGCAAAATATGAAGATTCTGATATGTCTTTCCGGAACTAGAAATGCTAATATTACTAAGTAGGTGAATTGCCCAGTATTAATACTGCTCATTCCAAGCTTAGGATCAGCTCTCAGAAACTGACTAAAATCCAAGCGTTGGATCTGGGCGGGACAGCCTTTGACTCCAATACCGAAGGACTGGAAGTTGAGAAAAAAATCTCTTTTATGATGTGATAGTTAATTTTGAACTATAAAACTAGTTAACGTTAACTTATCCTAGGGTGCTCCTTAATTAGCATTTGTGTTTTTGTTTCTGCCTTTTTCAGGTGCCCAGCTCTCTGTACACATGGCAAAGGTACCCAAAGATGGGCAAAATGTGAATAGTTTGCAGCTGTTGTGTTAGAAGCTGCTGTATCTTCAAGTGGGCTTGTGCAGTAGGAGTTTTTAGTTCCTCATTCCCACTGAGTTCCAAATTGCCTCACCACAGGAAGTTACTTCTTTGCTAAGGTAAGCTGGTCTTCATCAGCTGGCAGAAAACATTTCAGCTTGCTCTCTGAGAGGCAATGTTTCCTGGCTTCTCCTGAATGTCTGCCGTACCACTTAATGTCAAATTTAGGAAAGAAAGATATTCTGCCACGTTATTTTGGAAGCATGTCTCACTCTAGCTACAGGGAACCTATGTGTTTAATTCTAGATCATGTTTTTTTGTACAGTCTATTGAAAATGTAGATGTTGAAATACTAAAAATACCATACAAAGACTTGTTTTAAAAATATATAAATATATCTATAGTTTCTGAGAGGAGTTTTTCTGCCTTATGTGCTTATCTTTGCATTTCCTTATGTACAGTTTCCTTTAGAGGTTCGCATTAGGTTGCAACAGATACGGTATTCTATGGAACAGAGTCTTGTTACCAAATAGTAGTAATTGTAATAGATCTGGGTTTTTTGTGGGTTTTTTCCAACACAGACAGAAAATGGCGAAGTATTTTGGGGCTTGCTGGCTTTTTTTCTTGTACAATTGATGGGTGTTTTTCCTCATTTTCTGATGTCTTAGTATTGGGTATTTTTCCATCTGTGACAGTTCAGTGACTTTCCTGCTGGTTCACACCTTAGGTGTATTCTTTTTGGCTTTCTGAGGATTTGCTTACATTTATTCTGTCTGCTGTATTTCGTTCGTTTTATCTATAAGGCCAATGCAAAGAATGGGGTAGTTGGCAAACTCCCAAAGTCAGCTTACTCCCATGGAGAACAAATTGAACCAAAGGTAACTTTTCTTGCATATGTCTTTTCATTTTTTTTTTTTTCTTTTCTTCTATTATTTCCTAAATTGGATTTGGAGAGGGTTTCTGCCTGCCAGCAGTCCTTCTCACATCAGTAGTAGCAGACTTTGTTGCAATAGTAGTATTCTGGATGGCAAATTGTTATGAAAAAGAGATTGGTGATGCCAGAATAAGTTCAGCTGATTCATCCCTCTGCTTTGTTTGTTCTCAAGCAGGATGTGAGCATTTGGAGAAGAGATAACGCTCTGGCATGTTTTGTTGCAATTCTTCTTCATATTATTGCTCCTGTAAGGATTAATGATAAAACATTAGCAGTCCAAATATTGTTCTTCAGTTCAAAAATAGCGTACAATCTAGGTGAACTATGTTCCTGGGAGCGTGAGGCAAAGTACCTTGTGTTCTACCATATCCCAAGGTACAGGTAATTTTGTGTAAATGTTAGGTTTGTTCAGTATTGTCACTGGTGTTGTAGGAGCCCTTAGTTAATGGTGCACTCCACAGCAGATTGTGTTTGTAATTACAGACTTCCTAACTTCAGGTTATCATTTTATCTACTTGGAGAAGAGACTGTAGCATTTAACACTCTCCTACTTTTTGCTGTTTCTTGCCTACTGTTTTTCCTATTTTTGATTTTTTTTTTTTTGGGTGGGGGGAGTAGGGTAGGGATCATGAGTAAAGCTCTAGATAATAGCCTTTCCTTAAAATTAAAAACCCAATCCTGAAATGTTGCTGTAAGGCTTTTTTTTTTTTTTTAGGAGAATCTGATGAGTCGTATGTGCCCAGGTTTTGTGGTGTTTTGCAAGGGCTGTGATATATCTTACTATTTGCTTTTTGTTTTTGCGTGATGGGGTGGGTAGTCCTTCCTTTGAGTTCTCAAACACGAAGAATACAATGTTGTACACTGTTCAAAGGAACTGAGAAGTGCAGTTGGCTTTCACTTGGTGGCTGCCATTTCCCTTCAGCATCTCTTCTGACCTAGGCCTAGCAGCTGCTGTTTCAAGAATGTCTGAGTTTTATCTCCTACTAAGATTCTTCTTATAGTTGTTCTAGTATGTTTACTTCTCCAGAGTAGCACCTTACTACCTGACTGAATTGAAATATGGTGTTCCAAGTGGTCCAGAGCACTGTTCCTTATATTGTGTTTCTCGAAATTGCTATCAGTCAAGTTGACAAAATGTACTCCGATAAGGCAGAAAAGTTTCTAGGGCTATTTTGTGCAAGGAACAATGGTAGTCCAGTGGCACAACTCATGGTATCCCAGCTTTTGTCTGCATGACTGTTATTTGAAAATTCAGTTTGCTCTATACAACTTCTTGTTTACTATGCAGCTGATAACAGCTCTAACTTTAAGCTTTTTCAGAATGTAGTTGGAACATTTTATTAACTGTGTTAAAGTTTATTTTCAGTAGTTACTTGCAGAATGGCTCTCAGTTCAAACTCATTTTAGCCTGGTTACAGTATCAACCATTTTACTTCTCACTGTTTACTTAATCCTTGGATTTTGCTATTATATATAGAAAAAAATCATTAAGTAATTGGGAGTTATCTTGGCTCCAGTATATGAAATTGTGCCCTTGTTTACTTCCACATTTTCATGTAGTTGTTTTGAAATCTCAGGTCTCAGCGTTTGGATATTTGGAATGGAAGAACTGCATAGAGGTGTTTATTTAGTTCAAAATTATTACTGTTGGATCTTAAGACCAAAATTATCTGTGCTATGCTATGTAGTTGTAGAGTGGGTCTTTATCTTGTTTCCCACTTTTTTGACGTTAAATAAGGATAACGACTGCATTTTGAAATGTGTAAGTGTAGTGCCTGACAGAGACACGTATCACCAACCTGACTTGTATCCTGAAATTTTGACAGCTCTATCACAGTGCTTTACAATAACTTGAAGTATGCAGTGAGAAACGGGTATGTCTTCCTGCATTTTTACTATTTTCCTGTAACATCTCTTACAAAACTGACCAGATTTGTCAGTCTAATCCTTTAGGAAACTTCAGAGTGTAAAAGGCAGCTCTATTCTCAGTGTAGTTTCTGTTGCAGTTTGTCTATTGCAGGCAGCAGCTACTGATACTTGTTTTCTTTCTTGATTTTGAAGCTTGAACTGTATTGCTTGGGTACTGTGTCTTCTGCCAGTATACTGAGACCCTTGTTCACCTGGTTTTCTCTCCAGTCTGAGTCTCTTCCTTGTTTGTTGCCTCTGTTCCTATCCTGTGTGAAAATAGAACATATCTTAATTTTTTTGTTCCTGGGTTTTTGTAGATATTAATTTGGTACCATAAGGCCCCTTCTGTGTCCCTTCTGAATCCCAGCATTGTGGGGTTACCTGGAAAGACTTTCATGAATTTAACCTCATCTTCTACCTTTTGACAAATGTTTAGCTCCTGTGTATGTGGAGAATGATGAACTTCCCCGGTAGTTTCAGTGCTGTGACTATAGTTGTTGTCAGTTTCGAGAAAAAAAATAAAGCCGTTAGAAAAACTGAAATCACTGTGGAAGGTGACTGGCTTGTGGTTTGGCTTGCAAGCCAACTTGAAGCTTGATGTCGTTTGACCGAGATATGGTGTTCTTCTAAGGGGGGGTGGGGAGCAGGAAATCTTAGCGGTTCATTGAAGGTTTCTTCTTGCGCCCAAGGGAGGGTGTGTTTAACTTCCAGCATGAATTAATGCTTCCTGAGTTGCTTGGAATGGTCTGAGGCAAGGTCAGGGCCTGTGCAGCTAAACGTACCTCTCGCAATATCCCAAATTAAGCAATCTAAATCCTGTCTGGGGTAAGCAAGAGAAGAAGATGTCTGAAGTTCAGTTTACTTTTGTGCAACCACAGTAATGCTCAGGTCACATTGCTTTATGTGTGTAGTAGTCTAAAACATTAAATATACATAACGTGTGTGTGTATGTATATGCACACTAAGTGCACCAGAGCCATAGTGTCTTATAAGAAAAAAAAGTGATTGTGCTTTGTTCTTGACCTGGTTTAAAGTCTGATACTACTGATTACCATAACTGCAGGTAGCGAATGGGTGTCTCAGTTCTGAAGTTTGCTTACTGCTGCTTGGTCTGAAAGCAAATTTTGAAATTTGCTTAGTGTTGCTGAGCCCTGTTAAGAGCGCATGATGGAGGATATTATTTCTATAGGGCCATTGTTGTATGCAGGCTGTTGTGGGCTCCCCAGCTAAGTAGAAATGGAGTGTCTACAAGATAGGAAGGGATGAACTTAGTAGAGGGGTTTGAGGACTCTCTTGACTAAAGCAGGTATTATTTCATGTATTAAGATTGTTTTTTCTTGCAGACAATGCTTTTTTTAAATTTCGTGTGTTTTCTTCCCTCTTTTCTTCTTCATTTCTTTCTTTAAGCTATGCAAAGGGATTTTATGTGAAGCCATTATTTTGAAAGAGAAGCTAGGCCTGGGGCTGTATACATAGGGACCTGTGGTTGAGAGAATAGTAAAGGAATATTCTAGGTTTAGTTTGGTGCTCTCTGAAAAGCTCCTTGAGGGTAAGTTAGGTGGGTTTGTCTCTGTCTTGGTACTGGTCTGAAAAATAGTTCTAATTTTGTATTTCATGTGTTGGATGTTAAGTTCATGGACAGTTATGAGGTTCACTAAAAGAAACCCATGCAGGTAGCTAAGTAATTCTCCTTTAAGTAAGAGTTTTCCTTCGTTTTCTTAAAGCAGAGTATAGGGTTTGAAGAGCAGCAATAATGAAAAAAAAAAGTAATGGATTTTAAGAATCTTTCTCAGTTGGTGTAGAGATCCGAGTTTTTCTATAGTGCTGATCACTTTTAATTGATATTTTTATAGGACCAGCTTACACTGACCTATCATGGCATCCAACAAATTTGTCATTAAGGTAAGTAGTGTGCCATAGCTTTCACTTAAAAAAAAAAATATCTAATACTGCTTAGAATGTGTGTACATTGATTTTAAAGTTAATGGTAAAGAGGTGCATCCTTCAGGCTTCTGGTCGTAGTAGCATATTTTGTATCACCCTTCTCTCTTTTTGGAAGCAAACTTCTTGAATCGCTGCTGTGTCATGACAGAGTGTCTGAGGTCAGCTGAAGACTAAAATCACGTAACTAAAAGTCATTAGTTGTGTAGTTAGAACTAAAAACTGCATGAATTCTCAGTGAAACAGTATTTACTACCTGAAATAAAATTTAGGGTTGATTCCTCTCTTACTGTAATCTTGCAATATTATTTGTGTACTTCCCAGGTAACCTAAGAGTTCCTGGTTTAAGGCGTAGCAATGTTCTTAAACTCTTTATCACACTTGTCTCTTCATTTGCATCTTTTTTTTACCCTTTTTTCTCATTTTCAGGATTAGTTATCTTACATCCAGTAAAATGCCATTGCAGTTTATTTTGCAAACAGTCTCTGACTTTTGGTTATATATCTGAAGAGTAATGCTTTTCAAAACATTCTGTAATGAACATAGCACTTCATAATTCTTCTACTGTAACTATGTCAGCTTATCAATAAACAAAACTAATTGTTCAGTAAAAATTGTGAAACCTTCTCTTTCAGACCTTCTCTTCTGTTTCTGTGTTAGCACAATATATTATTCTCTTGGAAATGTTTTTTTTTTCCTAGGTATTTTCTTAACAGAAGAGACTTTTTCCTCTGTGGATTAGCTTGGGTTTTTTGGAGGGCAGCTACAAAAACCTTCCTGACTGATCAGGCTGTGGAAGCTGTTGAAGCTTGGTTTTGTGGGTAACCAACCTGTTCAACAAGCAGACCCGATGCTTACTGTTTGTGTGCTATGTGTTCTTTTCCAGGGAAAACTGTTGTCATTTAGTGGCACGTTTGCTTTAAATTTTTTACTCTTTAACATGATTGTAAACCTTAAATTGACAGTATCATGTCTATATTATTCACTGCTTCTGAACTGATATAGGAGTTAGGAGAAATAGGTATGCTTCTGAGCACATTTTAGTTGGTACTCTGAGTCTATATGTCACTGATGTGGGTAACAATAGGAGCTGAGGCTGAAGGCATTGTTTCTCTCAGCTGAGAACTCTTGATATCATCAATATTAATGTAAGTGCCCAAGAAAACAAGTGGTGTGAGTTGAAACACCTTCACTAGATAAAAAGCCTTAAGATAGTTGATTTCTGACCTTCATTATTACAGCTTGCTGATTCAGCATAGACACTTTAGCATGTACCCTGGTAATCCCTATGCGGTTTAACATCGGTGACTCTCTGAGCAAATGGATAGGTTCTCATTGAGCATGCATTTGTAGGTAAGCAATATCACAGATACAACTTTTGAGAGTGTCAATGAGATAAAACTTTATTTTCTTTCTGATAGCATTTGAGAAATTAGGATAAGTGTTTTTTTTTTTTTTTGCCTGTACTGAATGCTGAAAATTAACTTTGCCTTGACTAAAATGTATCGAATATCGAATATATAAAGTAACTATATGAGAAGTTGATTGGTATTCACTTTTTGCGCAAATGTGTAGCATTTTACTTGTTAGATCATGGTTTCTGTGTGAATTTTTGCTTCTTTACATTCACTGGATTTGTATTTAATGTAAATATTCCCTTTTTAAAGACTGTTCAACTTTCACATAAATTTTACAAGGAAGATCCCTCTGCAGAAGATTATTCATTAAAAGGCAGAAAATATTCTCACTCCTCTCTGCAGAGGAGGAGTATAGAAAATACTATGTTCTTACGTTTAGGTTCCTTGTGTGTGAAATTGATATGGGTATTTTACTGAGTCTGAAAATGTTTCCTGCATGCCTCGTCTTCTACATTCTCTACTTCTAAGTTTTTAGATTTTGTAAGCGTGTGTATGTTAATCTTTTTGATAAGAGAGCCAAAAGTACAGCTTATCAGTCTTTCAGGTCTTAGCTGACTGGAACGTAATTAGGAGGAAAACACGTATAATGTGTTTAATGGCTTTGCTTCTTCACAACATGTATTTTATGTGAGAATCTCTATACCTCCAATGTAATAGTCAATTATTTTCAGTAGAGGGAGTAGTTGGCCTATTTTTGAAAGGCTATCCTAAGTTTGGTTTTATGGGCAATTAAGAGCGATTGAAATAAAATAATTGATGCAGTAAAATAGCTTTATACCTTAATACAAAAACTACAGTTAGGTCCTAAACACACTTTCTTTGCTTGCCAAGTGGCTGGATGCCATAGTGTTGTGATGTGCAATAGATAATATTTTTTGCAAGTTAATTTGATCGGCAATTTTCAATTTTAGGAAATATTGATACTTCATAAAACGCTGCATGGTAAAATACCACCAAATCTGGAAAATAAGACATATGAATTTAATTAAGCTTTCTGTGTGTGTTGCTAAAATATTTTACTGCTGTTCTGAGAAATAAATCTTAACTTCAATTGGTGAGGCTTAAAGCAAAATCATGAACTCTATATGGATTTGAAAAATAATATCACTAGGGCCTTGTTTAAAACTTTGGACAAACTAGAAAGAATTGCTCTTCCAGAATTGTGCAAATTGACTTTATTCATGCCAAACTGCAAAACTAAATATAGTAATTTTTATGGCTATAATAGAAAAATTTCATTTACTGTTTTCTGCAATTTGTTCATTTGCCAGACACTGAAGGCTTTAAGTTATTACTACATTTCAATAGCTCAACTCAAAGGGAAGCTTTTTTTACTTTGCCATTTCCTACTTTGAGAAATTAAGAGCTCTATTCTGTCTCAGATTTGTAGGCCTTTGCTAACACATATCTTAGATTCAGATAATTATAGTTTTGTTGTTCCCTGTGGTCATCCAGCACACTCTGCAATCAATTTTTCAGCAGTGTTCCTTGTTATCAATTTAAATTACTGCATGCTGGAAGTGTATGTGAAACTTTTTGGTCCTTCCTACTTCAAACCTTTTCTTGCTTTAAATTGCAAGTTCCTTTGAAGCAGCAAGCATATTTTTCTGTCTTATATTGGGAACAAAGATGAAAATACTGGATATGATTGGACAGAAAAATGACAGTGCGACTGTAATGTGGTCAATTTTCCCCTTCATTTTGCTTGTGTATGCATCCTCTACTTTTTTTACGTTGATGTATCTTAATGCAATCAATAAGATACTGATTTATAACCAAGACATCTTAACATCTGTGTTTGCATACCTTCACAGTGCTCCGTGAAAGAAAGTGTGCGTAGAAAGAATGTTGATTATAGGCCCTAACAGTAGGTAGAAGGAAATGGAGAGATATCTTCCTGTCAGACAATATGCTCGTATGTACTTACAGCGCTGTATGGTTCCTTGTAGGGTCTGCTCACGGACCTGTAGAAGGTATTATTGTCTTTGGTCTGGAATAAGAAAATGCGCAGTTTATTTTGAGGGGACCTTTTTGATATTTCCATGCGTGCTTAAATATGTTAATAGATTTCTAGCACTAAAGCTTCGCCATAGAATTAGACTGTGGTCTTCCAGTGCTTTCTGTTTTTTTTTAGCTACCAGTTGAAATGTAATACAGTGATAGTATGTTGACAAAGATTTCTGTATTTAGATGATTCTTAGGTGACAACTAAGTGGGCAAGACAGATTAAAGTTCACGTTTCTGTGAAGTGTATCCATTAAATTAGCTAATCAGTATTTCTGTAACTATTTCACTCTGAGAAAGTGGTGTATTTGCTGCTTCTTGCGAGTTGGAGATGAGTAGATTTTCAATCTAATTTTTTTAATTTTTCTCTGATTCCATATAATGACTTAATGGATAGTGAATGCATTTTACTGCTATATTAAGTCCATAGACAGACAAATGCAGTGCTCTCGGGTGGAGAGCAAGAATAAGGTATACCATTTGTGTTTAAAATAGTTTTTTGTACGTTGTGACTGCTCACAGTTACTAGACTGATACTACAGATGCTTTTTTGACATGCACAGTTTTGAACTGTTTAGCATACTGATTTCTAGTTTGAGAGTTAGGTGTTTTAGAGTGCTTTTTTAAAATACAGTGTTTTCTGATGTCCATTTGTTTTTCCCCATTGCAAAACTAAGACATTTGTATGTGAAATTCCTGTAGTTGGAGTACTTACAAATGTTTCAACAGAAATACACTAAGATTAAGTTTTCTACAATCAGATAGAATTTGTAAAAGGTCTCCAAAATTGATTAAAGGTTGTTGAATTTTACGTGTACTGTATGTTCTTATATTTGCTTTTTGGGTCTTTAAAAATTAAGAAATAGCTATATTCACCATTTAACGGTGGTTTCTCGGGATGGTGTTCTCCTAAGGCAGCAATGCTCAGAACAGCTATAAATATAGGTGGTTGGAATTGTTATTACCAAGTAGCATCATGCACTTCACTCGGCTCTGATGTTCGTTTCTATACAAATGGATAAAATATGATACTTGTCTAAAAGGGCTTAAATGTCTTAAGAAGATAACAAGGGACCTGGGGGAAAATGGGATTTAAAATAGGAAGTAGAAGACAATAATAATGGATGGAGGGGCATCTATTTAGTTTTCTTTCTTAATTCTGTATTTAATTCCCAATTTCATAGGACCAGCTATGGAATGACTAAAGTGATGAGTAAATAAGTTCCAGAAGAAAGAAAAGAAGAAGTTGAGAGGTAGAGGCGGGAGGAAAACTAAGTGTACGGTCTAATTCTAAACCTCCTGGAGTCAATGGAAGTTTCCTCACTGACCTCAGAAGATTAATTTTCAAGCCTAGGAAAATGATGAGTGGATGAAGAGTTGAGAGATTAAAGTGTTAGCAAAAGGAGAAAGGAGTAGGAAGCCAGAGGGATAAACATCAATAGCGGAAACACTGCTTTCACGGGATTGCTTCAAATAAGGAGTAAAAGGATGGTCCAACTTGCATTACTTTTTTTGGTAATTCAAATAAATCTGATTAGTTTTAAAAGTATCAGTTATGCCAGAAAATTAGGGTTTTGCTAATTGTGAGCACTATATTACTGTGACAGTGATAGAATTCTAAATACACACCATACCAAGTGATATTAATTTTTTTAGATGTAATTAATTCAAAGACGTAATCTCCATGATATTTGCCATATGCCTTATTTCTGACCAGCACTACCATATTTTACACCTCCACTGTTCTGCTTCTTGGAGATCTTGGTGCTACTGCCTGCTTGACCCCTGACTCCAGCAGTGGAGGAGGAAGGGACGGGAAACTTAAAAGCAGAATTCAATCTCTTGGAGTCCAGCAAAACATCGGGGCTTAGCAGAGATGCTGCATGGGGTCACTGAATATCTTTAGGTCCTGGGAGAGGCTTCAGTTAGTGCTGTAGGTGAAATTCTTCAATTCTTTCCAGTGAGTTCAGATGGAGGTTATTAGGCTGGGAGGTAAAGGGATCCATGTCTTATAGAGTACCTGGTAATGTCATGTACAAACAGTTTAATGATGCAGTGATGCAGTTTTTGTTTTTGATGTTAGTATCATGAAAATTTAATATAAAAATTTTCATATTGTTTTGTGTGGCCTCTCTCCACCTTGGACAATGTAGATGGATTCTGATATGTGGAAGTTATCTCAGTATTTGATATATGAATGTGTTATGACTATAGAGTAAAAGGGAGAAGAGAGACTGATGATGCATTTTTATTCTTTCCTTATGTTTCATCTATGTGGTTCACACTTCCTTAAAAGGCGTCTATTTTTAAAAGCAAAGTTACTGCTTGGTTTCAATTCTCAAACAAAAGCTTAGTTTCTGGACATTTTTTGTTCACTGCAGCACTTATTCAACCATGACTTTGCAGTATTTTTCTTGACTCAATAGCCAAACTTTTCCTTATATAATGTACCAGAGAACATGGCACCGTATTTCAGTATTCTGCTACAGTCATTGCTAAGCATGAGCACTGATGACGCTCAACTATTGTGAAAACCCTTTAAACTGCTGATAAAATGATGACTCATGGTCACCTGATGAAAACAGATTCATTACCATGACTCCAGAAACTTTAGATCCCCTGTAAGTGTTTCACTTCCCACACTAGTTCTTCTAAAAGGGATGATGATGCAGTTATTTTCTAAGAGTTGACAGCTGCTCAATTAAGCTATGACAACGTGGTTGGCAAAAACTATAAATTCCAGACTTCTTTAATAATAGTTTAAGGAACTGAAATCTGTATGAGCTGTGAAGAAGTCACCAACGTTACTCACAATGTTACTCAGAGTGTTTTCTAATCAAATTATATATTTTAGATTTCATTTACCGCGACTGAATTAAGTTCTTTTTATAGTGGATCTGACCCAAACCTCACTGAAGTCAATGGACTTTGGATCAGAGCCTGTAGGAGTATATTGGCAGCACACTATAGCTTAACGAAGGACATACTAATTTATTTCATGAACAACCTTCCTCAGTTCAGTCTGTGTCTTTTTTTAAATGCAGTCTGTTTTTCTATAATGTCGATGTCTAAAGAAGTTAGGTTGGAAAAATACTGAAAAGTGATACAGCCAAATAGTAAAATATAAATCACTTTTAATTCCAATATACAGAGAGTAAAATGAAAACCCCTGTGTTGTCAACTTGTGATTACCCAGGGACTGTGAAAAGATGGATAAAGTGAGAATAGAACTATGAAAAAATATTAACTTAGAATTTAGGTGTGTATGATTCTATGTTATAAAGCAGATAAAGGTTCTCAAAGTAATTGAATGTAGGGTAGTGTGGGATGGTTCATTCACTCTTAAAAGATCGGGATTTCGACTGGTGATTTTTGTCTTACACTAGTTTCCCTCTTTTGACTAGAAGTATTTCTAACTTGAAATGCTGTGAGACACCATGCTTAAAATCAAAATGTTAAGTGATTTCAAATGTGTATGATTGAAACCTTTGCTAGAATGGATAATGTTGGTGTGTGTATAGGAGGAATATAAAAATATTATTTTCTTTCTTTTTAAACAGATGTTGACCAAGTAAAATTCATGCTTTAAAATTTAACATGCAGACTCCTACCATTTTTTTAGTTATTTCTCCATTTCTATGTGTTTTTTCCATTTATTTTCCAGCTGACACATTTCAAACTTAGGTGATGAACATTATGTATTTATTCTGTGCTAAAAACTGGGACTCATCTAGTTTGAAAAAGAATGGTCTGATCAGAATTGAATGTTAACTTCAGATATTAAGGGAAAAGCTAGAAACAAGATAAATTTCTGAGATGTTATATCAGTCATACAAACTATGTCAACAAATTGCATATGGGAAAGTCATGGCTTGTCTGTGTGTTGCTGGTTTTTTTTTTCCTCCCCTGAATCCCTCTCCACCGTTTTCATTACCACAAGCAGTGTGGTGATGAAGTGGCAAAAAGTTGCTGTTTTAATAAAGAAATTCCATAATAATAATAATGTCAGAAACACATTTGAAAAACAAGCTACAATCTGGAGTGAGGTGGTATTTTAATTGACAAAAAAGAACTCTTACTACAGAAAGCAAGTTCTGTAGAGTTTGTCCATATTCTAGCCCTTCTGCTGTTGTGTTTTGTTCTATCCTTCTGTTTTTTAACAGAATCAGTCTACTTTTGCCTTAGTGTGATATTGCTTGGCCAAATGAACAGAAAGAATAAATGCCTTTATATAATGAATAAAAATCAGATTAGCTGTATAGGTCCATTTAGTCATACAAAGAAATGGTAAATGAAGACAGGTCTTGCCAAGCCATGGTGTCTGTACCTTTGCATATCAAGCTAACCTATTTTTTATTTCCCCGCTTCATAGAATGCAGTACTTTCTAATGAGGCCTACAGAAAAGACAACTCTGCCTTCTTACTACAAAACAGTATTTGTAGCTGAGAGATTTTCACTTGGGAAAGTGGGAAGAGAATAGTTTGTGGTCTAGATTATGTGCAGACGGTTTTGAACTAAAATTTGAACTTCAGTGATTTGAGTGCTTTAAGACAATCTTTTCCTGTTGACTGTGTACGCTTTGCTAGGGAAGTGTGGTCCATTTATGAAGCCTTAAAAGCAAGTGTCATCTCTTTTGGTTTTGTATTTTCTTGTCTTTGTAGCTTCATTGAGGCTTCTTTGCTATTTCTGCTATATGTACGTTTTACAGACAGATCCTCTTGCATGAAATCCTGAATCTACAAGCTTCAGCAAAACAAAGACTTTATTCCTTCCTCTATGTAACTTGCCACGTACATATGAAATAGCATTCAAGTGGAGAATCACTGTAAAGATGTTGCATCAAATGCTCAGTGAAGAATAGTAAGTTGTTAGTCTTGAGGGAGAGTGAGGAAAATAATAGAGGTAGGGAAGAATGACATGGTGGTTTCCACACGAGAAAATATGACAGCCACAGAATATTTTCTCAGCATTTTCACATTGTTGGTGACTGAGGTTTGAGGATATCTTTAAAGGTACTGCAAGAACTCTATCCTCATCTTACTCTAAAAACCTGTGCAATAACTAAACTAAACTAAGCTCTGTTCCACGTGCAAGGTCCTCTTTGTAAGGCCCTGCTTAGTTTCCAGGAAGTAGTAAGGTGCCTGGCATATCTGACACCACTCAGCTGATGAAACAACAGTTTATATAAGGTACAGTTAAATACAGTCTTTCAAGTTCAGGCCAATATTCTCCTATTTTAAACTCAGAGGGTCGTCTTTGTTCATTGAATATGCCAGTGATTTAATAGCACTCATAATTGACCAAATATACATGGTTGTGGTTTATCCTGCTTTGTATCATACAGATAAAGGCTGATAGAAGAGAAGTGTATAGCTCTGAACATAAAATATTTGCTGAACTAAGGAGTTGGGAAAGAGCTCAGACTTGGGCCATTAAAGAGGATCTGTTCAATGCCAAGGTCCTAGGATTTGACAGTTGGTAGGGTCATGCAGTATACAGCTTTTCCTTCTTTATTTTGACATTCCTATAGTATAAAAATAGGAAGGGAGAGTATATAAGTAGCACTACCGTAGTGTGTTGCCTTGCTGTAATAAGGTAATCTTCAGTAGCAGAAAACAAGCTTGTGAAGAGTTATTCCCTTTGTGGTCTTGTCTGTAAGTCTCTGGTTCTCATTGTGCTGGGTGTTAAACTGTCACATAGTCACAATCCATTTCTCGGGGAATTTACAAACAATTTAGATGATAGGAGTAAGTCTGACACATCAAAAGTTGAAAATGAAGCCCATAATTTGAAAAAACAATCAAACAAAAACATATTCTTTCCTCAAACAAGTGCTGAGTACTGAGTGTTTGTAGTGTAATATCAGATAGACTGAATAGCAGTGACTGGTGATTAAATCATCATTGGCTGCCTTGGGTGTCCCAGCGGAGAGAAATCTTACAGGAAGATTTGGAATAAAAGAATAACATTGGTTTTTTAGATTTCTTCAGAAAATTGTTAGAATTTGTCATTAGTTTAAAATCTTTATATGTCAATTTGTGCATCTCAGAAAATCAAATTGAATATTTTATTTTGCTTTTATTGTTTGGTGAAAACAGGGTGCTGTTTAGAGAGATGACCTTAAAAGACTTAAAAAATGTTAAGGAAAATGTTTCTTTGCCTATACCCCTTCACCCTGATAATTGGCAGGAATTGTGATTTGATTTGAAAAATGTTTGGAGGATACAACTAGGCGTACTTGCTGATTATGAACTGAGAAGAGATTTAATTACAGATGCCCAGCATATTCTACATAGTTCAGAAAACTCTTTGCTAATTTGAAGCCATTTTCTTTAGGGCTATTGGAGACTGTTCATATGTCATTGTCATTGTTGTTTTATAGAGGCCTACATTATTAAGCATGTAGGAACTGTTGGGATTTAGTCCGGTTTTGTAAATTGCTATTTGAACTACGATACAAATTTTGGGAAGGAAAAATCCAGTGATGAAGAATACAATAAAAAATACTGTCAGTTCGGAAGTGAAATGGTATTCAGATATCATTAGAACCTACCTTTTTGTTAGAGTATCTTTTGTAAGCGTCAAGAAATATCACAGTATTTCAAGTTGTACACCTAGAAAATCACTTAAAGCTCTGTTGTTGGCAGCCAGCATTGTGACAGTGTGAGGCAACCGTTATTCACGTACCATTACGAGACAGCATTCCCACTCCAGGCAGAGGAAATGAAGGTGGCAAAATACAGTTTCCAGAATTGTAAGTTGGCTAGGCCATTGGATCTGTAACGAAGTGTTATGGGTACCACTGATGATCAAACTGTTACAGCATGATAGAAAGTTTGATCTTCACAGTGGGCTACAAATTTAAAACTGGAAGGAGAAAAAACTTCTGGAATTACCAGCAGCATTGCTTGTCATTGTTCCTTGGAAACCCATGTGTAAGCAGACCCTTGCTTCTCATTCTATTGCTCTGCCAATTTGGTATCCATTGTTTACATGGAGATATTAGGAATAATAGATTGTCAAACACTTCAGCATTTTTTATGAAGAAGCAAAAAGCGGAGAACTTCAGTATCACCATTAATTCTCATTAGCTGTGGGCTCTGTTTTATGGAGCTTTTTGAAACGATGCCTGAGCTGTGCCTACTCTTCAGCGAGTGCAGGTGTTCCTGAAATAACCTCAGCTTGTATCCTCCTCCTGAGTATTTCTATTTCATGTAAGAAGTGGTCATGTCCTTAACACCAGACTTTATCTACATAGATACTAGTGACTTTAAATTGATGCAAGTGGTAGTTTCAGAATAGGCAGCATAAGGGTATTTAAGAGGGTAAGCTCATTCCCCGTGAACACCTACTTTATAGGCATGCCCACATCAAAAACTCTGCTGCTGACAGCTGTCATCTTATTGGTACTTGATTTTGAAATACTACTTCTTTCTCTTTGGATTGCCATACAGATTTAGTGGTTAGACCTTGATCAGCAAGTGGCACACTCATTTCTCTAATTTGACCATCTGTAAATGAGTTCAGTGATCCTCAAGAAGTTTCGATTAGTTCCCTTGTCTTTTCAGTAGGTTTGGATCTCTTCAAAAAGTCAGTATGTTACATATTAAAAATAGTAAGATATTAAGCCAAATCTGTTAAAATATAATGTAGTTTAAATGTGATCCTATCTATTATCTTTAGTAGCGTGGAGAAAAACAGGAAGGTTTTTTTCAAATGGTGGTTCTGTTGTGGGCTGTGTGATGGAGGTTCCCAGGCTTTTCCACAAAGTGAAAAGACTATGAAAATTCTGTTCTGTGAGAGCTAATTCTCAGCAGCAAACATCTCCCTTGCTTTTATTTTCATGTTTATAGCAGCACGTTATAGAGACTTACAAATCAGGCAGAGCTAGGGAAAGAAAGAGTAAAATGAAAAGTGGCAGAGTTGTGGAGCAGGCTGTGGAAGGTCAGTGCTCCCGTCGGGGGGAGCAACTTTGGCATAAGCTTTCACCTCTATAACTGTTGTTGAATAGCAAGGGTGTATGTTTAACTTTTAAAATTGCAGATAAGCTGCAGATTCTAAGCATGAAAATGCAATAAGGTACCATTAATATTCTTGGGAACAGATTGCACGTGAACAAGTAATGGGATTGGGATGATAATGCTGCAGAAAGAAAATCTGTCGCTGAATACTTGTGTATTTTGGAGTTTCCCTCTGTGACTTCCATAGGAAGCTTCTGCAATCTGGCGTTATACAAAATAAATTCTCAGGCCTTTCTTCGTTGTTTGCAGCTGTCTTCAACCAATCCATTAATGTTTCTGGACTAGAGCAAAAGCTGAAAGTTCACAAATAATTCTGCACTGAAGAAATGCATAGCATAAAGATTTATTTAGCTGAAAAAGAAAAGTAAATTAAACTATGTGCTGAGGGGTCCAGCTGTGGTGGGATACAATTCTTGTATTCCCCCTTTGATGCAAGATAAAGTTTGGTCTGAGGCAGTTTGGTCTAAAAGTATAAAGTATGATAGTGGTATAAAGGCAGCAGGTGCTAGAAATAAGGTGGCAATAAGCTTAGTGATATAGAAAGCAGCTCTCGGGCGGGAGGGGGCAGTAGGTGGTGACCTGGGTGGTGCGGGGTAGGGGGGGCTTCAGCACCAGGCTAGGCGTGGTCCAACCTCCAGCTTGGCTGGCCGGGATAGATGCGGGAATCCAGTAATGCCGCTTGGCTTCTTCCTCCCAGGTGTAGTTCAGCCTACTAGTCCCCCTCTTCAAAGACGGAGAAATGGCAAGCGGTGTTAGCTCACTTTGGTTTTGCCGAGTTACAGAGCCATACTGCTTCCTTTGAGGAAACTCAGAAGAACCCCTTTCAAGGGTCATGTACTGTTTGTTTTTATAGCTAATTACCCTTCATACCTATTTCTTTTCTAATGACTTCTTGATCATTTCTCTCATTTGGGAAGTATACTTTTAAAGACTTTTGGTGACATGTTTGTTTTTCTTAAATGCTTATGGAACAGAAACACAACCTCATGAGGCATGTGTGTCCCAAATGGAATTAGAATGGTCCCACAATGTTAATTCTGTTCATTCATTATACCTCTGAAATTTTCTTCTAACTTTAATCCTGTAATTTTAGAGAAGAAACTGTTTTGAAGAACCCTGCTTTCCATGCACGCATTAAAAATATCAGTAGGGTGTAAGCATATGGAAAACTTAATAGGCAATTTCTCCTTCCCCTTTTACCTTTCCACATATGCAGATGAACATTAGGGAAGAAAAAAAGGCAAATGGAACCGGAAATCTCTCTTTGACCTTTTTACACCCACTTTCTTGATAACAACCTTATACTTTCAACCTGTCTTTTTACCAGTGAAGTCTTAGAAATTTTAGCCATGGGTAGTGGAGTTTGCAGATGCTGGAAAGATGGTGGCCTCTGCTTTTTATCGCTGGCTGCGGGAGGGAATCTCAATTAGTGTGAAAAATAGTGACCATTCTGATATTGAGTGAGTGAAGAAAATATTTTTATTTACACTGCATATTTGTGTTTTAAAATTGTATGTTTTATTGCTAGACATAGAATGGGAAGATGAGACAGTTTGATATGCTTTAGCTATGGCAATCTTTAGATAGAATTGTGCGAATGGTAAAGCTACTAATTGATCTCCCTGTGTTGCAGATAGCCTGCATCTTCTTTTCCCTAATGGTTTCACAGTGCTCTCCTCAGGAAACCATGAGAGCAGTAGGGCTTTGTTTTTTATTTAAAACAAAAACCAAACCAAAAAAAAAAAGGTTACCAGTAGTTGCAGAAGATTTCCTAAGCAAATTAGCAACAGCAATTTACAGCAAAAGTTTGCTGCAAATCTTTTTGCAGCAAAAATTTGCTAAAAATCAGCAAATTAGAGATTTAAGACATTCATGTACTAAAGCTGTGATATAATAGGTACAGTTGTAATAAAAATTAGAATAATTTAATACATCTTATGTGCTAAGAGAATACGAGTGGAGTTACCATAGTTTCAGAATGTCTTGTTTTTTAATGATGATATTTGTTATATTTAATGTCTTGGGTTTTTTTTTTTTCAAATTATTTGCCTTTCTAAACAGTGTAAAGGGAAGAAAAACTAACTTTTGTGAAATACGAGTCCTCTGTTTACTTTTAGAAAAGCTTTGTTTCAATTTATTTATTAATTACTTTTTATATCTACATCTTTACCCCCCTTTATATGTGTGTTGTAGTGCTCATTTTAAGAAACTTAAATCTCAGTGCTTCTAATATTGGCAGTCTGGCAGTCATTGTAAGTATAATAGGTTATTTCATGCTGCTTCTCCTTATATGCATGGTTATGATACTGAAATGTTAAGACCACACACAGACAACAAGGTCTCTAGCCACTTACGCATGTAAACAGTCTGGGTTTTTACAAAGTGGAAAAATATTTCTCGTGCAGTATTTTAACATGATCAGCATGTTAAAGCTCAATCTGCAACTGTGTCAACATTTCTTTGGCTGTAACCATTAATTCTGTAGCCTCTTGATAATATGTAAAATGTGAAACTGGTTTGTTTACTACTGGGATTTGTCAGCAATTACTGTCTGCATTTAGCTTAGTACTTTCAAATAGATAATAGATCAAAGAATTATTTTGCATCATCACTGTGGTTTTAGTAAAACAAAGGATTTTTTTTTTTCAGCTGGCTTTGGGATCTTTAAAGGGACATTGGAGCAATAAATTTCATAAATATTGTTCTTATACCTTTCTGACGTTAGTAGGCACAGGTACAATACATTAAATAAGATTCTGTAACTACTATTTGACGTGAATTTAGCTATAGAGACAGGAACGTATATCTCTTGGGCCTCAGTTATTGTGAGACCTGGCATGGCTTCAGCGTAGCTAGGATTTTTTTGTAATGAATGCATGTTTTCAGCATTTGAATTACCATTAGGAACTGCAAGTACAGTTGTCACGTGCAATATTATCTAAGCGCCATATCGTCTTCATCACAAAGAATTGTGAAGACTACAAGTTCTGATAGACTGTTCTTCACTTGTTTATAGCATGGAGCTAATAAGAGTAGGATGGCATAGGAGCATTTTTATGGACATCATATTTAGTCAAATAAATATTTGTTTTTATATAGTGTCTTTTATCTCTGTTCTCAAAGATTTTATTAATTTATTTATGAAACTAATTTCAGTGTATCTTTAAGGTTTTACAGGTAACAAAAATCCCAAACAAACCCCGAAACGTACTAGACATATCTACAGAACTTTGGTAGGGATTTTTTTTGTTTACTTAGAAGTAGGCTTTATAATCACTAAGTAAAACTTGCCACTGCTCCTGAGAAGGTTGCCATTGGTTAATTCTGTGATTTCAGGGGCACCTTATTAAAATATTTCACCTGAGTTTTCTTACAAGTTTGTACAAATCTAAAGTATTTGTTTTCCTACAAGTATTTTGTTTAAGAGATAAAATTAACAGGATAGTATAGAATGCCCAGCAATCCATAAGACTGCCACTTTAAAAATCTCAAAATACAGACCGAATCGCTATATGGATGAGGTAAATTACTGGCAGGAAATTCAGTTTTAGGAATAGTCAGCTGATAGAATAAGCTATTACTAAAAGGCAAACCTGTATTTTTTAAAGTCACTATTATAAAGTATTTAATCAATGTGTCACTATTACTATAGGAGGGTAATAAAGCTTTCAGTTGTAGATCACTCTCTTTTCATTTTTAAGACTTAAATGCTCTTTGCTGCTTAAATTGTTACTATTACAGAATACCACTCAAACCAGATGTTTTGCAAGTGCTAAAATTTGAATGAATCTTTTGCCCAGTAAAAACCAAATACACCATTCTCCCAAACAGCATATGAACAAAGAGAATCAATGTGTTTCATCATTCCTGTTCAGCTGTCTGGCCTAGCTTCATTTCCTTTGATGGAAAAATGATAAATATAAATTACAAAGTGAGGCAGCAAATGATCTTTATCTGTTAGTTAAAACCAAATTCTTGATACTGGTTTTGTTTTCCAAGATTTTAAACATTTAAATTGTGAATTTTGTGCAAGGAATTTGTCTAGTACAGTAATTGGAACAGAATATTTTTTCCAGAACCAGTACATCATCTTCTAGCTGCATGTTATAGCATAGTAAAGGAGCTCCTTTAAAACTGTTCCTAACCATTTTGGTCCCCGTCCCATCCCTCCCACCCCCCCCAATGTCAACTGACAACGTTTGGCATCTTCAACATATATGCATACTATATAGTGTTTATATAAAGTTTCTATATTAATGTATATATTAATACTTATTTTTTTAAAAATTAATTTTTGTTTTTTTCCCTGCAAATGGTAAATTTTGGACATACAGCTATGTATTGTAGTCTTTTGGATGGTAACAAATCACAGGCTTTAAGAAGCAACAGCAACTGTAAGTTGAGTTTTGTGATGAGCCCTTTTCCATTGGTTTGGAAATCTCCCCACCAAGTTATACACACCTGGGAAAATCAGTTGACATTTATTCAGTAGATTCAATTTTTACTTAAGAAAGCCCTCTACTGACAGTGAATCTCCTGTGACCTTAGTGGTCCCTGCTGGACTGGAGATTAGCAGGGTGAAGATGGAGTCAGTCTAATTTGGAAGTAAAGAAGAGAAAAGGGTAGGATGACTGACTTAAACAAAACAAACCCAACCCAACAACAACAAAAGGCAAATGAAACAAAAACTGCTGAAGATCCTTATTATTTATGGGGCAGAGACTGGGAGTGGCTGGCGTGAGAATGGGCTACAGGGATTCAGTAGTTTGGGTGAGGAACAGAGACTGTTAGGAGAGAAGTGGAGCAGGAGCGAGAAGAAAATTAATGATGAAGCAGGCATGCGCAGGTAGCGTCAAACTGAAAGCTGAACTAAAAGGTTGGATGAAGGGAAGGTTAGGAACAGGGCAATAGTCTCCTGCTTGCCCTTACTTCTTCCGAAATGTGGAGCAGGGGGAGTAAACCAGGAATTGGTAATGGCTCGATAATAAGGTGAGGGTTAGGAGTAGTAAACAATATTCAAACTGATGGAAGATCTTGAGTGGCAAGATTATTTGGCAGAAAGACTGGTTTTGGCAGCTTGAAATAGCGAAGAGACTAGGAATATCCAGATGCTGGGAAGTGTCATTTTTGGGGGATGATGGGCACAATTGTCTGTTTTATAGCCTGTGCTCTCCTTTGCACCCTGGAAGGAGACTACAAAGTGTTTTGTCGTCTCCAGTACAATCCAAAGAAAGGGTGATGGTTTACTGTAGGTTAATTATATTGGTTCAATTGGTGAAGACTTCTGTGGTGCTTCCAATCCTGCTAATTTCCCTGTGGGAGTCAACGTGTCACCATATGGTAGATTTTCCTTAATCAGTTTTCTGCCTGCCCTTACCAAGGTCGTATTCAGAAACTGTTTAACTTAACAAATCTACCTGCAGTCATATAGGAGCATGTGTGATGTCGTTGGCCTTTTTTGAAGTCTTTCTGTAGTATATTGTGATGGTGTTTTTAGTATATCACTGCTTCACTGTGTGCATTTTTTCTTACGGAGAGATGAACAGTATTTGTGTAAGGCTGGAAAAAATGAAGCTCACTTCAGTGTGGTGTTCTTACAGGAGCAAGTCTTTAAAGATGTACTTAACTGGGATATAGGTAAGCTATTCCAGGAGCCCACTTTTCAGGACTTTGTTAGAAAGGTCAGACCTGTTCTTGAACACTTATCTCCTAGCTATTCCTGCTTTTAATCAGTTACTTGAGGATAAAATAAATTTGGATAACCTCCATATCCTCACTACTATAGAAAGACACTGCTTCTTTAAAAACCAAATCAAACTCCTTTTAAAACAGAAAATCTTCGTGAATAGATTTTTTAATTTTGATTTTATTATGTTTTTGTCATCTATAGTTATATAAAAGATCTAACATTTTATTCAAAAAGTGTATATTTCTCTTAATGGCTTTTAAACACTTGTATATTTGCCTGAATGTTTCAAAAATGCTTGGTTGATAAAATTGCAGATTTTTTTTCTAGGTTGTTATTTTTTCATTGTTTTTCTGAAGCACCAAAATTAAAATTTTGGTCCGTGAAAGACTTTTCACTGAGTACTATCAATTAATAACTTTTCTTTCGCTAGTCATGCTTATTCAGCTATTCATGACCTATTGTGTAATTTCAAGAAGATGTAACTTTTGTTAAGCTCAGGATGACTTTTTATCTATTAATTTTTAGTGTAACTATTTCAGAGTAATCTTCAGCCTAATGAAGGAAGGTTGAAGGCCATACTGAAAAACTTTAAAGCCAGCGAGATTTGGAGCATCTAGCACTTTTATCATGTGATAATCATTAATATTAATGAATTAAAATGTTTACACACCCTGGTCTCTGGTGTTCCCTTTGATGTTAATTACTTTACAGTAGATCACATAAATTCATTCTTGGTGTCAGACAACTAAGGAAATATTTCCTTTTCATTTAACCGTGTCCCTTAGCAACATAGTAGGTCTTATTAGTTGATGTGTTTTTGCTGTGTTTGCTACATACAAATCCTTATCTTTCTGTCCTTTTAAAAAGCTCTGAGTGGACCTTTGATACCACGTTGAAGCAAAAAATAATATAAAGATATCAATACATGGCTATATGTAAGTATAATGAAGCTTAACAACATTCTCGGACATGTTAAAGCAAAGTTCTTTTTTTGCCTTCCTCTTACTAATGTGAATCAGATAAAATGGACGGTGCGTTCACTTGTTCCTGTCTCTGTGGTACTCTCTGTTCCTGACATCCAGGAACTGTAATCTTTCACATGCCGTCATCTCTGTTTCTTCATTCCTTTGAACAAAGACACTTGTGAGGCTAGCATACTATCAATTTTTTTAATTAAAAAATGAGCTGTTGCTTTCCAAGAGGTAATTCCCTCTCAATCTGTAATGTAGGGTTTGGGGTTTTTTTTTGTTGAAATCCGTGGAAAAAAAAATAGTTTTTTTTCACTTAATTTATAAAGTGTACTCTTTCCAGCATTGGCTCTTTAAAAAGATGCAGACGTGTAGGAAGTGAAAACTCAGCCGTAGCTGTCTAGCTTTGCAGATATTGTTGAAGATCCTTAGTTGACATAGTCTCATCAGCCATTGGCTTTGGTAGGTGATTTTTTGCAGCATGGGAGAGTTCATCCTTTGATTTTGCTCCCGTGATTTTCACACTTAAAATTGTATGACAGCTGTAGCTTTTTTTAAACCAATGAAATAATGTTATATTAATAGCATCTATCATCATGTATTTTAATATAAAATTTCTGACCCCTGGCAGGCATTGCTTAAGTTCTATCAGAAATGTTATTGCTATATACAAATAGGCCTTTCCATCTTGTCAGCCTGTCTTTTTGAACTTTGTGGGTTTCCAATAATGTGGGTACAGGTGAATATTGTAACAGGAAGAAAAGAAACTTTCTGACCTGTAATATGATCTGTCTATTGGAAGAATGCTTCAGAGATCTGTTTATCTACTGCCCACAGAGGGTAAAACCTTTACACAGGATACTACTGTTGCACGGTCTTTAGAAGAAAGGGGAAGTGTATCCCCTAAAAATGACCCTGAAATTCATGGCTGAATGTCTTGAGCAAAATGCAAGTGGATTTATGCTGTTGAAGCTGATTGAAAAGCTTTAAAAAGTTAGCCTTGCATGTTTTCTGGGATTACTATTCTTCTTATTCAACTGTTTTAAAAATTTAATCAGGAATGTGAAACTTCTACTGGATCTGCTTATTTTTACATATCGGCAAGTTTAAAGATCCTGAAGGATACGTGTTGTCCTCAAGTACAACAAATTGTCTCTAAGTGTGTGTCTGTAGACCTTTTCTGCATTTGTACAGAGACGTTACAATGGCAGATTTTGACCTTGTCTTTTAAAATCTATGCTTTTCCCTTGCTGCTGCTATTGTTGGTATCCTTTGTTTCTGTAGCTGAGATGGATTTTTTTAAAAACATTTTAAAAAAATTACTTTTTTCTTAAGCAGCTGTAACCAGAAATAAGTATAGGAATCTTTATTTGTTAAAAGGGATCATGAAAAGAAGGTAATTAAACATAATGCAACATTATAAAGACTGTAGTCTTAAAATGCTTCTGTATTATGACAAATTGATCATTAGTTCTATTGTTTCTATATGAGTAGAAGTGCTATTGGCAGATACGGTTTACATATATAGATTCATGGAGAATTTTCTTCTAAAACCTCCAACACTTTCTCGTAATACTAAACTGTAAGGGTATTTAAAGCAGTTATTATGTAATTTTCCATGCATATTGAGAGAGAGTGCTTTTTAAAAATCCCTGGAAAGCAGACCTAAATACAAATCTTGTAACATTAAAACTTCAATGGAAAAGACTCTGGCAGGTTACGTTTCTTTCATACTTTTGTGTTTCCTTTGAAAGAAAAACTTTCCCAGATGGTCATTGCAGGGTACTGAATGTGACCAGTAATTTTTATGTAAGCATTCAAGTTCATAGCCCCTGTCAGAATTCCTTATTTGGGTATTGGATTCTTTGCAAAGGGTTTTTCATTTTTTTACCACTATCTTTACACTATGAAATGAATGTAAGTTGAGGGTAAGATTATCTGCAAGGTCATAGTGAAACTTAAAGCATGATGGACAAAGTATACTTACCGAGGTTGGAACTAGAAATAAACATACAAAGGAAAGTATATGGCCATACTGATGGTTATAAATTAAGTGTCAAGGTTTCAAATCTGGGAAAGTATCATCAGAATTTATAAAGTTCTATTTAAATAGTCCATTCTCCTCACTTCAGACATCTGTAACTGGTTATTGTTTGAGTGACCACCATGTACATTATACAAAAAGGAATGTGTTTTTTGTAAGATCTCTGCTAATGTGGCAGATAAAATCCCAGTGTTTGATAGCAGTGCCAAAGGGCAAAGAGGTGCTGAACAATATTCCTCATCTTTACCATAACTTTCCTTCCTGGAAAAACAGGCTTTGACAGTGGGAAAATGAGGACCGAGATAAGGAGAGGTGGAAAGAGGCTTGGGAACTGAGAGTGATATAGACCAGAACTGTACTTCAGCAAGCAGGGGGAAAAGTCTTCTCTTATGCTGATGCACCAATAATTATTTTTTTGTTGATTACAAATTTGAGTTATATCTCCTTGATATGGTAATAAATTAAAAGGACTAGCAAGTTAAGAAAGTTGTTTTTGTTGGCACGTGGTGTAAACTGGGCCTAGTTTTTACTGCTCTGGCAACTGATTGTTGACTTTTTTTAAGAAAAATGCGCTATTTTTATTAATCCAAAATGCTGTACTGCTCTCAGAATGTCTTTTTTCAGAGGAGCAAAATCAAAACTAATGACAACAATTTATCTCTTGTGGGATATGAAGCAGTTGACAGTGATTATTTTTTACTGGTTATGAGCATCAAATTGCAATGCAGCAGGTAGGGATGTTTGTTGCATGTAAACTGTATTTCTTTCCCCCTTACAGACCTAAGCAGGTAGATGCAGGTTATGGAAAATTAGGTGTACTGCAGACATGTTAGGTAATTCAGTTGTAGTTTTCCTTTTTAACATATTGCTGGATAGACATAAACATTGCAATTAAACAAGATTTAATTCAGCTAGGTGCCATCTTAGATGCTCGTTATTAGATGGCATAGCTTAACTTTACTGAGCTGCTTTCTTCTGTTAGTTTTACTATAGCACTCAACCGTTTAGAAGATGCATTAAAGAGGAATTGTGACCTTGGCAGGCATGGAGAAGGTCTTGAATGATGGACTTAAATTCATGAAAAATGTCATGAAGCATTAGGAGACCTATAGCAATTTTTTGTGATAGGCTTACTAATAGAGCAAGGAGAAAGAGAATCTGATAAATGTAGAAATATATGTATATTTGGCTAAAAAATGATAAAAAATATTAAGGGTCTGTTGTACACAAGATTGTCATCTTATGTGCAGAAGATGGGGGGGTGTTGGGTTTTTTTGTTGTTGGGTTTGTTTTTTTGTTTGGGTTTTTTTTTTTTTTTTTTTTTTTCAGCAATTTGGTTCATTATGGGGGAAATATGGGGTAGGGGGGGAATCTGGGAGGCAAGTGAAGCAGAATTAGTATCCTGAGGGAGAAAGCACTAGTTTGAACATGATTCTCTCTCTGTATTTGCATACGACAGGAGAGGATACTAAGATGCTTTTGTAGAGTTTTGCTGTTCACTAAGATGTTGTTAAAAAGCTGAAAGTTTTGAAACAGACCCATTAACTTTGAAAACTAATTTTCCAGTTTCATAGTGATCTTAGCTGCAAAAGAAACATAGGTTTTAATATAGTTGTCTTAGTTAATTTGTACTCTGCACTGGAATAAGTACACAGAAAGCCAGATTTTAGCATATGTGTGAATAATAAACTTTGGCAGATCTTGTTCTTTTTAAGCTGCCCTGGTTGCAGGTATTTGAGAGGCTAGAAAGTTGTCAGATCAATGTCTAACATCTGTAGCAGGCAAATTAGCACAAACTCCGTTAAGGCAGAATGAGTGGATATACAGATTTGTGTAGTACGTTGGGAAAAAGTCAAAACACCCACTGTAAAGAGAAGTCATGTATCACAGCCTTCTGGCTTCTTTACAGGAACTGGTGAGTGTAAGGAACAGGGAAATCTGGTTGCTATAACCCATTTAGATTCTCCAAAAGTGATTGACAGGGTGCCTCGCCTCTTGTCTCTTTAAGTGAGCTGAAAAAGAAGGTTCTTACATGTATTACCTGGCTAAAGGATAAAGGTGGATGAAGTCAATACTGGAGTCAAACAGGGAACTGTATTTGTAAGTGACCTGAGAAGGGAGCTGAATAATAAAGACTTACAATGAAGCACTGCAAAAAATTTCAGAGTGACTGTGCAATTAAATGACAGATGAATAGGTAAATGAGATGTATGTGGGGGTGAGGGAGAATAGCTGCAAACTTAGAGATGCATATGATGGGTCCTGAACACAGGACCACCACACAGCAATGACTTCTTAAAGTTTATAATATTTTCTGAAAGTGTCAGCTCAGTTCACAGCAGCATTTTAAAAAGCAAAGGCAATTTGGGGAATTAGTAGGAACAGAATGAAGAAAACGTAAGTAACACCATTACTGCGCCATGGTACAAACTGAGGGCACGCGTACTTTTTAAACACTACGTATGCTTATAGTTCTGCTTGGTGGAACTAAGAGAATTAAGAGAGAACTAAGAGAGGTGTGGAACTTCTTCAGTATAAGGAACAATTTAACACTCTTCAGCCTGGAAGAGAGAAAGCTGGAGGTGGGTGGGTGGGGAATAATAGTGGTCTATTAAATCACGGATGGCAGGAAGAGATAAATAAGAAATGACTGTTTGTTCTAATTTAGCAGCCCAGGGTATTTAATTAAACCAACATGATAATTTGAAATGAACTAGAAGATACGATTCCTCATGCGTGTGTGATTGGTTTGTGGGACTGCTTGCCACAGGATATTGTGGATGCAAAAATTCATGCAGTTTTATAAACCAGTTTAACAAATTCTGGGGGAAAACAATCACTGATGACTTCTAAATACAGATACAGCCTATGGGATATAAAGACCTGGAATCTCACGTTGGCGAACGTCTAATACATCTACTGAGGAAAGTATCATTATTTGCTTACCTTTTTAAACCTCGTCCTGTAGACATCTACTACTAGTTGCTGTCAGAGCATATGGGTCACTGTGGACCTTTGGAGTGACCCGATATAACTTTTATGTATTTAAAGTGTACATTTTGTTACATAAAATCAACACTGTTTATCATTTTCAGTGAATTTAATGTTTTCCACGTGTGTTAGGATTGCTGCTAATTATCACTGGAACTTCTATAAACATAATTGTGGGAAATATTTCCCACATATTCCCAATTAGTAATATAATCCACGGGAAATTTGAAAAAATTAGCTTTGAAATTTAAAGCTTCAACTCTTTTTAAATGCATTCCCAAATATCAGTTGAAATCCTAGGTGCTGATAGTGCTTTTTAACATTACTAAAATTACGTCCTTTCTTCTTTGAGGGAACAGCTTTTTTGATCTCAGTGAAATAGATAAATATTTTTTGAGAAGAACTCAGTCCTTCTTGCCATCACTCTCCCCCCTCCCCCAGCTTTAAAATAGGACTTCTCTGAAATCTTGGGAGCATGTTGTTTCTATTATACTTCATAATAGGTGAAAATGAGCAATGTGTTACCCATACTGTCTGTACAGTCTATTAAAAACAAGTGTTTTCCCTTGGGTTTTCATTACTTGATTGACCACATGTGAATATAATACCTATCAGTGCACTTAGTGTGAAAAAGAATTATAGAAACTGACAAAACCAGTTATAGATTAAACTGTACTTGTGTTAAGTATACACAGTTTATTTCTTTCTGTGTCCATTCAGTGTTTTTCTTGTTAAAAACAATCACGCTTAGTTTGGATTTTCTTTTCCCCTAGTGGAAGAGACGTAAGTTGATTACAAATCTTTAGAAGAAAAATGGTAGGCACTTCTCTCCCCCAACCTGAGAAACTGAGTTGTAGAAAGAGGAATATTTGCAGAAGGACTCACCTTTTTTTTTTTCTTAAAAATTTTTGATGTGCCTGCTAGGTGCATATAAATACTGATTAACATGTGTCTGGTCTAATGCTGTACACACCTGCCTTCCTTACAGGTAGGTGATGTGTTACTGGGTGCCTCCTGAAGGCCTGATGTTAGAACAGAGTCAGGTCTACTTCTTCAGCTTCATCTGATTTAAGTTAAGGTCTGGTTGTCCACCACCTGCTTTTCATTGCCCTGTTCTCCTACCAGACGTTACCACTTTTTAAGTTTGCTAGGTGAGATATATGAATAGTCACTCCCTACTTATTTCTAGCAAACTCAGTAGTTTTTAGTATGCATTTTAAAACAGATGCTGTATCAAAGCTGGTTTCGTTAGGGGATGGTTGTACCTGTTCAATTCTGGAAGTGGCAACCTTTGGAAGAAGTAAGATGGAGGCAGAATGGGCAAGGGCAGACAAACGGGGAAACAGCTTCCTTAGTAGGTTCATTTTGAGTCTAAGCAGCCTTTCTAGTGACACACACCTCCACCAGGAATCAGTGGTACATTTCACAACTCATTCTTGCTTGTTGCTAACTCTTTAGTGTTCAACTGTGTTAATATTTTACATATTTTTATAAATCAGTTGTTGCTCCTATTCCTTTTATATGCATTTTTCTTTATGCGCAGTCTATTTATTCTATACTGTGTTCAATGCCAGATGAAAACAATTTTTTCCCTTGGACATTAAAAAAAAAATTCCTTTGCTTTCCAGCTGGTAATTCCTTGAGGTTTTTGCTGATCTGTTTCCATTTTGAAATACAATGTATCCTCCATCCATTTGCTTCTGCTTTTTCAGCAGTAGGATGTACAGCATCACTTGTTGACCTGAAAGGCTCGTTTGTTTCTTCCCTTGTACCTTTGTAGATAAAGCACTGATTATTTTGTTGAGCTCTCCTCTGCTTTATGTTGACTAAATATGCTCCCACTTAATAGAAGGATTTTGTCCAAAGGGTGTCACTTTTGTAATATGCCTTTTTCAGAAGTGAATCACTTTTTTCTTACGCTATTTCTGAAAAAGCTTTCATGCAGTTCTGAAACTTTCCTGGCTTAGCTTTGTTTCAAAGATAAATTAGTTAAAACGCAGAGTTAAAAAGTACTTCTTTTACGCACTTGGAAAATGTAACATTTCAACCACTTAAGCAAATTTAACAATATTAAGAAATTTGGCTTGCTAGTCCTTTTTTGCAAATAAAAAATACTTTTTCTTTTATGTATTTGTCTTAAAGTCTGAGCATGTGTAATCAATGTATCTTTAATCTGTTAAATTATTTTGGCATAAAGATTTAACATCTGCAAATATTTTATATTGAAACATGGACTGCAGATGTTTGCTTTGGTTTTCTGTTGCCTCCTGCTTCCCACTTCAGTAGCTGCATGCTGCGGTAGGTAACATCTTCATGAGAGGGAGGGAAGGAAGTAAATTTTAGGGCAGGTGAGACCTTGTCTCTTAGTATAAAAAGGAATTGGAGGCTTTGTGAAATAATTGCGAAGTTGGGGAACGTGGAACAATTTCCTGCGTGGGACCTGCCCTCACTTCCCTGTTCTGTTTTTGTAAGAAGGAAGTCAGCCCATCCCTGCAGCTGTTGTACAATAAACTCGAGAAATATGTTACTGGATGCATCATATGCTTGAGAACTGCTGCTCCCTTCATCTTAGTAATGTGCACGTTACCTTACCAAACAAACATTGTGGTTTATCTCTTTGTCGCCTTACGAGAATTTTGTAAACTGTGTTTTTCATGCAATTCAATGGCTGGATTTTTTTTCTGACACAGTTTACATCAAAGATGTTGAGGGTAGTGTCTTTTCACCTTAATTTTTATGGCACTTAATTTTCTAGTCACCACTAGCATATGCAGAAACACATAAAATCAGATGATGCTTTACCAAGCTCCTTAGCTGTCCCGTATGGTTGTTCTTTTCATATGTTTAACAAATATATCAGCAGCTTGCCAATACTTACTTGGTAATCTTTTGTTATACTTTAGTGTGGTTTATTAATATTAAAATATAGTGTGTAGAACATATGGGAAAACCTGTGAAAATTATTTAACAAGTTAAAGGTCTGAAAAAAGCCCTTAAGTATTTTTATTACTGGCTGTAACTTCTTCAGAAAATTACATTTTCACTTTAGTGTTCATGATTTTTACGTTTGTTTGGAACCTTTAGTCAACCCTGCTGTTTCTTAGCAGGACTTTAATAAGCAAGCCCTTTTACGTATTATGAATCTCTAATCATTCTAGTTGTTTTAACCAATTGCTAGACCTGTGATAGTTAGAAATAGCTAAATTTGAAATTCAATTTAGTTACTATTAGGAATTATATGAAGAAGCTGATAGTGAGCTAAGTACTTCTCTGATCTACAGTGCAGAAATCAAAGGAAGGTAACGATCATTGTTAGGGTTACCAGTTCTCGACACTTAATATGATGATACCTATTAATGTAGCATCTGATCATTACAAAATGAATGATTCAGATGTGCAGAGCTTTTTGTACAGGGTGCGTACTAGTTCCTTTGTCTTTCTACCTGGGTAAGAAACTAAATCCCAGCACTGACTTTCTAGAACCATCACAGAGGACGTCCCAAATTTCAGTTTACTACAACAGTGATGAGGCCATTCTTCACGTCATGAATCACTTTCATAATGCCAAACTTCTGTTGTTGATAGCTTAGGGTGAGAGCTAGGTAAGGTAGCTCTAATCTTGATCTGTACCCACTCACCAAAGATCAGGTGACACACAATAACGTGTTACCCTGTGGCACTCTATTGGTGTGTCCGAGACCCAAGAAATGACCTTAAAATTTATAATTAAGAATTAACTGCATTTAAATAGATTGTGAATATGTTCAGCATTCCAGTTAATATGGCCTCTTACCCTTCCCAACCCCAAGTGTCATAAATGCAGGTTGCTGTAGAGATTAGTATTTCTTCATGGCTTGCTAGTTATGATTCTAAAGATACCGTAGTTTTTATAACAATATTTTACGACAGCAGCAGCTTGTTAGAATCTCAAATTATCTTTCTATTATCTTGAACAAATACTGTGCTGCTATTTCTGTTTTTCTGGATCAGTTCTGACACAGGCAGGGACATGGTATATATCCTTTCAAAACAATGTTGATATTGCACTGTTACTTGGAGACTTTGCCCTAAGGAAAAACTTGCTTTTTGCAATTGTTTGAGCTCCAGCTACATGGCTCCTTTCAATATGTAGGCTACAAAACCTCCTACAGAATTGGAACCAGACCAGCATAGATTGACAACCTAAATTAAGCTTAATTCTTGCATGCAATTTAGGCCTCTTTTTTCAACATTGTACCTGATAGAGCAGTTCTCCTAGACCAGTTCAGATGTTTAGATTAAGTAATTACTGCTTAGCCTGACTGTGGGTGATGAACTGAAGGGCTCTGTTTACATTGAAGCGTTCTTATATTGCTAAAAAACATGCAGATCCTTTACTACAGCAGATACTTAGGGTGTTCTTGAAGGAGTTGTGTTGATTAATTTATTTTAATCTCTTGATTTGGGTGGTTGTTTCACAATTATGTGCTTTAACAATGGCGTATTAGTCCTTAATTTGAAAGTCTCCAGTATCATACAGAGCTCCATCAGATTTGAAACTAGTTTGATTTCTTCACATTTTCCTAGGGGTTGAATCATCCATGTGTATTTCTTGTTTTCTTTTCCCCATCATTTCTTACATTTGATATCCTGTTTATCTGCCTCTTCTAAGAGTCTAACAGATGGCCTTGATGTTGCATCCTAGTTGCTTGTTCTGTTCTCAGATCACTTTTCACAAAAGTTTGTTTGAAAGGCTTGTTCTCTGCTTGCACCTCTTTGCTTGGCATGGGAACCCCTGAACATGATCTTAATGCTCCTGTAGCTCATTGGTTGAATTTTCAGATACTACTTTTTTCATTTGACTAAGACACCAGAAAGTTGAACACTCCTCCCTTTAGGAATTTCTCAGGCATAAACTATACTCCTAAAAAAGCAAGCCAACCACTTGTGAAAGATTACTTAGATATAATTTGTGTTCAGCTTGTAAAAGGAGGAATTTCCTCCTGGCTTTTGGAAAGTCTGAATGCATTTTTAGGTTGACTGATTCCTGCTGAATCTGTGTATAATTTAGTACAGCTATCTTTGAAGATAGATCTTGACATTAGAACTCCCTACGCTATTACTGTTGATCTGCTCCCTTTTCACTGTTGCAGAGTGATCCCATAGATTTTTGGAAAGCAGGGGATTGAAAAGATCTAGGTGATGTTGGCTGATCGCTATAATCCTTCTTTAACAAGACCAGCTATTTGTCAAAACTTTTTTACAACTTTAGCGAATAAAATAGGATCCCATTTGAGATTTCCAAAGGGCAGCCTGGTTGTTTGCCGGACACTCATGAAACGGCAATATACAGCCCAGATGCTGTGAAATTTTCTGAATCATAGCAGAGCTCAGTCTGTGGGTGTGAATTTCTAGTTGCTCTTCCAGTTGTGCACATCTTCCATCTTTTCCCTTTTTTGCGATTCAAGATCCTTTAGTCCCATTTTGCATCTAATACAAGCAGTTGTGAATTCCCCAATAATATAGTGAATGGCTCAGCATTGAGGATGGTTTCGGGTTACAACTCATCTCCTTGGAGCCATGCAATATTTATAACAAACTACAAGATTTTCAAAATTTCCAGAACCAAACAGTTCTTATCCAGAAAAGACACAAAGGTCAAAAGTGGAATTATTCCTCTCCCCCCGCCCCGCCCCCGACTTTTGCTTCTTAATTCTTGACCATTCTGAAGAGTGGACTTGGATCATAAATTCCTTGAGGGTTGCTGCTTGTGGCTTCTTCTGGTCTGTTCTGCACTCTTTCTGAATCAGCTGGTGAGAAATCCTTTTATAATCACCAGTTCCTCTTGTCAGGTGACTTTCTGGTTAATCTCATGACAGTGAAAACAGTCCCTGGTGACCTGTTCTTTTCTAAAGACTGTCCTGAAATTCGGAGTTGAAAAACCACCTTGCTTTGAACAGTAACTAGAGAGGCACTATTTCTGTGCAACTTTTTTCTGTGTATGGTGAAAGTCTACCCTTTTTTCCCTTCCCCCCACCTTTGTTTTTGGGACACCACCCCCCCCACCCGCCCCACCCCCCCAAGAAAAAAAAAACAAAAAAAACCCACCAACCAAAAAAACCAAACCCCGGAGATTCTAGAAAAATATGTAGAAAAGCTATGCACGTATCAAATTGTAACTTTACTTCTTAAAAGAATGAGAAATGTATGATGTCGCATGTCACCAAACCTCCTTTGCTCCCATATAGGCATCAGCAGTGGTGATGGCATAAATAGCTATCTTGAGCCATGCGTTTATGCAGGTTGAGGTATTTGACGACTTGAAAAGTGTGTCCTGCAATTTGGGAAACTGTGTATTACCTCAAATCATAGTGCTCCTATTCACGCTTGTAAATGACAGGTGAATTAATTTTGTATAATGACAAATATATCTCCTGTGCTGTATGTTCACTTGCTTACATGATTTTTTGCCTGTTGCTGTAGAAGAGAAAGTCAAAATATTGAAAATCATTGGTGCTAAACGTATAAACAAAAGGAAGACGTATTTTCTTTGGGGTCAGAAAGATAAAGGAGGAGAACTAACTTTTGCTTCTAAAAAGCCTGTGAAAAGTGAATATATATGTTGTCATAATATAGTTGGCACAGTGTATAGGCCAATGACAATACATAATTGTACTTAATACTGTAGACGTTTGAACTTGGGTAAATTGAACTCAGAACATTTACTGATTTTAGAAAGATCTTGGAAAGGATGGAATATATTAACATTTTCTTGTTTCTTATAAGAGAAGGTATTTCACTTATGCTTTTTTTTCTTTTTTTCACTTCTCCACAAAATCTCGTAGCCATGCTTTTGCCACCTGGAGACTGATGATACCTCCCATTAGTTATGTCTTTGGAAGCCCTGTTCAGCATCATGACGTTTTTTGAGTGGTCATCAGGATCTGGTCTATTTTTTTAACTATTGACATAATCTGAGAATGGATTCACATTCTGACTGCAACTAAACAGCACACCTTTCAGGGAAGTGGTAACATTAGAAACATTCCCTGTATGCTTAGCCTGGAGAACTAAAGTTGTACAGTGTAGGGCTTGCTTCTCTCCCAGTGGAACTGGGAAACGTGTTTCAAAATCGTCATTAATTAAAATTTATTATAAACAAGGCAAGGCTTATAGGGAAAGGTATTGTCTTTCTGTAGACCAATTAATATAACAAGCTTCCCAATCTTTTGGTACTACAAAGACTATTCTGATCTAAAGCAGAGACAGCAAACTTCAAGCTAACTACTACTGTTACGCTGCTGGTGTCACCTATGTTTCCAGCTGTCCTTCTGGAAAGTGAAAGCGTGTGTGATAGTTGCAGCTCGCCTCCTTCCCTCCCGCCCCCAAAAGCTAGCCAAACTATTATATGTTTCCTTTTCGACTAAGCTTCAATTAATTCTGACCCTACAGCCCGCATCCGTAGAATAATCACAGAAATGGGAAACGCTAATATGTGTCTTGGGAGGCTGGCTCTCCAGTCTTGTCTGGTTTAATGATACAGCACATTTGGGATGATGTAACTGAATACAAACTCGCCATGCTTATCCCCAGCATCCCAAGTACTTTTGTTTATAATGACTGTTTTTACGCTGTTTGAAGTGATGCAGTTTAAAGAAATGACAGTACCCATGTAGGAGCCTCTGATTGTAAAAATGTGTATAGCAATAAGAAGTCTTTGTTTGGGTTTATCTACTCATTGGGGAATTTGAGATAATAATCCACCATCTAATACGTGCTTATCCTGTGCCAAAGTTTTAACAGGTTATGAGCAGATGACTTTCCTTGACTGACTTACCACTTTGTGTTGGTATTCATTCTGTTTACTTTCCGTGTCTGGTTATCTTTTCCATTTGCAGAATCTATGAAGTGTTTGATGTATTTGTATAAACAGTTTGATTCCTGAAAATATGTTCTGAATTAGATGCCATTACTGTACAACAATACACTAACAACATTCTGAGATCATTTAAAGCCCTTTGTTTAATAACACAGTGAATGTTATTAGACTGTTACAGTAAGTACATTAACATTAAAAACAGCTTGTAAAAATGAAGAGGTTTTGAATTCTAGAATTACGGAGGATATCAAATCAGCGCATCTATTTATGTATTTAATTTTTCAGTGAAATGTTTTTCTGTTGATTCTTGACAAAGTTGTTTCCTATTAAATCAGGCGTTTGGGTCTCAGTTTTGACAATCGCACCTCTAAAAATCACTTCCAGTGCAAATTTTGAGATTGAGGTTGAAAACATAAAATTAAAAATTTCTGTTCTTTTGCATTTGCCTTCCAGTTACAGTACGTAGGAGTCACGAGTTGCTTCTTGCAGCCGCAGTGACTGGAAATACTTCATTTCCTCTAAAATAAAAGCTACTATTTTCATGGAATTGCACGTCTTCAGAATAAAAAATTATTTAGAAACTTCCATAAGATCATCAAATCTGTTAATATAAACAGTATACATCTTTATCCCTCTTCCTTCTGTTCCCCACAATTATTTGTATTGGAATTTAGTCTGTACAGAGAACTCTTCCTTTGCTGCTGGAGCAGCCAAAGCTGTATAGAGCTGCTTAGTGTAAATATCATACATAAAGGTGTACCATGTGAAGGCATATAAAGTATTAATACAGGTGTAGGGTATACAAAGTATTGTATAATTTCAGAGTGCTGAGGAGCCTGCATGGGAGCTGTTGCTTATATCATGTTCAGGACTTAGGAAAAATAGGAGGTAACGAGACCCAGAAAGATCTGTGCTTAGATTCTCTTAATCTCCATATTCCTCTTTGTCTGTGACAGTTATGCTTCCTTGTGTCCTGCCCCAAAGCTGTACTAATTGAGTGGCAAAACTGTTGGCTTTTGGATGTTGAAATAGTTCCAGGTATGCTGTCTACAAGAAGAGTGCTCCAAAACTCAGACAGATAGAAATCTTCCTTAGATGGGAAAGCTTGTCTATGACAAGGATTTACACATTATTCACATATATTTGTTTTTCTTTGCAATAATACAAATTTTTTGTCTGTTTGAATATTTTCAAGATAATTTTTGAACTGTTCCATTACATAGTTTCAAATATGGTTTGTTATTTTCTTTTTTCCAGTTGCTTCAGGATTGGCAAATGAGACAAATATTGCCATTCAAAAGAAAATAATTACGAACATTATCTCTCTTTGAAAAACAGGTCTATACTTTGCATCTGTATCTATACATGAAGTTTCTATAGTCTATAGAAAATGATGCAAGTTACCAGGTAGCATTTGATAATTTGAATATTCTTGATGTATCAAATACTTGTTCATTGTTACAAGTGCTGAGCCATGAATAATTTACTGGCTTTCCCTTTATAATATGCAGTGTCTGCTAACTTTGAAGTTCAGTAGTCAACTCAAAAGTTTGCTGGAGCTGATTAATGATTCACCAGAGATTTTTGAGAGATATTTTGTCATCAATTTAAAGCTTGGAGAGGTTTGCTGTTGCAGCCATCTGGTAATTCTTGGTTCTCTGGAGGAAAGAGAAGCCTTTTGATAAAATAGATCAAAGCATTCTGCTCTTTCAGTGACTGATACCTATAAGTAACATAGAAGTTTCTCAAAATGATTTCACAATGCCTGTCTCATTTGGCAAACTTCTGCATTCTAGATACGATACAATACTGGTCATGAATTATATTTTAATTATATTTAAATACTTCTGTTCATGGATAATTTACAGATCTAAGTGTTTTGTCAACCCAGGTATTTCTAAGTTACCAAATAAGCTGTCGTGATTAATAAAATCAATGCCCAGTGTTCTTGTTCTTTGTACTGACTGTACAGGTAAGGGTACTCTCAAAGGCTGTACTTCTGCTATACCATAACCCTAAGATAGAGATGTATCTCTTAGACTGTAGGTGATGTACTAGTGTAAAAATATATATCATACTATTTCTAGAACTAATTTGGCTAGTGATTGGAATTCTGGCGTGGGGTTTGCAGATGTTTGGCAGTGAAGAGCAAATATGGGGAGCGGGGAAGAGAGTGTTAGGACGGGAAGCATGCGCTGCAATGTCCACTTGAAATGAGACCAGTCTAATGCTGGATTGTACACGTGCATTTGAGATTTGTCTGGAATCAGGATGTTGTTTCTATTCCATCAGACATTCCGGATGTGTAATGGCCATGACCACACATGTCCAGTCTTTTCAAAGAGTGAGTTTATTGCATCACAAGTGCGGCACAAGCAGCCAAAACAGAATTATGAAATTGGCTTTTACCTTGCAAGTTGTTTAGTTAAAGGATGTCTGAGTGAGATTTGGTGGTGTGTTGTAGTAGAAGAAAGGGAAAGCATTAGCTCGTAATGCACCATAGCTCTGTACATGGAAAGAGGCAGTATTCTCTCGCTAGGGGTGAGCTAGTGCATGGTGGAACTAAGGCGATGTGTTTGTGCTGTTCACTTTTCCCTATGTTAGAAGGTCGTTGTAATGACTGATGTACTGGCGAAAGAAAATAATTAAACCTTGTATGTCACACTGTCCTCAATTAAAGCCTATCAAGGAATTTCAGAAATAGTTGATGTCTCTTGGGATGTAGTCTGTATCATCCTAACAAGTATATATAGTGTTTATTAATAGGTTAGCCTTATTATAATTTAACCATTCAAAGTATAGTATTGGCTAAATGACAGATGCCAATGAATATTAGGTAGTTACTACAGGTTCTTCAAACTGGCTGTTCTTTATGCTAGGTAGTTCGGAGAGAGGAAAGACTTCTAAAGAGGCTGGGTTTTTAAGGACTTCATAAATTTAAAATGCAAATGAGATAACTAATATGGTACTAAATTCTCAGAAAATAGAACGGTGGGAGTTTGAGGGAATAGCTAACTTTTCACACGTTAAAATTTGCTTGAACTCGGATTTAAAAGTGGCCTATAGATAGCAGAAGAAAATTCCATGTACTTGTGCTTGTTGTTGTTGTTCAAACTTTTCAGTGAGGTATCTGAGCTAGGTCTGGTGCTCTTGTTTCTCATTAAGCCCACAAACAATGGTAAACTTGTAATTCCATACTTCATAATCTTCCACAGCTTTATCTTCTGCCTGCTGTATCTCTGAATCAGATGCATATGCTTACCTGATTGTTTACAGCCTTGGCTGCTCGACATGTGCTTCTTAGCAGCTACAGTTGAACATTTTTTTTTCTTCTTTGTTTTTTTTTTTCAGTGTGGGAACTTTGCTGTTTTGGTGGATGTTCATATTTTGCCTCAAGGCTCCAGTAAAGACACCAGCTGGTTTTCAGATCATGAGAAAGAGGTACAACAAATACCAATTCTACTTCAAAAGCATGTGGCTGCAGGGAAAAAGTTGGATTGCCTTGAACTGTTCAGAATTTTTCAGTGTTATGAGAATATTGTTGGTTATACCTAACTGTCAAGGGTTGCTGTGGGACCCCTAAGTCAACCAGATGTGCTTTTTGGGTCACTAATGACCACTTTCGATTTGCCTTTTAATTTTTAAACTCTGTGTGTGTGCGTACATGCATGTGCACATGCTGTTTGATTCCTCTGACTTAACTTTTAATTTTAAAAACGTATTTCTCGTGAAAGTTGGTAAATTATCCTGAGTGATATAAAACAGATTGTGACAGGTATCATTTTTGCAGAGCTTGTTGGTGAAGTATCTTTTTATTAATTGTTTTTTCTTGTTCCAAGAATGATGTTGCATTTAGAGAGTACAAGAAAACATAACGAGTATGTGTGGTAAACTATAGTAGAACCATTGTATCTTACGAAAAGAAACTCCCCATCTTTATTTTTAAGTGTATCATTTGTATATCCTGACAACAGATGAAATTTTGGAAAATCAGTGTGTCAGTGATCAGCAAAATTATGAATGTAACTTCCATCAGATTCTGTGTGATTTCTGCTACAATCTTGTGATGAGTTACTGGTGGGAGTTTTCCCCTATTTCAGCCTGTGTGGGAACTTGAGAAGTTCCCTGTTGAAAATGAATGCAGGACGTGTTTCAAATGCCTGTGGACTTTCCCGCAAGTCTCTGTTACGGTAATTTTCAGCAGATAGCTTTCCTAATAATGGCATAATTAACTTGTCGCTGCAGAGCATCCCCATACGTCTCAAAGTAGTATGTTAAAATAAAAGAAACAATAAATCAATATCCTGAGGAACTGAAAGCAGAATATTTAACAGCATGTTGTTCATCCAATTTGTGCTTTATTAAGCAGCAAAAGAAGAAAATAGGGGAAATCTTTTAGACTTCTTTTTTTCTGACTAAATGAATACTCATTACCCCTTCTATTTATATCCAGTTTTACTATCCCGGTTATCTGACTTTTAAGTGTTTTCAAAATGTATTTTGTAAGACTGCCAAAACAAAAGATATGAATTCAGGAAATTAGATCATGATTGATTTAATAAAGAGGCATGACAGGGCAGCATTAATTACATTTCTGTGACTGCGCATTTTGAGTGAAGTACAAAGGTTGCATATTTTCAAGAACCGAGAAGTGTGATTCCAGTGGCTTTACAATTTGCCTATGCAGAATCTTTGTTCAAGTGGGAAGAAGAAGGGTCAGTAAGGTATTCGAGGCAGGTTATGCCTGCATGGTTTTGTTTTTTTTTTTGAGAGCTTTTACATATTCATCGCAAGTGGTTTTCTACATTTTTTCGTTGTTTCTAAATTCTGGAGAATACTAATGGTGATACGGCCCCCTTTTCTTGTCTGTGGGAAAAGCAGATGCCTCTTAGACCCCTTGTAACACAAACACGATTTCTGCTGATCTGCTGCTTACCCTGGATGAAAGTCAGCAGCTGCTGTTTGTAGCAAATGGAGCCTGGCGATGTGGTCCCCGGCAGAAGGAGGGAGCAGTGCTGGCCTGTCAGCGGCCAGCTCCTGCTGGAGCACGGGTTGTGTAGAGCAGGCTGGGAACTGAATGAGGGCCCATAAGCATGAGGCTGGCGTAAAAGAATACAGCGCACGTTGTTGAGCTGGGCATTGTAAAGACCACAGTCTGCACAGTGCTGTCGCGTGTGTTGTATATTGAGTCATCTTGGCATTGCTGCGAGATGCAAATCAAGGCATTTGGGAGCTTTTTCTCTCTTTCTGCCCTTCAAATTTCCCTGCCCTTTCTGTCCTATCCTTTTTCCCCTGGAATAACAAAGTCAAAGTTTTATCTTTGTGCTTTGAGAAATATTTATTAAACTGATTTCTATTCATGTCGTTGCTATGGTCTCTCCATATGCGTGTAGAAGTTCTTTTTACTGGTGGAAAGTACGTAGAGACAATTCTTTTGCAGCCTACTCTTGTTTATGTTTTCTTAAATATAGGTCTGTATAGTTCTTTGTGGAGAACCATTTAAATAATATTTCCATAAGCATAACAACTAAACATTTTCCATGTAAATTAAGGCAATGCATACTAATCTTTATTGTTGCCGAAGGAACCAAACGCACACTATGTTTCCGCTGCTTTCTAGACCTTTTCGTTCTAACCTGAATGCATAGTCCTGTGAAGGAATGTGTAATGAGATCACTTTAATGAGTTAAACAGAAGAATAAGTAAATACAGTATTTTATAATTGTACTCTTCAAGCAGAAAGGAAAATGTATTTCTTACTGTAAGGAGAAAATACTGTTTGTGGTTGACCAATATATGTCCATTGCTTTCATTTAGAGCAATATGTTAAAAGTTTGTTGCTCTGCATACTTTCTAGATTAATCAAAAGTAAACTTCAAGCCAAGATATTTTAGTTTAGATAGTACTAATATAAATTTGTCTATTGTCCAAACACTGTAAAAAGGTAATATGATATTTCTTTGTGCCACAAAGTATCATTTCTGTGAGCACGTATTTATGCACAATGGAAAATGAGAATACTGAGGGAAAAGTCTCAAATATGTGCATATGTATTAATCTGAAAACTTATTCTGGCATTCAAGAGATTAATTTCTTGCTTTTACTCCAAGTTCTTTTTCTATGGTTATTCTGGCTGAAGGGTGTGTTCTTCTTGAGTTGTATGTGGTTTTTATTGTGATTTGCTGAAGGAAATATGAAAGACATGAACGGTTATGTTTAGGAGCAGAAAAATAAAAGTGAACTGGAGAAATTAGGTTGCTGTGACCTAATGAGCTCTGAGTCTTCCCCCCAAAATTACACTGAATTGAACCAAAATATCTGTTGTGGTTTATAAGGACTCTTGCAGAGAAATAGCATGTTGAGAATTCCTGGGAGGATTTTTAGTAATATTTTGCTTAAATACCTGATGTTGTGATACATTGTTAACATGGGGTTTTTTTCCTACTTTGCATACAAACTAATTTGCTGTTCAAAAATTATTAGTATTGTAATATAATGTGTTTCATCTGCCAAGTGAGAATCTCATAATGTACTTCCTCTCATTTTGTAGCAGAATTGTTTGATTCCCCCTGCCTTGTTCCCATTCATTTCCTCAATTACGTGCTTCTCACCTCTATGTAATTCCTCAGCACGTAATTACAGATAGTGGTTTTCCTATTTATGTGAAAGGGAGTGATTTTGTATTGATTTCTGCTGTGTGTCTCTGGGCATGTATGTAGATTTAGATCTAAATAGGCCAATGGTTGCTCTTTCAGGAGGTCTGCATGCTGCTAGAAGAAGTTGTTGCTTCAAGGGTCAAACACTACTTGGAAGCGCCTAAACAGCGTGGTCGGTGGAAATCAATGGAACATGCAACATCTGGTCCTTTGTTTCTTACCGGTAAAAAAATTATTTAACTTAGTGTGAAATAAAGTAAGATAAAGTATGGTGGAAACTGCTGATCTTTAGTTTTTCCATGAGAAATTTGCCATCGGGAATGCCAGTAAGCCTGAAATAGCTGGTGTTTGGGTCTGAAATCACTTTCAGCTATGTTACTGAAAAAATTAAGTGGGTTTTAATTTTCTATGTCATTGAAAAGTGAACATAACACTTGTACTATTAGTATAAGACCCTATCATTAGAATTAAAAAGAACAGATGGTATAATCCTGGGTCTTCCAAAACTGATGGCAATCTTGCTGGCTTAAGTCTCTTTTCCACTTGAACATTTAGTTTAGAAGTTTTTAATTTAGAAATAATACCTTTAATTCTCCCTCTTCTGACAATCTGTTCAGTCTTAAAAAGTTGCTATGATGTGGTAAATGGCATCTGTCATTTCACCAGTGTTACTGCAGGTTTGGCAGTAGTGTCGGTGACCTTGGGAGTAATTGTTGTGCAGAAGAGAATAGTAGTAAGAGCATTTACCCAAGTGGAACATATTATTATTAATAATAATAATACTAATATTACTACTACTACTGCTACTACTTTTTTTGTGTGTGTGAGGGTGGCGAGACTAATAGGTGCAATTTCAGTACATGCATGTTTTAAACTAAAGATAATAGTACATTAAAGCACTATAGCTTCTCCTTTAATGTTAGATCAGCTTTGGGGCTAAATGGCTTGCCAGTTTTTGTTTAACGTTATTTCACTAGCTGTTCTGGTCATCATGGTGGCTTTTACAGCTGATAGGCTTATCTGTTGGTGTTATATCACACAAGCAATTTATTTTTAAATAGTTCTTAGGAAATAATGACTTTTTTTAATTACCAGCCTGGAGCATGTTATAAACTTTTCACAGAAAAGAAGGGCTGCAATAGCAAAGCCCTGTGTTGGCTACGGTTTCTCACATTTCCCTAAACATATTGAAATAGATCTCTACTGAAATATGAATTCCACAATGAATATAATTGCATACTTACAATATACAGTCAGCATACTGATACAAATTTTTGAACCCAATGTGTATTATATAACAATCTTAATTCTGAACAAATTCTTTGCCTCTCAAAATGTTTTCAGTTATTGAAAAGGTATATTCCTATAGAATTCTAGTTGATAATTGTAGCTTTAAACACTTTTCCTTATTAAAAACACTCATTAATATTGATAACACAGGTTAAATACTGTATGGTTGCTTATTATTGCAAAATGTTAGGCATATACGGGAGCCAGATTGTTATGGCATGACAGGAGGGGGTTGTTTCCCCACCCACAAGAACACAATACCACGGAAGTAAAAAAGTGCTTCAGGACATGAAAGGATTTTCAAACCCTTTTTTTCCTTGCGAGTTTTAACTGTATTTTATCCCTTGAAAATATTATTAATAAAACACATGAACTTTCAGATCCCCGTACTTTTCTGGTTTTGAGTGAACAAATAGAATTTTCATACAGTGAAAGCAGAGGGACGTTACAGAGGGTGGGATCAGAATTTCTGAGAATTGTTGAGGTTTTTCTGTGTTTTCTTTTTACCGGATGATATTTTTTATTATTTATTTTTTAAAGGTTCCTGCCTCAGTAAAAAGTAGGTTTTCAAAAACAATGATTTTGTAAGATAAAACTGCCAGACATAACAATTGTTTTTATATGCGCAGACAGATGCAACACTAATTTGAGGGTGGTCGTGAAATCTCAGGGTCTTATATTTTCTTTTATATCATGAACTTTTCAGTACAATACTGGTATGTCCCGGGGTTGTGAAATGATCTTCTGCTTGGCTCTTCCCCTTATTTCTTGAAAGGGAAAAACTTAAGGATATGCATTTGAGGAGGTCATCAGTAATACCTGTGACAGTTTTAGATTAAAGAATATTTACTTTGGATGAGGCAGAATTACTGTTCCATCAGTTTTCTGCAGTTAATCTCACTGTTGTTAATTAACACTAAACAAATAAAGGAAGAAAACAGTCTGTGATAACGAACGTTCATGTTGAACTTAATTTCCAAATCTCTCTTTCCTCTTCTTTCAGCCTGCTTTGCTCAGGGCTGTAATTTGTAAGAAAGGAGTGCTTTGTTCAAGTCCAAGAATCAAGTTTATTCAAGTTACATTCAAGTCTGTTCTTACCTGAGAAGGAAATAACAGAATAGGTGGGTGTTCACTGGAGCAACTGGGACCTACCTCTAAGGGACTGACCCTTGTGGCTCACCTAAAAGTCTAATAGTCTTTAGCAGTTATCATCACCCAAATGTGGCTCTAGAACCTCTTGTGTTTTGCCTTCCTCTCTAGGATCACAGGTTCTGTTTGTAGAGTACAAAGATATGTTTTTGTGTTTTTTCACAAACAGATGAAGTGCAAGATAGCTGGCCAGTGTTTGGCTTACAGTGTTTTGTAGTATACAAAGAAATGTGCAGACTTGGTATGTGGCTAACTACATACCCATACTGTAGGTGCTGCTGGTGAAATGTTTAAGCTTGCAGCTATTGTTGCATTTGGAGGTTATTAAAAGTTTTTGAGCTCTTCAAACTGAATGTGGTTTCTTTTGCTCAAAGTTATGCAAGTCTGTGTCTAGAGTTTCACTGCTGTAAAACCCCCGCTATTGTAAGGAAGAGTATATCTACAGAAGGAGCATTAAGATGCTTATTAGCTGGTTATTTACTACTTCAAGTATCCCAGGTCAGCATTCCACCTCTATTTGAACTTGCATCTTTTCAGGTCAGTTTTAATTAGTTTGCTCTCCATATTGCAGGATGTATTCAAAATTTATTAGAATCAGAATTATTAGACCAGTATTAGTAAGATTTTAGAGTACCTCTGATATCAAAACATGTTGTATAAGCATTTTCTTCAGAAATAGAAGCTAAGCTACCTTATTTTGATGAGCATATCTCATCCTGCTGTCTAGATCTGTTGAGCAGAGAAGACTGTTGTTAAACTGGCTACCATAACTATTTTGAAGAGAAAATTTTCACCTATCACATTTTTTTTAGTATTAATGTTAAACATATCATAACATTAATATTATTTAATAGCACCTTTCAGTTTTGTGGCATGTAATATAAATATCCATGCATGTTACTTGTTAATTTACATTTTTTTCATTTAAGTTACACCCACACAGCAGCGTGTGGTGGGTCGCATACCATCTCATTAGGAAATCTGTGGGTGTTACACACAGGAGAAGAAAGAAGGAAAGAATGGAAAAATGAGAGAAGGTAGCCAAGACAAGCAAGTTCTTCCTATTCTTCCTTCTGTCTGAACAATTTCCCCACCCCTCCCAAATGACCAGCATGAACAATTTGCCAAAGTAAGCTTTAATTTATTCTTTGGACTTAGGCTTTGGTATAAACTCTCCATTTCCTGTGTTTAATTAATGTCCAAACGTGTTTGATTTTGGGTTGTTTAATCTTTTCTTAAAAAAAAATAAAAATAGGATAGATTCTCAAAGATTAAATTTTGCCTGCATCCAATTTTCGTGGCAAAAATCATGCAAGAAGGGCATCGATCAGGTATGTTCACTTGCATTATTTGAAATCCAGTGAATGTAAGCTATCCAATAACAAAACTCATGTATTAATGAATTTCCCTCATTATTTTAAAAAACCCCACTACTTCACTTTACAAATGTATGGTCTTTAAAGTTAAAATTTATGGTTTTATATGTATGTGCCATACATTTTCACTTTGCACCACTGGCACTATTCAGTATCACATACTTGGTTTTAGTGATGGTGTCAAGCATCTTAGTGCGTCGTACTGCTCACCTACTGTGGACTTAAACAAGCTAAAAAGAGAGCCTGTTTTTCCATGTTCCACAGAAGGTGGCTGGTTTTGATTAAGAGCAATGAGAATTAAGTAACAAGAGGACCGAGTGGAGATGTTAAATACAGGAGAATGACAAAGGGAGGACTGTGGAAAATTAAGGACGAAGGCAAGTTTACATGGGCAAAGAGGAGACAAAAAGGAGGATGCAGAAAGGAAATATGGCTGGTAGAAATGTCCACGTTAGAAATGGAAGGAAGGAAGGAAGAAGGTATCTTGTAAGCTGGCCTTCTTCCCCCTCTTGAGGGAGGGGGACAAGTTAACTATGTTTATTCTACAAGTAATTTTCAGATCTTTTCTCATTCCTTCCCTAGCATCCTTGTTGTTTTTCTTGGCTTGAAGGTGGAACATTTTTGCTCTGATTTCAGATGTTTTTGTTGTACAGTCTCTTCTACAGTGAAAATAATTAGAGAGCATGCTGTCACATGGCACAATGAGCTCCCAGCCTGATTTTATCTGCTTTCTCTGGGATTGTGTATATTTTTTAAAATATTTTTAACCTAGTTTTCTAAAGAAATGGGGCTTATTGTGATCATGTTTTCTCTGTGTGTGTCTGTCCATCCATCTTTTCCACCAGTTGCTTTTTGCAAACATGACTGAACTTTATTAACAGGTAGCAGTCTCAGACGTTAAATTTTCAGACATTAACTTCTGATAAGCTTTCTAAAATGAGAAATTGGAAGAAGTACAAGCGCTATTATGAATAGTTCAGCCTTACAAAGATCTGGAGTCAAAGTTCATGTCTTATTTAATATAAAAAAAAGTGCATAAGATGCAATTTCATAAGAAAATACATGTCTGTTCTGTTGCTTATGAAGCTATTTGTTTGGCTTCTGTCAGCACACAAAAATATACTATAAATCGTGATAGTAAATATTCCGAACTGTTTTGGCCTTGCATTTCAATTTGAATATTATGATGTTTTTAATGAAAACATCCTTTTCAGACTGCCCTTGTTTGCTTTAGGAGTGTTCACTTACTGTAGAATGTGAAATGTGTAAGGTGTTTGTAGAGTATGTTCCACGTTACAATCCTGTAGCAGCAAAATTTGATTTATTCCCACCTTCCCAGCTGTTAACTCTTACTCCTCTCCTGTGAAACAGTGTTTTGTTTGGTTTTAACTAGAATTGTTTCACCTATCTTGCTTAAAGAGCAACTCCAAAAAATTTGATGGATGCAACTGGAGGGAAAATAAGCTATAGCAGATAAGCTACCACAGGGGACTGAGGACGACAGAAGCCTTTTAAATGAACTTTGATGTTTGCAGATGCACATTGTAATTTCTGTCGCTCGAAAGAATTATGTTGCAGCTTCTTTACAATGGACTCATTTATGATTTGTGGCCAAGTTCTGCAGATCTTTGTGAACTTTAAACTTACATTCATCTGTCTGTGACAACAGAGCCTCATAGCTCCCTGAAGTATGCAGTAACTTATGCAATAACTTATGAAAAATATTTTGATTAGTATCTTGTACTTAATATTTCCTGTATTTGCTTTAGGTTACTTTTTTCAATTTTTTTTTACAGCCAGCTAATGGGGAATAAAGGCATCTTTTTTTTTTTTTTTTACCAGAACATTTTTCTTCTATAAGATCAAGGTTATATATCTGACTTTTTTTTTTAGTTCTTTTCTCAGGGTAGAGGATATTTGATAAGAACTAAAACCCCCATACTTATGCACTGTTTGGGTATTTTCTTTTTAGTGATTTTTTTTTAACCTTAGATTATTATGAAATAGAATTTGAAAAAAACCCAAGAAAGACAACAAAGATGATCCAAGATGAGGAAATGCAATACAAGGAACATAAAAAATACAGGAGACAGTTAAGTGTGCTAGGAGTCTTCAGCCTGCAAAATACAGGAATTACGGAGAACGCAACAGAGATCTACAAAATCATTTCTTGTCTTCCAATTTGAGAACAAGAGGGCATCAAATGAAGGTATTGGAAGCGCCATGGTAGTTGGCAGAAGTGTGGCACTCTGCCAAAGGTTAATGGGTGTGATAAAAGTTTACGCTGAGTCCACAGAACTGGACAAGGACATGGGAGAGTAATCCGGGGAGGGTACAGTATTCACAGAAGTCTCCTCTGGTTCAATAAAGGCCTGAGCTGAGGGTGCTTGGAGTCTGGGAGAGTATCGGGGAAATAACCGCGTGCAATCTGCTCTTGTATTTAATCTCCCCTTGTAGCCATTTATAGCGACTTTTACATGCGAGGCATTTAGCTATATTGGCCTTTGATGTTACCCAGTATGGCTTTTCTTATCATTGTACTTCGCTGGAAAACGCCTGCACTGTAAACTGAAAACTCATTAATATGTCAGAGACAGTCGGTGTGTTTCAAAGACTGTTGGAGAAAGTTCTGGCCTTTCTTGATTGAAGGATCTACCTTTGTCTTCCTGTTATTACACTGATATTTGCAGAGACTTTAGCAATTGCTGTCCCTGTCTTACATGGGACATCTGCACCTGCAGCACCAGGTGCGTTGAATGTGCTCTCCTTATTTTACTTCTTCCCTAGTTGCAGCTCCCATGTGAAGTTATTTATTACAGTTTTGGATAGGAGATGAAATAGTTTCTTTATTTTAAAGATAGCCTTAACAAAGTGTTTTATATCATTAGTATTGTATTGAAAAGAAATATCATTTATTTAAAACAGGAGAGTTTGTTTAATTTGGTGTATTTTTGTGAAAAGAAAGAATTTGGTGTTGGTTTTGGAAACAGCCTTGACCTCTAGCCTGTAATTAATATCTGCCTTAATTCATGCTGTTTCTTTCTCTTGCTTCCATCTTGCTTCTGTCTTTTGTCTCTTTGTTATATGACTTTTTTCCTTTTACAAAAAGAAAAAAATATTATGAAAAATACTCCTAAGTATGTGTGTGTGCAAAACAAAAAAAAAAATTGTTTGTGTGCACAAATGTTGACAACTACTATCTTGTATACTTATTTAAGCTATAAAGGTCTCTCTATAGCATCCAAGTAAATCCGCATAGTAATTTTGCTGTTAGTACTTCAGTTTGTGCAAAGGCACATGTATTTATGCAAATTTAAGGTTTATCTTTGGAGTTTTCATTATATATTTAGGCAAAAAGTCAGTATCCATTAATCGTGTATTTACACAGTGGAACTGTGTCTCCTCTTTCAGTTTATAAAAGCTGGCTAGAAGTTAATAGGCAATTAATCTCTATCAGCTAAAAATGAAATTTAGGATACTAGTTTGATGCAGATGTTGCAAGTTAGGCAAGATGAACCCCACTTTTAATTTCTCATTTGATATTCACTTGAGAATAACAATGTGATTCATCTAGGCCAGGGAACGTACAAATACCTTTTGAAAGAGCCCTTAGCATCTGTTTGTTCCAAGTGGGAATTCAGCATTTTTGGAATCCACATGGAGTGATTTTGAAAATCTGTCCCAAAGCACTTGCCATTTCTTATGTGACTGCCTGATTCTTTTTTATGTCTTTAGGTACTCTTTCTTGGGTGCTCTGTATGGTTTTTTTTGAAAGCTTCTATAGTCCCTTGGTAGCAGGAACGCAGAGGATAAGATATCAGTGTACAGCTTCTTTGGACCTGTTTAAGCACTAGGCACAGTTGGAATAGGCAGCAGATAGGTTTGGGGGGGCTTTTTTGAGTGTTTGCTATTTCAGTTGAAACTTTTTGAAGAATAAGTTTGACTTTAAATTATCTTCTCCCATTCTTTGTGAACATGGCAAATAGGATTTCTGCTAGAAACATTTTATAGATTCTGTGGTCTGCAGTTAATGGATGCTCAAATTCCTTGTGTTGGAATGTCTAAAATACCAGAAAAGAAATTATTTGGTCAGTATGCTAGACCTGACTTTCCTTAGCTGTCTGACCTTTACAGATATGTGTGTGGGATAGCTTAAAGTCTGTGCTGCCTGGAATATGCTACAGATAGAACACAGGAGTCATCCTCTTCTACTGAGGGCAGTTTCACATAATATGTGTGTTCTGCTGAAGTAAAGTGTTTGCAAATAATGTCTGAATCTGGTCCTATCTTTTGTGTTTGGCTAAGTATTTCTTATAATATGAGTACGCCTTTAGGATTTCACTTTTTCAGGTTGGGTACGTAAGATTGCATATGTCACTTGCTAACATACGTAGTGGGCTGCGTTGTTTAGGTGCATACCAGGTCTACCTCTCGTGCGTTACAAAACCCACATGCACTGCATTCCTGTTGTGCGTGTTGTCCATGTGCAGATAATGCTGTGTCTGAGTGCAGCTGCGCTGGCTGTGTGTTTGGGACTTCTGAGAAAAACCTCTGAAAATCTCTGTGTGTTACAGGGGCAGAGATTCTATTTTTTTAGACCTAAGTAGTCTTGTTGGGCAGTGGTAGGAGTCATGAGATTGTTGGTATGTTTTAGCAGGCACGTCAGCGTTTACATCAGGACCATTGTCAGCATCTTAGGTCTGAGGGTTTTTTGTACAGCTGCATGGGAGGGGGGAAATAGCTTGATTTAGTAAAAAACAAACAAACAAAAAAAACACCACAGAAAACCCAAACCAAACCCTACTATGAAAATACAGATAATGAAAGTGGATGAAAGAGAAAACATGATTCCTAAGGGGAAAAGAAAGACTGTATCTATTTTTTTTAAAAATTAACTAAGTTTGATAGCTTATTTTGCTTATTTTTAATCAGTTCAACTGTATATTAAATGAGATGGAAAAAAATAAGGATTTGATTTTTATTTTGAGATAAAATGTCAGGTTTCTTCTAAAAAAACCAAAAGTACTCTCTATTAAATATTTCTGAAGAGTGCAATATTGTTTTGGTTACAATGTAAGCAAGAAAGAATAGGTATTTGAAATAAAACCTAAAAGAAATATGATTTCCCTAGAAATGTTTAGAGGAATTTACTTAATTGCAACCAGAAGTCTGACCTGGAAGTGTAACGTTTTGACCTTTTAGCTGTCTGGTTTCCTAAATGTGTTGTTTTGCTCTCTTTAAACTGTGAGAAAATCTGTTTTACACATCTTTAACCCTTGCATTCCCTAAAAGGCCCCAAACAACCACTAGCAGTCCAAGAAAAACAAAAATTGTCATTACATTTTAAGAAAAAAATCATTATAGGTATGAGTTGAACATTGAAGTCCTTTCTGCTTTCTTTATAAGGGGAAGTAATTGTGGGTGTAATTTCATGGTTAAATATGAATAGGAATTTCTTTTAAACTTTCCATGTTACCATATTACACAATAATACTCTCCTTTGTTCTTTTGTTCTTAAGTTTCATTATCATATGACAAAGGTAGAGAGAAAATATGGCTTTTCAAATTGCAAACATTTTTGTGGGTTTATTTATATTTGGAAAATTTTTATAAGGCTTTCCAGAAATCTGTCCAGATAGAGATGGAGGGCCAGTTGCTGAAAAAAGTTACGTGTACTTTCTTTGCGGAAGTAGTTCAGTGAGAGCAGTTATGGGCATTTGACTCACCACTGAAGGTACTAGATATGTTGTCTTTATTACACACTAAGTATTTCTATTGGCTACAAAGGCACAAGTGACAGACCATAAACAAAACTACACCAGCAAAGCTTAGCAGGGCCCAGGCCTTAATTTATTAAAAATGTGTAGAAGTAAATAAAAATTCAGTAGTGAAGCAAATAATAAAGACTTTTACTTGAAAAGAGGAGGAAAACAAGTCCAGTGCAATCGTGAATATGCATTGCGGGCACAGTAACAAAATTATGTATTCCATCAACTTCAAACAGGTAAGAGATATTCTAATGCAGAGCAAATTACATTTATTGAGAGAGAAAAGTTCTACCTCTGAAATACTGTACAAATCCATGGAAAACGAAGTTGTTTAAATGGCAAAGCTTGCTTTAGAGAGGATAGAAGATGACAGTCTCGGCTTTGTTTACGGAGTATCTTTCTCTTATTCTTTTAATTAAGATATTTAGTTTTCTTTTTCTCCTGTGCGCACATGTGGGTCATAGGGTATGGGCAATGCCTGTCTGTTCTTTTCTGTTGTCTTCCCATCGCACAAGATGGGCTCATGCTTTTTCATCTTTTGTATAAAAGACCTTAAATTTGGTATTTAATATTGAGAAAGAGGATGTTCTATGTACTTTTCTTTGCACTTAGCACCTGTTAGACTGATGCCAGAAACTGTAAGATACCGAGCTGCGTAATTCAGGTGATCCCTTATAACACTCTGTTCTTGAGTAAGCAAAAATGAGCCATTTATTATAAACCATTTTGCAGTCTGTCTCCAGCTCTTTGCGCCACAACCAGCACCTGCTTCACTGCTAGAGCTGGGTGGGGCACTGATCAGATGATCACAATCATGGGTTGTTCTTGGTCTTTTCAGCAGTATCCTCTTTGCATCAGAGCTTGTGAGTGCAGAAAGAGATTGAGGCTTACTTGGAAATAGAGCCTTTCAGCAGCTGACTTAGTTACAGTCTATTTGCCAGCATTTAAAAAGCAAAAATACAGAAGGCTCCGTTGTAGCGACTTTACACCTATTATCTATGCCCCAGCATTTCCTTATATTCCGAGTTGTTATAAACCTAACAAGAGTCTGTTGTGTGAAAAGACAAAAACCCGTAAACCTCTGGCACAACTTGCTTTATTCAGACAGCAGTGTGAAATGCGTGCTGGTTCAAGTCCACACATGTCTCTTAGAACTCACTCTCTCTTGAGTTGTCCTCTAGGTGATAGGGTAGAAGAAAAGAGGAGTCATGACCATCAACATCTACCTCATAGCTCCACTGGGCTATCCTACCAGGAGACCTCAAAAAAGAAAGACAGGAACATTTATTACTGCCATATATCAAGAGCAGCTTTGAAGAAACTACCTTTTCACGTTCATGCCATCTTTTTAAAGTTCTGCTGAAGGTACCTGCTACCAGCTTTTCTTTCCCTCTCATTCTCTCCCATCATGTCCCCAGTGGCAGACTGTTGGGCTTTTTTCACCAAACCCATAGGTTTGGTAGCCATGTGATGCAATATATTCCTGACATTTTTAGTGACCCTTGCCTAGAGACTTTGTTATTGGTAGAAGATGAAAGTCTTGTTAGCTGCAGGAGCTATAGGGTTAAAACCCTTTCCTCTCAGGGAAGAAGTTTTGTGGAAGTTATTTCCTATTGCCAGAGAAAAAAAACAGAGCCTGGAGTCCTCTGAAGGGTTTGATTGACTTTATTTGAAAGTCTTTCAGCATCATAGTATTGGCACCCATGCTTATGTTGTTGTAATGAACAATAAGGGGAACCGGTCACGTCTGCTAGATACTGAAATGCTCTTTTCCACATTTTGGTTGAGTTTTTGTGCTAGAAGAGACTTTGCTTTGTAGAGATTCCTGACACTTGAAATACAAAATCATCCCTTTCAAGTATTTCACAGCATCAACAAATTTCATGAAGCTCAGGGATATCCTCAAGGAAAAAAAGAAACCACAGAGACAGTTATGCTGAAAGGACATATTGTTTGAAAGAGGCATATGCTTTGAAGGTAACTCTATGCTTCCCTAGTGCCCCAGAAGTCGAACTTGTCACCATCACAGTGTGTTTTGTTTTAGCTAGAATCTACCTCACTTCTATCACTCCGAGGAATTTGGTGATGCAAGTGACATTGCTCTGTTTGGATACAGCTGTGTCTGGCCAGTTTGGGGGAGATGCACAGTTTGATGTGCAAATGTGGCATCAGACAGGTTTTAACTACACTGCTCCTTCATGGTGATACAGCCACTTTGAAGAGACTTCAGATTCTCCTCTGCTGCTGACTTGTCAGACAGTGTTTACCACAGGGTTTTTTTTCCAATTCTCTCTGCCTTTTGACTGGTAGTGACAGATGCCTTTCTCAGCCTTTCTCTTAGTTGTCGGCCTCGTTCCAGTGGTTAAAGAAGTCCAGGCACATGGCTTGCTCTGGAATACACTTTATATGTTCAAAATGGCGAGGATTCAGAAGTAACTTTCAGTTCATGTATTAAAGCCCATCACATGCAATAAATAATATAGTCATTGAGTCTGAGATCAACAAAAGGGTGAAATCAAATCTTGTCTCCTATTAGAAAACAGTTGTCTGTGATAATGGTACACTGACATCTACGTTTATCTGCTTAAATGCATTAGCAGGTGGTGCTAGCTATTATTGCTTATGCATTATGAATGGGTAGTGAGAGACTCTTGTCTTAAGAGCTGTTTTGCAGGACTGGATCAGCCTGCCTCCCCATCTCAAGTATTAGTGAGGGGGAAGATGGTCTTTTTCCTTCAGGGCTGGCATGTTCTCAGGACCTCCATCAGGAGCATTTCTCATCTTGAGACCAGATGGTCTCGTTACATGCTTTTCTTCTCAGTTCTTTCCTCCAGAATACCCGTGACAAGCAGGCTAAGAGATGCCTTATCCTGGATCCAGTTTGGCCAGTATAGTTCTGATTTTGGAGTGAATTCTGCACTTCTCCTGCTAGAGGAGAGCCCTGCAACCTTGCTCTTGGATTTCATAAAACGGCTCAGTCCAGTTTCACTGTTCATGGCTCATATTCTGAAGGTTTCAATGTGCCATATCCAGCTATCAGTGTTCTGAGGATTCTGCTAGGCGTATCGCATCCTGTCTTGATCAGATTCATTTAAAGGTTAATGTCTTTCTTCCACTCAGGGACCCCATTCCCTGACAGGAACTAAATCTTGTACCCACATCCTTGATGGGACAGATCTTTCACCTATTTGCGTTGGCAACTGACCTGTGTTCAAAAGATTTAGCAGACAGAAGAATAACACTAATACTCATAAAATTGTGAAAGAGTAAGGAGAAAAAAATTGGTAATCTGTTTTTGTCTATACTTGGTTTAGGCTGACTGTAAGGCACCCTGGAAAGAGACAGTGGCAAATTACATCACTGAATTTATTTGCAGATATAAGAGTTTGCAAGATCAGACCCTGCAGCAATACTCACTCACTCACTCATTACTGCACCCAAGTCTGTTTGTGGGTTTTTTTTTTTTTTTTTGTTTTTTTTTTTTTTTTTTTTAGTCCATAGTTTATGTATATAAATTTAATGGCCTGAATGTTTTTTCTTAGGTATTAAACACTTTTTTAAAAAGCTTATGGGCTTTATTTTACATTGATCAATACACATTTTCCTGTGTACTTGCGTGTGATTATCACTTGAAATAATGAAGATGAAAAAAAAAAAATTAAAAATTCTTTGAACTGAAGGCAGGATGGGTGGAAAGAATGGATGCCATCCTGAGCTGTTTAAGTTGTTTTGAAACCCACTATTTGGTGCATAAAAAATTTGCACAAGGTGAAGATGTTGTCATTAACTATGAGGTTGATTTTATTTTTGGGGGTGGGGGGTGTGTGTGTCTGAGATTGATACAGAAATTCTGTACCCATTCTGAACACCAGAAAAGGCTCAGGAAGTCTCGATGTCTTTTTGTATCTGTTGTCTTGTGTCTGCTGTCCCTGGTCTATCCCAGACTTGGACTTAAACTCACATGCCAACATTTGGTTTTGAATCTCTTCTAAATTAGAAATGGCAGCCTACACTGGAGCACGTGCTATGAACATGAACATTTGTTTGGGGGAAGGGAAGCTGCACGATTAACAGTAGGCTTAGAATAAAATGTTCCTTTTCTGTTTTGTTTACAAACGATCAGGAATTTGGATTTGGTCGTGAATAATTTTAAGTGGAGGAATATGCCTGCTAAAAAGTAGTGTAATAATATGTCTGTAGAGCACTTTGAAGATGAAAAGCTCTATATACTGTAAACATTATTACTGGTAAAGCTTAATCTGTGTGGAAAAATTAATCTAGCATAAGCAAAAATGTAGATTTTTTTTAAATGTACAATATAGTGTTTCAGAAAGTCTAATGCACCTACGTATTTACTTTCACATCGTAACATAAGAAAGCCATCCTCTTATGTATTTAATATCTGTGTGTTGCAATAATTTACTTTGTTGTTACTTTCCAAACGTAGAGGCAGCCCTAATCCAGAACAACCTGTCAGAAATGTGAAACGTCTAGGCTGGGAGGAAAAATAGGTGTTCTTTTAAAGATGGAATAAAAATACTGTGTGATGAGAAATAGGTGCCTGTCAGATATGGAAATGTTTGGGGGGCAATTGGCCTTCTTAGGCTTGTACTGTAGCTTTGGAGGAGGCTTGACTGAATTTAGTTACAGAGCCATGCAGGTGCCAGATTGCACTGGGAAGTGAACACCTGCCAGGCTTCTCCAGATAACTCAGCAGCTCAGAGGCATTTTCCCAGGCTCCCAGATGAATGGTCCGTAACAGCCGTGGGAGAGGGCTTCCCACCACTCCACGCTGTACCACAGCCTCTTCTTGGCAGCCTTCTGGAAGCGCAAGTCAGCTTGGCTGTGACTCCTTCGGAAAACAAGTGTTGCTGGATAGTCTTACAGTAGAGAGTCAGTGTCTGATACTTCCTCTCAGTGTCGTGGGACTATGAAATATAACAAGCAGGGCAAATTACCGTTCCCTTAAAAGGCAGCACTCACTGGTGCGTATTTCAGTTGAAACTGAACTGTGGCTTCTCTAGAACCACTTTTATTCAGTGACATTTTGGGTTTCAGGGTCTATTTTGTTGCGTTTGGGGTTGGTTTTGGTTTTTTTCCCCTTGTTTGTTTTTGGAACGTGGATCTGATGATTTAGGTGCACAGTTTTGAAGTAAGAAAAACAAAACTCCAAGTCACTAACAACAATTTTATTTCTGCTTCTGTGTTGACAATCTACAAACAGAGCTTTGTCTATGTTGCATGATGAAGAGGAAACTGAACATTGGGCCAACTGAGTTTGAGCCTTAGATCTGCGAACTTTCTTACTGGCTGCAAAACACTGTATGTAGTTGGAGGTTAAAACTTATATGGTGTGCTTAAAAGGAGTTAGTGATGGATCATTTGGTGCATATCAGTTGGTCCCTTCTTCCAGATATCATGAATGGCAGCTTTTGGTCTGTGCTGAGTATACACTGGCCGTCTTCCCTGGACCATAATCCACAGCTTGCCCAAAGCCAACATTATATATGCTAGTATATAAACAGCATTGATAGTGGACAAGTCTGGAATTGAGAACAGACTTAGACTCATGCTGAGTAACTGTGTAGAAAGTTTAAAAAGCTGCAAGTTGCATGAGGTTGTCGGATAAGAAGGTTTTCTTGTGGGGCTTATTTTTTAGTTTCTTATTTCATGAAGCAGAATGGTTAATTGGATAATATATTTTTCTTGAAGGAAGCAGAAAGAGGATATCACAGTTTTTATAGTTCTGCAGTAACTCTGGCAACTTTAAAACTAGGGAAGTTTTGCAAACACCAGCTGACTGTGGATTAGATCAGATGTCACACACAAGAGGGTTTCAAAACATTTGATGAGCATAGCTGTGTGATACTTCTAAAATATAGGTATCTTGAATGTAATGCATCTTAAAATTTTCTCACAGTTAGCAATAAGTAACAGCAAATCATCTGTTCAGGCTTTTTCAGCAAAGCCAAGTAGTAAATAGTCATGGAAACTAAAATTATTTTCTAGTGTTAGTCCCTCTGGGCTGAGCTTATTAGCTCAGGTGCAACTCCCTGTGAAGGCTTTATAAGACTTTCAGACTTGAGCTGACACTGCAAAAATAGTGTAGAGGTGTCTTGATCTCTTATGTAATTATTTATTTTGTTAGATTTGAGGTAGGTGTTCTCGTCTAGAGAACAGTAGCTAGCTGAATCGAGGGCCTTTAAGAGGAATTTGAAACTTTGTTCAGGCCTTTAGTCAATCAAATATGATTAAACACTTAACCTCTCAGAGAATACCAGGATAGCAAGAAAAATAAACAGATATACGTGTCACTAATTCATAAAAGAATTTCAGGAATGAAGTATCCTGCTTTTCCCTGTGAAAAGCAAAGGATTCACACTTTTTCATTTTAAGTTCCTCTCAAGAAAAATACATTTGGAATATCCCAGACAAATGGAGGTGGAAAGACTCTCTTAATATTTACTTTGTTTGAAGATTTGTTTGCAAAGTTGTACTTTTAGGAATGTTATTTTTTCAGCATTACGGAAGTCACAGTGGAAGATACTATTGTCACACTAATAACTTATTTATATACAGGGCAAATTCTTTGATTTGTCTAACCCTACTAAGAGTGCTGAAGAACTGTGGATGCCAAACTGAAAATAGCTAAAAGTAATTTTCTTTAATTGTGCTCGTAAATATACAGTTAATAAAGCCGGTGGATTACATCCAAATTTTTCTCTAGCGCTCATCATTTTTAAGGGATGGTTCAACTTGTCACATCTTGACTTGATCTCTAAAGGGAAGTAAAATTTTAGGTATCTTCCTGAGGGGAAGGAAAAAAGATGGCTGATAAATTTCAAAGGAATTGATTGTGATCAATAACTATAGTTCTTAATGAGAGGTGATGCTGAACAGTGCTTGATGGTGAGCTCCAGGAGATCTTGTACAAGGAGGAGAGTTGTAGACTGTGCAGGAGAGGACATGCATTTTGGGGCTTATACTTAGAAATAAGGCATGCCTTGGCACTTGCTCACTAGAAATTGGGACTGGAACAAACAAGCTTTCGTTACTACTTTTTAAATGGTTAGATTAGAAGAACAGCAGTAGCACTTAATTTTCTAACTTTTCTATGGTAACTGCACCTAGGATACCTGACTGTCTTGGAAGCAGCTGTAAGTCTTGCAAAACCCATCAGAGTTAGGGGAAATACCACTAACCCTCTTTTGCACATTCATTTTAGTGAGGTGTGCAGAGAGACTATGGAGGAGGAGTCACAGATGCTAGCTTCTTTCAGTTTCTGTGGGAGTTAGGTTGCTAAATACCTTTATGAATCAAGTCCTAACTGATTTACTCAGGATCATTCGGGAATTTAGGTAGAACAGAAGTAAAAGCCGACTTCCTTAGCCGTAGTCTCATAGTCTCTTCCCTGTAATTTAATCCTTTCCGTCCTTTTCTAATGTTCGTGGTGCACAAGGATTTCTGTCGTTCTCAGGAATAGAAACTGAAGAAGCCTCTGTGTATATCACAGGTATCTGCTGGGTCAGCCAGGCTAGCTCTGTCTACTTGTAGATACTGAGGAGTTTAAATGTATTAATTTCTCACTTAATTCAATGGAATTGTAGATAATTAAGACATTTCATGTATGTTTGTTTTTGTTTTTTATAGCCAGCATTTTTTCTATCAGTTTTGAGTATGTCACCTTTCTCTAGAAGGCAGTTAAGTAAATGGCCATCTGTAGTGTTCTTGTAGAATATCTATGAAAATATCATAGTGAATAGCATTCTCGCCTATTGGACTAGTGACCATGACACTAGGCTATTAAGCAGATGACATCTCTGATCAATTAATGACATTTATTTCTGTGGTTGGATGCCAGAACTTGGTGGTTAGTAATTCGTTTAGCTTATTCCCCTGTTTCAGATACTAATTTCTTGAGGCTTCAGTATGAGCAGTTTCTTTTTAAAAATATTCCTTGAAAATTCTGGAGGTTTTTTGTATTCTTGAGCTGCCGCTGCTGCTTTCTCTCAATCCTGTCTTCGCTGATGTGCAACACTTTGAGACCAGAATGCCTGAGATGCCCTTACACTTATTATGATCCCTTTGTTTTATGTTGCAGCCAACAGTTTTCACATTACTGCCTACTTTACGAAGAGATGGGTTAATCTCCGTTGTGCTGTAGGGAAACATTATCGTGGTAAGAAATCAGTTTCTTATAGTGTTACTTAGAATTTTGCATTTCCGGGAGGAAAAAAGGGAACATAAACTAATGTTTTGTCAGATTTTGGTCTGCTTAATCAGAATTTCTTTCAGAGCTTGATTTTGCTTTTTTTTTCCAGAGGATGTTTCCTAAAAAAAAAAGAGAAGTGTTTCTTAACAGATGATGGATTTTTTTAAAAACGTAATTTTAAATTTGTGTATGCCTTGCCCCAGGGTAATCAGCTACACCACACCAAGTATGATGAGACTCAGCATTTTACTGAGTCTCTGCAGGGTGAATCAACCAGAGGTTGCAGTATGAATCACTTCATTATTGCTCGAGTGTCTTGTGACATCAACTGTACGGTACAAGTGTATGCAAGAAAAGGCTTTCATTCACCTCAGTGCTATAAAATCTTTACATAGGTGATGTCATTGGACCAGATCTTTTTTCATGTTTTCTCAAGCCAAGGTGCTCTGTAAGGAGGTGATACCTATCCTGTCCCGCCAGCAGCAATAAAAAGGAGCTGTAAGGATCACTGCCTTTTGTGTTGAGCCTTTCATATTTAAAAAAAAGCAAAATAAATCAATTAGGTGCCCTTAAAAATATTGAATACTTGAATGGATATTTTTAAAGGATTTCCTATTTTTATAGGAATTCATTATATTCATAAATGGTTAAATGTCTCTTCAAATGCCATCTAGTTATTTTCTAAGTCCATATTGGTTGAAAAGATTGGAGTGTTGATTTTAAATATTTCATCAAACTTGTTCTCCCAGCCTCCTGGAAGAATAGTTAGAATAGAATAGCAGAGTGTCTGCATTGGTATGTCAACATTGGTTTCTCTGTATTAAATTTGAGCCTTTTTTAAGCATCAATGAATACCTGAGGATGCTTTTTATTTTGTTAGCCAGGAAGTGAGATTGTTATAAAAATATAACAATAAAAATGTCTAACTGAAATGAACTTGCCCTACTAGTGCTGCCAAAAAGAGAGGCTCTGATGCTGCCTGCAGCCAAAACTTTGCTTCCACATGAAGTTCCTAGCAAGAAAGGGACTTCATTTTGCTGGGTTTCACTCCCAATAAATAGCAAAATAAGCACATATCCTAAAAAAAAAAAAAAAAAAAAAAAAAAAAAATAATTTGGCACCAATGTTTCCTTTCTGTAAGATACACCTAGTACTTCACAAACAAAAACCAGATGGTGAGCCTAATAGAAGAATCTTGCATACTTTGGTTAGTGATGCTCACTCAATATCTAAATTAAACTTACCTAAGAGGCTATTTATCGGAACCCCACCTAACAAATTCAGTCCTTGATACAGCTGTCCAGCTTTTCTTTTGTAGCCTATTTGGAAGACGTCCATAGACTACTCGTAGTTTGAAAGCTATTGTACTAGACCTTTGCAGGTGGCTTTTCAGGGCTTGGGGATACAAGTGGAGAAAGAATAGTCTGGGCATAAGGCACAGCACGAATACTTCCTTGGACATGGTTTTGCCAACAGTTGACATTTTTTGGAAAAGATTATATAAAGCTTATATTCATTATCAAGTTATAGTAGCTTAACAAGCTATTGTGCCAGTACAGATGCATCTGAGGGCTCTCTGTATGGCAAACATAAGGTAATCTCTCTCAACATCCCCATCTTTCATTGTAATGACTCTAGAAAAGTCACTGCTGGTACGCACTCAGAGGGGTTTGTCAGATACCAATACATACGCTGTTGGTGAAGAAGCAGTACCATGTAGAGAGGCAGTAACCCATATGGATGACGTGAGCGTCACTGGCAAATCGTGCACATCATGCCTATACTCGATCCGTTGTGAGGAGATATTCTACAAAAAAAACCTATGACGTCGGCCTCATGTTTTTTCTGCATGCCTTGTCTCTTTCTTGTCCCAGAAAATAGGGGGTTATGGCTTGTTTTTGAAGTATAACAAACTTTAAAAATTAGTAACTCTCTTTTTATAAAGCCAAACAAACAAACAAAAAAACCCAACAAAAAAAACAACCCAACAACAAAAAAATCTGAGCTGAAAATATGAAGACAGTAATCTGGAAATGATCTGATGCGTAAAATAACAAGATATCTAGCTATGCTCTTTTCATAGCATTGCTAGGTACTGAATAAAGCTTTGTCTGGTCTATTCTAATCTGAAAACTCTTCAATTTTTAATCCTTTGTAAATAGGAATTTTTTGTTGTCTTCATAACAAACCGTGTGATCTTGAGTGAAATATGTAATTCAGTAGTAGTTAACCAATTTGTTTAATGACTTCAAAAATTACTGTAGTCAGAATTTGAAACAGTAAGCCCTATGCTGAGTTTTTATGCCAAGTCCTGATTGACTATGTTGTGCTGTATTACAAGCATAATTTACAGCTTTTGCGATGAAAAGACTCATCGCCAGAATAGCACAAAAGAAATCATTGTTAAGTGGTTTGTCTGTTGGTTCTGTCTGGTATATTTGTCCAGGGGTGCAGGTGGACTAATTTGCAGCCATGACTGTCCTCTTGGGAACGAAACTTACTCTGACTTATTGATTTTTTGGAATGGTTTAAAAAAGCAAAACAAAAGGAGGGATGGGATGTGGAAGAGAGTAGGTAAGAAACTAGTGGAGTGAATGAAGTGAGTTAGTGTGCAATTTAAAAAATGCATTATTTTGTTTACTAAAATAACATGTATATATGTTGTCATTATGTGTGGTTTTGAATATGGTTATAACTTTTGTAATCTTCTTTTCAATTATTTTTGTGTAGACCTACGTGTGTTTCCAGACAGATTTATAGTTTGTGTCAGTAAACTTGAATCTGATCCAAGTGCTTGGACATGTGAAAATTGTGTATTGGTATGTACAAAACCATTCAATAATTTTCTTTATTTTATAGTGGTAAGATGAATGCTTATATATAGATGTAGTTATTCACGTATTTGTGACTGTCATCTTGGAACCATAAAGTCACATTGACAGTTGGGCCAAGACCATGTATTTAGAAAGCTAGGTATGATTTTATCACCTTGAGGTAAGGATCTTTTTTCCCATTATATTTTGTCCTTGTAACATTTTACTTTCCAAAATTATAATGGGGCAGTTTTTAATGTCCATGGGTTTCTTATGTTTTCTTAGCACTTGTTCTGCAAAACAATTCAAATGGATCAGTGCTAGCCCTGCTGGGGAAAAAAAAAATCCCCAAACATTTATGGAGAAAAAGGCACTGGTGTGTAGTTAAATACCATAAACAATTCTACTTAAATATTTCATCCTGAAGGCTTTATCAGGGTCAAAGGCTTATGAATTTTATGCTGCAGTTAACTGCTGATTGTCTCAGGAGTGCTCACATTGACCCAGGTGGCCTGCTTTATGGCAGGCAGCCTCTTCTGCGCTCACAGTAAGAGTCAGAATTACGTGCTGAGGTCTATGTATATTTTAGTAGTTTATCTTAGATGTATTAAAGTATATTTGACCCTTGGAAAAAAAGTTTTTCTTCTACTCCTGCAACTTAGTATTTTTTTTAATATTAAGCAAGGTGTTTTTATTTATTATACTAAATGCAGATTTTATTATCTTGATTCCTAGATTAGTAAGTATTCTTAAATGTCAAAGGATCAAGCAAATGTTTTTCTCTCTTTCAGAAAAAAATCTAACTACTTTAGAAGTACTTTGCTATTTTGAAAATTATTACTTTCTCAGTACTGTCTTGAAAACTACTTAGATGCTTTAAGTAGAAAATCCGGTCTCTGCACTTTGACTGAGAAATAATGATCTTTTTTCTTTTTTTTTTTTCTTCTTGCTTAAGTATCTCTTCTGAGATATCCAATTCCCCCGTTTGGTATTTTTAATCTTCTCATCTTTTATTTTATGAAAAGTTTTCTTTAGTTTCTTTCACATGATTCTGTCTATTAAGAAGGCCGCAAATGAGAAATACAATGTTATGGACTTTAGCTTGACTATCTCAAAATTTGATCTTGATGTACAAAAATTCCTTGTTGTTTGAGAAGGGAGTCTAAACACTTTTGTGTTTCAAAAAAAAGAAATAAAACTGTTAGTGGGATCATAACCTAAGCAATAATAATGTCTCCGGAGTTTGCTTTACTTACAGATACAGTATGTGTGCATAGAACTGGCTGGCATGGTCAGTGTATACTACACTGGTATACACTGGTTGGTAGGAAAGAGTAAGATTAAAGTTATCCATAAGCCATCTTCCCTGATTTGAAAAACTAAAGAGTTGTGAACAAACCCTCAGCAAATGTTTTGGAGTATCTTTTTAATTCTTACCACTCTAACTTAGAGGGTCCGCTCCAGACTGTTTTGTTGATCTGGAATTTCTACAGCACGTTAGTACCGAATTTGTCATATACTCCAGTTCGGTACTTTGCCAAAGTGGGGGAGTGCTTGATTGCCACTGAGAGATAATTTCAAGTTTTTGGCACTTCAGAAGTAAAGGCTAAGGATCTGCACTTTGTGTGTGTACTTTCCTCTGTGCAACTTAGCAGTGAGTATGCCTGAACTCTGGACTACAAAAGACCACCCAGAAGACCTTTCCATTGATATACTCCAGTGTATTCTGTCATGGGCTAAAAATGAGGCATATGTTTTGTTTTCCTCTATCTTGTTTGGGTTTGAATAATTTCATAATGCTGCATGCAAGTTCTTTGAAACATTTAATCAGCTCACACCCTTGATTTTGAGGGCCTATCTGTGTTTTATAATAGTAGTTGACTATACGTTAATGGAGACTTTGTCACTTTTCAGTGTTGCTGAATGTCACTGCGATTGACTTAGTCAAGACTTAACAATTTTTTTTTTTTTTTTTAAACTGCTTTTATGCTGGTTTATGGTTTGGGTCAAGCTTTCATTCCTAAGCTCTGTCAAGACAAGTCAGGCTCAATGTCCTGCTTTCCCATTACTTGGAACCAGTTTTATGTCAGCCTGATACCCATTTCTTTCACTCACTGCAACTGTCTCTTTCTTCACCTGTCTTTAGCGCTTTATTCTTCGCCTTTTCACTGCCTTTTAGGCTATTCTCTGTACCTCTGAAATAGACTGTGCTTAAACTAAGAATTTCAAGAGACATAGCCAGATATGAAATGAAGTTCTTATGTCCTACATCTTAGGAAAGATCATAATTAGATTGCTTTTGAGATATTCACAAGCACAAACCTTAGCACCAATTGCTGAGAGAAGCCATTTGAAGCCTTTTGTGATGCACCTTGTAAGACCAAGGAAAAGGTAGATTAGGCAGTCTCTGTCAAATTAACTTTAAGCATAAATTAATTATTTGAGAGGACTTCTAAGGAGTAGAGCTGAAATAATAGAAGAAAATCTATTGATATGTAATTTTCTATTTTCTAGAATCTATTTAGAAATGGGTGTTTCTGTGGTCATACCTAAAAATCAGGCTGCAGGCAGTAATAATCCTTATGGAAGAAGGGAAATTTCTACTGAAGAAACAATACAGCAAGTTATTGAAAATACATAAGCAAATTGGAAGTCTCAAGGAAAAGATGGAAGAATAGCCTTGGCTGATTAATGCTAAGTTTAAACATAAACCCATTGTTTCCTGTTTTGCCAAACTGTGTTTGTAATCTTGAACAGTTTTATCTTGAAAGAGAAGACAGTTTTGGGAACATGGCAAAAGAGGAAACCCAGGGAAATACATAAGAGCTCTGGAGAGATTAGTCATCTTTCTCAATGACGACATTTTCTTGATGATTATTATGTAGAGAGCTAAAATGGAAAATTGGAAATGGGCTATCTGAAGAAACAGTGGAAATGGAAATGGGTGGAAGGCTTTTTGGAGGCATGTGAGCATTTGAAAATGTGCTAACAATGGAGTATTCATTGATAATCGCATCGGCTTTATACTAGAATCTATGAGAGGAAGCAGTTGTAGGGAAAGCATGAAGGAGGTTAAGCTGATGATGATATTACAGTGGAAATTTGAAATTACTGTTCATGTGAAATCGGGAAAAGAAACTTGGGAAGTAGGAGATCCTGTCTTGATTAAAAAGATCTCAGGGTTCCCACTGAGCCTTGTTAAGTTACAGAGAACGTTATACAGAAATAAAGATTCTTTTCCAAACAGAATATTACTGTCAAAAAAACCAACCAAACAAAAAAAACCTGCATAGGTACACAAGGAGAAGAAAAGTGCTAAAGATACGCTCAGTGCTTTTGAAATCCCCAACAGAGAAATAAAAGCAAACTGTTTCGTCGTCTTCATACATGTCTGATTTTATAAACTCTGTCATTGTAACATACTTCAGGTGCGTTAGAGAATTCTCTTTCTTAAAACTCATAAGAGCGTGCTTGGATTTTGCTTATGCTGGGAAGAGGCTCCTGGTTCTTCCATGAAAGCAAGTACACTTAGCTGTAATTAACAGGAGACTTTTAACATTAGAGTATATGCTGCTGGAACAGTGTGTCTATTGGAAGGTAGACTGAAAACTTTTTTCAGATAGCAGCAATTTGTAAAGATTAGTAGAAGACTTTATGTGAAATTTATTTATCTTAAATACTTTAAAGACTTTTATTGTTAAGTGATATCACATTGGGTCAGGGAAGAAAGAAATGCTGTGAAATGCAATTGCAAAATTCACACTGTATAAGTGCTAATCTTGGCATGGAACTGTGTGTGTACGTATATATAAATACACACACGTAATATCACAGTTAAACTGCTGTAATGGTGGGCTACTACTGAAAAGGTCAGTCCACATCCCCTCTAGTTCCAGCTACATATTCCTTTCCTTTCTGGTTACAATGGACCAAGTGATTCTTCAGTCGAGAATGAATTAGTTCATTGACTCCATCCAGCAGAAAACGATTTATTTGTGAAGTTTCTCTGTTTTTTATTGGAGGATTAGTTTTCCGTCATGTCAGTTCACTGAACCAACTCATCCTGTACCCACACAGTTGCCAACTGTGTGACACAAAAAATCTTGCAGGAACACGCAGCCAGGATTTGGGTGAAGAGAGCAGGACCCACCCCTTTAGGTAACAGCTGATAGTTACCCTGGTTTGGAAGCAACATCCAAAACGCACATTAATGTTGTATTTGTTGTAATACTTGTTGATAGTTTTTTATTTCATTATTGTTTTTTAAATTTCATAAAATCTAGTTTTGATGTGTTTTCAGATAATATGCTTAATTCTTTTCAGTCATTATAGGAAATATAGCTAGAGGAAAAGACTATTAAGCTGTAGTTTGGTAACTGTATGAAGAGGGTTCACTACTTTTTTCAAAAAGGTAGAGAGGGGAAACTGCAGACTAACGAACTCTATCCAAATACCACATAGTGGGACAGGTAAAAAATAGCTTTTCCTCTTTGGTGAGTTTTCACTTCCAACACTTCAAGCTTCCGTCACTTTTTTCTACTCATCCTTCATATTCTGCTCAAGCTGATGCAAGACTGATGGTACTGAAACATGCAGTCCCTCCTGCCTTCTCTTCTCCTACCCATGTATTCTTGTTCTCAGTGTCTGTCAGTACTGGCGTGTGTGGGGAGCTGGGTTAATTCACTGATCCCTCTGAAAACAAGTTTTTGTTTGTTTTGTTTTGGGTCTTTTTGTTGTTTGCATGGTTAGCTTTCAGCTGGATGACTTCGGTCAGGCTCTCGCTGCGTGGCTGCATAAACGCTAGTGTGGATACAGAGACTTGGCAGGACCGTGTGTTGGGTAAGGGTGAGACTTCCCTTTCAATGGTAGGATAGCTTTAAATTAGCTTGAATCGTAAGACTGCTCTCTCTGAGAAACGACATCACAAAGTAATGCTACTAATGTCTTTGACTTGGTCATAAAGAAGAAAGCTATGGCAGTTTTACAATATTCCCTTTTGTCCCAGCTGTCTGCCTCTTCTCCTTGGAGATTACCACTCCTATAGCAGAGTTTGCCAAGAGGGCTGTGTGCCCGCATCTCATCTTGCTGCAGATCACAGTCTTGTGGATTCATGCAAACCAAGCTTCCCTGGTTTTTAAGCTAGTGCATTGAATTGCAGGTGGGAGCAGCTGGGGCATGTGTGTGTGTGTGTGTGCGCGCGCTCCCTTCTGCCAGCCCTGCAGTGGGGGTAGGAACCTCCTGCAAAAGGGGAGGGAGGATACCTGAGAGTGGTAATGCTGTGAATTGCCTCAGTGAGATTTGTCTGAACTTGTCTTGGTTTCTTCTTATAGCTTTACAAACCGACTGATTTATTTTCTGCATGGCAAAAGTCTAATAGCTGTCTGCTGTTTGTTATATTAATGATCCAGAGAAGTGGACAAATGATGAAATGAAATCTGACACAACTATTTCAATTAGTGAAGACTGGAGAAGGCTGTGCAGAGTTTCAGAGAAACCTCACAGAGATGGGTAGAGGGGCTTTAGGGCTGTAAATGAAAACATCTGTTGATAAATGCGCAGTATTTTTACTGAAAAGAGCAATTATGGTGTTCATGCGTACCGCTGAGTGAATTAACTGTATGATCTCTGGAAAAAGGCCAAGATATTGCTACGAGGAACGGATTTGAAAAACTTTGTTCCGTAGCATTATTTATCTGAAAAGCAGACAGAATATTAGAGTATATAGGGAATGAAATAAAAAGTAATACTTAAATTGTCTTAAAGCCAATAAGTAAGTTGAATACATCTTCAATAAAAGATTATGTACCTCTCAGCGTGCAAAATCCAGGTGAAGGACAGCAGAAATACAGAAAGTCCTGTAACTGCAGTATAGATGATTAAGCACGTAAAATGATTTCCATATGAAGCAATCTTCAAAAAGTAGAGACAAATTGAGTAATCTTTTACTGATTTTGGTAGTTGCTTCTTATATGAGTGCTCCAGTTGATTTAAATGTAACTACTTAGCAGCATTCACAAGATCTCATTTGTCAAAGCCTTGTGGTTATTTAAGATATTATCATCTGTCATCATCCTTTCACCTCCCTCATTTTCCTCTCCCCTCTCACTCTCTTGCCGTCACAGCTTACGCGGGTGGTTAATGTGGATTTGAGCTAATATTCTGGACTTTGCACTGAATCATGTTTTCTCCTCTCTGCAGACTTTGAGAGGACACGCATCTCCAGCAAAGGTGCAGGGTGGAAGGCTGGCAGTGATAATATTTAAAGCTACAGTGAGCTAAAGGTTTCATTTAGCTGCTGTGCATCTGGGAAATTTTGATTAGTCTAGGACTTAAAAAGGTTTAAATTGCTTCAGTTTTTGATAATAACTTTCTGTATTCCTGTTGGGCAAAGAATATTTGATGGATTTTTTTTTAATGGTTTTAAAGAGCAATCAGCCTTCAGCAGAAATCTGTTACGACTAATAGGAATTTCATAACTTGACTGAACAGTAAGCTGAAATATATGTTGGTAAAGTTCACGGAAGGATTTTTGAACAATTTGTAATGATTTGAAATTATTTGGAGGGACATATCCGCAGTGTGCGCTCAGAAATCTTGGGGACTTCGGGGTGGTGGTGGTAGTGTTTGTTTTGGCAACCAAGCTAAAACATTGACTAAATTGTTGAGCAGTAGTTATCTCCTGGGCTGTGGAGTTCTGCCTCTTTTACGTATTTTACTTCTGTATAACCAGAGTATTAGTTATTCTTTCCAAGACCTCCTACAGTTGATGGATGTATTCTTTTCCACCTTTTTTTCTATAAGAATTGAAGTTTTAAGTATCTGGATCATGTTGTTGTATACATCATGTACTCTTAAGTAGTATTCCGTTATGTCATTTAAGCCATGCTATAACTGGAAGGATAAATTCAAAGCTTACTTCAGTATTACTGGTAGGTGTTTAAATATCTGTACTGGTTGACTTTGATAGCCATTTAGATTTGGTAAGCAGATAGAAGATCCTCATGTCAGACTGTTAAAAGCTGTAGTACGGGATGACAGGAGTGCCTTGCTTTTTCAGATACTCATGTGACAGCTGAGGAGTAGATTCTCTCCCTCATGGTTTGTAAGTTGGGGAAAGGGGTCGAGCTCCACAAAAAATTGCTACCTTCTTATTTTATAAAGAAGTCTTCAAAGTATAAAACATTTATATCTTGCATACATGTCCTCTTTCATAAGTACTGGAGGCAGGAGCCTTAAAATTGATGGGAAAGATGCATGCCTTTAAGACATTGTTTTTTTTTAAAAAAAAAATCAGCGTTAATATGCTTTACTTTTCTTCAGTGTCATTGAGAGAAGTTATTTTGGTTGAAAAGCTATTGTCTTTTCCTCCGTTTCTTATCAGTGGACACTTTCTCTGAAGATAGAATCTGAGTCTTGTAGCATCAGCATACAAAATCAGAATGATTAATAGCTCAATTACTTAACATTAATTTTAACGCTTTTTGCCTTCAAGCAAATACACACAGTGTGTATCACGTGCTTCTCAGTATGTAAATAAATCGTTTGTTTCAGGAGCACCTTCTGTGGCTCTAGAAAGTGTTATGTATATTCTTGCTATCTGTGTTACAGCTGTGTATCAATTTTTAAAAAGACCCCCCTGCAACTTTAGGGGTTTTTTTGAAGTATCGCATTTTATTTGTTTTATGCCATTTACAGCTCGTTAGGGATTTTTCTATTTTCTATTACTTAGCAAGCGTTCAAATGCAAATCTAGAGAACTCTGAATTTTCTACATTCAGAAGAGTCTGGGATCGCTGCTATATGTAAAATACAATTAAAATCCAAACAAAAGACTTCAAAAGGCAAGAAGGCATTTTCCTCATAGAAATCATATGCTTAAAGCTAATCTGACAATGCTTTGGGGACCTTTGGATTGTTTGGAATTGCCAGGACTTACGTATCGAGTGAGATACCCGGGTTCACACCTCGTGTTTTGAGAAAGTGGAATGTGTATCACAGGGGCTTCTAACAGGTTGGGCCAACTCTTGGACTAAATAGTACAGACCACAGGGACTCTTGACAAGCAAAAACTTAATAGTTAAGATCCATGATGTCAAATCAAAATGAATTTTGGTAGGAGATAATGAAGAATGTACTGATCCAGGAGTTAGATTTTGCTTTCTGTACTAGGCCACAGGTAGATTACAGAGTTCTGCTCCTCACTAGAGAGATGCAGTTTTCTCTGGTTGTTTCTCCAATTTTAATCTTGAAAAGAATGTATTTTTTAAAACCACCAGCATTCCTTAAAAACACCTATTTCAAAAGAAAAATCTATACTCCCATGTGTAATGTGGAATGATCCTTAATGGTTTTACTGGAACTTTCTTGTATATGAGCAGGACAGTCCATTTTAAAATGTAGAGCAATATTCTGCAAGTCCAGTCAAGGTTTCAGGTTGAGAATAATATCCATTTCTGTACTTGGAAAACGTCTATGAATGTTTTATGATGTGGTAGGAGTTCATAAGTAGAACTGTTAGGACAGATGCATCACTACATTGGAAACGCTGAAAAACTTGCATCGTGAAATTGTGGGAAGCTTCTCCTTCATGTGGGATGGGACAGGGCAGAAGACTAGACCCGAAGTCCTGCCTCTGTTGATTTTCTATCAGTTAGATTATAGTATCTGATTGATCCTTTACTGACAAGCCTCCTCACTTGCTTTAGGAGCCCTTTTCTGCTTATCAGATTGGAAAGAGTCCTGTCTGATCTCTCTGATCTGCCAGTCACCTATCAGAACAGTTCTGAACCCTAAAGGTTATCTTAGATGGTTGAGCTCATGATACTGCTTAGAGTGACATTAAGAGAAATCATGCAATTGCAAGGCCACATAAAGCTCCCCGAAATGAGTGTTTCTGCCTGATTCATTTTACTAATTTTAATTTTACGCACTTGTGTGTGCCTGGGATAATATTGTATTTCATTGCTTCGTCTACATTATTATATTCAGAGTCCCCTCCCGTATGCCGCTCTGATACTAAATTTGATTTATTGGACCCATTGATGTTTTCTATTAAGTATTTTTGATGAGCAAGTTGAGCCACATTGGTAAATGCAATTCAGAAACAATGTGTGTTTTTAATTGTGGGTTGTTTTTTTTTTTGTTGTTGTTAACCAGACACGAAATTTAATTATCCCTTAGTGTTACTTTATTGGTACATAAGTATGTGCAACTGTTATCCTGCGCATAGTAAGAGACAACTAGAAAGTATGAAACCAAACTAGAGGCGGGAAGCGGGGCAGCGTTGTTCACTTCAGAAATTTTTCTTTCAGCCCAGCATCCCAAACCCTAGACTGAAAAAATAAATTAATATTTGTATGAGTATTATTGACAGGCTGAAAAGGGCAAACCCTTCACTCTTCTTCAGGATAATGAGTGGTAAAGGTTCTTCACAAGTGCATATCCATGAGTTGTTCTTTTACAGGTATTTAATGCTGTATTGCTGAATTCAGCTGTCCTGGAGAGAGCTGCAGATGGCAGTCACCACTTTTACATTGTTGAGGGTTTCTTTTTCATTTTGAGGGAGATAGTAAGTTGAGTAAGATAGTAAAAGAATGACTTTTCAATTTGATAAGCCTTAAAGCAAGTATATTGTGTGCCTACCAGTCATGTTTCTCCGTAGGTCTTAATAGAGCTTTTTTCCCAGACATCTCTTTGGATAAGTCCTAAGGATCTTAAAATCAGGTTTTGAGAAGCCAGTATTATGAGCAGGTAGGGTCATAAGACTTTGTAAGCTTCATTTCTGCAGGCCCTTCTTTGCCTAGTTTTAGTGACAAAAAGGAGTGAGCTTACCCTAGGATTTTAAGAGCACATATTTCTAATAGAACTTGGCAGTTCAAGGGCTAAAGAAGCATTTTAATCTTTTGTGCCCACCCAGTCTCTATACAAATGTAAATATGTCTGCCTTTAACAATTTGCCAAGAAATGTGGTTTTAATTTGTTAGCAGCAATCCCACTCCCTGCAGCTCTTTCAGAGTCAAGTCACAAGTCTGGCGGTGCTTTGACGTTTTTCTCTGTCATGGTGTCATTGTTTATATGATGTCTGTTTCTGCTGTCCTCCTTTTTATGCCCGGAGTATTTTTCTTTAATTATTTCACTGCCTAAAAGGAATTTGGGATTACTAGACAGGATGAGAGCAGATTAGCTTTTTTTCTTTCTTTAGCAAGTCCTGAAGTTCCCATAGGAAATAAACAGTATTCCCAAAACAGACAGTGTTTTTTATTTTTTTTAATTAACTAAAATTATTAAGTCCAATAAAGAAAATAAAGGAAGTATCACCAATAATGGCTGAGTGTCTTAGTAGTATATGGAGTGCCCATTGTTGTTATTTATGACTCTCTTTGCCTTCTATTGTGGACTTATTCCAGCCTTAGGGAGTTTACATCACTCCTAATAGCAAAAGGCTCTCTGGTTCCCACAGAGTCTTTCAAAGACTGACTCATATGCCTTATGTTAATTGTTCAGCTCTCAAAATACAGCACTTACAGGGTGTGGTTCCAAGGGGAAAATCTACTGTACTTAGAGGGCATGTTCAGAAGTGTTTCACATATAAATCATTTTGATTTTTAATTTTTTTAACACCTTAACCCTTTTCTGTCACTATGTGATAAGTTGCTTGAAAACAAAATAAAAGGTTGACAATGTGTTAGCCCTTCAACTCTGGACCATTAACTCTGGTCTGACTCAACTCACAAGTGACATGGCTTTGTCATCTTTGCCTCTCTCCAGGGTCTGCTCTTCACACCCTGGCGTGACAGTACACTCCAGGCAGTGATCACACACTGTTCATAATTGGATGCAAGTTAGAGCTGAGGTTTATTGCTTATCTGCAGTAGTGAGTACGTGTGGACAGGAACTGTCCCCAGTCCTCCTCTGGATTTTGTACAAAGTGCTGCTTTCCACCCATTGTTTACCACATCTACGAGGACTGCCGTAGCAGGCTGGTGATCCTGTCCCAGTGTGCCATGTTGATGTCCTCAGCTGAGGGCTGAAGAAGATTTAATAGAATTAGCCTTACCACAAAGCAGAATAAGCAAAGTTCAAATGCTGCTGCTTGTGCTTCTGTTCTCTGGTGAAGTAAGAGTGCTCTCCAGCTGCTTTGATGCAGAATGATTGTGCAAGATCCTTCAGTCTGAGTTGTACGAATGTTACTGGAAATCAGAATAGTTCCTACAGGCTTTACAGTTAAGAGTCTGTCTCTTCTCTTAAAATTAGGAAAGCTCTTGAGTATCTTAATAATATTCCTTTCTTTAATAGTTTACAAAATAGGAAAGCACATTTAGTCAAATTAGGGGAGTCCATACCTCTATTGGAATAGAAGCAGCAATTAATCCCTCAGATTAAACTAGTTAGGCTTGATTTCTGAGATTGAAATCACATTGCATGTATGTCCCATGTGTTTTCTGCCTGCTGTAAACACATGTGTTGCAGCATTAGTGGACACAACTTCATGCATCTATCAATACATGCAAAAACGTTTGCGTAATTTGCCTCTGAAAGGAAGGCTCAAAACAGCTGTAGTTTTTTAAACTGTTGAAATGGCTTTATTTCTTTGCCTGACTACCCTCTTTCTGCTTACAAAACAGGAAGTTGTTTTCACTGGCTTATTCTTCTGGAAGGAGCGGTGAGGTTCTACCCCCTCTTCTTTAAAACAGAAATAAAATAAAAATGGGCAGGGCTTAATCCCCTATAAGTGACAGGTTCCTGAAGGGGTGTTCCAGGCAGCGGTTATGTACACGCTTTGGCCTAGCGCCTCTGGAGTCTTTCTCTGCTTTCTTCAGTTCTTTCATACCGCCTGGCTCCAGTGTGCTAGCTTCACAGCGTGCGGCAAGAACGGGTATATATAAGCACTCCCTACACTTGATGAGCCCCGATCAGAAGTTGCATCATGCAGGCTGATGAAGGAAAATGCTATCAAAGAAAAGGAGATGCACAAAGCCTCTTCTCTTCTTCACTTTGCCACATTTTTTGCTCTCCTCTCCATAGCCTCAGAGATAATACTTTTTTGAAGTTTGTGGTAGTTAATAGTGAAGCCGGCAAATGGCCCTTCTCTCATTGAGGTTGTTTCACTGTGAAAGGAAATGCTCACAGCTTGAAGAAAAAGGGCATTTTCCTTCCCTCCCTCTCGCCCCAATCTCGTATTATATAAAACCATGGTGCTGCTGTTAGCTGAGACCAGAAAGAATTCCCCTGTTGTCCTGTAGTAGCCAACCACTACAAGCTGTGAGCGTTTGAATGTTAGTATTAAAAGTTTTAACCCTTGCCTTCTTAAATGAGCAAATAACACTCTGTATATTTTTTTGTGAGTATGGAAAATTATGGGAATTCTTCTGAGAATAAGTGTATAGACCACTGCGCCAGTCAGTCTCTTCAGAAAAAAAACTGACAAACATGCTCCTGTCTGCAAGAGAGATTCCTGGCATTTGTCACAGTTTGAGCCACAACGATGTCAAATATTTGCCAACAGTTTCCTCAGACGGTTTGGAAAGCTACATCCTTTACATTACAGTCTTGTTTGTTTGCGGTATATTTTAGCATATGAAATATGTTCATTGGGAGTCTGAAAGGGGAGGGAACTGACTAGACTCCTAAATATTAGAAGATTAAAAATAATTCTGTTTCTCTTAGACTGCTCAGATCAAAATAATAAAGAACATCTGTAAGTCCCAGCGTTAGAAATTGAGTTCTAAGTTGAATAATCATAGCTCGATGTGTCACGTTTTAAACCTGTATTTTCTTTTGGAGCAGAAAGAAGAACTTTCCAGTGGGACGTCTGAATATTTTACTGAATCTGCTGAGAACAAGAAGCTTAAGATTAGTCTGAATGAACAAATAAAGCAAGACATCTTGAAAAGAATGTATGTCACTCTTCTTTCTAAGGTGTTATATTTATAATCTGGTAAAATTTGGGTAAATAGAATCTAGCCTATGTAATAAAACTGCAAGTAATATAAACTCCTTTACAAAAGATTGTTTTAAATTACTAAGAGACTACTACTCTAGTGTGCATAAGCACATAAAATGATCGTTGTTGTTTTGTATGGCAAGAAGAAAGCTATTACAACCCACATGGATACCTCACATAGTGCTAGGCAGAATCAAAGCAGGGTGTTTTTTCCTTGAATGAAGCTCTGAGCCAAAATAAATATGTGATGTTTGAATCTGGTGAAAAACACTTTGCAAATATATTTTTTTTTTGTTCATGTTGAGAGTCTGCAGCGTACCAGGATATTAGTCTGGATCTTTGGTCCCAATTAAAGAGTGTCCCTAGTGTAGTGGATGGGGGAGGGTTAGTTGGTCAGCTGAACGTTTCACTGGTCCTCTGCTGTACCAGGGTGCCATTCTGGTATTGTGCAAGCTGCCCGTAGCCCCAAATCAGCTGTGGAATCAGGGATTTGCTGTGAACCCTGGCAACTTTTCTTTTTACCCATGTTGTCTCATCTGTGTTGTCTTTAAGAAGTGAGATTAGATTTGGAGGTATGCCAGCTCTACCTATTTCGGAAGAGCCCTCTTTCCAAAGAGTGAGTTAGGCCGACCTGGGAACTGCTCGGCATCGGCAGAGCAGCAGAAAGCAGTCTCAGTGTCGGACGATCTATAGTAATATCTTTACTCTCAAAATCTTACATAGGCGGCTTCAGTACTTGTGCATAAAGTTCATCTTACAGCCTACGTGAAATCTAGAGTTGTAGGTAATGCGCTGCTGAGGAGTGTTTACATACTGACACTCTATCAGGTCCCTTGTGATCCCATTTTCCTGTATAATTCCGTTTAGAATATCATCTACTTGCATTACCTAAGTCCTTCCCAGATGAACGGGCTTGATACTAGATGAGTAGTGGTTAACTTTAAAGTAATGCTTTGAAATGTCCTGGGAAAAATTCCAGAGGAACATTCTAAAATAGAGATTAGAAACTCTCACAGAGACGCGCACGCTGCCTCTCCCCGCCTGCCCCCCTCTAGTCTTTAGATATACATTATGCATGTGAATGTATGGGAATGGTTTATAATCATTTAGGCACTTACGAAATACTGTTTTATCTAGCCAGTTTGGGAAGGAATTCAATATACTTATGCCGTCTTGACCTTTAACATCTGTAATGAATCCAGTTCTGCCTTTTGGAATAGAATGTGAACTCCTTCATGGCTTAGTCATTAATAAATAGGGTTCCCCTAGTGCAGTGGAAAATCAGATGGATAACACTTGATATTATCCACACTCGACAAACATTACTGCTTGTCAAGATGATATACAGGGGTTTTTTTCCACATTCAGAAAGAGGGTTGCCCTAGTGGTGTTTCAGAGTTTGTAAGAAGGGCGGATTGAGGCAGTAAAGATTCTTTTTTAATTTAAAACCAAAATTCCTTTTTATTGCAGTGTGAAAAGGACAGAACCAAGGAAAAGTAGCACAAGCAAACCTCAAATCAGCGAGGACTCCAAGAAAGTGTATCTTGGCTCAGCAGACTTGCAGACAGGGAACAGAAAGAACGACTGTCAGACTTCTCTCCGTCCTCAATCTGAAGTGAAATGTAGGAATAGAGGACTGCTAAAGGACTGCATAAATACAGCTGAGAGCAACTTGGAGCTTCCTGTTTTAGAGCTGGAAAATTATGTTAATCAGAGACAGCCAGATGATGTTAGCAGCCAGCAAAAGCCTTGCTCCGCGGAGTGGTTGAAGTCAAGTCTTCTAAGCGAGAGCCCTCCTTGTAGCTCTGAGTCAGCACTGCTAGGTCCAAAACAAAGTCAAAAAGTGACCAAAACACAGGCTCAACAGAAGAGCTGTGGTTCAGAAGAAAAATTAGAGCATTTTAAAAAAGTATCCTCTGAAGGGGTTCCTTTAATTCCTAGCAATACAGAGATGAGTAAGTGTTGCGATGATTGTTTAGGTCCGTTCCTGGCGGAGAAGACCCCACTTAATTCCAGGTTGTTCTCTAAACAAGACTTGACGAAGACCGTGTCTGATGAGGAGTCGCTCACTTCGGGAAAAAACCTCTCCCGGCCTCTTTCTGAGAGGAACAATATAGTGCAGACAAACAAAAATGAGCCAAGCACAACCACTGGAGGATTACCTGTGATGCCATCATCCTGTTTAGAACTGCAGCCTATGTCTTCAGAGAAGCTTACCCAAAAAAGAAAAAAAGAAGGTGAAAATGGTCTCAGGAAGTTAAAACTGCGAAGGCTTACGAAGTCATAAAGTCTGAAATGTTACCTTGATGGCATGGGTGGACAGCCGAATTTGTGTTCGGAAAGCATATGCAAAAAGTAGGAAGCAATTCAAAATAATTCAAAATAATAAAAATGCAAAATCAAAATTAGATAAAACTTTTTAAGAAAATACAGTTAGTTAAGTATTTTAGTCATCTGGAACTGTAATGAAGACAATTCTGTTAAGTCTTCAGGAATTAGACATACATACTGTACAAACCAGTGTAGTATTTGCAGAAAGAAAAATGTCTCGTAATATTTACTAAGCAAAATTTTAGATCTACGTGTGTTTTAGTACTATTAAAAAGTCATATCAGCTGATGACAGCAAAAGTTAAAACCACTTTGGCGATCCATGTGCAGCTGCAGTTACTCAGCGTTTTGCTTGTTTCTGAACACAGAGTTTATTTTAGTAAAAATTAATCCTTTCTCTCTCTGTGTTAGGAAGTTCATGGTTTATTCACGTGGTCTTTACAACAGGAAGGCGAATTGAGATTCTTTTAAATAAATCTTTAACCAGGATTTAACATTGCTGATAATTTCAGGCCCACCTTTTCCACGGGTTTCAAGATAACTACACTTTGTGCTTGTGCAGTTTTGATACAAACACGTATTTCTAACCTGACTTGTGGATACAAGTGATCATGCGTTCAGTCTGTCGAAGAACGAAGATTGGCTTTAGATACGCAGTCACCTGGATGTGCAAACACTGCTATTGGGGAAAGTGCATACGCATCTTCATGCATTCATGGTTCAAAATCAGGCCTTGTTTGTGTGCAAGGACTGCTTTTCAGGTGTTAGCGATACCCAAGTTATTTCTTATTTTAAGATAGAGGTAATTTTTAATTGCACAGTGCTTTTTAATGCTGCTTTTTGTAACTTGTATGCTAATGCGCCAAGGAAATGTAACTTTTTATTTCATCCTTTTTAAAATAAAATGATAAGCAATTTTCTTCCATCATTCTCTCAAAATCAATGTGTCCACAGACATTTTATGTGAAGCAATTTTAAAAAATCTTAGTGACATCTACTCACCGCTGTGGATATCCTCATTTAAGTTAAGACGACTCACATCCATAAGCATTAGAGTTGGCAGTGTAATGCAGGGCCTTATGAGAGTTAGCAGCTTGGCAGTTGGCGGCAAGGCTCAGTCAACTGAGCAGCATCTTTCTGCTATAAACAACTTCTGCCTTTGTGATAAATCAAAAAGATTCTGCGTGCCTCCTAGAAGACGTTTTCTTTTTTTTTCTTTCAACCTGTTTGCGTGATGTTTCTCACAGTGCTTTGCAATAAGGTTGCTAATGCTTACCAATCTTCAGGCTCTGCAGAAAGATCTTTCCCAGTAAGAGCAAAACTGAGGCTGCAAATGAACCTGGGTTTGGAGGAAGGATAGCCTGAGGTATGTTTACTGTTGTCTTTTGTATGGACTCAAGGTACTGGGCCAGGAAGGGAGTGAAAAGCACCTTTCTGATGGATTTACAAGAGGTATAAGGATGTTTAATTAAGTGTTTATCAAAAAAATAAGAGGAATTAAAATAGAATAATTTGACAGTGTATATTAAAGTCTTAGCATAGATTTTCTGGGTGGCTTCTTTAAGTTCTGACAGTGAATAAACTGATAAAACCAGTTTTATCACTGTGGTACCAGCACATACTCTAGCCTGCAGTTTTTAACTTTCCGTTATTTCTACTTTGCTTTTGCTTGGATCTTTGTGACTTTCCCATGATGTTCTTGGTTGTAACAGATACCTCCAGGAGAGGTTTAGATGGTATATGCAGTAACAGACACTTGTTGAGTTTACAAAATCGCTCCACCTACTTCTTTTCATTTCATTCCTGTTAGGAAAAAGATGTTGTCCTTGTTTTTGCGTAACTGGCAAACACACTGATTGTATCTGTGAAAATTGTGAGTGGTCTTGAGCAAGTACACCCCAACTATTGCTGCTAGCAGTTTTGGATTCTGAAGCTTCCCTCCTTCTCGCCTTTCTCCTCTCCAAATCTGTTTAACTCAAGTATTAGAAACCAGAGGGCTACCAGGTAGAGTTTGTATCATCGCATACTGTTATTATATATAGTTCAACCTTATAATTACAGTTTAGTTTTAATCTTACCTGAATAACATACCTGCACGCCCCCCTACAAATGAATGCCATACCTTTATGGGGGCTTGGGTAGATTAAATCATTGTCTACGTAGCTAAGAACGCTTGATTTTTCCTTTAGGCTCCTTTGTTACGCTACTTACCATGCTGTTTCTCAGCCCCTCACTGATAGCGTGGGAACATCCTCCCTTTAAAAGTGACCTTGTAACAATAAGAAACGTAGGGCTAGATCGATTAAAGGTGTTAGAGCCTACAGAGTCAGAACAAATACAAGTGGACTTTCTCAAAAGGGTGCAGTTGCGTCATTCTTGCTGTAAATACTGACTTGTGAGCTTCCTAGGCTCTTTGTAGCTGTGTGTTTAGAGCTTAGTTACTTTAAAAAGTTGTCTCTTGGATCCTCTCAGAAATGCAGTTGTGCAGGGAAAAGCTTTGAATTCATGGTCGTTTCTGGATTTTAGATGGTGTCGCTGCTCAGAGCTGTTCTTTCTTTTGTCCGTGCAGCAGGACTATTATAAAAGTTTCCCTTTTGCAAACCTAATGGGTGCTTTACGTGATGCTGTGACACCCAGGCTGTACTGTTACCGTATGTCTCTGTTACCTCTGTACTTTAAGCCCAAGGTTGTCTTCTCAGCCTTTGTGTTTCTCTTTATCGACAATCCACCTGCCCCCAGACGACTGGCAGAGGTGTGATCTGACATGCTCTTGAGACACCAACCTGATTTCCTTAAAAAAAAAAAAAAAGGAAGAAAGAAAGAAAAAAGCTGGAGTAAAATTAGCAGTTTGCAGGTCTTGGCTGTGGCTTTCTATTACCAATTTGTTTCTGAGCAGCATTAGCATACCTTTCTGTCAAAAGTCATAAATATGTAAGGCTCTGTTCTGTTCTGGAACTGCCATTGAAGCACAGAAACAATTTCTTTGGTTCACTTTTTTCTCTTCTGTGTGTTTGTTATGTTGGGTTTTTTTCATTTTCAGAGCTTCTTTGAACTCCTCTGAAATCTGTGTAGATCTGAGCCTGGCTCAAGCCCACATTGCAGAGCTCACATTGAAAAATACATGTTTGTCTTAAAGAGAAATAATTGTCTATTCCAAACCAGCCAGCTCTGGCCTTTTGCTTGGTTTTGGGTTTTTTTCTTTTTTTTTCAATGAATCATCTGGTTAATTTGGTCTGTGCTGTTTGCTGATAGTGAAACAGTCCTTTCCTAGCCAAACACTTTCTAATGTGTGCAGACTATCGTTTCCATTATTCTTTACATCAAAGTACTTAAAAATATTTGTTTAGTGAACTTCTGTGTTTAAACACACATCAAAAGCTAGACCAGCCTTTTACATATTTATTTATAAAGAGGAAGCAGGCTGATGTAACATCTCCCTTGCCCAGGGTTGATCGGTAGGAAGGTTTTAACTATCGCAAGAGTTATTTTGAGTAATAAGCTTTGTGCTCGTTCTGATGTTATCTGTCAGGTTGTAGTTTTGCATACCAGGGTCTAGAGCGTACGTTGGTGTGTTATTCCCGTTGCATTGCCGCATTTCTGTGTTACGCTTGACTCGAACAATTTCAAGAGCGACTGTTTCTAACAAAAAAGGAAAAATTTAAGAACCCAAAGGTTCCTTGCTACAGAAAGTTTTGACCAAGTGAGGCATTAAGTAGCCTTCTGAAGGCGTTTATTTTGTCAGCGTGAACTTCCTTCCCTCTCGCCGCTCTGCATGTGGGTCGCGTTGGCTGCGTTTTAGTTGACATTTTTGTATCATCATCATCTTATTGGCTTTTGAGCTGAAAAATGGATTCTTTTTTAAGGAAAAAGATGGAGAACAGAATTTTTGGTTTGGAAGTGGAATAAGAAAGATGTAAAATGTAGGTAGACTATCCCAGATTGTGCGTTATGAGTAGTTGTATCTCCTTGCCTATATCAGTATCTGATAAAAGGCTTCATATTGTATTAAAACACCCTAACGCAGGCTTGAGCAAACGGAGTTAATAGTATCAAGAGTCTCTGAGCCAGCAGTGGGAAGTGTGGGTTGGCCTCAGAAATTAGCTTTAATAAAAGGCACTCCGCAATTCTTTGCTTTCTGCTTCTTTCTTCTTTAATAAGCGTTAACTAGCACCCAAAGACCTATGTGAACGAGAAGATGTGGGATGGGGGAATAGCAGCACACCGAGCCTTTCATCAAAGGGATATCAAAGCATTCTGCAGCTGAACCTGGGAGGAATATGAATATGCTTATTTGGACAGTTGGGGCAGCACTGAGGGTAAGCAATTTCTTCAAGGTAAAGCAAGCTGGTTAAGGAACTCGTACTGCAAATTCTTTCAGCAACTCGTTCAAGTACTTTTGAACACAGTTCTCCCATCTCGTTCACCTTTACCCACCCCCCCAGATAATTAAAATGGAACCTGGCAGCACGTGACCTTGTCCTTTCCGCGGCGGCAATAAGGTGACATTTTTAGATGGGGACTCTTTGTTTGTTTGCTTGGTGTCGGCTTACGCTGAGAAGTCGTAAGAGAGTTGTGAAAATGATGTAGTGTCACAGGGTGTTTCAGCTGTAACCTGGAAATTGTCCAGGGCATTAACCTCCACCGTCCTACCTCCTTTACTATCCATTTCAGTCATTCCAGAGCTGGGAATTAGTTCCTCAGAGAGCTGACAATGTACCTTCTTTGGATGAGAATTTCACTGATTTGCTCCCATTCTGTCCAAGTTAGATCCTTTATTATAGCTGAGACGTACAGTGCCTTAGCAGTAGGAACCGGTAATCTAGCTCCGTAACTGCTTTATTTGCTGCCAGAATAATTGTCTTTTTGATTTATGCATCAGATCTTTAAAGGAAAGTGTCTTGAGCTATAATTCTAGAGATGAGCATGCCCCTTTTTAATATTAATATGATCTCATAGCGCTAGAATGAAAAGAATAGAGATTTATTTCTCCACCCTGTAGAGAAACTGGTTGAAACAATTTGCACATCACAGAGAAGGCGCTCGCTGGAAGATCTGGGCTGGAACTCCGGTCTGACGCCCTGTCTGATACCACATCGCCCCAGTGCTGCCCCGGCGCTAGGTGAGCCCTCTGCTGAACCTCCATCCGGTGGCCGGCAGACCGTACAGAACCTTCACCGCTTTCCTCCTCCTCACCCCCAGAAACTGGAATTAATTGTTGCACGGCTATTTTACTGGTTTTTCCCCTCTTTCGGGAGCAATCGCTAACCTTTGAAAGCAAGGTCTGCGTGCACTGGTAAACAGTAATCGTGATGGCCACTGGTGTCAATACTGAAAAAGAGGAAGCTGAAAAATTCCTAAATATACTTAAATATTCTTGCTCCGTGTAGAGGGGGAGGGGGAGCTTACGCAATCACTTCCATCTTCTGGGGAGGAAAAGGCTGAATTTGGTACTTCCCTTGTCAGAACTTCTCATCTTTGCATCCACTAATAAAAGCACGAAGCCTCTGCCTTGTGACTTGTTCCAGAGGGACTCTGCAGATGGCAAGGGCAGCGATCGGGGCCCCTGGATGGCTGAGGAGACAAGGCTAACCTCAGCCTGCTGGCCGGAGCGGCCGCGCTGGGGGCTGGCAGATAAGAAGCTGAATCGTGCGATCTTCAAGGAGCAACGGGGAGCGTAACCTTGTTCGTTTTCTAGCTTGGCAGAGCGCCGATTAATAGTATTAACTCTTGCTGTGCAGGTGTGTCAGCTGCCGTAAGAACAAGTGCTGTTTCTGTGGAAAGGAAAATAGCCTCATCAGCAAAACTGCTTGAAGATGCTGGCCTTATGTTTAGGCCCTAACCTGGTTTATGTTACTGGCTTGCTAGGCTTCGGGCGTACGCGCGGTAGCCGGCTGTCATTTGCTCCTGTTAGCAATGCAGAAATAGCTGTTCCCAAGGCTGTCTTTCCCCCAGTGACATGAATATATTGGCGTAAAGGCTGATGTAACGTGCACGATCAGCGCCTTTTCGCTAGTTACCTCGCCGTCAGATGGGCCCTTTCCATGCGGAGGTGCGGCGGCTTTGATGTGGCTGTGTGCAGCTCCAGTGGAACCAAACCCAGATTTGACGGGCTCGATTAGCTCTAGGTATAGCAAAGCTGAGGGTGCTAAGGGAAGTCATTTATATATGTTTTTAAAGCTGTTATGTTTAAATGGCAGCTCAGGAAGCGCACACTTTTCAGGTCTTAGATGAATAAGGATCCAAAGAACAAACACACGCTAGCAGCAGGAAACTTCTCCTGACTAAACAGAATGTATCTTCCCAGAGTAGTAAACTATGTACTGGCAAAGTATAATTCCCACAAAGATAAATGTGCCTTGGTAGCCTAATGGGAGAGCCTGAAACTTCATGTTTCAGTTTATTTTCCTGACAACGGAGAACGCTCCGTATAGCACCCCCCCGGCTTGGTGGTGGTTCTGGGCTTTGGCAGGCTGTTTTAAATTCACCCGTGTACGTTTCGGAGCTACCACTGAGATACAAGGCTATAATTTGAAAGTGTCATTATAGCCATTTCAAGGGATTCTCTTCCCTCCCTGTGCGCAACTCGTGCGGCTCTAATTTTATAGCACTCTGAGGTAGCGCTGGAATGAGTTATATGGGAAAAACAGGTTGTGTACGGGGAAGGTCTGCGGTAACAAAACCGCTGCGTGGTCAATACAGTTCTTCGTAGCACAGGAGAGGCTGGAAAGAAAGACGTGAATGCTGTGCTTAAGGCTTTGGCAAGTTTTGAAGCGTGAGGAACCCAGGTTTGGCTCTACAGTGAGTCTTCAGAGATCTAAATAGCTTTGTCACTGTATCAAATGATTAAGGCTGTAATTAGAATTTGCTTTGGTAGGCTTCAAAGCAGCCTGTCAATTAGGTGTTCCCAGGACTAGCAACAGCCTTTTTTTTTTTTTTTTTTTTTTTCCTTCTGCTTAGTAGAAGGCAGACTCGGGATTTATTCCTCCAACTTCTAAATGAGTGAAACATTTATACATGAAGAGGTGGTTGGTTTCTGCATCAACAATTTTGACCCCAAAATGAGCAGCAGACTTCAGGAAGATGGTTAATGCTACATTAAAAGTACAGAAAAGCATTCAGTTAAGAGCCTCGCCTCTGTGCTTCTGAGGCAGGTGGAAGATTCTATCATCATCTTTAAGTGGCTTTTTTTTTTTTTTTTTTTTTTTTTTTTAGACACGACGTGTTTGCTTTATTGCAGAGTGTAGAAGTCAGGGAACAAAGGGAAATAAATACTCGTGGGATCTGTTTGGTGAGGAATTAGTGAAGTGGTCAGATGAAGCTAATCTCGTTGACTTCCCATTCAGCAGGCACCACGCCGATGATTCTCCCGTACTTAAGCTACGTGGTGCGTGATTGTGAGGAGTAAGAGCACCCCCCCCCCCATCACGGTAGTGTAGCGACAGGTTAGACATCTCCTTTTAAAGTGAGTTTGAAATAAAACGTAACACTAAATGGATTATACCAATTTTTTTTGTGATAGCTGTAAAGAAGGTACAGACCAGAGTGTGTCTCGTTATCAGATTTTTTTAAGTCTTCATTGTATTCATAGCGCAGCAATCGTGACAGCAAGTATCTGTATTTACTACAAACAAAACGCGGATGAAAAGGCCTGACCTCGCAGTGGGCTGGTTTAAGCTGAAGCACAAGCAGCAGCCCGAGCCTATTTTATACTGTTTTTTACTTGATAGTGTTACACACAGTCACTTGTTCCTTCAGATTCGTACCAACGCCTTACCCAAACACCGTTGCACCTCCCTCAGGAAAGCGTGCTACAATCAGACCGTCAGACAGCTACCCCCGACTTCCACACACGGCCCCCTTCTAGCTGCGAGGGGCTGCATTAGTTAAGCACGAAAAGCCGTTGCGTTGAATATTTTAAGAGTTTATTTTATGCTTTCCGAAGCACTTTTTGCCCATTAGAAATCAGTATAATCTGTGGATCCTTTTCCCATCCAGGTCAGCAGTTTGGATCTTGCCTAGCTACTTCCCTTGGGTTGCTATCTGGTGGCAGCTCATTGGCCCATGCAAAGCAAACGCGTTGCACAATTCCACTCACATCACCGTCCTCTTGGAGGTAGAGGGAGGTACGTTAGCCAGGCGAGAGCGAGGGGCACGCTGCTTTCAAACCCCTTCAGTTTGATCGAGAGCCAGAGGGGAACGTGGAAGCGTCTACCACCAGCCTGACTCCACCGAGATCCCTGGCAGGGCCTGGAAACCTAAACCAGCCCCGGCCGCTGGTTTTGCACAACTGGCTAGTGGGGAGTGGCTCTAAGCTCAATAATCTCCACGCTCTTTTATGTTTTCATACAAAAAATTTAATAAATATTACTTTTCAAGATTTATTGCCAGGAACAACACATCAAAGATGCATTTTCATATAACACTAATATCACAATACAAGGTATCTTCATGATCTCAATGGTTAACCACCGAGATGACTATGTTTATAAGCCTTTTGATCTTAAACATCGTAATAGCACTTTGATTTCCTCACTTGTTAAGGCGGGCAGTGTAATCTATGGCAAAACCTACACAGTGATCTTACTGGACATTCTACTGTTCAAGTATTCAACAACTAGCTTATTAGAAGAATACTCCCTAAATGCAGTAGATTACAAAAAAAGTCAAATCTACAAGTGGTTCAGTATTACATATTCATGGTGAGAAAAAAAAATAATCAGAATTTACAAAATAAGATTGCTGTGTTTCCAACTTCACACGCTAATTTGATATTTTAATTACATGCAACCACTCACATTTCATCTACATAAAGTAATAGCTCACTTTTGTTCCCTTAAACTGCTTCTTAGCAGATTATCTGCCTGTCACTCGGTTTTCAAGTCTAAAGCAGCAAAAAAAATTGTCTAGTCTAATTATCTAAACTGCCTCAGTCAGTACTTACAAATAGTCTTAAAGTGATACTATGGAAGGTGTTTCAAACGTTTGACATTGTACAAAAACCAGCATCGAGGCCTGAAAGCCCGTCCTATTAAAAATAAACTATTTTAGAACACCTTAGTTTTGGCATATAGGCGACATGTAACAAGAAAATAAATTCAAAATAGAGAAGCCACAAGCTTACAATGCTATCAAAAACCTTCAACTCTAAACACGTACATATAAATAAAAAGGAATGATATTTTAAGGCTCTTGATTATTAAGTTAATAAATCAAATATACACAGTGATTAATAAAAAAAGAATTATTTACATATCTATACAAACTTCTATTTTTGACACATTTTCCTCTTTAAATTCTTCATTTACCAGCAACCGCTGACAAGTTCCCCCCACCCGCCCCCAACAAAAATACAATAAAAAAATAAATAATAAACTTATTTTTGATCGTTGCTGTGGTTCCGAGCTGCAAAGGCACTTTCAAATACAGAACTAGTTGTACGTCACCATAAAACCAATATACAAAAAACTCAAATTCAATAAATATAAATAAAATGTATTATTTCTAAAGAAACTGTATAAATCGGGACATCTGGCAGAAAAAGAACAAAATTAACACTACGGAAGAGTAAGGCGGCTACGCAATACCTTCGGAAACGTTTCCGTGATGCGTCAGCTAGAGCTGAATTTACGTGAGGGCACTTTTGACTAGTTTTGCATAGATGTGAAATGCAGCACTTGGTATTCCAGCCAACCACAGCAACTATCATTGCCAGTGTAAGCCAGCTTGTCAAAACTTAAATTAACACAGGGATTCTAAGTAAATAATAGCCTTAGACTCAAATATTACACAACAGTTTAAGAACTACAAGCTCTTGAGTGCCTTTCTAACGCTATTTCAAGGCCCTGCACGGCAGCACCCCACTGTCTGCTATACGATGTACTCCATCCGATTTAGGCTTTGTGCACTTTCCAAGTCTCTGTTGTCCTGTTTATTTGTCCAGTTCGGGTGTTTTGTAGGTGTGCTGTTGGGGGGCTTTTCATCTCTGTCTACCAAAGTGTACGCCGGCTGCTTGGCAAATCGGGCCTTCTGCTGGTGTTTGTCCATGTCGTCTTCCTCCACCTCTGAATTGTGCGTCCTTATTTTGGCGATTTTAGAGTTTTTGTTTTCGTAGTCTTTAATTGGGACAGTGTTTGCTCCGTGTTTCTCAATGGGGTTTTTTATCTGATTCAGCTGCTCCCTTACGTTGTTGGTAGTGTTGTCATCCGACGCCGTGTGGGTATGGCTGCTCTGCTTTCTGCGCTTTCGAATGCACCAGTAAAACACAGTTACCAGGCAACAGATCCACGCTACTGTTAGGACCGAGCTCAGTAATGGCACCAAGAAATCTGGAAGAGAGATGAGACCAGTTAACCCTGCCGCAAACCAAGTGTTCCAGTCAAGGCTTTCTACAGGGGAAACAAGTCCCAGTTCTTCAGCCTTATTTTTTCACGGGGGCCCAGACAGTAACGCAAGGATAGCCCTGGCTCTTTCAGAATACAGGGCGTTCAAAGGGAATTCAGGACTCGGAATGTCTTCCTCTTACGCACGGAGCCAAGCCATCACAGGCAGCAGTAGCGCAGGCTTCCTTACGCTGCCCTGCTGCCACTCCCAGCTCAGAGGGAACATCTCCTGGCCGGAGGGCAACTAGCTCCGTACCCACCGCAGCCGTTCCTCTCTCCAGTGGTGGCCGTCGGTAAGATGCCAGCGCGTGCCTGGCGCTACGCGGACAGCTAAGAATGCTCCCGACCTGAACGTCTAATTCACTGCATTTGGACAGTGACGTCGCCAGGTACGTACGTGGGAGCTTCCAGAGCCAGGCAGCGTGACTGCACGGGCTTGCTTCTTCCGTACTTCTCCGTGAAGAGAGCTGAAGAGTAGCAGCCCTTTTAACAGGTTAGGCCGCTGGTTTAGAGCATGTTCAGAAATTTTTAGCTTATTTTTTTAAGTAATAAGATCCTGGTGTTCCCAGTTAACAAGGCCAAGAGGCAGAGATTCTCAGACTTGCTACACATCTCGAAAGCGAGAAAAGCTTCACCCGCTTTGAAAGGCTGTTTTCGTCGTGGCAAGCGTACGACTTTTTGGGGCCGAGGAAAGCTTACCTGTTTTGTTTTTAACCGGTCGCCGTTGTACTCTGACTTCCGCGACTGCAGCAATTAGCGTGTTGTTACCGTCGCGCTTACTGACAAGGTCAATAATCTTATCTGTGATGTCTTTGATTGGGTTTTCATCTTCCCCTATATCTTCTGCAGACTGCAGAAGAAGTCATAGCATTAATGCCAAATGCCAGATCAGATGCGTGGGGAATCTGCTATTTGTAAACTCTGACAATCAGTTAAGGCTCTCAGTACTTTTAATACTTGAAAAACAAAACAGGAACGAGGAAAAAGCCCAGCTATGGGCAGAAACTAATAATGCAGAATTTCTGTCCCCACCTTTAAAGAAGACGACAAAAAAGCCCCCCAAACACACCCGAAAGCAGTGCTCAAGAGAGCGTAACAGAAAAATATTTTACTACCCGATTACAGTTGCTACCAGATGGTAGCTTTCAGGTACGGACGTGCAATCAGGATTTCTTCCCTGTTCGTAAAGGGAATTGGGGTGGAAACTAAACCACGAGAAGTGCTGACAGAGCCAGGAATTACGATTTTTATGAAATCCACATGTTACACACATATCCAAGCAATTAACTACTAAGACATTTAAAAATATTCCAGGAATACTTACAATAGCAACATGTATTTCATTATTTGCCAAGTGTGAAGGCTCACAGGTAATATAGATGGAATATTCAACAGAAACATTCTTCAGAATATTCAGATTCCTCAATTCACTGCAAATGTCCTCTGTGGTAAGTCCCTGGAGGATACAAAAAAGGTGTTGCGTTTTTTTAAATATATATCTGTGTGCTCGTGTGCGTATAAGAAATTATTTTTTTTGTCCTGAAATAAGAGCTCTCAGGGGAAGAGGAGGTGGAATTCCCTCCGAGTCAGCTTTCGTTCTCCTCTGGACACAAAAGCATTTAGGGTAGAAGTCTGTATTAATCCTTGTATTCCTTTGGTTTTCTTTGATAATAAGGGAGCATCAGCTTTTACTGTACTTTTACCAGCCAACAGAGTTGTTTGACGCTCCGGGAAGCGCGTGCGCCTGTGCCGCAGCAGGCTGAGCCGCGTTCTGCTACTTACCGGTGCCATCATTTCTTTGTTAAAGGTAAAGGTGATGTTGGCACAGTTGTCTTGGTAGTAAGAATCAGAATGGCATTTGGTCTTCACAGGCTGTTGATTCGAAGGCCAACATTCACCCACCGCAGCACAAGGGTGAGTGAAACAGTGGTCTTCTTTGACAGGAACGCAAGCATGCCCGGCTGGGCATTCGTTATGACCTTTGGCATGCACAACGCAAGGCCGAGGACCACACCAAACCTAGAAGAGAATAAATACCGGTAAGTAACCGCTGGTTACGGAACAGAAGACGGTGTAACCCAAAACACGGCGCAGCTGTACCTTGGAACAGGTGACTTTTCCATTCAAACACTGACAGGTATTACAGTCATCATCCCACTTAGCCCCATCTGGCATTACTCGAGCACTGGTCATGCACGGCCTTCCTGTAACTGAAGAGAGATTGAACAGAATTATAAACTTGAAACAGGAAAAAAAAAAGTTAAAAACACCCCTTTCCTAAGTTCATCTACACTTAGCGATATCTTTGCTCCTTCAATAAAGAAAGAGACTTGCTTTAAAACAACAACAACCACCACCCCACCCCACCCCCCCCCCACCCCCCCCAAAAAACCAACACCCCCCCAACCACCACAAACCTGTTAACATGCAATTACACAGGTCTTGCTACACAAGCACTATGACCAGCTATGACATCTGGAATACCTTCTTGGCATCCTGGACCACTACGACCCGGAGGGCAAATGCAGCGGTACCCGTTAATTTCATCTACACACGTGGCTCCAAAGGCACAGGGTGAAGACTGGCATTCGTTGATGTCTAGGATGGGAAGGAGAGGAAATAAAAAAGTTACTCTAGAGTATCCTTTTATCTTGTCAGAAAAAACATACGGGAGATTTGCCTTCGGGAGCTTTACGTTCATTTTCTAGTGTCTACCCGGAGATAGGTTCTTATTAGCAGCACCAGTATAATCTCAGCAAGTTCTTTGAAGTTTCTGCTGTGTGGCACTAACAAAGATCAAAACCTGACCCCTATGGCTACTTAAGCTTTTCAAGGGCAAGGACACATTCCTCCTCACACAAACACACTTCCTCTCCTTTGACGCACTCCAGTATTGTCCCCCTACTAGATTCTTCAACCGATGACAACGTTAAGCCCCTTTCCAGTTGTATTGCTACTATGAACCTTCTCTTTCCATGGCTGTTATTAAAAAAAAAAGTGTTAGTGTCCTCCTACCTGTAATTATTATTAAATTACAGGGAAGTGCACACATCACCTCAGGGCTGGTAGGTGGATTATTAATTGACAAGGTTTTTGGCTGGCATGCTTTCATCTTGGGCAGAAGCCTATGCCAACCGGGAAGACTATCCCAAAGGGCGTTTTGCCCACCCGACTGAACCAAGGAGTTTCAGCTCCAGCTGAACGGACTTTAAGATTTGTTTCATTTTCGGTGCAATTCCTGCCCTCCCCACATCTGCTACAGACCTGGGTACGGATACAGAAGACACAGGACATCTATCATCAATCTGATCTACCACTTAACTCAACTCTGATGATTGCCTCACAACAAGATTCAAGCGACACAAAAACCAAGGGAGGGTGCCACTGAAACACTTACTGATCCGGCAGTCAGGCCCTGCGAAGCCTGGAGCACATTCACAGCGGTACCAGTTGTCTCCATCCACGCAAGTGCCACTATTATAACTATAGAAGAAAAGGCATTAGACACATTTAAAAAATGCTACAGATAAAAAGAATCTAGAATTCTAAAGCAGCAAAACAAAAGCAAAAGATGAAAGATAAACATGAAACTTACCAAGGGTGAGGACTGCAGTCATTCGTGTCTGCAAAGCAAAGACAGACAACATTAAATATGCAGACTTCGGCTACTACAACTCTACTGTCAGTAAAGAATGATCAAACTTCCCCTAATGCCCAAGTTACACTTAGCTCGACTTTAACAAAAATATGCTGAAATTCTCTACTAAATTGATTCCAGGCTTCTACCGCAAAATTTGTTAACTACATTGCGGAACACATGTACACAGGAAGAGATCGTTGTAAAGAATCTAACGGGGAGTGGGGGAAATGTGGAAGCAGACAGAGCTGCCGTAGAAAAAGAATGCGGGAGAAAACAAGACAACATCTGTCTCCACTTAGCTCATTTGCAACTTTCTCATGCCCAGGTCAAGGCTCTATCACATAAAGTCATTAAAAACAAAGATTCAGGTGATGCTAAAGCCTACATCAAACAAGCTTTCCCTTCTGGTTTCAATCTTGACTCCGAGGGCGACAGGATGAGCTAATGTTCTCATCATGCAACACTCTGGAAGAGTTCAAGCAGAGATGACTTACTCTGAGTGCACGTGGGTCCTTCCCAGCCCTCCTTGCAGACGCAAGTAAAAGAATCCCCGCTGACTACGCAGGTACCACCGTTGTGACAGGGGTTTGGCAGGCAGCTGCTGTTCCTTGCTGCAACAGAAACAAGATTTGCCACAAAGTTGTTAGCCATCAAAACCGAGCCAAGAGGAAAAACTGAGGTCACCAATTCGGTGCTGCATCTGCTTCCTGGTGATTGTGCAGGGTATTTACCTATATTACAAGTGGCTCCTTCCCATCCTGCAGGACACATGCACTTGAAAGTGTCCCCCTCGTCATAACACGTTCCTCCATTGTTGCATGTTGCCTCATCGCACTGGCTGTCACCTGCAAGGAACCCAAACAATCCTTAATACCAGTGCTTTCTTAATGCGATGCAATGAGTTTAAGAAGCCTAACAGAGCACGCCTGTTACGTTTTGGAAATGCTGAACTTACGGGAGTGGCAAGTTTTTCCTTTCCACCCATTTTTACATTCACAGAAAAAGTCGTTGACCAAGTCTCGGCAAGTTCCTCCATTGTGGCAAGGGTTTTTACTGCAGTCATTAATATCTAGATACGTTAAGGAGAGAAAACAAGCTAAGCAATGTTTACAGAATTGACAAACGCTTAATGCTTGAAAGGTGCATGTCCCATCCCTAATTTTGGCCTGGGTCTCAATCACGGATTAAGCACTTAAGGCAGTATTTTAAAGCTCTAAGCACTGTCACAGAGATGACGACTATTCCACCACGATCCTCCAGTTTGTTTTCATTTTGCTTGTCATCTTGTTTTGGTAAACAAGAAGTGAAAAGGCCTATTACATAAACTATCTTATCAAGTCGGAGGATAGGAGCTGGGCGCTCACTCCTCTTCTGTTCCCAAGCCTGACAAAATACAGGTGCGATATGCAGGTATGCCATTCCTGAAATGGTGCGTACAAACGCTAAGGTTTCTACCCTTTGGATAACTTTCTGTAAGAGCAGAAAATGGAACAGTAGGAGACCCAGGCTCTACTCCCAGTCCCGCTTCATAACTTGGGTTTAGTTCCGATACAAAAGCCTGGGACTCAGTGGAAAAAAGAAGAGGACACCTTGTCTCCTGCAGCCTTTGAGGCAGAGTTTGTGTTGAACTGGCATTGGTCACTATCGTCTTAAAGACAGTACCAGCCATTCCTTCCTGATGTTTTTTCCATGAGATCTTTCTGCCTGTTGAAGAACGGTTCACTTACTTGTTTCACAATAAGTTCCTTCCCATCCATCACTACAAATACATTTGTAGGAGTTGATGCCATCGATACAAGTGCCACCATTTTTACAGGGGTTGCTCTCGCAGTCATTAATATCTGCAACGGTTTGGGGGGCGGGGGGAGGAAGAAGGGGGAAAAAAAGAAAAATCAGACAAAGTACAGCTACTAGAAGTCATCATCTTATTGCAGACTATTTGATGCTACTTCCATTCCTAAGCCCCTTTTGAGAGGAAGGGTTTTAAGCAAGATGAGAAGTAGCTGAAAAAAACAGTGCACAAAGTGATGAGCCTGTCACTCAACAATTACTATTAAAAACAAAAAAAAAATCAGGAGTCCTTAAGATCCATGTTAAACCCCACTATTAACTACCTCAGACCTTGTATACATCAGGTTTTTAAAAAACATACAATTCAAGGCCAGAAGGCTCATTACTGTGAACTCTCCCCAAGGCCTAGCAAATTCCAATCTGCCTCACCCAAGCGGGATATGAAAACTTAAAGCGGTTCCAAGGTTCACTGTGTTACAAGAAAGAAACCTTAAAGTAGTCCGGGATGAAAGGATGGAATCTTTTTCCAAAAAGAGTAGGGGACAGTAAAACGTTATCTTTTTAGCTCTTACTCTCATGACAGTAGGTGCCAGTGAATCCTTTGTTGCATTCACAGGTGAATTTTCCACCTGCTTGGCTCTTGCATTTTCCATGAGGACCACAGACGTTTGAAGAAATATAACGAACCCCTTCCGGTGTGCTGTTGGAAGCTACTGCCACGGTACAGCTGTCAATTACTGTCAAAAAAGCAGAGACCTGCGTGAGGATTGCCCATTCTAGCTGATCTCTTAAGCTAAGAGCAACATTTTAATTTCCGGCAATGGACGTTTAAAAGACAAACATATCTCAGAATCATTTAGGTTGGAAAAGACCTTTAAGATCACCGGGTCCAACTGTAAAGCTAACAGTGCCAACTCTGCTTGCTGCTTTAAAATAAAAAGGACTGTACCAAGCGTTTGTTCATAAAATAATCACAGCATCTTATCTGAAGATTGCTGGACCGTGCCCGTGGCCTGGAATAAATTCAGCGAAGCATGCTATTTGCTACGTGTGTTTTCTGGCCACATTGACGTAACGCTGTCTTCCCAACAGCTGACGTTCACAAACAGTACTCTTCTTCTCATACAAATAGAGGCACAAGGCACAGGGCAAAATTCAGCCTCTTCGTACAAGAGCTACTCCACTGATTACACTATTGGAGCCGCGTTGTGGCTCCGGCCAGGGGAGGGGCAGAAACTATTGCCAGTCATGCCCATTCACCTGCAAGATAACACAAACCTTCACAAGGAGTTGTGCGGCAGTGATCTTTCAGGTGGGAGCAGTTCTTCCCTTCGTAATCTTCGGGGCAGTTACAGAAATAGTCCATAGCAAGATTGAAGCACTGGGCACCGTTCTGGCAAGGATTTGGCTCACAATAATCTATGTCCAGCTGTAAGGAGTGCAGAGAGAGGAAAGGGAAATAAAAAGGAGACAAAAAAAAAGGTGAGGGGAAGGCTGAGTGAAACAAGTTTTATCACAGCTTTCCCTCACTACGATAGGCAGACATTATGGAATCTGACCTTTTTATCTGCTGCCTCAATCAATTGTTCATATGCACAGAGTTCAGTTAGACTCACAACTACTTCAGCGGACAGCACTCTTGGTATTAAACAGCCACCGAAAGTTAATAGTTAGCACCCAACAAAACCTGACATGCAACCACTTGCGGTCTGTTTAACAAAAAGAATCCTCAGCTGGCCACTGGTGTTCCCCCCCCCCCCCACCCCCAATATATATTAATCAAGCACTTTTCTTGGCAGACTGACAGCGATATCAAGTACAACTTTATAGTATGGTTCACTGGATGCAAGGCATTCAGCGTACAGAGCCCGAGCGCCGGTAGAAACGCCATTGGCTGAGGGCCTGCCTTTCACCCACGCTTCTTACCTGACAGAGGTTTCCTGAGAAACCAGCGGGACACAGACATTGGAATCCATTGATTTCATCCTGGCAATGACCCCCATTCATGCAAGGGTTACTTGCACATTCATTGATGTCTTTCTCACAGTGATCTCCTGCATAGCCAGGTGAACAGATACACCGATAACCATTAACCAAGTCCTGGGAAGAACAAGAAAGTTTAGAGTTAAGGTTTTTTCCTCCCTCTTGGTATATTCTTATTAAAAGAAGAGAAAAAAAAAAAAAAGACGACAGTCAAAAAAAAAATCCTCTTACTATGTCCAAACAAGGCAAGAATATTTAGGGGGAAAAAATAAACGCACGTGCGCAAATATACACCAGTACTGGCTTATGTTCTTCATTTCCAGGCAGGATACATTAATCCACATTTTGAAACGGAGTAGCTACATTTACAGTAGGTATTTTGCACAACCACCAGCCCGTTCACTGGTGACACTGGCAGTGAAAATGAGTCATTTATTGCGGTTATATTTTTCCCCTTTTCTCCCTTCCCCTACACGCATACCCCGACATGCTGTAGCACGACATAGGCCCTCCCTCCAGCTCAAAGAAACAACAATTTATACCAGCTAATTGCTATCTTCCACATTATTTTTGTTTAGATTCAGGTGTTTTAGTTACTGTTGCAAGTCTCAGGGAAACCAAAATAAAACACGAATGGCTCACCCGACAGGATCCTCCGTTCTGACATTGTCCACGACAGTCATTAATATCTGTAATAAAATTAGCGTGGTTAGAAGGCAAAAATATATTTACACTAGATAGAGAACTCATGTCTCTCTAAAACTGCAGCTAGATAAACCTTTTGTCAAGTTTCCTGCATGCCTTCCTTGAGATAAGGTTATTATAATGGGTGGGAACCTTTCGCAATTCTTCTACTAGAGGCCGTGAAACTTCACATCATTGTTTTGGCCAGTTTATCAGAATATAGCTATGTTATGGACTAATGAATTTGATAAAATTGTGTATTTTCATTCCCCACCAACTACTCCCTTTCTGAAAACGTCAACCGCCGGGACTCTGCCTGACATTTAAATCTGAGCTTAGAACTCGTTGGCATACATAGATACATAGACACACAACTGGCCTTTAATAAACCTGAGGATAGAGACACTTACTTATATCACAGTTGTGGCCAGACCAGCCGGTAATGCAGTCACAATAGTAGCTGCCAATCAGGTTCCTGCAGGAGTTGGCATTGACACAGGGTTTGCCCTCACATTCATTCGCATCTGAAAAAACAATGTGAATGGCCAAATGCAGGGCTTGTAGGGCAGGGGGGAGAAGTGTCGGGGGGGGGAAGCCCACAGCCTGTTTTCACAGCAATAATCAGCGGTTCATTCAGATCTATGAGGAACTTGTAACATACAGCATGGATTAGCGTGACTTGAACGAACAAAAGTCAACCATACGTCAGTCTCTGAAGTCTCTTTCAATTTCTCTGCAATTAGAACATACAGGCTACGCTAATTATTTGATAATTACCCAGCCGCTCATTAAGAGCGACTCCCCCTCCCCACCCCGCCATCTCAACTGAGGATTTTGAAGGAGGAGTGCTGCAGCCTGGTCATTGGGATTAGCGTGTTGTGTAAAGAATGCAGACAGCTCATTCTTCATGAGATCGTCCACATTTTGGAACCCAGCTGTGAACTCCTCGGCCTGGAGGAGTTGACATGGCTGAAGAGATACAGCAACTTTCTCACAGGCTAAAGGAAGAAATACATGTGGGGGTGGGACTGGAGGGCATACGCATGCACCCTCCCCACTTCAGCTCATTTACGGTTTGAAGTATGTCTCTTTGGCTTAGTTAACTATTTCCTTCCACCTCTGGCATGCATCAGCAAATCAATGACAGAGGGAAGCCACTCTATGCTCTAGACCCCAGTCCTGCAAACACTGACATTTAATATTCTCAAGGTGCCGCAATAGGTCCATAGGCTTCGGAACCACGAACATGCCTAAGGCAAAGGGCACATCTGCCCTTGCCTGCTGGACTGCGATCCCTCTTGCATTTATCTTCCCCACCCCGCAGAGTGACACTGGATGAAGAGAAAAGCAGTTCTCACCTAGCTGGCACGTTTTGCCAGTCCACTGAGGTGGGCAAATACACTTAAATCCATCAACTAGATCTTGGCAAGTTCCTCCATGACCACAGGGATTTGGAGAACAATCATCAATATCTGCAATGCAGAGTCAGGAGAGGCTTAGCTCTGTTACCGAACAGGCAATGTCAGTAACTGACAAATTTGATAAATGGCTGCCGCTACTAGGATTTGCCCAGAGGAACGGAAAGACAACAGGACTTCTGCTTGGAATTTCTAGGTCTACTCCAATTTCAGCAAAAGCCTCCTTTAAAAATAAGGGTAGTGTGAAAGAGGGTTCAAAGCACAGGGGAAGACGTTTACACCTGTGGCCTTTCTGCAAGTGGAAGTCAGATTTTGATCCAGACAGACTCTCTAAACAGTATTTTAAACAACTTGCCAGAACGCTACGAAAATTCAGTGTTCTGATTCTTTCAAGAAGCCATTGGCCATTCTTTCCCGTGGCGCTTAACAACCACCTTGGTACGAGCAAAGGAGAAGAGAGTACACGGTGGTATAAATGGCTGCCAAGAACGAACGCTGAAGCTGGGAAAGGTTAAGTAGGCTGCTCTGTAAATTTATCAGGGATTAGAAAGACTGATCCAAACCAGCAAACTAGCACATTTTAAATTCAGTTTTGAAAGGACTTACTATCAGTGCAAGTCGGTCCAGCCCAGCCAGGCGCACACACGCATTCAAATCCTGTAGACGTCTCTAAGCAGCTTCCTCCGTTGTGACAAGGATCAGAGAGGCAGGCGTGCTCCGCTGCACCGGGACAGAAGTACATCACGGTAGAGACTACAGCAGTATCACCAGAAGCCACACCCTGCTCCCTCCACACGCTTCTACTCTAGACACACCATCATTACACTTGATGTACTGCACTCCTGTCAGAACTGTGAATCAAAGAGCTACTAGCCAGCAGGAAGTCATCTTCCAAGCTAATCTCATCAACAGCCGGACTTGCACCTGTTTGAATCAGAGCCAGACGAGGTAACTTGGACTGATCTCTCCGGTGAGCAGAAGGCTGATGTTCAGAGATACCAGCTGTTCATGATGAAGCATGAACAAGGAAGTCTGGATCTTTGTAGCTAGCCCTGACATCATCACTAACATTAGAAATTGACTTTTCCCCAGCCTCGTAAAATATATCCAAAGCAAGGCAAGAATTAACTGCCAAGTGGCAGCTCTGCAGCTGCATCACACACTTACCAATTTCACAGTTCTGTCCCGAGTAGCCCTCGGGGCAGGAACATTGGTATTTATCAGGGCCAGTGTTGCTGCAGGTACCACCATTCAAACAGGGTGGGTGGGTTCCACAGTAGTTCAGATCTGCAAGACGTGAGGAGTTTTAAAGCCACGGTTGAAAAAGAACAGAAACATCACCACACGCATGCTTTGTTCCATTATTGTAGAGCCTTTACAGAATACATTCGCACGCAAGAGTAGGACAGGCCAGGGAAAAGTTAAGCACAGATGCTAACAATGCCAGAACAGCAGAGGAGACAACGCTGAGTAGCTGAAGGACAAATAAGTCCCACCGTGCTTCAGGAGGCTCACTCGCTCCGTCTCACGTGCGCTCTCTCCTTACTAAGTCTGCCAGTGTTAAAATTCAAGTGTTACACTTGGCTATCCATAAGATTAGCATACCTTTGTCGCAGAGCTGACCACCCCAGTTGGTTTCACAGAGGCATTGCCATGGTTCAATGCAAGTGCCATGGACACATCCTGGGTGTGGAATGCACTTATCACAGTACTGGCCTTGCCATCCATACTGACACCTTCGTTTAAAAAAAAAAAAAAAAAATCAGAACAGGGAAACAAACCAAAAGCCCATTAGAATTGTTCTGTGTAGATGTGAGTGTGGGACTCCAAAGCTTGGAGAAAGACTGGGGAGGTGGGGGAGAAGGGCAGGACGAGGGGAGGGGAGAAGCTATTCAAGGTTTGTTTGATGGTTTCTGGTAAACAAACATTTTAGTAGTTTTGCCAAGGTCTCTGTAGCCAGCCTCCTGACAAAAGAATAACTGTTCTGAGAGAAACAGCATGAGGCCATTCAGCACAATAATACTCTTTTGGAGCCTCATACAAATGTGGCAGAGAGGGTGGGTGTGCACTACAAATCAATCTCTGGACTTTGACAGGGTGCTTTATAAATTGAGGGGGGAGAAAAAGTCAGTGGAAACAATAGTTATCCAGAGATCCTCATGAATACAAGGTTCCAGGCATTTCAGCCACGCTGGGTTTGCAGGAAGACAAACAAAACCATAAACACCAACTCTGAGCCGCCGGCAAGGCAGCAGCAAAGCATTAGGAGTTCTCTGCTCTATCGGAAGCTAACCTTATTCTGAACTACTACACAGCAAGTATGGACTGGGCCACAGTAAGAGATGAAACAAAACGGCACACCTCAGGATTTTACATGTGTTCAAAGAAGATCAGTTGTCAGTGTATTTCAGAGTTTGATTTATGCTAACCTCTTTTCAAGGAATAACTAAAACACATCCAATTCTGAGAAACTTTAATTTCATGTCTGGAGAAGAATTTATTATTTAAATTATTTACTGCCGCTATCAATGAGCTACCTGAGTTCTGTACTTAAAAGGAAGATGTTCTTTTAATGTAAAGCCCCCTTAAGGGAAAGCTCATTTTGGCTTTCATTTAGTTCTCACTCGCAAGGCAGACCAAGGATACTTCAAATTAAAGTGGATCTATAGAAAGAAATAAGGAAAACAAGTTGAAAATGAAAAGCAAGGGTTCGCTGAGGTACTGTATTTCATTAACAGGTCCTGAGAGTAATTGATCAGCAACAATTATGCACTAAGCTGTCACTAAATTATGAAAACAAACCTCATCTGTACAGAATTCAGCTAAGCTTTCTATTTATAAAACCCCCTACCATTCTTCTACTGGCAATTTCTTCTCATGGGAAAAAGCTAGAAGGATCTAGCCAACGGGTAATCACACATAGCTAGTGGTAAGTCCGACTCGGACTTCCCTTCTAAAAATCTCAGGTGACAAACTGCATCCTAATTAACTTTTTTTTTTTAATAGCTATTTCAGTAAGAGCCTATTCAAAGTCAATGGGAAATTCTTATTAGTTTGTGCGTTTAAAAAAAAAAGCTAGTCCAAGTTATGTGTCTTTGTGTGCAAAGAACATGAAAGAAACCCAGGTCAGGCAAAATAACCTCTTTCAAGTAACTGTTGCAAAATCCTTCTGTATAGGCAATATAATAAGAATGCATAAAGATCAAAATTTAGGAACATACCCTTTTAATTTGTATTGCATTCAAAGCAACTTGCCTGTGAGCTTGCATACAAGCAAAACTAAAGGATATCTTTTGGATACCTGCAAAAACAGGTATCCAAATCGAGATTTTTACTCCTTTCTGCCAAATCAAAGTGGTGGTTTTTGTTTTTGTTAAGCAAGTGTAAAGAGAAACTAGTAATTAAAAAAAAAAAAGAAAAAAACAACCCAATATGCAGAAAAAAGCCATGAGCTTTAGAGCCAAAGATATGACTTTCTTCAAACATCAGCTTCAAAGTGTAACAAACAAAACTGGATAAAGGCTATGGGCATTTCAAAAAAAAAGTTAGATATCAATTCCAGAACAAGATTCATGGCAATAATTCTTGTTTAATAATATGTATGCGGCAGTTTCTCATGAGAAATTTAAAGTTAACTTTCCTTGGATAGTGATTCATGAGTAAATATGGTTTTGTTGGCTGGCCTGCATTAAAGAAAGTGACTCGCACCAAAAGGGAAAAGGATATTTTAAGAATGTTTGCAAGTTGTCTATTGTACCAGAACCCAGAGCAGCTTCTCCTGGGATGTTATTTTTAAACTCTGGTGCATTCGTAACATACAGGCTATATGACTCATCAAAACTTAAAAGAAAATAAAATCTTGTTTCTGTGTTCACTTTAAAGATATTGGTCTAACTTGGCAAGCAGAAGTTATCTGAAAGCACCAGAAGGACAGCATTGTTTCAAGACTATGCAAATCAAGTGTGGGAAAGTTGCACCTTAAGTAAATAAGAGCACTAGTGCATGTCTGGGCAGTGAGTGGGAGGTAAGAGACTTAGAAAGAGAAAGGAAAGAAAAAAAAATCTGGAAACAAAGCCTGTTGTTCTGACTAGGAGACAGCAACCTCTACAAGGCATGTTTATTCTGATGACAGAAGCACAAATCACTGGTAGCCTTGACTGATACGCTCCTCTCGCCATCTGGCCCCCCGATACTTCCTACTACTTGCTAGGCTTTTTCTCTTTTTTAATTAAAAAAAGATTTAGATTTGGTGTTCTGGGGGTTAACCAGCTTATGTCAGTGCTGCTAAACATTAAAAAAAAAAAAAAAAAAAATCACTCAACAACCTACAACAGTCCATCCCGAGGCTTGACTTTCACCTTGCCATGTCTCTTGTGGAGGATGAGAAGTTACTTCCTACCTTACTTTCAGAATGTTCCTTGATGTTTTTTTTTTTATTTGTTTGTTTTTGAAGCATAGATTACATGGACAGAGTGAAAGAACGAACCACTATTTAGGCTGACTTCTTATATAATATAGTCTGTCACACCCCCCAGATTTAGTTCTTGTTTGAACTACAGCTTATCGAGAAAGAAAAGCAGTCCACTTCATGCAAAAGTTTCCAGCAACAGAGAATCCACCAATATGTTTGTTAGCCAGAAAAATTACTTTCTGTTCCTTCAGACTTCCGAGTTTTATTCATGAATACCCAGGCTTCACTTTTAACCCTTCCTACACAGGATCAATATCAATATTTTGAAACCTCAGAAGCCCTCAGTTCCCCATCACGTGTAAACAGATATGATAAAGGGTTACGTGAAGCAACTTACAACCAGTTTGTTGATAAAGAAAGTCCACATTTAATATCCATTAACCCCCTATTAGTAAAGGGGAAAACTTCCCTGTGCTGTAAGTATATGCTGTACATTTTGAGGCGTTCCAAATATTTAATTGTTGAGGTATGGATAAACTCTGCTTTTCATTGTCTCCTTGCCAGGACAGAATGGACTTCAAAGCACGGGAGCAAAATTCTGCATTCATCGGAGCCTACTGACAAGATTTCATTCCAGCTATTAACCTCTCAGCACTTGGAGCCTGGCTCACAATGGTAAAGGAACCAAGAAATTTAACTAATCCCATTCTAAAGAATGCTTGACTTCTGCCTACTGATGGAAGAAACCAGGGGTGGGAGGGAAGAAGGGGGAAACAGTGAAAGGGAGAAGAGAAGAAAAAAGCCACGCTGTACTTCAAGCTTGAGTTGAAAAAGCCCGTTAATCAGGCTGTTGCAAAAAAAAAAAAAAAGCACCAAACAAGAAAACCCAAAACAAACATACCCACAAAACATTTGCACGATTTATGCAGAAACAATTAGTTAGCGCTCATTAGGCAGCATTCACATGACTTATCCCCTCCCCCCCTCCCCCCCAGTTCCACCATTTCACAAACCAAAAGCTTGTAAAATTATCAGTGCATTAAAAGCCTGCTCCCCCCTATTCTGGGCAAGTCAGCCTGAGTAACGTGCCTCGGTCAAAAACACGACTCCAAAACCACCCTCCCTCCCCAATCCTATTATGTTTTGCATCACTTGTTTAATAATTCAGGGGTTTGGGGGAAACAAGGAGGGAGAGGGAGAGTTTACCTGCACTCTCCTGGAATTGTGCAAGAACCATGCTTGGGGCTACATCCCTGACGACAAATAGCTGTTAAAACAAAAAAGAAGAGTATCAGCATGCTGCCTGCTTCCTGCATCCTCGCACTCGTGGGAATGTTTTAATCACTAACCAGCACTGTAATCCTACTAAATCCAAGGTTTTAACAAGTCTTTCGTATCAAGTCTACTGGAAGGAAAAACAAGGTAGGTGGCTCCCTGCGATAGGGAATCTATCGGCTAGCTTTGCAGGGGGATCATATCTAATGCTGTCCATAGAGTCATTTCTATGCAAGAGAAACGGCCTCGCCTTAGAGAGCTCAAGTCACTTCAAGCCGACAGGTTTCCTTTCTGTCTTTTGCAGGTGAACTGGCCCACTCTCCCCGGCTTTACATCCAAGTGCAAGCAACTTTTAACTACTCTGGATTTACTTTTGAGCCATACCTGTGAACAGACGGGATATTAAGATGAGCATCTATTCAAATTGCAGGTAAACTCGGTCAGCAAGACATGCTGATAGTCTGTTCCTATTCAGAGTCCTGCTTTCTCCTTCTGAAATTACCTAGGAAGTTGCCATTCCCTAATAAACAGGTTAAACATCATCTCAGGTAGAACAAACAGCCTGGGACTTTTCAAACACCAAAGCTTTACACTTGCCAGGTCAGCTCTAAAACAAGTCTCTCCTTCCTGCTCGTCTTGAAGTTCTCCACCAAAGGGGAAATCCTTTTTGAAGTCAGCAGCAGAACTCCCATTGAAGTCAATGGGCTAGGTTTTCTTCCCAAGGGGCAAAGATGTGGATAATCAGGGAAAGAACACATCTGCCAAGTGCCCGGTACTTGTTGTAAAATCTTGGAGAGGTCTGACAAGGCAGAAACTAGTCTTCTCCTGCCCCTAGTTCTCTGTATAAAGAGTTAGTCGCTGTCCCATCAGTCCGTAGCCCTGTTGTCTGCACAAACTGACCGCTGAATTGCAACCTGGACATGGTGCACTCAAACCCTATCCAAGCCAACGCTATCCAAGATCATTTGGGGTCAAGCATTCGTTACAAACCTTTGTTGCATTCTGGTCCCATCCAGCCTTCCAAGCAGGTTTTGTTGCCATTCTGGTCACAGGTATGGTGAGTGAAGAAGTCATCTCTCGGTCGACAAAACTTGTTGCAGCCAAAGCCATAGTAATGTTCTGCACAAGTCACACGGATTTGATACTCAAAGTGGGCAACTCCTGCATTATGTTTCAAAGTCTGCCACTGACGGCTTGGATTGATCATGCCAGAGTGGGATGCCTTCTCAATAATGCGATCGGGGTCTAGAAGTCAGAAGAGATGTCAGAGTTAAAACTTTGTTTAGGTATCATTACCTCCCACATCACAGCTCTCTAGCTTCACAGGCAAAACTCTGAGGCAGCCAGTTGTTTTTATTAATTTTCTGTTTTAGAGAGTAAGATAAGGCTGCCCTGGAGCTACAAGCCATTAACTGAAACACACATGCAGCATTATCAAACTGAACAAAGCTTGAAATCAAAAGGGACTGTTAAGTTACTGCCAATCACTTCTGTTAGGTTACTGCCAATCACTTATCTCTTTTGCACTGTAGGAACATCCAATAGGAATCATACAGGTCGTGGTTAAAGAAAATTCAGCTTCTTTCACTTCTAGCTCCAATAGATTGGTACACAACGGGGTTTTCCAGGCTTTTCCATTAGTGGTACTAGTTTTGTTTTTAACTGGAATATTGACGAAAACATCACACTACAATAGCCTAATGAAGTAACGTCTACAAACTGAACGTAAGCACCACAAAAGGTTTGCAGCTGACGTAAACACTAAATTGAAAACTAACAACTCTGGCATTCAGACGACATCAGTGATCTCATCAGGTTTTGGCTGAGAAATACCGTGGAAGTTCTCTCTTCAGATGTTAGCTGACCCTAAAAATTCAAGACTACCAGAGCTCGAAGCAGAGAACTCTTGCATATATGTGCTACAGACCCCCATTCTCTCTCTAGGGCATTTCAAAGTTTAGACTTTGTACCTGACACTTAGTTCCAGCAAAAGTCTCCTGGCTTTTAGAGCCCTACAACTGTCTAAATTATGGCTTGAAATAATAATATTTCACATTAGCTCGGAACATTGTATATGTCTGTGGTATTTCACTTTGTAGTCCAGGTCTTGTGACTTAAATGATCTGACACTGCCTTACGACCTGCTGCTAGCAAGCACTTGACTGCCGAGTGAAAGTTTATCATAAAACAGCCAAAATATCCTTGCAGACATAGTACAAAACCAAAAATAAGTACCAGGCTACACTGTTCTGTATATGGGAGCATAATCCAGCGACAGAAGAATTTTAGGTAGAAGGGCAGTTTGCCAATGATGTGTTAGAAAGCAGCATGAGAAGTACTGGCACATTCGAGTGTTAAGAATTAAAATGTACTTAGGTTCAGCTTGTTCTTCCAACAATTACAACAGAAAGTTTGGGGATTTTACATAAGGCAGAACTGAAGACTAACGAAGTTGCTACATAAAGCTTAAGATGACACAGGGGCAGTTTTTCATCTCAAATACTTTTAAACTTATTGCTGAGGACCTTTGATTTGTAGCTTTCAAAAGGAACTTCCAAACAGGCTTCTCAAGCCTCAGATACCCATTATCAATTCACCACTAGATCCTGCCTGCTTGTCTGCAGCGTTGACTGAAGTTAAGTCAAAGCGCTTGATGCACAACCATGGAAGAGTGTCAATACACAGACATTGTGAGCATTTACCTATTTTTGGGGGTATTCTTGGCTTGAGACAACAGCATTCATTAAGTGTTTACGGTGTGAAATTAAGGGCAACAACTTGTTATTCACCTTCTGGTATTTCTGGTTCTATAATATTTTCCATTTAAATCAGGTTTTATTATTCATTGGCACTAAGCCCCCAACCCCACATCTATGCGTAAGACTTTCAAATGCATGCAGGCCTTTATTAATTTAAATCCCATTCACCAGTAATGTAGGTGCCTAAGGACTTTTCCATACTGGTATATCCAGAGTAATATCATGTCCTGTACTGTGCAGGTGTAAGGCTCTTAGATCTCATCAACAAGATTACTGACTAATTCTAAGAGGTACTTAAGCAGATGCATATCTATTCGCCTTGAATGGGGCTAGTCAAGTGATTATAGTTCCACTCATGCGTGCTGGAGATGGCTTTGCTGCACTTGCCAAGATTACACCCCGATCTACAGCACAGTTGGAAAGCAAGCGCATTTCCCCAAATACCCAGTCTGTGCATAAAGACATCCTGTTTCTTGCGAATAGAACAATTCTATCTTTTCTCCAGTAAGTGGCAGAAGAAAAGGGGAATGACACTCAATTTAGTTTTGCAAACAGCCCCCCCTTACACATGCGTGCGTGCACACACACCCCCACCCACCCATGCTCTTGCTTTTCCAGTCTTTTCCTGTTCCCCGTTGGGAACGTACCACTGACAGCTATTTCAGTCCTTGGTACTAGAAAAACAATCGCCTTGGAAAAGAGATCTTTCCTCTTGCCTCTGCTCTATCATTCTTCCCCTATCTGGCAGCTCATTAGGAAGCATGTCCTTGCTGTACTTCTATGACATCTCCCTTCAGCCACCGGCTCTTTTGAGCCCTTAACCACAGGCTGAACTCAAATGGAAACATCCTTATTAGTCCACTGGACTTACTTTTTTTAAGGGCCCAAATGAAAACCAGCTGTGATTTCACTTTGGATCATGGCTAAAATGCCTTTCATTTGATGCACGTTAGAGAGCTACCACCATACATTTAAATTCAAGTAAGGTCTCACAGGCTTAAGATCCCTTTCCATTAGCCCTCACCCACAGTTTTCACAATGAAGTATTGGCATGTTCCTTCTTGTACAAAAATTTCTCCACCCCTCCCTATTCCCACCTGTCAGTACGCACTTACACAAGTGTGCTGACCCAGACTTCAGGGAAGGCATTGCAACAACTCTTCCATTCTTAGCCCACACCAGCAATGTTTTAAGTTTTATAGTAAGCAATCCCGTAGCAGCAGACTGGTTAAGTAAATAAAAAGCAGCAGTCAGCCAGGCTTGAGAGAAAGCGATCTTCCTAACTCCCCTGAAATCATCTGACTCAGAATCCCATGCTTTGATAGAAAGGTTAGAGGAAACATTAACCAATTAGAAATTGATGAAGTGGAAGAGAGGCTTTCTGTACATCTTTAGCTTCCACTCTGCACTTCGCTGTCAGAGAGTTTGTCGGTTTCATTCACTTTTTGTGGCTACGCTTCAAAGCTATTAATCTGTTTTTTTATTCAGCGGGCAACTGTATCAAAGATTTTAGGCACAGGGAAATTAACTATTTTGACTGCCCACCTTTGCTTTTCAGCGCTCCCATTTCTGGAAATTATAACTATGCAGCATCAGGAAGCAAACAACAACAAAAAAAGCCCAGACTCCTCTAAGCAGTTTGGGTGGCCAAGGACACCATAGTTATTTTTGAAAGTCTTTGTTTCAGACAACTTCCAGCTATGGCTTGGTTTACATTGTGCTGAAGTCTTTTATGCCCGACTGGAATTCACATGCAACTGATACCAGTAATTTACAATAGCTCTTTGACATAGTTTGAGATGCCATGTCAGCCCCATTAGCTTTATGTATGAAGCAACAGTAGCAAGATGGCATCTAGACAAGAACCAGAGTAAGAAAACCATTTAAGTTGAATCTTGGCTCCAACAAAGCACGATTCTCATCAACTTCAACAGGGCCAGAATTTAACTACAAGCCACTCTTGGAAGTGAGACAAGAGAGAGTATGTGGTAAAGGGAACGTAGGAGGAGTGGAATGTAGAGGGGGAAAGGAAGCATCCACTCTAGGATCTCCTAAGGACTGCATTGATCAGAGGATGCTGGAGCTATTGAAAAGTTGCACAAAGCCTACTAAATCCACTTTTTTTTTTTTTTTTTGAGAGCTCTCACAGAGTCCTTACAATTCAGTGGTAATTAGGGTAAAAGAAAGTTCTGGACATCAAAAAAAAATACTCATCACTTTATACGATGCCAATTGTTTAGTTCTAATGATTTCCTTAACTAGTTCTTCAAGACTTCTTCTTCAGCTATGGGAAAGCTGACTAAGTAAAGCGATGCAGTACAAAGGAAAAGCTTTGTGCAGCACAGTGACTGAAATGACCTACAGATGGATATGTGACAGCAAAGCTAGAGCAGGAATGCAAATCAGGAACATATGTAAGAACATGTCTGCACTTGGTCAAATGCACTGCTGAGAAATGAGGCAATTTTGTCTGAAGACAATTGTACTTCCAGAACATGAAAGCAAAGAAAGGGTTCATTGTGTAGCTTTGGAAATGCAGTTGTTTCATGAAAAAAGATGAGCTCCAAAAGTGGCAGAGACCCAGTCTGAAAAAACTCTCAGATCCTACTGTAAACAAGACCTTCATTTTTAATGCAGGCATCTTCCATTTTTAATACAACTCTGCTGCTGCAAGCAATCTATTTTCTGCTCCTCTATAAAATACTCTATAGTCAAGAGCCAAGAAGTTCCCAGCCACCGCTCCATAACTGTGCTGGGGTAAGGCCTGAAATCACAGGTACTGCAGTAGTGTTGAATGTGGCCGGTTGTAGAGCCAACCACGGCTATCACTGACAGGCCACAGGAATCATCTGCAACGGACAACTTCTTTTCTGGAACTAAGAGCTAATAGGACATCCCATGAATATTAAAAAAATAAATAAATTAAAGAGCAGATCTGTGCAGAAAGGTTCCCAGACTCAAAGGCCATTCCAAAGCAGCGTACTCCTCACCAGCTGAAACATAAAACCAAAGCACTGTGCACATTTCTACAAGGCCTTTCTTCCATGAAGCATGAAGTCAGTTTCATTCCTGTGCGGCTGTCACCTGGCATTCCAAAGCAGACTACAAGAAGCTGTTATAAGATTTGTGTAAGATGGGCCACAGTGCTGCTGCTGCTTCCTTGCTGAAGGAAAAGGCTTGTTGTGTCAACAAATGGTTTCTGAGTTCAGATTCATACTTTCTCCTGTGGCTTTTACCACACACTATTAAAGCCTTAGATTGAAAATAGAGCTAATTTTGCCCACCTGCTTCAGTAACAGTAGGCAACAGCTCACATGCCAACAGACTATACAGCCTCCTCTAGCCAACAGGAAAACCTTAGCAGAAAGTTTCTGAACCAACCAAAGACATCCCAGGCAAAAGACTCCCACCCTTGATTTCCAGCCACCTCTACCAGGTGGTGTCTGGTAAATATTTTTCAGCCCCTGACTATAAATCCCTAGACATCCAACTCCCAAGGAAGAGCTGGTAGTCACTCCTGTTTCTCATCTAGAGTCGGTATAGATATCTATCTAATGACAAGTCTTACAGAGAGGGGTTTTTTTGGTGGTGGTGAGGGGTTTTGTTTGTTTGCTTGTTTGTTTGGGGTTCTCTTTTTTTTTTTCTTTTAAAGCAGCACATTCAGTTTTGAGAAGTATATGGTTTATAGAGAGGTCCCAAGTCAACAAGTCAACTTAGGCTTCTGAATATCACTCCTAATCTATTAAAAAAAAATCCAAACAAAAAAAACCTGAAGGAACCCCTCGGCTTTTATTCTCCCTAAGGAGAGAGAGGGAATTAACAGCATCTATTTTTAGGCACCGGACCGTTGGTGCCTAGGTGAGTGAGCTACTCACCCTCTACAGGCAATGTGAGGGAGACAGGCTGCAGCAGAGCCTGGAGTAGTTGCCCTGAATTGTTCGGGGGAGAGCTTTTCCCTCTCCTCATGCTCTACTTCACAGTAAGCCAGTTAGACTACCAAAGGCCTTTCAATGGACAGGAAATCAAGGTGTCCGAACTAAGTAAACCAGCGGACTGAATACTTACTGGTAGAGTTATCATTGTAATCCCATGCCTCAACAAGCAATGTGTAGGATCTCTGCAAAAGAGAAATAAGAGTTAGTTTCAAAGCCACACATGACTGTAAGAAAAAAAAAAAACAAACAACAACAAAACAACCCAAACCAATAATTTTAATTAAAAAGAAAAAAAAAACTGGTCTCTGCCCAAAAATGGAATACTTGAAAACATAAATAGGTAATAGATTATACTTGAGACAAATGTGATCTTCTTGAAACCCCATAAGCTACCTTATCCAGTCTGACTTAGAAGACCTTTCACCTTGGATAGCTCATCTTTGTCATCATTAATGCATCTTATGTACTTAACCAGGAAGACAGCCTTTGACTCTATGCTGTGCCCACAATAAAGCGTGTGTGGAAGAATTGCACATGGAAGACAGAAAACACCAGGCTAGCACAGCATCATCAAAAAACCCAAACAAAACAAAACCAAACCCCCACTCTCAAAAACTGCTTCAAAAGAATTTTAGTTGCAGAAAAGTAGTCTTGATGTCCCTTCCCCCAACCATCCTGAAAGCAAGAAGTGTTGCTAAGATTACTGTGCTCTGCCTTGACAGCGCAATCTCTAGGGACTTTGCTTTTCAGCACCCCCTTTGAAAGCTTTGTCTGCACGAGGGCCATCGCAGCTCCCACAAGTATCAGGTAACTGAGGGATATGGGAAGGGGGTGGGGTGAGAGAGAAGCATTGTAAAACAAAGGCTAAGATCAGACTATTTGGAAGAGCCGGGAAAGAGAAGACGCACTATCCGCCCCGTGTCACTTTTACAGACGCACTAGTCTGCCAATGAGCTCCCTAGCACTCCAGTAATAATAATCATAAGCATAAACTAACTGAAGTGACTCCATGGGTTGGAAAGATGCCAGCTATTACATCTAAGCCACCTTTATCTTCAATCCTAACTTCAGAACAAGAGCCATTAAAACATCTTCTCCTCCCCCAGCTCTACTCTGAGATACTATCCAGGCTGTATCTTTCAAAATTGCCATTTAGCCAGCCATATCCAAACTTATAGAATGATTCAAAGCCAAACCAAAACACACACCCCCTCCAAAAAAAAAAAAGCTGAGGAAAAATAAGAAAAAAATATGACTTGAAAAGTCAAAAGTATATTAATAACTATAAATGAGGTAATAAATGTAACCTCTTTCTGGTGAGCAGAACAATAATCGAACAAATAAAAACTCTCCATGAAGGGTTTTGATGCTTTGCCGTAGAAGCTGTCTATCATAAGGTTTATTTCTTCTTAATTGTATCTGCGCTCAGTCACACTCTGCTCATTTGTGGTCTGCAGCGCTTAACACCTTTTCTGTAACAGAAACCAAAATAGAATTCTGAGAATAAGTTGCTACAAGGTGCAAGCGTAAGGCAGACCTCAAATTCCTTAAGAGGAGAGGAAAAAAAAAAAAAGAAAAGAAAAGAAAAAAGAAAACCAGGGTTGAAGCAGACTGCTTTCTCACGACTGGACACAGCATGCAGCCTCTGAATGAAAACCTAGTTTGTGATGGACACCAGCTTGGAATATAGCCTAAATATGTTTCATATTCAAAGCAGACTAGGATTCCATTTCGTTCACTGATAACTGTGGGAAAATACTTCAAAAAGTAAGCAAAGCTGGGCAAGCCGAGACATGCGCCCAAACTTCTATGCAGAGGCTCCATTGGCCCAAACTGTTTTTGGTTAATAGTTCATGAAAAGTTACATGTTATTTGTTACTTTTCTAGACCGAGTCTGTCATCTTGAAAGAAATTCTGAAAATAAAACAAAACACAACATGATCATTTAACACTGTTTAAAGCAGATTTAAGAAGTCCTTACACAAGTCAGAGGTTAAAAAACAAAACAAAAACCAAAAAAACCCCAACCCCAAACAAAACCAGAATAAAACTCCTGAGCCATATTACAGATGTAGATTGCACTATCTTGGGTGCTTCCTCACTGGTTTAATTACCAGCATGGAGAAGCAGAAGCACAACATGTTACTGCAGGCTTGAAAAAAATATTATGATATAGAGAATGAATTATGGCAACTAGCACTACTTCCAATAAAGTTAAGGATGTTTTCCTTTCGGCCTTGCATAATTGTTTTGGAAGATATTTTGTCTAAACTCATAGCAACAGTTCCCGGTTGGTTCTCAGGACTGTTTACCAACACACCTAGCCCTTAAGGAAAGGAAAGGCTGAATCCTAGCTTTCAGTGCTACTGTTGCTAGATACTTGTGTGACCACTTTCCAACACCACACTGGAGTTTGTTTAAAGAGAGGAGATGCTTCTGCTTAACTGGATGGAAACAAAATGAAGGAGGAATAGACCTACCCTAGCAATTCCCTTGTTTCTATGTGCCCCCTCTCACCTCATCTGAATATTTTAAATGAAGAATCCCTGTCCTGAAAAGGGACGATACAAAGAATGGCAGTTTAATCTCTTGGCTCTGTCCCTCTCAGCACGGGGCAAAGAAAGCACAAGACTTTGTGTTCAAGATGGAACACTTCTAAACAAAAGACACACAGACACCCACAGCCCCACAACAACAGCAGCAAGCCCCCCTCAACAATCCGACTATCACATACCTCTAGGCAATTCCCCCCGCCCTCAAAAACGCAGTTCTGTACAAAGACTGCACTGTTGAGATATTTTTTCAAGTGCATATCATCCCCACTCTATAGATCAACAATTCAGATATCTCAGGAATGACTACTTACAGCATGGAGGTTTAAGTTTTCCCATGCCCATAGATGACCTCTGCCCATCTTTGAATAAATATATATATATACGTATATATCCAGACACAAGAATTCCACGTCATGCACCTTATTCCATCAAAGCAACGTCCTAGGCAACAAGGCAGCAGTGAACTTTCCAGAGTCACACCCAATTAGCCACTGTAAACCTGAGCTTGACCAGAAGGCAGGGATTCTGGCTGGAGAGGAAAGGCAGCTTGAAAGGAACAGCAAGCCGGCACACTTTGCAGAACATCCACAGTCTGATCAGCCCAGAGGACTGAAAGGCTGCATGGTCAAATTTAAGCAAAACCCCTATGAGTTAAGCTATGAGAGGATGGAAATGGTTAAATCCACACTCCAAAAAACAAAGAAAGCACCAACGGTGCAAGGGCTATTTTCCTCAATGAAAGGACACCACAATTTAGTCTTGATCCATTGATAATACACATCTCAAGAAAGACTGTGAAGACCCTGAAATCCATCAGAAACTGCCCCTTGTAAGGGTCTGAAAGGGCAATGCAAGCTCTCTCCTGGTTATTTAAATGAGATACTAGCAGCTCCAGGTAAGCAGAAGGTGTTTAAAGCTCTCGGCTTGATTACCTTCTTCCCTCTCTTCATCCAGACATCCACCCAAAAGAGGTGTTTTCGTACTTTGGCTTCTAAAGGCATTCTGCAAGTCAGTGGGACAGAGCAAGATTAAAACATCAGGCTCATTAGCGAAAGGACTGCCTCCTTTTTGAAAGAGGTTGCAACTAGTCAAACTTCTTTCCCTCCTATCCTTGTGGTTAAACCATGCAAGAGCTTTGCTGAGCATGTGAAACCATGACTAGACAAACGCAGTGGGAAGTTTGCATTCTGAATGCTGCGCCTGCTCCTCCTCTGTCGAACAAGGAGAGCAGGTTAAGCCCAGCAATGTTCTCCTCGCGCTCTGCCAGCCATGCACAGCTGTGAAGACCATTTTGAGAATGGTGCTCGCACCCTGCCCGTGTCCTAGCTAAGAAGGCTAGGAGACTGGCACGCTGTCACAGCAGGCTGCAGCAAATTGCCAAGAGCTCCGGCAATCCCTCCTCCCTTCGGCTGGAAGGGGGTGAGATAGGGAAGAGGGAAACTGAGGTGCATTTCAAAGCGCCCAAGGGCTAGGGAGGAGGGCATCTTTGCTCAGAGTGAAGGCTAGTGACAAAACCACTTCCTCTAAACGTCAGCAGGACTCTGACTTGGGTACCCCTGTTGCCACATGACAAGACACGATGACGCTATATGCATGCGTCACAATGTCATGCCACGGTCAGCCAGTCAACTTTGATGACAGAATATTTCTTCAAAGGAGTTGAAGACAACTGATTCCTCATCCAGAAGAGATGTGGACCTATTTGGGAAAAGGAGGGAAACAACCTAACCCTCTTAACCTTTTGTCAAATGCAACATCATCAGGAAGCTCTTCTTTGGGCCAGCCTACATAAGGATAAAGCAACACCCTACAAAGCTGTTACTCTCTCAACCCTACGTATATAAACAAAGTCTAAGCTGTAACTATCTCACACCTTAGAGTCCATGGCCAAGAGCTAGGCTGAACCTCAAACAGGCAGCCCAGCAAAGAGCCTCATCAGAATATGCCCACATTAAAAAAAAAAAAAAAAAACAAAAAAACAAACGAGCACACTGTTCTTTCAGTCTTCATTTTGAGTAGTTTCTTCATTGCTGTTAGTGCCAGTAAACACTTCATTGCCACGTAAAGGAGAAGACATGAAAATAAATTTAACTATATTAGCAGCTTCCAGGAGAGACTTTCCCCCCCATTCTGTCTTGGCACAAGCCAAGCCAGTAACCAAAGTCAAGACCTTCTCTGCGATGCAACTGCCACCCTCCTGCTAAATGATGAAGGACACAAAAGTACCGCTATCCAAACTATGCATACGCTTAAGCATCCAGTAAACCAGGCTGATCTCTGATCTGGCAAGCCTGCTGGAATAATGAGTATCCTGTGAATACATAATGTGCTGAAGTTGCCATTGTGTGAAGTAAGTCCATGGTTTGTCTGGGAGCCGAGCAATGCTGAGTCTACTGCTGCTTCCTGTTGCTTGTCCTGTATTAGCATTATTTTTGGATAGGCCCCATTATGTTCTGTAATCCTCACTGCAGTCAGTATGGCCACGCTATTGTTCTTGGTTAATATTAGCAGTCAATGCCTCTGTCTGGGTGGCCGGACTACAATGTATTCCAATCATAAAACTCGCATGCATTAACCAAACAACGTTCTGGGATAGAGCGGGGAGACTTGGGGTCCTCCCTCCTCCCCTCCTTTAAAAAAAAGGAAAAGAAAGAACTATAGCATCACTTTTTTTTCTTTCTTCTTTCTTTTTGAACTAATGATTTTAAGTGATCTCAGCTACCAGGGTGCATTGTACAACAACAGCATTTTAATCAGCACCTTATCTCGTTACGGAGTTATTTTCTCACGGAGCCCCACTTGTCAAAGACTAGCAGGTAGGCCAAGATGTCAATGGTTGCTTTCAACCTTCCCCAACAAGCAGATTACCTGCTCTTATCAGTCCTCCTACCTGTTTAAAGCATCCCACTGATAATTAAATGCACCAGTTACAAAAGGGTGGCAAGGTTAATAGAGAGAATACCTAGTAGCCAGCCAAGCAAAACAGTCAGGTTCACATAGAGCAAGCCTGAACAAGAAGCCTTTCTACTTATTTACCTAAGTGCATAAGAACTGGGTTGAGCTGGTAAAGGACTCTGGATGTTTGACTATTTACAAACCACTTTAACCACTTCTATCCACATTTTACAGTTTCTTCTGAATACTACAAGAATAACGAGTGTAATTTATGCTGCAGAAGCGCGACCACAGAACCATGAGCTCCATACGCTAACAAGAAATGAACGCAACAGCTTCTGGTTTTGACATCTTTGCCCACGTTAAGACATATGGGTTACCAGCTAAAATTATTAGAACCATGTCAATTGACGTATAAAACTTCTATTCATCAGCAGAAATGCAAAGTCAAGTTTAGTTTGAATTTTCAAAAGCAATCCTGTCATTAGTATTATCTTTTAAGAACTGTAGCTTAAGGTTTTTGCATGTACTGCAGGGCATCAGACTTAAGAACTGAAGTCAGAGTAAGTGCCACATATGAGAGTGCAAGCCTCTTGTATGGCACATCATCTCACTTAATTAGCCAAGGCCCAATTTTACTAGCTTCAGAACTAGTTTACTTCTATTCCAGCCTTCAATCTGCAATGAAGTGGTAAGTTTCCCTGAGTTAACTAGAATTTTAAGCATAAAGCATCAATTTTATGCAATTCCTTTTCAGACATGCAGACTTCCAGCTGCATAAACAAGCTGACAGTGCTGGATGTATGTAGTCTGAGAAAGTTTAGGAATAAGCTTCAACGCCAGGCCCAATCCAGCTGCCACTGAAGTTAAACTGGAGCAGGCCTTTATTATAACAAAAGCAAAAATTCTGGGAGCAGGCAGGATGAGGATTTATTTTTAGACATATTATGGTAATATAGTCAGATGGATTTACCAGGAAGATGAAGTTCTGAACTGACTGGAAGATAAATAACTCTCGAGAACATGTCAGAAGTCCAAAACCTCTGAATGGATGCATCACTTCTCTGCAGTCCTGGGAAAGAACAGTCCTGTGGATGCTAATTAAGCTTCAGATGTCACTTAATACTCTCAGCTCCGTTTGGATAGTAATCCTAGTCAAAACATTGTACTTTGAGCCCTGAAGATTTATTCTTAAATTATTAGTCAACAATAAATGACACAGTGTGGATTTGATTAATACATATTTTGTTATTATAAAAAATTCTTCTGATCTGCCCATGCTCCAAGATGACTTATCAGGCATTCTTTAAGAAAAGCTTGACCAGTATCTAGCATTTGCTTCTACAAGTTTTCAAAAGGTTAACTGGAGGGAGGGAAAAACAAAATCAAAAACCAAGCTTTAGTTTTATGACTGTGACCTACTGCTTTTTTAAACAACAACAACAAAAAAATTAAAATAAAAGGCAGTTGAATTAAGTGATATTTTTCTCTCAGATTCAAAAGGCTGTTACTTTAATACCAGCTGCAGATTAGTACTTTGGAAGCCTCTTGTGTCAAGACAGGGGGAAAAAGTTCACAAAGCTTAAAAAACACTAAAACTCTTTCATTATCTCTTTCTCGCCAGAAAAAACAATGCCTACCCAGAAAACATATTTTACGTCTTCAGGAGCCAGTAGCAGTAAGATTTGTCATTAGAAAGGGGAAAGGCCGACTACTTTAATTTTTAGAGTAAGGTTGAAATAAGATGTTCAAAACTCTTTTTAATTGTATTTTATGCTAAAGTCATTTAGGTGCTGGAGGGGTTTTTTCCACCTCAGTAGTTTCCTGGTGTGTTGGTGCAATTGGCCCCAATATTAAATAATTACAAGGATCATAATTTCAGGATAAACAAGCTGTTTGAAATCGGAGCTATGCATACCAAAGGAATTGCCAAGTTTGACCTCCTCCTTACTCAGTCTCGCCAAACCCCCAAAAGATCTTTCTTTACATAAAAGCAGAGTTGAGCACTAAGCTTTGCTTAGTTAATTCATGCACAGCTCCCTTAAGGTATAGCACGCATCACACTTTGGATTCTTTAAGAAAGGCAAGAGATTTGATTTATGTCATGTGTCATTTGATTTAAGAGCATGTGTCTACCATGAAGCAAAACTTGTTGAGACAGACTTTGACAAGTGGAACATTGAAATTCTTTTGTTCCATACTTTTCTACATGGCTTCATAAGCCACATTTGCCTGTCAAGAAAGTCGCTAGTCTCAAAATGAATGCAAGAAGCGAGGCTATGCATATGTTTTTTTTAATCATCATCATCATTATTATTGTTCCAATTTACTGAAGAATTGCTAGCTACTGCAGGGGCAGCTTTCTGATGCGCTCTGGTTCCTTTATGCTGGTCTGCTGCCCTGTTTCCTAGCAACTTACTCAAACCTCCCATCACTTAAATTAATTTATGGCCCACCATCTCCACACCCATTACTCACAGGGGTACATATCAAAACTGACAAGAGCAAACCGCGTAAGTTTTATTAATAAGACTCCGACACTTCCAATCTACATTACAACTACAAGCCAAATCTAACAATACATTTAAAGCACACCCTTCTCTTTTCTTCTTCTGCATGATGAATAAATTATGCAATATAACTATTTTTCACAAACGGCATAAGGGGGCAGCTTGACATGGGAAGAGATTTTTTTTTTATTTATTTTTTTTCTTTTAAAGGAGTCAAGGCAGCAAGACTTCTTAATGTTACTGACTCAAACTGGAATATCCAAGAAAAGCCTCCCTCAGACAGTAGAACGCAAACAACACAGAGTTGAACATGAATTTTCAAGTGCAATATGATTAACATTTCAGTCTAGCTCTTATTACCTTTACTGTAACTTTCACTTGGATGTATTCAAAGACGACTCTCATGATTAACCACATCGGTAAATGCAATGCTAGTCTCAAGCTTTTACTAAAGTCAACAGTATTCACCCATCTAAAGAAACTTTTTTAAGTTCTGAAATTTCAGCATCATAGTTGAGTCGACTAATTAAGTTTACTACTTTATCTGCAGAGCTTTCAAAATGCCTAAAGTGATTTGTGTACACAATTTTAGTACAAATGAGAGCTTTGCCACATTAGATATTCTTTTGTTCAAATGCCATTTGAAAGTCACAATGGCTAGCATAAAAGCTGTGTCCTATGGAAGTTAAAGCTGGGAGGCAGGCTCGATAATTGCGAACAGACTACCATCACAATCTCAAAGAGTGCATTTCTGCATGGGAATATGCAAGAGTTTATTCCAAAGATTCCAGTCTTAGGAACCAGAGTGTCTGAAGTTGTCAAGTTTTACACATTTCAAAGGCTGCACTGCTCTAGGATTCCAGTGTTCAATGAGATTCAGCAGGACAATAGAAGCATTTCTTTTACTGAGATGCAGGCAAGCTTAAGAAACTTCTCCCAGGGTCCCCACCCCCCTAAACCCGCTCTCTACACACAGATTTCCCTTCCCAACTCTATGAAGGGAAGGGCTGTTAGAAGGAACATGTTCAGTTTTCACACCATTTTTATATACATACACATATCGTCATGTTCAAGGCACTCAAATTACCGGGAGCAGGGTAGGGGGCTAGTTAAAAAAAAAAATTAAAAAAATCATCAATGAACCTGACTTTTCTGAAAAAAGTCAAAACCTGCAGCACAAGCACTGCAGCCATTGGCAGAGCTTCAAATACCTCAGATTTTTACAAAGCCCTTTATCCCTTTGATGGCATATTTGATAACAGTTTTATCTCATTTCATGTTAGAAAGAAAAAGAAAGGAAGGACTTGTACTTCCAACAGAAAATACTTTTGTTAACTCTGCTATTGTACTTTGTAATACTAGCTCCTTAAAAATGCAGACTTGATTTCACCCTTGTGCCTCTCCAGCCCTCAATACTCTAGAAGTCACAACTGACAGAGGAGGCAGGTAGGAGGCAGCACAGGACATTTCAAGAACACATGGCTGCCAGCAGCACTTGGCTGTAGGACTACAAAGTGGGTGTCTACACTACAACTGAAGAAGGAATGCTTTTGGGGCGGGCTTTCCCCCCCAAAAAGTCCAGGCCCTCCCAGCAACCAGTTGTTATCTGACTAGGAAGGGCCAAGCTTTGGAAGGAGCAGAAAGTCTGCGCATGCTTCCACCTCGCCAGCAGCGATAGTGACAGAGGATAGGAAACAAGATTCACCCCTCCCCTGCGTGAACGTAAGAGCCCTCCTCTCCTCACAAAAATGACCTTAGGCATCTAGGTTAGGATGACTGGATTTTCAAAACTGCTGAGCATCAACATACCCCAAGGCAGTCAGTGGGAAATTGTCTGCTCAGCGCCTTTGGAGAAGGAGAGGGGGGAAAAACAGTTGTTTCCTAAGCGATCTCTAAATATAAGTTTTAGAAGCATAAATCGGGGAATTTTCACCTTTCATACCACAGCGTCCCAGAGAGCCACCTCAAAAGACAGACTGTTTTGGGTGCATAAGAGCCCCCCAGATCAGTCACCCTCCGTTTCTGCTTGCCTGCATGCAGCACTGCCGGGCACAAAACGCACCTCCTGCCACCCAAGGCCATGGCAGTCTTCCATGTCCAGAAACCCTATGGCCCTGGAGCCTGCATCTGTGGGTCTGTCCTGGGTGATGGCCGTTTGGGAAAGATGGTCCTCAGTTTCTGTGCAGCGAGCAGAGGACTCCTTTGCACAGCTGACCATATCAAAGCTTCAACCCTCTTGAGCACGCCCCCAGAAGAAACAAGCAGCACTGAAGTCCAAGCGAGTGTTCTTTACATGACCAACAACAAAGCAGGGTTCAGCTAATGAAGCGGTCACCTGTCCTCCATCTCACCGCTCTACAAGGCTGACCAGTATTTGCTAGGAGTGGACAATGCTGGGAAAGTGCCTGGCAAAGAGCCCCACCTCCTTGAGCCATGGTGTTCTGCACACAGCTAGAGGGAAGCCAGAATCTATGGACCGCAGAGGCGAGTAGCCGGGAAAAGGGGTGCTGTGGGGAAGAGTGGGTGAAATGGACCAGAAGCTAAGGCCAGGCTTTTCTCAGTCTTTAGCTTCTAGAGTCTGCAAGTACCTCAAAACATAGCAAGCTTCCCAGGGAAGCTGGCAACTAGCTCACCAAGAGCAGCAACAGCAGCTCCCATCAACACCAAGCAGCGCGGCGAGATTTCCCCTTGGGAGAAGCAGGAAGCCTTCCCAAACACGCTCCAGGGAAGGACGCCAGCTATGACACACACTTTTCACACGGGATCCCTCTACAGCCCCTAACCCACTGCTCTTTTGGCTTAAGCCCAAGACTTCACTGGTTGGGGGGGATGGGGGAGAAAAAAAAAAAAAGAAAGAAAATGAACTTCTGACCTTCTAAGTCTCAAGAGACTTATTCATGCTGTAAAGTGCAGAGATACTGGGTTTGCTTCCCTGACCCATTTAGATCCCCCTCACTGCACATCTGACTTTCAAATTTAACAGGCTGTGTATTGTGAGCCCCAGGGAACAAAAACAAAAACACCACCACATTTTACTCATTTCTGCGCTGCGGATTCCCGACACTCTTGCCAAGATGCCTGCTCCCTCCCCAATCCTGGTCCTTCTCCCCCTGCGCGAGAAGTTAGAGCTCGGCTCGCTATGGCCATCTCAAACAGGACTGTCCAACACAGGCAGAGCCAGAGCAGGCCACGCACTCACCGGCCAGGCGAAGCTGAAAGGGATAACAATCCGGTTCTTTTCATTATTCCGGTTGTACTTTAAATTGAAGGTATTTCCTCCGATGATGGGAGTGGATTTGGATCCGAAGCTGCAAGGACCACCAGCAGTGACCCGCGACTGATACTCCTTCAGGCAAACTTTAAAATAGGTATCACACTCATCTCTGGTGCATTTTCTATCTCCTGGGTTTCGGGTGCCATCACAGCAATTTCCATTTTGCAGTTCACCATTCACATTTTGCATGGATAAGATCTCCAACTCGAACTGTCCCGACGCTAAAGTCACCTGTTAATCCCAAGAGGAGAAAACAAAAAACAAAACAAAACAAAAAAAAAAAAAAGAAAAAAAACCAAAGAAAAAAACAAGAAACAAGAAACAGACAGTTACCTCACTTTTTTCCCCCAAACGCAATCTATATAAACTCTGCAGACAGGAGAAAGTCATTTTAAGCATGCTTTCAAGGCACACATGCATAATATTTAAAAAAAAAAAAAGGCAACCACTCCAAGCTTTTCCCTATCAGACATCCATGAGAAAGGCTCATAAATCATCCCAACCAAATAATGCCATTAATGCTAAAGAAGAACCTTAAGTGCCAACTCCAACCAACACTGTGTACGGAAGGCTTCTACATCGTTAGGAAATAAAACTAAACCAAACCAAGAGTGCATACGCGAGGGCAAACCCAACAAAACGATGCAGCCAAAGCACCCTGGAAACAAATGCAACCCCTCTGCCTCCTCCGAGGTGCAGCTGAGACGGGGGAAATATCCTCCCCGATCAAGGCTGCCCAGCTGAGATTCAGACCTTGATCATTAGTCACCTCCAGAGTACTGCAAATAGCCCGGGTTTAAAAAAGAAAAAAAAGAAAAAAAAAGAAAAAGGAAAAAAGAAAAAAGTAATTTCGAAAAAACCGGTTTGCAGTAATTGCATTTTTTATTCCCAGGGAATTAAGTCTTGCTGCAAGGAGGTCTTCTGCGTTTCCCGTCTCCGCAAAAAAGTTAGCAGCAGTAACTCCGCTCTCGCCGGAGGAGCTTTGCAGAAGCGCCTTATGCACCACTGAAGGCGTGGGGTTTTTAAAAACCATCTACCCGCAACCATTGCGGGAGCCGCGTTTTGCAGAAAAGCGGCAAAATCCCTGCAATCCGCCCCGCGCGGCGGGCTCCAGAGCCCAGCTCAGGCTCAGCTGAAGTTTCCCCTCTCCCTCCCTCCCTCCGCCGCTCCCTGCGAGGGGCTGCCGCCCGGCAGGACGCGGGGTGCCCAGGTACCTACCTCTGCCCACAGCCCCAGCAGGGCCAGGAGGAGGACGAGGGAGCACGCCGCCGCGGCCGCCCGCCGGGGCGCACGCATGCCGCCGCCGCGCTGCCTGCCTGCCCGCCCGCCTGCAGGCCGCCGCCGCCGCTCGCTCCGAGACGGGTCGGGTCGGGACGGGACGGGGAGGGCCAGGAGGAGGAGGAGGAGGAAGAGGAGGAGGAGGAGGCGCCGCCGCTGCTGCCCGCCGCCGCCGCCGCCCCGCTCTAATATACCGCGCCGGCCGCGGCGCGCACCCGCGCCGAACAACGCCGCTTTTCAAGCGCTTTCAATAGCGCCCCGGTCTTCAATGCAAAGCAGCTCAGCCTCCTTTTATTCTCCTTATTCTCTCGCCTCCCTCTTTTCTTTCCCTTTTCTTTTCTCTCCCTCCTTTTTTTTTTTTTTTTTTTTTTTTTATTATTGCGATTATTATCCCGATCCTTTTATTTCTTTCAGGTCGCCGGCCACCGCGCGGTGGAGGCGCGGCGAGCCCCCCGCCCCCCCGAGACGCGCACACACACACACACGCACACGCAGCGCGCACACGCGCGCGCACACACACACGCACGCACGCACGCACGCACGCACACGCACACACACACCGCCAGGGAGCCGGCCGCCCGTCTGGGAGCCCCGCCGCCGCTCGGCTTCATCTAGCCCACGGCGGCAGGCGGGGAGGCCGCCCGGCTGCGCATGCGGCCATCCATATGCATGAGGGGGGAAGGAGGAGGAGGAGGAGGGGGGAAGGAGGGGAATGGCAGGAGTAGGGAAGGGCAGGTACCGACCGGAGAGGAGGAGGAGGAGGGTGCGGAGGGGAGGGCCAGCCGGCCGCGGCCCCCCCCGAGGGAGGCGGCGAGCCCCGGCCCGAGGGTCGCAGCCTGCGGCGGCGCCCCGCCTCCCCCGGGAAGCCCCGCTCCGCAGGTGCCCGCCGCGCCACCTGGAGCAGCCGCGGCCTCGCTGAGGCGGGCGCGTTCCCTCAGCGGCGCCCCGCGGAGGAGGCGGCTTTTCCCGCTCGCTGAGGGGACGTGCGGGTCCTCCCCGGCCGGGAGCGGAGCGGCGGCCGTGGCCCTTTCCCCCGCGCCTCCTCGGGGCTGGGTTGAAGGAAACAAAAAAAAAAACCAACCGAAGCCCTTCGGGGTCGCTTTGGCGGCGGACGCTCCCCCCGCGCTGGGCCGGCGGCAGCCCCCGCCTTGCCTTCCCGCCCCGCGTTACCTGAGGCAGCGCGGCCGTTACGGGGCGGGGGGCGCGCGCGAGCTCGCGGCGCGGCCGTTGAGGGACGGCTGAGGGGGGCGGCGGGGCCGCTGAGGTGGCGGGGTGAGCGGGTCTGCGCTTCCCCGAGGGGAAGGGACGGACGGACGGCCCGGCCGGTGAGGGAGCGGCCGCTGCCCCGGCCGGCGCCTCTCCTGAGGGAAGCGGAGGTGGCAGTCGTCCCCGTGGGACTCGTTGTCCCCTCCTTAACACGAGGCCGCACCGCCGAGCATCTCCCGTGGTTCAGGAGGGAAAGAGGGAAACGGGGCGCATCCCTCAGCTACCCAGGCTGACTAGTCCGAGGAAAAGAGCGCTGGCTGAGTGCAGAGCCTCCATCAGGCTCGCTGGAGGCTGCCCAGCTTCCAAGGGAGTGCTGGGGTTTGTCAGCTACATCCCTTCAGGAGCAGGGTCCTGTGGCACATAGGCAGGTGGTTTACCTGTGGGCCTCCTTGCCACAGGACACTGAGAAGCCCAAAGGTTTGCACAGTAGCAGAAAGTGTTCAGATTGGCCCCCAGAGGAAGAGCCACGCATCAAAGGGCACTGAACAAAAAAAAAAACCAAACAAAGCCACCCATAACTTTGTCTCTGGTTTGGGAATTCCCTGAGCTGGTGATCTAGAAGTTGGGCGAGTGTGGCTGGGAACTGCCACTGCATCACTGTCCCTTTCTTCCTGAGGCGCTGGAGACAGGAACCTGGCCTACATGACGTTTGGTCTGACCCAGAACAGCTATTCTTATGTCCCTATCTCCTATTCCACCCTGATCTAACGCAGTAGATGTGTGAATGTCTATTTTATACACTAGAGTCAGTGGTATAGAGGAAAACAAGATTTCTGACCTAATTTTATCTCCTTTGTTTTCATTTCCTATGGCAAAAGCAAAGCGCATGCTTGTTCTTGGCTGTGGTAAGGTCTGTCCTCTTACAGAGCGTCTAAGGCTGTGAAGCCAGCAGTACTTGTGCCCCTGACGTTAGAACCACGCTCATACTTTCATCAGGCTCCTGCACATCACTTCCCATTCGCGAGTTCAAAACTTAGATTACATACCAGCAATTCTGGCATGCCTGCGAGGTACGCGGTTGCTGAATACTCCTTCCAGCCTCATTCAGCCCAGAAGTTCTAACAGTACCTGAAGTTCCTTACTTGGAGTCATTAACTTTTCTTAAGCTGGTAAACCTTCATGGTGTTTTATCCACAAAGCGGCTGCAGTTTGGTGATATGAGAACCAGTGCCTCTCTCCTTTTTTTTTTTTTTTTTTCTTCAGTGGGTGTTGGTTAGCTTCCGCAGCCTATTTAAATGTTACTCATTCACAAGTGCCACATATGTGCTTCTCTGGGCCTTTAAATACCCTGATGCCTGCTGGTATGCTCCGTACCTGTAGGGCAGGTCTGGAGTTGGCCTTTCTGCAAAAGGTTACTCCACCTGTTTGACTCCAGTGCTTAGGAAATCCAGAGTTCTGGTTCCCACAGTGCTTGTGACTCAGCAGTGTAGCAGCCCTTAAACAGAATTACTTGTCCAACAACTTAAAATGCTTTGCAAGCACTAATGAATTAAGCCTCCCAATGCCTTGAGACGCAAAGTATTACTGATAGGTAAACCAAGGCAGAGTGCAAGTCATGTGCAGAAGCGCATTGCAAACCCTTTCTCTTGCAGCCCTGAAAGAAATTTTGACCTCATGGAAGTCAGTAGCAAAATGCCCTGAGCTTATTAAGGCCAGGAGTTCACCCTTGCAGGCCTACCTCCTGCTTTTCTTTATTGAGCTCTCAAGGCCAGATCTTTAGCCACTGTACGGCAGCACTGGAAACCAGTCGAGCATGGTGCGTTACGCGGCCTGGGGATCTTTTTAAGATGCCCGTTTCACTGCATATACAGCAACGTACAAATTGCTGCGTGTGCACAGGGGGCCTGAATTGTAGTTGCTTTGAGTAGCCTGAGACTGGTGCGTGTAAAATTCCTGCTGCAATGCTCTGCTTGCATCTGTCCAGGTCTCACAAGGTGCAGAAACGACGTGTCTTCCTTTAAGGCCAGCGAAGAACTTTTCAATGTCTGGCACTCAGCTTTCTACATTGCGTAAAGTTACTTCCTGCTAATCTTCCTATTCTGACATAATTAGATTACATCCACATTAGAAGCCGTTATAAACATCTGGTGTGCCAAGGTCCAGTGTTACAGCAGTACTTTGCTTCGGGCCTGAATCAGTTCCTTAATATAGAGTTAGAATCTGCTTTGTTGAAGCCACAGGGAGAATGCCCAGGACTTCGGTGGGACGAGGATCACGGCCTTTGGAGGGAGTGCCTGGCTTACGAGGGTCAGGTGTCGTGAAGTCAATTCTTTGTGTTAGGAAAGTTGTAATTTCCTTCTAAAGCTGGGTGACTCATTGAATCATGGCTGTGAACAATCCCACAGGATTTCCTTAGATCTGTGATACCTGAAGGTAAGCTTGGAATGGCGCCCCTGGAAAAATTCTTCGTTCAGGGACCTGATCCATCTCATTTTCAAGTCAGTGACTAAACTTCTGTTTACTAGTGTAATGCAGATCAAGACGGTTGTGTAATAGTGGGGGCCTGATCCTGCGTCAGCCTTCAATAAACCAGCAGAAAGGGCTACTGGTAAAGGATCGGTTGAAATGTGGAATCTGTAGTCATAAGGAATTCATAAAGCTTGACGGCCTCGTTTCACAGCAAATGAAGAGGCGAGAGGAGCCCTTCGTTTCTCCGCAGAGTTTTATAAAGGCAGTTCTGCTTCTCTAAATTAGCTACCCTCTAAAATTCATTTGCTGCAGTTTTAGATATAATTCTGGACAAAGTGAGTGAAAGTGAAAATTTCATCCACTTGGATAATCCTTTATCTAGGAGTTAAGCTTCCCTATTGCACGGAGAAGAACATATCGCTACAGTCAATCACGGACGAGTGAGCTTCCAGATAAGGCCTTTCCTATAATACACCCATAACACTTTATTTTCCTCTTGCAGTGCTGGAACTGACCTCCCCACTTGGGCGAGTGTCGCAGAGGCAGAGATAGGGACTGCCGTGCTGCTCGGCTGACACGCATTTCAGAGCAACACATTCCAGCAGATGAACCCATTTGCACAGCTGAGTGATCTAAACTTAGAAAGCTAATTTCTCTAATTACAAAGTGAGACTGAACTCCTGTAAAGCTTTTCATCACCTGAGTGGAATGGAAATTGCGCTTCCATAATCATTTAATGTTTAGAAACTAATTAGAAAGCGTTTTGTGGGGAGACCACGCCCCGTGTTAGGCTGTTTTACAAATGGATCAGGAGAGAAAACTACCTCTGATGGGAAAGTTGAGCGAGTGGCAGAGGTTGGGAGAAAGAGGACAGTTTACCAAACACTGAGCCCTGCATGCCTACTTCTGTAAAAGCTTCAGTTCCTCAAGGTCAGGCAATTTCTTAAAGCTGTATCTCTAGTCAAGCTTTCCAAATGGGACAAAACATTCTGGAGAAGAAGATGCTCTAGTGACCAGAGACCCAAATCCAGTTTGCTGCTGCAAGCACTTACCTTCCTCTTTCCCTGGAGCATGTTGCTTAAGAGAATTAAAATTTCAAATCCCCATTGTGTATATTGTGCATGTGCGTTTTGTGGCTTTGAAATTCCCACCTTATTTTTTCCGTACCTTAGCTCCCTGGAATTAAAATGAGGCACTACGCCTAATGTGGAGGATCCTCTGAGAACACTAAAAAATAAAGGCTGTGGGGTACTCAGAAATGACTGTAGTGAGAACCAGTAAAGTCCCTGAAAGAGTTAAAAGTTGGAGAGCCAAAAAGTACATCTATTGTAGAGCTTTTAAGTTTTATCCAGCTGTAATTAACTGAATCCATAACATTATTGCTTTCTGTCACAGCTTAAAATTGAGACCTTACTCCATTACAGAGAATAGTACTGTTTCTCCTTCAGTTTTCTTTACTGATACACATGTAAAACCTGCTTTCTGGTTGTTTCTCTGTTAACCCTTCAAGGATCGGGTGCCTCCACGTTAACCTGTGAACCCAATTGCTTTGTCCTTCAGTTATCCTCCCCAGTGGTGGGACTCCTACGCGCCAGTGATTTGATCTCAAATCCCTGCTTTCTAAAAACGGGAGAGAGCTGAGACTAGAGTTTTAGGTCCGAGTGGGGGTACAGCTTATCAAGCAGGAGTAGCTTCCAGTAGGTGCAAAGACTATGACACTGAGCAGTGCTGGCACGTCTGTCACGGACAAGATGACACTTTCATTTGATAAGCAGTAACCTCAGCTATTCTTGTCAGTCGTAGAAAAGGCTGCGCTGAAACACAGGCTGAGCCCTGTCTCCAATAAACAACTGATGCTTTTAAGTTCCTAGTAGGGTTTTTCTCACAGTTTTCTGCAAGAGTCCTTCTTTTAGCCAATTTTATTGAGTAAGGGCGCGGATCAAGTTTCATTTTTTTGCTATGAAAGCACCAAAATGTCTGAAGTTTTCATGTAGATTGTTTTCTCTTCATTGTTAAATGCATATGATAGTATGTGTTCCATGCATTCTCAATCGCAAACGATCCTAAGAATGCAAGACTGAAGAACACAGGGATGTAATTTAGCTAAGGAAATGATTAAAAAGAAGAAGGCTGCAATCGGCAAAGCTAAATTTGGGTGTACAGTATACGACTTCTTGCCTTTGCCCATCATTATTCCATGGCCGATCTGATATTTTGGGCCTTGAGTTTACTTAGTCCTGCATGGGAGCTATAAGGGGAGTTGCTTCATTTGGCATGAAGAAGCATTTAGAGGAGTTAGGATTACTAAAATCCAGATTCAGACCAAAATATAAATGTGCCTAAATTAAGGAACAAAAAACTTTAAGTTAGGGATGTGCCTAAGTAACTTGCTGGAATGGCCAGTGAGTTGAGCCTCAAGCTGGGTGCGTGGGAGTGGCGGGGAAGTGTTTCTCCATGGAGTTACGTGTACATACAGTGGCACAATGGCCTGCGTTTATCTAGTCCCTTAGCGCTGCCTGCTCCCTGGCAAAAGGAACCTTTCTGTATCAGCTAAATATTTTTAGATAAAGCACAGACCCCAGACGGTGGCTAGCAGCCTTGGTGGTACAGATAAAGACAAGGTCCTAGGCAAAGGGGCTAAGAATGGCTTTCTCTGTGTCCATCCTTTACCCAGCAATTAAAAAACTGACCATTTTGCATATTACAACAGTGCCACTGGCATGTGGATGTTACCTGTATGTGCCTTGAGGGCTTTTCTGTCACTGATCATGCAGTGAGAGATGTGGCAGGACTGTATGTTAGAGCCAGCAGCATTCGGAGGACTCCGAGTCTGCTCTGATTTGGGAATTTTGGTGCTGAAACACTGCATTTTGAACAAGGTCCATATCAACTTCAGCAGTTAATCGCTTGAGCCTCTCCCAGTCCCCCTCTGGAGTTAGCTGTGATCAAAGTGCCTGCAACTACTAGCAGGGTAGTGAAAACAAGAGTGAATGAGAAGGAATGGAGTAAGAATAAGCTAGGCACATCATGGAGAGATGGTAAATAAAAGGCCTTATCCTTGGGAGTATGAACAAGATACCATGCCCTGTCACCCTGCCTCTCTGATTAAAGGTTTTTCTTTGCTCTTTCCACAGTACCTGGAAGGTTTTACATTCCTGCCTCCCTGTTGGCCATTCTGTCTCACAACATCTTCAAACACACGGGAGATGATTTTCCCTTCACTTGCTCGCGGTCCCAGCCCTGAGTCATGGACCCCTCCAAGCGTGATGAAGGACGTCCCCGATTTGTGGCACTGTGGCAGCAAGATATGTTTGGTGAAGACTTGAAAGAAAAAGACCCTGGCTGTAGAATTGGACCCTTTAAAACCAATTAATTTCTTTGAAGGTAATGGCATTACCCAGCGTGCATCCACTTTCTGTCTGAAAAGGGCCACAGACTCTCGCAGATCCACAATCTGTGTGTTGCCCTGAATTGTTGGGGGGTTTATATATATAATGATGATTTTTATTTACTGTGGCAGAGGGGAACGAATGAGGATCTGCCACAACTTGAATAGAAGCAATTCCACACCTGTCCCTTTTAAAGCACGTTTGTGGTTGGCTGCCTTTTATTGTCCTCCCTCCTCTGGGGCTGCAGCGGAGTGTGTGTGTCTGTGTGTGTAGAAGGATTTCCCAGCCTAGTGGGTGACCCCTCATCTTGCTGCTCCAAGCAGTGGCTTCCCTCCCCTCCTTTCTTTCCAATATTTATTGGAAGCACGTGCTAAGGAATCTGTGAGCCTGCAATGCTAATGAGTGTGTGGCACAGAGCAGAGCGGGGCACCAGATGCAAAGGGACAGGCGCGTTTCCTAATGAGGGAGTCCCGAGACCCATCTGTTGAGTCTCGTGGGCCCTCAATGAAGTTAGCTGCGCAAGGTTGCCAGAGGAGGTTTTCTTCCCTAATGCTTTTAGTTCTCAACAAGTGCAATCCTGTATAGAGCAGCATGTCATGGGGTTAGGCTTTGTTGTTACTAGCAGATAATGTGACTTTGAAAAGAACGCCCCCACCCCAGCTGAAAGGAGGATAACCCTCCTCTACCCCCTTCCTTCCCATCCTCCTTGCTCAGATCAATAACAGGTCCCTAGGCACAAAGCCTGCATTCTTTTATTCTCAAATTAGAGCAGCTGCAGCAGCAACACCGCAGCTCATTGGAAACCTATTAGCTTTTGAAAGACTTAATCCAGTTTGAAAATAACTAGTGTTTCTCAATCCTTCATGCACTCACTCCCGTAAGAGGCAATATTCTTAGGCTGCGTTGAGAGTGGACTGGGCTTATTATTATAATAACCTGCATCTCTCTCGGTGTCCCAAAGGGGCAACAAAGAAGGCAAAATGTCAGTTTCCCAGCTTCACACGGCCTAAGAACATCGGATTTACTCTGCCATATCACACCCTACCACTGAGCTATGCCGCCTACCATCCTGCTTTCAATAGTGGCCGATATCTTGTGATTCATTCTCCAGTTTCATAGTTTTTAGGCCAGAAGGGACTATTATGATAATCTATTTGACCTCCTGCACAACACAGACATTAGAATTTCATCCTAGGTGGGATAAAAGCTGGGAGCAGCTGGATTCTTCGATGCTGCTCTGCTGGGCAACAGAGGAAATGTGAGGTTTTTTGGGGGGTACTTTTTGCTATAAGAGGAATTTGTTCTTTTTAAGCACATTAAACACAGGGCTTTGCAAATGGGAGCCTTGTGCGTACTCAGCAAATGCCTTGCTTTGGAGTTAGGGCAGCTGATTTTGGGTAGAAAGTGTTGCTCACCCATCTTGGTTTCTTGTTCAGCTTTTGTGTCTAATCACCCCTTTACTGTGGATCTCTTGCAGCAGCCCTGTGAGCTAGTTACTCGCATTTCAAAGGTGGGGATCTGAAATTCAGCAATTGCTATGCTCTTCAGAGACCTTTAGACCACAAATGCCTTGTGAAGACCATAGCAGCGAGGAAACAAAATTTTCTTGAACAGCGTCCTTAATCTCATGCCCCAAGTCATGCTGGAAGTCTGTAGATGAACAGGGAGCTTTTTTTCTCATTTTTCTTGAGTTCCAGCCTAGTGCGTTTGCTGGCACATCTTTCTCTGCTCCGTCTTTTCCTGTACCGTGCCAGGCCTAAACCTTTCCTGTAAGCGCTGCCAACTGTTACCGGTAATGACGGCACAGATATTTTGCCAGTAGTAGCTGGGGTAGGACCACCAACTGACTTCCTGAAGGCCACCAAACAGCGACAGCTTTTGATTTCTACTGACCTGGACCAGATTCAGTGTGGTGACCTAGAGCTAAGGGGCTCAGTATCTCATTACTAATCCCTTGAGCTAGCCAATTCCTTCCACCAAGTCAATGTTTTCTAAAGTGTTAAAAGACTTTTCCTGCCCGCCTGCCCATTAAATCCTGCTCTTCTGTCCGTGTCCTTGGATCAGCCTAATCACTGAAGTGGATCAGTTTCAAGTCTTAACGATGCAAGCTGTGGTACTGACAATGCAGAAGATGGCAGGCAGCACAGCTGAGGCGCTGCAGTGCAGGCAGCGGGACAGACATTGCTCTTAGGGGCCTGCTTTGGGGTAACCCTGATGCGCTGCTTTTGTAATGCATTGCCAGCTGGGACGTGGTATTTCCTGCTTTTAGCTTATTTGTCTGAGATTCACAATTTCTATATGTTTCTAGAAAGTTTAAATATAGAAAAAAGAAACTGGGTGTTTCCCTGGATCATGAACTGGCATTACTATTTGGGTGCCTCAAGTACTAATTCTCTTCCATCATATTTTAATCTTCTCACTCTCTGAGATGGGGAACCGCACAGAGTGCCATCACTGTGTTCTAATGTATCCTTATTATTGAAGTCTTATATTTTAAAGACACAGAGAAATGTGTTTCAAAAGAGTGTGTACAGAAACCCGCTATGTTTTACATTAGAATCTGCAATAGCTTCATCCACATACGCCTAGCAGGAGACACCTTCCATTTTCTTAATTTTAGGTTGGATACAGAGCAGCTTAGAAGTTCGGACCCTCTATATGTGTCTCCTCTTCCAGCTAAAGCTTCTTCAAAATTCATATAGGCTTACAGGGGTGGGCATATACATTGCTCCATGTATTTGCTTTTTTTCCCCGTCATATATATCCATATGAAAAAGGGGAGCTATTCTTAGGCATTTCAGTTACTCATCCTTGGTAACTGTTTTCTTAATATTTACTCTGGTAAAGTGGGCATAGCTGTGTTTTTCTGAGGAATGTTTTTCTTCTTGCAAAGTAGGAACAGTGTTTCCCCCACTACTTATGCAGCTCTACATGTGGCGGTGTCTGTGCGCGCGCGTGCATTTGAATACAAATTTCCCTCGTCAATTTTTTCTTGAAACAAAAATTATTCAGAGGGAGCATGTTTGCCTTTGACCGCATATAGTACACCGGATTGCAGATGAAAAGAGCATAAATCTCCAAGCTCCTGCACTTGCTCTTGTAGAAGGAGTTGTGTATTTGCTGAGGGATACTAACCGCACTTGCCCTTGCTTTCAGTCAGTGGATCAGGATACTCTAATTCTAGGCTATCACATTAAGAATATTCTCACAATAGTTAATTAGTCTCCAGAATCATAGGGGGTTGCTCCTTTCTAATACTGGTGATGTCAGTTAATGCTCTGTTACCATTTGAAACTAAGTTCTTAACGTGGAGCTTGACATGAAGGCCCATGTCTAGTAAAGACACAGAAGCAAGATCTAACAGTGTCCTTCCTCTTGCCAGTGCTTTGTTTATCTGAATTGTTTCCCAAGTTAACTCCTGTGGCCTAACCCCACAGAAGAGAAGATCTAATCTCTAATTGTCCTCCGGGACTACTCCTGCAAGGTCCTTGAAGAATATATCCTGTTTCCCAGTCAAAGAGTCATTCCAAGGATGTGTCCTGTCTTCTCTTCTCATTTGAAGATTGTTTACCTGTTATTTATGAACTGTGTTTTGTCTATGGACTATTCCTAGTGTGGTGGCATTGTGATGCTTATTGGAGAAGGAGGAAGGATTGAAACGGCTCAGGCTTTACATTCAACATCACATATTGTATGCAGAAGGATTTACAGTCATATTACAAATGCACCAAAGCCCAGCCAACCCTTGGAGGCAGCAGGAATTCTGCCATCACTGAAAGACAGATTGAGTCTGTAATAGTGAAATATTGAGAGAATCCATAATTATTTGTTCTGATGATATTTTAGAGCAGTGTGGTATATGTTATTGGGTGTCAGATGAGGAACAAAATATCGACCATTTCAGGATGGTGCTAAAGTAAAAGCAATTCAAGGATCAAATTATGCATGAGTGTAAATATTCAAACTCGGCTGTAGCAAACAGAATGCTCTCATTCATGCCAGCTAGAATTACAGTTTGGCAATTTTATTAGAGTATGAAGAGGTCATTAATTGTTTCAAAGAGGTTTTTCCTGAAAGGAAGGTGACCAGTGCTGAAGAGCTGAAAGCACTGAACTGTGCTCATTTGGATTAAAAATAGGTATTTTGGGCCAGCCAAGCTTCAAAATAAGCAAATTCTCAAACCAAACAGTTTTCCTTTTAGTAGTCGAAAAGGAAACCGCACATCCAGGAGGAATGTAGATCAAAGCAAACTCTGCAAATGATGCAGAAACACATAAAATAACAAACAAGGCTGGTGGGAAGAGGGGAGCTTTTGTAAGTAGATAGGTCTGTTCATATTACACTGAAACCGAATGCAAGATTGCTAAAGAAGATACTTGAGAGGGGAATATAAGGCTATATAGATTTTTCTCCTCAGAGGATTTTTTCCAGCCTGGTTTTGCATGTCCATTGTATTTGCAAAGTGACATATAAGGGACGTACTCAGCACCAGATCTCACCGATATCAACTTTTGCCTTTCACCACCCTATCTTATCTCTTACTTTCCTTGTCTCACTAGTTTCCCTGAGCCTCCCTCTGCCTAAGTCTGTGCCAAAACATGTTTGGTTTGCTGCTTGTCCATAATGCTGTTAAAGCACATCATCAAGTCATCTTCTATAACAAAACTTTCGATATTTAGGTAGTTTAACTTTCATACTTTCAGAACAGATCAATTCTGAATGTATATAGGTATTAGCTGCTTAAATTGGAATGCATTTGTTTAATGTGTTATATATGAGAGTACAAATCTACCTCAGCACTGTTTTTAACAGAAAATATGAAGAGAAAGTTATTGCTAAATATTTTTAAACTCATTGTTTTAGTTATGATTAAGTAAATATGTTGCTAAAATGATCAATGCTTGTAAAAATTGTATTGATAGGGATTTGGCAATTTTTGCAGTGATGTTGCTCTTTAGCTTAATGGCTTGTCCAGTCCTTTCTTGAATACATCTTCCTGAAGTGATGGGCATATAATTCCTCAACTCCTCAGGGTTTTGATTCACAGAATTTTCGGTACAAGAGGAAGGACCTTGCAGAAGGGAGAAGGGTCCTTTGTCCAACAGCCATGAAGACACTGGGATTTCTGGGATAGCTGTGTTCCCTCCTGCGGGTCCTGCAGACCTCTCCCTGCCTCTTTTGTCATGCTAGCTCCCTCCATGCGCCTCTCCAGCTGAAGAAGCTGCATGCGTGGCACCTACCTCACCTTTGGTAGGAAACAACTCTTTTCTTGCGCAGAAGGTAATTTATTTCATCTAGGCCAACAAGTGAGAAGGCAACACTTCTTTATGAGCCACATTTCTTTACATAGCACTGAATTACCTCTCGCCCCCCATCTCTTACTTCTGCAGCCACATACCTTTTGAAAGCACCCTGGTCCATATTGCCTAAGGCTGGAGCAGAGTAGGTTCCCCAGGGCTCTACAGACGTGAGAACGGGACACAAGCTGGATTGATGCTGTCCTCGTAGTTGGAAAGATTCTATTTCCTTCTTTTTTTTACGTAGAGTGGTCCCTTTTCTCTCGCTTGCTGGAGCTGCCTGCCATCAGGAAGGGCAGGCCCCACTGCACCCATCCTGTACAGGTCATAGGATATACGTCACACCTTCCCATCTTCCCCTTGGCTGTGCACAAAAAGATGCCTGCTCATTCTGCGAAGGGCAGTTTACTGTAGAAATTCTACCCTTCTAAAGAAGCTCACTGGGATAGCTGTGGGGTAGGTGGAAGACAGTGCTTTCCCACTGTACCAATAGAGGCTTGTTTGCACCAGATCAAAGTTTCCTCCAGCAATTTTTGATTTCTCCAGGACTCTGGAATTGTTTGCCAGTTCTTTGAACTTTTTTTAACATGGCCATTTTTAGCCTGAATGAAGACTGGTGAAAGTTTGAGCTCTGCATCTGAGGAAGCTCATCTCAGTGTGAGCAGCAGACCAGTCAGTAGGTTTCATGTTTCAGATTGTTAGACAAAGGGGCAGCCTGCAGCAAAAGGGGTGTTTGTACTGTGGCCAGAGAAGGCTCCCTTAAAAATAATAGCCAAGAGTAAACACTATCAATTCACAAGTTAGATGCTTGTAAAAAAAAAAATGTCAGCCCGTTTGCTAACCCATGAAGAAGGGAAATAGGACTTGACAGTTCTCTATGCTGTGATTCTAAGCATGATGTTTCCCTTAGAAAGAGTGCTTATGGTGCTCTGTAGGCACGGTGAGTGCACTGCAGTCACTGATGGCAACTGATTGGGAGATTTGTTGCTCTACACAAGTTTGTCCATGGCTTGGGTTTAGGTTGTTTCAACCTATCCACATCAAGTGGCAAAATCCAAAGCTGTCAGACTTGAGCTGGCAAAATAAAGCTGGTGTTCTAGAAAGAGTGTGTCCATACAGTGACTTCTGCTTTTCTACTCAAATGTGGTCTTTATTTTTGTGACTTCAGGTTACAAAAAATGTGGGTTTTTTTGTTGAAAGAGGATAATCACAAGCCCAAGCTAGCTTTGCTAAGGGAAACTTGCTACTGAAGGAGGATTTCTGCAAAATTTATTCCCAAGGTGATGCCTTCCGAGTACGGAAGAAATTTGTGACCTCCTTTGTTCTTGGTAGATATATGGGCAGCAGATCTGAAATTCAGTCAGCACTCTGCATCCAGTGGCTAACTGGGTGATCCTGGAGGAGAAGAGGATCCAGAGGAGAAGATGCTGGACTTGCAGAGTTTTGGAAGGAAGTTCATTGATGGGAGAAAGGTGGAAGAGACCTTGATGAAAGGCGTGAGGTAGACCAGCCCTAAAGCAGGCTGGACAACTTCTGAGTAATTTTATACAGGGTATTTCAAAGTTGCTAGAAAATCTCTCACTGAGTCCAAGAGTTTTTATACTGTCCCACTGTGTTTAGCTGGCCTCAGATATATGGAAAGTCATACTGGAATTGGAATTTTTTTAAGGACAACAAATCGCTTGGTGAAAGCCTTGTGCAGAGATGAAGAGTAGAAGGCTGATTCCTATGAGACAGCTTCCAGTATGATTGTGATGGTTGTGCTTAGCATTGATAACTGGTACCAGAGATCAATTAACGAATCAATTAATCAGAAGACAATCCCTAGTCCATAAAACTGAGCTTAAGTAGTTGGGACGGAAAAATAGCATAGAGACATAAAGTGATTTAAAGTGCGTAAGAAAGCCTGCTTAGGAATAAGCACTTAGCCCAGTCCTTACACAAAAACAACCCAGGCAGGAAATGAAATATATACTTTGACGTGAAACTGAAGACATCAATTGTCTGAGGTTCTTTTGCTGCAATACCTTGCTGGGTGCCCCATGGATTGACTACAAGGCTAGTCTTTCATTCTGATGACTCAACCAGTGTTGATAAACATAGCTTGAAAACTGAGCTAAAAGGACATGTGGGGTTTTTATTTTACACATTTTTCATCAGGACACAGCTTTCGAAAACATGATTAAATATTTGATAACTTTAACCACAATTAAAACTTATTAGTCTATAATTCAAGGTTTTTAAAAAATAAATAAACAATTGGCTCCAAACTTCCAGAAGCTCAAAAGCCTGTAAAGAAGATCCTTAAACATTAGAAACAGCTGCTTTTACATAACCGTTAATACAGCTATTGCTTTTATTATAGTGTGGTTCCTTCACAGTATCTGTTAACGCTTACGTATGTTAACACAAGAATTGCATTCTCACTCAAAATAGTCATTGGCTTTTTGTCAACAAAAAGCTATAATCAGAATAATTTTTGTATAAGCAGCACTTTCACAATGAAAGTCCTGCACTCAAGAGATTTCTAACAACTCGGAACTTGAAAGGGACTGTTTTTAAGAAAGGAAAATGCTATTAATATCACTACATTATAGAGAAGTCAGTTACATAAGAAGGAAAGCAACAGAGAAGCACGAACACTGTTATACCAGATAAGATATGCAGTGCGATAACATTTGTCAGTATTGGTCAGTACAAGGGGCAAAGAAATCAGAAAGCAATTAATTATTTGCCAAAAGGAAAAAATATCCTGAGCCTTTAGTTAGTAGTTTGGATCAGAATCACAGGGCTTTATAACCATTTAATTGTATCTTGTCCTAAATAACAACCATTTTGAAGTGCAGCATTTTTGTTTTCCCAGTTGTTCTTCTGGCAAAGAGTTTCCCAGATTAATTACTCATATTGAGACTTTTCTTAAATCACTTTTAAATATTATCTTTCTACTTCAGTGGCAGAACCTTTGTCTTTTGTTGTGAGAGAGGCTGAAGAGGACATGGCTCACCTTCTGGATGTTTGATCTGTTATGTAACTCTCATCTCATTTTCATTTAGCAATGATAATCCTTGCATTTTCAGCCTATTTTTTCCAGATATTTCTTTAAGCTTCTGGGCACTTCACTTGCCAATCTCTCGACCCCTCTTGTTTCTGTTCTCTTCTCTCCTTCCTGTGGATTCAGTATTTCAGACAAGGAACTTACATAGCGACACTGTTGAAGTAGGAAAGTAATTAAATTTATAGTAAATGCCCATATATTATAAACAACTGTCTAGACAAGAGTTTACAACACTTATCTCATCCAAGGCTCTTATTTTTTAGGTTTTAGACTATCAAAGTAGAAGTATAATGGATTCTTTTGCTAAGAAGACAATGGCTCGGCTGAGCCAGGTAAGCATGCTATGCTGCTACTACTTAATAATTGCAGCTGAGTGAAAATACAGGTATTTAAATTACAGGAGAGCTGCAGCATTGAGCATGACTTTTCAGCCTAGGCATGATCTTTCATATTGCTGCTGGAGGTAAATTGATAGTGACTCATAGCATGGTGGTACTGAAAATCTGTTGGTTCAGGGCCTGTGGTCTTCTACAGGATGATCACATTACAATTTTAATGTTTCCTGTACATTTGGGTGTCTTTAATTCTGGAGTATGTGTTTTAGGAAGGCTTGAACTCTCCATATTTCAGAGTGTCTTGCTGCTGACACTGAGCATTAGGCAGTGTGAATGGCTCATTTCAAGTGATCTTGGTCTGTGGTAAAAAGAACAGGAACAAGTCCAGTACACACAGAACAACTGGCTTCTGTTTACTGAGTCAAAGCTGTAAAACCATAAAGGGAGCAAAAGCTGAAATCAAGGGAAATCAAAATAATGGAGTGGGAAGGGAAAAGGAGAATCAACATTTGAGGGTTCTTCTGTATGAAACAGACATCTGGGTTCCGGCAATGGGGGAAAGGCCTGAGTCATTCTTCCAAAGCTTTCCTTGATGCTAGAACCCCTTTATTTGAGTTTGGATTTGAGGTTCTTGGAGGGGAAGCAATTTTTTATCAGCAAGAATTCACCAAGACCTTCCCTCCCTCTCAACTTTCAGCCTGATTTATCAAAGCCAAAAAGTAGCCTGACATAATGATAAATATACTCTTAGACTACTAGCTGAAGCTAGGGTCCTCCCTCATAAGACGCAGGAAAAGCTTGCTTAAATGTTATTCTTAAAAAAAAAATGCTTTCAGTGTTCCTGGTGGGGACTTCCCACTCATTGAAAGCTACTGCTTCCTTGAAAAATCTTTGGTCTTTTAGAGCGTTTTAAAACAGATATTCTTAGGAAATGCTATTGTTTGGGGCATCTGGCTTGTAATCAGTCAGTCCTTTCAGAGCCTAACTCTTCTGTCATGACACCGACCCAGAGCATGCCTAGTGTGGTCCTGGAGAGCCATGTGCCTTATATGTCCATTGCAACTTGCAGGAGGTCAAGTAGGGGGAAGCCAAAGGATTTCTGCAAATGGTGGAGCCAAGCAGAAGGTCAGGGATGGCATTTTGTGGCCATGGGAAAGAGACAGCTCTTTCTCCTGGGTCGAGATGAGTCTCCGTCAGTGCCGAGTCTCAAAGGATCATGGGGCTTCCATGGCTGGCACCCAGTGTTCTTAATTTTGTGGTGAATACGAACCCTGAAAGCACATAATTTAATCCGCCTGAAGATAATTGTTGAAATAAATCATTCTCTTGTTTAAAGAATAAATCTTCAGCAAGTTTCAAGAGAGCCTACAGCACTGCTGATTTTAATCATTACATAGGGAAGTGTCTATACTGCTTAGTGTTTCCAAACCAGCAATGCTGCTATTAAAAATCCAGGCCTGGATTTAGAAGCTGTCACAATTCAAACAAAAGTTTTTGGGGGATTCACAGCTGAAAGAGAAGAGGCCTGGTGAGCAGAGACCCCACAGTTCTCCCCAGGTTTAACTAACCAGTAAGCCACACTGCCATTTGGTGCCTCAGTTTCCATGTCTGAACACAGGGTTCTGTGGCCAGAGCTCTGCAGCGCACTGCCATTCTGGACGGGAGAAATGCTTCAGCAGAGATGGGTATTTTTGGTTTTGGTGTTGATGGGCTGTTGCTGGAATATGGGTTGTGTATGACAGGAAATGTGCTGTGGTGTGTCAGACTGTACCACAGAAAGTGATTCCAGTCAGTGGTGGGTGATTTTTATCAGACTGCCCTGTGGTCATCCAGTGGGCTTCCCAGGGCTCTGCTGGGGAGTTTCTTGTTCAATAGCATGTCCTGCTTTGGTTGAAATTTTTCAGGGTTTAGCTGGTCCACAAGGGATTTTTTTGGGGTGTGAAAAGGATCAGTTTGGGTGAGATGCATTCTAGCAAAGTAGAAATTACACTGGTCAGCTGAGGTCTGGAGAGCCATGCTTCACTAAACCTCCCTGCCCTTCACTTGCGAGCTGCACTGTAACAGAGATGGTTCACTACCGAGGCAGGATGTGGGCTGTGATGACTAGTTAAGGTGTTCCATGACCAACCATGGGTGAGGTAGGGTTTGGATAGACTAGAGCTTCTTTTGAGGCTTGATTGTTCAATTAGCACTTGGCAATTCAGTTCCTCCTATGACAGCACTCTTGATACCCTGGCTGGTTAGTTAAAAAGCATTGTTCTGCTAATTTATGATCCTTATGTTAAGTTAAATACCAGAGGTATTGGGCCCTTTGTACAGAAACTATGAATCCGTGATGGACTGCAGGCAGGTTCCTGCTACTTACCCATTTTCTTCCTGGCCACTGGCTGAACACTAGAAGAAGTTGGTGATCTCGTTATTCTCCCGTGTTTTTGTTCATTTCTCCCTTTTCTTGGAGAGTACTTGGGGATCTTGTTTCTGGAGCTTTCTGGGAGGAAGGGACACTGCTCTGGTCTTTTCCACTACAAACAATCCCATTTCTCCCTGTCCTCCAAACTGGGAAGACTGTTCTACTGAAGCTGATCGTAGTGTTAAAAAATAAATTCATACAGCTTTTGGCACAGCACCATTTGAGAAATTCTAAGTGGTTGGGAATTAATTCACTGTGCCATTTAAGCTACTTTGAAGAAGAAGAGATCTAGCTACATTTTATTTTGGTTGTATTTTGTATGAAATGCGTGGAGTTATTGGAACCAGATATATTAGCTTTGTGCTAGGCTGATGTACACCAGTTAAAAATTTGTCCCCTGGCATATGGATTTGAAAGCTGAGGGTTTTCTCCATCACAGATGCCACCCTGCTCCCTCAATTCTAGGTATCCTGGCCCCCTGGTACGTTACTATGTCTAATAGATACGAAAACACTAGGTCCCAGGGCTATTTCAATCAAGTCATCCATTTTAAAGGTCTTAGGACTTGCTTTTGTCTGAAGCAAAATATTTCTCAGGTGTTATTAGAAGGGACCTTACTGTGGAGTAAATCAGGAATAACCTGAAGGATTTACAACATTGTTAAATATCATAGAATCATAAATAGTTTGGATTGGAAGGGACCATTAAAGGTCATCTAGTCCAACCAGCCCAACCAACCAAGCTGAAGGGACATCTTCAACTAGATCAGGTCGCTCAGAGCCCCGTCCAGCCTGACCTTGAATGTTTCCAGGGATGGGGCATCTACACCTCTCTGGGCAACCTGGGCCAGTGTTTCACCACCCTCATCGTAAAAAAAATTCTTCCTTGTATCTAGTCTAAATCTACCCTCTTTTAGTTTATATGCAGATGTGGGATATGTTTAGCTCCAGAAGTGGTGTGGGTGTAAACAGTATGTCATGAACCCTTCTATCATGTCTAAGTTACAATAATACACATAAATCATAGAAGTATTATATGCCATAAGCACAAGTTTTCATAGGCAATCATTCTTACAAATTTTCATTTGCAGAAAATCTTGGGAGCCATTGTCTGTGTTCAAAGTTGAAAAAAAGTAATCTACTTGCAGTATTTGTAAGTCAGCCTTGAAAGAATAAATTGTAAATGAAACAGCGCCAAAGCAGAAGTGTGATGTTTCCAGCTATCTTTAGAGGGAATTCTGTTCTACAACACATTTCAGGTGACAAAACACAAATATGATGCACAGTGCCAAATGGAAAGAAAGAATAGAATAGACACTCTGCTGCTGGGAATAAAAGAAAACTATAGTAACGTGATTATGGTAATGGTCAACAAGTCATAGTCTTGGGCTTTTGTTCACTGTAATTAACTTCTTGGAATGGCACAGTCGCTTTCTCTGTGCTCATCAGATGGCCCTGCTTTTGTGTCCACAGTCTGTTATTTCTCCTGCAGGGGCTGCAAGCCTCCAAGTGCATTACTAAATGAATTCATTGCTGGAACAAAGATTCGGTAGTACAATAGAGATTGATATCTTTTGTTGTCAGACATTCAATACCATATAGCAATCCAATTACTTAAGCTGTTTCTATCAGTCTTATTACGGCTCGCTATTGAGGCATGCTTTAAAGCTGGATAATTCTGTCTTGCAAGAATGTAGTGGAACAGATTAGAGCTTTAATGAGAGGGCTTTCTGTGGGCTAGGGCACTTCCATTGTATGTGTTGGGATTGAGGAATCATACCTAGGCAAAGGCCCGGAGTCATTGTTGCAAAGACTGATCAAAGGGAAGCCTGAAATCTGTACAATTGCTTGAAGAAATTTTATGGGTTATAAAAAAATAAAATAAAAACTGGCAAGGTTTCTATCTGTTATTGCCTACCTGATGAGAATCTGTGGTACACTGGGAAGAGGAAATTGCTTGTTGGAATTCAGACTGTGGAATGGATATCTCATTTCATGTTTGAACTTTTCCTCCACTGTGCTATAGGTCAAGTTCTGTACTTAGCTGTAGCATTTTAGGAATGCTGGCAGCATAAGTTCAACACAAGACTTATTCTGCATACAACTACCCTGGCTAGATGTTTGGAGAGGAAGGTTTCTAGTGCACAAACACATGCCAGGAAAGAAGGCTTTGATAATTGCAGGTAGTGGATGAAAGATTAGACTAGCAAGTCAGCCTTGCCGGCTTTGCATCCTTGCTCATGCTCTCGAGCAGGTGTAGATTGAGTCCCAATGACAGCAGAAAGCTGGAATCAGTAAGACCTCAAAACCAAGGCTGAAGTGTAGAAGTGGAAAACACCTAATTTTCTGTGAGGAAAAATATCAACAATATAAATATAAACAAATCTATTTACTTTGCAGATGTTTTGGGGGGAGTTTGTATAGGTAAAACCCACCTAAGTTTATTGTGGAAACTGGAGAGGTGCCAGACTAAGTTTGTATGTCCAGCAAGACAATTTGACTGCTTCTTGAGTGTATGATTTCTGCTGGACTTTTAAAACAAATAAAAGTCTCCAGCTCAGTTCTAGGCCTCAGCAGAAACATCTCTGCTTTGAGTCAACATAGTGTGAACAGAAGCACCTAGGAATTGCTAAGGTTGAAGTAAATTGGAAACAGATTAGAGTGCTTTTGTATGGAATATGTGCAGCTTGGTGTCATTTGTGAAAATAAGTATATCTAAACTTGTCTGAAATGCCACCTCTCTAGGTCGCTGTCCTTAAATAACTGAGGGTATGTTTTATTTTTTGGTAAGATAAATGCACCAAAGCAAACACTCGCTTGGTGTGAGTGGCAAAGCTATGTAATATCTGCAGGGCAACACTGAATTCCAACCATTTGAGGATACGGTCTATTTTTCCTAGATGCAAAGAAATGTGTGATTTATAATTTCATTATAATAAGCTTGATTTTCCATTTGTTATGGTTGTTTTACACTATCAACAGCTAAATATTTCCTCATCAGGGATGAAGTTATGAAGTATTACAATGCACACGTATTATCTGACTGTAATATTTTCAAAGTACTATTTAGAACAGCAATTATAAAGACATTTTGCAAAGGAAATTGTATTAGACTTAGGATAAAGATGTGGGGGTGTGAACTTAAGTCTGAGGAACACCAGAAAGTTTATCTATACATGTAGATTTCTTTTCAGTAAGTGTTTGTGTTCCTGTATATAGACGACAAACACTGCTTTTCTTCAGCAATAAAGATATGATCCAGTTCTGGGCAGAAGCTAAACTTTATTTTGTAGCCTCAGTTGCCTGATGTGGATTGAAGTTAATGTTTCATGAGGCAAAGGACAGCACCTGTTCATTCCAGGAACTTACTGCTAAGATATTTGTTTTGGGTCAGAGTTAAGGTGATTTTGTGCTGAATTATCAGTTTCTTTCTCACTCGGGAGTGTAAGGGGCAATCAAAGATTTCGGGTGGCCTGACCTTTATTCTGTTCATTGTTGACTTGTAACGAGTGATGCCTACAGTAACTGCTTTCTTGTAATTTATTTACTCTATTTAGGAATCAGGGGTTTGGACTTGGGATCTTCCAAGGGGAGCTTTTTATGTTCATTTTCATTTATTTTGTCTGAATACATTGAAACCTCCAGGCCAGATACTCAGCTGGTGTAAATCAGCTTAGTTCCATTGACGTCAGTGGAGCGGCGCCAGCGGCAGATCTGACCCACTTCTTTAATCTGATCACTTGTCCATCCCATTTATTTCAGATTACATCAGAGTGAGCAGAGCCTTACCTCTTTCACCATGAACTTGATATAGGTACAACCTTGCAAGTTTTGCCATGCAGATATTGCTTGGAGCCAAGGTGTCTGACAGACCCAGTTTTACTTAATATGAGACTGTGTGACGCATGAAATTCCAACTTGCTCATAATAAATTATGTTGAAGAGTCCCACAAAACATTAACCTAATACAGCATTTTATGTGGTCTAAATATCTGTTAACTAATTAGTAATATTCAATCAGTGTTCAGGATGCTCTATGCCGCTACAGCAAGCTGTGAGTCTTCAGAAACCTCAGCATCACAGCTGTCAAGGCTGTGTTGGTACCCAACTTAGACATTTCCAAGGGAATTGGGATTTAAGTTTGCAGTCAAACCTTGGGTCTGGCACCTCTAACTTGCTCCTTCATTTTTTCTTGGTTTTTACTGTGATTTGCCCTTGGGTCTGTTCCCTGCCATTGTCCTCTCAGATCAGTATTGGATGGTTAGACTAAGCATTATCTTCATATCGCACACTACTCTCCCAATGAATCTCTGTATTCGATCTCTTCGACTGCTTGAGTGAGCACATTTGAAGGTTCGGGGGTTTTTTTGTTGGGGGAGAATGGAGGTGCCAATACACAGCTGAAGAACTCATTTTTTTCCCTTAATCTGAACTGATGATGGAACTGACTTTTGGCTCTTCTGCTTATTCTCAATCATTTTACTCAAATATTCTAGTAGCTTCCAGGGACACTTTCCTAGGACTGCAAAATATAAATGCTTGGGCTCTCTGAGTTTTTTGTACTCAGAGAAGTTGCCTCTAAAACTTTACATCGAAGTCTTCATTTGTTTCTGTCCCATAACCTTGCAGTGAGCATACGATCTTAAGAAAAGCCAGGGACATGTCTTTACAACAGCAGATACTTTCTCTTGGTACTGCTACACAATATATCTATCTAGTTTATCTATCTCAATACTTAGTTTACATTTCCTTAGTACAGAGAAGAGTTTTGCTTTTTTGTTGGCTGTTTCCTTTGGTCATTACTAATATTGACAAGGTGGCACAAGTATTACTTTTTCTGGGATGGAACTGTCTTGCACATTTGTGTCCAACTTGAATGAAACAATCCATTTTCTCAGCAGTCAGTTGATCCTCTGCAGCATTATCTAATGTCCTACAATCTTTTCTGAGCCAGTCATGCAGTGGCCGTTGACTTTGTACTGGACTTTCTCCAGTACCTCCCTTCAAGAGTTTGCAGATGCCAAAATGATGAGAGCCATTGCAGTTCTGATATCTTTTTCCAAATGCCAGATGATGTCTTGGCTTCACTTATTCACAAACTATGTCTTGTTTTTGCGGACTCTGATATTTTTGCCACAGGTCTCTTTTTCTGTATGTTGTCTCGCATGTCTGTCAGAACTGTCCCTGCCCCCCAAGTTTCAGCTTGGGTAAAGTGGCTTCCTTTTCTTTGCAAATTCTAGTTGGGTTATTCTTAACTTTTTTAACAATATTTCTCTCTCTCTTCCCCCCCTTCATTGTAATATCAGCTTGACCCTCATACCAGTTTGTGTTTTCAACTATCAATTAGTAACAGAATATTTCCATCTTTGTTTTGGTACTGTTTCAGTATACCGCTCCTGTTCATTTAATAGTCTGCTCCCCTGCCTGAATTAACTAAGCTAGATAAATCATCTATGGCTTCAGAATCAGCCATTACCTGAAAGGAGACCATGTTCCTGTCGGCTAGGAAGGAAAGTTACTGCTTAAACTTCTCTTATCTCTACTCTGTCTTTCTGAAAGGCTTTGACTTTGGTGGGATTTTTAAATTCTTCTTTCCTCCACACAGAATATTGACTTTGTTCACTTTATTCCTATTATTTTACAGTTCTCAGAAGCTGCTCCAAATAAAGGGAGACAGTACTCTGCCTAACGAACAGCCTCCTTCACTCCTGATAGCAACATCACTTAATGCTGGAGCCTGTTTTGCTAATGAGAGTCTGACTGACAGATATCAGAACCTCTTGAAGGTACAGCTTCCATGAGCCTTAAACGTGCCATTTAGGCACTTGAACTCTGGGGTATGTGTACCCCTTATGGGGTATGGCCACTGGACTCCTTTTTCCTTTTTTCCTTAGAAACCAGAGTAGGTGACCCCTGCCTAACCCTGAAGAACCCAGAGTAGTAACTCTAATCTTCTGTCCTTCTATATCATTACTCTTTTCATTGCAGAAGAAACGTAAAGCCCCATTCATCTCCCTTACGTCTCTCTTCAACAAGCTTTTCTCTTCCCTGCACTCATGCAGTCTCCACTGTGTCCAGAGAAGCCAAGCTGGATGGCAGGTTTGCTTTTAGAGGTAGTCTCATTGCCTATGTGGAAGGGGAAATCCATTTTAACAAGAGCCCCCAAATGTATGGGTAAATTTCAGTGAGTGCACAGAAAGGAAGACAAAAAATCACAGTTGTGCAGGTCAGGTTCAAGGTGTTCTGTTCTTACAGAGGTCTGTACAATTGTTTGTGGAGTATATGCTTAGGGGCTTTGCTGGATGAGGGCCTTATTAAATTTGAGTAAACTAAATAAACCAAGCAAGCACAAAAATCAATTAATTTTTACAATATGCTTGAGAGAAAAGCAAGCAGGCAGCTTTTCTCTTACTTTTAAGAAAAAAATGAGGCTGAAAAATGAAGCAAGTAACTCGGCTCTTGGGAGCAAGTAGCAAAGCAGACCCAAAATTCAGAAGATTTTTGTTCTGGGCTTTGTCTACTCCACTGACATTTTACTTTTTAAATGTTTTTCATAGGATGTTGTGCTTATTTTATTCATTTCTCTGAGTACTTTCATAAACAGAAAGCAGTAGTTAGTTAGTGAAGTCAGTCCAAAGTTGGGACAATATTGAGTTCAAGAGGTACATCAGAAATTTAGTGAAGATGCAAATATATCTGCATTTTGTCAAAAGTTACTCTTTCATTTACCAAGGAAACATAACTAAATTAATGGATTTTAGATGAGAAGGAAATTCAAGACTATCTAATATGACCATATGTATTTTGCATGCCATAGAATTCCACTCAGTTATCTCTGCAAAACTATTTCCTGCCAGATAGTGGGCCAGATCGTACCTCTGCTAACTTTAACTACTTCACTTTCAAAGCAATAGCACTCTCCAAAGATGTAGTCTGACTTGGCTGTTGTAGGTTTATTGTATAAAGACCTAATGATTCCAAAGTCCAGGAAACCTGAAATGAGTGGTATATGTATGTACTCCTTTTGCAATCCCGCAATCCGAGAGATTGCTCAAGACAGGAATGAAAGGAGGCAAAGGAAAATCAATGTTTAACTTGGAAATACTTGTCAGTTAACAGGTCACAAGGAAGTGGATACCTTTAATACCTAAGATAGTCGAAGCAGGAATTTAATTTATACTTGATGTATACTTTTATTTGGGGGGGGGGGGTGGTGTATTTCAAAAACAAGTGAGCCCAAACAAAAAGTCCTCCTCAAAGTCCTTCTGAGCTTTGTTACCATTGCATTTCCTAAGTTTAGGAATATTCTCTAAATGTATTTGAACACTCTTTTTTTATAATAGAAGGCTGCCAAACCAGACTCTGACAACACTTAAACACATACTGAAATCCATCCTTCTTACGAACATATAATTGTGTGCATAAACACCTCTTCTGAATAGGGATGCTTTCCTGAACTGGAGATATAGCTTGTGTGTTTCAACTGTTTTAAGGGAGTTCTATTTTCTGGCATCTTGCTGCTTTTCTTCTTTTTTCCCTTCAGAAACACATCTGCTTTAATGTCCTGTTGGGTCTAAAAATATATTCCTTTACATTCTCACAAGCTCTTAATTTTCAAGACCTGGAATTTCTTATGCAAGGGAATATGCTGGAAATGTGTAAGAGCTCTGTGTACAACAAATAGGGTATCTACTTCACCCCCTAGTTCTGTATCTCAGGTCTTTGTCATACTGAAAAAGTGCAAACATCTTAATCCCTCTGAGGGAGAGTCTCTCGGGTATTTCCTTATTGATCAGTACTGTAAAGCGTTGATCTCTGTCTAAGAAGCACATCGATCTGTCTTGTCTAGAGCAGCTGAAAGGACTTTATGCATTGAATTTTCTCAGTACTGCTATAAAATAACACATCTTGGCAAGTGAAGCCAGCGTGTTAATGTATGGATTTTCTGCCTTGAGTGATTTTCTAGAATCAATAACTCATTAAAAAGAAAAAAAACCCCAATTCTCACAATTCATATCCATGCAAATAACAGACTGACTTCAGCAACAGTGTCCAACTGAGTTATAACACTTGGTTTGGAGGACGGTGAGGTGTTTGTTCAGATGCCCTGATTGCAGTTTCTTTTCTGCTTGGTCCTTCCTGAAAAACACTGTTTTAACAACATTATCCATTCATTAATTCTTAAGAGTAATGATCTGTTGGCAGAATGGTTAAACAGTTACTAAAAATAAGGTCTGCTGGTGAATCCTTTAAAATATGACTACATCCCCAACAAGTAACTCACTTTCAGCAAAGAATGCAAGTGTAAACCCTTTTCAAAATCACAATCTCTAGTAATCCTTTATGTGTAGTTTAATTCCTCAAAAGAAGGGTCACATAACTTAGGGAGGAAGCTTTCCAGCTCAAGTGTGTAAAGCATTGCAGCCTTTAATTTATTGACTGAATTGATCTGACTTTTAAAGGACTCCCCAACTTGGCATCAGTATTCTGTTTATGTCACATGCAATGAATCTGTCCTTCTTCCCTGTGCATAAGTTCTTAATAGCCGTTAACTTAAGAGGACAGGCCTTGCTGGATCCATTAGTATTGTACTTCAATGTACATTTGGATTAAAGCTTTCTTTTTCCTCTGATCAGTTCTCAAGTTGCTGCACTACCTGCTCTATTTGACTTTCTTAGCGGCTTGGAAACCGTGTCAGATGTTTTTCAGAGCGTTAGTTCTTTTTTCAGGGTGATTTTTCTTGCACCTAGACATACTAATTTAAAATTTTTTTTTCAAGTGCAGCAACAGGATTTAGAATGCTCCACGGGATGCTGAAGTCAGCCACTTTCACAAAACTTTTCCATATGATGCATGTCAGCAGCACAGCTTCAAGGAGTGTCTTCTCATTTTGGTTTCCACTTAGCATGAGTTTAACAGGTGTCTCAGTACGCCTCTGGCAGTAGTAGTCTATGTGATCTGGGAATAAAAAGAGAAGGCAGGAGCAGGGAGGAAAGGAAGGTAACTGGGAGTTGGAAGATGCACTGGTTCCAAAGGACACACTCCAGCAAAGGGTGGCAAAAGAATAAAATGAGGTAGATTTTAACTTTACTGTGAGAAAGAGCAAACCTTGCATGTCAGCAAGGACTCATATGGTTTAATAAATTACTGGAAGGTTAGGAGAATGGGACATGCCCTCTCTAGAGGGTCTCAGAAAGGTCTGAGGGAATCCTGAGCCCAGTAATACATTTCTCGATCTCAAATGAAAAATGCAGCCAGTAGTATGGCCAAGCATTCTTGAACGATGGCTTCCTAGCCCTTTGAGGCCAAGGGAAGAACTGACAGAGCAGAAAAAGCAGAAGGGATTAAAATCAGAAAGTATCCTGTTCATTCTGTGAAAAAATATAAGGAGCTGTTCCAGGAGCAGCAGAAGCTCAGTTTCCTATGGAACCATATCCTCTGTCTCCCGTGCACCTTCTAAGGACCTTCATGAGACCCCCAGATCCTTCCCAGATCATGACCAGAAGGGCAAAAGGCAGCTTCTGCTGCATCTGCCATGGAGCTACGCATGTACTCATTCAAAGGCTAGAAATAAGCTGATTTGTACTGATTGGACAAGTACCCATTGATCCCACACCTTTAAGATTTCCCTCAGCTGGGGGCACTAATTTAGGTCTCTTTCCTCTGTGCAATGACAAGACCTGTAGGAACATAATTATCTCCAAGTCTTTTGCTTCTCCCCTGACAACTTGCATTGAAATGTGCCAGAGGGTTTGAAAGTTATTAGGGGGTGACATGAACAAACAGACGGCATGACTGCATAAGCCTCATTTCCTTAGGAAATTAAGTGGAAATGTTTGTATAGTTTATATGCAACACAATATGGTTTGTGTCTGTCATATTACATTGAAGGTTGTTGTTGTAATTATATGTTCCATTGTTGTGCTTCATCTAATCCAAAGTTTCTAAAAATACTGCTTTGGACCTTTGTGATTTGTTTTCATGCATCTCATAGGAACCTTGGGCTGGAAGGGGCGTCCTGGGTCATTGTGTCCAGGCTCCTGCCGAGGTATATGAACTGTAAAAGTTGAAAGAGAAAAGTACTGTATAATGAAATTCTGGTTGGTACAGTGGGAAAGTTAATGAGACAAATGAAACCTTCCGTGTGGCCTTTACCAAGCTGGAAGTCACAGCATGGCGCAGTCCCCTTGCAAATCTTGGGTCATTAGCTTATCTTCTGTAGCAACTGCAAAGGTGAATGTCAGAGGATGAATGAATTTTTCCCTTTAGAGACAGGAGTATTCACATTTTCTTCAGAAAATCCTGGGGAAAAGATTGCCAGATTTTTTCATGTGTAAAAGGAGTTTTAAAATGTTAAACAAGTTTACATGGGGGAGATTATTTGATGTAGGGAGATGAGAGACATCCCTTAGCTTTTAGATGTGCTTGAATGACAGTAGGGCATGTTCAGCATTCTGTAGGATTTTTCTAAACAGAACAAGAACTCAGAAGTCTCTCCATGGAATAAGACAACAGGTAAAAGAAGGTTGGCAGTTTCTTATATGCAGGGAGCATGGGAACGATAGTATCAGGTCATTTCTGAAGATGTATTATAATGCTAGAAAGAGAACCTGATGATATAAAATTAAAAACCTTAAATGCCTGTGTTTCAAAATTTGTGCTGTTTTCCTTAAGACTTCAGCTGTGCCCTGATTGTCAGTATTAAATGTGCTCCTTTAGTATATGTAGATACTTGCAGATTGTTAAGGACACTTCTAGAATCTTTATATTCCAGAATATCTAAATCGTTTCAAATCTTGGTGATGAAATGCCCTCTATATAGAGTTATAAAAGATGCAGCTGTTCAGAAGAAGGTACAGCCTGATAGAAGGAGTAGAAGGACAATAGTTTATTTGACAGCTTCCAGAAAATAAACAGAAAACAAACCAACACTTTGGAAAATCTCAGTTTTGCAATATTTAAACTGTGTTCAAAATAGAAAGATCCTTTTCAAATTATTTCCAGTCATTTTCCATTTTGAAAGTAGAGTCAATACATAATTAAAGCATCCACATTTTAAATGTGTTGTACGGAGTAGCTTTAGCATGAACTGGGAAGGCTACTGACTGACTTCAGTGCTGCCTTTCGCTTGATGTGCCTGTGTTGCAATTTTACACCTCTTTGCCCTTACATCAGAGTTTGATCCAGCAAGACAGGGAGTACTTCAGGCTCATCTAACAAAACACTTGAGGTTGGGAGTAGTTTTAAGCATTTGAACAGACTCTTTGACTTTGGTTTCACTGTTTGTATCCTAGAATATGAAGTGTATGCTTAAATACTTCATTGGTTTGTCCTGTGCTCCAAACCTGAGCTCTGAGCACAGGCAGGACTGATGGTGATAAGCTGAGCTCCATCAGCCTCGTGCTGTGTTCACATACACCCAGAACTGAAGCATGCAGTGAACTACATTCTGTGGGCAGTCTGTGAAACCACATACACCCAGAACTGAAGAGTGCAGTGAACTACATTCTGTGGGCAGTCTGTGAAATCATAATAAGAAAGGCGGAAGTTGCAGCTTTATTTCAGAAAAGCCCATTTGCTATAAAAAATTACATGCTTTAGTAGAATTAGGCAGTTTTAAAAAGTCATTCCAGGGTCTGAATCATTAAACTTTGGACCTTTAAAGGTATTTAACTGTTAAACTCCTGACTGCATGAAAACCTATTTCTGGAATGTTGTAGTTACTTTTGTTTTAAGGTGTTCGGAATGAACCTGGTCTTTTAAACACTATGGTAATGCTTTCAGTATGTTAATTTTTAACAAAGAGGTTTTCTTCATGAAAAGCACATTTTCTGCCCAACAGAATTTGATAGTGTTTTCCATTAAAACTTTGAAGACTGCTAAATTTGACATTGCTGGTAAGTTTGCTCAGTCAGACTCAGCCTTTAGAAAAAAGTCTTCTAACTGGAGTGGGGGGAAGTTTAATAAAAATCTGTCACCCAGTGGAGGGAATCAGACTGCTTTCCATTACCGGGCTGCCCTTCATCGCTCTCTGTTGCGATGGCTTTAAGCAGGTGTGACTCATTTGTATGACTCTTTGGCTCTCATGCTGCTTTGGGAAACCAGTGCACCAGCTGGCTTTGGGCTTAGTGGTCTACCATAAGTCTCCCCATTTCTAAGCCCACCTTATCCTTTACTCATCTAATCTTACATCTAATCTTAAATTGCAAATGTTATACCGTGGGCAGCATCCAGTGACTGATGACCCCAGCCTCTCTCTGCTCCTCTTTGTCCAGCCACCAGCAGCTAAATCCCTTTCCCCAGGTGCCTATGCAGTACCACGGCTTTGTCATCAAAGCTGAGCAGGCGTGTTGAGGTTTTTCCCCCAGTTTTATCTGGGTAAGTACATTATCTCCCATACTTCTGCCGGATCAAGCTCAATGTTGCCTTTGTATAAACTATGGCCCAGTCTGGCTTGCTTTGTTCACCTCACTGATGAATTGAGTTGACTTGGGTGGAACGAGGAAAAAGACTGATGCCAGTTGGCCAAATCCTGTTTTCGGTTACCATTACATAAACTACACTGACTCTACTGGAGTCAATAGAGAAAACCCAGAATGAATAGATTATATTGACTTCTGTGGTAAGTGCAGAAGCAATTAAAAATTCTTTTTATCATTAGGTATCACAATGCCCTGTAAAAGCACTTACATTATGCGTCATCAGCTTTTGAGGAAACAGAGTCCCAGAAGTATGCCCATGGTCCCAGAGCATGTCAGAGCTACAGTTGAAAATTCTTGTTTCCCTACCAGGTGCCTTTACCTACTGGATTCTGTTGCTTTTTGAGGGAAATACTTGCATAAAGAAGGAACTGAAAAAGTAGTTGTGTATATACCTCACAATCAGAGCGGGGGAAATTCCTGTTGAAGTTTTGTCTCCTGCGTTTAAGACACTTAATTATAAACAGCAAGACCGAATCACCTTGAGTATTATCTTTATGTTATGTAGGGACAATAATTGACAGCCCTATCCCCCAAACAGTGTTAAATATAGGCAATGCATTGAGGGAAAAAAGTATATTTGCTTGAAGTTCATTACTGTATTTACGATACTGCTTTCCCATGCTTATTTTAGGGTCATTTGGGAAAAAGCTTTAACAAAAAAAAAAAAAAAAAAAAAAGAATGCATTGCTATTCTGGGAGTTAGATTGTCACTTAATAAATATATTTCTGATAATAAAAATCAGTGTAATTTTTCTTGCAGGGACTTATTCGGAAGAAAGTTAATAAAAGCTTCATGGAAAAACTAGCATCACAGCTATTTTTTATTGTTTGAAATTCCTACAGGAAAGTTAGCTGAATGCAAAAAGTATCAAGAAACAGAGAAACATTCTACGGTCATTAAAACCCAAAGGTAAGATTCTCTTAGTAAAGATACTATTAAGCGATGTAGCTTTGATGAACCTTTTAAATATCTTTTAAGAACAAAGACTTAACTGGCCCTGCTGATGGGAAAGTCATAATGTGGCTTTTTTCCTGATCACTTTCTATTCTTTGTATGCGTGACAGATGTCAATGAAGTTGAAAAGTGTCCATTTCCCAGCAGGGTGCTGGCTGTTCCCCAAAATGCCTGGGCAGTTTATAGAGGCCCTAATATCTCCTGATTGTGACTGAAGGATTTGTAGAGAAAGCATCCTGCAGGGTAGAGGCCTGCTGCCTTTGAATACAGGGCAGCCAGCAGCTCTACAGGCCTCAGCAAGAGATGCCACTGTACCATCAGGAAACTTTGATTTATTATCTGAGAAATTCACCATCCATCTGCATGAAGAGGTCACAGAAGCAACTTTCCTAATGTGAATCTGAGACCCCCATTATTTCCCACTTATTGCTACAAGCATGAAAAATTGTTCCAACTGAGAAAGCTGGACTTTTAGGACTTGTTGCCTTGGCTGAATTGATAGGAATATTTAGGAGCAATGCATAGTGGGTTTTTTGAACCTATAAACTCCAACAATTTTCACAGGTTTTTGCTAATTAATGCCACCACTGTGGAAATAGAAGCAGTTCTGCAAACAAGCTGCGACAAATGGGATTTTTATTGCCAAAGGAAAAGCCTAGGGAATAATTAGCAGGTCCGTAGAGATCTCTTGATTACAGACATCTGCATTGGTAATGTCCAGACCAAAAGATCGCCGAGGGAAATGTTTAGGGATTTTCACCTAAGGGCACATTTATGTTGTCAGCTACACCCTTCAAACTGCAGTTGGACAAATGTGGGAAAATATTTTGTGAAACGTTAGACCAATGAACCTGATGTTGACTAATCCGGACTAGGGAAACTGGCTTTGCTTTCCAAAGTACTGTCCAGCAGCCAAGACTTGCAGATGTAATATTTTGATCTCTCATTAAACTTGATTTCACAGATATATTTCTCAGTGCTGCATTTGAGTAGCTATGTGTTGCCTAAGACGCTTTTGCAGTTATCGCTACTTTTTTGAATAGGATGAAGAGGAAACAAGACTGATTATTAAAAAACCACATGACTCCTTGAACATGAAGCACTGAAAAAAGAATTTATGTCAACATAGGATTTATTGGTGCAGGTTGAAGAGTAACTTGATTTGGGATATTCCTGCTCTTGCCAAAGTGATTCACAATATAAATCATGGATCTACTTATAGAAGCTGTCAAGGTTTTGTCTTTTTTTAAACAGCATGCTTTTAAAATGCATAATAAAATATTAATTTCAGGCCTTTGAAGCAGAATTTTAAGCTAAGGGTTTTTAAAAAGCACCACTATGTTCATTTGTATAGCATTACAGTGCAGTTGCCCCAGTCCTAGACTGGTTCCTTTTGCGTTAAATGCCATCTAAATCCCAAACAAAACTCATTCCTTTCCTGAAGAACTTATAGTATAAAGATTTGGTTGCTTTTACCAATTGTGTCTGGATATAAAATTTAAAATAGATTTCTTTTATAATGTCTTTGATTTTAAAATATCTGTGACACAATGTAGGTCTGTCTTGCTTAGAATCTCTCTGTGACGGGCTCTTCACTCCCACAAGCCTTGCAGCAGAAAATGCCCTTAAATTTGTATTTAAACCCATCCTTCTCCAGGAAAACCATTAAGCAAATGATTAATTTTGAGATACATTTTAGTCCCAATGGCATCATTTATCCTACTCACTGGCCAGATAGTCACTTACAACAAAGTTAAGTACTGACCAGACCTAATTCTGAATCCAGGCTGCCCTTCAAGATGTCACAAGAAGCAAGACTAATTCTGGCTTTTAAGCCACCACGCACACGGTACACACCTAGAGCTGCATCCAGTAATGCACCAACTTATGAGGCAAGGGCTAATGACCAGCATCAGGCTGTTGGCTCCTGAAGTCCTCAATCAACAGGATATGTCAAGTGCTGGCACTTGGAGGGGGTAGATTTGAACTACCAATTGTGCCCAGGAATAAACATTTCTTTTCCCATACCTTTCTTCAGAGTATAAAATCAGGTCAGATATTTCCAAAGATCTCTCTTTGCTTGGCTTTTCTGGTCTCTCTGTGATGAGGGGTGGGGGTGGAAGGAATGAAGGGTTAGGAAAGATGAAGGATTCAGAATTGCTGAGGATACTTTTGTTCTCAAGTAACCAGAACCTGTATGACAAGTACATATATATATTCATAGGCACCGAGTACTAGAAACCATGCTTTTCTACTGTCTGACCCAGGATATTTATGGAGATACGAAGTAACCTCAAAATGAGGCTTTAGTAACCTTATTCTGACTCCTTATAAAGTCTTTCCAGAAGTCCTCAGAGATGTCTAAGATCACATATGTCTTATTGTCACTGCCTTGGACAGATGGGAAAGTCCCCAGAGAAATTGCTTCAGAGTGGTGTTTACTGGTCAGGATGTGGGCTGCAATAACGCTGGTTTTGTGGAACATGTGCACTTTTTTTTTGGGTGCAGGTGAAAGGACACTAGAGCTTACAGTGTCCTGCAGACAGGACTTTCATTTATTACTGGGTAGTCTTTCAAACTATAGGCTATTTACAAGTATGATTTTGAGCTCAAACTTGGTGGATTTTTCAGCTTTATTCAAGGAAATGGTTAAAGATATGAGTGTGTGGCATGTATAGCTGCTGTTCAGAAATATGATATGAATTCCCGTAAATAAGGTATTTAAATATAAACGTGTTTGACTGTTTTCTAATGAGCCTTGTTCACAGGCCCTGCAGGGTTAATTAGGTTCCTAGATCTTATCTTTACGCTATTACACGAAAGGCAAAAACCTCTACAGGAACTGAATCCACTCAGAAAGAGCAAATAAACTTGCTCTAAATGATCACAAACTGACCAAGTTTTTCTGCTTCAGCTCCCTGTATGCCTTCAGGCAACTGGGATTTAAAAGCACTGAGATTACAGGACCATAAAAATACACATTTACATTTACATGTGGTCACATGCAAAATTTAAGATTTCGAGAAAGCCACAAAAGGAATGTTTAACATAAGTAGCCAGGCACAAGCTGAATTAATGACACAGCAGCCCCAGCAGAAACACAAGAAAAACATGTAAACCTTCATCTATTATTAGTTGCTGTAGCCCACACCCCAGAGCACAAGGACGCATGGTCATTAAAGTCTGTTCTTTTCCACTAGATCTTTTAGCTGCCATATGAATGGGAGCTGGGCAAGTGCTGAAGTGTACTGAATTCACATGTGAGGGTCCTTATTTTGAATTTTGTTTCTTTGTTGGATGATTAAATCACTAATAATACTAAAAGGGCAGGCAGAACCCTCTCCTGACTGCTGATCACGTGGGGAGATTCTGCAGGAGGACTCTCCGACCTGTCAGACACCCTGGCCACATCTGGAGAGCTGGCAGAAGGCTGCAGACGGTGCTCTCAGGACGTGCATCGCCTCCTTGTAGCACTGATGTGAAGGATTTGCATTCCTGCAGGCCCTGGCAGTCAAGCAGACCTTTTGCACCAAGCCTTGCACATCTGCTACAGGCAATCCCTTCCCTTAAAAGTCACGCATTGTAATGTAACGCAGACACACTTCTTATGGAAAGCTTCAGTAGCAGACTGTCTTTTTTCACATGCATACTGGCTTTCGGGTCTGACATGATGCAAATGCAGCACAAGTAAATGCTAGATGTGAAAAGAAACAAGTTTTCTTTTTAATATTTTTTTTCTTGCCTTGACTCTGTTGTCTTGGTAGGGAATAGGTGTTTTGTCACAGGAGTGTCCTGTAAGGGAATATGCACTAGAATGGTTCATTTTCAGCAAATCTGAGTTCTGGTTGTGTAATTATAGATCTGCTCACATGCACATGCACAAAAAGAGAGTGGAGGAGTTCCCAGGGGAAAAGTAATGAAGTCTGTTTGTCTTGCGAAAGCTATGTTGTATTATAATACAGCAAATGATAGAACCAGAATTTCTCATGCAGGACATTCTTCAGTAATTAATTTCAACTGACAGATGAGTTTCAGAAACCAGTTGTCCAGCTGCAAATTTTTTCCCCACAGAAGTATGTTTGTTTACTTCCTTTGCATATTGCAAACTACTCACCACCTTAGACAGGGGCTGATCCTCAGCTGGTCTAGCTCAGCACAGTAATGGAGTTCAATAGTGGTGCTACTTTATACCAGCCCTGTATTTAGAATGCTAATTGGTTAACCTTGCGGAGTGGAACGTATTGTATTATCTATATCGCAGTGGTAGGAGCTGAAGCTATGGAGAAGGATCCTACCACAGTAGACACTGCATAAGCCAAGGGTAAAAAGGACACTCTTTTACGCATGCACTTATTATTTTGCACCTAATTAGACTCACGGAAACCTGTGGGACTACTGATGTGCTGAAAGTTAAGCATATGCAGAAATCCTTACAGGATGGGGGAGTAAAGCCGTGGACTGTAAGACTGAGAAAAGAAGAAAAATCAGAAGGTCATGTTATTTTATCTCTCACTGGAGTTTTTTCCTAGGATTTGTTATGATTTACTGTCATTACATATTATGTAAACAGTCACTGTTTCCATGAAGTGGGAGGTCCTGTTAATCTTCTGAGCAGCTATTCAGCATTGTTTGTGAGTTTAACTAGAAATGTACATCCTTAGCGTAATGGAATGATCAAGAATCTGTATACCCTATAGCCTCAGGTTATAGCTCTGACCCTATTACATGTGTAGGTGGGGTCTCCCTACTAAGTCAGTAAAGCCAGGAGAAAGAAGTCAGACATTTCCATGCTTCCTGCTGTTGTTTCCTCTGTAGTGGATGCTCTTGACTCATCCAGATTAGCAACTGCCTGGCCTCAGGGCCCATGAAAATACTCTGGAAGGATACTTTCTTTTTGAGCTTTACGAACTGACTGAATGGCAGGTGTTTTAAAAAATAGTAAATAGAGAATGAAGCCTCCCTTTTTGCCCTGCTTCCTTTTAAATCCTTTACAAAACTGCACCTTTAATTCATCCCCTCCCATCAGAGCCTGTATTACTTAGTCATACAGGCTGTCCACACTTTCTTCAACAGCAAAGGCAAACCAATTCTAGCAAATACATTGCTTATAATTTTGTGTACGCACTGTTAGCTTTTTCAGGGCCTAGTTTCTGCTTAAAAGCAAAATAAGTATAAAGAGCTATTCTTATGTCTCCAAACTGTCCTGCCAGCATATATGGTACTGAATACTCTGGAGATGCTATTTCCTTTCCAGCTGGATGTAGATTTTCTATGGTAATACTGAACCACTTTACCATAATACAATCCTCCCCTCAATTTACTGAGGGCTATCTGACATTTCTAGTACAATCTGAGACACCTGACAGTGATACCTTTTGGGGATGTCACAAAGGCAGTAGAGTTTGTCAAAGCAAAAGAATTTTTATTTTTAAATGGGAAGTTGAAAATAACAAGCACGTTGCATAAACCCTATCTGCTACCTAGAGTTGACATTTACAAGGACATACTTCCGTAGTTTACTCAGTTTTGCGAGTCTCCATTAGCCTGGAAAAGCTCAGCTGAAACCAAATGCTACATCATATACAAAATTACTGATTTAGACACAAAGAATACTATATGTAATTTCCTCTTGATGAAAAGCCCTGCCTTTTCAGGTTTGTTCCCTCACCTATGCCCATAGTCTCACTGACATCAGTGGGAGACTTCTTAGGGTGTCTGAGAGTAATTTATTACTTCCTCTTTCCAGGAGTGATTCCTTCAGTGCTGCCATTCCAGTGGAGGTTGCGGTAGGATCTCCTTCCGTACATGTTGCTGCGCTGGAGCAGATCCTCTGGCCGTGTTTCTTGTCATTAGGAGTTGCCCCAGCTAGATGTCTGTGACGAGGTGGTAAGAAATCCACAACAGTCCTCTGCTCACGCACTTAGCTGCCAAACATGCACATTTCACTGTTTTTTTGAAAACGCTTTCCTGTTGTGGAAATGTGATACGCCTGACTAGGTAGGTCAACAGCTGTGTGATTGTCCATCTGCTGGTCTACCAGATTAAATATTAGCCTTTATGTCTCCTTTAAAGCAATGAATTTTCTCCAAATACGGTTCTCAAAGAAGAACATTTCTTCCTCCTCTTCTTCTGCACCAGATATACTGTCAGACAGATGGTACAGACGGGCAGGATGGGAATTTAAGCACACAACAGTCAAAAAGTAGAACCTATTATTTGGGTTGATTTTTTAATGTAATTGCTCTTCACTGGTAAATGAAACAAAGTGCACAATTACAGCGAGATGACTACACCATGTTAGTGAGGGAATCCTGTGTGCGTGAAGGTGTTTTGGCTGTTAGCTGGTGAAATCTGCCCAGGAGACAAATACTTTACAGAGAACTTCTTCCATGAGAAAGCTTTCAGCTTCTTAGGGCTTTTGTTGGTACTTCTGCTCTACACTGACCAGATACATTTGTTTGTAGATGTTGCTAGAATTTTTAGTTTCTATAGATAGGTAAGTTTGAGCTGAGTGTGGGTACTTTTCCAGCTGACATAGAGAGAAATATTTGAAATAGATTTAAGAAGTAGACACAGTCATTCTTCATTTGTTTCTTTAGGGTTTCATTTTCCTCATGCAAGTTATTCGTAACTCCCACTGAAGCCAATAAATTCCTAGTCCTTCGTGGCAGGAAAGGCACTGAAGTCAATGGGAATTATTTGTATCTTGCACTGGGGGAATAAGCCTCCTGGGAAACTGTGAATCTCCTCTTTGCCGTAAGCAATCCATTACTGCACTGTCAGTAGTAAATCATTCCAGGATTTGTAGGAATCCCTATTATTATTTAAGTGTACCTATGCTTTCATTCTCACTCCTTTCTAATATAAAAATGACTGATGTGAGTTATGAAATTACGTTAATACATAGATTTCTGCTGATGCTTGGTTTATGGCTTATCCTTCATTGCCTGTATTATAGCACTTGTTGCCGTGATAGTCAGTGTTATGTCCAGGCCTGCTGCAGATCTCCTCTCCTCAGAATTTCACCCATTGCTCGTGAGAATTTCAACTTCTGGATAAATAAATATTTTGGGTCAGGTCTTCAAAACACAGAAGTCCTTATTCTCATGTTATTTTTGGAACGTGCCCATGTCTTAGTGGAACTCTCATACCACAATAGCTGATGGAAGAAATAGAGAAATGTAACTTCATGTCTTAGCTTTGAGGGTCAAAGGGGAGGGGAGGAGATGGGAGAAGATGGGAAAAGGAGTCGAGAGATCCAGTGACTGAGCTTTCCCTGCAGAGGAATAAAAAGGGTTTAGCAGTGACAGTAAGTAGAACAAGCACAGTGTCAAATGCATGCATCTTCCAAAGAGAGCTAAAATTCATATCAGGCTGAAACAAACTTGTGTAGCAGCTCGAGGGGGGAGCTGCAACAAGCTGAGCTCCCCCCATCCTGTCCCTCTTGGCCTTTTGTTCTGGGAACAGATGTCCCTTCTCCCCCAACTGCCTTCTAGTTTCAGAATGAAGAACTTGGGCTATGAACTTTTAATTCATGATTGCCTTCGTAGGCTTCTCTCTTCCTAGGCTGTGAGAGTAACTTCATTGCTATTCTTCTAATTATCAGTCTCTTCCTGTATTGCCTGTGTGAAAAAGAAAAGACTGGGCTTTGCTGACTTGTTGGGCCTATGTCGGACAATCCCCACTGCCCAGATATTTAACCCTTTCCAATTTCCAGCAGCACACAAGCAGAAGAGGTTTCTAGAGTGCAATACGTCCTGCCTTCAGACTAATAAATTACGTGGTACTTTACAGACAGAAACAGTTTGAAGCCATCTTTAAATACCAGAATTGAAATTAATCTGGAAAAAAAAAATGAAAGCAGAGAAAACCTTTGGGATAAAGTGCTTAGCTTTTCATGCCATCAAGAGAGATAAGTTTTTGTTAAATATATTCATTTTAACAGGTGGTTTTGACAGTGCCAACAATCTTTTCCACACTCATGTTAGTGAACTATGTCTCATGTCACAACATTCTTCATTCTCTTCCAGGCCTCTTAAAACAGAAGGTAAAGACTAACTGATCAAACACCCAGAACGGGCTTCTGGGGTTTGGAAAAAATCATGAATGGGAAAAATCATGCGTGATTGGTGGGCAAGTGGAGGGTGTCTGTATAGAACTGTGGTCACTGTGGGCTCAGGTTTGGCACTTTTGCCAATGGGTGACTCAGATAAGTCCTAGTGGAGAGAGCACCACAAGTTTGTAATCACAGAGGGGCCAGGCTGTTCAAGGTAGAGGTCCTTCTGGCTAATCAGCAGAGCTTCACAGAATATTAATGAAGGTATGTAGAAAGATTTGAATAAGAGGAATCCTCGAAAACCTTCTGGTTGTATATGCAGACAATTAGGGAAACATTGCCAGTTGATTTTTTTGGCAACTGAATAAAAAAAAAATTATAAAACAGAGCCAGGTTTCGGTCGCATAGTAAGCTTATGGTTTATAAAGAGCGCCTACAGTTATAAAACACCCTGCAATGGCTTTAATCATGTGATTTATACACCATTAATTCTTTAAAAAATACGAAACAAGAGTCAGACATATGATCAAATCCTTATGCGATATAAACAGCCATAAGCTGATTGACTTCCTATTGAAGAGTATTCACTGGAGTTCTTTGCCTCTCTTATCCTCCAAACAGCAAGAACCCACGTGATTAAATACTACAGTTCATAGAACAGTGAGGTCCTGCACATGGGTCCTGGCAATCCCAAGCACAAATACAGGCTGGGCAGAGAATGAATTGAGAGCAGCCCTGCGGAGAAGGACTTGGGGGTGTTGGTTGATCAGAAGCTCAACATGACCCGGCAATGTGCGCTCACAGCCCAGAAGGCCAACTGTATTCGGGGCTGCATCAAAAGCAGCGTGGCCAGGAGGTCGAGGGAGGTGATTCTGCCCCTCTGCTCCACTCTGGTGAGACCCCACCTGGAGTACTGCATCCAGCTCTGGGGCCCCCAACATAAGAAGGACATGGACTTGTTGGGGCGAGTCCAGAGGAGGGCCACAAAGATGATCAGAGGGCTGGAGCACCTCTCCTATGAAGACAGGCTGAGAGAGTTGGGGTTGTTCAGCCTGGAGAAGAGAAGGCTCTGGAAAGACCTAATGGCAGCCTTTCAGTACCTGAAGGGGGCCTGCAAGAAAGCTCGAGAGGGAATTTTTACAAGGGCATGTAGTGATAGGTCAAGGGGTGATGGCTTTAAACTGAAAGAGGGTAGATTTAGATTAGATCTAAGGAAGAAATTCTTCACTGTGCAGGTGGTGAGGCACTGGAACAGGCTGCCTAGAGAAGTTGTGGATGCCCCATCCCCGGAAGTGTTCAAGGTCAGCTTGGATAGGGTTTTGAGCCATCTGGTCTAGTGGAAGTTGTCCCTACCTATGGCAGGGGGGTTGCAACTAGATGGTCTTTAAGGTCCCTTCCAACCCAAACCATACTATGATTCTACATGTTTTGTGCAATTACTATTATTTTGAAAGACAGCTTTTCAAATGCTTGCAGTACGGGATTGTAGCAGTGTGAAATCTGGCAGTGCCCTAGTGATTTGACACTTGTTGCTTCCACTCTGTTATCTTCTGTGAAACACTAACTTGTTCATGGGGAGACTGTAGAATATTGATCAGAGCATAGAATCATTAACACAAAGTAGTTTTCCACATCCTGCCACACAGCTGCTTGTGCAGTTGATGTTCAACTTCGGCAGTGTAGCATTCGGGATGTAGAAGTCTGTTTTAATCAAATATTACAAAACAAGGTCCAAAGCCCCAGCTCCTCCAAATGCCCTGGCGTTTGCTAATTTCTGTTCAGCTGCATTGATTTTTGACTCTCTGAAGAACCTTGTCGCTGAAACTTATAAATTGAGATAAATACTATGTCTTACTACAGAGCTTTCCAGTGATCAGTTGGAAGTCTGAGGTCCCCTGGCTCCATCTGGGTAATAAACTGCAGATGCTGGATGCCTCTCCACCTGATGAGCTGTCAATGTGCTGGATAGATGAGCTGTCAGGAGACTAAAGTGGTTTCAGGTTGAAACATTTCTTGATATTTTTCCTTCATGGAAAAAAAAAGAAGTAAAAACGATGCTGTGGAATGTCTTGATTTCACCAAATCAGCATTTTTTCCAACCTGTATTGGTTCTAAGAGATGTCAGAAGCCCCGCGAGTTCAGCTGAATTTTAGAACACTGCTACTGTACTTTCTTTTGAGTGAGGAGGGTTTTGGGGCTCGGTGGCTAGAGATCGCTTGGTTGCATTGCACAGACAGCGTGGTTCAGCGGTGAGTCATGAGGCAGCAAGGAAATAGGGGGAGAGTTCAGTGGGTAGGGTAAAGGCCTTGAAAATGGAAAAGTTAGTGCTAGCAGGGACTCATTTCAGGATCCCTGAAACACTTGGCACTGCAGGATTTTAATGTATATGGTTACGAGGTGGGTGTTACATGGAAATCAACGAATAAAGTGGTTGGTTTAAGTACAGAATACTAACGTAACAGACAGTGTATATGGTTTTTGGAGTTTCCATTAAGGGACTGATAGTGAAAAATGTAGCACAGATTAGTCATTGCACTAGAGATAATAATTGCAAACACTTTGCTCTACTTTGATTTCTATCTGCTGCTGTCTTGATCGTAGTTAGGAAGCATTCATTTGAAGAACCCTAAGTAGGTGGAACTGGATCCTGCCTCTCTAGAAGGCAATGGGAGCTATGCTGTTTATTTCATTAAGAGTTAGACTGGGCCTGTAGGGATAGAAAGTTTAATTACTACTAAAATGGAACGGATCCAGCCCACAGATTCTTTCCTCAGCTTTGAAAATCTCTCCGGTAGAGGCAAAGATGTTTTTAAACAGAACAAAGCATCCACAAAAAGCTTAAAAGGTTCCATCTAAATCTCTCCTTCAAGCATGAAGGTGGCCCTAGCAGATATGTTTAATAGCTAGCAGCCAGGATATGGTAAGTCTCACAGCCATGCTTTTGGGCCAGTTGACAGCAGAAGCGAGTTCCCGTGTGAATGCTGAGTGCTCCAGCTAGCTCTGTCGAGCCAATCCATTTCTTCAAAGACTAGACAGTGCTGAACTTAGTAACATGAAAAATGCGACTTTTTAAAATTCTATTTTAAGTCCACAGCTGGATTTTCAGTCAATTAGGATGTTTCTTTTCTCGTGCTTTCTGGTTAAAATATTACCTTAAGTCAACCAACTTATGTTTTAGTTTGCTCTTAAAATACGGAAAGTCAAGCTCGCATTTTTATGAATTTTCAAGACCAAACACTTCTTACTGATATTTTTTTACATAATTTCTGCAAGTGAGTAGTGATCAGGATCTGAGATTTCTCTTCTAAATATCTGCTGATTCCTACTAGGATGGAATACTCAGCCAAAGTATCAATTTTAATGTCAGTGGGATATTGCAAGTCCTCTGAATAACTGCAAATTGCAGATCAGGTTGTACCTCCATGTAAAATGGTCCTGGCTTAGAAAAAAGTTTTTAGCATTACAAGAGAGCTCAAAAAAAGCTTTTTGGGTCAAAATTAGCCTCTAGAACTATATTTTAGTTTTCTATTACAGGGCACATAGTGTTGGTCTGGTTTTCCCAGGGTTTCAGTCGAACTGTTTGCCAGCAGGCAATTTGAGTTAGACTGCATTGCAAATCAGTGCATTTCCTTATAAAGCACTGAGTAAAATTTTGTATATTCTGCTATGAACTAAGATGTCCTAATGTTTATTTTCTAACGCATTTCCTTTTCCTCAGAGTAAAAATTAAGGGTGAAAAAGGAAGATGTCAGAGTAATGCTGGGTTCATATTCTAGTGAGACTGTCAAAGTTTCTTAGGTAGCCCATGCTCCTCGCACACCTCACCTGAACAGCTGTAGGACTATGCTTAAGAATCCGCCTCTTGACACTTCCAAAGTAAATGCAGTTCCCACTCTGTCACTACCTTTCTTCTTTACTGTTGGCTGGGAATTTTTTTGTGACATAGCTATGGTGTCATCTCCAGGTCTAGGACTTCTTGATTTGGCTGACATTAGTTTTTTCTTTCATTATTTAGAGATTGATTTGTCTACATTGAGACTTTGGTGCTACATATTACTGTATTTTGACAATTTGTTTACACATGCTGTCTGGGACAGTTCTTTTACTGATAGCTGAGCAGCAGATGGAAAGGTTGCACAGCCTTGGACTTGGACTATTTGGGGTCAGGTCTACAGGGATTTGTCACACATTTTATTGCAGGGTTAAGGAAAGGGAACTATATTCTGCAGCACTCTGAAATGATGGTTTGGGGTATTAAGACTGACACTTGCTAGGTAACTTTGCTTTGTTTCATCTTTCTCTGTATATGCCTAGAAATCACACAGTACCATGTTTTACCAGAAGCTTAAAAGCTAATAGATGTGTATTTCTATATCCAGTTACTCCCATGTTAGTTTCACGTACCACAGTTAAGAAAGCAAGAAAGGAAGACAAAAAGAGATAAAGGGGGAAAAAAGAGAATGTGAGAAAGGGTGGTGGGGGAGTGGAGGAGATGTAGAGAAACCAACCTGTTCTGTGGTAATTTAGGCACCAGAATATTTGCTTTCTGGTTGTGTTCGTCATCCGAGACACATGCACAATCTTTTGAAAGAGAGATGTCTTTGAAGATGTGTCCAGCTCAGGGGTTTTTGTGTGTGTATAACGGGAGCATTCTAAATGACCTTTAACGCAAGGTTAATAGCTACCTATACTTTGTCATTTCCTCAGCTATGCAGTGGAGAGATTATAAACTATGAAGAGATTATTATCCCAGATAACTTATGGAGATAGAAAAGGTGAGTATGGATCTTATGTCCTATAGCATCACTGTGGACAGAGTACACCACAACAGCAAGCAGCACGAATAGCTGAGTGCATAGCATTTCCTGTTATGTTTCAGAGAAATAATACCAGTGTCTACCATGTTTTCCACACTTTGAACAACTGAGATTTGCAACAAGGCTGTAGCTGTTAGCACAAGTCCAGAAAAAGAATGGCCTGCAGGGCCTGTTTCTACTCAACACTATTCTGTAATGCCAGTTAGGGTCTCTGTTTCTGGCCACATGAGCAATAACCATTGACTGACACTATGACATCTTCGAGGCATCATCTATCCAGTTTGGCTGCAGATGCCTCTCAGTCATTCCTGGAACAGAGCAGGGCTATGGCCAGCCTTTGTTTGAATGGAGAGGCTGAGGGAAACAGCCATGTACCTGCATGTTACATGATAACAAGTAAACATGCCACGTTGGCTAGCATTAATAGCAAAGGGGAGGTTGTCTCTAAGTCCCTAAGTGACTCCCTCCTTCCACCTGTAAATCAAAGCACGGTTGCCCAAGCTTTATTATTTTGGTGCAGGGGGGAAGCATACTTATTGCAAGACTGTGGAGTAGTACAAGGAAGTCCATACTTTTTAAGCATAGCCATTGGAATAGCATCTAGCACGGACCTTTCTACCATTCTCTCTCTGCGGTTTTGGTGCTCTTTCTGTCTCTTTTCTGTATTGATAAGGCAGATCACAAATGCGGAAAAATTAATAACAGTGCTCAAAGTGTCAGCATCTTTAACACTTTGTTCTGGCGAAACCAAGGCATGGGAAGAGAGATAATTTAATATTGAAAAACAGTGACATTCTTAAGGGAAAAATGGCACTAATGGGCCTTATTGGCCCTGCCTGCCTCTCCTGGGGCTTCCACTCACATTCCTGTGCATGGCTCAGGGCTCCAGTTCAGCCCACCTGGGGCCGTCACTCGCTGCCCCAGTGACGCTGCAGGATGCTGCTCTCCAGCTCTGTGACAGCCCTGCCCTGCCTGGCCACCGTACCTGCTGTGCCAGGGCCAACCTGCAGCCTAATGTCCTGGCCTCAGCTCTCCATGAACTTGGCTGGTCGTCTGGGCTCTGGGCTGCCGCTGGGCTGTCACTCTAGAGCTGTCCTGCTCATCTTGCTGGCCTGTCCCCTGGCTGTGTCGTCATGCTCAGCTCCTGGTCCCTTAGGGAGTAACTGGCCCTTGCTGCTCCCTGACAAGGTCCTTCCCTTCCCTTGTTCTCAGGGCTGGACTAATTGTTCATTCTCAGTCTGCAGAGTGCAGGTCCAGTGTTCCAAAATATTTAAGCTGTTAGATGCCTCCTTTCTGGGTAAGAGGCATTGCTTCTTTTGCTGAAGGTGGTGTGGTGTCTTCATAATTTGTGTATGCAATTCATGATAGGTATCTAACCTCCTCCTCTGTGAGTCAACTTCCAAGAAAACTGCGTCAGGAATTCCAGGTGTCGTGTGGATATGATTCAAGGGAAGCTGTATTTGTTACCTCTTCAGTGTATTAATCAGAAAACTTCTCAGAAAAAGTTTTTGCTGTTCCAGCTTTGTCAATTTTGCCTGATTATTAAACCATCAGTGTTTGTAATACTGTGGGTTGCCAAACAGTGAACAAGCTTTTGGCGTGGTCTTGCGTCGTTTTTTACTTTACACTGGCAAGTATTTAATTGTTTGGGAGTTATTCCAACGTACACTGCCCTTCCCATTATTGATTGCTGGAGGAGCCAACATGTTTTGTAACTGCCTGTTTTAAAGACCGACAACTGCATTTGAAGTGTATAGTCTGTATTTTGTCAGCTGCAGCAGGGAAACATCTTTGGAACTGGATCACATAATGCACAGACCTGATAGATGGACTCAATTAAATCAACAATAATATAGCAGTTGGCACACTCAGTGTAGCTACTCTGATCCTGCTCTAAATTTTTTCCAAATCCTTTTTATTCTCCAAGCCTCTGATCAAAACTTTAGGCCCTTTATAACCCTAATTCAAACATCACTTCAGAGGTTAACACATTTGAACTCCCAGAGCAATGCTTTTAACTTCTATCCTGTGGTCAATAAGAAGCTAACTCTATCTATAAACAGTGTCAGATGGTGTCTCACACGTTGCACTTAAGAAACCTTACTCCTGATAGTTCCTTGACCTTGGTGGCCTTGCAGACTGGCCAGCTTAAATGACACTGAACAGGGTACCAATGGAGAGATCACATGCTCGATACTGTAAAGCTGACAGCAAACTGACAGCGCTCAGGGTGCGAGGAAGGAGGCAGGAGAGCATCTAAGGGAGCTGAAAAATGAAGTCTGTCCCAAAGCAGCACGTTAAGATAATTATAGGATATTTTTATGGCCATATCCCTGTGTTTTTTCTGTTGGCCATATATTAGCTGCATGCACATATCCGAGCGAATCAGAAAAGAAGATTTGTTCCTGGTGGTTACTCTTTCCCTTTTGTGCCTGGTAGTGTTGTAAGTTGCAAAAATGTCAGGAATTACTTGGACCAGAAACAGCATTACTCTAGAGCAACACCCTCATTGGCAAACAAAGGCTGGATCTTCAGCTGATATAAATATGGGAAGATTTTATGACATCTGTGGCTGTTAAGTTAGTTTGTACTAACTGAGGATCTGGTCCAAAGAAGCACAAAGAGGAATTCAACATTCAGTTCCTACTGCAAATCCTCTAAAGGAAAAGTGACTACAGCCGTGATAAAGCTGAAATTGTATGAGAGGATTCAGGTTTGTTATTTCAAGGCACTTGGTTACTAAACAAAGCTGCTCACAAAGTAGTGTGAAACATACCAGTATCCAAGATTGAAGAGAGAAGGTTTTGCATCTTGGTTGTTTTGGTGAGGATGAAAGCACAAGATTTGGGGCATGGTAGAGTCAAGCCCTTTTCGTTCTTCAGAGAGCACTGTCTTAGAAAGTGCTGGATGTAACCCCTCCACATCCAACTTCTGTCCCTAGATCTCATGCCAGATTTGTACTGGGTGATTTGTATCAGTTGCAAATATCATGTGTTCTACAGCTGATGTGCTCCTACTGTAGATGCAGCCCCATTAGCAAAGCTCTGTTATATATCCTTTTGTCAAGAGCTGACCTAGAACACAGGCAGTTTGGCTGCTATATATAAGGCTGTAAAGGCAGTTTCTGAAACCCAGCTGTGTCCATCAGGATCATTTCTCTTCATGCACCTGATGGATCTAGCTATGTTGACACAAGTCTGTAATACACATGCAGCCTACGATCTATTTCTAGGGTCTTCAGCACACAAAATATTTATTACACATGCCTCTGTTCCGCAACAACATGCATTTTTCTTTTATATATTGTGGGAACAACTTGAACATGCAGTACCTAAAAGTTTACATATGCCGAGCTGGTGGGAAGGATGAGGGTAGGGGGGAGATACATTTCTGCCATGCTGACATATTTCAAAGGCTTCCATTTCTTAGTGTTCACAACTGCAAATCGTTTGATCACTGTGTTGTTATAGTTCAAGTTTGCAGAGAATGATACTGTGAAAGTGATTGATTTTTTTTTTCTCTTCTTCCCTTGCTTGGACCATGTGAGGCCTGTGAGCTCTTCAGATTTAGTTCATTGAAATTAATCAAAGTATCCAGGGGACTACATGACAGAAAAATAGAGGTTTGTTTCCGAGCTGCAAAATACTTCCAAATTGCATATAATGTCCATCTGTCTATTTGTGGGCGAAGGGCAAGAATGTGGAAAATCAGACATCCAAGTTTCAGAAATGACTGAACTGAGATTAGCTGGTTAAAGACAGTTAAATTTTAAATCAAGGGCTTGTGATGGCAACTATTGGACAAGCTTAAAGTGACAAGCAGGAGAAGAGTGTGGTGATTGTCACCTTTCTCAAGTAAAAAATATGAAGATGCTTAGTCAAGACGATTAAGTTTTTAGGTATTTTTCCCTCCTGCTTGCTGCTTTATATTTATTATGCATTGGGTTACAATGGTTACCAAAGCTTGGGTTATTCCTTCTTTGAATATAGTTGCCCAGAAATTCTCTCTATAGTTGATGCTGTCAGAGGCAGGTAAACTGTTTATACAGCTGATTCCTGTTTAGTGGGTATAATGTTACTGTTATTTATTTTGTAGGAAAACAGTGAAGTTTTTGTTTAACTCCAAGTTTATTTTCTTTGGGAGCAGCTGAAAAGCTTAAATAATAGTAAATCTCTGGTTTTGGTTTTTCCAGCTATTTTACCTTTGGAAAATGTCATTTCCGAATATCTTTAGAGATGTTTGCTTGTGGGAAATTTTCAAAGATGTAACATCTGACTTTGCTGATGCACATGTCCCTGAAGTTTTGACAAAATCTTTTTGAAATATCTTCAAATTATTCCCCGAATGGAAAAACGGCAATATTTTCATCACCTGATTAATTTTTTCCATGTTACTCATGACCAAATGACAGGTTCATTGATCAATTCTTTTGTCTATAAACATAGTTTAAACATCACTTTTAAATGGAAAAGATAGACCAAACAATCTGATAAGGATTCCTGATTGTGTACACTGCATGTCTCCTCCTAATTGCATAGCTCTGGACTCACTGGTTGCAGTACCTTTATTATTAATAACAGAAATAGACTCTCTACTCTGTGTTTCTATAATTTCTCTGCCGGATTGAATTTGGCATGCAATTTTGTAGGTCTTTGGCTATAGCCTATGCCTAGATCATCTGTGTTTCCACCTCCAGATTCACTCCTTTTTGCTGAAAGTCTACACAGACCTTAGAGGTGCATTACATTTCTTGTCATCTGGGCGTGTTCTGCAGTGCACAAATAAAAGGTGTATCGCAACACAGCGATCTCTCGGAAGATGAGAGAGCTGTTGTCCAAGCTACTTTCTGATCAAATAAAAAATATCTCCCTCTAAATACTGACAGTCGAAACAAAGAATGGGAGAAAAGTGTTATAATCTCTCATTTATTCTTAAAATGGCGTGGTGAAGAGAGCCCACAGCTCCATCTGCCCATAGATACAAAGCAGTCTTATGTCAGTATTTGAAATCAAGCCCTGGTCAGGCTAACTACTTAATTACAGAACCACCTTTTCCTTTTTGAGTGTATTTTTCTCAATTCTTCCATTCTGAAATGGTCTAGTTCAGGACTGAAAACAGCATGGCAGGAACTAGAGAGATGTAGAATTTTGAGAAGGATTTTGGTCTTTTCCTTTTCTTTTATTCAGGGTGAGCTTATGAGTTTTGAGCTCATCTCTAATGAGTACTATGCCCTAGCTAGAGAAGAGAGCTCGGTTTTACCTTACCGTTGTGAAGGTTAGAGCCTGGCCTAGGATAACTGACTTCAGCGGTGTGTGTTCAGACGGGATGGGTGAAGTCAAGTAACAGCAGCTGTATATGAACAGCAGAGATAGCCTGACTTCCCCAGGAGGGGAGGAAGGTTTCAACCATCCAGGATAAGTGTCAAATGTTTTTCTCACCAGGGAACTCAAAATAAACACTGTGACAGTCCTTGTCCTATGTTCCCTTGCTGCTTGAGAAAATGTACATACCAGCCATAAGCTGGCCTGGAATTCCCCTCTTGACGCTTTAAGCATTTCCTTGATGAGTGGAGGAGAGATTTGATTGTCTCTATCTTTGAAAGGTGATAGAAATACTCCAGAAAAGCATGCGCCAATTACATGCATTAATGTCTCCAGGAAAAAAACAATTCTCAGCTGAGGATATTGTGCAGACAACATCTCCCATCAAAGCACAGAGCAAAAAACAGGATAGCAGGGTCTGACAAGAACAAGTGAAGACCAAAGGGAGATAGATACCTGCAGTGTCTTGTGAACTTCCCAGGGCCTGTCACTGAGAGGCTGTTTAGTGGATGAAGCTGGTGTCTCTGAATCCCTGACCTCAACAGATTTTGCCTGCGTTACATAAGAGTGAGAGTGCTGCCTCTAAAATAAGAAAGGGGAAGTTATTGTGATCACTTCTGACAGCTACATGCAGGAGTTACACGGGGACATTTGACCTCAAGTTGTTTTGAGCAGCAAAGAATTCTGTTTTACATATTAGGCCTTTGGAGAGTACCCAAAATTTGCATGTAGTTGTGAAAACTGGGGGTTTTACACCTGTGAAAAGATAGAGAGAGTATAATTATGTTCTGGATTGACATCTAGACTGACTAGTACTGCTTATCTTACCTGGCCTTTTCTATAATAGTAAGAATGAGCACAAATACCTATGGAAGATAAGGCTATACTACCCCTTTTACTTTAGTCTTTTAGAGAGTTGCACTGGAGATTAATTAACCAAAAGGAAAAATCCTGGGATCTGGCCCTTTGCTGGCATAATTTGATAGAGATATGAACATACATCAGCTCAGCATCTGATCCCTTCTGCCAGGAGAAGAAGGATTTTATGTCCGCCAAGGGAGTGTAACCCTTCAAAATACTGGCAAAAGCCAACAAATTGCAGTTAGGGCAAGAAAATGGTTGAAAACTATGAACTGCAGAAGCAGCCAAAAGTGTGTGCAGCTTTAGAGATAAAACTCTTCCCTTTTTTCGCAGAATGTCTCTTGGTCAGTGTCGGAAGCAAGCAGCTCATTCTGAGATGCTTTGCTGTTATCCTGTAGTATGTTCCAGAGGGGTGGGCGTTGAGTCCAGGACATGGGCATTGCTTGTTGGGACAGGCTTGCCATTTCTGGTGTTTCACTCTGCTTTTTCCCACGGAGGATTTCTGGAGAAGAGTGACGGCTGTAAGAGGAATCCAGCCAGCCTGTTCTACCTGTTACATCCCTGCGTAGAGCTCCAGTTGTGGGCAGTGCTTCATTTTCCCTTTGAAATGCAGAGATTGGGTCAGTCTTAAGAGATTCAGTGGGCAGGGAAACAAATACCTCTGCCCTTTGCTTGCGTGACTTGACAAAGCTGAATCGCCTTCAAGTGAAGCTGTGTGGGTTTATAGCAGCTGAAGAACTGGCCCAATAGAACATGAAGAGCTTCCTACTGCAGATGAAGCAATTCACCACCCACTTCTATTATTAGAAGTTGAAGGCTTTTGAATCAGGAAGAATGGCAAAACTGACTTCCTTTTTGTTGGGCTCTGAAGTGAAAAATGGGCTGTTGTCATGAGCAATGTTGAAAAATACCTCCCGATTTTGAGAAAATGTACAGCTGTTGACTTGTATTAATTATTTACCACCATATTAAGCAGCCATTACTGATGATGGGGATATGTGGAATGTTAATATACGTTAGGCTGAGAGATTAATTTAGGGAAATAACAACATATTTCTGAAAATTACGTTAAAGCTTTGGACTGCCCTGCACTACTATATGACATGAACTGCGACCAAGAGCCTGAGAATCTGAATTCAATTTGTGACTCTGTCACTGACACCCTGTGTGACCTCAGGGAACTTATATAAGCTGTGTGTGCCCTGTTTCCCTTTTGTTAAAGGAGAAGAAAAGAAAAACTTTCTGTTTCTCATGTTTGCCTGCTTAGAGTCAGGGCCACTTGTTCTTTCTGTACTGCACCGAAAAGAATGAGGCCCAAGTCTCTTTGTGAGGGGCCCAGGGCTTTACCATAGAAGTCATTTTAAAAAGAACAAATTCTGTCATATCTGCAATATTGAATCCCAAAGCAAAATTAGAACAAGGCAACTCTGGGCTTGTACACACAATGCTGTTTTTTTAATTACTACTTCAATCATTCATTATTTTTAAAACTAAATACAACGATGTTTACAAAATAAATAACTACATATTTTCTTGTCACCAGCAAAGTGCTAAAAGGAGATTAAAGGAAATTATGTAGAGCCCTTCTCCAGTGGGAAATCTCTTCAAGAGGGAGCTGCAGAATTGGGTCCAGCATTTACCCAGTACTGATCAGTTTAAAGTGCAAATGCTTTAAGTTCTCACGGTTGTCGAGACCGAGTGCTGCCTTGCTCTGAAAGCACAAGGGTGCAGTTCTTCGTCTTCTGCACTTCCATGAAGTGTTGGAAGTTCTCATGATTTCCTTGGTCTGTGCCCCACAGGCCCAACCTCCCCGCTGGGCTCGGGAGTCACAGCTCCATGCCACTTGAAACTGCATTGCCTGTGATCCAGCAAATTGTATGTGTTCCCTTGGGGCCTGGGTGTTTAAGAAACATGTTTTCTTTCCCTTCAGAGATGCAAAACAGCTGAATAGGGTGACCTAAGACAGTATATCATGAGATTCCCTTGGATTCACAATCAGCCGTCTGCCCTGGATACAGATGGTAAGGGATGACAGTAAATCCCTGAGGGTAAAGACCCATATGCCCGTGTGTGTTTGCCAGTCGTACAGAGGGTCACCCGCTGCAGCACCTCTTTAAAAACTTATCATTAAGCCCGTCTCCTTTGTGAACTTTCTCATTATCATTTCATTGTGCTATGCAGTTCTGGCCTGGCGCAATGAATATTGACTTCATGCTTGCTTTTCTAATTGAATTACAGGGGAGCAGGCTGAGCCACTGAAGTTTCCTGCCTGCAGTCCTGCTTCCCTGGCAGCCAGCTGAATAGAGGCTGAAAGAAAAGCTGTTTGCTTGGGCATTATGGATAACAGAGACCTGTCACAAAGCTGCTACAATGATTTATTAAAAGACAGAAGAAAATGAGAGAGAAAGAGTCTTGCTCACTTTCAGCACCAGCTGCTTGCTTTGCTTGCCTTCTTTCTTTCTTTTTCTTTCTTTCTGTTTCTTTCTTTCACACTTTCACACTTTCACACTTACTTTGTTTCGCACTTTCTTGCTTTCTTTTTCATCCTTTCTTTCTTTCTTTCTCTCCCTCCTCTTCTCTCTTTCTTTCTCTCTCCCTCTCTCCTCTTCCTGGTCTCATTAAAAATAGAAAGAAAAAGTCAGAGAAAAACACATCAGTTGAGCAAATGCTTCAAGCAAAAGACATCATTCTCCAATCCTTACATAACATTCCTTTACTAAGACAGATGTGTTTATCATTTTGGTCAATTCATAAGAAAGAATACAAGCATGTCACTGTAACTGCTCCAGCAAACAACATCCCATAAACTTCTATACAGTGTTAGCAAGTCTTATCTAGGAGAGCATACTGGAAAAAAACCTGGACTCCGTAGTTCACTGTTTCTTCCACTGAATTTAATTGTCAGACTATTACTGATGTAAACAGGAGTGGAGTAAAGCCAGGTCTCAGTGGCTTTGCAAACACCACTTTACATTATGTAGTTAGCCAACAATTCGATTTACAGTGGTGCAGCACAACAGGAGGGCTGTAAGAGTTGCTCATGGAGCTGCGTTTACCGAAAGGGCCCAGAGCGCAGTTCACGGTGCTTGATCAACATGGGGATCACACTCTTGTGTTGAGTCATCTCCCACAACACTTTGAATTGCCCTTTCCCTTTTTATATAGTTTGCACTTGCTCTTTTTTTGGTTTTGGGTTTGGTTTTTTTTTTAACTTTAAAGAAGTTTGATTCTGCTTAAATAATAAGATCAAGAAGCATAATTCTATTGAGTTACTTAAGTAAAATGTTTAGCTCAAGGCTGTTGGACTAGGGCAACAGTTGTTTTTGTTTTTCACTAAAATCTGTGCTGGTTTATACTCCTTATGGTTTATTAAAGGTAGCATTTCTGAAGTTTGGGTGGGGAGAGAAACGAACTTCATACCCAGCTCTGGTTATGGCTAGGCCAGGTCATAAAGTGTCCCTCCAGGCTGTTGCCTGATGAGAAGCTGGGCTTTCCCATGAGAATTTGGGAAGGAGGCCTTTCTTCTTTCAACATCCGCTTCCTTGGATACATTTTCACTCCCTCAAATCAGAAGATTTTTGCCTGGAGAAAGCTGTGTGCCCTCCCATCTCCAGCTGGACTTCATCCTTCATTCTCCATAATGCAGCAACTCATCCATCTGCTGAGGATCCTTCTTACTCAACCTGCCTCTGTGGCACTGTGGGTCAGCCTGTGCTGCTCCCTTGTCTCCAGAGAGCAGCTGTGGGGCAGAGCTCATATTCCTGCTCCCCTGTCTCTTGAGGCACAAGAAGGAGGATCTGGCCTTCTACCAGCCCCAGTCTAACTTGTTGGTTATTTATTATGGTGTACATGGCAGAGGGTTCATTGTGTAGTGCTCGTCTTGGATTTCTCTCAGAGACACATGTCAGAAGTACCTTCAGTGAAGCCAGTGTGCTACACAGCTAGAAAATTGTTGCCGTCTCTATTCTGAGACTGTTTAAAGGCAGAAATTACAGTGAGGAGCACTTAGCAACTATTTATTTGAGTGTATGGGTTTGAAAATCATAGGAAAACTGTGTAGGGTATTTTGAGGAAAAATAAATGGGTTGTTAAAGGTATTATGGTCTTCTTGATACTAAATCTGTTTTACTTTAAGTTTGATATACTGTTAATTAAAAAAACAGAATAGTGCTCAGGTATATTCAAATTACTTATTCAGAGCTGAGTTTTCATACAGCTCAATTTTATTCCTTTCTTCCCACTACCAGATTATTACCTAAATGTACACTTTCTTTGGTCATGTCATTGTTGTTAGCTCTCCTGATTCCCTATCTTGTTGTTCTGTATTATTTACTTTCTCATTTTTTATGCCTTTCACTTTTCACAATTTTTAAGACTTCTTTTGTTCAATTCTAGTTAGCATCAGCATGGAAGGTTGCAATAAATTACTACAGAAAAATCTCACTTTTCAGTGTCTGGCATTTTCCTTAATGCTGATTCAACCCTTCTCAGTGATAAATCAGGAATTAATCTTTGTTTGGAATAAGTTTGTTGGCAACTGCTCTTTGGTAGCCACTAAGCTGTTTGCAAATAGAAGGGAGGTATTATTTTTAGTGACCTCATTGAAGATAGGGCAACAGGTGGATTTATTCTCAGGTTTACATGACTTGAAAGGGTAAACATGAAGCTTCAGCCAATGCTTTGCATTTTAAAGAACACTTCCGTGGAGCTTATGTGTGTTTGTTTAGTAGGTACACCCCAGGTTGAAATGGAATGGCTATTGACTGAAGTTGAAGGGCCTTTAACTTAATACATGACTTTCTGGCATTTGAGTGATTAATATTTGTTGGGAAATAGTAGGTGGTTAAGTTAATTCTCTGATCTGTGTTGTCCAGTTCCTGATTTTTGCAACTATCTGCTCTGGGGCCATCGGTAAATCAATTCCTCTTCCTCGGTCTTCTATGATTTGTTTCCCTGCCTTGTCTAGTTTGGTTTTAAGTCTTATGGGGTACTGTCCATTAAGCACTTGTCAGTCAAATACTTGTTTGAGCAGCTGATGCCATTGTAGTAGTAGTCTGTTTTATGCAGAGTAACATATGTATTTTATATCTTGTATTACGTTGTAACAACAACAGATAGCAGTGTGAGTAGTTGTGTTACTGGACACAGGCACATGCACATACACAGCAACAGCCAGGTCCTTGGGCTGTATTCAGATGCAGACTTATGTAGCCTCCCCTACATAAAACTAGACACATTTCAAAGATTGTATTTGCCAGGGAGTTACGGTCACATAACAGAAAACTTCCTTACACAGGTGAAAGGAGTCATTTCCTCACTTCAGTCATTGCAGGAATTGGTACCTCAATTGGTACGGGAATTGGTACTGTTCCCACAGGGGCTTGACTGCCCTGCTGGTTACAGACTCTGGCAAAACTCCTTTTAACTTTACTGGGACCAGGATTTCATCCACCTGTTTTGGAATTTCTGTGAAGAAAGGCTATTGGCCCTATACCTATCTGGGAGCAAAATGTAGTTATTAGCACCTAGGATTTAAAAACCGTGGCATGAGAACCATAAGCAATTAATGTACTGAAAAATGGTGTTAAAATTTCTCTCAGTAGAGAAAGAATTTGAGTAAACAATAACAATCTTTCACCATGTTTATCTTAGCTATGTAATAGATTGAAGAATTGAATATAGTTTTTTTCATGGCTAACTTGTCAGCCTGAGTAACAATTGAGCCCTTGAAGCAACAAAAATGATTCTGACCTTTTGCTTGGATTTGGGGTCACTGTAGAAAGGAAGTTTTATAAGCCACCTACACACTATTTCCGCCTGGAATTGGAGAGAGAATCTTTCTGGATTACAGACATTTCAGACCCATGAACCAGTTTAACTTTGCAATTCATTGCATGAAGCTCAAGACAGGAACTGCTTTGTGTGGCATTTTCACATCAAGGCTGGTACCCATAAATCAAGATGAATGTCTTTCTGAATGACTTGCTACAGTTCAGCCACAAGATCTGGGCTTGAGGCAGCGACCACTAAGTGAAGTGCTTTGGCCTATGTTATTCAGAAGGTCAGGTCTGAAGATCATGATGCTTCCTCAAAAGGCTGTGAATCTTTGCATTGTATATTATTCTGTGTAATGGAAGTGTGCAAGAAACAGAAGATTTTTAATTGAGAGTAATTTATTTTCAGCAACAGAGATCATTCTGACTTCCCAAAGTTTGGTACATTTTCTGAAGGCGACAGAAGGAAAAAAAAAATCCTTCAACGTTGAAAAGCACAATGCTTTGACCAGTTCTTCTTTATGTTGGCAGGGATCCTATGTTAGAATGAGTCCCCTGAAAGGCAACCAAATTGCCCACCACAGACAACTATGATGAATAACATTCCCTGTCTTTGCAAAAAGCATTGCTTACACTACCCCATACAACCCCAGCATCCTGCAACATGCGGTGCATTTGGTTTTTATTTGATTTTTACAAGCTATTATTGCCATTCAGCAAAATTAATCCTTGAGAGCAAGGGATACTTTGTGAAGTCAAGAATCCAGCTGCCTGAGTTCGAGTCTGCTTTGCTCATTCTGGCAGCAATCGTGAGTAACGCCTTGGATAAACCACTCTTGAAACAGAACAGGGAACCGGGCTGGCAGGTGCTGCTCTGAGCTCTGTTACTGGCCTGCCGGCTGATCTTGGACATGTAACCTCATTTATTAGTTGCTTTCTTTCCCTTCCTTCCTTTTGTCTTGTTTGCCCACACTGTCCTGTCCCTAAAGCAGACTTCTTTTCTGTATGTTTGTATTGTACTTAACAGAAGAGTCCTTCTCTATGTTGCAGGTTTAGAATAGCTCCAGAGACAATCCTCAAGATGTGCTGCCCAAACCAATAGCCCACAGAGCATGCACGACCCTGTATGCAGGTGCATGCTGTGTAGGTTAGCATGTGGCCCCACAGCCTGGAGCTCTTTGCACAGCAGGCTGGTGGGAGGAGGGAGGCGTGAGATGGGGTACCCTCTGCTCATTGCTGCACCAAAGAGCTATGTGCTACTGCAAAATAGAAAGCAACTCTTTCTGGGTTTCATGGCTGTTATCGCTGGTGGCAGCCAAGCCGGTGCAGCACTTCCAAAGTTGTTTGCTGCCTTTTCCTAAAATACAGTAGCAGGTAAATCCTTGTGTTGCTTCCAGAACAAGGAGGTCCAACTTTGTCAGACCTCTGGCATGCAGAACTCCCTGGAGGTTTAATAGTCTGGCATCATCCTGTGGGAAACATCTTAAGAGGCTCTGAATCACCAAAGCAACCTCTCAGATTTTTAAGAATTAAATTATATACAGTGCCCTCTGAATACAAGTATATGAATGTTTATCAATCCATTTAATTAAATATGTCTTTCTTAATTTAACAAGCTTTGCTCAGCAGGGTAGTGATAAATGCATACAATTTCACACTCCCGACAGGCATGTTTAAAAAGAAGGAAGGGAGGGAAGAAAAAAAATGCAACAGAGCTCCCTAAATGGTAATTCAACTTAATTTTTTAACAAGACTGTTTTGGTTTCACAGTGATTCCATGACCTACAGCAATGATCAAAGTGGTGCCGTAATGGTGAGTCTCATATAGCTAGAGTAGTACTGAGTGTGCTGCGACAGGCTCTGCAGTGTTTAAACAGTCTAGCAACCAGGTGCTTCATTTTCCTCTGTATCAGTGCTGCTGGAATCAGCTCAGGTCCTTTAGCACAGTAGCCCACAGCTTAATCAGGACCATGAGAGGTACAGAGAAGGGGTGACAGAACAGAAAGATGAGGTTTTTAGGTGTTCCAAAGATTGCCTAGATTTACCTTTTTGGGCCATCGGTTAAATATTTGTAGCTGTCCTGGGTGGTTCCATATTGTTTAAATATTTTTCGGTCTAATGGACTTGGGTTAATACTCAATAGAAATGATGTCTTGTAATCAGGAAAGCTATTCCATTTCACGCTAAAGGGAAGAGCTGGCTCTGCACGCTTTGTGCCTGTTAGGTGAAAGCAATGAGCTGGAGGACAATCTGTGGCATCACTGTCTCGGTACGTATGGTAAGCAATCCCCACAGTGGTGCATATATAATATACTTGGTAACCTTTGCTATCATTTCTCAGGGGAATGTTTCAAGACACAAAGACTGGAGAGTTTTAGAGAAGCTGGTGCGTTTCTCAGTATACATGAAAACTAGTTCGATCCTGGCATAGAATTGCTCTGTGCTTAGACCATCTATTAAAGTCTAGACGCAACATAAAAGCATGTAAATTGGTTCCAGTTGTCTCTAGTAAAAACTTCAGCTTGAGCTGGGAATTGATTGGTGAATCTCCTAGCATAATTAAAATTGACTGTTAAAGTTTCTCCCACTTAATTGGTAACACTTTCTTTGGAAGTCAGTGAGTTAAGATTCTTGCTGGATCATTTAAAGGAGTTCCTGTGTATATGATCAGAACTCAAATGTAGTTTTATGGAGAGGTTTACAGTTATGTTCCACCCTGGTGGTCTTTCATCCTGTATCTTTCCTATTTAAGATTTATGCTGTCATTCACCACAGCCTAATTGTGTTTTGATAAAAATGAAACGATTGCTGACGCATTTCAGACTGAAAGCTGGTGATATTTTGAAGCTTTCGGTAAGACGATCTGAAATACTGTGCTGCTCAAAGCCCCTGTCTCCCTGCAAGTCTTCATTTTTAATTCCAGCATTTGTTAGTCGGTTTTGTACAGATTCTGATAGGCACCTATAACTACTCTCCAAGTGCCCTGCCAGCGGTGTGTTATTCAGTGTGCCTAATAGCTGTCCCATGCAGACTTTTTCATTCCTTCTTTAGAGGCAGAAATGTGTGAAGTGTAGTCTTCTGGTTTAGATTTTTTTAAAATTACATAGGTTTGAAATTACACAGGTTGTTACATGTTATGATAAAGCCAGTTCAAAAAAGCACATCTTATCGTTTGAGTACCAGACAGCAAGGACTGTGGTGGCTTTTAGCTCCTTAAGGAGATCCTTCCACAGTCTTGGTACAGACCCAGTTCTGAAGGTTGGTGTTATTCAGGATGGTACTACAGGACATACTTAGCTCTCTTTAAACATAAGCTGTCTTGTCCTGACTAGCCATGGACTTAATCACAGCATTAACTGCTCTCCTGAATCAGGCACTATAGATACACTTAATTCTCCCCACAGTCACAGTATTTTTAGTGCATCACAGCCAGTGCTTATCGTTAGTAAAATGTAAACATGTCAGGGGATCATGTTACATCCACTGTGACATGCACTACAGAAGTATTGTCACCAACTAGACTTAAGATGGGGAGCTTTCATAGCAGTGATTAATGTCATACAGAAGAGGGAGGAAGACACTCAGGTTACTTGGCTGGAGGATGATGCACTTATACGGCTGGAAATTGTTTTGGAGGGCACTGTTAGGTACTTGCCATCATTTGGTGATGCATGCAGAATCCATCACAGTGTGATAGAGTTTATTGAACCTTGTTAGCTCGCCATCACAACCATGAAAACTGAGGCCAGTTAAACTTTTACATGCCTTGGTATCCCTGCTAATGCACGCATGTGTATATAAATACATATCTTAAAACACTTCCTGTGTCACTGTGATGGGCTCAGCAGTGTTTGGTGGACAGGAGATCAAGCTCAGTGCCCTGTGCAGCTGTTTGAAAGGAAGCACAGTGTCACCTGGACTGGTGCCAGGGCGTCCTGAGGTCAAGCCCTGAAAGTTTAAGAGGTGTTCAAGAATAATGTGTGGGTCTGATCCCAAGCCATTGAAATCACTAGGGATGTTTTGTTAGTATCAGTGGATTGCAGACAGGCAGTGTGGGTCGGTCAGGCTAGGCGAGTCAGTGTCCTTTGTTTCAGCTGATTCTAACAAAAGCATTTCAGAATGATGTAAGTTGTAGTTAAATGAGTGCTTAAATACTCTTACGAGTCGTTCTGCCACCCTGAACCAAGGCCCTCTGGTAACAGAATTCCAGAGCCGAGCCAATTAGATCTGGACTTCAGAAATTATTTTCATTATGCTAAGGATAAGCTGCCTAAACAGTCCTTGCTAGACCAGACCATACTGCAGTGCTTGTATTCCATAACAGTTATGTGCATTATACCATACTGTATTCCTTTCAAAATGACAGAGCCAAATCCTAGCTTCAGTTTCAAGCCACTGAACTACAAACAAGTGATGACTCAAAGAAATGTAAGTATTATTTTTTGAGGTGTACATGCCATATATACAGACACAGTTGTCTTTCATTACTTCCATCAACTTTAAAAGAAACTTCTTTAGTAGATTACAATACCACCTTCATACCTCTCAGCTAAAGTAGTGGTAAGAAAGGGAACCCAGGTATTACCATGGACAGAATGTAGGCCTGTGCTTTTAACAGTCCTGTAAAATGTATCAAGAGGGATTTCTGAATGAGAGTTTTTTCTTCTCTTGCTTATGCCATTGCAAGGTCATTCCCAGTTGCTGCCTCATGGCTCTCTCTCCTTTTCTGTATGTACATTTATATATATGCTCATATAAGAATCATAGAACGAGTTGGGTTGAAAGGGACCTTTAAAGATCATCTAGTCCAACCCATATACACACACATACTCTGAAAGACATGCTTGTACGCTTATATATTTACAGCACAGAGCTGTTAAATTGTACTCAGAATGAAGATTTATTTCAGCTCTGCAGAGGGAGGAACACAAAGGTTGTATGACAATATATAGGCTCTGCCATCCTTGACAATGACCCTTTAGTTACTCAGTGTATGAGTGAACTCTTTTTGGCTTTAAAATCTATCCCTAGTAGATGAAAAGATGAGTTCTCCTTGATTTGGCCATTTTCTCTGCTTTTGACAGAGCATCAGTGGGAGAAAGTAGTGATGAGCATGCCCAAAGAGATTGCTTTAAGCATACTCGATTTTCTTTTCATGTATGCAACGTGATCCAATTCCTTTTAAGCTGTGAGGTCATTTAAGTGTGCCATGCCAGAGGTTTGCCATTTTCTCCTCATTCGGTTTCTTAAATCTTATTGTCAGCCATGTTCCCTTTGACAAGCAGAGCAGCTGCTTGGGGTCTGCTTGTGTGGTTATAATCCCATTAAAAAACCCTCCATTATGTTGCTAATATATTTATAAAGAAACTAGTCACCTGGGATTAACAGTTGATTCTTCTCCATGGACATACCGTACGGAAACAGAATCACTCCCAATCCCCAGGCTTGTTATATACAACCAGTTGCATTTGTCATGGTGCCAAATTGGCTGAAATAGGTTAGCAATTAATGCAGAACATGCTTTCCTGTGTTTGTAAAGTACTTGTAATCATCACTGACAATCATATTCTCATCAGCTCTTTCCTGATAGCCCTGAGATGGCAGATACACTGGGACTTTGGGAGCTTATGGGCTTTCATGGGAAATATGAAAGGCATTAAAAGAACACCCTGATGAAGCAGGTGAGGAATCTGACCAAAAAGAGCCCTTAAAAATCATTTCGAAAGATATTAGCCTGTAGGTTTTTCTCAGCCATTTACAAGTATGCAAAGCTTGGGAAGGCAAAGTAACTGTTGGGGGGGATTTTGCAAAATCACTGGATACACCTGTGTTGTGGTTTATAGATGTGACTGCAACCATAGGGACATTTCTGAGGTCACTTTAGACTGGTCAGAGTGGGGTATTGATCACAACAAAGCAGAGGGCATGCAGATTCAGCCAAGGCTGCAAAACCCACCTGGGGTAGTGAAGTGCTCAGGCATTTATACTGTGGTGAGGTTTGTGCTGCTGCTGCCTTTGCGTGGCTGCCAGTACTTTATAGGGCTACTCACAGAAAAGCTGCAGCAATTCTGCCAGATTGCATTGGCTCTCTTTGTGCAGCCTGAATTTACAGGCAGGGTCCTTCTTGCTTTCAACATCATCTGAGGGCTCACCAGCAGTCTACCCCTCCATGAGAGGAATCTCTGACCTGATGCAAAGAACTTTTTTCTGGGACCTTAGTGAAACCCAGTAATCACTCCTAACATTTTCTCTCTTTATCCAGTACGGCCAGCTTCAGAGCAAGAGGCTTCCTTCTAACAGCTCCAGCCATCTGAAAAGACTCCTTTATCTCTTCCTCAGCTCTCCATCTCAGTTGAAATCATATCTCTCTTTCCTTGCCTCTGTTTCATAAGTTCATTCTGTTCCTGCTCTTGCTTCTCTCTGTATTTATAGCATTTGTGTTGTAAAGTGTTTTCAAATCCAGGATTAGGGGATTTTGTTTTGTTTTAAGTAATGTTGTAGGATGAGCTCAACTTGCATTGAACTGTGTTCTGAACAGGAGGCAGAATGACATTCTGCAGAAGGCAGTGGGCTAGCCGTTAATAGGTGTGGGTGTAATACCCCGCTTTGAGATGGTCCTTAACCCTGGGCAGGTTGCAGAATTGCTGTGTGCTTCACTTGTCCGTATACAAGAGAGGTAATTACCTACTAAAACTTTACCTACATTAAATGTGTAGTTTTTTCTGTTGTGATACATGTGTTTTACTAGTGCCCAGCACAATGGCATGGGCTCTTGACTTAACTAATACTGGGTTGTGGCTGTCTACTCCTCTGAAGGCAAGAGGAACCAGGGAATAGCTAGCCCTGCTCTGGGAAGCAGGGCAGCCCAGCCTAAGGAACGATCAGCCTGAGATGGGATACCTCACGTGGCTGAGGGCTAAGTACTGAGCTCGCAAAAGCAATGCCACTGTAAGAGTATCTGAGCTGTGTAGACCCCAGTACAGGCCTGTCGTATGGAAGTCCATCTCTTGAATCTCTGTTTTTGATTCCTGCTAACCATGCTTTTCTCCATGCACATTGCTATATTGTTCTTATGACTGGGCTGTGTCGTTCTGAAATGCAGTGACTGAACCAGCTAGTCTACAGGAGCAGAACATCACTTAAATACCTCTGTTGTATTTTAAGCCCTGTTGTGATGCGGAAATTTGTGATAGAAAAGCACAGTTTTGGAGGACTAAACTAAAAGTGCTATCTATAGCTGGAGCAATGAATTGTGGGGGTACAATGCATGCAGAAGAAGAACAAAGTGTTCTGCAAAAAGTAGTCATTCCAAAGTGCAGTCTAGCTGCTTTTAACCAAAATGTCTAATGTATGGCTTGCCAGTGGCTTCAGTCTCTCTTTTCATTTCCTCTTAGGGGAAACAGTTCCTTGGAACTGTTCTGGTCTCCTCGCACTGCTATGTTGGCAGCAAAACCCGCAGAGCCAGCTTCAGGAGCCTCCTGCCAAAGGTGTTAGGAAAGAGCTGTTTGTGTCAGCGAGCTGGGGTAACTCCCAGGTCCCTGAGTACAGCGCAGAATGTAGGGCTTCCGTTATCACTAGCTGTCAGAAGGTCCCCGGGAGGTCCTGAGTCAGGGATACAATTCTGAGTAGATTTGAGGCAGTTCTTAATTACACTGGGAGGTGAAACCGCTCTTTCTGGCCACCAGGACTTGAGGTCACAAAAAACTGTCTTTTACTCAAGCCAGACGCTCTTCAGTCATGGGCTCAGTACAGCTTGGTGGAAGCAGGGGATCCAGCCCAAAGTTCTGTTCAAACGTTTCCATTTCATGTGGCTTGGTATTGTAACATTCTCCCGTGGTTCTAACAAGTTGTGTAAAATTGTGAAGCCAAAGCAACATTCTTCCTTTAAAGTTTCAAAATTAAGAAAAATGGTTGTGGGGTTGGAAACTTGGGAGAGATGTGCTGTGGTTATCTACTGGTCCAAGAATAAAATTCCTATGGCTTTGTACAAAAGCATGGAGTAGTTGTCTGTTAAAAAATAAAATTAAAAAATGAATTCAAGTCAGGGCACCTTTTTAGTGGCAGTTGGACAATGTTTAGAGGATTTGAGAAGCCACACACTTCCTTCTCATATGCCTCTCTGTGATTCCAGTAAGTGCAAGAAGTGCAAGTCAGAATTTTTGCTGGGGGAACTGGACAGACAAGAGGAGCAGCATGCATATAGCTCACATAGCCTGCAGCTGGGCTTTGAAAGGAAGTACACCTTTGACAGGGGAAGAGTTGGTATGCAGCTGTCCAGACTAGAGTGTCAACCACACGGGGCCTTTTGGGCCCGGGCAAATAAGAGGATTACCTTTACAGCCAGAATATGTTGCAGCATCCTGAGGGCACCCTAACTGACTCAAAGGCCCAGAGTTGGACTGGCTGTGACCTTAGCGGTGGGTCTGGCAGGACATACCCTAGAAGTGGTTATGTTTTGAGCAGGAAAGGTTCAGTGGCTTCTAGTTGCTTTATCCAGAAGGAAGGGGCCAGAATTTTGTCTTTGTCGGATAAAGGAGGTTACACATTAGCTACACATGAACAGGATGATCAATTTATACAGGGGGAATCCAGGCTCTCTATGGGATTGATAAATGACTCTGAGAATGAGTAAAAATAGTTGGAAAAGCTTTTAAGTTTTGTTTAAATTTAACCATCAAAAGTCAAAACATTAGAGGGTGTTTAGAGAAGTGCCTGAAACTTGGAGACCCTGAGAAGAACCAGAAAGGGAATCAAAGAGCCTGGCAAAAAAAAAAAAAAAACCAACCCAAAACAAAACCAAAACAAAAAACAACAAAAAAAGGTGAGAGAAAGAGAGAGATTAAGATTAAACAAACCCATCTGAATAAAGCTAATCAGCTGAGATCCTGCTCCGTTAAGATCAACTGGCTGAGTATTAGGGCCTCAAGATGTTACTGGGAGGAAGCCAAAAAAGACAAATTCTGTGTGTTTTGGGTCAGCTGGAGAAGTCCAAGCCAGGCCAGATTGGGTGATATCAGTGGAGCCTGCTGTATAGGACGATGTAAAGTCGTGGTGCTGGGCTGTTGCATGTAGAGGGAGGGAGAAATTATAAAAGCCCCAACCAGCTACGTATGGTAAAACTGAATGATGGAGTGGCCAAAGGGAAAGAAGTTCCTGGCAAAGTCTGGAGTATTTATGGGAATCCAAGTAGGAGTTTGGAGTATTAATATTTATTGCAGTGCTGTCAGTTGTCAGTGCTAAGAAATCTTCAGTTATATCACAACAACCTGTTTTTGTTCCAGTGGCCGTAACTCAACCTGCTGTGTGGCTCCTTTGCCTCCCCTGGTCCTCAAGTCACACATGGTGGCTGATTAACTTGTTCAGTACCAGCTGCTCGGCTTCAGTCTTGCAGATCAATGGTGATTTGGGTGAAGAGCAGATTTTGGCTGCTACAGGGCCTTTTGTTGAGCCAGAGTTTCTCCTTCCTCTTAGCTCCTGCTAAGAGGTTCCCAGTAGTGCCAAAGAAAATAGTGATAATGTTAAGAAACAAAAGCTTGGCTGTTAGGATGTTTATTGCACTCATTTTCTTTTCATACAAAATTTTAAAAAATGAAAGTGAATCTGTTTTGTTTAGCCTTTGTTTATAATTATTGATATGATTACTTCTATTGTCACTGCTAACGCTGACCACTGGAACCTCTGGGCAAAGATTGCTTCTTGCATTTAGGGTCCTGAGCTAGATTTCCTTGACTCCAAGATCAAACCCTCAGGCTGAACACTAAGGAATCCCTGCAAGGATATTCGTGTGCTTCATTTTACATGCTGGGCCCAGCTGTTGAGCCTGATGATGGCAAGGAGCCCTCTTTTTCCCCTGCATGGGATTTTCAGACTGCCAGACCCTGCACAAGGGAAGAGCAGATGTGACTGGCCTGTTTCTCCTCTTCCCTTGTGCGGAGCAGGGAGTGAATGGTGCTGCGGCTCCACCCTTCATAGCATGCCAGCAGAGCTGAGCCAGTGAAGGGAGCGGGAAGTTGTCTACTAAGAAATCAGCACTAACCCAATACACATCATCCCACAAAGGACTTGTCCCTTTCCACTCTTTTCTGCTTGCCTTGCTTGTGGCTTGGTGCAGCTACGCATGGGCTGTGCGTGGGCTTGGTCTCAGAGTGCCTGTATTACCGGCTGTCTGTGGCCCTGTCAAATCTGAAAGGGCTACTCATGGTGTGCAATGTTAAAGATGTGTGTCAGTCTTTACAGGGTCAAGAGCTAGGTCTGCTCAGGCATGTTACACATTGTAGGTCTTCGTTGTGTTATCTTCTACAAATACAATTTATCCTGGAGAACTGAAGAGTCAGTGACGCCAAGAAAACATCAGATAATCTGAAATGTATCTACCTTTATGAGAAGACCATTGTAGAATGCGTAGAGGAAAGAACTCCAAAAGTAATTCCTCATTTCTCATCTGATGGCTTTAATTAACCTGAACAGTTATGCTCTTGAATTGTGCATACTTCAGGGACCAGCTCAATGGCACTCTTCCTGCTGCTAGGAGAGTATGAGTATGACAGTTCAGTTATTGCTGTGCATTGTTAATATGGTTGATCTTGGTCCTGCTCCAAGAGAACCACTAAGCAATCATGGAAAATGAAGGGTAACACATTTTTAGAAGGATTCTGGATAATTTTGGCTATAAAACAGGCTGCATAATCTTGGCAAAAAGTGGATGAATTCATTATCTGCAAATAGTGGAAAATATTATAAATGGCAGTAAATGAAATAAATGGGTGTTTCCACTGCAATATGCTATTCTCTGAGCCACCCAGAAAGAATACAGCTTGGTTTACGGAGTGGGTAGTCCTAGATGAAGTGAAAGATCATGTTCGTATGCTCAAATACTTGTTTGGGAGTGAGGTATTTTATGCCTTTGTTGCAGAGGGAAATTCATACATTTTACATTTAAGAAGCTGTATTTTATGGCCACATATGGATGTTGGAGTGAAGCTGAAGGCCTATATGTGCTGTATATCTGTTTGCATTCCTCAGCTAACCTCATTTTCATTTGCTCTACTACACCTTAAGGGTTTGGAGAGCTCAGTGACTCACTCTAGTGGAAAGTCACTGACCCTCCTTATTAGAAGTTGATCTTCTGTATGTTTTGGATTTGTTTATGGGCCAGCACTCTTGCTGTGAACAATGTCATTAAAGTCCTGGAAATTTTTAATAGAAGAAAACATTGCCCACTAACGAACAGGGTTTCGCTGGATGTTCTTCATTCCCACTTCTTTGGCCTTGGGATATATCCTCCTTTTTGAGATTCCCTTAATAACAAAGTGCCTAAGCCCATGTGTATCTCTGAGCACGTGAGTAGTCCCAACAGCATTTGTAGGCCTAAGGTTACTCACGTCTGAAAGTGTTTTGCTGGATAAGAAGCTAATACTTGTCTCATTTAGGCAAAATGGACTTTACCATTTGCAGTAAGTGTAAAGACAGTGGACTTTGAGGGAGGCTGTGGTCATGCCCATGAAAGCTGCGCTATGTTCAGGGAAGGCAATCATAGGTCCTGCATTTTGTCATTCACTTCATTAGGGTCAAGGTTTAACTGCTCATGTCATAGTGCCCCTGTGTAACTCCAACAGTTTTAGTGGGAGCCAGCACCAAGGATGAATTGGATGGCTGTGCCACATTTTTGTTATGAACACCCAGAGCCTTTATCAAACAGACCTGTTGTTTTTGTCCTTTTGCCTTGCAGTCAGGTACAAAGACAAGGTGTCGGGTTTTGTTGATCAGAGGGTTGGTTTTTGTAGTATTTGTAGGTTGTTATTTTTACTTCTTAATCTCTTAATCTTAATGGTTACTGTTCTAGATGATACTTCTGCTGCAGTGCTTCCTTCTATATTGCTTAAATAAGAGTTACCTTCATACTGCCTATATAATATACCTGTTAAGAAAGGCATTTCCTCATATACTTTGATAAGATCATGGACATTACCACGGCAGCTTAGCCACCCCTTTTCCCAGTAGCAAATACTATTACAATTTACTGTTTTGCAAGGAAAAAATGCATACAAAACCAAACAACTGTCTGCATCTATGTTCACATCTGGCACTTCATATACATGCATATACTTTTATATATGCATATGTATGTATATTTTTATATATACTATAAGTTTGTGCACATGTATATTTGAGTATGTATATCTAATTGATTTTAATTAGGTAAGCTTAAGAAGCTCTTACTGGCTCTAGATATATTACTAACTCTACTGGTATTTTTACTTTAAGGATAGTTTAAATGTATGGCCACTGCTTGTATACGTTTATGTACTATGCTATGCATGGACAGATCTCTGTTCTCATGCCATGTCTGCTTTTGCAGCCATGCTTCTGCATTTATAAACAGCTGCACTCATAATCCTGCGAGTACAAATAATTGCAACTAAAGAGGTGAGCATTTATAGCTGGCCTTTTCAAAGGAGTCTAAGGGAGTTAAGTACCCAAATCTCATTGAATTTGGTTACCTAATTCCTGTGGCTTCTTTGAAAATTCCAGCCTTAATTAACTATTTATCTTAATTAACTTATTCAATCAACTATCTGTGAACCAAGCAGTGTAGTAGAGGCATAACATGCTAAACCTAGTCAGTTTTGGTTGCACAGTAGGTTCCTGAAAACTTTTCAACTGAAACTTTAATGGCTTTATTATTGGTAACCATTATCAAGTACTTTCAGTGAATCAAACTGCAACATGTAACATAAGCATTGCTATCCATCCTAATATTTAGTGTGGCTCTCAGGGTCTTAGGGTTGACTAGTATATGCGTTTAGACTTGCTAACAAGGACGGACAGTAAACTTCAGAGGCTTCCTTTAGGCATCATCTCCACCTTTAGATGCTCCCGGGAATTCTTTATTGAGTCTACAGAAGGGATAGCTCCTGTGAAGGTTCCCACGTTGAGCAAACACATAGCCATATCAGTGCCACTTTGCAGTCTGTACTTTGGTGTCACCTTAATCCATGGAGAGACGTCTGTGTTTGAGAAGGTTGTTGTTCAAGGAAAAAACAAACAGCAAACAAAGGAAAAAAAATGGAATGAAAAGCTTCTGAGTCTTTACCCTGCCCAATACTTATTTCTATTCCATAATAGCTTTGCCTTCTTACATCTTTTTTTTAAATCCGTGTTTCAAAAAATCTTTGATGTGGTTTTTTTTTATTTTCTTCTTTGAAAGCCTATTCTGCTAAGTATGGAAAGCCACAGTTTTAACAGTTCCCCTGTTTGTTCAGAAATAGTATCATTCATATTTGGCATCAGAAGGAAGACTATACTGAAGTCCAAATTTACTCCTATTAAATTAAACCTAATTGAAAAAAGGCAAAGGCATTCATTAACTAGTTAAATAAATGGTATTATATTTATTTTTTTATTTAAAAGAAGAAAGAAAACAGCCTTAACTAACAAAACGTAAGTGGAAGAGTAGCTATTAAAACATGTGATGGAAGAAGTACGCGTTGTTGAAAACTTAAGAAGAAACCACAAACATGTATAACAATAAAAGAAATGTACCTTCTTGGCCATTTCTCTTCTGTTATTGTGTCAGATGTTTCTGATTTGAATAAGAGCTTTCCTTCATGTCCCTGAGCTTCTCCTTCCATTTGACTTTACACTGAAGTCATAAACCTGTTGTTATGGAAACAACTGTGACATCACAGATGTAGCATTAACTTCACCACAGGGCAAAATAAATGAATGTGATGGCCTGTGAGGAGAGAGAACCTTTGTTTGAACCAAAAGCCAAGCTTATCCGAATCTTGGCCTAGAGCCCAGTACCCCTAGAGCCTTTAGTGAGATCTCGGCCCTGTGTTGTAGGCACAGAACAAACACCGCCTTGTAGCAGAGACCCTCTCTTGAAGCTGATGGCCTCAGTAGACAGGACATGACACAGAAGAAAGGAAGCATTATCGGCTGTGTTTTAAGATTGGAAAACTGAGGAAGAGAGAGTAAGCAACTTTACCCCAGGTCACAGAGTGGATTTGAGGCAGAGCCCAGAACTGTGCTCAGATAACTCAGCAGGAGCTGCTGGAGATGCTGAAATGCAGGAGTCAGAGCCTGTTTTTACATATCATTTCCTGGAAGTCTTTCTCAAGCTCTCTTCAAAACCGAGAAAATATGCAAAAGGCAATAGAGCTTGGGACAAGTTGAAACATTGCTGCAAGCCTTTAAAAGAGTTCTAAATGTCTTTGCCCTCTAGGAAAGTTTGTTTTAGGAAGGTATAGATCTCCAGAACCAGATGTGGGGTGAAGTCTTTCATGGCAATGTTCCCATATTCTTCCACGGGCCCAGGATTCCATCCATGGCTTTTAAAGAGCAACAACCAACACCTTGAGTTGCATTCAAATTTAAAGGAGGAACAGATCTTTTATAGAGCATATACTTAATAGCTGTTACGGCCAACCTGTTAAACTAAATGGTCTCAGCAACTCATGAGTTTTGCTTGCATTATGTTAATGGCCTTAAGAGTTAAGAGGTTCACCTGAATCTTTGATTGCTGCTGTGGTAAAGGGGTGGCATTGACTGCTTGGCTTACAGTCTGTGCCTTTGTGACTGGCAGATTGATTACAGAAATGAGCCCAATGTGAGACTGCCCTTTAAGATGACCCACAAGTTATAGCTGGCACACTGTGTATATAACAGGTGGCCTGTTTTTGAGAATAGCTGCAAGAAGTGGATTACTCCAAGGTGGTATAAGCTCCACTTGCTCCATACTTTCAGGGGGAAATCACCATTTGGATATTGGCCCACCAACCTGTCTACCTGCTGGGTAGTGGCTAGCCAAGGTATCAGGTCAGATTCTCCACTGAAAACAGCATAACGGCAGTGACTCCCACTAGATGAGGTATTTTTGCCCACTGTCTTACCTCCACAGACACACAAAGCCTCCAGCTTTATGAGAGGTACGTGGAAGGGTGCCATACCATACCCATGGATTTGAACTTCTGTTGACTTTAATGAGAGCTGTGTGGCTAAATCCCATGCAACTCTCAAACTGGAGGGGTTAAATCCGTTTTGCTTTTGCCTGTTAGTCTGTGGTTGAGACAAAAAAATCCCATGTGTTTTAAATTGTTTTAACTGATAAGTCTGGCCAGCAATTGAGAGTAAATCATAGTATCAGCGCACACCCACAACCTAGCTTGATATGCGTCTACATTTTAAGTGACATAAATGAGTCATGAGAGCGGAGTTTTAATTAAAAGCATTGGAAGTGTTGGAATTTTCTTAAATGTTTTACAAAAAATACTTACCCTTCCACTACACTTTTGTGGGGCAATAAACAACTATCATTTGTGTCATGGAATTTCAAAGAGAGTTTAGCTTTTGCAGTGTAATTTTGTACTTTGAATGATGAAGTTCTATTAAGATACACAAAATGTAAAGCTGGTACTTTTATCACAGTAATTGTTTTATCATCTTAAGTTATCAATCTTTGTGACTGCAATAGCCATTATATTAGAAGAGGCTTGTGTAACACATGAGAGAAAAATTCATGTCAAAAAACACAATCAGAGTATCACAGTACTTCAGGCCAAACCACGTACCCATTAATCAAGCAAAAGTCTTTATGAAGGTGTGTAGAGCAATGAATTGGTGAAAGCTGAAGAGTCGTGTTAATTCTTGATTTAATAAAATGGTGGCTGGAATAAAATCCTATTGTTTAAAGTCTAAATTCTCAGTGGAGCCACCTTGTCAAAATATAGTAGTCTGATTTGCCATGAAGTGTCAAACAGGGAAACATATCAATCACAAAACCAAAAAAATACAATAAAAACAATGTGTTATTAGACAATCCATAAAAGAAAGAAAGAAAGAAAATCTTTAAAAACTAGTTTACATGTGCAAAACTGAGTTTCAGTTGAGTTGTATCCACAATTCATTTATATTTGGTTTATGACAATATTTAGTGCCCAGAGTTTACCAGGGAAAATATTTATCAAGAGCAAATGTTAAACTAAAAAATTTGAATAGAAATCCAACAACTATGCCCATTTGATTTTTAATATTCCACATATAGATTTTTCAGCTTAAATGCAGATTGCTTATTTATATGGACAAAAAGCATCCCTAGAATTAGAACTGATGATGACAACATTAGAGAGGGAATACTGAGCTTCCAAGCTTAAGGCAATACCTCACTGTAAAGACAAGAATGAGTCCTCTGTGGGAATTAAATTACTGCATGTTGCAGCAGCTGAGACCTTATCAATTCCTCAGGAAGATCTGATGCTGACCAATCTAAGAGATAGTATATGGTGCCAAGCAGATTGGGTCAAATCCTATGGGGCAGCTGAACTGTTCCTAAATTATTCCGTCTATAAACAAACACTATCACAGGTAATTTTGGTCATTACCAGATAGTGAATGTTGAAGGTGAAGTACTGTAAAGAAGTTTGTCAAATCCTAATGAGAAAGGTGCATTAAAAATTTGAAATAAATAAAATGTGAAAGTTTAAATGGAGAGACACTATTATGAATTTATTTGCTCACCTATAATTAAGGCTTATTTTTTCCTGCAGCAAGGATTCTTTCTTTAACACGCATAATCATTGTACTGTGTAATGCATTTCATAGGGTGTGGTGATATTCCTTGTCAGCTAGAAGAGCAGTGCCAGCATGAGCAGCCACCTAACAGTGTTGGAACTAGCAAAGAGTTGCATTTTCCCAACTCCTTGTATGGCCTGCAAAACTGTGTGAAAGAGCAGCATGGAGAAGTACTGAACCAGTTCAAAGTGCGAAACTGTTTTGATTGTGTTGGCTTTTGGAAAATGCAGCTTTTTTTCTGGAAAGCTGGGCCGATTATATACCCACAGCTCTGGAGCCAGCCTTTCAGGCCAAACATTGTCTCTATGTGCCTGTCTTTGAGAGCCCCCAAACTATGTTAATTTCATTACTAAAGTTAAACAGATATGTCTCAATTTAAGGGACTTTGCCATCAGTTTCTATAGAAGCATCTGTGTGGACTGCACATAGATGAAAACATTGCCAGTTGGACAGAGGAAAGGAGAGTGTGGAAATATTTCTCCTTGGTTAAGGGCAGTTCTTCCTTGCTCACTTTCCTTTCCTAGTCTTTACATAGAAACTAGACAAGTCTCTGTATTTCATCATTATTGTGTACTAGGGAAAAGGATTCTCTGGCTTGGAGCATCTAACAGCAATATTCCTGAGAGCCGAATCATCATGAAGGACAAAACAAAGACCTGTCAGAAGAAGCAAACTCATTTCTTGTCTGCTAATAGCTCTGCCAGCATGTACGACGTCCATGAAGTGCACCCCAAAGGCTATAATTTTTATAGCAAAAGCAATGTATTTATATTGTATCCATCACTGTACTGTCTAAGTACCTTAACATGTAGGACTGTGCCAGTTATAGCAACTGGTATTAGGCAGTTACTAGGTATAGCTTCAGATCTTGGATTTGCACATAGCCATAAGAAAGTAACTTTTTTTTTTTTCTTTTTTTTTTTGCTTGCCATTTTCTGAAATAGAAGCAAGTATTGGATTCCCAACTTCTTGCTAGTGCTACAGATTTATCTTAGTTCATCCTGGGGTTATAAGGCCCCACCTAGAAGTCTGGCTTAGAGCCAACGCTAGAGGGGAGCTGTAGAGCAAACCTCAAGAGTATTCCTGAGGTGTTTATTTTCCTTTGCAGGCAGAGGGTCAAAAAAAAAATACATGAGAACCCAAAAGAACATGTTGAATGCTGGTTTGGGGCACCAAACCAATTCAATTACCTGGTGGCTCAAAGGCAGCAATTTTCAAAATAAAGGTCCTGAGAGGAAATCATGGGATTAAAGAAAGGACTCTCTAAGCCAAGCAGAAAGATGATCTGGTAGAAGAGCATTTTAAAAGGCCATACTGCAAGTCTTTGATTTCAGGAAGAAACTTTAGGTCCTGTGAATAAGCCTAGCTAACTTTAACTGTTTTGCTGAATAACAGAACGAAACAGAGGGACTAAAAAAAGGTTCTTTTTTAGCAAAACAAGTTTCACATGGCTTCTGTAATGAATGAGATGGAGTGAAGCAGTAAAGGTGACTGTGTTTTGCCTACTGCAAAATGTGTATTAACACACTGCCTTGTGGAGAGCTTGGTCAGTCTGAGTTTAAAGACTCATGAAAGTTTTCAAGACAAGAAAAGATGTAAATTGGAAGCAGAATTACTGCTTCTGACTGACAACCAGTTGGACATTCTTAATAGAAAATCAAAGTACCTGCATATGGCTTTGTTCACCAGTATGGCTATTCTATTTTAAATTCACTCTCTGCTTTTTCTCTGAAATAGCTTTTATGTGTAGAAGATCTCTAAAAGGGTGTGAGTCCAGAAAAAACGAAACTTGAAAAGATTCGTTTCCTAGTTTGATACTGTATAGAAGAAAGTAATTAGCTAAATACATTATGAAAAACTTAGAAATAAACCCCACAACACTAAAGCTTTATCCTCCAAATAACAACGTAAACAATCAAGTCCACATGAGGACTGATCACTTATCATCTGGCATTGCATTCTTTTGACAAATGCACAGTTCAGTGATGGACACTGCCAGTTGCTCCTGAAACAATTATCTGTGCAGGCAGCAGGAAACACCTCTTCTTGGAAGTCAGAGTATAATTTTGGGCTTCCCATGAAGAGGAAGGCTTTGTTACAAATTCTCGGTGCTGAGGTGGAGAGGATCAGGTGACAGTTCACTCTGTTGACACAGATCCCTGGTCATGTCATTTAAGGGCTGTCTGTAACCTTATTTACATGAATGTAAATCAGGAATTGCCTCCAATGAAACACAGGAAGCAAGTGTTATGTAAACAGCCTGCTTTTTTTCTCCTACATCAATTTTCGGTCTGTTAAGTGGGGGATATACATGATTCTTTTCTTCAATGGGTTCTTGATTGCTTGTTGAGAAGGGAAATGCTATGGTAATAATCTTCAAAAGAAAGCTTACAGTCATTTCCACTTTTTTTGTTATCATGCTAATAGATTTATTTCATTACTTTATGTAATGAGAAGTTCCCCTGGTTGTTTTATCCATAATTAATCACAGTGCTTCTGTCTTAAATAACACTTCCTTTAAATGTTGAGCTGTTCATTATTGCCCTTTAGTTAGTTCCATATAATGTTTTAAATTCTGGGTAAGTCAGTGATTTTTTGTTTAGCAAAAGGTATGCTTAGACCAACGCCCTGAACTCCACAGAGACACCATCCCAAATTAATTCTCCAGGTTGCAGCTGCATGATCTTGCTAAAGAAGTGAGTAATATTTTGACATTTAATATTAAATGAGTTATCTTTGAAAAATGCTTCCCTGCCCCTGGTGTACCTCAGGCAAATGGAAACATGCTTAACGTGCATAATGAAACCTTGGTAATGGAAAAAAATGGGAAACTGAGACGACCTATCAGCATCTAGAATCTGCAGGACATAAAAACTGATGGTAAAATGATGGTGAGGTTAAGATATAAACTAATCAAATTGATTACATTTAATTGGAGCCCTCAATACAGCTGAGATTATTCTTAATCCTCTGCAAGTCTATAAAAATATTTTTTGCAAGTGTTTGATTTTTCAGTGTTGAAAATACGTTTGTGAGATTTTCAGTAGCATTGGGCACACTAAGTTTTCCAGCAACTGACTTCAGGGAGAACTCTGCGCTCTTCAATTCCTTTTCATCTGAAGAGCACTTGCTGTTCATGGAATTCTCTCTTCTTATTTTGGCCACCAAATTGTACCAGTATTTACAAAGTTTACGTTTAATTTTAAAACAATAAGCAAGCTGCTGATGTCACTTGAGGAGTTTTCAGGAATTGTGATTGTTCAGGAACAAGCCCTGAGATTATGGTAGGAAGAGTTTGAACTTCATTGCTTATCTGTCAAGTAGGCACTTGACTTAAAGGCAGAGGTTAAGAAAAAAGTAGATGTCTGAAGTAAGTGTATAACAATTTTTCTGAAATACATAGCATCATCACTCCTTGAGGACATTTTGCATAATTCCTTAATTGTGAGCAATTCAGCTTTCTCAAACTTTTGCCAATGAAGCCTTTATACCATCACATGCCATCATTTGTCTGCAGCTATATCTAGCTTTATCTGCATACATCAATGCTATGTTTCCGGAAAAGAACATTATTGCATATGCATATGCATGACTCAGAAAACTGTGGTCTTTATGTTATTAGCAACTCTCTCAACAGAATAACTGACTCATCTTTTAAAAAAAATGTCTGTATCAGAATATCTGAAATCGTCACAGGGATTTTAAAGAAGTTAAAAGCCCAGTTCTATAAGAGGGTGAGTGCTGAATAGGCTTCAACGGACTGGGCAGGACTAATTCCCATTGTTTTCCTGACTGGTTGTGATTGTTGACTACTATACCACGTCGGGCCATTAGGGAGTTCAGCTCTTCCTCTTTGGCTACTCTATGCTAGATAATTTTCCCTCAGGTTAATGGATTGCCAATCAATTTGAGGTAATTTAGACAGTTGTAATGACTACTCCCCAGATGCTTGTTCAAAGCTGCAAATATTTACTGTTTACCCTAATCGCCTAATGGGCAAGCAGCTAGTTTTAGACAGAAAAAGCACCATATAGACAAGTCTTACAATTCTTGCCTGCATATGTACAGTCTTCTAAGCAAAGGGTATTTTCAGCAGGCAGGAAGAATAGATGTTGTAAAATACATCATGATCATGATCATGAAAAGGATGGTTGCCACCAAACCGGAAGCTGGTTAGACTTATCCATTTTTAAAGTAATTGGTTAATGTTACAGAAAGCAAAAAAAGTTTCTGAAGTTCTTAATATTAAGAGAGAATTGCCTTGCTGAGACTTACACTTTTATCCAGAATATTTGAAATAAACCAAAGGTCCTGTCACTGTTTGTTATGTAAAATTTATGATGTCTGCAATATAAATCTAAACAAGGAAAAAAGGTTGGCTGAGTGCAAAATCAACAGATTGTGGCCTTTATGGATTATATTAGTCAGGAAATAAGAGAATTACATGGTATAGTGAATAAACTGCTTGGCTTTCAGGCCTGGAGCTGTTAATTTTTAATAACAACAAAAAAATTAGAAATGTGCTGGGGGGAGCAGACCCTTGGTCTTCATGGAGAATAACCTAGAGCACTTCAGTGCCCATGTTCTGGCCCACTGGCCAGCATGTGACATTGGCTGGGAGAGCTGGAGTCTCTCCATGCGCAGAGGAGAAAACATTGCATAGGGCAGAGGGCTTGTGCTGCTACGGCCTGCTCTATCCCTCACGGTGGACAGTCAGGGATCGCCTGCTGCCAGTGCCTCAAACTTTGAGAGCCACTTGGGAATTTCAGATGAATGTGGGAGAGTGGAAATATTCTGGCAGACCCACTGAGAACACTGAATGCAAACTGGGTCAGTTGGGGTCTCAATTTAAAACGTAATAGGCAGTGAATATGAACAGGCGCCCAAGTCTAGAGTACGCAGCTGCTGAATCCTGCTCAAGTACCACTTCTTTGGTGATCCCTGTGAGAAATGAATAAGCTAACAGAAACAAAGTGGACGCTAGATAAGACTAGCAACGGGGAATGTATATTCTTACGTTACACAATGCCCAATACACTTCTGATACTATCGCAAAAGAATTAGCATGTCTCCAGGTCGCTCCATTCAATATAAAAACAAAATAGTAGAGGATGTTATTTTGCTTCAATGCTGCTCAATATGTAAATAATTTCTATTTTCTGATTATATTTCTGTGGTCAAGGATTAAGCAGGGTTTAATTTTATGGTAACTGGAGTCTTTTTTTCTGTTTGTCTTAGGACAAGTTTGTTACAGAATCTCTTTTTACTTATTACAATGGAAGATGGAGTTAGTAGGGCAGCAACAGTGTGCAGAAAAAGAAGTATGCTTTTACCTACAGAACTTACTGCCTAATGGGAAAGGAGTTCTTAGCAGTGCTAAGGATAGCATAGTGCATCATTTAGAAGCAAAGAGAGCATTAGACTCCCTGAATCACATACCTGTGAAGCAAGGAAGTACTGCTGGGAAATGCATCTGGGAAAAAAAATCTGGGCTGATTCAATAGATGAAAATGAAACATTCCATCAGTCCTGAACTGAAAGATGCAGTATGTAGCTCTGCAACAGATTGCTTTCAGCCAGTTTTTCATTTTGATTTGGTTTGAAAACTCTTGTAGAAATGCTAGGGATTCCCACAGGCAGAAGTAAATACAGTGGGTCTTTGGTTTATAGATTCAAGCTTAATAATAATTTTAATAGTAATAATCTGATGCCAAACCTTGGATCCACTAGAAAAGTGCATAATCCTTTTTTTGCGAAAATAACCTAACTGACCTCTGGTCCTGCTTTGTAATTATCATGGCCAGTTAAAAGATTGCATTTATTAAACTTCACCCTGCTGCAGCAGCATAGTCCAGGGGTCATTTTCAAGAAATCCCAGAGTTTTCATAGTTGAAACACAGCTGTATTAGAGACAATGTGTTTCCTTCCCACCCAAACTGGAAAATTCTGTCCCCCCATCCCAATAATATTTCAAATCCCAGTGTGCTAATTGTAGCCCACTGCTGACTTTTTAACGGCTTCACTTCCATATTGTGCCTTGCATCATCAGGGTGTCCAGACACTGTGCTGACTGAATTCTCAATCCCTTATTCATATGAGTAATCTGCATTCATACAAGTAGTCACATTGACGTAAGTCACAGAATCCGGTGACGCTGATTAGATATTTGTGTTACAGGGAAAGTTGTCTGTGGCATGGTCGAGACATGTTATGGTATGTATAGCGTTAAGTCAAGAAAATTCTGTGAGGGCTGGCAGTGTTTCAGACTCACCTTTTCAATGATAAATTCCTTCCTCTTGTCTTCACTAAGCCTCTGATGCACTGTTATTATTGGGTGAGTAACAGCAGTGTTTGATTCAAAATAATACAAAAGCAGAAGTACAAGGTTTCCATTCACCAATTGCTTCGTACATTACAGGTACAGCTAAGCATGGTTATTCCTCACTTTTTATCTACATAATAAAAGAGTGACATATATCTGGAAGGGGAAGGACTCAAATGCTGATGTATAAAAGCTTGTGTAGGAACTTCTTCATTAAAATGAATTTCACCTAAAATCATTGCAGAGAATTCTGAAATTGCAAACCTGAAAGTTATGAAAAAATATTTCTTGGGCATTTTATTTTTCTTTTCCTAGAGAAAACCCTCATGAGTTTTGCACTCCTGAAGATTCATCAGGAAAACTTTAAAATATAACAACCGAGGTTTTTGCATTCTGATGTAAAAAATTTTCTAATTTTTAGCACATCATTTTGAGAAGTGTGGAGGGTTTTGCTAAGTATTTTGATATTAAATGGTTTTTCTTTTTTTCAGTCCAATAAAATGACAGGAAGAGAGAAAATTCTCCATCCGTAAGTGTATCTTCATTTAACAAATAGGTCAATGATTTAGATGGCATTGCTGATATAAAGCAAGCATTGACTGTTATGATAGAAACAACTAGTAATTTACTTTTATCACCTCCCCATAAGAAAGAATACCCTTTAAGTGTGTGCTTTCAGAACATGTCTACTGTGTGCAATTCTCTTTCTGTATCCAGAGAAGGTCCACATCTATCAATAAACTGCGTTTCTAAGTGGCTGAGAAGACTGTATCATGCATGATTCTGTGCATGATACTTCTGTGATTTGATGTCTTTTCTGAGGGGACTTCCACAGAAAAAGATCCATGCATATGGTGACCATGTAGTCTTGCAAACAAAAGATGCTAAGGATTATGCAATGAGGTAGAATCCCGCATAGCTTCCCCTCAGCAAAGCTGCCTATCCCATTTCTGTAAAATTAGGATGGATTTGCTTCCCTTTGCTACATCATTCAGGGTGGGACCAAAGTCCCTCTTTAGCTCTTGAAATCATAAGGTTGCTGCTTTCGTGTCATCACTTTCTGGGGATATGACAACTTGTAGTCATGATGTCTCACAAGAAATAGTTTTATAGAGGTGGAGGAATTGATGTTTTTCTTTGCATTTTGCTAACCAAACCAAACTATTAGAAAATAATTTGATTGAGCAGGAACTGCTGCAGACACTTTCTGTGTCTCTCAAGAAAATGCGAACCTCCCAAATTACATCCATATTTTGGCATGAAATGGAATATATATTTTGGATTACAGTATGACTTTACCCTGCACTTTCTTTTTGTTCTAAGGATATTTTGAAACAAAAGGTAGTGTTTTGAAATGAAAATATATTGAAATTTCATTACTTCATTTTTTCATTAATATGGCTAAATGAAATATTTTGGCATTTCTGGACTGGGTCTTGTAATTTTGAAAATATTTTTCCCTGGTGAATCTGATAAATATTCTGGGGAAGAAAAATTGTGGATAGTTATTCCGTCTATTCATCTCCACTCAAAATCATAAGGTTCAAATTTTAAACATTTGCAAATTATTGTGTGTCACTGAGATGTGATAGCTGAGTAGTAGATTAATACTCATAATCCTTTGTAAGAAAAATAATGTATGTCTATTGGCATATAATTTTTTAATGCAGGACTGAAGATCATAAAAAAAGAAGCAATAGGAAAAATTCAATGGAAAAAAGTAACAGAAAATTAAAGGTGTTTGAGAAAAGAGATTTTCAGTGAAAACTTAGCCAGCTTTCAGGAGGAAAATTTTAGCAAATGTAGTCATTTGAGCTAGCTTTAATTTCAGATATGAAGAGCAGTAGGGGGCAGAAGCCCAAACTGGACTTTTGCTTGCCTATTGCTCTAGGTTACATTATTCCAAGTATTACTGAGAGCTGCTTGCGCTGCTGACTAGCTGCTATTAGCTCCTAAAATGTCCAGGCAAGGTATGCCTCTGAATGTCGCCTGTCACCTCCTTGTGCAGCATACCCAAGGAAAAGTTGATGTTTGGGTAATGCTGAACAAAAGTCAAAGAAACATAGTCGCAAGAAATATCAGTGAACACACTGATAAGCAGTGCGTTACAATGGATGTGGCACTGCAATATGTGAGACTTGGGGTTTACTTTTCACTTTCTCACTCTCATCTGTTATATGAACTTCAGCCCACCTGCATTCTTCTTCTCTAAGTTTGATCAAGAACTACTTGCATCTGCCTACTCTGTGGATGCCTCCTTTTTTGGTCTGTAACATCTTTTGGGGTTTCCAGGAGCTACTGTCATTTCAATAATAATAAAAACCTTCATTATTACTCTTTTGTTATACTTCAGCCCTTCTTACATCAGAAGCCTTTCATAGGCTTCTCATGGTAACTTAGGGCCCTGACCCAATGCCAAAAGGAAAGAGTCAAATCAATATTATTAAATCTTCAGGGTCCATTGCAAACAAGTCTGGACAATAACAATAGTATTTTATGGATTACAGGCTCTGGGTATATCCTGTTTGAAATCTGTAGTTTCCCCTTGGCCTCCACATATGTACTGACATATCAGATGAATGGAACTTGGCCTATTGTCTTTTGAATTATTCGGTTCTAAGTCCTGGCCAAGGACTGGCATAATTTCAGAAAATTGTTAGTTATGCTCTTTTGCATTTTAGCTGTGTTTCAGGTGCTTGTGTAGACCTGAGAATTGGTCATTGCCCTGTCTTTGATGCATCTGATCTCATAATTCTTCTGCGGGGTGAATGTCTGTTGTGAATTTCCATTCTGCAAAAGCTGAGAGACAAAGAGGTGGCAGGAGATTGCGGAGGAGCTGCGTTTTGTACCCAATCTTTGGAAGCTCTGTAGTTCCCAGGCCTTTATAGCCATGGGTCCAGTAGTCCTTCCTCGGACAAAGCACCCATTTTTGTTATTTATAGTGTTGAGGGAACTTGGGCTGAGACAGGACTCGAGGAACTAGCACAATAACCTTAAATCCTGCCTGAGCAAACTAAGAAATGTCATTGTGGGAAAAATGTTATGAAAGCAATTACTCTACCTGCTCATTAAGTGCATGTGTGTGGGAAGCTGGGGCGGGCAGTAGGACTGGGTGTGACAGGAGGCCACCAGAAGAGACATGCATGGCCAATGGCAGCAGAGAGGGAAAAAGCAGGTGCAGCCCTGAAGGCTCAGAGATGTGACTCTGGCACACCTGAGAGGGAGGCAACCTTGAAAGGAGTGAGAGAGGAGAGTTAATATCAAGCAATATTGGCAGGCAATTCACCCCAAGAGCCAAGCATGCAGCAGAGGAGATGGGGTAGCACAGACATGTTTCTTTCTCTTATCTCTCTGCCCCTTGCCTTCCACCCACCCCATACACTTACTGCGTGTTAGAAGGTATGATCAAATCTATTTAGGCTGGAAAATATATCTTTTTTTTTTTTTTCATCCTGAAGTTTGGTTGGGTTTGGTTCTTTTTTTTTAGCGGTAACAAGGAAGAAAAAGTCATGTTCAGGAACATTTGGCACACGTTAAAATGTTTTTTTTTTTAAACTTTTTTTACTTGTGGAAAGCTCCTCCAAACTAATAAAAGCCATGACCTCCTCAAGGGACTTTCATTAACACCCTTTTACCTTTACTGTACCACTTTATAATATCCTCTCCCCAGATTTTTCAGAATAATTCAGGGCCCTGACCCAAAGCCAGTGGGAAGAACCATATCAGCTTCAGTGAATTAGGTCCTCAGAGTCCTTTGCACAGCTGCCAACTCACTAAAAAGGGTGTAATATGCAGGCTAATAAGCTACTTAAAAAACATAATGTGAGCATAATTCTCCACTTCATTACATGGGTTTTACATGCCACTAAAGCCAATAGAATTACACTGGTAGAAAACCAGGGTCACAGAATGGAGGCTCACCCCCTATATTAGCCCTTTAAAACTGGTTTCAAAGATCAGAGGCAGTTAGTCTGTATCGTATACTAATGTTGGGCCTGATCCAAAGCTCACTGTTCTCAACTGGAGTTGTTCCATCAGGCCCTAGGGATATATATGTCTATGTGCACAGATGTGTATATGTCTCTGTGTCAATCTATCTGTGTAATTTATCTATTTTTGCCATGCTCATCGCTGGAGTGACTAAGAGCCTGGGTGACTGAGGTTAAGCAATATGTAAAGTCCCCAAAGCCTTGATCTAATATATACTTGCTGATCCTGTAATATAAAAATAAATGTAGGTTAGTGTATGATCTGTGGGACATATAGAGTCAAGCATGCAGAACACACAGAAAGAGCAGGGCTGTTTCCCATCCAGTTGGACAGGTTATGCCATTGGCAGGACATAGCAAGCTGCTGCCAAAAAGGCATCACCCATTTTTTAATTCTCAGACTCTGTTTTTATATGCTGCTGATGGATATCGGATGAATTGCTCATTGTAAATCAATAATACTTCATCTTCAGATTAATGAGGAACTAAAACTGTTTCTAATAAATGTTTAAATGCTTAGCATTTTTTAGAAACCAAGCCTTTTATGAGGAATCCTTTTTTTCTGTCAGGCAAGAATGGTGTAAAAACATTTGGGATAACCTTGTGAATTGTTGAAAAGTAAAAGAGTAAATGGATGGGCATGTATTCTAGCTCTTTGCTTTATAATTTCAACTGCATAGAACCACGTTGTGCAGACAAGAGAATCATAATAGTCCGTACATAAGATGCAGTATCTGTTTTGATGAAAATGAATGCCTTTCAGAAGAGCAATCATACTATTAAGTAATAGTGCTGTACCATAGCTGTGATGTTATTACTCCGCTTAAGATTGTGTCCTACTGAAAAGGATCTGGGGAAACTGCAAAGGGGAAAAAAATTGTCATAGTATGCCTCTTGGTAGTTTCTGAGCCCGAAGTTTTGCTCATGAGGAAAAAAAGAGTGTCACCATATTGGGGATTTTGTACTTTGTATCTAGGAATTCTTTCTGTGAAGTAATGAAAGATGAGGGTGAGAAAGAACAAATGTTCTGTCCTCCAGAGGATCTATGTGAAGCGAAATTGTGTGTCAGAAGCAGCAAAGCAATGCAGTGGATGGTAAACTGCAAACCTTTGCTGTTCATCAAACAAAGAAAAGCAATGAAATGTTCTTAGAATTTCCTCTTTACTGTGTGAGGAATGAAAATAGCCCAAAATAATGTGGTGGGCGAACTGTATACACCGGGCAATAAACTAAACTTCCTGTCTCTAACAAAAGGCTTCTCTTTATAAAGTGCCAGCACTTTTAACTGCAGAACTTTGGTATCCAATTCTCCTTTAGCTCTTTAAGAATGTCTTCTGAGAAGTTTGTAGTTTGGTATTTGAATTTTTTGATATTTTTTTTAGAAACATAAGCTGCTGATAGATGAAGAGCATAAGCTGTACTGTTTGGAGTGCTGGATTCCAAACTTTTTAGAGAGCAAACCACTGTCAGCCTCTGATCCATCTTGCAGACCCCCTGCACAACCTTTTATATTTTACTCTTTCATGAGTTTTTGTAGGCTGATTACAGATCTACTCAAACACTAGTGTTTCATAGTTTGAGCTATATCAGCTTGGAACTATATCAGCTTAGAGATATTTTTCCCCCTTCCTGATCACAGAAATAATTCATATCTTTCTGTCAATCTTGCAAACAATCATGTTTAGCTACTAATGGATTCTAGTGTCTCCTACGGGGAAAAAAACATTATCTCTCTTCCATCAGTTGCCTAACAGCTGACAGGGCTATATTCTTTACCTCAATGGTAGGCTGACCTTTTATCCTGAAGAAAATTAGAATTTATTCTCATTTAGGGTTGTAGATTTGCATACTCATGCAAATTGTACATGTAATTTCCTCTCAAATGGTTATTCTGTTTTCCTGAAATAATATGGGAGACAGATGTATACTGCTGAAGACTAAAGTCTGTCTGTTCAAGTAATGATCAAAAAGTTTAGTCCATCATCTCACAGAGATGGTTTTGGAGGTGCTGACACCTGTTTTCTGTAGGCAGCACAAAAATCTACCAGGTTTTGTCACCATAGCAGCAGAGGTGATAAGGACTACAAGTTATATGGAATCCAAGGGGCAACCTAGATTTGCACACAGGCCCAACTTGGATACACATGAAGTTCTCCATCTGTGGAGTTTTGGTCCACCATCTTCAAGAGATGTGCTGAGCTGAATTAAACCCTAAACTGGCAAATAAAGGGTTGTCAGGAGCCACTGGGGAAGGGCAGAAGGGCTCAGTGGAGAGTGGCAACACCTGGAGCAGGTAATGTTTTAAATAGGCACACCTGCAGAGGAACTAACTTTTCTCTTCTGGAGAAGTATTCTTACAGCTGCTCCTGTAAGAAAAGTTTTGAGTTGTGTTTTAGGAACAAGTTTTGGTGCATGAAAGAGGCTTGTTCTAGGTTAGTAGTCTTCAGATTGATATTTTATTGAAGAACTAAGTTGTTTTAAGATGATCTATGTGAGGCTACAATTTCCATGGCTGGTGTACATGGAAAACATCTTGTAGTTCCACTGACCTGTGGGGGAGAAAAATTTAAAGGGTGTATGAGTTGTGTCTGGAGTTGCTGAGGATTAATTATTTTGTGGTTTTGTGTGTTGTTTAAGGTTGGGTTTTTCTTTTTTCCCTTGTGTGGTTTGCGCTTAAGGTGATACCTAGAAATTGTAGGGTTATGGGTTATGTGCTGGCTGGAGGGCTGAGTTGCAAAAAGGCAGACTAGGGTAGACCTGGAGCAGTGGCTGGAAGCAGGCTGAGATCAGCTTGGTTTCTAATTACAAAGAGTTGGTCTTCTGTACCTTCTCCAAAGCTTGGGCTGACCTTCTGGAGTCAGGGACTCATTACATCCGTGACTTCTTAACGGGATCTGTGCTCTCCTGAGAGGGACCCTGTGAGCATCATGAGCAGGTCTGCAAAGACTCTACGCACAGGCTGGTGAGGTCAAAGTGTTGCTATGTGGTTGTGTAGTAGTGCAGTGTACAAGATGACTCCAGGTAAATAGCCTTGATAAGAATGCTTAAATGTTAACAGGCTTTTTGCTCACTTTAAAGGAGATATTGGGGTCTTGTTGCAGAAGGGTGCAACAGGTGCTTAATTCCTATGTGCTCCAGCAAAGAAACTGTGTTAAGAGCATGCTGTCCCACTGCGTTTATCTAACTTGCTCATCTTCACTTCTTTTCAGTTGTTCTACCTTTGTGTTATTCCTATGTAGTTGTCATGAGGAGGAAAGACTCCCTTCTCTGTGTCTGTGAAAGACTTACAGAGCTGTTTGAACAAGGGATTATCATCGCTTTAAGGCTGGCGGGGGGAACTCAGAAATGTGTTTTCCTTCCCATATTACAGACTAAGCATGAGGGTAGAAACCTGGTGGGAGCTGCTGTCCCTCTCAGAGGTAGGAATATGCCCACATGTTATTTCTGCAAGAAGCAGCAGGTCCTGCTGAGTTTGGAGCTGGTGGGAGTGGGAGCGTTCTCCTGAACCGCTAATTCTTCTCTGATGCCCTTGGGTCTGTCTAAAATAATGATGTCTGCTTGGGCCCTTGTGTCACAGGCTGCTGATCCTGCTCAAAGGGATGCAAGGCTTCATGTGTCTTGCAGGCCTGCCTCAGTCAATTCACTAGGTGTGGTACCTTGGCAATGCAATGCCCTAATTGAAGGTGCTGCAGGTTTTTCACTGGCTTGTGAGTTTGGGTGTTTTGGTTGTGCACTATGTTCATCCTCTGAGTATATGTGCTGCATACTGAGTTGCTGGGCATGCTTGTAGCAGGGAAAAGGCATGGTATGTGGGGCACTGGGGAGGGAGCATCCCCTGCCCTTGCCTTTGTTGAGAGTCGAACAGTTGTTTGTTTCCTTGTATCTGTGAAGTCCAACACTTTGAAATTGTGTGGATGGCATATGCAGCTGTACGCTAAAGAGGGAACACTTCACTTCCCTATGCAACTGCGTTTCTTCAGATGCTATTTAAGGGACCTGCTTTTGACCTCCCATACACCCATGTTAGTTGACACTGGTGAGAGTTACTCTTTACTCATACATGTGAGACCAGGTTCAGTTGCAATCTCTTAGTTTAACAGCAAAAAGACTATCCAGCAGCATTCCTGCTCGACTGAAATCTTCAGAGATTCATGTGTTTGGCTCAGCATGCCTTGACGTTAATCTGCTGTTGGAATATCTATGGGAAAGAACAGCCAAGCGACTGAAGAATATAAGAAATCTTAGTTTGTCTGGCACAGACTAGCCTGCCACCATAAAAGATGAAAACACAAGAGAGGAGGTAGGAGGAGTCCACTCGGCTGTTTCAGTTTTCAACATGCAGTCTGGGCTGGCTTCCTTTTGATTATCAGGGAAAGCTAAGAAAAGTAAAACAGTGTTGCTACTCTGTGAAACCTAGCCTTTAAAACCAGCTAGGTCAACCAAGCAACCTATGGGTCAGTTGTGAAGGGAGTTAATGTGTGTATTAATGATAAAGAGATAGCATTAATATAGTTTCAAAGTGTTTTGTATTTAAATGTGGCTCAAAGTTTGTTGTGCATAACAGGACAAATATAACTAAGGTGGGGCTGAGCACAAGAGCTGGATTCCAGCCTGTTTTAGGAAGCCAAAACAAACACTTAAACAAATACAACATTTCACATGGTCTTTTGTGCTAATTATCTACAGTTTCTGATGCTGGCTTTTAAAAGGGTGGGAGGAAGACAGTGAAATATCCAGAAAGCGTACTGATGGGAATACTGTGGGCTTTATCCTGATCCTGATCTTGCTGTGTAAATCATGTCTGACTCTTCAGAAGTTCAGGATGAGGGTTGCCTGGCCTTTCTCACCAGGCTATATTAGGGCAGACTTGAATTTTTAACAAGTGAAACACTGGGTGGATGCTAAAGTGAGGATCTGGTTGTCAGGCTTCTCACTGCTAGTTGTTCTTCTGTGTGATTTAGAGCAAGTCTCTGTGCCTCTGTTTCCCTGCCTGCCCTTTGTCCCAAGACTGCCAGCTCTGTTCTATTTATTTGCCTTGTGGTCCTGTCTGTGGGCATAGTCTCTTCAAATTTACTCCACATTTGTTTTATCCTTCCCTCTCTGTTACTTAGTTTATCTTTTTCTAACTCTATGTATTCTACTTTTGTGTAATGAGCTCTGTCTGTGTGTCCAGCCTTAGCATTCTTGTTTGCTTAGACTGTAAACTCTTTGGAGCATATTGGTTTGCCCACTGGCCTTTGTTTTATTTTATCCCTTGTAATAAACATTATCACTAATAATAAGTGATGATTGTTACCTCAAATAGCTTTTTTGGAAAAAAAAAAACCAAACCCAAACAAAACTACAGTGTAATCCCATAGTTTACTGTAGTTGATGACAGCACTGACAGGTTTAGGATTTGCATCTTTGAAGCTTTTATAATGCCTTGTGCAGCAGGGCTCTGGTCATCTTTGGAGTCTCAAGGTGCTACTGTTATACTACTAATAAAATCCTTATAAAACAAAAATGTATAAAGAAACTTTCTGTTCTTGGTATGTTATCTCCTAAAAAAAAAAACCCTCTCTGTTTCTGCTTGTTTTTTGTGGCAGTAAAAGCTCACTGATGTGTGTTAAGCTCTGTAGAGACACTTTAATTACTGTGCATCTGAATGGCTGTCACATTAGGAGTTAAAGATCTCTATTTCAAGGAAAGAAGCATTTTTATGTTTCTAATATAAATGACTATGCTTCAGCCTTTTTACCAAATTCAAACTGCATGGAAGGGTATTTTATAATAGGCTAAGAAGGCAATATAAAATTAAGTAAAGCTGGGTCTGGTGCCTAAAAATATTTGGCAGAATTCCCTGGAAAGCCACATTTGAACACTTTTAATATATATTACAAGGCAGACAAGAATAATTATCTTCTCTTGAAGTTCCCCAAGTGAGAGAAGTGTATTGTAATGCCCTTTGAAAGAAAATAATATAAGTTGCCAAATGATTATGTTGTGGAATTCTTCCCCCACCCCCTGTCTCTTTCACCCATCTGATTGTATGCAAGAGAGGAAGAATATGGTACAAATGAAGCTGTTGCTCTTACATTCCTTTTTAAAAGACAAAACTTAACACCTTCAGGTAGATGTACCTGTCAACGTACAGGGTAGTCCTTGCAAAAAAAATAATTAATGCAAGTATTTCTAAATGACTAAAGCATAGCACTATTAAAGATGAGGCAACTCTTTCTTATAGTTTTATGTTGTGAATTCTTGGGAAAATTAAAGTAATGTTACTCTGATTATTTCTTTTTTTTCCCTCTTCCTTTCTACATGCAGTATTTAAAACCAGGGATGTAAAAGTCTTTCCGATTTACCTCTTTAGCTACTGTTAAGATGAACAGCAAAGTCTTAGCAGTGGGAGCTGAGACAAAATAGGATTAAGTGGACCTGTAGCAACCATTGGTATTTTAAAGGGACCTTAGTAAATGCGCAGCTGCCTCAAAAATTAAGTTGTCCCCATGAAAATCCCTATAGAGATAGGTAAAGGGAAAAGCATCCATTTAGATGAGAAAGAGAGATTTCTTAAAACACAGAGATCCTTTCAGAGTCAGTAGAAAGACTTTCTTAGTACCAGGTATCATGGCTTTTATTTTCTTTTCAGTGTCCTTGTGCCTGTTAATGACAGTTACAAGGAAGGGCAGTTGCGCCAGCATCTTCCTGTGGAGCTTATCTTGTCCATCATAGTCTGGTGATGAGTGTAAAGGTAGCCATAGTAAATGAACTGAAACAGGATTCTTGGAAACTACGTTAGATGCAAAGTTCACAGTTAATTTCAGTGGGTTTGGGGTCAAATCTATGGTACATGAGGAAAACCTGACTCCTGATACTGAATTCTTAGGGGGAAAGAGAGTCATGGGCTCATGAAATCAACATGGGAATAGAGGGTCTGAGGGAGAGGCCAAATTCTCTGCTGTTGTAGGCTGGAATTGCTGTTACTTGGATAAGAAAAGTTCCTTCTGATTTACACCAGCCAAGAAAGGTCCTGCAGGGTCTTGAGAGAGCTGCAGATATATGATCCTGCAAGTGAATGAAGAAAGCTAGGAATATATGGTGGGACAGTGAGAGATAGTTTGGCAACAGGATTTAAAGTCAGAAACAGAGTGGGAGGCAGAGCTGCGATGGGAGTGCTGAAGCTGAGCAATCCTACCCTGGGAAATCTGTCTGAGGGGCTGCAAGCTGCTTTCCTAATTATTTATTTTTTTTTTTAGTCCAGAGGATGTGAAGTTACTCTCTTATTTCAAGGGGGAGGTGGGAAAGCTGAAGGAGAATTGTGTTTATTTGATTTAGTAGAATCTTTCATATGAAATATACATGCACATGGTTTGTGTACATCTGTTTCAGTGAAGACCATTCAGGTGTTCAGGAGAGATTGTTTAGATCTCTTGGGAAATGTTGGCATACTATCTTCCAAATGAGTGTCCTCATGCTTGGCCTGTTGCACAGAGATAGGGTACTTTGGAAACATCTGCAAAATTAACTTTTAGAAATGTTCTAATTTAATCTGGATGGGACCAGTAAAACTGTGGTTTCATTTTATGGGTAACAAATTGATCCTTGGAATACTTCTCTGCTGCAGTCAAACATGGTGAGTGTGTAACTCTATCTCCCTCTGGCACTGATGACAATGTTCCTGAAGCAGCATGGAGCTCAGCATAGCCTAAACACCATATATTTATCCTCCTCCTTGGGAAGGTTTTGCAGTTGACATCAAGCTCTGTTTTGCAGCTGTACTTCAGCATGTGCCACAGTTGTATTCTGAGCACATATAGCCATATCATCTATTAACGTGTTGCCTGGGAAGTTGGCTAAGGCTTGTCATTTTGGACTGTCCTTATGCAAATTACTATGATTTGTTGTACATGGCATTAGAAGTGCTGCAACTGATGTTGTTAATTGCTATTATGGATTCATCTCCGCAAGCTTTTAGTGAATTGATTCCTGTATGCTGCTGGTACTAGGGAAGGTGAGGGATGATGCACTGTGGTTGAGAGGGACGGCTTGGTGGTGATGACAACTTCATTCTCTCTTCCTTTCCTCTCCTGCTCTGTTGGTAGAGTGCAGTGTACTGGAATAGGTCTGAAGACACTTTGCAGTTTCTAAGTGCTAGGCATACCTCAGGCCAAAATGCAGTGCAGGAGAGGCCAGTTCTTTGTGTGATTGAGTCCTGCAGAGAATCAGAGGAGGTGGTGGTGGTGCTTTCACCCTCTTTCTGGAAGGCAAAGCAGTTGGGTGCTTTCCACCTATGCTGAGTCTACTCTGTGTAACTTGTATACCTCTCTCTGCTCCCAACATCTATTGGCTTAAAGAAGAGAGATTCCGCAGCTAGCTGAGAGTGCAGGAGCTCAGCTGCCTTAGCGGTGCCACTATATTGGCTACTATACATCTTATCAAGTCCATTTTTTTTAATGTGACAGATCAGAGCTTGAAAAACAGGATATCTTGGAACACAAACTAGATGAAAACAAACTACAATGAAAGTGAAAAAAAATGTATTATTTTACTGCCAATTGAAAATTAGGACCAGATGAAGCCCCTGAGGGCCTGGGCATTTAATTTACTGGAGTTGGTCACTCCTCTGTGAAACCAGCATCAGTCTGTGTTCTCTGCCCATAAGTGATATCTTTGTTTGTTTGTATTTGACATAATTGGTTGAAGAAAATAAAGAGATGGGTTGTTTTGGTTTTCTTGTTTGCATAAACTTTACATACAAGTGATTTACTTTACAAGCCACTATGATAGGGTGTTGGTAGTTTACATGGCCAAGAAATTCTGTAGAACAAAGCTATCTAATGAAGTGTTGCTCTGAATCTGGAGACTAGCTTTCTAAATAAACAGGTTAATGCAGCTTGGCAAAGGGTTTTTTTTTGTTGTTGTTTTCCCTCCATTTGCATGCATATGAGTTTTATCAATCATAGCCAGAAAGAAAAGTTGCTTTGCAGTCTAGCCTACTTGTTCTCTTTCTGTGAAGTAAACACACCTTTTCCTAGGGACTCCTTGCCTAAGACTTTCATTGTGTGGTACTCACTGACTCAGCACCTATTTAGTTTGTGGTCATGTATATATACATATATCTCAGTTTATTTCGTAGTCAGTCTAGAAGATGACAGGATTATAATGGACTTCACACAGCTAAATGTCATTGTCCTTTGAAAATGACGACTTCTTTGATTTTTCAGGCTGACAAATCAGTTGTCCAGATACCAAACTGAACTAATTTTTTTGTACTGTTTGTTTTCAGATCTGCTTCTACCTGGAAAACTTGGCTTACAGTCTGAATACCTGTGACTTAAGAGAATTAATCATGGTCACAAATCAGGTAACAAGAGAACCTCCCTCCATATTTGCATTTGTTTGTAGTATTTTATATGGAACATGTTTTGAGGCAAGTTTTTGGTGGTGGTCTTTTAGGGGGGAGTTAGGGTCTCAAGCCATTTAAAAAACATACCTCCAACAGCTGTCATGAGGATTTTATGCAGTTAAAGGCAAACAAACAAAAAAAAAACCCAGCCCCTCACACATGTAACCAGTAATAAGAAATGGAAGCACACTTAGCTATACAGGAAATGGGATTTCCATACCATGGATAATACGGACTCTTTAAAAAAAAAAAAAAAGAAAAAATTCTTCCAAATGAATACTTTAACTCTTGCCAAACATGTTTCAGTAAAAATATTGATTCAGAAGTGCTGAAAATTTTTATTTGGATAAAGTAATTTTGCTTTGTTTAGTGCAACTAGCAGGCGAAGCTAAAGTTTGTTTTGATTTATTGGAAAAATATCTTGAAATAAGAAGTCAGGAAGATACTACTGACATAAGACATTTGGACTTTTTGATATTAAACATTGTCAAAACAGATACCTCCCACCCCAAAGGAGTATAGCTTTTTTCCAGAGAGAAATTTCTTGCTGAGCTATTTGATGAGTATTAATAGCAAATGTTCAGTCTTAGGCTGGTATGTTGTCAGGTTCTCACCAACTTGGTTGTAATAATGAACTATGGTGGTATTGTCCAGCCTTGGGAACTGAATGCTGTCCAGGCTTTATTTCTGAGGAGCTGGTATGTATTGCGAATAAGTAGCAATGGAAGGCATGCCACGTGTGCCACTGGGTGACTCCTTCCTTCACTCTAGTCTGAACAGTGTGTGATATTGCTGGTAGGACCTGGAATAAGCCACCTATATATTTGGAGAAGGACAGGTATCTAGAAAAAAGGTGTCAAGAGAAGAATAAATGATCTTTAGGGAGGAGCATGAGAAAGATCCCCTCTGCTACTGAACAAGCACAAGATAAATGCTTTTTCAGTCTCATTGCATTTGGGGTTAGGTGTGAGCCCTGCCAGTGTATACTGTCTGCACTCATGCACAATATGTTGGTATCTGCGCTGGGCTAAATAGCTCTCTGACTAGCAATATGTGTACATGCAATAGACTATGTGGTCATGGACTCTATGTGGAGCTCTCCAAACATGCAGGCATGTAGGTGTTTGTGTGCTGAGCCCCTGGGTACCAAGGAAAGCCAAAGCTGTATTCTGGAGCATATGGCGAAGGAAGAGGGTGATGCACACCTGGCAGGTGTCCAGGCTGGAAAGGTGCAGTGGGAGCTCTTCAGCCTTCCTGCCATAATTTGTTCCCAACAGTTCCCGCTGATACAGAGTGTGAGCAAATTGTACTCGCAGGAGAAAATTAAGCCCACTCAGAGTGCTTGTGTGTGTATAATGCTTTCAAATAGGAAAGCTTGAGAACTGTTTTCTTTTGACTTTGTTCTGGGTAAGTTTAATGTGGTCCTCTGAAAAGAAAATAAAAGTCTGGAAACCCAAATCTCCAGGAGACTCTGCTTTATTAGATAATTTGAAAATCTTTAATGATCACACACATAGATCTGAGATATATCAGGCATGCAGCTGTAGTTTCAGAGCACTGGCTGTATTTGCCATATGTCTCTAAGCAAGCAGATTTTGGCTGTGTGTTCTGCTTCATATAGCTGAGTGTTACTTATTTTGTTCCTCATCACCTCTAGACTGGGCTTTCCAAGAAGATTAATGGAACCTGAGAGAAATAAATCTTTCCCCTTCCTAAGAAAGCAATATAATGTCATAGCAGTTATATTAACTCAGATCAAGTTGGTGGTGTTCTAAGGTTTGCTGTTTCTTTTTTGGGCTGAAACTCCCCTTCAGCCTAAAAATGCGGAGGTATACTTCTGTTCAGTAGCATTAGAATTGCTTCTTTAACTGTTGTAATCCCAAACCTATGCAGACTTCTCACCGGCGAAAAGGCAGAAAGAAAAGCTGTATTAGTATTCTGCTGGCTACTATGGCGTTCCTAGAATCCCATTAAACTGTCAGGAAAAATTGACAAATCACTGTGATCTCTCCTCAGTCTCCTATTTGCCAGTGGGTTAAAGGAATGTGTATTGATTTGGGCAATGAAAGAAACTTTTGGTTTTCATTATAGCCTGTAAACATCTTGGACCGAATGCCTCAAGAGTGCTATCATGTCCTACCGCATATATGTACTCTACCCAGCAAGTTTTGAAATTGAGATTTTTATGATAACTGTGTTTACAGTATTCAATGAAATCAGGGATGACTGGGCAACAGGATGCCAAACCCTCCCTTCTCCTGGGCTAAAGTGTGTGGAGGGAGTTTGATGCTGACATTTTATTTTTATTTTTTTTCTTGCAGCCTTCATTACTATGACATCAGTAGAAAGTCAGGATTTCTAATAATCTTGCAGTTTGTGGGACTAATTACTAATAATGGACTAATATTGGCAAACTGCTGTCTAGGAAAATGATGAGGTAATTATTCAGGTGTACATTGATTTTTTTTTTCACATTTTAGGTCAGTTACATATGGGTAAGATGTATGTGGGGGGGTTCTTGTGCTTATTGCCAGGTTTTGAACCAGCTGACACCTCTATAAGGTAGTAATACTTAATCTCTCTTCCTCCTTTAAAAGTGTAGGTGATAATCTTTCCCTCTCTAAGAGGCTCATTATCTTAAATGCTAATTTGCCTGTAAGTCAGAACAAAAATTTGAAATGTTAGTAAAGCAAAAATTCAAGCAGTCTGACATCAGATCTAGATAAAATGAAAACTTAATTTGTTTAACTGTTGAACTGCTGACTTGACTCACTTCTATTTTTCAATGATTCTTCTGTTTTTGAAGAAATATATAAAAAAAATTGAAATTCATATTTCTGGAGGAAACATGTCTACTTACAACCTGCTTTTTTTCATGGGGAGAATATTTCTGTGAACAGAACTCTGCTGTACTCAAAAGACCACCTTCTTGGTGAAAATAATTTTCATCATAGTACAGACAAGACTTCTGTGGTGTGACTTAGTTCCTACATCTTCAGTTTACACATATTGCCATGCTGCTCTTACTGCAGGAATTTTTCTATTGTTTCCTTTTCCCTTTTATCTCTTTGCTTGTGGTGATTATTTCTTATTAAAATGCTCACATAAACAGAGCAATTAATTCTCAGTAATTTCCAAGTTGCATTGGTCTAGGCTTTGTTAGTGAGTGATCTGGTGCAGTAGGAGTGTAGCAGTAGATCAAACAAGCCAGTGCTGAGCCCCTTGAGTCTCTGCTGTATATGCATCAGTGCTGGGTTGGGGGGAAATACTTTGGACTAAATATATCCCTATTGTCCATACGGCAGTGGCCTATGGTCCAAAACTTTTGAGAGAGGGTGCCTAACATGTATGCCACACTAAACTACACTAAAGCAACCCTCAATGTGATCAGTGGGAACAGTTGGTGGATTTGCTTCAAAATTGCACTGTTGCTCTGAACACAAATGCTGAAATGATGCAACGTTTGATTCTCACAAATGCCGTCTATGGGATGTAGACTAAAGCCTAGTGGTGGATATAATGTTCTGTGTATTCTGGAAACCAGACTATAGCTAACTAATAATCTCTTTGGTTTTATTGGCCTGTATGTACCCAATACTTCCTATAAAAATCTAAAAGGAAATCCATCCTTGCTTGTCAGAGACAGGAGAACTCTGTCAGTCAACCGGGCTATCAGTGGCACTATAGATGTTACCTAAAACTTGATGGGATGTCTTCAATTCAGCATGCTGGGCTGTGTTTCCAGTTAGCTGGTAGACAATCAAGCCAGTTCTTTTCCTGTGGGTTTTAAAATCATGTAATAGTAATTCCTAAAAGCCACAATTGCTGGGGCTTCATTGTGCAGACCCACAAGGTGTGTCTTCCCAGTACAAGGAACCTGCACAACCAACACTCAGGTCCGTTTGTGCCAGTAGTGAGTGAATCCACAGCAGAGCCCTACCTCTGTTGCTATTTTCTGTGCCTGCCTCTGCCTGTGTGTGGCTGGGGACATCCTAAGCTTGGGCTTTTTCTGTCAATCAGGAGAGAACTTCCTTCTCATTTGGAAAGGATTTGAGAAATGGAGGATGACAAGTACTTCAGTGACTCTTCCTCCTCCCATCCTGCTTGTTCTTGTGGTTGATTTTTTTTAACCTATTTGAAAGCAATGCTTAGGCAATAAACTGAACCTCTAGCTACATAAGCTATTATGGGCTTAAAAAGCTTTCAGAATTGCATTACAAACTTTCTGTCTGAGTGGTAAGAAGGTTCAAATTCAAGTGGTGACTGTCCCTAGGTCAGTGTGAAATGAAGACAGATGTGGTCACAGTTCTTCCCCCAAGGGAATTTTAATTTGAAATTAGTGAAGGAGATGGGTTGGGGTGACTTGCATGAAAGTAATGCAGTGAGTCATCAGCCCAGTTAGACTTAGATCCTGCATTTTCTGGCTCTTAGTTCCACTGTCTTCATGTTGGCTTACATTGTTCTGCTGTCTCTAAAATCAGCAGAATTGGCCTTTTAAAGTGCTTATTTAGGCTACCTCCTTTTCTCCTACTTCTTTAGCAGTCAGTGTTGATGCGGTAGAATCATAGAAAGGTTTGGGTTGGAAGGGACCTTTTTAAAGGTCATCTAGTCCAATCCCCTCCAATGAGCAGGGACATCTTCAACTAGATCAGGCTGCTCAAAACCCCTGATGGTAGTGCTCATCTACTATGCTTCCCTGTGATTTTTCACTGTGGCTTCAGTAACCAGCTCTGTCTCCTTTCTTGAACCTAGAGAGCAGGATGTGAGTTCTTGCTTATACATTGTTCCTTTCTCTGCTGGACTGATTCAAGAACTGCAAACTGAATTCTACCCTTCTGCACCTGTGAAGACGTGGGCTCCTCTTGGTAATCGCTATACACAATAGCATTGACCCATATAAACTCTCGTGCAGCTCTGAAAGTGGAGACCTTGTATGTGGAGAGGAGGGAAAGGGGGTGGAGTGAGAAACGTGGATTCATTTTCTCACTCTGCTACAGTCTTCCTGGGTGGCCTTGAACATATCATTTACATCTTTCCCTTCTTTCCTGCCCCTCCTTTCCTTCCTTGTGCTTCAGTTTCCCACCTGTGAAATGAGGATGGTAAAACTTCCTCCCACCCTTCCTCTGGCTTAACTGTTCAGGTGGTCAGCTCTCTACAGTCAATGCTCTCTGTACAGTGCTACAGCACTGAAATCAATGAGGTTGACTTTGGTTGTGAGCTGAAAGGTTAGAACAATGCATGTAATATAAATGGTCAGAAGCTGGAATTTACTGTAGGTTTCTAGGATGGGATTTTCAAAGTTTCTGAAGACCATATCTGTGTATCAGGGAGACTTATCAGATTGATCACTTATATACTCTAGGAAATTCAGATTTTAAATCCATATTCAGGTCCCTGAATCAGTGGCTCGACTTCAGAAGTGCTCAAGCAGTTTGCTGTGAATAAGGTAGATGTGAATTTGGGGGGCTCAATATTCTTCACAGTTTTCACAGGTTTAGATATGGTTTTAGGAGCCTTGCTGTAGATGCATGAGGCTGCGGCGTGGCAGTGGCTCTGTATGTGTGTTTTCTTTTTCCATTAAACCACTGCTTCAGTTCAAAATGTAACTTGTTCACAAGGACAAAGTATGTGTACTAAGTGACTTGATTCATCAGTAGATTCCAGACTGCCAAATGCATTTGGTGGTCTTGGTTATCATCCAACAGAAAAAGTCACAGACCTGACAGTGTGCGTATCTATTTTCACACACAGATATTTTGGCATTTTAGCTAACTGTCTGAGTTAGCTCAGAAATGTGGACCGAGTTGTTGCAGGAGTGAGGGGGTGGTCCCAACAGGTCAGAGTTCAGGTTAGGGGTAGGGTAGGGTGGGGAAGTTTGGATTGCAGCTGCCTGCACAAAATTTGACCTCAGATTAACCAGACAGCTTCAGTTTCCACTGCTGTCCTAAAACCTCCCTGAGCAAAAATAACCAAAGTACAAGAAAAGAAAATAGTTTTTTGGAATTCATACAAAACGGGGAGGAAAAACTTAAAATGAATTATCTCTTCCTTTGATTAGTACCTGCTGACAGCTGAAAGCAAATGTTAGATATTCTGAGGCTAGTGCAACAAGAGTACATGCATACATTAGTGCTAAACAGGTTCGACAAGATCATGTACCGATGTTAATCAACAGGTCTCTGTTGAAGTTGTGCCAGTTTACACCAGTTAAGGATATAATCCCTCAATGTAATAATTTACTGCATTATTCCCTTTAAAGTTTAAACTCCCCTTCTTTATCTTATTACTCAGAAGGCAGAGCTGTTTTTATTAGATAATGGGTTCATAGGAATGGGGCTTTTTTATTAAATATTAAAAATTTAACATTTACCTTAACTGAAAATCTTGGCTTCATTTAGTCCTGATTGAAACTGACAGTAAAGAATATATGCTGTTCTTGCCAAATCCTGATAGAGTAGGGCAGCAAAGTGTTTTGTGAGTGGTGGTGAGTCTCCCTTCTCAGAACTGATCTTACTGAGTTTCTGTAATCAAGGACAGACTTTCAGAAAGGCTCAAATATGGCTTATTTTTCAGAAACTGCTGAGTATTGAATGCTAATCTGCCTCTGAAACTTACGTTCCATTTCATGCCAGAAGCACTCTTAAAAACCAGTCTTTGAGTGTCATTTGAAATATATTTCCACATAAGCAGATTCTATACATTTGTAGGCGATTTTATTTTTTTAAACAGTATTAAGTGGAGGATGGCAATGGTGTAATTAGCCTTGAAGAAAAGGGGAATTATACTAAAACCTCACTCATTTCTTCCAATGAACTTAGCTGAACACTTTGAATAACCTGAAGAGAAAGCACTTCTTTCATGCTTTCATATATCTGTGCACCCTCTGTTTTGTTAAAAATGGTGTAAAAATGTTTTGCTGAAGAATTTAACTTTCTGGCCTTATCAGAAGGAAGATGTATCATGCAATCCAAATGCCATGAGATTAAGCCCAGCAGACTTAAATATTTTGGATAAGGATTTATGAAGCTTCCAAAATTCCCGTAGTAAAATTGAATGTTGATCCCACAGACTGTCTGTTTTAGCCCTGCTGACTTTGTCAACATGGTATTCAAATAATATTTTGGAAAGATATACTATTGGCCTTGTCCCATAATGCATCAGACTTGACCTCTCCTCTTAGCCTTGTTCTATCTAAGAATGCTCCAGGTGTGGTTCAGACTTCTGTGCCTTCCAACATATATTATGCTGAATTAAATTTGCTTTTTTAGTGTATCAGGATCTCATTATTTGAAAAAAAAAAAAGTAGTAAACCAAATCATTCCTTAGGGTGTCCTAAGGTCCTGCACCTGGGGAGGAACAACCCCACACACCAGTACAGGTTGGGGGCTGACCTGCTGGAAAGCAGCTCTGCTGAGAAGGCCCTGGGAGTGCTGGTGGGTAGCAGGTTGACCATGAGCCAGCACTGTGCCCTTGTGGCCAAGAAGGCCAATGGTATCCTGGGGTGCATTAAAAGGAGTGTGGCCAGCAGGTCGAGGGAGGTTATCCTCCCCCTCTACTCCACCCTAGTGAGGCCACATCTGGAGTCCTGCATCCAGTTCTGGGCTCTCCAGTTCGAGAAAGACAGCGAACTACTGGAGAGAGTCCAGAGGAGAGCTACGGAGATGATCAGGGGACTGGAGCATCTCTTATGAGGAAAGGCTGAGAGACCTGGGTTTGTTCAGCCTGGAGAAGAGAGGACTGAGGGCGGATCTTATCAATGCTTATAAATATCTGAAGGGTTGGTGTCAAGAGGATGGGGCCAGACTCTTTTCAGTGGTGCCCAACGACAGGACAAGGGGCAATGGGCACAAACTGGACCACAGGAAGTTCCACCTAAGCATGAGGAAAATCTTCTTTCCTGTGAGGGTGCCAGAGCACTGGAACAGGCTGCCCAGAGAGGTTGTGGAGTCTCCTTCTGGAAATATTCAAAACCTGCTTGGATGTGGTCCTGTGCACCTGGCTCTAGGTGTGCCTGCTCAAGCAGGGGGTTGGATGAGATGATCTCCAGAGGTCCCTTCCAACCCCTACCATTCTGTGATTGTGTGTCATAAATAACTGTGTCACTCAAGTGGTGCCGTGGACCAAAGCATCCTCAACTTTTTTGTAATGAATAAACCTGTTTACATAGATATCTGCAGATTGTAGAAGCAATGAATGACAAGAAATGTCTGATAAAGGTTGTCAGTAGCCAGAACATGAAACATTGAATTCTGAGCTTAAGATATCTAAAGATATATTATAAACACCAAGTTCTGCTTTTTCTAAATTCAGAGGTAAAGCTTCTGTTGACTTCAGTACACAGAGTTATTAAAAATAATAATAAAATTCTCTCCTTTCAAATCAATCTTCCCTTGGTTGAATATTCTGTATGTAAAGAGTGCAAAGGGAGAAATATTCAGTTAGAAAAGCTTAAAGGTAAAACTCTGAATTTGGTTTCTAAGAACACCTTTTTGCATTGCTATGGCTGCAGGCTTTTCCAAAATTTCAGTTACCTTTCATAGTCATTGAGAGTAAGAGTGGAGTAAGTGCACTGGAGAAAGATATCTGGGGTGAGAGTTTCCCATTCTCACAAAGGAAGGATTAAGTTAGCTTTGAGGCACCATCCTTCTCTTCCTAGGCAGGTCTGGGTAAGATTTCAGTGATCTGCCTGTGACTAGAGGTACAGGCTATGGTTGCATCCGTTGTTCTCCTTCCACAATGCCAGGAATGATCAATCCATGAATACGTTATTAAAACACAGAGCTGCAGCTCTGCTGGTGCTCAGTCCCATAGTCATCCAAAATAGGATGACTCACGAGTGCTGGATTGTCAGGGAGATGGATTTTAGAGCAGGCTTTGAGTGGATGTCCCTGACTCTTACTAAATTGCTGAAATACAGGTCTAGAAACAGGTTTTTCAAAACTAGTTTGCACCCAGTCGTGACTCACTTGAAGCCCATACTAAAGCTCCCTTATACTCATTTCAGCCAATGCTGATACTTCGTAGATATTCAATCTTTTCTAATTCTGCTTCAGTCTTTAATTTTTGTCACTTAAGTTTGCATTGAATGGTATAACTACAACTTGGGAGTTAATCCTCCTATGTCTTAATTATCTGTAAGTGGAAGAATTGATTTCTGCTCCCTCATCTTCTTAATCTGTCTCCATTTGTGATTATGTGCAACCATCATTTTAGGGGATGAAAGGGCAAAGGTGATGTCAATTTACTTTCCCGAAGATGGCAGATAATTTATAATAGTTCTACTGCCTGGTAACATCCCCCTTTCTAGATAGCTTTGTAAGTGTGCAAAGATTCCTTTCAGACTTCAGATGTTGAGCAACGAAGGGGAAATAAAGTTTCTTTTGGTTAACGTGTAGAAAAGTATTAGTTTTTAGAGTACAAAAGTTAAGCAGTTTCTTAATATAGAAAATCACCATATTTTTGAAAACTGTGATGTTAAACTGCTAATTTTTTTTTGTATCAACTGAAGCAAAGCTAGGAAAATCCTGGGTGGAAAATCCATGATCTGAATGAATTACTCATTCCCTACATCTCAGTGTGATGACATAACCTTATAGAGTATCTTAAAACAGAGCAAATAATTTTGCTGCTTTTTCCCTTGTTGCTCTTTAACTCAGTAACTTCTTACTTCCCATGAGTTGTTCCGTTATCTTCAGTGTGGCAAGTTTCGCATTAATTTACTCCCTTCAACATGAGTGAAATGATTAAATCTGCTCCAATAAATTGTTTCAGTATGTTAGAAGATCTTCCTCCTCCTATCTTCTTCCCCACCCTTCCCCTCCTTGCCCATGTGTTTTTGATGCAGTTGCTGTAATGGCCCAGGCTCTGCAAAGCATCCTAAAACACACCTGGTGCTGGGTGTTTGGACTTACTTTGGATGTACGTTCATATCTCAAAGCATGCACTGAGACTTCTTGCTGCATTCAGGTTTATGGCACTTTTTTTTCTTCTTCCCTTCATGGAATAGAAATGAAGTCTGGACATGAAACTTTCTAGATGAAGGCCCATTGCCACAAATCATCCAATTTAATTCAGAGACGTAGTGTTGTGGAAGTTACCACATGTAAAAAAATACGTAGGATGAGGCACTAGTTGTCTGTGTAGACCTATGCATGACCTTTTCCTCTGGAAAGCACTTTGCAGCACAGGGTAGGTACCTGACAGGACACATGAAGACTTAAATTACTTTTAAAATCTAAATTTACTGACTATATGTATGTGTACAGGAAGTAAAGATTTTGAGACAGTCATATAACAAACTATAAAATTCCTCCTGTTTAGTTATTCTGGCTTCAGATATATTGATCTTCTTTTGTTTCTAATGCAAAGTGCACCTAAATTTTTGAAACTGAAGTTTTTAGTGGGACTGCTATTTCAGACAGACGTAACTCCTCTGTAAAGGAAGAATTAGTAGTTATTAATAGGCTTTCACTATTGTCTTTCTGTCTTTGTTTAATGTGTTTGAATGTTGAATCATGCTAAATTATGTACACGTTAAGTGATAAATTATGTAATGCTCCAATGTGGTGGGAATTAATCGTGGAACTGCCTTAATTTGCTCTTTTGTTTTTTTGCCATAAAACCCATTAAATCTCTCTGTTATGTAGATGGCTTTGTCAAATAGTATTCATAAGAAAGGAGGATGGGAGGGGGGCAAAAAAGCCCAAGCCCCAAGCCAAACAGAGCCTTGCTCCCTTTGGACAGATGGTGAGGGCTGAACCTTCATGAATTTGTTATTGACCTAATTGAAATCACGTTTGTGTATTGTTCTCAAGTGATGTTAGGGATGGGGCTGGCAGGGGCGGGAGGGGGGAAGAGTCGCACTGCAAAAATGTGGTTACTGTGAAAATCTGCCAGAAGGTTAAGAGGGATTCCAGCACCTCCTGGACTATTGCTGCTGCCTGCACTGCCTGCTGTTGACCCAGGGTCAGACATGGGCAGACACCTCTCAGCTGCATCCCTTCACCTCCTTTTTCTCAGTGGAAATTACTACAGGGAATGGATCACCTCAAATAGTGTAGCTGAAGCCTGGGAAAACACCCGCTGCTTCTGAGCAGTTAGTTTACAATATGGTAAATTAGAGGCAGGTCTTGTAGTCACAATACCCATTAAATTAAATAAATCAAGACTATAAGTTTGTGCAGTATTTCAGTATAAGGGCTGTCCTTTTTCACTAGTTGATGAATTATGAAGATATGTTAATGGGGGGGGGGGGGGGGGGATAAAGGATGGCTTTGATTCCTAGGGCAGACTGTGGAGGTGGTGCTCTAGGATGTTCTCTTGATTGCACATCTGGGTACGATATGGAAATGTGGTTTAACCCTACATGCTGGCAAAATTCCCAACAGCATAAAAAGAGCAAGTGCATGCATCTATGCCAGTCTGTTGCTGGGATGTTGAAGGAACAGTTTTGCAGACAAAATAGAGGATTTTTTTTTCTTAGTTAATGGTGTTTACCTGTGATACCTGCAAGATTTGTCCTTAACCTAAAGAGTCCCCTTTCAAAAATGTCAGTGTGAATATGTTATTTCATCACGATTCTGGTGTACATTTGAAGCCAGAGATGAGATTCTGGTCACTGTTGCAAGCCTGTGCAATCCAGAGAGTTCAGTGGCTCAGGTTTACTTCCTTTCTTCTCCAGAATGACATGAAAAGTTATTCTGTAAGTCCATGAGGTTTAGACTTTGCACTTAAACCAACATTCTTTCTCTAGCTAACTGTCTTTTGATCATTAATCGTGAGGAATGGAGCTATCTTATTTTCCTGCCAAAAAAGTTAGCTTAGGTTTAAAAAACACTAGAGGTACTGGTGCCTCTAATTTCAAAATTCATTGCATTGTTCAGTCCTCTAGAGTGCAAGTGGTATGTATGAGTAAAGAGCAGAGGAAGTAAATTGCCCTTTTATCTCAGGGACGAAGAATGCTGTGACTGACTGGTTTTTTTTCTCTATTTTTCATACAAAACTGATGTGGTTTATGTAGAATCTTCCTGTTCTCTTGCATTTTCAAAATCGGTAAATGACAAGAACACACATTAGTTAGGCATAAATGAGAGTGCTAACAGGTCATGTGCCCTTTCACGCTGAAAAGATGCTGTCTTTTCAGTACATATATGCATGTGAGTATATTGTACTTACAGTTGTGGAGTCCTTGGTGATGACTGGCATCGTTGTTGTAACAAGCATAGTAAGAAGAGTACTAGTAATACAGGTTCAGACATAGAAAAGATTTTTTCAAAATTAAGAGAAATCAAAGTACTTTTCCTTCTTAGAGAAGTTAAGAGAAGGAATTCTTATACCTGGAAAAGTCACTGATAGAACTTTTGAGTTTTGATTTCAAGTTTGCAAGCTTTGTTCCCTTCCTGATTTTTTTCTTTATCCTATTTTTTTTTTACTTTTATTCCTGTCACTCTTTATCCTTTTCTACTTAGTCACAACATGGAGACAGAAAGAAAGAATAAAACCAAAAGTGTCTTTCAAAGATTGAAAGTTTAATTTTCCATTTTTGTGAAAAAATTTTTCTTGGTTGCGAAGTTTTTCCATGCTCTCGCTGGCATAAACAGCTGTATGTATATACATAGTCATAAAGCTATGATGGCATGTGGAAATTCTGTCTGCATTAGAACAGTATAGTTATTTCAGCTTGCTTTGCTTAAAAAAAAAAAAAAAGGCAGGAATACCAAAGAGGAAATGAGCATCTAATTTCCAAATTTAATGAAAAGATAATTCTGGGGACAGATAGAATTATTATCCATTGTCTTTCCAATCAGTCATCTTCTATGCATGTGAATATGCAGGTTGGGAATAAAACCATGTCATTTTTGTGTAGGAACCCGTTTGATATATAGATGGAAACTAAGACTAGGGATGGAGAACAAAGATCAGTTAATGGATGTGTATCTTTCAGGAATATTTTGAACATCAGATCACTTGCTGAGTAATGTACATATATTAAATTCTCTCTCTCTCTGTCCCTTGCAGGACCGACCTCTTGATGGCTTTTGACACTCTTATTGTAGTCTTCATATATATACAATCTTTTGAGCCCATCTGTAACAGAATGATGTGTTAGTCTTGAGGTAGGACTATGCCACTTATTTATTAAACAAATGTGCAAGAAGATGCCAAGAAGCTCACAGTTTCTTAGGCTGTGCTTTTGTTAACAAATGGCAAGAAAAAACTCTGCGCGTAATCCCATGGTGTGGAAAGCTCACAACTTCCAAGTGAGACCAGTTGAATTCATTTATTCTCTGACTACATTCTTGCAGTGTGCTTTTACATCCTTCAGTCTTGCTTTGTGTCTAGTAGTTACTGGTGGCTGTTGAGGTTGCAGCTATTCCATGCAGTGCCTATGGAACCTTTGAATATTCTGCATCTTTCCACAAATGTTTGTTGTTTTTTTTTTTTGAGGTCTTTCCTGTAGGCAAGTCCCTGCTCCTCTCAGCAGTCTGCCAGCTTCCCTTTGTGCTCTTTGCTTGCTGTCTAACAATGTTAGCTGGATCCAGCCTGTCCTCTAGAAACTTCAAGCTTCCTTTATTCAGTTATTCTCAGGAGAGAAGAGATCTTTCCTTTGCCCTGGAGGTCCCCACATGACCCACAACTGATGAAAGAGCAATATGTAAGCACATTTTGACTCCTCAGTTTCTTTTTTAACAGTATATGCAATGCATAGCATTGATACAACAAACTGGAGACAAATTAAGCGTTTTTTCCATCTGCTACATAATCTGAAAACCTTTCAAGCAACAGATGAGACTTTGCATTTGGTGATTTGGAAAGGAGGCAGTGAATCGGCCTGATGCATATGAAAGTGTGAATAGGCACAAGCATGTGAGAATAAGGGGTTGGGGGAGTCGCAGGCCTCTAGTACTACTTTGTCCAGGAAGAGTTGCAAGAGGGCTCCTGTGCTGGGAAAGCTGCTGAATTTGCTTGCTGTGGGAGCTGAGGTGATAGCTGTGGAAAGGTGGCTGATGATATAAAACATGGCACACTCAGCAAGAGGTTTAAAGTAGGAGGTTAAATGAGTGTCTGCAAAACTGGCCTTAGGCTCTAGCTAGAAATGAGGGAACTGACTGCTCTCCTGAATTTCCTGACAGCTCATTGAAAGCCAGAGATATGAGGTGGAGATATCTAGGTAGATTGCTGGCTAAGCTGACACATGCACTTATTTTGAAGTTATTATGAAAAATATGAAGCCTAACTTACTGTGCTGGTTGTCAAAGTTCCACGGGAGGAGCATGAGGATTTACTGCACAGTGAGCATGTGTGCTCCTGGAGTGGCACATTCCACAGCGGATGGCGGTGTCATCGAGCACAGTGTGTGTGCTGTTGCAGGGTGTTTCTGAACGTGGCCTGCTGCTCTTTTAACACTCAGCTGAAGTCCTGGATGCTGTCTGTTCTCTCTGTCATGCAGAAAAGCGTGCTCTAGGTTCTGTAGGTGAGACAGTTCACATGGCCCTCGGAGACACAGATGAATTTGGTTATGGATGGAAAATGTCAATTCAGAAATTCTTATGGAGGACCCATTTATTTGGTGGTGCTGTCACCCAGTTTATTATTAGTTCTTGGATTTTCAGTATTATTCTCTAGCTAAATATACATACACACACATATATATGGAAAGAATAACGAACTCCTCAGCTCTGTATCACTATTAACTACAGTGATGTTTTGTCTGGGAAACTACTGTTCTTAAGAATTATGGATTGCAATGACTCAAATTTTGGCAGAAACTGCTTAATGCATAGAGGACTGCCTTAGCATTTGCTATAAGTATTTTTTAGTTCAAATTCCAGCTTTTGTGCGTGTTTCCTTTTATGTCTACAGTAAGTCAATAGATGTCTATTCCTCCATTTCCTCTCTCCACTCTACATGGAGTGGAGGTTGTTTTGTTCTGCTTAATTTTTTGAATGATAATCCATAATGAGGGTCTTCCAAGATGGTTTCTCCTCAAAAGAAATGAAACTGGTGTGGGGAGTAGGTGTGTATTCTTAGTACCACCTGTTCTTGTTACCCAAAATACATCATTCATATCTCAGGGCCTTTGTAGAGAGTTCCTGCTTCTGCAAAACTGGCAGATCTGTTACCTACTGAGCAAGAACTCTGTAAATATTGTAAATAGAGAGAAACCTTCCTTGCTGCTTGCAACAGCTTTCCTATTGGAAATGTCTTAAATCTAATGACAATGCAGATTTCTTAAAGACTAAACATGACTCACTCTTACAACTTGAGAGACTGTTTATAACAGCTCCATCCAGTGGCTTCTGCTATAATATGAATACAGGGCTTGGCTCACAGGGGTTCAAGACCTTCAGGGCTGAAAAAATGCTACTTTGAGACATGATTTGACAGTTATCACCTTGCAGAAGAAAGTATAATTAATTTAAAAATGAAAGATATGGTGTTTACATTTTGCAATTAGTTGTCAGGAATTACTCTACTTTTCTTATACTCCTTGTGTCAAATGGCTTCCAACTCTTGGTGTGCAATGAGACACCATCCCTCTTCAGTGTCTGGAACATAAATTATGCTTGTTATGAAGATGGAGAGAGTACTCGTATATGATGGATTTTTTGAAAGAGCAAAATAGCCCAGGTGAACTTACTCATGCAGGAAAGGTCCGCTCTACAGTTCAGGAGAGAATGCTGGAATTCAAGAAGTTTTTGATGTCACATTTTTGTTGAAAAATGTCAACTTCTTTATACAAAGTCTTTGATTTTGAAATTGTGAGCTTTGATTTCAAAACTTAGTTTTTTCCCTTCACTTTTAAAAAATTTTAATCAGGTTGTTTTTTTTTTTAATTATGTCTCTTTTATGGGAATGATGCAAATAGATTTTTCAGGTTGCAAAAATTTGAGATTTCAATTTTTCTTTCCTGTTCAGGATGGGGAAAAAGCTTTCAAAATCTCAAAAATTCTCATGGGTCTGAAAAAAATGTTTCCCACACAGCTCTAGTCAATGGGAGTGTTACCATAAACTTCAGTGTGCCTTGGATCAGGCCCTGAGAGCGTATTGAAGATTTTTGTCAGCCTCATTGATTGCACAAACCAGCCTTGTTATGAGGAAACATTCCTGGGCCAGACAGCATTCTGACATTTGTCTGTAGTTTTCACGTTTAGGAGAGATTATTGTCTCCAGAGGGTCATTCTTAATGATTTAAATCTGAGGTAGATCGTTTTTTCTGGCAGCGTGTGTGTAATCTAATCCATATATTGTTGAAAATAATTGGAACGAGCTTTGAGTTGCTATATGGATGTGGTCAGTTAGTATTGACTGTGCTGGAACTTGCTGAGTAGGTGGTATAAATTAGAAGAGGACCTGGAAAACCAAAGCAAAAAAAAAAAGATATTCAAAACAGGGAAATGTGGAAGTAGAAATGCTTTCCACTGGGATTACTTTGGAAGCAAACAGTCAGAGCTTTAGAAAATTTGCTCTTGTTAATTACACGTTGGATAACATCACATAGACCATATGACCAAGTGTATGTAAAATTTTTGTTTGTTCCCTTCGCAAAAGGCTTGATGGTGACTTTAGGCACATCCTCTCAGCGAGGGATGGTGTGTAAACTGTACCACCCAAGGAGCAGCCCCGGGAGGCAGTGTGACTCAGACACGCTGCTGAGACAAAAATCCCTCCCTGCTTTCCCTTGGCTCTTAAGGCTGTAAAATAGAAAGATACTGCTGTTTGGTTTTTTTTTTTACCATGGTAAAATGCCTGCAGTGGCACAGCTACACGGATTAGTAGTTGGGAGTGGGGGAAGGATGCTTGGAGTCCTGGCTCCTCATCTTCAGGAAGGGCATGTGTGGGCAACTCCAGTTTGTATTGTAGCCCAATATCAGAGTAACTTATGGAAATGAGTTATTTCTGGAGCCTAGCTTGGTAAAGCATTTCAACACACTTTTGAATTCTTTTAAATGTTGATTGGATTTAAATATGTGCTTAAAAATTATTAGTGCTCTAATGCTTCACCAGAGAAAAATGTTGCTATGAGATTGTATTCCCTTGCATATGTGTGCGCTCCAAGTTCCAGTTCAGCACATTACATCTAGCTTCTCTGAATTACTACCCTGTCCTGTGGTAAAAGAGCTTTTTGCTGACTTTGTTTTGGACACTTCACTACTTCTTGCTAATTAGAAAAACATTTTAGATGTTGTTTATTAGGACTTGGCACTATCTATTAGCATTATTTCTGTATACTAATGGTATGTTTGGTTTAAAAATAAAAAAGGCCCAGGTGTGTGAAATATTCTAGGTAGTACCCTACATAAAAATAGAAATCAACAGTGGTGCTTTCCCCAGAGGTGCAAGATCCAGTTTGATATACATCTAACATGCTGAACTGATTACAAAGGTATTTTAATAGGAAGAGAGCCAAATTTTAGCCAACAGGTTGAATTTTATTTCGGCCCCAAGAGTTAATTTTGCAAAAGAAATTAGGCTTCCCATTTCCCATCCCTTGGCACTTACATTTCTTCCCTTTCTTTCTATGGTTGCATTAATTGTCAACTGAAAGAGACATTTAATCCACAGGATAATTTCTTCAGTGTGAGTAGTTTTAAGGTACTGCTCTTTAAACATTTATCTTACTGTAGGTTTAGTATAAACCTGTGCAAAAGACAGTTTTAGGAGGTTCCACTGAGACTAAGTTATAAATATTTAACTAAAATAATTAGATCAACACTAAAGTGAACCTCTCAATAATTTGTTAAAAATTTAATCATTTTTATTGACTCTTATTTTTAATCAACTTTAGCATGCTGAAAAAGGCCTTATCCTGCAGTTTGTGTTTTTTTTCTTTTTTTGTTTAACCTTCTGCCTGTTGAATGTGTTGGTTATTTCTCATGTGAATTAAGGAACATTTGGATAGATAAGTGACAGATATGAGCTGAGAGAAGAAGGTTTGCAATACATACCCAATCCTGGCATTTATGTATGCACAGAACTCATGTTCATACTGGTGTAAACTCTCTGTTGCTGTGCATAGCTGCATGAAGCTATGCAAAGGATTTAAAAATCCTGGAAGGCTTTAAAACTACTGTTTTACTTTATTGGAGGGCAAGCTTGTAGCTTTGTGCTTGACCCCACTGAAGAGCAGTGTGTGGTGTTGCTGCTGCTTAACTACACTATGGTGGAAATCCTGTTTTAGAGAATCATGTTTTTTTCCCCACTGTGGTCCATTTGCTTCTGGATAAAGTGTTTGTCTCTTTCTGTACTCTGGTCCCATAAGCAGCACGCTATTTTCCTCTCTATGCTAGCACAACAGTGCATGGGTGGTAGAGGCCTGCCAGCTTGCCATTGGAGTAGGGACCCCTCACCCAGTGAAAGTCATCTCTCTTCTTTATTGCTGGCTGACACAGGTAGCCTGTATCAGGTACTAGACAGGAGGGAGGAGGCACCTGTGACCCTGTTAGTTCCTTGAAAGCAATCTGTTATGTATTTTCTTTCCGAAATTTCAAGAGTTTACTGTCAAAATTTCTCATACCATGCCAAATGGGCATAAGTGATTGATCTATGTGATTAATGTATGTTGCAAAGTCTTAAAACTGTAAATAAGACACTTGTGAGTTTGAATGCTATGTATATCCTTAATTATACCTGCCTACATTATATTGCTAAGGGATTGTATCCAAATGATGCTTACCAATCCTAAACTGGAAAAGGATTTTTCCTACTCATTGAGTAGCTTGCAATGTGTAACTGATAAAATATAGGCTAGATTTAGCACAATAAAAAGCTGTGCTTGCCTTGGAAACCGTAGGAAACTCGAACTTGTGATGCTCTTGCTGGAGAAAGGCATTATTTCAAGTAAACAAATGTAGCTATTTCCCTGCCTAACATAGGTGAAGACTTAGCTAATGCATTCCACCTGTGAGAGTCATAAGGGGAACTCCAGAGACAAGCTTCAAGCTGCACCTAAAAGACTTCTAGTAATTCATCTATTGAACTGATAAACAGTAAAGTTATGTGCAAAGCTGGATTATTGATTTTTTTTATTTATCTTTAGGGCATTTTGTTCAGAAAGAGAAGCTGTGCTCATAGTTAATGGAATATTTTCAGTTTTCTGATAGCACATTGGAGATAAATGTCATCAACGTTTGGATTTTCTTAATGTAACTTCTAGATCTAGTTAAATTAAAAAATCTTGCACTTTTTATTTAATGGAATCTTCAATTTTAAAAAGGCAGTGAAGGATTTCTAAGTAACAAATTTTGCCTTCTTCCTCACCATCCATGACAACTCAATAATTTGAATATGTGCCTCTTTACATATAGGACCTTTCAGAAGTATGCGGCACAACGGACGTTACAAACTGGGCAGTAAGTGTCTCCTACTTGCACGTTTGTGTATGAGATTTCCTCCTCCCGCCTTGTAGAATCTTGCTTCTGGGGGTGAAACTCTTCCATAATCTCATCACCGGTGTTGGCTGATATTAGAGTTGCAGACCTTAAAGCTGTAACAAAAGTGATAAAGCTGCTGTAAGGAAGGAAGAGGAATGGAAAGAATTAAGTTTGTGTTGACTGCATTGTGGGTATCTCTTAGCATGAGGTAGCAGTGGAGAACAATGTTTATTCATTAAGATATAATTGCTTGGAGCTAGATGTGTTTCTGCCTTCCATGCTGGTTTTCTTTGAATGCCTTCTGTTTAGATTTTTCTCTCTCGTTGCTGTAATTTGCTATGCACTGATGGGGATGAATGTCATCAAAGGTTTGAAGCTTTTGATGTTTCTAATATAAGATGCAAATGTTTAACAGATGAAAATTATTTGCTAATAAGTAAATAAGTATCAAAAGCAGAAATTCAAATAAAAAACCCTTGTGCAATAGTTGCTAAAAATTCAAGTGACTTACTTAAACAGTGGGCAGGCCCTTCTTTGATGTACATAAATATTTTCAGACAGAGGCATCCTCGTGTTGTTAGAGCATAATTGCTATTTTCATTTTCTTTTAAACCTTACTTGAAACATTCTGGGGAAGTGTAGAACCTGTGAATCTTCCTAGATATATTGGAACTAAGGGATAGAGGCAGGATGGAGTCTTTCAGCTGCTGATGATTCGCGTTCATTTGTCTGTTTAGTTTGGGAGACTGTTCCTGACTTGGAAATCTGGCAGAAACTGTGTTTGTTCTGTACAGTCTCCTACAAATTGCTTGTGTTCAATATTGAGCTTGACAGGTCCTCATGCATGTCTGAAGTTTCTGCAGGCTGCTGTAATAAATACTGGGAGCTTCAAATTGTCTACAATCGGGATTTCAAATTGAAAGGTGAACTTGTCTTGACTGTATCACTGGACGACCCATCTTGCTGCTAATCTTTGTGGCCGATAGAGCAAGCCAGAAGAGCTGCTTTACCGTCTTTTATCATGACAGCCTGAATCTTTGTAGTATTACAGCTGAAATCTGGGAAAGGATGTTGGGCCGGACATGTTATATCTTGGCTGTTTTTTGGCTGATCAGTGTTTAGGGGTCAAGGTGCTTTGGCCTTTGGATTTATTCACTTGCAGTTTGGAATGGCTAAAGTTTTAAAACCCTTAAGTGCATTTCTTGTCAAAGACCTCTTAAATCAAACACAGCTTAAATGAGTTACTGAAAAGAAACAGTTTCCACTCCTTCCTTAATCTGTCTCCCATGCTCAGTAATTGATGTCTAGTTTCATGAGTCATATTTAACTAGCCTCGGGTTAAATCTCTTACAGCCTAATCCTGTACATCCTTCCGTAGTCAATGTCTGTGCTGGGAGTTGGTAGAGGTTTTGCATGAGTAAAGATTGCCAGATGGGTTTCTGCAGGAACTTGTAGTGTTTTTATCTAGAAGGAGAAGAAATTTCAGGAAAAATCAGCATCTGTACTCTTTGCCTCTCGGGTGACTGGAGAGGTGCCCTGGGTTGATCTGGGGATTCCCAAGGAGCGAGGGGTTCTGTTGTATGGACATGCAAGATATGGAAGCTTTCAGGACCTGATGTTATAACACATAGGAAGCCAGCCAAAAGCAAATTTGAGGCTGGTATCCCAAGCAGAAACTTCAGTAGGGCTTGAGTTAAGAACAGGCATGACAGCCAGAACTCACTGATCTCCCTGCAAGTCAATGTGGACTTCCTATGTAGGAAGATGGAGGTGGGAATGTGTGAGCTATGCTATTTCAATTTCTGTCACTACTGTGAAGAGGCTCTCCTGAGCCATGAAAGTTATGTTCAGAAACCATTTTTCAAAAGACTTAACAGCCATTCTGTTCCCTGACTTCTTTTTGTCTAGTATTTTGTTATGGAAAAGGAAGAAAAAACAGGGAAAGAAAGGCATCTAGTAATGAGAACTTGCAGTTTTGTTTGATGCAAAGGAAAATGTGACTGTAGTGCCAATTTCCATTACAAACTAACCTTTCAACAATAAAAAGTCATCATATAATGGCTGTTTCCATTATTGTTGCTGCTGAAGAAACAAAATATATTGGAAGACAAAAGAACATCAACATTTTCCTGACTACTGTCAATCACTCAAATTAACAAAGAGGAAGAAAGTTGTGCCCTTTTGTCTTTCTTTGGTTTGTTGTCTCAGTGCTATGCATATTAGAAAGTCTGTCAGTGTCTTGCCTTGTTTGTTTGTTTTTTCTGTTGTCCCTGTGATTGTTTTCTTTCATAATCAGACCAGTTAACATGTCAACAGAAGAGAACCACTTGTGGATTTTTTTCTTTCTTTTTCTTCCCTCTGAGTCTGGAGCAAAGTTTAGCAGATAAATAGACTTGTCTCTAATGAAGGGGGGGGAAATTGCAAATGGGAATTTCACTAGCACATGTCATTAGTTACTCCCACAAGCCTTACAGGTGTGACATTAATCAGGTTGTGGGCCATGTTTTGGAGTCTCAGAGGGATCTGACACCATCTGCGTTGCTCCTGTGTTCAGGGTCACTAACTGAGTATGCAGAAAAAGATCACTTCCTGAGGTATCTCTGCCTTTGAACAGGCCTCTTCCACCCCATGACGGATACCTCAAACAGCCAACACCTGAAGGGCATTGCTTTTCCGGTATTGACACTGATGGATGTGCCCAAAGCTAAATTAGCACTTCCTCCTCGCCTGAAACTCTGGCTGGTCCATTCATGTATGGGTGCTGCATTTGGAGTGGTGAGTTAGTGTTGCTAGATCCAAGGAAACCAAAATGATCATATCTAGGAAGTTCCCATTTTTCCTACTTTATTAGATAATTTTCACGACCGTTATAAAGGGACAGCAAAAAAAAAAATTTTGGTTTGGTCCTCAAGTGTGCCATGCCTTAGCAAGACTTGGAAAAGAAATCCCTTTAAAAAGGTATTGCAGTTCATGGCTGTAAAGATATTTCTCCATGTTACATCACCTATGGTATCGGAGCTGGGGACAGACAAAAAGATTTCTTGCTCTCCCTTCTCCCCCCCCTGCTGCCATGTGGAATACCAGTTGTAGGGTAGATAAGTAATGTTATTTGCATTCTCTCTCTTCCCTGCATATCTGTGTAGTCATCCTTTTCACTCAAATCTGGCTGTCTAGTTGGTGGTGGTTTTAAATCAAGCACCTGCATGCCAGACATACTATTTTGCATGCAAGGTAGCACAGAGGGTCTGTCTTTTGGACGATGATTCCCATCGGTTTCTACCACAACTAGATTCTTTAGAGAGTTGCGCTTATCCAGCCCCAGACTACACTGTGGAGAGAAAACCATCCTAGAGGTAGTTATCTATATTTTAATTCAAGAAAATAACTTGCTGGATTTCTTCCCTTGGGAAAATATCCCCTGATATAGATTTAGTTCTAGTCAAGCCTTGCAGTTTCAGTGTCTAACAGAGACCTAGTTTCCTTTAGGCTTATGAGTCTAACAGCTTAGGAACTGTTTCTCTCCCTCCCTTCCCCCCAAGAGATCATGCTTGCTAGACGGGCTTTCCCAAATTCTCACAGCTCTAATCTGGATACCATTTAGTGTGACAGCCTTCTTCCCGGGTTCCCACAGCTGGTTAGTGTTTTGAATTCCAGCCTCATGAACTCATATCAGGCTACATGGGCTAATGCTCTGAGCACAACCTAGAGCAGATATCTCTGATGACAGAGTAATGGAGAAAACTGTGGTACTTTCTGCGTGTTTATAAATGCACAGTCATCTGCGGTGTTCTTCAATTTCTGCAGAGAGTAACTGACTGTAATGCCTCATAGAGGAATTTAAATGTTAATGAAGGTGAAAAATAAAATCATTAAAGTGTGTTTGAAAGACCAGTAAAACAACCTGCTGCAGTGGGAAAAGTCTATCAAATCCCAAGGGTCACAAATACAGATAAAAATATCACTTAAATAATTACTGTTATTGCTAACTGAACTCTTAAAGGAGAAGTCTAGGGAAAAGTATGTCCTATTCTCTCCCATAACATTCAAACTTCACCTTGAATAAACAGTGTTTCAAATAAGAGACAGTAGTTGTCAAACAGTGCAATGGGCTTAGCACCCCCTGTTCAAGCCTGATGTGGATAATGCCATTGAATTCAGTGCCTTGGATTTGCTTAGGGCTGGATTTAGAAGCAGCCTCTGGTTCAGTGGTGTGCTGCTCACTCCCTCCCCCTGCTGATTTGTGGGGACCACCAGCACGTGGCTGGATTTGGGAAGATATTTGGAACCCCAAACTCTACTCATGCACTTGAGAATCCCATGCTCAGCACTGCTGTTAATTAGACCTGTAAATCTCTGAAAATCCAGCACTTAAAGGACTCCCAAAGTACTGTCCTCTTTGGGAACGTTAGTTCCGGGATATAACTGAGTAGAGATGTGAAAGAAGAAATTGTACAGAGCTGGGTAATTCCTGATATCAACTGCAGCAGCTCTACTGGTTCTAGGAGGGGTTTGACAGTCTGTACCAGTGCAGGATCTAACCCACCTCCTCCTCAATTTGTGAGTCTTCAGTTGTGTTTTCCTTAAATTAAGCAACAAAAAAAAACCCCCTCACTTAGCATTACAAGCAACTATACATCAAAATGGAAATGATTGGTGGCACGTGTTAAGAGCACGGAGAAGCAGTGGGTGGAAGTCAAGCATTTTGTCTGCAATTGCGCTGTTCAGAATACTATTAGGGAGCTGTTTTACTTGAAATTTATGAGGGTGAAGCTACACTTAGAGCACATGAGAAACAGGATTTAACTCTGAAGCATTTTCAAAACACTTGAATGTTTGTTTTTCCTTTGATGTTGACACAACTGCATCCCATGACTTGCCCATCCTAACCCAGTGAGTAGCAGTCAGGAATTTGAGTACTGTGTGGATGGGAGGTAGCTTTCTTTCGTGGAGGGGATGTAAAGAAGATAGTTTACTAGGAACCTGTAGATGGATCTCTCTAACATATGAGCCCATTCTGAGAAGAAGTCAGATATGTAGGATGTTGTTCAGTTTGTGGCCAGCTCCTGGGCTAGCTCTTTGCCTGGTAGAAAGTCAGCAGAAATTAAGATGTGGCCCAATAAAAGAATATCAGGGTAGACAGAATTTCAGAGTCTGACCAGGTGTAGTAAAACCCAAAACTTAAAGCAAGCAAGTAGATCTTTGTGCCTTAAAAGAAAATAGGCTTCTGCTTTGTTTTGTAGGAAAGCAGAGGCTTTTCCATATCATGCCTTTTTGTGTAGTCAGGTGGTTAATTCTGAATGTTTCTGCATGTGAGAAATTTGACTTATATGAAAGTTGAATGCAGGACTAGAAGGGATCTGTTGTCTATGCCCCCCCCAAAAAAAAAAAAAAGATTCCAAGCAAGCAACCTGCTCTACAATCCCATTTGTAAATCTATCAGGCTGTTTAAATTTGGATGTTTGTTATCTGTTGAGGGGAGGTTTCAGAACCTTGCTCCTCTGATACTTCAAAAACCTTCTCATTTCCCTTCTAAATGTGGTAGCGCTCAACCTTTTCCAGGTGACATTATTATCTTGTTAAAATAGGGGTGCTTAACCTGGATATCCTCTAAAATGTGATAAGTCTCCTCAGCATTTACGACAGAGGAAGAAGGTGACTGTTTCCACTGCTGAATTCTAACCAGGAATTATTCAGACCTTTAGGAAACATGGGAGAGCAAATGTTTACTGACCGTGTAATTAGCTCGATGATTTGCTCTGTCTATTGGCCCTTAGCACCATATTTCCTGCCTGAGCAGTGGAAAGCAAAAATATTAGTTGCTGTTTTACTAGAGGAACAAGTGTCCTCCAAATGAACAAATGATCTATTACCAGTCTTGCAGACTCTTCCCATGGGAATAAGCATTTTGCTTCTTTTTTTACAGCTAATTTCTTTCATACAGCAGGTTCCCAGACACATCAAATGCCTCACATGTTAAGCTGTTAGTTAAGATTTATAGTCTCTGTTTGTGTTATCAGAGTGAATTACCCTACGGCTGGCAGTCAGAGTTCTTCTCATGGACTTTTGTAAAAATGAATAAATTAATAAATTGGTTTGTGATATCTAATGCTTTCTGAAAAGACAAGACATTCCTAAGTCTCCTCTTCTGTTCAGAAGTTTCCTGTATTGCTGGGCAGGCAAGGCTTAAACAGTGACTACTATTCCTTTGCTTGTTGAAAGAATAAAATATATGCATAGCGTTGGTGGGTCTTCCATAGATAGACGAAGGATGTTGAAGAGGTTTGGAGTGAAATTCAGTGGTTGTCCATTACTTTGCTGTTAATACAGGTCAGCTCAGTCATGAGAGGAAAATAGACTTAGTAGATTCAAGAAAAGCACTTCCTACATTAGGGTTTTTTTTTTGTCTAGATCTTTAGCATACAGTGGCAAAGTTGGAAAGATGTTAGTGCTTTTATATGAAGCTAGGCCATGTGAGCCTTCATCCAATACTTTACTTTCTAGTTGTAAATGTGTCATGGAAACTTATTTGCAGTGGCTTAAAACATAGAGAATAAAAGCAAAATTTGCTCTTTGAAAAGTGAAATGATTTTTTTGAAAGGACAGATAAGGTCTTTTAATGTTTCTGGGAAATTTTCTTTAACCTGATTTGCTAATTTATATTTTATGGGATAGCTTAGAGTTGAATGGAATGTCACTTCTGTGAGAATCAAGAATTATATATTGAGCTGTAAGCAAATTATTAGTTGGTGGACAGGAGGGAAATGGGGAATGGAATCCATGAGACTGTGCAGTTCCTCAAACTTTGCAGCTTTTTTCTAGCTGTGTGATAAGCCAAAAGGAATAAACTTTTTTCAAAACAAGGGAAGTGAAGCCTGCACTTATTTTCCTTCACCTGTCCTTTGTCACTCTCCACTATAAATGCTGAATTCTCTAAACTTCAGTTAGATATGTTTTTTTTAAAAACAACCAAACAAAACCCCCAAAAAACCCCAAACCAACCAAAAAATCTCAATATTTACAACTTTTTTTAAAGGGAGCAGGGAGGAAAAGGAAGATACTTTCAAACCAGAACTATTTCATTCTACAAACTTTGACCAACAAAAATGGGAGCTAATGCATTTCTTAGCTAACAGCTTCACTCTATTTTTATCTGTTTCAAACAAAGGAACTGATATTTCTTGTTAATGCCTTCTGTTCAATCAGCAGCCCTCATACTGCATCACATCCGCTACTGCTTTGAGATACCTCTGTTCTCTGAAGTGAGACCACAAGATCTATTAGACCTGTAGTTAACCTCAGGTTTGAGCTGATCCGTAATAACAAAACTTAAGTGCCGATACTTTAGTCACTCATCCTCACAGCCCCAGTGTTTGCTGCTTTTCTTTTTCTCAGGGGAGATTTCACATTAGTTTCATTTCTAAGAATTATACTGTTTATGTAGTTCATGGCTATTCCATAGTCAGTTCTACATACAAATGTATCGTTAAGTTACAATAAGACTTCTATGGAAGTTACATAAAATATTTCAAATGTAGGGCAATTACTAAGTCATCCTGATGGCTATTACTATTTAATGGAGTGATAATTGCCTGATTTTTTTTTACAAATGTTTAATCAACATTTTACAAAAGGAAGTAGATTATCTTTTTAGATATGTGTAGTTTCATATGGGCTCACTTTCACTTCAGTGCTGAGCAGAATAGCAGAGTCTGTTTTTCATGTTCTTTATGTTACATTTTTCTGTAGTAGAAAGAAAACTACAAAGCTCTACTACTGTACAGTGGTTTGGCTCAATTGCTTTTCATCTTGGAGACCGGATACTGATTTAAGTCATATGTCAAAATGAGTCTGTCACACTCTAGTCTTTAGCTATGAATCTGTATCCGAAATCTCATTCCCTGTCCTGCACTTCATCCAGTTAATGAATTTCAGCATAAAAGAGGGCTGGAGGTTGTAGGTAAGTATATTAGCAGGGCCATTTATCATCTGCCTTACACCTGCTTGCCTTGTTCTTGATTGCCTGCCCAATAACTTGATGTCCTGATGTGACAAAGCATTAAAGCACCTTTGCAACTTAGATATTCCAGGTAGTTGTATTGAAAGTCAGACTGTCACCAGTGATGTGACAGTTCACGTAATGCTGTTGCGTTGGATGGAACAGTGCAAGCTTACACCTGTTTAAAATCTGGGATCAGCGGAGAAGGTTAAAATTATTATGCTACAGTCTTAGATACTGAATGTCTTAAGTGCAAAAAATAATTATGCAATAAAAAATCTAACATTAACTTATTTGAGTATAATAAAATAGAAAAAATAAATATACTAGGCATGATTTAAAGAAAGAAATTGCTTTATTCTTGCTTCAATTTTACTATGGTTAATATAAAGTTAGAGCTACTTTTTTTATTAGAGATTGCATGCAGTTTAATCTTTCTGCCTCTCTGACCCTTAGGGTATTAATAATTTTTACTTATTTACTTTTATACTTTTTTTCCCCTAGAGTAAATGTCATATTTCAGGATACCCTTTTAAAGTGAATATAGTTTGAGATCTTGTTTTCTTATATTGAAAATAAAGTAGGGTTTTAGTCTAGTGATGTTTACATATGGATTTAAATTTTAGTGAGTGACCCTGTGTAAAAATGATAAAATTGTGTTACAGAAGCACAGCTAAGTTTTTAGATTTGGTAAATCATAGTCTAAAATATTTTACACTGTTGAAGCCTCATAGCACTGCAAAAATAATTCTGCAGTATAAAAAGTTAACAAAAAAGAGATATGCAAACTTAAACAGGATTTATGTTTGGGTAGGCTGTATTTATTAGAATATGTATGTTTATTTGACTTCTGCAGAAGTCAAAATTCACATCTCTACTTTCTTATTGCCTATATTGTTTTGCAACTTGGTGTCATAATGTAAGTTATGGCAGAATCTGACAGTTGGATATACCTTCTCTTAAACAGCAAAAAAAAAAAAATCTTTGTTCTCTGTTGCTTTTCTGGACTAAAATCAAGCAAAAAAAGCAGTATTTTTGTTGTTGAAATCTCCCCAGAGTAACAGTTTGAAAACATGGTAGATAACAATTGTGTTACACTGTTCTTCTTGAGATGTGACTGCAGGATTTTAAGGGGGACAGCAATGAAAGGGCAAATATGTCTGCATAACTATCCAAAAAGTACATTAGCCCTCCCATTTTGCATTTCTCTCTAATGTTTGGAAATCCATCTGTGTCAAGTTTTGTGCAGTAGAGAAGTATTTTTCCTTGCATCCAGGGAGATGCACAGATTAGAGGCCAGATTTTCAAAGGCACCTCAATATGTGAGATCCAAGGATAAGCCCAAGTTTTGTGAAAGTCTGTAACATAACCAGAAACCAAGTTTTGAAACCACAGCCGGAGGCCAAATTTCTGAGTATCATAATGGGACCTTCAATGAGAGCAGGCCCTGTCTTCCCTGAGCAGTTATGCTGTATTTCACAAAGCTTGACAAATTTATAAGCAACCGTAGAGGAGTGTCTTATGATGCAAAGACTTAGGCAATCCTAATGATTCCTGTCACCTCTCCTGGAGATCTTACACTGAGAACAATGCTATGTCTCAAGGTATTGTGACATATAAGGTACTTCTTGATAGAGAGGGTGGCTGTAGGAGTGAAAAGGGAGAAAGTAATTGAATGGAGGGGAGGTATCAGCAAAAGGGAGAATCTTACTATATTTCAAGGAGAGTGTATCCAAGGAAAATTGAGAACAAGGGCAAGATAAAGAGAGGACCTCAAACCTCACTTTGCTGTGAATGTGATAAGTGAATCTCTGGCAGCAGCAGTGTTGTTCTTACATCCTTTACTTTGTAATGATTGGTCACTGATATAGGACAATGGCAGTGTTAGTATGATAATTCTTTGCTTTAGAAATAATTACAGTGATCAGTTTAAGCAAGGAAGTGTGCAAAATGTGATCCATTAGCAATTTTCCAATTCACACCAGCCCATGCTGGGATTACCTCATTATTAGACAAGATAAACTGCGGAAGAGAATGCAAGGAGCAAGCCACTTCGTCTTGTCAGGCAGCTTCTCCAACACATTCACTGGAGTGGGATTCTTTCCCTGCAGCAAACCTACACATGTCATGTGTCAGGCTCTTTCCAGAGGGTGGGAACCTTTCTGCCTCCCTCTTTTTTGCTTCTCAAAAAAGTCAAAGACACCCAGTGAGCACTGGTACACATGTAGTTAGTTGGTGGTCTGCCCGCTGGCTTGCACATTGGGCTCTTTCCAGGGGGGTATGCTAGCATGTGGTTTCCATCTCGGGAGCTCTCAAAGCCTTCTCACAGTGCCACATGAGCATGCTTTAACAACTTGGGAAGAGTGCAGCTTCTTTCAGGTACTTGGGCTTTGGTAGCCCTCCATTTGCTTAGCTACACCCCTGAAAATAAATGTTTACAAAAGGAGCGTAAGGCATTTTGATTTTCCTTTTGAATGCTTCTCTCTTAGCTGTGACTGGTTGGCAGCTTTTCTCTGTAGCATCTGGTCTGCAGTCTCCTGAGCGTATTCCTGCACTGTTAGGCCTGCAGCAGGGGCTGTTCAGACATCCCCTTAATTTCTGTATCTGCTGAGCCTCTCTTTTTTTTTTTTTTTTCTTCTTTGAGGTGGTGTGGTTCACTGAGGAAACGTTGTGCCCTATATGATACCTTGAGAAAATAATTTACTTTCCTTTTGTCTGTATCACCTTCCCTTCTGTGTGTGGACAGACTAAACCCACGCCTAACCCAATATGGACAAAATATTCACTGAATATTCATTCATTAGGAGGCATCTTCTCATTCTCCTATTATCTGGTAAGATGTTTGATAAATGTTCTTACTTCAGCTTTAATTCTGGAACTGGCACTCGACTGAGGATGGCAGACCCTAAGAGAAAGGCACTAGTTTGCAGGACTTCTGACTGCAGTTGCCTGGTCCTGTAGGTGAATCTCTCTGCTCTCATTACTCATCTGTAAGAAATGAAGCATCCCATCTGTGGTGGTTCATGTCTGCCTTGACTTGATGCTTGTTTACATGTGTAGTGCCTATCACTGCCTGTCCATCACTGCTTGTAATCTAGTTAATTACTCCAATGTAAATAGTATTTTTATGGAGAGTGTGTCTTGATATGAGAAATCAGAATTAGACTTTAGAAAACCTTGATGTGCTGCCTGGAAGATACAGATTGTTACGGTGTTGGCCAAGATGTCTCTGAGCTTCTGCTGTACTCTGAAACTTCCCCCCCCCACCCCCCCCGCAGTCTTCCAGCTACATCATGTTGCCACTCTCCAGTTTTATGAATGGAATGTCATGATCTGCATAAAGGTCCTTTCATTAGATGCTCCCTCTGTTCTTAAGACATTTATGGAGGTTAATTTGGGGAAAAAATTCTTTGCAATACACGACATTTTCCTTCCATTATACTTCAGCTGTCCCAGATTTATGTGGAAAGATTGCACATAACATCTTATAAGAATATGTACGCTCATCATTCACACAGAGAAAAATATTACAATGTATTCTTTCTACAGGGGAAGAGCTCTGGGTAGCCAGGGCAAATTATGTCATGGGACTAAACAGTTTTTATCAAAATCCTGAATTGACATAACTAATTTGCAACACATCTCATGTGCTTTCCAAATCAACATTACCAGAATACCAGATGCACAGCTCAAATCACTGCTGACTTTGCCACTGTCTTTTGCCTTTACCTCTTTTACAGTGTTTCTGGTAACATAAACTTTTGCAGCCCAAACCTAGAAAGTCTTGTGGGAAATTGAACCAACTTTTTTTTTATTTCTTTCAGCAACAGTTTGCTCATCCTTTTTTTTTTTGTTCCCAACATGTTAACAGATGTAAATATGAATCATATTTCATTCTCAGACTCCTTATAAAAATACACTCAGAACCAAAGTTTCTGAGTAATAAAAAATTTTGGATGCATCTCCAAACCACAATGAAACACCCTATCCCCAAACGAGTCAAGGCTTGGCTTGCACACCTCTGTCTGAAAATGAGAGGAGAAATCTTTTGAATAGCATTGCTGTTTATTTGCGTGTCTCTTACAGACAAGCAGCACTGATAAACTGGTGTATGTGTGTAGATGTGTGCTTCTGTGAGTGTGTGTTTAGGTGTATGGTTTCTTGTCTTCCTTATCTTCCCTGTCTGTTCTTTATGACTGATCTACACTGCAGACATTTTTGTGGTTTTGATGGCTAAAATGAGCTGATATTCATTGTTTTCAGTCAGCCTCCTTCTCCCTCCTCCTCCCCACACTTCAAACAAGATTCAGAATTAGGCCTTCTGAGCTTGCTTCTACACCAGGAAAGTCAGGATATATTAGTGATCTGGGATTATATTTAGGGTACAGAGTCTGCTATGAGTTAGCATATCAGCCAGTACACAGGAAATGGTGCTGTGAGTTGGGTGTGAAGCTTGTTTGAGTTATTGGAAGGAATCTTGCTGGCTTCAAGCTTGCTGTAATGACCTGTAAGACAAGACCCTTCATTTAAGATCAAAATAAATTATTTGCTTTGGTTAATGATCTCAGGATGGATGGGCTACTTACCATCCTAATAAACTGAAAAAGGCTGGGACATAAGTCTAAGTGCAGGCTTATGTTGGTTACTAGTATTGTTTAATTGTTAGAGAGTTGAGCAGAACTCCCGGCACAGTTTTGACATGCAGCAAGTAACAGTCACCCAAGTGACTTCTGGGCATGTTTTGGGAATAGGGAGCGGCCAGGGCCTGGTCCCAGTGGGTAGTATGAGTGAGGACACCATTTTGGGAAGAGAAAAAATGTTCAGCTTATGTGGATGTGAACTGTGCTATGCATTCATTTGGCCTCAGGGCCGGAGAACAGGCCCAGCCTGCTTTATTTGGTAGTATAGGCATAGCTATTGATGTTTTCAATTGAAGCTTTGTATTCTGAATATTCTAGTTTTAGGCTCTACATCCCATTTTCCGTGTTAGCAATACACGCAGCATGGACACCCATGTTTAAGGGTTTAGATTTGATACTATGAGCTGGCAAGCTTCAGTCTCACCTGCTGAAAGTATCAGCTGCTTTGAACAGAAAACTCTTAGAGTGGGCTTAATTAAGCATGGACTGTTTGACTTAACTGGGTTTTGATTGTAATGGGTTATTTTTTCTGGCAATAAGCCAACATAGCAGAGGTTGTTCATTAAGTTTAAGTGTTCACTTTCATCCTCCCTCGCCAATTCACAAGCATCTTGCTATTGTGTGTGATCCTGTGACACTGAAAGATTCTTGCTTTCTCTGTGGACTTTGCATGGGCTAAATGTGTGTGCCTTGTGCCCTCAGAGCTACAGGAATCCAAGTCAATAGTGGGAACAAACAGCAGTAATGGGAGGCTGGGGTGTGTAGAAGCATTTCTGAGGTGAGGAACAGGCTATTCCTCTATAGCACTTCCTTCCATAATGTAAGCCTCCAGTCTTTGCTTAAAAATGAACCTTTAATTGCAATGGGATTTAATGAAAACTCTTCCAGGAAGAAAAGGGTATTGCTATCATTTGGCCGTAAATGCTCTTGAGGGATTTCTTGTACATATATCTTAACTGAGAAAATACCCACCCCACCCCCCAATGCAATTCCCTTCCTCAAACTAAAAAACCTCCATCATTCCCTCCCCTGAACTTACAGAGTCAGGAACACTGAAAAATCGTTTCTGCTTCATTATGTTCTTTGCATGGCCAAGGCAAAGACATATATGCTGTCTCTATCCTCTAGATAAAGTCTTAAAAAAAAAAAAAGACAGTCAGCAGTGATTCACTTCTGTGGGAAATATGCTTCTTTCTTTGCTTGTTTAGGGGTTTAAGGTTAGTTTGGAATATGTGTCTGCACAAAGAAACAAGGACATAAAGAGAGGTTTTACTCTTCTGAACTTGGTTTTCTAGACACAGGGCCCAGATGTGAGGGGCAGCAGTGTGTCATGCCTGCTTACATAGCAAACTGGAGTAGAGCAAATGTGTCCTGCTGGTTTTCTTTTCGTATCAAATCATATTATTCTGGGAATGCCTAGGATATCCCAGGCTTTATGTCATAAACTGAGTCATTTGAGGATTTTTCTGCTGTAACTATAGAACATTCATATAGAAAGATGTCTTGCTAGTGTTTGCTTTGTGTTTACCATGAACAAACAAGACAGAAGTATGTGGTCAGCATGATGATGAGGATTTGAAGTAAAGAGAAAAGCCAAAATGAGTGCAGACATGATCAAAGCTTTACTCTAACATGCATGCTAAAAGCACTTTCCCAGTATTTATGGGAAATCTATTTAGGACCCTGTGTTACCAGGAAAAGTTTTCAGCTCAGAGTGATGTTAAATATGTCCTGATGTTAAATAAGATGCTGGAAGTGAGGCCATCATTACTGCTTTTCTTTTGCTTAGCTAATTTCTGAATGTGTGTTGCTGCAAAACTGTTCTAGTTTTCTACCTATGGATTTGATTATTTCTTTTCATGCATCACCTTATTAGTGTACGTGATAATAGGGGGACTGCGCAGGGAAGAAAGGAAAGTAGTTGGAGGTTCCTTTCTGAAAGCATTAGCTGGCTGAGCTGAATGGGCTCAAAAGCTGGCATGAATTGTTTTTACAGAGAAACAGCAATTACTTCTTTCACTATGAACTGGAAGAAATAGTACCTCAGCAACGTGATTCTTAGTCATCGTGTTTTGCAAGACCATTTTACAGAGCTTCTGTAACAGCTCTTTTTATAGACAAAACTAAAATCTAGTGTTACTTTTATTTTTGTCTATGAATGGCTTGATGTGAAGATGAGTTGGCTTTCTTCCTCTAAGGAAAAACTTTTGTTTTGATTCCTCCCCCCTGCTGCCTTGCTAACTTCAAAATCGTTGGTCTACCTGTCTGTATAGAGAAGAGAGGGTGTCAAAATCAGGGCTGAACATTTTCCTATTAGCACCACCCTACAAGCTGTGCACAAAACTCTTTGATATGCTCAACGTTACTAGGTTTCCAGAGCAGAGCGTCATCAACTTATTTTGCAATGAGACACGGCTTCCTCTGGGACTGGTTTTCTCCAGGATAATGAGCTTCTGAAAAGCATACCTCTTCGCTAATGATACAGTCAAGGAGGATTGCTTATAACTTTTCTCCTCCCCTCTCAAGCTCTTCAGCAGATCAATTTATTTTACTAGAGGCAGTAAGGATTAGGGAAAGATTACAATCTTGGGAAAAATGCTGAGTGTAGCAGCCAGGCCAATAGTCTCTCCCCTTTCCACCACTCAAGATGCTGAACAACTTTAAAGCATCTTTGTATAAGTTGAAGCCCAATGGTGGGAAGAATTGGTGCTCTGTGCTGCTGACCTGGTTCTGTGTAGGAGGGGTTAGAGCAGAAGATATAGTGATGTACATTTCCTGTTTTGTCTTTCATCCCTTTTCTATTGCTTCACCAGCAGATTTTGTGGTGTAAGAAGTATCCCACAAATACTGTCTTCCATTTATTGAATATTTTTCCTCCACCATTTAACCTGTCGGAATATCCCACCTTGGGAGTAGTAGGAATTTTCCTCTCTGCCCTCAGAAAACTTAGTAAAATCTTTGTTTGTTGTATTGGAGATCTTATGGTCTTACAGAAAACAATGTTGGGTGATGTAACAGAGTTCAGCCTTCACTGCACTCATGAAATAGTGTTCGTGTATGCCTTGGGGCAGAATTTAACATGGTGGAGCTTATTCAAATTTCTGTCTGAAAAATCTAGCTCAGCATCTGTTTCCGAAGCTCTCGCAACTCTACAACCCACTGTTTGTAAGGGGGATCTCATGAGGGTTACCTTTCTTTTCAGAGCTGAAATCTTTTATTCTGCTTCATTTTTCAAAGACCATGGGAGAGCAATTCTGTGTAGTTGATCTGCTTCACCTCTGTGAACTCACTCTGAGCGTACCTGTCAGTAGCTCATACCACCATGCGTACGAGACATATCATTGATCCACTTTCCCTTGCTGTTTAGGTTTCATAGCTACCAGTTCATGGACCTGTCTAACTGCTGAGAGACTGCAGAGCTTCCTCTGTGTGGTTTTCACACATGCTGTTCCTACACAGTAGTCTTCAAGCTGGGATAATTCAAATGTTCTCTGCCGAGTCCCAGAAACTACACTATTGGGAATATCTCTGCCCTGACATGGGGTCTATATGACCTAGTAGGCCTTTCCATCCCTAATTACTGTTATTTGCATGCCTTCAACCCAATAGCCTGAAGAAAGTCATGCAAAACACCTTGCTGTTCTCTGGGGTTGCTAATTAAGAGATCCATCCTCTTGTTCCTGAAGTTGCATGACAGTCAGATATTAATGGGGAAAAAGTACTGCAGGGAGGAAAAAGGCATCCTGACTAGCGCTGCATATAATTTTCCACCAGCTTTCTTTTTCACTTAGAAATGCAAATTTAGGCCAATCAAAACTTTTATGGACTCATTCTAAATTCCCTACATTGTTCCATATAAACAGAAATAAAATATTAAGAGAATATTTCATTTTTAATGCTTTCATGTCAATATTCAGCCCAGTTTTTATACGTTTATGTAAAAAGATATAATGTATTATAAAGGTCTAGATTCAAGGAGAAAATATAAACAAAGTATCAGAGTTTTTAATATTGCAAATACTCCAGAATAAAGGTTTTTGATTTCTCTGACAATAAATGTTTCAAAGCTTGTTGCCTATAGGATGATATAACAGGTTAGTGTAGGGAAAAGTATTGATGCTAATGTATTGACCTTTGAGATAAAGGATGATTCAGGACCTCTGATCACAGTATAGTTCTCTGTGTACTTAAAGGAAAGGCATCTCCACATATTTATTCACGGTGCATAAGTAAGATATCTATAGTGGGATGATGGTGTGAAACCCACCCCTCTCACATCTAATGTGCCCACCTTTTGTTAATAAAAGATCACTGTGCTAGTGACGTAGTGATACCAGTTAAAACCAGGTCTGGCACTGTCACCCATGCTTGATTGAGCAACAGCCCTGCAATGCCACCCATCAGCAGATGTCTCTCAGGACTGTCTTGTGTTCTGTCAGCTGCAAGAGGCACTGCAGGATTAAGGCTACAGGAAATTCAGGTGGCAAAGATTGCCAACCAACTCCAGTTTAGGTGTGTTTGTCAATATTATCTCAGGCGGCTTTTACTCTGACAATCTTAAATACCTAAAGTCACATTGTACAACAGCGCCTGTTTTTTTGTGGCAATGATCTTCTAGTAAAGTCTGTAAGCAAACTTTTTTTGACTCCTGTTATAAGATTATGCCCCTTGAAACTTCTAGCTGCTGTTTTGAGCACAGTATTGGAACATAAACGTACAAATCTTTCTCCTCTGCAATTGTGAAAAATCTTTGTTACCATATGTGCAAAGTAATTGCACAAAATTGTCCTCCACTGAAGTGCGTAAAAAGCACACCAACCTCTTTGTCCTAAAGAGGAATGCACAAATAGTCATAAACAGAGAGTCTTTCTTTGAACCTGAGTAAGCAGTCTGAAAATACAGTAAATAATTCAGATAAAGCCAAATATTCATAAGGAAAAAAAAAAGTAGCTGGGCACTAGGAATCCATCTCAACAGCAGGCAAAGCTTTTTATGTGAATAGAAACTCTCCAAATGAAAAAATTCTTCTCTTCCACCCTCCTCAAACCAAAAAGTATTCTCTGAACCTATATGTCTAGCAACAGACATTATCTAATTTTCAGCGTTAAATGGAACAAACGAGACAAATGCATTTCTCTTCAGGGGGAGGGAGCAGAATCAAATGGAAGAGTTGTGAGGCAAGAAGAATTTGAGCAAGTTTTGCTGAACATGCACAAGTTCCATTAAACCTGTGGAGGGAAACAACAAAACCCTGCTGTGCCATGTGAAAGCATTCGTTGTAATGCAGTACATCTTCAACAGGTATAAATGTGTGGAGTGTCCTGCATGTTGATGGCTCCTGCATCCCAGCATGTGACCTCTTGATTTAATTGGTCAAGAGTAGCAAGTTATGAGTATTTGCATATTATTAATTTGATCCCTAGGATATCAAAGCTGTTTAAATATGCACTCAGTCTGTGAGAGTGCAGAAACTGCACCCCAGTTTCTGGCTGGTTCATTTTAACAGTACTTGCCATGTCAAATTTTGAAGGCTTTGTGAAAATGTAGAAAAAAATATTTTATTTGGGTGTCAGGCTACAATAGGTAGCATCTCTTGGTGGCGGAACTCAATGCCCTGTTTGGCACCTGTGTACTGGCAGATGGCTGTGCATAGTATGAGCCTTTCTGAGGGGTCTTCTGGGTGCCTAGGGTTAGCACATATACTTTCTTTATGATAAGACCTTGAAAAAGGAGTCCAGACATTGTAAGAATCTCCGTCACATTGGCTGTCCAGTAAATCCTTTTTTTGGCTTGGGCTCTACTTTTTTTTTAAACCCCATTTCACCACTAACTGATTGTTGTGTCCCCAGGAACTTTTTGGCGCTCTTCAGGCGGTTAGTAACGATGCAGATTAGTGATAGAACTTGTAGATGTGTTGCAATCTGAGCAGCAACATGACTGATACTAAAGTGCATCCCTCCACTTGAATGTCCAAGTACTTGCAGTGTCTGTTGCTGTTCATACATATATTTAGTGGGTGTGATGGACAAGGGGAGACAACTCTGACCCAAAAGACATGATTGCAGGTGTCAAGATTGCTGTGAAGAAGCAAACGATATATCTGGAACACAGCTGGGTCCGTGATCTGGTCCAGGGGCATTGCAGGCAGTGGATATTGGGATTCAAAGATTCTGAGACCATCTCACCCCACAGACATGATGTGGCAGCTGAGGACAGTCTGCTACTAAATATATCCTGGGACACTGGTCCCATGCAAGGGATGGGCAAACCCTGTGGATCTTGAGGTTTTCTGCAGCATGACTTCAAATGTTTATCAGAACAGCAAAAACCAGTTTGAGCTCAGAGACCTTCTTTTTCCTATAATTCAAACCCACAGTAGGCATAATTTTCTTTTCCTTGCCCCTAAAAGTGATTCAACTTCAAAACAAAAGTATAGTTTTCCTGAGTCTGTACTGAGTTAGGGTTAGAAAGATATCCGCAAAAGGTAGGCTGAGAATGTGCCCATAAATATACACTCACTTACCTATCCACAATTTTATTTTTTCACTGATTTTGTCTACCTTTCTGTGTCTATCTTCTATACTTATGCTTTCTTGCCTCTCTTCCCACTCAATTCTATTTTTAATCAATTTATCTGTGGCTTAGAACAAAAATCCAGCTTCTGTAAGATGAACTTTTGAACCATGAGATGTAGTACAAAATTAGTGGAATAGAGGATTTCCCCTCACTATTTTAAAGTGATTCTTAGTTATCTTGCAGTTACATTTTTTTCATTGAGGAGCAGCTCTCCATCATAGCTGTCCTCCTGTTCCTTTTTGTGCGAGTGTGTGTGTGAGTGTTTGTGTGTGTGTGTGAAAAGGATGGTAGTCTCCTTGGTTATTTTATTTTCCTCAGAAGGCTCTTATGAGAAACTCTGTCAAAGTCCTGTGGAAAAAACTAAGTAAACTATAATTCCAAGTTCATCTACATTTATGCGTACACTTTTTTTTTTAAGAGAACTTTAACATATTAGAAAGCAAAGGTTTGCAGAATTTGTGCTAGCTGTGAATTTAGATACTGTATGGCTCCATTCCTAGGAACAACTCTGGTTAGCTCTAGCTCATAAGATCTAAGTATTTACAATGTTGTGTGTGGTTTTTTTTTTCCCCTCTAAGTTCCTTTCTTAGGGGAACTTTCCACTCTTCAACAGCATCATCTTTTTTCAGTTGATTTTGCATGTTATTTATTTGATGGTTTGCTGGTCCTTAAATAAGGCAGATAGGCAATATTAGAAATGTAAGCATGTGATTTCTTGAAAGCGACTTCATTTTTCTCAGGGTGATTTCCACCCCCCCCACCCCCCCCCCCCCCCGATTATTCTATGGAAAAATTCTCAGTGGAATATGAATTTTTCCTAAGATACTCTACAAATGCAAAAGTTGTACCTGGTACGCTTCTTAATTAGCTTTTGACAGTATTAATTCAGAACTTCGGAAGGGCTGGAGGGCGATTCAGAGTGTTTGTCTGGAAAGCTAGAAGTGACCTCTTTGCTTCTTATTGCTTTAAAATTTTTGTGCCATCTGTCTTGGTGTCTTGGGACAGTTGTTCTTCAGGTTCTTTGAAGCATCTGGCTACCTTTTGTATTTCTCTTTTCCCATGAACTCAGCAATATTTGCGTCGCATGCTACTTAAACTTTTCAGGCATGATTGCCTTTTTGTATTTAGACATGAATGCATTTGTGTTCTTTATCAGCCAACCAGATTTGGTTTATTTTTTCAGCCTCTCCTTTGTGGCAGGGGCTTGGGGATGTCTGGAAGGAGGGCAAGGGAACATTCATGCTCCTCAGTGTAGAAAACTTAGGAACCCAACTGCCAGGTGCCCAATTCAGCCTTTCCAGTTATGGCCACAGAGGGATGTTTACCTATTTTTTTCATGGAGTACTTTGTCATTTGTGGATAGGAGAAAATATAAGAGAAAAGTGTTATATAGATGCTGATCAGCATATTAGTTACAACTTTTTCATCATCAGTGTTGTTGAATGTGATGTTTACACTGCTATGACCTTCCATTGAAAGCCATGTCTAACTTGTTTTCCCAGTGGCTGGAAAATAACTGCAGACTTGTTGAGTTAGACTACAAGAACATTAATCTGAATTGAAAGACTTGAAGTCCTCGCAGCTGACATGCAGAATGGCTGGCTGGCCTTCAGTTTCTTGCTATGATATTTTGACTAACTCTGTGTGTTAAACACAGTTTTGGATCACAGTAGTTGCCTGCCATACACAGATTGCTTTTAGTGCCGGGATCAGTAATCCTAGTGATTTGCTTTCTGATGTTAGTTGATATTAGCTGTCAACATTAATGACTTGGTTATTACCTGCTGCTGCAAAAAAAGAACGTCTGCTCTATCCCAACTGGGGTAGGTGAAATTGTAGGTAAAATATTTTACCTACCCATAGAATAGTTATTTCTGGATATTATTGGTAATTTTTCTGTCAAGATTGCTTTCTGTAACTCTCACCTGTTTTTTCTCAAGTGTTTCTATGTTTCACAGCCTGTATTGTGATTGATAGGAAAGACAGTTTCTTAGTTCATAATATTACAACATTCAGTTGAAAAAAGCCTTGGTCCTCACTGATATTTCTGCATTACCTTGGATAATGTTCCACTTATCTTCTAACCCACCCTCCAAAAATATCTGAAGATCCAAAGGCTCCCTTTGGTATGAACCTTACTGAGAACCCACACAAAAAGCTTTCATGCCTTGTGATCCAGCCACAAAGACTGTAGACTTTCCAGTCTCCTTTCCTTCCAGCTGTATTCTGGCAATTCTGGTAACTACTAACACAACAAAATATTTTGTTAGCCAGGATTTGTAACACTGGTTAGGCTAACAGAACCTCCCAACTTTGCAAAACAACAGGCCTACCAATAGTGTCAGATAAGCAGGACCATTGTAGAGCATTCTGTTTCAGAAGACTTTTCAGTAACCTGAAAGGATGCTGGGATTTGCTACAGTCGAAAGAAAGTGTCTCCTGTATTTCAGGAGACTTTAGTATACACCCTAAGAAAGAATATATTCCTAAAGGAATTTGGTTTCAGGGCCCTATGTGCTTATTATGAAATTTCATCTTGGTTTTTTGATCATAATAAAAAGTGTAGTCTGCATTTAATTTAGCTGTAAGGAATGTGTCCTTTGTATTTTCTACATACATCACTTCAATTTTGGAGTCCACTTTTTCTAGAAGCCTGATGCATAATGCACAATATGTGTGCTTAAAGCAAACAGGTTATGTCAAAGTACTGATGGTTTATAATTCATAATTCTTTCAATCTTGTCTCCAGCTGGTGTCCATCTTCTGACATTCTGAATTTAGTCAGAGAAGTGCAGTGTTTCAGAAATGATGGCAACACTGTAAAAAAGGCCTTTGAAAAGGCTCTATTTCTTTCCTTCTAGCCCTCCACCACCTGCAGTATGTCTCCTAAAAGCAAAATCTAAAAATAAGTCAAAAGTAAAGAAGTATTTAATATTGTTCTGAATCTGAATGTTTCTTGAAACAGCTATTTTAATGTAGTGTCACTTTCATGGCCTTAAACATAGTTGCAGACAGATTTTGGAAATCAGTGTATTGAAAATGCTGTAAGAATTTTATGCAAGTTTACAGATTTGTCCAAAAGATGATGAAACTTTTTTCTTCCTGTCTTCTCTTTCAATTCCTGCTATACATCTGTCTTTGCAGATGTCTTCTGTGGACTTGAACAGGTGAATGCATCTCTACAAATAACTTCTGATTTTTTTGTAAATTTTAAAACAGCTATGTATAGAAAAATAAGACTCTCACTTTTCACTTTAATGTTGATTCCACCCTGCCTCATCTTTCCTAATCAGGTTTTTGTCTGGTTTATATACATGATTGTTGCGACAGAGGCACTTCTTGTTTGCTGAAAATATTGTATCCAGAAAAAAAGTGTGTAAAATGGTTTGCAAGAAAAATTAAAATTTCCCAAAGGAAAATGAAATGGGAATTGGGAGTTAAATCTGTTTTTTGGGGTTATTTTAGAAATAAACCCTTGAGTGAAATACAGAATATTCCTCACACAGTCAAAAACTGCAAAGTTCTGCATGCTCCTGCAGTAGGCAGAGGATGTAATTATGTCCTAAGACAGGCAGTTCTTAGTTCATAACATGTAGATGTTATCTTTTCTGTGCTAGCTGAACCAGCGGGCAGCTACTGGTCCTGCTGACAGGCATCTCAGCTGAGCCTTATACCCCTCTCGGTGCACTTCATTGCGTTTTCTTTTCCACTGAAGCTATCTTTTAAGATCACCTAAAGATAGCAGAAATGATACTCAGTGCAGCAGAGGAATTGTCCTGAGTGCTCAATGGAAGCTGTGACTAGAGGCATGTCCTGCCTAGCAAAAGGGGAAAGACTGAACACTTTTGAATGCTATTATCTCCTCCAAGGCTTGGGTTTTGGTGTTTATGAAATTAAAAGTGAAGGAACATATTTAACACAGCTCTCTAATGAATATGTAGAAGATGTTCTGTCTGTTTCATGCTTAATTTCTGAAGTGGCAGCCTGGCGTTCAGTGGAGAATGGATCTAGAAGTCTAGCAAAGTAGGGCTGCTTGGTTTGCAAGTAGTTGGAAATACCACAGAATCACAGAATAGTTTGGGTTGGAAGGGACCATTAAAGGTCATCTAGTCCAACCCCGCTGCAATGAGCAGGGACATCTTCAGCTAGATCAGGTTGCTCAGAGCCCCGTCCAACCTGACCTGGAACGTTTCCAGGGATGGGGCATCTACCACCTCTCCGGGCAACCTGGGCCAGTGTTTCACCACCCTCATCATAAAAAATTTCTTCCTTGTATCTAGCCTGAATCTACCCTCTTTTAGTTTAAAACCATTACCCCTTGTTCTGTTGCAAGAGGCTCTACTAAAAAGTCTGTCCCCATCTTTCTTATAAGCCCCCTTTAATTATTGAAAGGCTGCAATAAGGTCTCCCCACAGCCTTCTCTTCTCCAGGCTGAACAACCCCAACTCTCTCAGCCTTTCCTCATCACAGAGGTGTTCCATCCCTCTGAAGGTCACAGGTGAAAATAAGTGTTCTCTAACTAGGGGTACCTGAAGCAGGTATTTTTGCAACTGCATTCTGTGTTTAGGAAGTGTAAGACAAGTGTGAAAACATTTTAAATGGTCTATTGTTTTCATATCTCTGAAGTGATTCTAGTATGGTTTGGTCTGTCATAACTGCTAGAGGCATAGGCTCTCACCTCGGCTAGTCATTATCTGGCTGATAGTAACCTTAGTTAAAACCATGTCTTAATGCTTAAATAAACCATAGATTCTTGGTGCATGAGAGAACCACAAATTGACTTGCAAGTCTGCCAGCATAGCAAACCCATTTTTTCCTCTACCCCTTCCCCGCTCCTCTGCTCATATCCTCATTACTCAAACTGATAGGAGCTTTAGCTATGGATCTCCTCACACCAGCCAGCAGTCATCTTTCATAGCAAGAGAGCTCCTGGGGGACAAACGCACTCAGGCAGTCTTTGTATCAGCTCTATACAAGCTCTCTATGGGCTTGTTGATCCTAGTCAACTTTCAGCTGGTTGGATACAGCAGGCTAGATCCTCAGCTGATATGGAGGAGCTAATCCCCAGCTCACTTTCTCTGCTTAGATTTCTCCATGTTTCTCTTTGAGTACAGTGTCCTCCTAAAGCATCTTGAACTTTCGGATAGTGGATATTTCAACTGCCAAATAGATAACACATTTCAAAACTGAATGCTTGCCGGGTTAACAGGTTTCTGGCAAGTTTTCTAAAGGTCGTCTTAGCTCTTGCTGATGAGTTGAGTATAAGATTGTGATTAACAGGAAAGAAACACCCATGCTTAGTATGGCCAGTGCCCTTGAGATGCTTGTTACTTCATATGAAATTAAACTCCTGAAAATTACAGATATTCAGATGTGCTTGTTGTAACAATCTCTGAAGAATCATCCTTCCTGAAGAACACAGCCGAACTTCTGAACTTGGTTCCTTTCATTACTGCCTAAATCTGTCTATAAAAACATGTGTCGGTCTCAGCTACCTTTGCAGACGTGGGAACTCCCGATAATTGGTATGTTTGCTTATTGCCTGTAAATAGTCCATATTATGAGATTTGGGCAAAAAGAATCTGGTTTTGATACTCTTAATTGTGGGACCTCTGGAAGAATCCTCTATTTCACTTACTGTAATTTTATTTTAATTTTATAATGAAAATGTGTTGCTGTTGCCCTAATCTTTCCCATTTCTCTTCTACTTATTAGTCACATTGCAGAAAGAGGCAGTAATATCTTATCAGAACAGATTCTAGTATGTATAATCACATTTTGTCCTTTATTACCATAGCACAGAAGTTTGCGGTGGGTATTTAGGTAAGGTCAAGTAGTAGCTCTACTGTGTGAATATTCACAGATCTGATGAACCTAATCTTTCAGTGACATGGAGACATTTCTGGCCTTTGCCATACAGAAAGCCCAAGAGACAGAAAGCTTCACCAAAATGAGAACTTCAACTGCCTAGATGTGTGAACAGGTGCCAAACTTTGTCCCACCATCTGTGACCTGTATCTGCTAGAAGAGCTGTTTTAACTGCTCTGGTCACCAGTGAGCCACCCTAAACATGACTGAGTTATTCTTTCACATTTTAGGTGATAATTTCTAGTACAACAGGTCCCAAAATACTTCTTGTACTTTTGGAAGCTGTGCTTTTAGGGTCTGGTCCAATACTCGCTGAAGTCAATAAAAGTCTCCCCATTGATTTCAGTTGACTTTGGATTCAATCCTTATTTATGAGCTATAAATACATCACTGGAGGGGAAAATCCCATCCCAGACTTCTTGATAGATTTTTTTTTTCAAAGTTTCTTCTCTTTCTTGCTCTTTTGTAATTTTGTCAAATGAAATCTGTCAAGCTCCGTTGCATTTCCTAATCTTCACTCTTCTGACAGATTGCAGGCCAGCAGAAAGACAAGCTTAAAACCATGAAAATTAAGTGCATTTTTTCATTATGCTGTCTAAGATGTTTTCAATAAAGCAGAGAGAGATATCACTTTGCCAAATTGGTGTCATGACATTCCAAAGGTTTTGGCTAGTTAGCAGACTTCCAGCAAAAATCCATGTTGCTCTTCAGATCTCTTGTGGGTGATCCACACCTCTCTTGGAGTCTCCTCTTATTATCTTGTGGCTTCAAATGGAAGAAAGTCTAAATTATTTTGGACCTGTACTAACAGTTCTCGGTATTATTAATAGCACACTGAGTGAGCTTATTATGTAAAATGCTCGGATTGCCTCTTCTGCCTTCCATGTACCAAGTACTTAGCAAACAAACAAGCAATATTGGAGAAAACATGACTTGGGTAACCAACTTCACATGGAGCCAAAAAGTAGGCGAATATCTAAAAGAGCAAGGTGTTTCTGTGAAGAATAAAGTACACATTCCTGAACTGTGGCGAACAGACTGAAGCCCCTTCCAAGCTAACATGCAACACACGTTGGCATTGAATGAATGCTACGCACAGCTGTGCAGCTGATTCTTACTCTTCTTCAGAGAGTTGCTTCTTCATGTTGTTTTGCCTTCTACCTCCCCAAGATGAGTGTTTTCTGATTCTACCCATTCCACTTTCATATTTTTATGATTTGGAAATTAGTCACTGGAAGCTTTGCAACCAGCAAATTACTGCAATCGCTTTTTGGTGCCTGTTGTCAGAGACAGTAGTAGTAGACTAAAATACCTGTCAGACAGGATTTATTTTTAGCATTCGTAACACACATGCTATTGTGTACATATTTAGCTATTCTGACAAACGTTATTATCGATATGTATAAAAACTCTGAGGTTTCATATATGTGACTAATAATCGTGATTTTTTTGATACATCGTTTAAAAAAGCAAAGGTGAAAGCAAAGGAATGCAATTGTCGGAATTAAAAAACAACACAAAACAAAAACCCGGACATTCCTATGTCTAACTGCTGTGTTGGATGGATTTAAAACAGAATTTTCCATCATTATCCAGGGAAAAGAATCTGAAATGTAATAATACTTCTGGCACCGCCTTTCGCAAATAAGGCAACTGCATTCAGTTAGTAGGCATTTAAAATTCTGCAATAGGATACTTGCAGCACACTTCAGAGACTGCAGCTGACTTCAGAGACATCCTCCTTGGAGTCTGGGAAGCAGCCAGTATCGCTGGAAAACATTTACAAAGAAAGCAGTATTAGTATGACTTGCTAAAAAAACCTAAACAGCCAAAACAAAATATTCAACCCAATGCTGCTGTCCCCATACGTGCCCGGAGGTGCAGCCAGGTCCTGAGTGGCCTGGAGCGCTTTCAGTGTGGCTGACTGAAGTTGGCACTGAAGAACCTGAGCAAAAGCTCGGCTCCTTCATTTTGACGGCTAGTTCTGATTTTAAGCAGCGCTCATCTGTTTGTAGCTCTTCGGTATGAATGATAGACTTCATGGTGGAAGAAAGTTGATTCTGAATATTTTGAGGCATTCCTTGCTTCCAGAGTGGTCCCTGCACAGATGTGGAACAGATACAGAGCATCAGTTTAACTGGTAGGACCTGAAAACATTGAAACTTAAAGAACTGTCAAAAATCCCTTTCTGCCTAATTTTCAGACTATGTATTTGAATAGACTGTCCAGGTAACAGTTTGGAAAACTAAAACATTGGAATGAGTGGAAGTCTGCCTGCTATCGGGGAAACTAAGGCAAACAACATAGATTATTGTAGAAAATATTCACCAATGCTGAAAGTTGTTCCATAAGCTGCCTACACCAATTCACAAGGTTCCACAGCTTGTACAGCCCCCAGAGAACGAAATTTAGATTACTGAGGCCAAGCAAAGTTTGAGAAAAGCCAAACAAGCCGAGCTGAATCTTATCTAAGTTTTCAATTTTGAAACTATTGTTCAAGTGCTTGTTAAAAGCCCAAGGTTGGCTGCCTTAGTGTAGCTGTTCTGATGAATAAACAGACCACTTCAATCCCTAAGTACAGCCAGCCTCAGTCATTTCTGCTATGCTAAGGCCTGCTAATAGAGGGTACAGTAGTTACCAAGGTCAAGAGGTGGATATGAAACTTCAGTTTGACTTGACTCTGATTTCAGTGTATTTACTGCAGTGCAATCACTCTACTTGAATGCTGGCTGAATGAGAACAACATTTTTTAGAAGTTGTTGAAAGGAAATATGTTTTTGACATATGGATGAAAATTAAAGTGAAAACTTTTTGTTCAATTTATGAGAAACTTGATTTTTTTTCAAAATCTCTTTAAGGATTTTTAATGCGTACAGAGGAGATGGTGTGGAGGTCCTTTTTTTCTTTCCACTTTCTAGATTTTTCTACTAGAAAATAAAGGAAACTTTCTTTTAAAGCTTGTTTTTGCAAGAAGTTGCTTTAAACCACATTTTTGTGGAAAAATAAAAATTGAATACTACTTAATTTGCCTTGATTTTTGTCTAAATTTCTTTTGAGGTTTTCATTGTTTTCACTTTTCTCATATTTCTTCAGTCCATAAATAAGAGAAGGAACTTGTTTTGATAAATCAAGACCAAAAAGCCTATCCTGCTTGGTTTCCACCTGCAAAGTTGCCCTTAAATTCTGATGATTTAGATGTTGAAATTAGCAGTAGTTTTGTGTATCAAAAGATGTAAGAAAGAACTGTTTGGAGCAGAATTTTGCTCTAACAGACTTGGCTGCTTTCTTTGCTTCACCAGCTGTTGGCAGAGCTGAGTTTCTCAGAAATACTAGTAATGCACCTGATGATTATGTAGAGTGGAAAATCTTCCTTTTGAAACCTGATTTTCTTCTCTTATGTAGGACTAATGAAAGCTTATTCTGTTGTAGTTAAGGCCTATGTCTTCCCATTGATTATTCTACTATAGTCAAAGATGGACATGCACAAAACCACTGGAATGCTAAAGCTTTTGTGCTACTTCATAATCTCTGCATTTTTATTAATTGCAATGTTGGAAGCTTGCATGGATTTGCTCAGCCTCATTTATACTTCTGGACATTTTCTGATAACTACATTTGAGAAAATTAAGGGTTAATTACAGCTTCAGAGATATAGTTTATACACTTATGAGCTTGACAGTAGGTAGAATACAAAGCCACATTCACAAAAAAGGTCTCAATGACATCATATACACTTGTGACATCAGCAAATCTTCAAGAGTGAATTAGTGTCTTTGTCTACGTTGAAGGAGCAAGTGTTGCTGTATATAGTGCTTTGTACAAGAGAATGTTTTTCTGTTAGCTTGAAGTGGAGAATGAGGATTTAATTTCGGCTCAGTGAATCATCACTTTGCTGTAGTTGTTATTTTTTTCACTAAGTCTGTGGAAGAGAGCAAGCCACAGGTAGCATTTTGTTGGTTTCAAGTGTGATATTGAGGGGTCTTTACAGGACTGTATAGTAAAGTTCTGTGGCTCAGATATACATCTCAGCAGTACCAGAATTCAAATATAGTGTTGCATGAAAGTACTGAGCTATTACAACCTTCCAATGGTTCTTTTTTATAAGTATGTACAATAGATGTTAAAAGAACATGTTAATTTTTTAGGGGTGTGGGGGGGGGAATTCCTTAAGATAGAGTATTCCACAAGAAGCAAAACCGCTTATGTTCATCATCAATCACTCTGTAAACTGCCCAGCATTCAGAGGACAGCAAGTGCTTTGCAGAAGAGAAATATTTTAGCACTTTGGGAAATCTGGAACGCGTTCGAAACATGTGGGATGGCAGTGCAAACAAAATAGTGAACAGTATTTTGAGTAACTGCTTGCTGCTTCTTTGTGGACACCTTCAAGGGTCTCCCTTTCATTAGAATTATTTTTTTCATGTAATGCTCATGTAACATATTTCTCAGACAAATTATTATTATATATGTTATTATGTATTGTGGTTCCAGGAAGTTCTGACTCATGAATGTGCTCTCAAATATTCAGCTTCCTTAAATAGAAAATTTTAACCACTCCTCTAAAAGAATTTGTCATTAAGCAGGAACCAGTATGAAGACATATAGTTACCAGAGACAAGCACCAAGCACTTAAAGATTAACTTCTTAATTTATTTACAGATTAATCATCGGCTCCATCAAAATAATGATGTTGTTACTACCACAACTGCTACTACTAATTGATTTATAGATCATCTTGCACATGTCTTAAGGTGCTTTAAAATATAGCCATAAAAATGACACAAAGCCACAAAGACATAATAAAATATAATTGGAACAATTAGAATAATAAATCCTAAAGTTGCTAGAATAGTCACATGGGAAATAGCTGTAGTTTTAGGAATTGCCTTCGATCAGTGAAGGGAAAATAGGAGCTGAATTTGCTTCTTTTTTATAACTCCAGCTATCTTCTCTATTTCTAATACAGACTAGCAATATTACAGTCTTTGAATCTCACTGTCATAAAGTCAGAGACATAAAGAAGGACTAAGTATCAAAGCATCTCAAATACATGCCTGTTCATTTTCATGTTTTACAGTTGGAGGCTAGTTTTTCAACAACACTTTCCCTGAAATTAGGTAACTCATTGCCATTGTTCGAGGTCACAGAAGGTGTGCCTATACCTTGGGATTAGTGTGCAGCATAGGCTCTTTTTAGGTTTGAAACCTCTTAGTAGATAAGCAGGAATCTGTTTTCCAAGCACTGGATCTACCTCTCCTTTCTTTTTCTTATGTTTATTTTCTACCGTGATGGGGTTTGTAAAAATCCATTCCAGTTCTGCTATTTTTTCTCTTAATTTTCTACCAAAATTTTGACATTTTGTTGAGGACTTTTATTTTTCTTGTTTCATCAAATTTTTTTTGTTTAAAAAACCCCCAACTATTTCTTACTACTCCTAAAAGGAAAAAAATATGCAAATTTGCTTTTTGTTGTTTCTTTCAAAACAAACCAACCAAACAAAAAAACCCCAAAAACAAACAAACAAACAAAAAAAAAAAACCAAAAAAAAACCCCCAACAACACAAAAGGGTGGTCGGGTTTACAACAGTATCTTCATAAAAGGTACATCCTAATACCCTGCTACAGTGTCTCGTGATACTGTTCTGCAACTACATATCACATCTTTATCAGAAAAGCCCTATTCTTTGTTTTGATATCATGGTGTCCTGAGATTCCTTTTTGATTACTTAAAATGTTTTAATACTTCATGTCAACATTGAGATCGCATTATTGTAGTTATAGACTCTTGTCCTTAAGCTATCATATCTCCAGATAGAGTGCTTTATGCAGCTCTGCTTGCTCTTTCTACAGGCCTCATGTGTGTTTGCCAGCCATTGATGAGGCCAAGGAGGCTGGGCAGCAATGCTGCTCTACTTCCCAGTCTAGCTGGGGAAAATTCCTGTATCAGACCAATGGGGAAGGAAAAGTGCTAAGAAAGAACTGACTGGATGAATGGCAAGATAGATGGAGGGAAGAGCCAGGATCCTGAGCTCTTAGATATGTGTTTGATTTGTTGCTTTCATATTTTGAACACCTTTAACTTTTCTTTTGATCCATCTGAAAATTCTAGTCTTGGATGCTGAATCTGAATGTTTCCAACAGAACATGAAGAGGATTAGGGTTCAGGTTCATCTGTGTTGTCACAGTAGCAAACTGACAAAGCCAAACCTTAAATACTGTGAAATCTTTATCACAAACTTTCCTGGACCTAGTTCCAAAGCTGGCATTTGTGTACAGACTTTCAAAAATAGAGCAATAATGCATGCCGGCCTGCATGCCAGTGGCTGAAATGGAGAAAATGCAACAAAGCAAAAATAATACCTATTCCGCAATAGTTCTCGCTTAATCTGGCTCTTTCTGAGTTAACATTATTTTTAAAATGGCAACATAAGTGTAACTAGATACCTCGATATGAGCGTCATTAACTTTGAATGGGCAGTCTACCTCAGGAATGGAATGAAGCTCTCAAGTGACTAAAGACCATTGCAAATTTCTGGTACAAGTGCAAAGCTCTTTTTCTGTTTTTTTTTCTGGTTGTTTTTTTTTTTTTTTCTGTTTTTTTTTTTTTGATGGTTTTGTTTGTTTTGTGTTTTTTTTTTTAATCTTAGGTTCTTTAACATGAAATCACATAATGTGTGCACTCACAATTGAAATAAAGCTAGGACAGAGTAGTCTGAAGGAGTAGTTCATCAGGAACACAACTGTCCCCATGAATAAAAAATGAGAGAAGGACAAAAGATGGAATTTGAGATATGTTTGTCAGGTAATGTCACTTCATGTATTTTGGGAAAGGCTACAGCAATGGTAGTGTAAGAGTCCAAATAGACTGGAATAGTCTTTCTGAAATGCTGATGTAGAAAATAGTTAACTTCTTTAAAAAAAAAAAAATCTCCTCTTAAAAAAAGAAATCCCTGATTTCCAAGTACTATGTAATGGCAAAAATGTCTCTTGGATTTGCTCTGCTGCTGCTAATGACATGTAAATTTTTAGCCATGTTTGAGAAAGTGCAGACATTGCAAAATCCAGGGAAGGTTATTATCTCATGCACTACATTCTTCCAATCTGGTGAAAAAAAATGCTAGGGTAATAAAGCTTTATGATTCAAGTCAAAGACATGACAGCAAATGTTGCATGATTGCAAAATGCCCCAGTTCTTGTACTGTTTACATTCTGCCCTCTGTGATTCTATATATAAACAGATTCAATATATCTGTCATAAGTATCTGCTGGAGCAACACTTCCCAGGGCAGATCTGAAACACTGAAATCTACGGAAACATTCCTGTCTGCTTCCATGAGTCTTAGATGAAGCCTAAGCCTTCTGAGCTATCTTTTGTTATGTGCCTGATTTTGCTACCCCTATCTAAGGGCTGTAACTACATGATCAACTGAAACAATCAAGTAATTGCAAAGACATTGAAAGAATCCTTCTGTTGAGAGTGTTGATGTGGTTCCTGAGGTCCTGATGTGAGCTGGTGCTCTTTTGTCCGTGAGTAACAGGTCAATCCTTGAAATCAAGCAAGTGGCAAGTATAAAAGTGTATGTTCTACATGTGCCAGCAAGTAAACTTGATATCTTGTTTTGGATAGTATTAGAAACTGTCTTCTCATTCTGTGATGAGAGTGTGCTTCATCTTATTCGTTAGTTAATTTTCCTGTAGAGGGTAATAAGCCTTTTACAGTGGCTGAAGAAAAAAAATCCCTCTGGCAAGGCAAAATGGTATTTACAAAAAAAAAAAAAAAAAAAAAACCCACACCAACAAAACAAAAAACAAAACAAAACAAAAAAACAAACAACCCACAAACCAACCCAAAACAAACAAGCAAACAAACAAACCCAAAAAAAATCCCCCCAAAATTCCTAGTCGGAGGTTAGCTGCTGTGATGGAACTGTGTCATCCAAAGGCTGGGGAAGAGCTTCATACTAATCTGTCATAATGCCATAGCTGTGAAAATAGTGGTCCTCTGCGGTAAAAGCATTCCTTGGGATCAGGGAAGTAGATAAAAATAATGCGACTCGATTGTCTACTGATTGGAGTGAACTGTCATGCTGCCTTTTCTGGTATATTGTAGAGGGCATTAAGCTGGGAGAGAATTCGGTGGCTGAAACATTGCGAGAGCTGAACTGACCTGTGATCAAGTGTGTACAAGTTTTCTGTTGGTCTGTGGTCAAGATCACACCCCTCTTCAATTTTGAACTAATATTTAGAAATAGGAGGCCTTTGTCTTTTAGTCTTTTTGACCTGTACAGGTTTTTGTGTGTTGTGTGGGTTTTTTTTATTTATGGACTTTTTTTTTTTTGTTGGGTTGGCTTTTTGTTTGTTTTTGGTTTTTTAGCTCTGTAGATTTGGGTCCTGTAAAATGTTAAGTGAAAATCTGCTCTTCCATTTAGGACTAAACCATGCTTGCCTTTAAGCCTTTGCTGAAGGGCTTGCCAGGGAGGGATGAGATTATTCATGTAGTTGAACGTAAGCACATGCTGAAAAGCTTCCTGAATCAGAATTGTAGCTGGGTACAGGGAAGCACAAATAAGGGATGAAATCAGTCCAACTGATTAATTTTAATTTTTTTACCTAAATGTAGAGCTGACCATAAGGCTATGTACCAGAGTTTTCTGGAAGGAAGTGAAACTTCACATTTTTACTGGGAATGAAATAATGTTTTTACTGCAAATGTAGTAGTTTTGAGAGACGTTTGGGCAAGAAACTATCAATGCAAATAGTTTTGATGTTCTTGTTTCATTTTGTAATATTCTCAATTATACATAAAATTTGAGGAGAAAGTTGTTTTGATATCTTTTTAAATTTTGTCAGCTTGTTAGGAGGATGTTTTGGTATTGCTTTACAATGTAATTTATATTTCAGTTTTTCTGCAGCATTTTAGATCCTGCATTAGTGTTACTGCATTATCCCATAATTTCCCTGATTGGTTCTGTACTCTTGCTTCTCTGATTTAATTGATCAATTGAAATATTTTGATGTTAAGTAATAGAATAAATTTGGATCATAGACTTTAGGCTGGTAGTTTCTAGAACAATGTAGAAGGATGTTTTGATCTTAATGTTTGTGGGATAACTTCCATTTTCCTGAACCCAAAATCTTATATCCTCATCATGCTCAAATCACTGTATTTTCTATTAGCTGTAAAGAGGAAACATGCCCAAATTTCTCTTTGTATAGCCATATGTGCCTAGAACTAGAATCAGATGTTATGCTTTCACTCCAAACTCATACATAGTACCCTTGCAACATAATACTGTGCCCCTTTTATGTCAAGATGTCAAGTCTCTCTCTATTTTTACTTTCACCTATATGAAAATGTCATCAGGGCTAAAACTGAGCTGTTTTTCACACCCTGTGCCCTATAAAACGTAGAAACATTACACTCATTAAATTTTATGAAAGGAATTCTTCTTTCTAAGTCCACCACAAGTAACATTTTGTGGTGTGTGTTTCGTGGTTAAAAGGCAACAGCAATTTGAGGACTAACACCCCATTCTTCCCTTACTAAATCAGGGATATTCCACTTGTTTAAAATTACAACTTTGTTTTACACTCCAAGAGTGCCTTGGAGAATACTTGACTCAAGAAACATGGAGAATGTATATATGTATATATATGCATTTAGCAATAACCAGAGCATAATGAAACATATGGGACATAATGAAATTAGAAGTATAGGACATACAGTTGATTTTTACTACATAAATACTGTGGAGGAAAGTGAACAAGTCTGGATAATTGAGATTTAAGAAACTTGAAAAAATGCTCAATATACTTTGGGAAGAAAACAAAGGGGTATCGTTGTAGTGCTACAAGGCTGTTTATTGGAATGCAGCTATTTCAGCATTTTGTGATGTGGAGTAGCAGGAAAGTTTGAACAGTTATGGCTTGTGTATTTCAGAATACACTATTTTTATGGTTATCACTATAATAAATACCCAGTGATGTGAATATTATATCTATTTTAGGGTAAAACATATAGAAAAAATAGCCCTTGTTATTAATGTTTCACTTACTCTGCTGCTAGGTTTGGAAAATACACTAAATACAGTGGCCTAATAGCTGTAGGCATTTCGGAATAGTAAGGAACAGAAGTAAGCTGTATCCAGTGTATTCTTTTCAATCACAGAATAAGGAAGAGAAATGTTATCCTGGACTCCAAATTATATAGTATGCTTACTTACAGCTTTTTCTCAAATGAAGCAGCAGCTGTGTCAGTCCAGATTTCTGTGCTCTGACTCTTAGAAAATATCTCCAACTTTGATTGTTGTTACTGGGACTGTGAAGTCTGGATTTATTTAAAGCTCCAGATCCTGGAATTTTGAGCCTCTCAACTTGCAGTTACAACTTAAAAATGCTGGTTTTCAGGGAAAATTTCAAAATACGATGTAGGTGAATCTAAAAGATCCAGGGTACTAATACTTTACTCCTACAATTGTAAGAGGTGTACAGTCTTGATTCATGCTGCTCAAGTACATCATTTCAACAATTCCAGTTAGACTCTGTCTTTTGTTAGAAAGAAGTAAATAGCGTCCTAGCATTAAAGACCTAGAATACCACTCTCTGAGGATTTAATTCTCACCTAAGTGTAGGAATTTAAAAATTAGACATCTAGTTTAAATGTCTAGGCTTTCTTTATAGTCACCGGAGAGGAATGGCCACCTTTATGGCCTTTTGGGGATACTTATTTTTTTTTCCTGAATATAGAAGAGCCTTATTATCTATCTTAGACTGGGCGGCTAACTTTTGGATGTGAGAAGTAAAACGAGATGTTTTTGGCAAATTGATCCAAATGCTGAAACAACAACAAAACGTTTTGTAATCTGTCATAATGTTTATACCTGTGCAGGAGGTGGCCTGCAGACATGCAGAGCTGGCCTTGCGTGCAGATCAGGAGTTCCTTGCTCTCTGGCTTGCTGCCCCAACAAGCCTGAACAGTGTTGAGTGAAATTGCTGCAGCTGCCATCCCTGTAGGTGGATGTTCTTTGGGCAATGGCTTGTGCTCAAGGCATGACCTGGCTTCTCCGCTCTTGGTACAGTGGAGGAGGAGTTTTGGACTTGTATTCTCTGTGATGATAATATTAGACAAAAAGAAATCTTAAGAAGCAAGTGTGTTGCCTGTTGCATTTGCCTGTGAATCTGCTAATTTAAGAGAAATATTTCTAGGACCTTAAAAAGTTACTATTAATACTAGATTCTTTAAAATTAACTCAGTGATGAGGGCATTTTTAAAAGCCATTAGAATCTATTGCATATAGAGCCTGTTTGTTATTTTGGAACACTTTAAATTGCATATTACTGACCTGGGAAACTCTATTGGGCGCCACTGTAATGTTTTATATTACCTCATCAAACTCTTTTTTTTATATAGTTAAAATGTTATTTGCTCACAGCTAAATACCAGAAGCTTGCCGACATGGCAACTGGAAAATATTACTCCTCTCTAACTAGCACAACAGAAAGGAATCGTTGGCTTCCCCATGCATCACTGGCAAGGATCTTAATGCTAGGGTAGTAAGAGGCCAAGGATCATTGAGATTTGCTTGGGCAAGCTTAGGGTACGTCCTCAGCGGCTGTGTATTGATGTTCTCACTGCTAAAGGTCTATCCCAAATATGTCATACCCCTGCAGTTATACAACCATCTGTGTGCAGGTAATTGTGAAACGCATGAGCAGAGTATGGTTATTGCTGCCAAGCTGGACTGTGACACTTAGCTCTATGAAGGGAAGAGGTAGATGACAAAAAAAAATTATGCAGTCATACATAAAATCTCCTTTTATGATACATGGAGATACATCACAAGACCAGGCTACATATCTTGAATATATATGCACTACTTTGGAGAGCTTCTCAGCTTTTTTTTTCCATGGGTTAAAATTGATTTAGAAGACTTTCTTAAAAAGCTAATATCTGTGTTGCAATTTTTAAAGATCACTGTGTGTGAAAGCAGAAATATGAGCTGGGCATATGTTAGCATAGAAGAACAAGATGCCTACAGATTAAATTCTCTAGTGTACATTTGGCTCTTGAGGATGACAAAAATGCTACAGTTACTGCAGAAGGTAAAGGTCCCCCTTAATATTGGTGGGAGAAAGATTGGTGACAGGATACCATCAACTTAGAAATTAATTCCCTTCCTTCGTCCATCAGAAGAGCTTGTGTTACCTTTCATGTTTTTGTACTCTATCAGAGCCTAAGGAGAGATTTAGTAGAAGTCCCTCTACTGACTTCAGTGACCTTTGGATCACTGCAACTTTATATAATGCAAATTTATGCAGTGTGAGCGAGACTAATTTTAGAAATTATGCTCCATTCTAACATTCAGTCATTGGATTTTATGTTATTCAGTGACTTATTTATGCAAAACGCCAGACTGTTTCATAGCAGCTATTTTTTTGGACCTGGAACTCAGTGAATAAATAGGAATAAAGGAATAACAAGGTTTAGTTTCTTGCAGTAAAGGTATTCTAAAGCAAATGAGGGCACTTCTGCTTTAGAGTTAAATAAATGATTCTGTCTTGAATTTGGCTTTCGGATATTTATTTTAAAAGCTTCTGCTACTTAAATGATTTTCAATCTGTGTTGGTGCATTGTTGCTTTATCTCCATAGTTTATACAGCTGTCAGATACCTGTGGAGGGTCCCTTATAAATCAATTCCCCAGTAGTAATGTGCAATTGGCCTGAAGGGAGGCTCAGGTCGCTTAATCTGAGTGGTGCAAAGAGGCATCTTAGATATTGTTTGGTTTTATTTATTTTTGTAAGACTTGAAGCTACTTGAAGCTTTTGTGAAGTAAAAAGGGAGTTTTAGCCTGAAGGAAATACTATGAACTGTCACTAAATCGTTAATGCATTTTCTCAAAACATACCTTTCTTTATTTTGAAGTTCTCCACTTTTACTCTGGTCATGTGCCTCTGCCAGCTGCTTTAGTCAAGCCTGGGAAAAGGATCTGAATCATGACTATGTTCATCTCAGTAAACCACTGTGTTTGAGGAAGCAGAAACAGAAAATACGGCAGGAGCATAATTTTCTAAATGTCTGGTAAAAAGCAGATTTGATGTCGTTACTTCCTAATAATTTATTTTGTGTGTGTGTATCTATACATGTACATGTGCAGAAGTAAAAGGAATTGGATGGAGAAGAGGTAGAATGAAAAACTTGAAAACTAAAGGCATGACTTCCTGGCATTTGCTTTTCTTTTTAGGATAGCATGTTTTGTTTCATTTTTTTGGCACAGTATTTATTTGAGAGCTGTTGGTCAGATGCAGCATTTGTTTTTAGTGATGTCGTGTGTGTGTTACCATTTTTCAGCTAGGGAAATGGAGGGACAGGAGGATAAAGACCTGTGCAGGGTCCTGCAGTGAACCAGTGGCTCAGCTGAAATTAGGACCTGGTTTTCTTTCTGACTCTTAGTACTACTTAGATTGACTTCATCCCAGCCTCTCAAGCTCTCCTGGTCAGTGGGTTTTTAAAATGAGGAATGAAGGCAGAGGTTTAAAGAATGCAACCAGACATCTATAAAATTTCTGGTTAGATTTGTCAAATGCATTGTCATTCCGTACTTGAGCAAATCATGTGTGTGTGTTGAAAACAATATGGTTATACTTCAGAGCCTGCTTCAAAGCTCAGTGAGGTAGTGGGAATCTTCCCATGGAGTTCTCTGGGATTTGGACCAGACCTCTGAGTCATATATAAAAATTATTTCAAAGGGAGAATGTATGATGTAAACACAAATCATTTCACATTCATGTGTCACAGGAACCTTAATGTGCTATGAACTTGAATATCTATTGTTCAAACATCTCAATGTTTTCCATAGTTTCTATGGGTATTGTTTATATTTTGGAGACTGTATGTGTGGATGAAGCATCATCAGTGAAATGTATGCCTTTTAAGAACTGAACCCCATTAGAATTCCCCAACTTGTGTTAATTTGGCCCCATAAATGTCTCCCTGATACATTAAAAAGGCTGTAAAAATATGAAAACAAATGTAATAAACACAGATTAACATTACTTGACATACAAATACTAGAATCCATTCCCACACCCAATATAGAGAATTTTATTATTATCACAGATTTCTTTTAGGAGTACTAAATCCAATGGTGATAAAAATAGGTTCCACATTCCTTATTATAAATAAATTCACATTCACTGGCAGAATAACTTTCTGCTTAGTGACATGAGAGGGTTTAACCCTTGATGTTAAAGTCCAATTGTCCTTTTACCACACTATCAAATGGGGCCGGTTCTTGTTTGCAATGTTGATAAATATGACAAAACTAGGCTGACAAATGCCAAGTAATAGTAAGAAGAGAAATAAATAAGGTTTTCCATCTTTAACCATGTTGCAAACACACAGTACTCACTGTCCTCCTTAGTGACCTTCGTTCTTTCAGTGATGCTGTAGATGTAGATTATGCCATACACTTAAATACACAACCATATCTTAATAGGCCTTAAATAACCTGTGGTATTAGTTCTGCAATTTGTATGATATGAATTGATCTAGGAAAAGATCTGAACTGAGCTTTAAGTATGTGAAGTCAATGAAGCTGCACACATACTTAGATTTGAGAGCACACGTGTTTTGGTAAATTAGAAACACAATATGAGACAAGTAGGCAGATCTTGAGTTTGAAGCAACTTTTCTCTGACTAGCGTTGCAAAACATCCATTATTTTTTTCCTTCTCTTTCTTGAGGTGCTCTTGCACTTACCAGGCTACTGGAATTGATTTTGGCTTGAGCAAGCTCTTGGGCAAAATGGAGGGCCAGTGTGGGAGGATATCTGCCCTGTAGCACTGAATAGATGAAGTCAGAAGGAGCCAGGCCAGTGGCAAAGGTGCCTGTGATGTGGACTTCTTGCTACTATTGTGCAAATCCTATGCTTCTCCGTAGATGCAGAGTGAAGACATTTTCAAATAATAGCTGCTGCGCGGGGGGAAAGAAAAAAAAAAAAAACCCAAAGCCAAAAAACCACCAAGAAAATTCAGAGCTGTTTATAAAAACCTATTTTGATCCTTGGTAGAAATAATTTCCAAACTTTCCCAGCCAAGGTCTGTTTTTCAGCTGATTTATTTTCTAGTTTCTAGGTATTTCAAATACTCCAAAAATATTACAGCAAACTAATTCTTTCTGACCTCTGGGGAAGGAGTAAGGATGATTAATTCTACAGTGTCCTTTGGTAGTGAGTCAGCACGTTTCTTACTCATTTGGTTTTCATACGTGCTTTTTTTTTTCTAGCCAATGGGAATTTCCTCTTTTCTCCCTTCTCACACCTAGCGCAAAACCCCACAGTTGGGCAGGATTCTGTAAATAGCTTGACTAGTCCTAAGAAAACCCATTATAAGTCATCTTTTTCTAGCTGAATTGCCTAATCCCAAGGAATATCAAAACATGTACAAAATCCAAGAAAGTGCTCAGATGTTGAGAAGCCTATAGCTGTATTCATTTTTAGTTTATTATCACTTGAACTGAAATGCCAACTGTCTTGTTGTCTCCAAGGCAAATGATAAATCCTGGTTTGCAGATACGTTTGCATGTATTTAGTTATTTCCTAAAATTATAGTTTTGCTATGGGTGAATAAGTCCATACTAATTTTCCAGGTTTCAGTTCTTGATACCTCCCTGTGTATTGTTTTCTTGAAGGTAATAGTCTTTCATAATGCTCCCTACTAAGGTTGTTGCTGCTTTGAAGCAATTAACGAAGTAGAGAGTATTTGCTTTAGCAAATATTAATGTGAATAGCATGAAGTCTCTTGATCTCCATAAGGACTTCTATGCAGCTAGATGTTCCAAAAGAAGCACTGACTGCATGAAATATGGAGGTAGCTGCAGTTTTCTTCACATATTCCATTCCATAACACTGATAAATCCTTGCTGGCGTATCTAACAATGTTAAAAATGAAAGTATTTACTGTGTTTTCACAAGAAGTGTGTAAAGAAGTGTGGGCATTGGATATACTCACTAGAATTCCTTTGTAAACATGGGATGATGCTCTTCATTTCCCAGCGAGTGCACTGGCTGTAAACCAAAATGGCAAATAAGACTGTAAATTGGGATAGAGACTTGCTCCATTTTATATTTATTTCCAGTGTGCTAATGTAAATTCTTATTTTACCTAAGCAGATGTTTGAATACACATTTGATAGGAAAGGTTATTTAACTGACAGTTTCATTAAGCCGTGTAACAGCTTTGGACATGAACTGTTATTTACCCCTTTCTGTATCTTTTTTAACAAAGGGTAGTCATAATTGTATTTTTTTTACCCAGGTTAATTGATGTAAGGTTTTTGTTAGTAAACGGCTTTTTTCCCTGCCCACTCAGACCTATCCCAAAGTGCAAATTATTATTATTAGATGACAACAAGCTACACAAAGCCTAATTCTGGGAGAAATTCTATCCCGTTTGAAACCGCTTCAGGTTCAGTCCTTGCCATTTACCAGGGTTTGACTATATATCCTAGATGATCTATAGTTTTCTGTTTGTAGCTTGAACTTCTCATCTGAATTTGGGATGCATTGGATGTTTTGAGCTTGTTTTTTTTCTTTCTGGATAAAGTATTAATATTGAGATTATTAATGACTTGCTTCTATGCCCATCATACCAGTGGACTGCTGTTTGAAAAGTGAAATACATTCTACTTGTTGTTCTGTTACAGTCGCGTCTGGAAGTCAGAGAAGGGGATTTCTACAAGGATACAGAAGCAGTATAGTTCATTAACACCTTTTTATTTAGAGTAAGGAAAGGGACAAAGAGAGAAATGTTAAAATGCTAAAGTTTCAGAGGAGGGAGACTTCCCTTGTGGTAGTAACAATAAATATGTTTGTTTAAGAGAAAAAAAGAAACCAAGAGGATACGCATGCTTGATGCCAAAGAACAGCCAGTGTGCCTTACACACTGGAGAAATTGTTTCAGAACAATTCATCCATGGGAAAATATGACCCTTAGAATATTACCGAGGTCAGTGAAACCTATGGTGATTTGCTGAATAAGGGGTTCACTGGGCAAATGAAAGATGCCTGTGGTGGGATACTTTCCTGGGACCCACTTTATTTAAGATTTCAGGATTAAAAAATATGGGGAAGAGAATATAATTGGTAGCTTTTTCTCTTTGTCCTCTCTTGCACAATCCTGCTGATTATCTATAGACAAAAATAAATCCATTGGAGAAGTAGGAATTCTTTTTATACTCATACTGAATAAAAGCAACATTAGAGGGAAATACCTCCTCAGTCATTTTTAAGTTACTTTCATGTTAATTAAAACTGTTGTAAATTTGCCTTGAAGAAATTTGGCTGAAGCAAAATCTAGAATTATGACAAATCATGGAATCTTTGCAGGAAAATAAAAGGAAAAATATTCTTTTTATAAAAGAAGAAATATCTTTTCATAGAAAAACTCATGATAGGAAGCTAGTAGGCTGATTAGAAAAGTTACATAAATGGTCTTTTGCATGTGATATAGAGGATGAAACTGAATAGGAAAAATAGTAAAGCTTGCACAATCTATAGCAGTGTAGTGAAGGATGGTCTGTAAGGTTTTTTGGCCTCATATTTTCTGACAGTTGGTGCAAATTTGCTTTGTGGCTCATTGCTGTGACCTGCGGCTGGTTCAGGTCTATAAGAACACTAGAGAAGGATATAAGGCAACTTGTCAGCTTCTGGCCTAACCTCCCGCATAGAGGAAATTCTGACTATGTGGAATTCAATGGTGAAAACAAAGAATCCAAATCAAAAGAGAACAAACAAATGAAAAACTTTAGCATCTGCACAGACCAGGATTTCACTCAAGGGAACTGTGTGAAAAGTGCGCTATTATCTGTTGTGAAAGTTGCCACAGGGAAGGCTACACTGAATAATTAAAGCCTTACCATTTTAATCTACTTTAATAATTAAATATTGCTTTTAGGTGTCTGTAATTTAGTGTAAGCCCAGAAATGTAAGGCTTTGGGCCTATTTAGTCTGTACTGGAACTTTGTTCAAGAGATAAAATGTTTTCCTTGATTGAGACGAAGCATAGGTTGTCGATGTGCAAGTTAGATTTTCATCAGTGCTTGTACGGCTTTGCCTAGCTGTGGTAGTGCAGAAGTCTGCAGTGACCTGGGGCTGTTTTTCAGATTCATGTGATGAACCTCCCACCTGGCTCCTTAGTGCAAATGAAGATATGTTGGCATTATAATGAGCACATGGACTTTTTTTTTGAGTTGGTGTGATGGTATGAGGGTGGCAGATTCTGGCCCAGCGTGCACAGAAGGGGAATTCAGGAGACTCTTACCTTTCCAAGTGAACCATCGCGGTGGCAGGTCTGTGTAGCTCAAGTAGCACCAGACTCCCCAAGGATTTCTGTTTAGATCAACAGATTACCCATGTGTTAGCATGGTCAGTGTGGGAAAGAGGGCTGGAATCTGGCTTGTAATAACTAGTGGTACTGTGAATGATATCCATACGGTCAGCGGGAGAGTTCATGTGGGGAAGTAAAGCTTTTTCCAGGATTTGGCCCATAATTAGATTAATGAACATTTTAGTATGTGCTTTGCGACAGAGTATTAAGCACATGTCTGTGTATTCAAATTCCAAGGATACTTGAATATTTGTTTTCTTCTAAGTAGCACTGATATAAATACAGAACGTCTGTTCCTTTTAACAGAGGTTTTGGGGGGTTTAAATTAAAACTGAACAAAAACTCAGACCTACACTCTTCCCTTTTATTTTGTTGATATAAGAAAAGTCCCTCTCAAAAAAAAAAAAAAAAAAAAAGTCTTTGCAGTGGTGAAAATGCAATCTGTAAGTGTTTTTCTTTAAGGGGCAGCTTCAGTTACTGCCCATCAAGCCCCTGTTATCACCGAGGACGGCTGCTAAATTCTTTTTAGACACTTCCACTTTTACAGAAGTTTCCTTGCTCTCCTTTATCAGGAAAAGGCCTTGGCTTGAAACCAAGAGGGTCATTTGGACTTAAAATTTGACAGGTTTCAAAATCTCAATTCAAAATACATAAACCCATAAATAAAAGATTACACTGTATTTTGAATAGCAGTTTTCCTCTAGCTGAGGTAAGGAAGCAGGAGCAGTGCACCATGCTGCATAGATTATGCAGCGTCAGGGATGGAAAGCATAAAATGTTCTATAAGAAATGTGATGTGGCATTAAAATGAAAAGGATTGGAAGGTATTTGTGCCACTCTAAACTAAGAAATGTGAAATGCTGGTAACATGAGAAAGTTGCAAAGTTGCCTTGCCATTAAGAAGCTTTTTTTAAGACGTCAGTATCAGCCCACTGATAAGGTATCACAAAATAACTGCCATCTCCACCCTTTACATCAGCAGCTCTGGCTTAGTCAGACTTGAGAGAATGTATCAAGTGGAGGTTCATCAAGTGATCTTAAAGGGAAAGTGGAGGTTCATCAAGTGATCTTAAAAGGAAAGGTGAGTTACAGGCAGCTATGATACTTGATAAGAGGTGAGAAGGAAAATCGTGTGAAGATGTTGTTCTGGCCTTTAGATGCCAGGGTTCACAGAGATAAATGTGTAAAGGCTGACACTAGGAAATGAGTGTTTATGCCTCTCTAGGGTTAGAAAACTGGACGGATAAGATGGCTTCCTTTTGATGTGAGACTGAAAAAGGAGTTGCTGTTTTAGACCATGAACAGCTGTTCATTACAGATCAAAAAAGGTGGGGAAGAAAACACAAAGTCGATAGGATATGTTGTAGTTTCCCTCCAGGTTTTCCTCATGAATCATATAAAATTTTCTTCAATTTTTAAGTGAACAAGGAGGATGAAGGAATATCACATTAGTCTGAGCAGCTTAACTGACACATTTGTTTGGAGAATTTCTTTACATTGAGAATGATGAAAACTAGATTGACATTGCTTTAATGCTAAGTGTTTCCTTTGCTGATCTGGGTGAGATTGATGCATGAAACGCAGAGCTTTCTAGCCAAGTACTCTTGGTCCGTGAATAATAAATTTTAGGCAAGACTAAAGAAATAAGATGCTGTTCTATCATGGGCCAAAAGTTTTCTCAACTCTGAACAACAGCTGTAAACAAAGTGTGGCCTCACTCACAGATTTAGGAGATTTAAATTACACGATTTATGCCTGGGAATTTTGGAGCCATGGCATTTGTATCTACCTTCCCCTTTCCCTCAGCAAAATCCTACCTTTTATCTTTGGAATTTTAAAATTATGACTTCCTAATAATACATAGGATTCAAATAACAAAATCTTGACCTTGCAGAGCAGTTGTCTAGAAAATAAATATGAAGACTAACTAAACAGTCTGCAGATGCCTAGCCCTATGTTAATTTTTCTCAGTGCCTTACATGGTACGTTGTTGAAAATCTTCTCTTTTATCTAATGCATGGGAGAGCCAGCATTCTGCATCTCTGTGGACTTACAGGCTCAGTGTCCATGGCAGTGGTAACAATAATTGTCCAGGTTTTTCTATAAACTACACAAGAAACATTTTGGTAGTCTTACCAATAAGGTCCCCACCAGAGCTACTGGGTGCTGCACTCTTAGTTTGGTCTTTGTTTTGTATCTTGAGACACAGCCAAGCTCTTCCAATGATCCGACTCTGGCTACAAGGCCTGACCATAAGAACATCTCCACATACTGTTGGATTGAGCCCAGGAAGATGGTCCCTCACGTGTGTGAATCATTGCTTTTTGGAAAGCATTGGGCTGCCTGTTTGTAACTATTCTCCCTTCCTTGGACTCACACAGAGGTTCTGTGATAGAGCCCCATGTGTGTGGGGCCAGGGGATGACTGCTAGTGCAGTGCTGAGCGCAGGGTCCAGATGATTCCCAAGGCAGGGAGAAACCTGGAGAACAAACAGGGAGCGTGGGAGGGCAGTGGCCGGCTGGCTGGCCACCCAGAGTGACTGCCAGGAGGGGAAGGGATGGAAAAGGGAGATATCCTTTCCAGTTCCCTCCTTTTGTGCCTCTCTCTGTGGAGGAGTCTGGTAATGAGTCTGATCCTGTGTGTGTTATGTAAGGAAAATTGCCTATGGTAATGATAGACACAATATTTGCCAGAATAAAAGTCTTGGATCACAAAAACCATTAGGGAATATTTTCATTTTACATATATCTAGGGCCTGATTCTGCCTTCCCCACCTCAATGTACCTTGGTACTAACTCGTTGATGTCTGAATGGATCCAGACTGAGAAATTCCATTGCACTGGCATTTCCTTATCTACAGAGTTTATGTGCATATTCTCTGTTCCTTTCCTTTTTCTTTTCGTGTTGGGAATTTTTAAATAATCAAATTTAATATCCAATTAAATTGCATTTTGTGGCCCTCTTAAAGTTTCTCTTAGGGTGCCCACCAGAAAAGGTATAGTTGCCTTTTCTAAATTGTTGAAATAAGAAATTCTAAATCCTTTCTGTAATGGTTTATTAGGGTCTCTGTGGCTTTGGTTAATTGTCACAGTCTCGTTTACCTTAGGTAGAGGAATTTTAATGTCTAGAGCAAGATGGTTTGTTCATTCAAAAATATTTTATGGGGAGTTGCTTTGAGCTGAAGTCAGTCATGTAAAATGCACTCTTGGGGGCCCAGCTTTCTTATAGTCTCATGTCAGAAACAAAGGAAGAACATCTACAAACTAAGAGCAGAAAACCCTGGGTCACAAACCAAGATTTCTCCTTGTCTTTAGGGTTGCTCGTGTACCAAAACTACTAATTTTTCAGCACTGCCTTCAAGAGCAATGCTGAGCTGCAAAACTGGTCATCCCAATGTGATGCACAGCACATTAATGAATTGCACTGTCAAATTCAAAGGCAGGATTCAACCCCAGTGAGCCAGAGGGCAACAAAAGTTTCCTTGAAATCACAGAATTACGGATCGGTGGTGGTGAATTCACAGTGCGTATGCAGAATGGCCTAGGAGGTGGTCTGGTGTGTAATTGCACCCTGCTGATAGGGCCTTGGCAGTTAAAATACATTGGCTGCAGCCTGCCATTTCAGGTTTTCAAGTACACTGCTTGTGATGGGAAGTAGTTTGTTTTATCTGGCTATCTGGCTTTTGGGGGAGCGGGGGGAAGGAAGGAAGAAAATAATATACTTTTTGGTTTTCTGCTTAAATTAAGGGTGTCAGGTGGCTTTAACTGAGAGCGGGGAAATCCCCACTGTAGGTGCACATGGTCCCACTTGACCCATTTTTCCTAATGCACTTAAAATGAGGTTGCGTTTGTTTTTCATGCATCCCACCAGAATAAAGGAAAACTGGCTTTTCTTGTGACAGCTCAGTAACTTAAGTGCACTCTCCTACAGCAACAGCGTTTCAAGTAGAGCACAGGTGTGCCTTACATCTCCAGCCAAAGCAGTCTGTACTTTATTTCTAAAGGAGTAATTATTCCTGACTACTCACTTCTTTTCACACATCTTTTTCTCATATTGTTTTTGCTTTGTAACCATCTAAATATTTTTACAGCCTTCATTACTGTCCTCTGTGAACACCTCTGAGCTAGCATTCAGTTTTATCCTAGGAACTTCCTATGAAGTAGTGAGAAGTTACAGGGGAGATATGATTTGGTCAAGGTTGTATGAGAAATCTACGTCCAGCCTTGGAAGCGAGGGCTGTTCTCTGATCCCAGCCTAGTGCCTGATGCAGTGAAGTATCTTTCTGTTCCACAGTGTGTGTCATTTCTTCTTGATATTTTCCTTCTTGGTAGCTGATGTCATCTGCTTTTTTCCCTTCAATTATGCTTTTAGCATAGAAATAATTGCAGGGAGCAAGAGAAGAAAAGTTTCTGAGAATTCCCATGGATTCTCTTCTACTTGAGGCAAGTAAAGATCCCTCTGGCATTATTGGAATTTTCTTGCCTGCTGCTATTGAGAAGTCCTGAGGAATTGCGTACAAAGAAATAGAAAGGCTGCATTTTAGTAATGGGAATTTTAACAGTGCAGTCTGACTCAAAAGTCAGAGACACTATCTCATTTGGGGCCCGATCCTGCTGTCATTACAATTCAGAGGAATAAGATCAAGCCTATGGCTGGTGGTTCAGTGACAACAGCCCTTACACAAAACCTTTAAAGGGACTCTTTGTGTTCAACTGGCCCTGGCAAATTGAGTCCCAATTCTAAGTACAGAAGGAAGACAGAATTGGTAAAGTTGCCAGGGCCTGTAATAAACCCAAGGAGAGAACATAACGAGCTTCATAAAAACCTATGATATGCAGTGAAAAGAAGAAAAAAAAAGGGGGGGGGGATTATAAATGTGTTGAAGATAATGTTTCAGATATGAATTGGGCACATTGTGTCCCTGACGAGGCACCTTGAGGGCCTTATCCTAACAGCTCCAGTGATTTGAATAGAATCCACTGCTGGCACATATGATCTGCCCACGGAAGCACCCAAGACAGCATTTTTCACTTTCCTATAGGTAGAAACGCTGCTGTAGGGTAAACAGCATCACACAGCTTTCTGATAGGATGAGCTGATCAGGGAAACAGAACAAAACGGGGGTGGGTTATTTGCCTTACTGGGGTTTGAAGCTAGAACCAACCACTGACTTAACTTGGAGGTGAAAACTAAAGGCTGTCGCTTTTTTCCTTTTTCTTTCTTTTCTTTTCTTTGGATTTGTATATAGGTGGCTTTAAAAGTCTCTCCCCTGTAATGTAAATCAGAGCTTCAGACTGTTCTAATAAAAAAATTGAAATCCTTTCATACACCTTACAGCAAAGAATGTCTTATTTACAAATTGGCTGCTTTGTGCTGGAAGGCCACACATGAAACATTAAAACCCAGTATTTACTCTTTTGTTTTTGCATTTTGCTTCCCCTATCCTCTTGCAAACATTATTGGTAAATTTCTATAGCAAGCATAGGAAACATGCCTATTAAAAATACATATTTTTTTTTTTAAAAACCCAGCAACAAAACATTGAGGCAATTAGAAATATGTAAATGGATCTCTGTAATTACTTTCTTTGCAGACAGTTAGAATTTAGTAGTAATGTCCATTAAATCAGTTTGGGAATTTTGGCTCTCTGTAATATACAGACACATCGAAGCAAGGACTTGCGCTGAAATCAGTCACACTGCAGATAGACACAGCAGGCAGGACTCCATCCTCCTCTGGAAATTGTGATCTTGTATGCTAAGTTTTTATGTAAATTTTGCTTGAATTGTTAATCAAATAAGATAGACACCAGCTGCTGCTCTTCATCGTATAATCAGCAGCTTTTAAAGGGAATTCCATAGAAAAGAAAGGCCAAAACTGTAATTATCTCATAGAAGCAGAATTTTTCTCTCATGAGAACAGATTTTTTTCCATTGAAAATGAATACATTTGCAAACATAATGATCATAATTCACATGAAGAAATGAAGTTACAGTTATGTACTCAGCTGTACCTGTCACAGCCCTTTTATTCTGTTCCCAAGTCTCTAATGAGTCTGGAGATACATGTATGTGAAAAACTTCTTACCATAGATGAAAAATTTTAAATTAGCTCCCAGAGTTGGCATCAAACATCTAGTTAAAGTTCCACTGGCCTTTCCTCTGGTTCTCTTAGAAATAAGCAATTTACAATTGTAATTGAAAGTCCAAGGTAAAATCACAAAACAGAATGGTAGGGATTTTTTTAAAAGCACCAAGTTTTTCCTCTGTTATTTTGAGCTCTGAGTGTGTATGTAAGTGCATATTTAGTTAGAAATATAATATTCTGCCTACATGTGAAAACCATGTTGGCTGTATTATTCACACCATACATCCACGTACGGTAGTTTAATACCTCTGATTTCATCATGTGTATTGGGATAGTTAGAGGCTGAGAACCTAGATCAAGGTGAATTTTGCAATCACTTCCTTCTGTGAATATAGAGTAACACCTATATGTTACCTGATAAAGATAAAATTCATATATTTTTGCATAGCTTAGGTTTTTGTGCAACTGCTATGTAAAGCATAAATCGGATGAGAAGGAGAGCAAAAAAACCATCTCAGGTTATGTCTTGGCTGCAGAGATTTTCTTCAAGCTCGGTCTTATTATACAAGGTCTTAGGCTCAGCAGTACTTTTCACATCATTCTCTGGATGAGTTTAACCCACATGAGGTATGACAAAATAGAAGTGCTGTTTGCTTCAGTTGGATTCTGTGCTTCAGTTAAGTTACTCTCGTGCTGTGACACTGCTTATCTGTAGCCTGTGGAAAAAAAATAGACATCTGTCACTTCTTCCATTTTCAAGTTCATCCTTTGCTGATTTGTTTGGGTTTTTTTGGTGTGTTGGGTTTTTGTTTTGTGGTTTTTGTGGTTTTTTTCTTTTTTTGTTGGTTTTTTTTTTGTTTGTTTTTGTTTTTTTTGTTTGTTTGTGGGTTGTTTCCCCCCCCCCCCCCCTTTTTAAGTCTGTTATTTTCCAGCTTGGGTCTTGAGCTCTGTTCTGGCAGCTCTTTGTACCATTTGCCCCCTGTGCCATTCCCAGGTACAAGGCTTTCCCTGTTTCTACACTGGTGGAATACTCATCTGCACCATGTTTGCTCCTTCTATATTTTTTTTTTATTCATGCTAAGGGCAGACCATAACTGAGGGATGATGAATATTTCCACTTCTTGAAAAGAGGGATAAATAAGTTTGTGTGCTTTACAGCCTTATATTTCATGATTGAAATTAATGATTTTTCCTGGAAGATAATCGGACATTATGAGCAATGATATCTTGGTCCATGGCTAGGATTCTTGCATGTTCTGATAATCAGTGAGTATGATTTCTTTTTACATACTGAAAAACTAATTTTCTGCTTTTGAAAAACTAAAATCTGAAAAAGAAACAAAACGCACAACACACCCCACACCCACAAAACCCCAAACCTCAAAAAACTCTACATGGTAATTTTTGTTTTCTTGGACTGTTTGCTTTGCAAATTTGCTTTCAAAACTTTTGTAGAACATTAATTATCACACAGGCTAAAAAAATAAAAACAGATAAATATTTTCAATTTAGGCTGCTTAAAAACATTCCTTTATAATTTTTTGGTTTTAATAATGAGATGAAAAGTGGTATTTGTCAAAATAAACATTATGAAAAGTTAATTTTTTAAAAGGAAAATATTTATCGTTGCCAATAGGCTTTGCTGGAACACAGATGTCTTTTGGTGTAGTATGTGATGGATGTAAAGTACCATAAAGAATTCAGTGTGCTATTTATCTTGGGGGCAGGGTGGCAGAATACAAAATATCCAATATCTAGCAATGTAGCAATAATGATAAATTATAAAAACATCTTGAAGATAAACACGTCACGTGCACTATATTGATATATATTTTTTTGGGAAAAATATCCCTTATTTTATAAATGGTGTGAAGCTTTTTGATACTTGCTGACACAGTTTATAAGACACTTAAAGTAGATTTCTTTCCTTTGCCCTATGAAGCTTCCACCATGTAGAGTCAGGCTTTCAGGTTTTTCAAAAAATCATGGAAAAAGTGTCATCAGAGGATGATAGAAAATATAATTTGTTACTGAAAGGATATGGTTTATTCTGTGAGTGTATGACCATGAGAAATCTATTCAGATAAATATGAATGGAACTTGCAGGCAAAGAATATTTTTGGACAATTTCTTCAACATTATTTTACAGAAAAGTTAATCTTTCTTAAAATTGTTTGCAGTAGTGATAATTTAATCCAATTTTCCTTGGAGTTCTTTTGATATGTTTCTTTTAACCAGTCCTATCAATAAATGTTTCCTACTAAATTGCTGAAGGAATGTTTTTTAAAAATGGTAAGAGCAATTAAAGCATGAGGAATTTTTCTCTTCATTCTTGAAAACCCTTATTGGTAATGTCAAAAAAGTTTATTTTTCCTGAATCTAATGATTAACAATAAACCTATAGAAACAGCAAGGCCTACCTAAGAGGTCGACAATTAGCGAACTGCACATAGGTTTAGACAGATGGAAGCAGTTACAGCTGAACCATGGGGCAAGAGAAACCGAACCAAATGACTACAATTCCAAAAAGACTGCTAGATATAAAATGCTCCACCTATAAAATACGTAATAAAATATTTACAGAATTCCACAAGATCATTCAAAACTTAATATAAAAAAAGGGGGGGGGGGGGGGGGCAGAATCTAACCTGCCTCTTGCCAAACTTGCTGCTGATACCAAGGAAGAGAGCTCCATGTTCCTTTCCATTTTCAGAAGGGAATGTCTCTGAGTCACAGGGCGATATAAGGCAAACCTACTCCTGGAAGAGAGACAAAAAGCATTCCTGACACAAGTGAGAGCACTTGCCAAGGAAAAAGGCTACACAAAGACTGGAAGTCCCTTACCTGGCTCCATTGTGTAATATAATGGTGAATAAACCTTCATGCATTAACTTGCTATCAAAAAAATATGAAGTCTAAAAAAAGAAAAATGTCTTAAAGTCTGTGGAAATGTAACCAGTGAGCTAACGTTGAGTAATCCTATTGCCTATGCCAAACTAAGCATTTTCTATCTGATAGATTAAATTCTAAAAGATAAATGTTAAACACTAACATTTCTTAAGTGTAGTGGCCTAAAAATATCAGGTGTTGATTTGAACCAAACAACCACCAGTTGTTTGTTCTTACCTGCAAGGGGATGTTTTTCAAAGGCAAGTGTTCCTTTGAACACTTCCCTTCACTTACAGTGAAAGCCATATTCATAAGTTACTTAGGTTCCCCCTTGCACATGTGCAAATTGATGTTTAATTCTATTCATAGGATACATAGCACATGTTATGCAGGTCATTAGTGAAGGTATATTTTGGAGTGTAGCATCTATGGACCATATTTTGATGTGAGCTAGGATGTTCAGGTGGAAAAGCATGCATGATCAGGATAGCTAGTGAAAGACAGCTATTGTGGCTATCTTGTAGTCTTCTAGAAGTGCAGCATCTCTCTTAATCGAGGAGATTAAGGAGAGTAAAAAGGTGAGTGTGAAGGGATGGCCAACAGTAATGCTCCCTTGCAGGCTATGGCATAATTCTATGTACTTTTAACCCTCTCTTTGTGTCAGATAGCGTTTTCAAAGCAGGATAAGCTATAGGGTGATGACAGCTGGAATATGACTCCAAAGCAATGTTGATGTTAGTGTTTCTTCCAGCCTCCTCCAAGTGTCATGGTGAGATTTAAACTAAGTTCCCTTAAATTTAACAAGAACTTAAAATGGAGTCTTAACAGCAAAGTGAAATCATAAACAGAACTATCTCCTCAAACCTGGAAGTTTGTCTTGATTTTCAAATGCTTTAGGGCCTAAAAATACAAGACACTGAAACCCACACCCACAGGGTATTTGGATACCTACTTCTACCTCAGATCAACAAGAGTGAACTTAATCAGTAACTCTGAAAATCTTGTGCTGAATGTGTCCTGTCAAGAGATGCATTGAAAAGCTACCAGTTATGTTCAACTCAATGCCTTTATATCAAAAGAAGCAACAGGAAGGAACAATAATTAAAAAAAAAAAAAATCCATGAGATCTGACAATTCTTATTTCTGTTTCTAAGGTATTGTTTTGTACAAGCTGTGCTCAGAAAATGCCCGCTGTTTCTCTAGGTAGATGAATAACAGTGCAACCAAATCAAATGGTCTTGTTTTCAGTTTCTTGTGGACACCACCCAATGCACCAAATGACTGACTCCACACCGAGTTGAGTAGCGCAGTGGTATAGGCCATCTTCAGGGCCCAATCTCACAGTCAATGGAAGTGTTGTCTGTTTAAGAACTGCAGAATCTGGCCTGTCTCCAAGTTTTTACAGGTCAAATAACATAAGGGAATATTTTAGTCTGAACCACTTCCTGAATTCCCAATGAAGAATGAGGAGACAAAATATAATGAATGGTGACTGCATTCTACTCTAAACAATAGCTGCTATTTACCAAACAGTGTGTAGTGTGTAAATTAAATGTGAGATTTCCCCCCGCTGGTCTTTTGACTTCTTAGAAACTTCTCCTTAATGCTTAGAATTTGGACTGATAACAGAATTTCCTAGAAATGCATATGGATACAGTATTGAAGGATTGTAGAGATGTTAGACTTCCTTGCAAACCAGTTTTTATGTATAATTTGAATACCACACATACAGAGCATTAGCCATTCTCCTTCACTCAAAATTAGTCTTTTAAGCTTAAAACAAACACTTCATCAGGGTTTGGTTTTTTGTAAACACCCTCACAATCATTACTTCACTAGTGTGGTTTTTTTCCTCACTGAAAAAACAAGTGGCATGAAGGACAGCTCCTTCATTTACATGGAAGTCCATTACATTTCCACAGCTTCAAACTCATGTTTACCAGCTTCCATTACACTGCTATAAAACACGATACTGTTTTATCTATTTTATGAAAGTAATGAGGGGATGCCGAAGTACCTTACTTACAGAAAGATTTGCGTGACCTCCTTCACTTCACACTGGCTTCATCAATGTAATATCAAGACTGTAGTCATCTTGTTCTAATTAATTAGAAAACTGTTCAATAGTGTTGGCTGGAAATACTCTCCAAGAACTGGCCAGTAAGATACCATAACTGCTGTCATCTGCACAGTCCTTCCTCACTTTCCTGTTGGATGAGGTGACAGGTGAAAGCTCTGCTTAGCCTTTTGTATCTGCTCTCCATCAAAACTGGAGATGCTGGAATGCGCTCTGGGATCTAGCCTAAAATATGCATGATCAGTTTTCTGCAGGAATGTTTAACTGTTAGTCTTGCAGGTTGTATGTGCCCTGGAAAATGGATAATAGACATGTAGAGTTAACGCAGAGTTGTGTGTATCACTGCACACTGGTATAAATTTAAGAATTAGTGGAAATCGCTATACAAGCCTTTTACAGAGTGAGCAGGCAGAGCTTCAGGCCAGCTTTGCACAAGTCATGAAAAAAGGCTAATTACTGAATGTGTGTCTCTAAGTATGTGTAAAATATTACACAAAAGCACCCAAGTCCCAGGTTAGCAGTTGCTTAATTTCAAGCAATGAATAACTATTGCATTAATGGGGTACTCACGCACTTAAAGGTGAGCATGTGTTTAAGTACCTTGCTGAATCAGAAACATAGTCATTCATTTTAGCTGCCAAACTATTTTTGTGGTTTTGGACTGCAAAGAGGAATACCCGAAGAGATCAGATATCAGTATCCCATGGGAACAAATGAATACATAGGAATATCAATGTCTTGGACTGAACATGGGGAAAAAATGAGCTGTAGATCCAACATCTTAGATCACTGCAAAGGGATTTGGAATAAAAAACATGCAGGAAACATGCTTTTTCTGTAATGGTATAAAACTGACACTATCCACAACCTTTCTGCAACACGTTAAATTCAATTGGTATGAACTAACACGTGATTCTAAGGTGAGCCAGTTAATATTAATTTTCTTCTTGCTGTGTTTTCTCAGTAGTGATATGTACACTTTACTAAGCCTTCAGGATCTATCATCAAGTCAGGAGGTGCAATTATTGCTAGAGAAGGCTGGAACCTGTCTCTGCTAATTCTGTTCAATTTTTATATATGCCTGCTGGCAGTCCAGTGGGTTGCGGGTTGTAATCCAGTATTCTTACCTCGTAGCCTTTATTCACATGAGCAATCCCACTGGTTTCAATGAAGTTGCTCATAGTAAGAAACACTCTGCACCATGTGGGAGTGTCCCATGACTTATTGCAGTTGTTATTATTCACTGCAACAAAGGGTAGAAGAAGCTACAGCGGGGAGTTGGGTCCTTATAAGAAATTTTTTTTGTCTTTTCACATTTTACATTTGGAGATGCTGAAGTCTCCAGCACCTCTGCTGTATAGAGGTGACTACTCAGGGCTGTTTCCAGGTTGTTTCATTTGTTCTGCACCCAAATCACGCTGGGAGGTCCAGGGACCAGTGTAGAAAGAGCGTAAATATTGCACAGCTCTTTAAGAGGCACTACTTGAGTGATGCAGCTGAACTACCCGTGGTTGGCACAGGCATCAGTCCTGGCTGAGCAGATAGAAAGCCAGTGTGTGCATGTGTCCAAGAAAAGCTGTTCTTTGGAGTTTAGCACTGGTACTTGCATACGTATGTGAGCGTGCCATTTCATGTATAAAGCTAGTTTATAAATATATGCTGCTACTTACAGATCGAAGCACGAGTTTCTTCAGTGTAGCTTGGCTTTGAACTGTAATTTGATTTTTGTAAGGCAGGATTCCAGTTGCACTAGATATCTTCAAAAGACCACTGCATTATTGCTGAGCGGCTCAGAAAATATTTTGATTTCTGTATTAGAAGGTAAAATAGCAAATGAAAAAAACAATTTTAATTGGAAAGCCAAAACACCCAGGGCTGTCTCTTCAGTTTGCAGCAACTAAATGCATTTTCAGGTGAGGATTGCCAAAACCCTTAAAAGTATGGAGGAAAACTACTTTAAGCAAAAGCAGAAACCTAACAATAGCAAACACTTTCAAACAAAAGATTAATAATTTCTCTGGGAGGAAATCAGACTCCTTGTGCAATGCATAAGAAAAGAAGAAAAAAACCTGTTTGAAAACCCAATTTTCTGACAAAAGAAAGTTTAGGAAGAGTTTCTAAGCAGCCTAGTAACAATTGCAAATACTGCTAATCCCCAGACGCTTGCAAAGGCAGTTTGGGCTGGATAGCATACGGAGTAATTAAAGAGCAGTTATATGGTGTCTGGGCATCCCAACTTTATAGAGCTGCCAAAATGTGTTGGCAGGGAGACAAATCTTTCTCCCTCCCTTTTGATCTTTCATCCCTTTTTCCTCAATGATGAAGAGAGGTAGGGCCTGAACATCTCCCTCAATCACCTCTGTTTCAGACCATTTCAACTGGGTCAGGCTTTTATTAACACCTACCATGATACGAGAGGTGTGGTTTACCCACAACATGGTATCCGAGAAGGTCCTGTGCTTCTTTCTGGCAGCTTTGCCTAAAATACAGCTAGCATAACAACAACGATAAATCTAACTGTTGGCTTAAAAAATCCCCTAGCATTTTGGTGGCAAATCTAGTGCCTCCTGGAAGTTTGCATCTCTTTCACAGAACATAACAGAATTTATGGACTTCAGATGGGATTCTCAAGGTAGATTTTTTTCTCAGTGTTTTGGATGGAATTGGTTTGTGGGAATTGGATCTTACCTTTAATATTTTGGGATTAGACTGCAGCTTTCCTCTCAAGCCTTGTGTGTGAGCATTCAGCAAACACAGTACCAAGACAGTCATGCAAGATGCCCTTTTTAAGCACACACATGGACCCAAAGTGCTGTTTCTCTGATGATCTGCATCAGCCATAGTGATGTGATGACAGAGCTTTTTAAATGTTTGACTATACGTCTGGGTATAGGCATCCAGAGACTTGGTAGGAAAATTTGAGATACTACATTGATGCATGTACATTGGGCAGGCACAGATACATGATGATTTGTCTGACATAATAGACATGGTAGATGATTTGTCTAACATAGCAAAGTTATAAGGAACATATGAATATAAATGGGAACATTATTCGTCTTTCATATGATTCTTTTTATTATATATAGTCAGCTAAATATGTAATAAAATATCCAACTTTGAAAGTTTGGGTTTTTTTCTTTTCCTCATTGTATTAGACTTCATCTGCTTATGTAGCTAATTCTTTTGGAAGGAATCTCCCTCCACTAAATTTTATAGGCCATTTGATGCAGATTTGCTACCTCAGAGATAACATAAAAAAACTTGGTATCTTTTAACTCTTTTCTTACTTTGAGATATGTTTCAGTTTCTTCTTGTGCAGCAGATTACAAACAGAGCATTATTCCTTTATATTCTGAACGGTGGCAGATCTATATTGGCACAGACTCCATGCCAATTTTCTGTCTGCTGAGCTCGGCTAGCTTTTCTGAAGTGTCTATCAAACAATTTATCCAAAGAACACAGTATTTCAATATATGCAACATTACTTCAGATCTTTGCCTAATCAGCACAAGCAGTTCTAAACTGTTTCTATGATATTACCTTCTAAGCTCCTAGTTTCTTGTTAGCAATGGTTTCAATTAATCTGCAGTTATCCATTAACATGTCATGTGTCTCTGATTAAATATAAGCTTGGTTTTCTTTTTGAAGGACTGTAGTTCATTGTCCTATCAATATGCTTGGTATAATGTGGGTTATGATATGTGAGCAGGGGTTGAAATAGGCTAGGTTGTCAGAATTTGCTCTTGAATTCAGTGTAGTTAGATCAGGATTTTGCTTGAGTGTTTTCCTCAGCCTTCTCATGCACACCCAAAATCAGACCTGGTCCTAGGTGTGGGCATAGTTGGGGGCAGGAGGGGACTGTAACCTGGGTCCTGCTGTCCCTTTAGTCTCCACTCCATGGCACTGGTGCAAGCTAAAGCACTTAGATGCTGGTAGTGATCCATTGTCTTTCCATAGTCCCACCATTACAGCTATATGGGAGGACTAGTTTTCCCTCAGTGACTGGGGGTAAAAAAAAACCCCTCAGACAAGATCATCCCGCTGCACCACAAGAGTAATGGGACATGCTGTCTCATATCCTAGGGAAATGGGTACAAAGCAGTACCTATAGAAATAATCAGCTGGATATGTTTGTGCATATGGTTGCACATCTCCAGGTGCTGTTACTTGGGATGATTTTGCAGCAAATATATGCCTTCAGTTATTTCAGATTTCCTATTTGAGCCTTCTTCAAACGTTTGTAGTTTACTCTCAACTTGGAGTGAAAAAACTAAGTTTTTCATATCTCTACTGAAGGTACAGCTGAAATGTCTGCAGGCCTCGTGACTTATTGGTAGAGCATTTCAAGTGTATTGCTCTGGCTCCAGATAGGTTTACTGAGGATTTCAGTTAATGATTTTCAGGCACTTTTTTGGAGGTGCATTAGAGAGAGACTTGTCCTTTTCCACAGAAGCACAGAGATATTTAATTATTAGAGTAATAATAGCGCTGTATTTCCTCCTTCCTCGGAACACCGTTCAATAAAGGAAACGGCTCTCTTAGTCTGCTGGCATCAACGCTTATTCTTTCCTCTCTCTTTTTCTCTAGAACAACAGTGGTTTTGCAAAAGTCTATTAGTCTGCTGAAGTTTAACCTAAAACCTGTTACTGAGCAGTGATATCTCTTTGGACAGGTGAATTTCTACAGATATGGACATCACTATTTGAAAATTTGTATTAATTGTCAGTTCCATTATACACTAAAAGATTTAGGAAAAAAAAATTTATTCAAATCATATCTGGAGATTATCCTGGTTTGGGCTTTTTTGTAGTGTAGCATTGCAGGCACCATAATCTTTATACCCTAGACTTCCATGATCAGTAGTTTGTACCTTGATTGGTCTGCCTCTAGGCCCTCATGGGAATGCATCAATCAATGTTGTCCAGCAGTTAGCTGGATCACCCCCAAGATATCACTGTCACCAAACTCATCTTCCTTCCTGTAACCCTTACAACTCAGTGTTACAGCTCGGTTATCATTCTTCAGTGTTGTAAAGACCTTTGAGCTTTGTACTTAGCAGACTGCTATGTAGAATTGGAAATACGCTTAGCTTATATTCCAGTCTTTTTACAAATTAAAAACAGATTATGAGGTGGGAATTTTTTTACACCAAGTACGCAAAGGTATTTTTGGCGCTGGGCTGTATGGAGCATAGAAGAGCAGTAAAGTGACTATATGGGTAGCTGTGCTTAAAAAAACAAAAGGGTACAGAGATTGAAATGCCACTTGGTGGTCACTTATGAGAGTGCTGTTTGATCATTCATTAAATCCCATCCTGCTCCTCAGAGCAGGAATAATTTTTGTCTTACAAAATTGGAAATTGAGCAAGATTAAATGAGCTTCCCGAGGCCGTTTTGGGGACATGTATTACACTGAATGTGTTAAGGGTATGGAGTTCAGCCAGTGAACTAGACATTTGAAGGTTTGCCCTCAATTATTTCATTTTCTTGTTATCTGCTTTGTTGCAGTCAGTACCAGGCTTTAGGTTCGTTGAGTCTCTCTCACACAAATGATGGCCAGCACAGAGACAGCTCAGGTCCTGGGTGTTTTGAGAGGTATAGTCTGTCTAAAATAAAACTTAAATTTAATCGTATAATACATTACAGCTACTCCTAGAACAGTAGCAGGACTGAGAAACAGAGAATTATGATTTGAGTTATTGTCTGCTTCCCAGGATCTTCCTTCAGTAAAGAGGCACAAAAGAGATCTAAACATATGGGTTTTGGACACAAATTTCTGAACACAATCTTCAGGGTAGCCATATATGTTTTATGTGTCTTCACATGAGAAACGTTCTAGAAAGTCTAAACGTATAGTCCGTATACGTATAATGTCCATTTGGGTAGGCATGGCTAGGAATGTCAACTTCATGTACTCCATGGCACAGCAGCTGATTCTTGTTTGAGAATGACCTTTTATACTGACTGGAGGTCTCTTTTAATGAGTGTTGGCCTCAAGATGGAAGTGCAAAACTGGCTCTAGGCTAGGTGTTTTGACCAGACCAAAACACGTGGTTTTCTGTGCCTTAAGTGGTCCGTTTGTAAAATGAAGAATCACGCTTTATAGTCACACTGGAATTTGAAATCTCATTAACTGGAAGCCCTACAGTATTTTCAAGTCCTTGGACGGCAGCCACTGCAGTTACATAAATGCAAAATATTATTGGAATAGGTAGTAGGTGTCCTTCCTTCCTTAGGAATTGCCCCACTTAAAACCTCAGTTCCTGTCCCTTCCCAAAAGTTCTTTTTAATCTTGTTTTTTTTTTTAAAGCTATGACTCAGTTCCCCTGCCATCTCCTTTTCTAGGTTGAATCCAAGGTTGACCATTTCTTTCCCCTACATGGTCTGAAGCAGTGGATATGATGTATTCTTGTTTACAGTATGCTAAAGCAGAATATTTCTGAGATGTTTACAGGTACTTCCTGCCCCAGAGGAAGAATATAGGATTTCCATCCTCCTCAGCAGCAGTGCTTTGGCCTTACTGGAGCCAAGGAACTCAAGCTGTGTGATCTCTCCCTTCCTGTTTCTTTTGCTTGACGCAACATGGTAGAGTTGTTTGATGTCTAGAGTGAAGGATACAGAAAGTCCAGCTTGCTAAATTCACCACTTATTTCCTTTATTGTGTTCCCTAATAGGAAGCTGTGAGAATTAACCTTTTTTTTTTTCCTTTGCAAGTTAACTGAGGTCCAAGATACATTTGAATTTTAGCAGCTTTTTCTCTTTCGTATCAAGAAGGGTCGACAACCCCTCTGAATGCTGTCTTTTTTCACTTTGTGCTTTTATGCTAGTTTGGGACAACTAAACGTTTTCAAACACTTTTGCATATCTTCATCCAGGGGGACTTTCCTCGAACCCTTTCACAGGTGAGCACTAGGTAAAAGTGACACCTGAAAAATACTTAATTGTTTTTTCTGGAATTTCACCTCATATATTTATTTTCTGCCTAAGTTACTTCCTTGCAGAAGAAGAGTTCTGTCTCCATAATTTCTAGGAGTTTCTTTGAGCCCTTCTTGGACTCTAAATTATTCTGTCTCCATCTGCCATTACTGTGTAGCGCTCTGGGCCACTATTCATCAATATGTAGTTCCCCATACTCGTGAATAGTGCATTTGACTGGTCCTGCTCCACCCGTCAAATTCTGCATCTCAGCCAAAGAGCCTATGGATACAAGTAGCAGGATGTGGCTTTCTAAATACTGAGACTCTGTGTCAAAATGTTCCATGCTAGTGGCAAATATTTTCATTATCTCTGCTGTCATCATTTGTCATCTGTGGCCATAGTCAGCTTTGTGACAACTCAACATCATTCCTTCCTTAAATGGAAGGTTAAAACTTCAGGTTAAGAATAAGCAACAGGGTAGATGTATAAAATTGAAGAATCAGTGTATGAGTTGGCTTACGCATTTTTAATCCCATCCTGCAACGATGAATGGATTAGTCTGTGAAGTCCAAACCTGTTTTCATCCTGATGTTTGACATTCTTGTACATGTAACAAAAAGACTAACTCAAAGCTCCGTAAGTATATCCACATTCCTCCCCTTGGAGCCACCATGCTCCTGCTTTCAGGGTTAATATATCTCAGGGAAGTCTCTTTAAATCTAGGTGATACAAAATGGATCACTACATCAGCAAAACCTCAGCTCATATCTTTGCATCAATATCTACATTTGCTTTAGGAATGGGATGCTTAGACTAACGTTGCCAATATAAATAATGTATGCTCATAAATTGTAACTGTATGTGGTATAGAAACAGAGTATATAACACAACTTTGTGGAAGAAGGGTTGGCTTGTTGCACCCCTCCAACATGGCATTTGCGTGACACATCAACTGGTTTTATTGCAAGAATAATATAATAGCTGACTTGTTTGTTTGTTTGACTGACTGCCTCAGCAGTATCTTGCCTTGTAGTAAGTTGGGTCGAGTCTTTAGATAACGTTTCCATTATACTTAAGGAGTCTAATTAGGGTCCTGAAACATTTTGTGCTGCATGTTTTCTGATTGTTTTTTCTTATCTCAAGTGTAAAATAGATTGGTTTGACATTTCCAGAAAGTCTTTCTAAAGCCAGACAGAAAAATAATAGAGAATATTTGATCCTGTTTCTTGGACGGAGATCTACTGCATGAACTTGAATACTTATATGGGTGTGATTTTGGTCCAGATTCTTTTGGCACTAATACTGAAATCATTTGGATTGTTCTACTCAGAATATTCTAAATGATGCATCCTTTCCTTCAAATCTGAGTGCTTCATGCCTTTTTTTGTTTTCATAGATTTGACCCTCTATCCAGACTAGTTCATTTTCCCTCTTAAGACATTTTGACCGTATTTTGCATGCTACTAGGAAGAAGTTAATAGTGATTATAGCTGATGTAAAGAAATTAGTTAGGCCTTTATCTTCCTGCCTGTAATCCTGTATTACTCTTTGCCATACCATATTGCTGAAGAGTCCATATTTTAAGTTGTTTAACCCACTTTCAGACTTTATTTTCAACTTCCTTAATTGCTTGCATGGTGTCTGTATAGAGGTATTAGGATGAGGGAGTCTAGATAACTTAGAATGAAGAGCTAATTTGGAAGCTCTTGAACTTTTTTTTTTTACTGAACCTTGCATCAGGCCTGCTAGTATGGTCCAACTTCCCTGTGTGGTAAAAACAAAGCATCCTTAATAAGCACAGGTTTAGGTCCTAAGATTTTGCTGCTGTGGAAGAAAGGTCTCATTGCAAAACCTTTTCAGTATTTTGCTTGGTAGAGTTCAGCTGAATTTTGCAACAGCACTTAAGTGAACTGTGATATTCTGTTAGACTCATCTTTGGCACATCTTCCATTTTGGAAACTTAAGGGGGAAAACAACATTCACAGAATACATGCAGAGTAAAAGGTGGAGGATTCAAAGGAAATCCCTATTGTGAGGGCTTTCCAACATGAAAGGAAAAAGAAGATCCATGCCAGGGTCTAAGGCAAACTACAGGATCCTTTTTGGATCTTTTAGAGGAGTATGAATGGGATGGCTCTCAGTGCAGCATGGTGTCTTGTAGAAATATAAATACAGTGGGAGAGATTTGAATGTTCCCAATTCTGGCAGGTTGGTGCTGAGGCCCTGTATGCAAGAAGATCGATAAGTGCCAGGACAACAGAGTCTCATCATAACTTAGGTGAAGAGCCATAGCCATGATGATATAGTATTAACTGTTAGCAAAAAAATGTTGATTTTTGACTCTCTTCCTCACCCCCAACTGGGACACGGTTTGGCTCAGTGATACATAACAGACCACAAAGAGATGGTCCATGCATATAAGATAATGACTAATAAAGGAGAGGCAGATGAAGGCAGTAGAAACAGCGAATGTGCAGAGAAGCCTTGGAAAATAATGAGACAGAACAGGTTTCTGTAATAGGTAACTTAAATATGTTCTGAATAAGTACCAAATACCTGTAATAGTGTTTGGTTAATAGAGTATAATCTACCTTACATGACAGTTAATGATTTCTATATATTTTCACATTCTTTGTGGCCAGAAAACATTTCAGGATGGCTTCTTTTGGGCGATTCCCTTACTGCATCAATGGCCACAAAAATCAGCTTTCCATCACTAATTAGAAAATACCTCATAAACATCTTCAATTCTTCAATTAAAACTGGAGAGTTCTTACACTATTGTTCCCATTAGTTTCCTACAAAGTGGGTAAGCTCTTGGCAATGTAATTCTCCATCTGTTTCTTACATGCAAATGCAGCAATTTCAAAATCCATGACATGCTGGACCTGCTTTACATTCTGCTCACAAATGCCTGAGTAACGCCATAAAAATGATGTGGAAAAAAATAAGCTTCTTTTCATGCTGATGCAGAATAATGCACTGTAAGTCAAAGCATTTGGATAGATCCTGAGGTCAGAAAGGACCATTATGGTCATGGTGCCAGACCTGCAGGCCCCATAGCATTTCACCTAGTGATTTCCATATGGAATCTAAAAACTAGGAAATATTTATTTCAAGGAAAATCCATTCTAGTTTTGAAATATACCAACACAGTTCCTCTAAAAGAGATCTCTTGAACACGTTTTTATCAAAAATTATAAACCGAGGGCTTTTCATGTGAATTTTAGTAATATCAAATTTTTAATAACTCATTGTTAGATGTAATTTATGCTACATAATAAGATGGTGACATAAAAAACAGGACAGAGAAAGAAAGCTTAAATCAGGAAGGTCTGAGCTTCAAAATAATTATATAAATCTGTTTCACAACCATTTGAAGTAAGAATGAAGGGTGACTGGGAGAAATTGGCACCCTCTTTGTCGAGGTAAAAATGACTCTGAACCAAAAGAGGTAACAAGGCAGTTGGCATATGGTTAAAAATTGGGAGATGCAATCTTTCCTTAAGTAATGTAACAAGGATCCAGCTGTGGGTATATTTTTGCCAAAAGTCCTCAGGAGATTGGCGTCTGCAATATTCTATGAGATTATTTTTGGTGGGTTCATATTTTGGAGGCATAATGCCAAATAATATAAATGACTGAGCGTTTTTTGAATTACTGGTGATTGTCAAGACCACAGATTTACCACTTTCTGATCAGATCTGAGAATGGCATTTTCAATGACATGTACAGAGACTAGCTCTGGTTAGACATTTTATGTTCACGTTTGCCACCGTTTGCCACCCTTTCACATTGTGAGTTGTAACACCACACTGTCTTCACAGACGGAGGAGCCACCTTCTGTCTATGAAAGTGTGAGGCTCGTACTGCCTCCACATGAGTGGAAACTATATCCCCAAAACCGTGGAAAGAGTTTGGCTGTGAATGTTTTCTGTATTTTATCAGCCACTGTTTGACATTCAGCGATTTCCGGCATAGGATGAGGCGTTCAGTTCCTTCTCACTGCACAACAAAGCATAGTAGGAGGAAGACGGAAGCAGACAGGCAATAATCCACTCATGAGTGTCTTCCAGCTGGAGTTTAACTTCACCTTAACTGTTTTTCTCATGGTTTCTTTTGAGTGAATCAGCAGAGGAAATAGAGGAGAGAAAATGTGCATCAGAAGACATAACGCAGTGTGACTCTCTAGTATGGTTGCTGCTTACTAAAAATGCCCCTTGATTTTCAATGTCTAGGATTGGGAAACAGAACAGCAAACACTAAACACTATCTTCTGTCCAGTGACAATATTATCAAGTGTGATCGGTGATTATCAAGCATGAATTCTCAAGACATTCAGATTCTATAACTTGGAGATGTGTGGATGAATTCCCAGTCCCTTAGAAGTCACTAGGAGCTTTGTCCTGAGCTGGGGCTCTTACCAGAAACATTTAACTGTATTGGAGGGCTAAGGCTTTAGTTTTATACTGCCTTGAGGGATTTCTGTGATTTCATGGCTTGATAATCTATACTGAACAATGATAGACATAAGTTCAGATGCAGTATGTTGTACATTTCCAGATTTAATACGTGTAAAAGTCCTTATAGAAATGTAAATCTACCGTTTAAAATGTATTTTAATTAAATTAAATTTTATTTGAAAATTAGAAGTAAATGTATTAGCAGAAACCTAGAACAAGTGGTATATTCTAATCCAAAAAGCTAATGATGCTACGGCTCAGGTTTCCTATGAAATTCAGCAGAGGAGATGACAAAATATGAACGGCTTCAAAAAAATCCAAACAAACAACAAAACAAAACAACCCCATCCCAAAAATCAAAAAAACCACCACCACTCTTCTCCCTGGAAGGATGAGCATGTTTCTGAAGAAACTTGGGCAGTGCTAGCTTTTGTACAATCTCTCCTGATCCATCCAAAATGCAATAAGCCTTTTGGATGGAGTGCTTAATTTCTGTTCAGATTTCTTCGTGGTAGACGCTGCTGTTTTTTAAAAAGCCTGTCCACCACACAGTCTATGCTAGAATGACTCTCGCATTACTGTCCAAGTACTTTATCTGGAAATTTCAAAGCAAAATGCACCCAACTTCTAACTCTCTGCACAGTCAATGTAGCAGGACAATTTGGCACTCCTGAAACTCTGGCAAACTGATCTAATTGCAGGTTATGGCTCTGAACTCTGGTCTTTTTTTTTTTTTTTTTTCCCCATCCTTGCCCATCTTGGGCAAAAGCAGGGTCTGGCCCTTGCCGAGTTACTCCACTGAGTAACAGGACTTTTAAGAGAGATATTGCAAGACTCCAACATGCCAGTGATTATCTTAGTGTGCAGTGGTTGGGAGGGTTTTTTTTGACTGTTTTAACTCCCACACAAGATTGGTCAGTGCAGAGGGTGACACTGAATTAGGGAGTCTAGCAGGAACTTTTCATCTTAGCTTTTGCTAAGCAAATTGTCTCTCTTCTGCAATGGGGAGGATATGGCCCTTTCTTTGGGGACAACTATGAATCTTATTAAGCTATTCATCACTGTAATCATTTCTGGTGGAGTCCCATGGCTAAGTATAAGTTGCTTAAATATATGTTGTGTAATTACACATGTGTCAAGAAAGGCAGAAAGGAATAAGACTTGTTTTCTCACCCTCCCCACTTTAAATGTTGTGATGCCTTTTTGGATTTCCTAGGACGATTTTTTTTTTTCCTCCTCTTTTTGCTTAGAGAGCTCCATTATGTCCTAGTGCAGATTTTGGTGTCTAGGTGTCTTTTTACTAATAAAGAGGCTTCCCCCTTTTCGGCTTCCTGGTAACTGCAAGGCATTTTCTCATGAATTTTTGTGTTGTGACATTTGACAATGTAAAAATATTAAGAAAAAAAAAAAAGCAAGCCAGGTCTTTCTTGGCTTCACCCATGGTGGCTGGTTGCCATATTTTTTTATTGGCCTGAAAAGCTGCCTGAAGGACATGACAAAATCATAGAAATCCCCTTTCTGTCAGGCTTCTTCTGGGAAGAAGTTTTTTCTAAGCTAAACTCCTCAGAATAACTTAAGTAGAGGAATTCTTTCAGAATGAAACTCGCCCACTGTCTTTTCTTGGAAATAAAAGTGACAGTCCCCTAATATCTCCCATCTTCATTGCAAATACTCTCGATATAAGTCTTTTCTATAGCTTGCCCTGTTACTTATTTATACTCCTCTTCCTCCAATTGCCAGCAAACCTTTTACAGTTCTGTAAGAGGCAAATTCAAGCAAATACTAGGGTTTTCCCAAACAGTGTCATGCCAGGATATTTAGACCCTAATTCCCCCCACATTACACAGTTCTTAATTGGGAAAGATCAGCAGCAGACAGCTCTCTATGGGAGATTCAATCCCCACTTCTCGTAGCAGCATGTATAATCTTTGTGAGATGGTTCGTGGACTCTCCGTTTTCAATATTTGGCAGTTCCCAAGCAGTTGCTGGGCTGGGAAGAACTATAGCTGATTATCAACCTCAAGGGTTTAAGCAAATATGCCTGCAACGTCTGTTTGTGGAAAGAAAAACTCTTTGCATTCTTACAACACCAAGTCCTGGGAACGAGTACAGATTTAAAAGATCTATACTGGCACGTCCCCATGCATCAGAGACACAGGACATTTCTGCAGTTTGTGTTAGGCAGAAATATTAAATCTGACTCTTGTGTACTATTGTTACCAAACTCCTAGCACAGGCTACTGGAGCTGTATGGTTGAAAGAATTAAGATGATCTGAAGGAAAGAAAAGGCCTCCTTGTCAAGCTGCAGAGAGGAATAGCAGGTTGTGCTGATACTGCAGATGTTGAGGAAAAGGAAACAGAAAGAGTCTGACGAAACAGACTTTTCTAATGAGGTATATTTGATGGGTCAGTTTTTGATCTAGACTAGATTAATGTAAAAATGAAGCTTGGTTATTCTACAACCCAGTGAACCTACTCTGTCTGCTAAGATCAGATCCTGGCTCGAAGTTTCCATCTATGACTTAATGTAATCTTCAGCTTTGCAGAGGTGGCATAGACCAGTAGAGTACTAGAAGAATAGAGAATATATCATAAAATGAAAAAGCTTCCAGAAATTGTGCGTGTGTGTGTGTGTAGAGTTAGTTTTGGGATAAATTCTCTCCCAGGTTTGCTTCAGCTTTTCAGGTTTACTTGTCTCTCAGTAGCTATTCTCACATCCTCTCCTGTGACAACTGTTTTGATGCTTTCAGAGTCTGCGATATTACCACAGTAGCTGGCACATAGTATTGTGAAACATACCCCTACCAACTTCTGCACAGACCTGACATCCGTGCTCTTACTGGAGGAATCAGCTTCAGCCCAATCGCATGGGAGTGGCATTTGTCTCCTTGGGGCTCCTTAATATGAATGCAATTATAATTTATGCTTATTTTACTTTCCCTTTATTTTGCCAGTGATGTACAATATAAATGGGAATCAGGTCTGCAGTAACAAACTGAAAGTTAGAAACAAAGCTATTATTTTTCTAAATTGTAGTTGTATTTTTCTATCTTACTGCAAAAGGAAGTCTTTGAGAGCTGGTTAAATTCTATTTAATTACTTGCCTCTAAGTTTCAAATAACTAAGTGGAATCAAATAAATAATGAAAAATTAATATGAAAAAAATATGATCTTTCTATGTCTTGCTAAATGAAAAGAAAGAGAAAAACAAGGAGTGGTGGCCTGAGGGATCTGGCTTCAAAAACAGTTTCTGATATGTGACACAACCTTTCCTAAGCATATTTAGTTCTGCTGCTGCTAATAGCATCAAAATTGTTAAAATGGGTTTAAGGGTGTAACCCGTTGTTACTACAGAAGTAACACTAAGAAAGTAATTAAAATGCACAACTTTCTTAGGGGAATGGAAAACATTGCAAGATACAGATGTAAGCCATTCTTCCTAAGTGCAGTACTCCATGTTTAAAACGGAATTTGCACTTAAAATACATCAAATCTTCTCTAATAAAATGAGAGTGAGCTGTGGTATTGATAGTCTAATCTATTCCTTAGGCTTTACAGATAGAAACCAAATGAAAACCAGGCAAATAATCTTCACCAGAAGTAAGTCTATCTGGGCTGGGACGTAACAAGAATAGCCTATGTAGTAGGGAAAAGCAGGTGGCCAGCCAGGACATCAACAGGTAGATCGTGTCTCCACAGCAAATTTTTCAGTTGTCAAAATGCTTTCCTCTCCTAGGGAGAAGATTGGCCAACAATATCACCACTTGCTGTTCTTTGGAATTATGGCCATAAACTCTGGGGGCTGATATGTGTAGAGGGTTTAACATAAACCTTTTGTATGATGATACATAGGAGGGGAGGTCTGTCCACACCAGCATCAGCCTACTTCCACCTCATTATTTCCTCAGAAAGGTTATTTCCATCCAAGTAATTATTTGAGAACTTTCGACTGAAACATGGGCACACATAAGTCTTTTCTCCCAAGTTTATGTTATATTTCCTGGACACTCCTTATTTCCTCGACACTCTTTATAACCATGGTCTGGAATTTGTCATCAATTTCATTAGTACAGGATAAAATTGCACAAAATTGGTAATTATTTTTTTTTTAATACATTGACCTTTGTCTTGTTTTCTCTCTCAGTTGCTCTTGGTTGCCTGTTGGTTGTCTTCCATTATTCGTGTTGAAATGACAAAATAAGAGAGAACAGCTATTAACATTAATAAATGAAGTAAGAGTTAAGTTGCAGAGGATGGAGGAGGTAGGAGGGAGGCAATAGTGATGAAATGCAGCAAGCTGAAAAAAGAAGTGACTTTGACACAGTGCATCATAAATTTGTGGTTCTCTTATATTTCTGAGGCCTGAGATTTAGTAGGATTCCATTTCGAAGGCTAATGAGAGTTTCACAATTACAAGAGTAGGGATAAAAGAAAATAATGTTTATAAAGTCCTGGTACAAGCCAAAGGCTTTTTTAGGGCAAGATAAGGAGGAATGTGGCTCCCTGTCACTATTTTTTCAATGTTTGCCTCCTCTTGCACCTTCCTCTGAAGTGCTTGTGTTCGTCATGGTGTCATCATGCCAGATAGATCACTGGGTTCCTGTAATTGTCTATTTATGTGAACCACTATTTAGGGTTTGGTTTCACTTTAAATGATTTGGAACAAAGCTGTTATTTTGGTTTTAGAATTAAAGAATCTGAATAAATTAATTTGCTCTGTCTGCTTAACCTAATCTGTTGGACTGCCCATAACTAGGAATTTTGGAAAGCAGAGAAATGGCAATACCCATGCTGTACCTACCCTTCTGGACAGGAGCTCCTTTTAGATTCATAACTTAATACTAGACAGACCAATTTATTGAGGGAAGGAGAGCATTCTGGTTCTCTCTCCAGCACACAGAGCTCATTTTACTACATGCACAGTCTGCATCCATCCAGGAAACAATTGTGGAACCTGGAACTGTCCTAAGCAAACCAGGAGATCTGGTCATATTAAACTCTAATACTGAAATTTTCCACTGTAACTTAATTCCACTTTGGCTTGCCAGAAGTTTCAATCATTGGTTGATTGTTCTCATGTATTTATTCTGCAGTGTATTTAAAAATACATGAATATGAAAGAGCAGAGGATTATAAACCAAAGTAATATTTATTAAAAACATTGCACAATACGTCCAGGGATTTCAAGCCATTTTACAGCCATTAGTGAGATCTGCCTGACAATGAATTGATAGGGTGGGAAATCATTATTGTAAAGAACTACTGCAGTGGTTAGCTGCAGCGTGAAAATAAATGTCCTTTTACTTTGTGGTAAAGGCAGATGAATAAGCTAAACTTTTTACACATGCAGGATAATTTTTAAAATCCCTCTGCCTGGTAGCCAGTGTGAGGTCAAAATCAGGTTTCCCATCTGCTAGTGCTTGGTCAAAAAAGTACAGGGAGTTAATGTAGCTCAAAGATGTCTGGGTAAATCTATAGGAAGGAAGTCTGCAGACAGGAAGGAGGGGTGTGGATGGGAAAGGCTTGCCCTGTGCTGGGCTGCATTGAATGCAGTTTCAAATCACAGCACATGGATAAGAAATAATTTAGAAATTAATGTACGATCTTGAGAATTAAATTCTCTATCAAGCGTCCTTAAAGTCTGGCAGCTGTTCTGGAGCTGATAAGGACGGGACCCGCTGTAACGTTCCCATGGAACGCTCTCGTCCCTGGCTGGCATTACAGCGAGTTACAGAGCATGAATCAGAATCTAATTCTGTCAACCAGTGATGGGGCCTGAGAGGCACTGGCCTATGCATTAACTGAACAATATGCTCTGTTGAGTTATGGGAATCGTAGAGTCCCGTTTTCTTTTTTCTTTTTTTCCCCTTCAGCCTGTTTTTCCCACACTGCCTCCTGTCCTTTTCATTCCAAAGCATGCAGTGCATAAATACATATGTGCATTAGCTCATGTGTATAGTATATCAAAGTGCATTTTAAAATGACTTAGCATAACAGTGTTATCATACAAAGTAGAAGCAGCCCAATACCACATAACATATTGACTGTGTTTTTGACAGTCGGGCTCCAAGTATAACAAAATCATATGTCTTGTTTTATGGGTGGGCAAATCTTAAAAAGCTCAGCTCGCAAAGAGGGTGAGTTAAAAGTGAATCTCTTCCCTCCTCCCCCTTCCTCTTAATTTTTCAGTCTACTCAGGTTCAGTGTCATCATGCAAGCCAGCCTTTTATCATGTGTGACAAAGTAAACATCAGTGTGGTGACAGTGAGTAAAAATGCTGTGGGAGAAATCATTTGGTTTACTTTAACTTCACAGAAACTAAACTGTATGAAATTGAAAATGTTCAACTTACTCTGCCTGAAGCCGAATGCCAGAGACACGTTAAAACATCTGTTTGTGTTTACAACGTGATTGACTGCCAATGATAAAATGGATTTTAATATGATAATTTGAGTGCCCAAAGAGGTGATATTAAATAGTTTGCTATTTTTGCCCCAGGTCAGTAATCATTTGAGTCCTAATCCGAAGCTCCCTGAAGTCAAAGGGTATCTTCTTGCTGTCAGGCTTTGGGTGAGGTACATTTTTTCCTGGGGGCTGTACAAATGTGCTTGAACACATAGTTGTTAACACAGCAGTTCTGCTGGGTAAGGATTTGTGCTGAACAGAATTTCTGGTGAGGTTTCAACACTATTGTCTTACTCTGTTCTAAATGAATCCAAATACAAGAAGGTAAAGCCGTGGCATGTTATCTTACTCTGCGTGAAAATACTGAATAGGGGAAAATGTAATTGAAACTTCATTTTAGCTTGCTCCAAAGTTGGATGACACTCAGTAATGTATTTGAAAATATCAATAAATTTGTTTTACATCAAATCCGTACTTGCATTTTGGTGGGATCTGCTGTTCAAAAATTACTGTACTAATGCTATGAATAATTATTAGCTTAATTCTCCAGATGTTCAAGGACTTAATAAAAGAGTCACTGTGCAAATACCTCCTACTTTTAAAAAAGCCTGATTGCTCTATAACAGCAGTTAATAGAGCTTTAGGTCACTGTGGAATGTAACCATCTTTCAGCTGAAAACTCATTGGGACAGAGATTGTTATCCATGTTCTCATGTGTTAGAAAGAACAGGTAGTTTTGTGTTCTTTCACAAATCCCTAGATGATGTCGGTCTGTGCTCTGGGCACCTATTCACATTTAGTTCTGCTAGTCACAGGACTGCTAATGAAGTTTCTGAAGTCTCTGTTCTATGCACATGTACTTTGATGTGGGATTGCTTTACAGCCTTTCTCTAAGTGGGAATCACTAATTTGGATCTTTCTTCTACCTAGCTATACATTTTAACAAAATTTATAGGAAAAATTTATATCTTGGCCCTGTATTAAATGAAGTTAAAATGGAGCAACAGGTTCAAAATTTACTGGGGAGACAAAAAGCTCATAGTCAATTATCTAAGCCCCTTTCTGTAAGAAACCAGGCTGAAAATCCCATCATGAAGGCCTTCCTGCAAATATGCTTGCTTCAACCTGTTGTTCTCTTCTGGATGAAAGATGATGAATGAATTGTATCACATCTCGTGCCTAGTTCTGAAGGCATTTTGGATTAACAGTGAATCATCGTGCCATATGGGAACATATGGCTTAACGTTAGGTTCTTCAGACAGGTTTTTGGACAGCACTATCTTGTACGGATACTGTTCTGTAATGGTAACCTAACACCTAATTGCTGCACCGATAGTAGTAATAAATCTTCAGCCCATAATGAGTGCACCGAGCTGATTTTGTGGAAGGAAAACTTTTCATACATGTTCATTAGGCAGCTTTTTATGTAATCATTTCTCTCTACCCAAGACTTTGCCTGGTCCGATGGTCTCCATTTAGCAGAGCTCCAACAAGCTTTCTGTTAGCAGATAGTATTTGGAGGTGGGGTCCATTCTAGAGGTGATTTCATTGACAATCAATCAGATAACATCAGTTGTCTTCTGGGGAAACAGTGCACTCCGCTTGTCGCACTTTTCTGCTTTTTGATTTGCGTGCTCTGCGATCTGCAAATCACTTCCCATTTTTTTCCTTTGATTGGTGTTCTTTATGCTGTAAGCTTTTTATTTGTTGGACTATTTCTTAGCATATGCTAACCCAGTGTCTTTCACAGCGGAGCCCTTCTCTTGGATGCGTCTCAAAATGCTGCCGTAACAGAAACAGTGAAAAATAGTAATGCATACATGTACCTCCTTGGCTAAAATGGGCCTTCAGCAGACTTGAGGGAACCATAATTCCCTCAGGGACTTGCTTTCAGAATTTGTATTACTAGTTTGTGTACCTGTAGAAATATCAGTTCTAGGAGTAAAGAAGCTGGGCTTTCCAAAAATAGACCTAACTTCATCCTCTCAACTGTCATATTTAAGGTAATAATTGGTGCTGTCAGCCTTATTTGCTGGACGGGTTTGTGACAGAGGGTTAGGAAACCCCCACCCTTCCTCACCAGTTGTCCCCACCAGAACCATCTGTAAATCTAGTTTCCCAAATGCTGACAGGGATGCTTGAGTGTGAGAATGTGTGATGCCAAACTCAGTGAAGGCCTGAAAGAGCAAAGTACCACAGGTATTTTTTTTGTTTTTATTTGGCAGCAGTGTGTCTGCATAGAACATGGGATTAATAAATGCTGCCAGTTTAGAGCAATAGCCTGTATCTGTTGTTCAAAGATGACATTATTCAAGGATTCATAGGTTTGGATGCCAGAGGGGGACAGTTGGGACTATTCTGATCTCAGTCCTGAGCACAATGCAGAGATCGAATTTCTGATGATTTTAAATGAGGCTGTAACTTCAGCTTGAGCTACAATGTCAGCTTCAGAAATGCATCCAACCTTCTGGTAAAGACTTAAAGTGACTGGAGGATCTCTAGGCAGTTTGTTACTCTCTAGTGATATACTGTGCATTAGTTTTATCTCTCTTTCATCTTCCTCTGTTGTTTATGGCCAGGTAAAGTTATACAGTTAATGCTATTAGCTAACAGTTTTTATGATATTGTTTGCTACAAATACATCAGTGCACAGTATTAAACCTTTTCTGCTCTTTTTGGATCATTCACCAGCAGAATTTATATGAATGTGAATTTCATGTAGAAGTATTTCCTGAATAGTTTGGAGAATTTAATTTTAATGAATGGATTATTGGCAACCTATGCATTTTGATTTTTAATGTACTATTTCAGTAGGCTAAAGTCCTCTCTTTTATTAATGCTTTCTAAATAATGTTCCATTACTATAAAATGAAATAGAAAAATGAATAATAATTACTCTGAAAAGAAAAATGGGTATTGATCTGAGTAAGAAGTTTAGGATGATTCATTATTTGTGATGCACATAAGCACAAATAAAAGGATGCCTATAAAACAAGTTAATGTAAACGCCAATGAAATCAAGACGAGTCTCTCCACAGACCTCAGGTAACTGAATCAGTTCTCTAGTAAAGATACATAACAATGAATAATATGACATTAAAAAATCCTGTCAATTCAGTGTCCTTACTAATCAATATGTTTGCATATCTCTGTGTGTTTGTGACTACCTGTACTAACCAGTGTCTGTGGCCGCTTTCAACACAGAGGGCTGGGGTTCACGCGACACCGTAGCTACAGGCCATCTTTCAGGCCCTTCATGTGGACAAGCTTTTCCCCAGCTGGAGGTTGCTAGCAAGGCCCTTAGCCCTGCTTTAGCAGAATTGATGCCAAGCACTTTGTTGGTAAAAGAATGAACTGATCTTTACAGGAGCTGAGCTGGGGAAGCCCCGTAACAAGCTCCGTAGCAAAAACCATGGAAATCAGATTTTGATCAGACTAAAACTTTAAAAGGGAACAATCTGGACGTAAATTGTTTTCATTTTTTCCCCATCCCTCCTTTTTTAACATGAAGCATCCCTTCTTTATTCCTCACATATTTTCAGAGGGAAATACCTCAGTAAGCAATTACAGGATTTTCTCCAGCATACAGGGATCTTGCAGTGTGATGTTTTTCATCTGGCATGTCTTTGTTACTTTCATTGTGGGCCGTTCTACTGAATAGAAGGCAGACATTACTCAGAATGAGAACGGAGACTGTCTGTTTTTGAGAACTGAAGCTTTATTTAAAATGCATGCTTTGCCAGTGAAGTTTGCATGTGCCTCTCTTTCATACTGCAGCTCCAGCCCTTCAGATGTGTGTTACAAGGCTGTAATATTGCACAGATCCTTTGCCTTCCAACAGGCACTAACATTACAGTTGTTTTTTTTTTTTTTAACTAAGTATACCATGAACAAGTGAAAGAAGAGGGAGATGCTCACAACCGAATCAACTTACCTGCTGCTCTTATAGTGCATACAATTCAAGTTTCTGCCACGTGTGTGGCAGAAAGAGGTACACCTTTCGTGGACCATGCCCATGCTAAGGAGTCCGAGTGGTAACATGGGTCAGGACACACACAGAGATGGACAATCCAAAATGGTTTGTTCAGTCTTGTCACCAGGGTGCGTTCAGACTGATGTTTTACTTTCTGTCCTTGGCCATGAAGATGTGCCATTCAGAAAAATCACTGGCCTCGTAAAGAGAACCAGAATGCATTACAGGGAGAAATTGAACCTTGGTGCTGATTTCACTGTTTGCTAGAGTCTTGTTGGGACAGTCTGGCAATATAAACTAGCCTAAAAGTGGAGAGAGAGTGCTGTGATGGCCAAAGTTAAAAAGAAAATATACAGATACAACTGTTATCAATCTCACCTCCCTGTCTCTGTTTTTTTCATTAAAATTATTATTTGATGTAATTCTAAAATAGACCGCAAGTACAAAGTACAGTTACCACTGGAATTTGTTTAAATTGAATTTGTGCATGCTGAGCTTCACTCTTATTTTTTATGAAAGAGTTCCTTTGCATTCAATATTTATTTGTAGCTAGAATAAATGCAACTCATAGGAGGGTGTGCATAGCATAGTTTAAAAAAAAAAAAAAAAAATGGCAGTTGTCAGAGTTAACATCAAGCCAAATGCATGAAGTTGAAGCTCTGCCATTGTCCCAAGACTGGGTGCAGCACACACATAGGGAGATCACAGAGTGGTAGGGGTTGGAAGGGACCTCTGGAGATCATCCCGTCCAACTCCCCTGCTTGAGCAGGCACACCTAGAGCAAGGTGCACAGGACCGCATCCAAGCAGGTTTTGAATATTTCCAGAAGAAGACTCCACAACCTCTCTGGGCAGCCTGTTCCACTGCTCTGGCACCCTCACAGGAAAGAAGATTTTCCTCATGCTTAGGTGGAACTTCCTGTGGTCCAGTTTGTGCCCATTGCCCCTTGTCCTGTCGTTGGGCACCACTGAAAAGAGTCTGGCCCCATCCTCTTGACACCAACCCTTCAGATATTTATAAGCATTGATAAGATCCCCCCTCAGTCCTCTCTTCTCCAGGCTGAACAAACCCAGGTCCCTCAGCCTTTCCTCATAAGAGATGCTCCAGTCCCCTGATCATCTCCGTAGCCCTCCTCTGGACTCTCTCCAGTAGTTCCCTGTCTTTCTCGAACTGGAGAGCCCAGAACTGGATGCAGGACTCCAGATGTGGCCTCACTAGGGTGGAGTAGAGGGGGAGGATAACCTCCCTCACCCTGCTGGCCCCACTCCTTTTAATGCACCCCAGGATACCATTGGCCTTCTTGGCCACAAGGGCACAGTGCTGGCTCATGGTCACCTCGCTGCCCACCAACGTGCAGATGTGCGTCCCTGGCTGCCTTACACTTGGGCTTCGCAGCTGATCTAGAAGAACAATATTATGTTAGCACAGTAATTATGATAACGATAGTCACATTGGATTCTGTATTTAGTGCTTTGACTTTTCCTCGAGACCACCAAGCATCGCAATGGATGATGCTCTTGAAATATTTTTTTTTTTTCTTATGTGCTCTCTTGAGACCACAGGTTTATTTTACTTAGATCACTGAATGGTTTCATATTTTTAGTGAATCACTTGAGGTCTGCTTGAAGATCTAGCTGGCAATAGCCATTGATTTAATTTTGATTCAAAGCTCTTTGAAATTTACAAAAAAACTTTCCTGCCTTTGGCATGTTTATGCACTGTCAAATCCCAAAATCTTTTATTAAGGTGCTAGCTTCCATGGGTTTACCGGTATAACAGTGAGTGAATTTTAGGATACTTCATTCTAAACCCAAAGATTTGGATCAATTACAGGTGGCTGTCATATTCGTGTAACTCTGAGGTGTCCGTATCCTTTTCAGAATACCTGGGTTTAGTTGGTGTTTTGGCCTGTGCTTGATCTCAGGTAAGTCACTTAATCTGTGTGACTCTTTTTGCTTGTGTGGAGGTGATGAATCTAATCTTTTTCATAAAATGCTCTGAGGCCTTTCACACAAAAATGCTATCTAGGAGAAAAGTGTTGTCTTAGGCAACTTGAAAACCCAAGGCTGAATTCATTGGGGAGAGGACATGTGTAATTCTTGTAGAGGCCAGTGAAACAGGCAATGTCTAATAAAAATCACAAGTTACAGAACTTGGATTTAGCTCAGGCTATAGTGATTCATGGTTTAAGGTTCCTGGCTCAGTTCATGGTGTTAGCCATGGTGATAGACATCATGCTGCTTAATCACACTACAACTGAACTTGATTTTGCTTGGCAAAACACAGTGTGTTGCAGACAATTTCATGTGCCCACCGTACTACTAAGTAAACAGATAAAGTAGAGGTTAAGAGTTTTTAAAATTATATTTGAGAATATCAGAGCATTGTAGATGAAATGCAATGCTAATAGTAAGACTCAGCCTATGTTCATTAATTCCGAAATGCAAAAAAGTTGTTTTTATACTAAATTGGAGAACATGAAGGACTAGCAGGAAGTGATGTTTACAGGATACAAATGGGTGTGGGATGCTATCAAGTTTTACTGCTGTTCAGTAAAAATGATCACATTACTCCCATGAGGCAGACTTGCATATGTAGAATAGGTTTTCCTCTTGCAACAGCAATGAAAGTGTTATACCTTGTCATATGTATTATGTGTTTTGCCCGTGTCTTGCATTTGTGGAACCTCATCGCCTTGTCATTGGGACATTTTCTGAGCAACTCCTCCCTTTCCTTTTCATTTATTATGGAAACATTATTACTGGCACATGTATAGTTAGTGCAGCACGAATTCGATTTATTTTAAGGTTTCTTTTATAAAGACTTTACGTGCTGGCTATTCTTATATCATATATTATTTTTTCCTAGAGATGGGGCTGAATTCAAATTATGAAGCTAAATATCGCTGAACTTTACATTTTTAAATTCCATGATGTCATTTTTAGAATGACTTGTATGTGTCTTCATCCTAAGAGCTTAAAAAGACCATTGAATGTTTGGTTTTTTTTTTTCTTGAATCAGGGCTGTGCTATACACCACGCAATGTAGCATTAACACAGCCTGAAAAACCCAGCAGACCAGTCCATCTCAGGATTTTAGTACTTTTTCTTCCTGCTCAGCTACTCTTTTGCCAGAAAGCCAGCTGTCTTCAGCCTTCTGTGACCCAGGTCCCTTCCCTGTGGAGAAAGCTTTGGAAAACCTAGTCTCCAACACTAGTTTTCTTCTCTACTAATGGAACACAGAATAACAGTGCGCTGGATTTCATAAGCTTGATTTTGGCTGTTGGAAAACTTTAGTTAGTTTCATTTTGGTTTGGCTGAAACCTTCCCCTCCTCCAGTTAACGAACATGAGACTTGTCCTGGGATGTCTCCCTCCCATCTCAGTAGGAGAGAGATCTTGGGTCCGTTGTTAAAGTCACTGGTGTAGGAGAGGGGAAAGCTATGTACCGCAAATCTCTTTCTGTTACAGACTTGAATTGTGTGATTTGTTCCACCCCTCTCTCTCTTTAAAACTGAAGTGTTCATCTCTGCTTTTCATTGGGGAAAGCGTCTTATAGTAAATATTTCAGAGCTGTTTCAGTATAAGTGCTCAGACTTGGATAGAGTAGAGCTTTTTGGGTTTCTTACCCATACTTGACATCACTTTGGCAATAAAAAAATGCTTCGGCCAGCCTGTGAGAGAGTCTGCAGAGAATTCATGCTGGAATGTTATGCTACTCTGCTCTCTACTTTGTGATTATTCCCAGCAAGATGCACGTTAGGAAAAAGGTATCCCAGTTTCTTTATAACTAGCAGTTTTACATTTTTTTCTTGTATTTTAAAAATGTCAAGACAGGTATTTAGCTTATACGTTAGGTTCTTCTATGCCTCCTGGAACTATATCACAAACAATAAAAAAAAAGAGTAAAAGTAGAAAAATAACTTCTCTACTTTTTATTGAGAATGTTGTAGTTCTTAATGTCCCAATTTCCTTAATCTGGCATGTGCTACTTTCACCAAAGGATCTTAGTTTTAGGGAAAAGCTTCACACCTAAAGAGTTAAAATACAGAAAGGGAATAAAAAGAAGGTAATGTATGTTCAACTGAGGGATTTCGAGGCTTGGGTTTTTGATACCTTTAAGGTCAGGCGCACTAGTTCAGTAAGGTAGATGATGCATAGACTTAAAACTCCTCACACCTCCAGTAGTTTTCTAACATTATATCCCCAATCAGCAACCATCTTCAGAGATTTATGGGTAAAATAATTTTGAAATCAGGCCAGGAAGTTATAGACTTTGGCTGTTTCGGGCAAGAGAAAGGAGAAATGCCAATGGCTGGTGGTCCGTATATAAAGCATTCTGCTAATAATCCCCTTTTATTTGTTCAAATACAGATCTGAACTTCAGTACCACGTGAATTGCGGTCTCTAACATGGACAGTTTTTAAGCTCAGAATTAACCTCTGATATTTAAACTTGAGTGCAAAATTTTTCAGAACAGTACAAAGATTAATGTGCTTTGCAAATTGATGGTTGTACCTATTAATTTTACAGCCACACCATCTTGGATAGTATCTAACAGGTCTGAAAGCTTAACAGTGATGGATTGGAAGAATGCTGTTGTGGAGGTTTCTGAGAACACGAATATCTCTCAAGAATACTAATAAAGTAATCCTCTGTCTTTTTTATCCTTTCCATGATTTAATGTGACTTTGAGGGTCTACTTTGGTAGAATAAATTCTATGTGCTTAAGTTTAAAGACAGAAGAATTTATTTTCTTGAGGGGAAAAAATAGATTTTTCTGGCATGCTTTTCAAGAAGATGATTGTTGATGGTGGTGTGCCAAGCCAGGTTCTAGCATAGTGATGATCGCTGCCTGTCTCAAGTGAAATTTTTCTCAGGCTAAACTTCCAAGGCAGTTAGCTACTCTAACTTTATTATGATTTTCAATTCTGCCTGAACACTAATGGAAATGAACAGGAGCTCTGCCTGACTTTGGATGCTTTTAAGAGCCTGAGCTGATACTTTCAGGTGCTCTAGACACCTTTGGAAAGCTAGCCATTTACTGTTACAAACTGATCAGAAGTTTGTCCATCTTTCCTAAGTTTTGGAGCAATGCTGCAAAATAGACACCATGTTTTACCGAGGAGACTGCTCCATTTCTGTGGTGGGTGAAGTGGTGCTAAAATAAATAGTCTGTCAATTTGTTAAGCATGAGGGATCTATAAAAATGAAAGTTATTATTGCAGCAAGAATTTTCCCACAGCAAAAACAAAACAGAACTGAGTTTCATCCATAAAAATATTGCAAGTGAACCACTTGTTTGCTTCTTACCTCTGTAAGCTTGTTTTATATAAGCCAGCATTCTACTTCTCCTTTATGAGGAGTGAGGCGAGTAGCACAGACATGTTGATCCTTGCATCTACAAAAGAATTATATGAGCTAAACACATGTTCTGCCATTGGCACATTACTGTTATCCTGCCAAAACCCTTCTCCGTGCTTGGCTTCCGCAGCAATGAGCATGGGTGGAGGAAGGAAGGAACAGCTGGGAGGCGATTATGGTTTCCTGACACCCTGCCCCACCCATGGCACAGGTTAGATCAGTTCTGAGTCGCAGGCAGCTGGTAGAAATCCCCGGGAGACTGTGCATTCATCTCCTGCATTATCTCCACCCAGTACCTGGCACACATCCTCTGCAGCAGGCTGCTGTTGGAGGAATCGGTTTTAGCGATTCAGTGCTCCCTCCTGGGCACTTTCTCTCTTTGGGATGTTGCTCGGAAGAGGAACAGACTCAATTCTGTTCTTTGGAGTTCAGGACAAGTTTGATTTTAATAGGACTTGTGTGCGTGGAGTTTTATCTGGAAGCCTGGGGGGCCTCAACTGATTTATTCCTGAAACTATTGCCAGTTAAAAAGTTGAGGTCCAAGAAGAGCAGAAAAGTATTCACTTGGGGGTGGGGGGGGGGGGGAGGAGAAAATGTACTGGAAGAAGCAGAATGAAATTGTTAAAGAACACTACCCCTCCGTCCTGTTGGAAAGTTCACCTTTCCCAATACAGAGGTAATCTTGGACATTGAATGATGGATAAACTTTCTGCCATTTAAAATATTATTTGTATTATCTACCAATAATATACAGTGCCACGAAAGTGTCAGCCAGTTACAAGGCCAAATTCATAATCAGTCTTTTTTTAACAGTCTGTAACGTCCCTCTGGCTGATAAATAAGTGTTTTGATACCAACAAAGTGGCGAAACAAGTTTCATGTACTAATGCTGAAACATTTTACAGCCTAGCAGAAAGCAAAACGAATTGTGGATCAAAGGGTGACCAATGCTAAATTCAGGACTATAAGCTGCAGTTATCTGATGTCCTGGTAAAGGGCGAGCCACAAACAGAATTGTTGGCTGACACCCCTGGAAAGTAGTAGTAATAATAAACATCTGGAGGGTTTGACATATTCATGGTTGCCAGTAAATAATCCCTGGCTCCTAAGCAATTGTTTTTGGAGAAGCAGTTTGAGATATGGAGAAGCTAAAAAGTAATTGTATGATGGAATGATGGACAATATCCTGAGAAATCAGGATCACTTGGGTGTCAGCATGAGTAATGAACAGGGTTGTAGGAGAGAAGGAGGGGGAAAGACCCTGATCGGGTTGTAGCATTCAGTGATAGGGGTCAGCCATAAAGGGAGGGAGGGTCACAGAGAAGAACAAGCAAATGGTAGCTCATGTGTCACCAAGAGCACCTACGAATGCAGCCCTTCATTTGTCACAGGGACGAACAGCAAAGCTATTGGAGGGGTCTTGTGCAACCCGAAGAAGAAATGTTTGTATTCACTTAGGATTTGACCCAAATTTGACTGAGTTCAGTAGAAATCTTCCAGTAACTGCAAAGAGACTTGGATCTGGCCTGCACAGATTGTCTGTTTGTATCTCAACCTGCAAACATGAGTCCACATGCCCAAAGGAGCGCTTTACACTTTCATGTTTACTCCCATCCATTTCTCAGAGACTCCTTTTGATCAATGCCTCAATTATCTGTTTGCTGCAGCTGTCATTTACTTTTCTGTGGCTGTCTTGTCTATTGATATATCAGGAGCATACCAGTAGTGCTGCTGTGATGTATTTGAGGCATCTTGGTCTAGTTTTCTCCTTTCTTTTCCCCCTGCAATCCCATTTCAGTCAATCAGGGCGTTTGTGCAGATGAAATCAGTCTCATACACCCGCACACACATTAGTCTTTTACATTATAGCCTAATAACCTAAGTATTCATAACGTAATTGTGGCTGGTGGGAAGCCCTGCTATACAAAACTGATGGTGCTGCTTCCCTTCAGGTAAACCCTGTTGACAGGCAAAAGGTTACTGCTTGTATAGGCAAGTTCATTGCTCCAGTGCACATAGCGCTATGGATACATCATCAGATTAGTCAAATGTCTGTGAAAAGGATTCTGTCTCTAAGGTTCCAGTTGCTCCTTGCCTGCCTTTGATATTTCTGTGGTTGCACAAGAAGGTTTGACCATGTTGGCATTACGCAGGCCTCTCATAGAGAGCTCATTGTCTGTATCCTTTCCCAAACAAAGGAATAAGGTGTGGGGCTTAGATGCAGGCGTGGGATGTATTTCCCATTAAAATAATAAAACAAAAAATATTTACTGCTTTTTAGCTGCAGTATCAATAAACTGATAAGATAACTTTTACTGAAAGAAAAATAAAACCTACTTTATCAGGTCTTTGGTGTTACAGATGAGGTAGCAATTTAAACCTGAGGGCCAATCCTTAAACAGTGCAGATCATTACAGCCATAGAGATTTTCAGTAATGAATCCAAGATGAACACCTGCCCAGGAATGTACTAAATGTCATGTAAAAATAAAATGGTTTGATTAGACTGATGGTGTTCTCTGCAGTCCCAAAAGAAGTGCCACAGAGAGGTTCCAAGCTATCTTAGTTATTGCAAGCAGCAGTTACGTTCACACAGTGCTCTGCCTAAGCTCATTTGGGTGACACATTTTTACTTTTTCCACATAGAATTTTGTTTCATTCTCAGTTTTTTCAGTTTTGTTTGACTTTTATATTGTCATTTTTAATATGAAATGGTGTTGATTAAATTTAGTACTCATATCTCATTCAGTATTCTATGTCCATATTATGCTCTAATTCTAAATAACATTGTATTTAGTATTTAATGTTTCTAAGATAATTTTTTTTTTAGGAATCTTTCATACTGAAAAGTTTTACTTATTCCAAGTCGGAGCACAAAGCATGTTTTGGAACTCTGGAATTTCCCACGGGGCAGAGATCCTGTTTTCCAACCAACTCTGCTATATGGGCTATGAGGAACCCTTTCTGATTGCCCAAAGAGGACTTGGCTCATGATCGCTCCTGAAGTTTATTCAAGGGCAAAAGATGGGGTGATTATTATGAAGAAGTCTCATTTTGGTTCATTCCCAGAAGACCGAAGTAAAAGCCAGTAAAGGGCTTGACACTGTCTCACCCACCAGCTGTCATTTCTAACCCAGATGCTCCATGTCTCTTGCCAGCTTCTTGCTGGGGGGATGGGAGGAGGAACGAAGCGCTTAAAAATAATTTTAAAAAGAAGAGAAGGAAAGTCAAATATTATTTGTGTAAACAATGATTTGATGCAAAGTGGAACATAAATATGAGCCCTTGGTATCCATGTGAGTCATGTGTTCCTAATCTTATGGCAAACTGTGTCTGTTTTTGCATATTAATGGGAGTGTATAATGATAATTCCCTTATAGCTTTCAGCTATGGGGATCATTCTATTTCAGTGTTTTGAGGAATTTTTACATATAGATACATGTGTGGCTCCCATTAGTTTAACTGAGCACAGATTAATGTAGTCAACCTTGCAACACTTTTCATGGGTAGTAAAATGTTATCTCCAGTTTATGGATGAAAACCAAGAGACACAGGGATTTTAAAGGCCTCATCCACAGCCTACAGGCATTAGTGGGAATCTTTTCATTGATTTCAGTGGTCATGGATCATGTCCTTAGTGACTTGCCCAAGGGAACTGTTATGATGACTCAAACAGCTCATCCGGTCTTTGATAACTTTTTTTAAATTTTTTTTTCCCAGCATCAAACTATATCCCAGTACTTATTTTCTGTAGCATATATAAAACTATGTTTTAAACTCACAACTTTACTCTTATTGCACCTCCTATCAACAGGAGTAAAGAGCAGAATGATAGCTCAGGTTATTATCTTTCAATCTTTATTAGTTATAATAAAGTGCCTAAGAAAAATGTTGAAATATTTCAAAAATGACTAATTTTATGATGGCTGTCCTCAAAGCCATGAATGTCTGAAGATAGCTCATGGGTAAGCTAAAAATCAGTTGTGTTTTGTATATTACGAGTTTAGATACAGTAAGCGCCATAATGGTTTTGAAAAAGTGAATACTTGGTCAAGGCATTTATATGAACATTATGCAAGAAGATAGATTTTTTTTCTTTTTTCCCCAGCACTGGAAATTCAAATTACTTGCGTTACAAAATATTATGGTGCTGGCACAGCTTACACTTAAGTCTATGATGGAAGTCTAAAATGTGGTTCCTTGATGGGAGGGCTGGAGCAGTCCTAATCTTTTGCTGTATTACTGAGCTTTGCTGTGTTTAGATCATTGTCACCTGTAATGCAAGTGTTAAGTGATGTACAGGAGAGCTGCCCACAAGTAATAACAGAATGCGAACGCTCCAGACTGAGAGAAAGTATTTCACCTGATACAGAGGAGTTTTACCTAGAACTAATGGGGTAAAACTGAGCAAAAAGGCATATTTAGACTGTACATCAGGAAAAAGTTCCTAGTGGTGAAAGCTATTAGCCTATGGTATGTTCTCCCAAGGGAAGCAGTAGTAGCAGTATGTAGAAGTTGCTTAAAACTAATCAGAAAAAACACTCAGGGGTATATTGTAAGGAGCTAACTATTTTGGTGGTGATGAGGAGTGGTTTGTTTGATTGCTAAACTCATTACTAAGCTTTTTCCTTCTGAGTCCTATGATTCACTTTATATTCTTGAATGTACCATAGAATTAAAGCTTGGTTTGGAACAATCAAAAAGGCATTGAGAAGCTTGGAAGAAAGTTATTTATCTGTTCCAGCATGCCATGTCTATAAAGTTTGTCTAGGTAACTTAAAAAAAAAAATTTCTGTGTAACCTTTTGCGTGATTGTTTCAGTTCATCTGTATTTATTCATAAAAAAGAACAAATTCCTCTGTTACATTAAGACTTTGTATCATGCGTGTTTAATGTTATAGACTTGACTAAAGAGAAAGATTTTGTTACTTTGGCTTCATAGGAAATGTGGTAGAAGAGCTTTAAAATGCTGACCTCAACATTTAAGACATACATTTCAGAACAGTGATGTAACTGGTCAAGAATGGGCCAGAATGAAGTAACAGTGACTAAGCAGTGTTCTCAGTGTTCACCAGTTTTCTTCTTTCATGTCATAGATGCCTGAGAAGTGGTATAAATGTGATCCTGAATGTGACTAATGGTCACTGTCTCTAGAGGGTGCAAAATAAAATGGTGTCGCTTTTGTAAAGTTGCATTGTGAACACTTGGCAAAGACCATGAAGGAAAAGCTTTCAGAGGAAAAAGCCCCAAAGATCAGAAATGCTAAAGATGTCTTCACTAAATATGTACATTAGTGTCTTTCCTTTTGAAGGTGGAATATTCCTTTTTTATTTCTTTTGCCATGGAAGTTAGGGACCAGTTGTTTCAGGTGAAGTTTCGAGACAGCTTTTGCGGGTGCACAGGCTATCAAGGCAGTGTATCTCTGTCAGATTGTTGGTTCAGGAGGCAGTGGGCTTCTGTTGTGCAAGCAAGATCAGGTGAGAGCAGATTTAAGGTCAGCTAGTGCTCCTTAAATAGTTGGTTGAATATGCTAAGTCTGTGCTTGCTTAACTGTGAATGGGTTTCTACAACAATAATTTGGGGTTGCCAGGGACAGAGAGTGGATTGATGAAATAAAGTGGGGAAAAAAATAAACAACCCTGTTTTATTCTTTGTTTTCCATATACAGAAATACTGTCTTGCCAGGAGAGAGGTAGGAAGTACTGGGATGTTGCTGAGGATGGCGTTAAAGCTCAGTTGTCCTTTGCTCTCCCAGCAGAAAGAGGGAACACGTGCTGCTGACCACTTCTGTAAACTCGTGCTGACAGGTTACTTCATAAAAATTAATCTGAAGAGTTGAAAATTTTTTATTTAATAGTTATTAGTGAATAACTTTTCCACAATTACATTAGATATGAGATAGCTTATTTGTGAATCACCCCTGCTTCCCCCACCCCCGTCCCCCGAAATACAGTGTGTTTGATTTGTAAGTTCTCCTCCTTCTTCTGTTTTCTGATCAGCTGGGAAGGGAAGTAGGTCCTCGTGGATCAAACGCTAGATGTGGTTGTTGGCTTGGCACCGAGTTCTTTGGTAATCTTCATGAGGTCATTCTTCTGTTTTTTGTGTACCTATCTGTAAGATTTCCTTTCTCTTGTCTCTTGCCTGTCTTGTCCTCCTAGGCAAGCTTGCTCAAGAAGAAAGCAGCCCCTTTCATCTCTTTATATACAACATGTAGTTCAGTGAGACTTTGGTTTTGAGTGAAGCATTTAGGGGTTTGTGAAAAACAAGTGTTATGTGAGAGTAACAATTGACTTATCTGTGTGACATTTCAGTGTCACGTGAGAAGTCTTTCTTTCAAAATCATGAATTGAAAAGTGTGCTTGTCATTCTAAATTTCTAATGGGAAACATTTTAAAGAAAATAAAACCTGTTCTTTGGGAATGTCATATAATAAGCTAGTTCCATCTACTGCAACTTTTATGCCGTTAAGCTTATGCCTTCAAGCGAGAGTTTACAGATTTATTTTTCCCTTAGGTAGCACATCATCTTTTTGTCCTCCCCAGCAAACAGCAGTAATTTCTATAACAGCCCTATAAAACAGACACAGTATTCTAATTTGAGAAGTAATGAAACTGCTCATGTCATACTCTTGCATAGATTTCAAGCATTGAGGTTTTAAAACATTACATTAGGATGTTATGTTCTCTGTTCTATCACAAACACCTCACAGAGCTTTTCTGTCTCATTGCGGGGGGGGGAAGGAAAAAAAGGGAGGAAACCTCTGAAAGCTGCTGTGATCCTGTTTGCATTTGCCCAGATTTGCAGAGGCATATAGGAACATATATTGACTGTGCAGGAACTAAATGTCCTTGGGACTCTGTCCCTGGAGAGCCGTGGTGAGGCTCCTGTTCACATTGCAAATCAGGATCTACAGAACAAAATGCTGGATTTTGTCTTAGCACTTTTAAAAGGAATAACATTTTAATGATATGTGCTATTGGCATAATCCTTCCAAAATGGACAATGATTTATATATTTCATGTGAGGACAGGATTCCTTAGGGGATGACTCATTGTTTTAGTCTGGAATAATTCCAGTGGGAACCTTTTTCAGAACTGGTTGATACATACCTTACATGGTCTTAGTTTGGGATTTTTTTGTCTTTCGTTTTGTCTCATAATATGTGTGCTTGGCCTATTAAAATTAAACTGTCTCTTTCCCTTCCGAGTCAAATCCAGTTTGTATTTACCAAGACCTTATATGGAGAGGGAGTGTGTGTGTGTATATATAAATGCATGTATACATAGATGTCTTTATGTATGTATATATGCATATACAGAGGAGAAAAAAGAACTAGAACTATTGCAAAGGCAGTTTATTTTTTAATAAAGGGGTGAATTTTGCTTTAAACACATCTTTTCACATCTTAGTTTGAACCCAAAGGCAACAATTGCCAGCATAACTGCTTCCATTTATAGAAATAATTCAGTGCTGTAGATTGTGTGACTATACTGATACTATGGCCTATAAATACTGAATTAACAGCCAATGGAAGCAGGTACAGACTTGTATCATCTGGTATGAAAGCAGACTGTCTTCACTCGCACTCCTGGTCTTGGTTGTACATTTTGTCCCCTTTGTAAGTTGATATTGCCACTTTTATGAATCAGTGCGGTCAAGAGAGCTCTGTAGCATGCACGATAAAGATGAACTAGGAAGCATATTTGCCCTAGGTAGTCCTGTAAAGTGTTCCAGTAAAGGCCCTACTGCATCAAGGACTTAAGGCAATATCCCATTATTTCCCCTTTCTGTAGATTGGTGAAACATTTGCCTTTCTTCAGTCATTGGGGACCTTCCTTTGTCTCCGTGACTTTTCATCAATGGTAAGAGAGTGACCCTGCCATGCCACGAGTGGTCTCTGCACTCTTGCCTCCAGCCCTCTGGTAGCATGGACTTTATAAGGGTCAGGATTTCTTAAAAAATACCTGACTTCTCTTTGACTACTTATAACTTCTCTTATCCTTTAACCCTGTCTGTAGGTGGAAAGACTGGATAGACCTTGTTGGTGAAGCCTGAGCCATAGAAAGCATTGAGCACCTCAGCCTTATCTGTATCTGCTGTTGCTAAAAGTCATCCACCCCATTCAGCAGTGGTCTCACTTCTTTTTTCCTTTTGCTACTGATGTGATTCTAGAAGCACTCGTAGTTTTTAACATGCCTTGCCAGTTTTGACTCTAGCTGAGCTTTGGCTTTGTGAAAACCATCCTTACGTGCCTGAGCAATGTTTCTACATTTGTCTTTTGTAACCTATCCTTGCCTCTGCCCTCTGTGTATGACTTTTTGCACTGGATCGCTGTCAGGATTTCCCAGTTTACCCACACTGGTCCACTGATATGCCTACTTGCTTCCCTGAGCACAGAGGTGGAGTTTTCTTGTGCTGAGAAGAGCTTGTCCCTGAAGACATCCTTAATCTGTCAGTCCTGTTGCCCACAGGATGCCACCTACCAGTTTCCTACATCAGACATCATCTGCCTTCCTGAAGTTTAGGGTCTATGCTCTGCTACTTGTCTTTCTCGTGTTCCTTGGGATCTTGAATTCTGCTATGTACTAGCACATGGCAAAAGTATTTCTTTTGCATGTAGGCCAAAATGGTTAAAGTTCAATTAAAATGTTTTTGAATATCAGTTGCAAATGTCAGGTTTTCAGTATGGAGTTCTTCCTATGCATCATGGAAAACAGTGACTGAGGAAAAGACATTTCAAGAATCTGTCCCAAAAAAACCAGAAAACAGTGGTGTCAGTCAACCAGCCATAACTATAAAAAGATTTCCAGTCTTGGGGACCAAAATCTCAAGACAACAGGTTACAAGATTTCAGGTTACGTGATTCAAGTTTAGAAGATTTCATCATCATTCGGTCTGTACGAGAACCCTCGCCCTGATTTGGTCATGAAACCAAACCCCAAACCGCCGACTAAACCTAATTTAGATCTGGATCTAAACACCCACTTCCTTTTCCTCATTTCCAATCAAAACAGGTTTCAGTTTTGGTTGGTTTGAGTTCTTGGTGAAATCTCTTGTTGATTATTGTTAACTTTTTCTCCCATCACTATCTGTGATCTCAAAAAAAAAAAAAAAAAAAAACCAAAAAAAAACCCCAAAAACCCAACAAAAAAAAAAAAAAAAAAAAAAAAAAAACCAAAAAACAAAAAACCCCGAAACCAAAAACCAAACCCCAAAACAATCCCCCCTCCTCTTCAGAGGCCACATGTTTCTGTTAACCAAAACCACTGTCAACAAATGAAAGTATGGCAAAACAGTGGTGGTTTTCTACCCTTTGTTTTTATAGTTATTAATTATATTTGCTTTTGGTCCAAAAATAAGATGTAAATATTTCATAAATCAGGTGAATTTGTTATTTTTATAATTACATTTTATTAGGTAAATGGTAGGGCGTATTTAAGTGGGCATAGATTCTATCCTAATATTTTATGTGGTTGTGTTAGCAGTCTGTTACAGATGTGTCCATTAAATCTGGCACACAGATAAGGATTAAAAATTCATTCCTCCCTCCAAGTATTGTGACTTAAAAAGCAAATCTTGGACCAACTAATGCACATCAAACTTCAGGCTCAGTTTTGGGTATAAATCCTAATGACTTAGTTAAAATGAGCAGAAGAATGTGACAGTCAATATAGAATTAAATTTATTGATCTTGCTCAAATTTCTTTCTCCTTTGATGGTATATCCTTATGGAAATCTCTGATGCTTTTACGGTATATTGATAAAATGGATCGAAACTTTTTCTTTTCTTTTTGAGCATCTGACAAAATTAGGCTACTGAAAGGAGCTACAAAAAAAAGTAAGCCAAGTCCAACTGGGAATCTGTCTCTGATCTTACTGCTGCCAAACACCTTTGTTTTCAGACATTTCTACAGATTATGTCAATTCATAAGACTCATATGTAGTTAGACCACTATATGAAATTGGTGCTTCTTGTGTCAAAACCCTTACTGATCATGTTCTTACCTGATGCCTAGTCTCAAATGAGCACCTCTAATGAACTTTTTCAGCAGTAAGGATCTAATTCCAGAGATCAACCTATGCCATAGTGTTCATCTAGAACAGTTCTTCAGATTGACTGGTTTGTCACCTTAACCATATAGGAGAAAAACAAAAGGAGAAATACTCTACCTTTAGAGCCAAGATAATTGCTAAGTACATGTGCTTTTTCTTCCTTTTGTTTATGTGTTCATACAAATGAATTGAATAATTGGCAACTGAATAATTCTGTTTTCTTCTAGCTTAGTACGGCTTGTGTAAAGAGTTCCGAAGGCTTTTCCAAAGCTCCAAAAGAAAAGTTCCAAAGGCTTTTTATTCCTTTGTTGTGGTGATCCTCTCAGAAACAGTAAAATGGGTACTTTAGAGGTAATCAGCCCCAAGACTGATATCTCTGGAGTATCCAAAAGGTCAGGAGGTGTGCTTCTATTTATTTGAACAAATTTATTTATGAGTTAGTATTACACTGGTTAGGAACAAAAGTCTATCCTGAACTGCAGATTGGTATGTAAGATACATAATGTAACATACCAGAGGAAAACATGTGGAAACCCAGACTGTCAATGCAGGTTTAAAGGGATTAAGTAGATGTAGACCCTGTCTCTTCCCTTCCCAAAACAGGTGCAAGAAGCAGGAAAGATGTGGACAAAGTCTCCACTTATTCACTACAGTGAAGGAGGGACTTTAGGTTGGTCTAGAACAACAGTAAAGTATTAGTCTACAGTGTGAGGACAAGGAAAAGTGATTGGAGGGGGAGGTCTGAAAGTCCTGGTGGTTCTTAGTGGGATGCAGCTTAACCACCATCCTTTACTCCCTAACAGCACGATCTAACCTTCACACAACAGTGTCAGTATAAAATTTAAAATTTTCTTTATTCAGGCCAGAGGAAGCAGCTGTTCTTTTGGACTCTTGTTCTGTTTGGCGTTTTGAGTTGAGCCATCCTTTAGCTTGGTAGAATTTGGTGAACAAAAACGGAGCACAAAGAAGATTGCAAGTATCTGCTGCTCAGATGGAAGCCCTGAATACAGGAAGCCCACGATTTGTTTTACACAACAAATTCATCAGAACTATAAAGCATTTTTTAAAAATTATGATTGTTAGAGAGTCAGACAGTGTTTACATACACAATACTAGTCTGTATGCAGACAGAGGCTGGCATTATGCCAAATGCCTACAAATTCAGAACCCCATCCTCAGCTGGTACATATCACTGTAGCTCCATTGACTTCAATGAACTGGCGCCAGTTTACATCAACTGAGGGGCTGTTGCATTATGTGGAACGATTTCTTTTTTCTCCTTCCTTTTCTTTCATTTTTTGATGAAAATTGTGGAAATGTCATTCTTGTTAGCTCAGAGGAGTCCGTATCTGGGAGACCTACCTCTTCTGATGATATTCTTTCTTTTCTCTTTAGATTATTCCTGTTTCTATTCAATTTATGATAGATTCATACTAGTTTTCTAAAAGTAGCATGTTAGGGGTGCCTTATGCTTCTTGACCTAGCCCTGATGGACTCACGTAGAATTTTGTAGGTTAAAATCTCAGAGCTGTAGGGTAATAATTCCTTACACTGTGATTAAAATATGCATTATATCACTGAAGTGGTATCCCTTTCACATTTCTGTGATACATAAGCATATCCCACAAAAGAGCAATCACATGAGTATTTTTGGTCATTTCCCAGGGACTCGTGGAAGCAGTGGCTGAAGGGAGACTGCTGATGAAAACCAGCCAAAAAAAGATTCTTCTCCTAAATTTAAATTCTCTCAAAGCTATATATAATAAAATGATTGCTGCCTCAGGCTCTAATGCTGTTAGCTAAAATGGGTAATGAGGTCTGAAATCAGCTTTGTCACACAGTACTTTGGCCCAGACAAGTCCATTTATACTTATACCTTCCAGACCTGTCCTTTCATTTAGGAACTGGTCCAACCTGGGAAAATACTTCCCTTACATAAACATTTGTCCATAGGTCCATTCAATGTCCAGTGGGTCTCACAAAAGTGAGAACCTTTTCCTTCCTGAGTTGATGGAAGTGTTCTAATCTAGAAAACTCTGTTTAATTGCTTAAGGGACATTTCATATCATTCATTAATTTCTTTTTAAAAACTTTTTTTGACTCTAAGGATCCCTTTTCAAAAGTTTTTCTTCCTTAATTGGTATGTTGTTGTCTCTTGTCCTTAGAAGAGGAATACTTTGGATACCTTCTCTGCTATGTGTAAAAATTCTGCTTTATCTTCATCTTTGTCATAATCATTTTGGACATTTTCCAATTTTAAATGAACTTGTAGTGCGCAAAAAGTGTTTGAAGATGGACTTCCTGTCTAATGTTGCTTGAATGTCTGAATTTTTCTTTGTAATCTTTTGTTACTCTCTTACCTACCCTGTATTTTCTCATGCAGTCATCTTGAGTCACGTAGCCACAGTCTGGCCAGATGTTCGGAAGAGCTCTGCTTCCATTTTGGCATTTAATAAGTAGCCAGGTTTTGTAAAGTGACCACTGTGTATCTGAAATGAGAGTTTCTGGGCAATGTAAACTCTTGAAAATTAATGTCAGTTACATGCCTAAATTGGAGGTGAATTCTTTTGAAAAGCGGGCCTATATTAGGAGTTTCTGAATTACTCAAAATCCACATTACATTATTTTCACTACTATAATTTGTTAACTTAAGGTATCAGTAGTCTTCTCCAAAGTGTCATGTCTTCCTTAAAACTAAAGACATGGAAAGAAATTCCTAGATATAGGGAGGCGTGGAAAAAAAGTAACTGTTGACAACACAACAATTCATTCATTTCCTAACATCACAGGTCATGTACTGTATTTTAACTTAAACAATAAGGCCATTGTTCATACGGGAAAACAAGCACAGTTTACGTAAAGGTTTAAAGACTGCAAAGGTTAAAGGCTGGTTTGTTTTTGGCAAGCTGTGATTTGCTTCTCTCAGGTGAAATGTGGAGGCTTCATGGTCTGGCAATTTGCTGAACTCTGCTGGAGTGCCTACAGAAGAGATGAGAGGCAGCTGATACACTGTGACTCGGTTCTTCACAATGGCCAATCTCGCCTTATTGTTTCCTTGTGCTATATTGAGCTCTGCTGTTTTCATTTATGTTGTAAACTTTGAAGGGAAGGGACTGCCTCCTTCCTGTATGTTTACACAGTATCTTATTCCATGCAAGCCAGATAGCATCCAAAAGTCTGTCTTTCCTTCACAATATTTTAATAGATACAAAGAGGTTTTTCAGTGTTATAAAGGGGATGCAAGGATCAAAATCATTGGCATTTCAGTGGAATTGGCTGCTAAACTGCCCTTCAGAACCTCTCTTCTATGCTCTTTCAGCTGCCAGACAGCTTGGGGTGGGAGTTTTTATTAAGTCACTCTCTAAATCCTGTTTCTTTAAGGGGCTTTGGATCAGGACTTTTAGCTCTCCAGCCACTTGGATTTATCAGCATCTGAGAGGAATTGTGAGGATTGCTCCACAACAGAAATTACTTGTGTCACTACCGATAAAGCGGTATTAAAAGTTGCAGCAGTTCTCCCCGATCAGTTCTATTTGTTAATTTCAGCTGGTTTTTATCTCTAGAATATGCTGCAAATGATATTTTATAACCATGCTGAAAAAAAAGCTTGTTTGCTAAATACTGGTTTTGTTCTATATTGAAATTCCAGAGTAGAATTTGGTACTCCTAATTAGAAGTGAGGTATAAAGGTATCATTTAGTCAAAAGTGTGGTAGGAGAGAGGAACTTAAATGCAGTAATATTGATGTTCATGCTAGAAAGCACAATTTAATCATTTAAACTGTATATGTACAGAAGACTCTAAGCTACTGATTTTAAAATTTAGTGCTGATGTTGTTTATACCATTGTGTAAATACTACAATCCTGTCATTAAGTTTGCAAAAACAAGTGCTTAAATTTTGGCGCCATGAAGCAGATTTTTCTAAGACATTTAAGAGTCTAATTGTGCAGATGCTTGATTTTCAGGAGTTGCTTGTACAGCCTGGGTGTCAGTGGCTCTGACTTTTTGCTCTCAGTGGTAACTGAGAGCTCTCAGCATTTCTGAAGTCAGTCTGCACTACTTTAGGTACTCAAACTGGTATGCAAAAACTTGGGTGGCTTTCCAAACTTGGCTTAGCATCTGGGTGTATCCAGTGTACTATGTGTACTATATACTTGTACACAACACATTATAGAAATAAGAAAATGCACTGTTTAGTATAACCTGTTTTAGACTTGCATTCTTTCTCCTATCATGCAGAGTAGTAGCAGTACAATGATTTCTTTCTCTTGCAGCTGTATTTCCCAGATAACGCTGTTATGTCCCACAAAAGCCAGGGCTGTGGAAGCTAGTCTCTCTCTGAAAGTATGATGTGAAATTTCAGTATAATCCCACTTAGTCTTCTGTTTACACAGCCATACTGTCCTGGGACAGAAAGTCGCATGGATTGCAAGCATTCTTGCTATGAGGAATCTGGGTCCGACAGGAATACTCAATTCCCAAAGCTCAGCTCTGTTTAGAAAACTGGCTCTATTATCGGAGATTATGGCAGAGAGCAAACGCTCCTCCAGTTTACCGTAGCTTTACCATCAAAAGAAGCTTTCTTTCAGGAGTTTGAGTTACCAAACAGAGCATATTTTCCCAGGAATGAGTGTTTGTTTCAAAGATGACGGGCAGGATCTCACTAACGGTGCAACGCTGTTGAGGTTGGTTTTACTCGAAATAACCACAGAGCAGGAAGCCATGCAGCGTATGGCACAGAGATGTCTCACCAGACCACAGGAGCTTGCTTGCATGGGGAAGCAGGCTGGCTGCCTACATTTACGGCTGCATCCTGGCTGATAATTCCTATTGAGAGGGGGTTTCGGCATGTGGACTTCCAGTATTGGTTTGGCGCTGGGCTGTATCTCCGCTGCATGGTGTAGGCCAAACCCACATGTAAAGGTACCCTCAGAGCCATTCGCTAGCACAATGCTTTAAGGGACACGATACCACACAAGTAACTGGAAAACTGTTGACTTCAAAAAATATCTTTTATTGTAAAACATCCTTGTTCGAAACAAAAAACTTATTATTTATATAGTCGAGCAACAATGTTTGGTGTATGAGGGGAGACTGCTGTGTGTCAACACACTCCACATTTGAAGTATTGCCCTTCAGCCATATTTCTGCTGGGGAGTGATTACTTCGTTAAAATCATAATTCAATGAAAATATCGTTCCTCTTAGCAGATGCTCAACCCCTACATAGCAATTACTGTCTAATGTTTGTTTTGCAGTGGTTACTGAGAGCTGTTGAGTCACTGACATCTTTGTTGAGAGTCCTGGGTTTTTTTTATAGTGCCCTTTGATGAAGCCAAAATCTGATTCTCAATGTCTATTGTTTTTCATGGGCTTTTAAAAGACTCTCCTAAAACAGGCAATGTTAACTGGTTAGGGGCCAGCTAGCGTGGCCAGACAGAAACACCAGAAGGTGTGTGAATGTTGTCTTTATACACACAGAGGTCAGGGGACTGACACAGCATATGCAGATAGCAAGCCTTAAATATATACCAAGAGCATAAGTGTATTTGTAGCATGATCCTTGTTAATCCTCTGTTCATTTTTAAAAATGACTAAGTGAATTAAGAACCTGCATTCCATTGTTTTAATGCAAAGTTATGCCAAAATCCTTTAAAAAGGTGGCTTAGGATCCTAATTCATTTAGCTATTGCTGGACGTGTTAGCCATTGTGCTAAGGGAAGAATAATACTTCTAAGGTCGAGTTATAAGCAATCTGGATATAATTTTCAACTGTCTCAGGGACTCTACTGCCTTGAGTAAGTCATGCAGAGATTGCTTGAGAAAAGGATGTGAACTTCTGACTGGCATCCACATTTTCAGTATTAGACTTTTGAAAATGCCTATTTATTTGTCATGTAAGCCTGAAGATGCCTCTATTTCTGCTGGTGATTTTCCCAAAATGAGTAACTAGATATCTGGCCATGGCCAGCATTGCTTGGCTTTCAATGTTACCACCAACTTAAGGACTCATGACTCAGCTCCCCTTGCAGGCACTGGGGCCCAGCTTCCCTGCTTGTTCCCTGCATGGACAGGAGCTCCCCTCAACGGCAGGAGAGAGATGGCTGTTCAGATTCAGGGATCAGTTTGCTGGTGCCTCTGAGCTTTTCTCTAATGGAAATAAATAGTAAGTGAACGATGTAGTGGGTATGAGATGGTTACTCATATGGTTCTTTCCGTTTCTTACCCTAGAGTCCCTAACATACATTCTTGTGTCAAGAACTACTGTTGATGCAGCACCACAATACCACAGTTTAAAAAAAAAAAAAAAAAAAGCCAAAAAGGAAAAAGAATCAATTAGTTGCAATTATAATTAAAGTGTGCTGACTGCAAGTTTGTTCTGGCTGATTAGACTAGCCGAATGAGAAATTTCTTGATCATGAAATTTGGTATCATACCACCACATTGGACAATCCTTTGTTTACACAGAAACCTCCATATTATGCTTTGTTTATTTTAAAAATCAAGTTCTATTTTTAAATATAATGACATGCCAGTAAAACCAAAAGGAGCGTTGGCATATTCATTCACTCACAGCCTCCTTTTGTTACCATCTTTCCCCTAGGCAAATAAAATAGAAAATCATGCCTTCTAATAGATTCATTTGTAAATTCAGCGGATGTGGGCAAATAAGGGGCAAGTGAGGCAGCTGCGTGATCAGGATTCCTGACTTGTGAAAGCAATTTTTTGGCAGTGGCAACCAAGTCTTTGGTTTGTTTTGCTTTGGCTGGTCCCTAATAAGGCCCGCAATTTCCTCCTTGTTCTGGCTGCTGCTGAATTGCTGATGAGTCTGTAAGGGCATCTCAGGGTCATCTGGCTGAGGGTTTGCAGGAGCTTGACTAGTCGTTCATACAGCCCGAAAGGACTGATTTCATTGTTTTTTACCTGGTTCCCTTGAACAGTTCCAGGCATGAAAATCTGTCAGGTGTTATTTTCCAATAACTCTTAGACACTTTTAGAGACTTGCAAATGAAATCCACTGCTAGATTCCCCGCTGTGGTTTCTTCCATTCTTCTGTATTCCGGTCAAGATGCGGTGTCTTTCTCAAATAGACACTTGGCTGAGCTCGGAGCTGCAGGATTGATGTTTGAGTCACCGGGTGAAACTGTATCATAGTGCTTTTCCACAGTGATATGATTTAGGTTCCTTCAGTGCCAAGTACGAGAGGGCTTGGTGATGTTATTTTTAGGAATTGCTGGAGACTTGATGCTAAGAAGTCTAAGCTCAGCACTCCAGAAAACCTCTAGCAGGACCCTCTCAATGACTAGCAGTGCAAGCCTAGATCATCCTGTGCTTTAATGTGCTTTAACAACTATTACCCTGTAAAAGCTAATGCTCGACAAATCTGTGGTTGTGCATAGTTGGTTGGTTGTTTTTTTGGTGTTGGTTTTTGGTGGTTTTTTTTTTTTGTTTTTTTTTTTTTTTTGTTTTTTAAAATAAAAAAGTCAAGAGTTTCTCTGTTAGACTAAAGTGATTGTGTGCTTGCCCAACTCCAGGTAGTGTGGGCATTTGCCTTGTGAAACAACCACACATTTTGGAGGCTGGCACAATATGATTGCTGTATTCAGCAGCCCAGGCTTCTTGGAGTTGCAAAGTACTATCCATTGAAAAGTAACAAGAGATCATGAGAAAGTTTGTGGGTGTTTACAGGAATTTGCAAATTTCCCATTCATTTTCTATGAGAGACTCACAAGGGTTGGCATTTCCTGACCAAAAAAAAAAGGAGGGGCGTGCTGGGGGGGGTAAAAAGCACTTGTCTACTTCATATTGCTAATCATGTATTCAAAGTCACAGGAGGTGTAGAAAGAAAATGAATAGGTCCATATGGATAATGGGACAGATAATCCTAAATCTTCACATAACCCAGACTGAGAACTGTGAGATTTCGTGGCATGTAGATGGATTGTATTGCTGTGGGTGACAGCTCCAACTCAGACTTTTCAGAGATTAGGTGGTCTGTGGTGTTGGCTCCTTCTACACATTACTAGTCTTGGATGTTGAGATTACATTCACAGTTCCCAAGTTCAAACCTCAGCATACTACACACCCACAGATTCCCACAGTTTTGTCCTACAAAATGTCTCCTCTAACAGAAATCTCCCAGTCTTTGTGTGCTTTCCTTTTTCACTGTTGCAATGAACAGCTTTGTTCTGAACAGAAGATTGAAGGTAGCCTGTTCTCCCGCCTATGACTGGGGGTCTTGTGCTAAACCTAAAGAAAACAAGTATTACTAGATCCCACTCACTTCACTTTTAGTTGTAGCGGGACATTTACTGCAACTGCACCTCTGAATTTCACGGCAAGTATTTCAGCCCTTTTTGCCTGCCTGCCTCCGTCGTTCTTGTGAAAATGGGTGCGGGAGCTTTTGCTCACATTGCTGCTGGAGGAGTACCTTCATATGAATAACCCAATTAGTACAAGCAAAGAAGTTCAATAACACCTATTCTCTGTTCTTTACTCACTCTTTAGTGCTTGTTTTGATTTACTTTTCCTGATTAAAAAGGGGCATGTATTTAGTGATCAGTCACAAGCTACAAATAATGACTAATATGTAATTTGGGAATCATCAATTAATGATTATAGCTCACCAAGGCTCCTTTGTCATAGGTGAAATAGAGATGCAGGAGGAAGACCACATTGCTCTAAAGAGCTGGAAATCTTAGTACACGAAGTAGAAAAAGGATGGTGTGGGAAGGGAAACAAAGTCAGAGAGTAGTGACCAGTGCTACAGCAGAATCAACAGCAGACATCTAAGTCTTGTTTGTGAAACTCTGCTGCCTCTGTGTCTTTTTCATGTGACTTCTTTGCTCATGTGTTTAGTCGAGTGAATCTTGTTCTTTGCAAAACATAACCTTTTGCTCGGTTTAAGTACATATATAGTCCGACCGGGGCTAAAGAGACTTCTCATGTGGCTACAGTTAAGAACCATATGTATGTGCTTTGTTGGACTGGGGTTTGTAATACATATTACAGCAGTAATTAGACTTGCTTAAAATGAAAATCGGGAAAGAATACTTAGATAGTTTATCCACAGCAAATAATTCAGCAAGTCTGTCACCAGTGTGCTTCTGGTCTCTGTAGATATTGCACGCACAGTAATTCATCTCTATAGAAAGAGCCCATCAATAAAGGCCACCCATTCTTTCTCAGTGAAGACCACCAATCCTTCAGTTGTCATGACTTCTCTGAGCCCATTGTTCCTTACTTCCTTTCTCATATAATAATTCTGACTTCCGTGACCTTTCTGTCTGCTCCTCCAACATGGATTTCAGAGCACCTACCACAGAAACAAAGCTGAATCCCAATGATTATTGGTCTTCATTCCTTTCACCCTAGATGGAGCTGTATTTTCCTTTCACTCCATTTCCGTTTAGACTTTCTTTTCCAGTTCCTTTAAACTGTCTGTCTCGGCTGCCCGGTTTGCAAAGGCTTCTTGTGCTGTTACTGTGTTTTTCTCACACGCCTCTGAAAGCCACAAGGTCAAAACAATGCTTCTAATCTCATTTGAAATCCCTTGTGTACTTTGTTTAGTTATGTTTTTGTGCCAGTTTTCTTGACAGATTTTTGCTTTTAAATGGGGGTTGCAGTTTCTTCTCAGGGGTTGAAGTTCTGGCTTCATAGAAATCAATAAAAAGTTTCCATTACCTTCAATTAGGCCAGGATTTTGTTCAGAGGCCTGAAAGAAGAAAGATTGTTATTACTTCTTGTTCCCACATCTCTAGAGTTTTAATAGACTGTATAGAAGTTCAAGAAATATGAAAAACATACTAGATAAGAGTACAGGTAAGAGCAAAATTTCTTTCAGCCTGTTTCAGAAAGATGGGTTTGACTTTTTTTTTTCCAGATGTATTGAACCACAATGGATTTTTTTCTTAGCTTTAAATAGTACTTTTGTGTTTTTTCTGCCATTCTGCCATCCTTATTTACACTGAGTGGGTTCCAAACCCCTTTAAAGTAGTGGCAATACTCCCATTTAACTAAGTGAACTTGCATCAGAAACATGTTAGTGTTTCCCTACTCTACCTGAAGTCAAAGGGAAATTACAAAGGCTACCTGGGGCATAAAAGACTGCTCATTGCAAGAGGTGGAAAAGCCTTCCTTTATCCTGTGCTGTTTACTGTCTCATTTGAGGGAATGCCTGCTTTATAAGGATGTAACAGTGTGTTGCCTGCTTGTGCTTCAGTATCTGCATGAGCCCTCAGTCTTAATTTTTGCAATAATGTCAGACAATTAAACACACATTTTTCTGCTTCTTGTAAAATACCAGAGGGTGATTAAAACCCAAATACATTCAAGTATTTTTTTTTTGGTACTGTTTTGGGCTTCAGTCTCCTTTTGCATTTTTAGCATTTTTTTGTCTAATAATTCCATATCGAATATGTAGATTATAGTCAAGTTTACATCTCCATCTGAACCATGTGGAAGAAATTTGAGAGGTGATGCTCTGAGTGCAGGCAGAGGTAGGAAACAGCAGTGGGAATCAGCTCTGTATTTTTTCCAATATACTGTAGAATTCTTATTTTGGACACTTGGCAAAAATTGTATTGTGGAAAAATAGGCAACGTCTTTGTGAGTTCTCCCTGTAAATGTGAACAAGAACAGGTGAGGAATAAAAAAAAAAAAAAAATTGAAAAAAATGCACAGCTATTCAGTAGGACTGTTGTTTTGTAACAGGAAACTTATTCCTAACTAGAGCTGTGCATGAGACACCAGGCACTCCAAGTTGCATTTGTTGCACTAACTATGCCCTAGGGGTTTGCTGACCAGTGAGAAGGATCAACAGAAGAAACAATAAAGCATTTTTATTAGCCTTGAAGTCAGACCAGTGGGAATTTTTCGGAGAAGGGCCTACCGTAGATCTTTTTCATAAACTAACTTCCTCCAAACTATTTGATAACAAGAGAAATGAAAACAATCAAAAGAAGAGGGGGGAAGAGAGAAAAACCTACCATTTATTAATTACACAGTCAGATGTTTTGGAAATGTCAAAATGTGGAAGCTCCATGCCATTTCTTCCAACCATTGGGTGTAAGTGGTTACAGACACATTGTCTCTATTTCAGGAAGCTTTAAGAGCAGGATGAAGTTTGTAGGCACGTGAAAACTACACAGCTATTTGGACCTGACTGTATTTTGTTAATGACTTGATGCCTCATTATCATGATTATTGCATTCAAAGGTCTCAGACAAAATGAAGACACCATGCAAACATACATTAAGAGACAGGGATTTCAGCTGAGGACATGCTTGGAGTTATTAATTGCGTACAGTGTTCTCAGTGGTAGTGCTGTATCTGCTGCTGTCAGGTTAAATAGTTTTTTCTGTTTCTCTTACTGCCCAGGAATGCTGCAGTGATGGAGGTAAGGGATGACTGCCCTTAGCTTAGTTTGCTGCCCTCTGGGTCGAGCTCTGAATATTTTAATCTGACAGAAATAAAGATCAGGGATCTTGAACAGTGGTACAGTTGGCTGCTAGGTAACAGTACTTCTAGAAACTAGGCTTTTTGAGTTAGGCTTTTTTTCCTCTTATGTCTCACTCTGACCTAAATCATCATTGCTGTAAAAGACAAAAGCCCAAACCCTTGATTTCAATGGGAAATAGATACATAAATACGTTTGAAGATTTCATTTAATACTGCATCTAATATGCACTGAAGTTAATAGCACACTCTGAATTGCTTCTGCTGAGCATAGGCTCATATCCTTTTATACTACTGTTGCAGCTGAAGCTTTAGGCACTGCAGAAATGTGATTCTAAACCAGGGTTCTTAAGCAACGTCACCTGATTTTCAGTGTTGTCTTAGTTCTCTTGAATCCAATGAAGCTGAAGCTACTTTTTTTTTTAACTATGCAAGAGTTTCTCAGATGCTCAGAAGTAGAATCAGTGGGCTCAATGAAACTTTTCTTGCAACTGTTGACTTGAATTTTGAGTGATTTTTTTTTTTTCCTGTTGAGATTTTTTTTTCCAGAGTCGAGAAATTTAGCTTATGGGTACCTCTGTATCATTTCTTGACCTTTAGAGTTGACCAGCATTATTTCAAAGCAATAAAGTTAATCTAACCATATGTCACTACTTGCTCCAGTGTCTTTGTGCATTTAAAATAGACCAAAATTATTTCTCATTTAATATGCTAGTCAAAAACCTGGAAGTATCACAGTTGATGAATTGGTGACAGGTTGGGCCAATTTTTTTTTTCCTTATAATTGCCAGTCATCAATTTCCTTATTGTTAAGGTCACCAGAAAGCTATGGAAAACTTTATCCTAAAATGCTGGGATTACTGGCATTTTGTGCTATTTCTTGAAGAAAAAAATGTAAAAAACGTGAAGAACTTGCAGAGTCTCTGCCCTCAAGTCTCTTTACAAGAAACTATTTTTTTATTATTAGATACTGGACCAAGCTGCTCTGCAATTTTTCCACTGTTACTAACTGTAAATAGCTTCCAGCTTGTATTAACCCTTTTTGCTCATGACAAGCAAAACTGTTTTGTATCTGCTGGGCGTAATGAGAGAAACAGATGAGCTGAGAATTTGAGGCTGGGTCTGAAGCAGAGGTCTTTTGTGTTGGGACTGTGTTTATGAACTCCTCTGCTAACATTCTCATTCCTCACTCCCCTTAGAGAGTGGAAATATTTTTATCGGGTAGAACATTTTGGGAAATACATCCATGGTAATGCTGAATTTGATCTTGTGCCCACTGAAATAAATGACATTGCCTTTGGGAAATGGCTATGCTATGCAAAGATTGTCCCCAAAAGACATTAGTATCTATCTGATAGGTCCAAGCTGGAAAGCTGTAGCTCTAAATTCAATTCCTAAATCTCTCTGGTTGTCTAAAGGCAGCAAGAAGCAAGACCTCAGATATGACTGGGGCCTGTAGAAGTTATCTAACAAAAAATGCTGATAGGAATAAAAATATTAATACTTGTTGAGTTAAGAAGGAAAGCAGCTCTATCTGAGCAGCTCTTGAGAGGGAAATTCTCTAGCCCTGTGTATTCCCTTCTGGAATGCCCATGTAATGCCAAGATCATGTCCCAGTCTTGACTTCACATCCTTTGCCATGGCTTAATTACAGAGTGGGACTCCGGGTGAGAATTTTCAGATGCCTTTATGGACACTAAAGACAGTGGAAACACAGGGGAAAAGTACATGCTTCAAAGTCCATGATGATTCGGAATCTAAAGATTCCAAGATTAAAGATGTTGGGATACTTACTGTAAGAAATCCTATGTACCTGTCAGGCTGCAGTTAACCTGAGCTTATATGTATTTTAAACGCTCCACTCATGTATATGAACCTGAAGAGTGACCCTATAATGGAGATAGAAGATGCAGACTTCCCTTTACGGGGCAGGTTTTTATCTGTTTTTTCTTTACATGCAACAGTATAAGCACGTCTTCTATGAAACTTGGAAATTTTTTTTCACATTAAGAACTCTGATAAGAGAAATACAGTATGAAGTGGATTAATTTAAAATCAATCAAAATTGATGCCACATCTTATAGATGAGGAAAGTTTTGTACCTACTCTCACTTTGCCACAAAAGAGGGGAAAAAGTGGTTACTATGACCATTTAAAAATTCTTGCACTAAAAAGATTCCCAGGTACTATTGCATTTTTTTATGGGCATTATGGCACAGAGGCACTGGCCTATAAAGTTCATTAGGTGTTTAAAATCTATTTGAGCTTCTTGGCCAGACAAAATTAACAGTTGGCAGGAGGTCACACAGGAACCTTTTGGCAGAGCTGAAAAGTGGTTCCAGCCTCCCTATGGTCCCTGGAGAAGGATTCTGGCTTTTCACTTTCTCTTCTGGGTGTTGAACAAAGTTCTCCAATTCAGCTTCCGCTGAAGCTGCCAGAATCTTACCACTGGCTTGAATGAAAATTAGGTCGTGTATCAAAAGGTTGAGTAGCTGTATTATCATAAAAGTTATCTGAACTGTATCTGCTTATCCTGGCCAGAAAGGTGGTCCTTAGAGTTTTACATATGACTTTTTATTCTCATTCAGATCGTAACTATCCTTGGTGGAATTTCTTCTGGTTTCTGTTGCAACTAAGTAACTGCCTTAGTTTCATCTTTTTTCTTTTTGCTACTAAATCTGTCGGCTTTCTGTCTCCAGCATGAGGAGAGAATCAAGGCCTCCTCAGGCTGTGTCTTCGATGATTCTGCCAGTTACTCTCCTCCATGGTGTCCCAACCCTCAAAAACAATCATGACATCCAAAATAACTGGTCTCTGTTGGAAGTTGGGACCAAAAATAAATATTACTAAGTCAATATTTTTACTGCTTGATTTTTTTCAGGACTCTGTTCCATGGGCTTCAAATCACTAGCCGGGGGACTACTATGGTTGCAGCTGCAATAGCCTGATGGACAAATCCCCTAACCCATCCTGTTTGCTTAATCTGGGATTCTGAAACATGTTCATATATCAGAAAAGGTAAATGTAAGGTTCTTTGTGTTTTCAGTCACCAACTTGGCTGCACTGCTAATAAGAATGTGTCTTCAAGGTTTTGGGACCCAGTTAGATTCATGGGTTTCTGAAATGGAAGCTGTTGTTTGATTCTGCTGAGCCTGATGCACCAGAACAGATCTCATTACAGGTTTGGGGCCCAGGTCACAAGAGAAAACAACAGATGGATGAAATGTACATAAAGAGGAGGGAAAATAAAAGGAGCAGAACTGGGAAAAGTTTAGACTGTTCAGAGGACGGAAGGCCTTAATCTGTCTTATCTGGTCCAGTCCCAATGTGATGTTTTGCATTTCTGTCCTCCATGGAGGCAGACAAAGGAATAAACATGAAAAAAAAGGAAAGTGTGGTAGGGGCAGCGAGGAAGAAGTACGCTAGATGAAAAACGACTAAGTTATATTATTGATGTGGAAACTCTGAATGCGTACATAGCCCAGAACTATATTTAAGCTGTGATAATTTTTCTTCTGATAAGCAAGACAACTGTGCATCCAAATTGTAACTTAAGTGTCTAGAAGAAAATATTTTCTTTTCAAAATTAAGCTAGAAGACTAAGATTTAGGGCTGGAAGGCCACACTGTGTGCTACGGTTTCTTCATCATGAGTTTGCAAATCTTCCTCAAATTATTAATTTATCCTATTCATTTGAAATTTGAAAGGTAGAAGGTTTTATTATACTGCTTACCTATACATAGATATCTGGGTGAAAAAGGGAGAAGGAAGCAAGGGATGGAGATGGGTTCTTATGTGTTGTATTTTGTTTTAGTCATATGTTAAAAATAATCCCTTTGCATTCAAATGTAGAAACAGTGTCAGAATCCACAGGGGGGTGTTGTGTTTGAACAAGACTGCTCAATTTGGTTTTGTTTAAGCGTAATTATTTATTGCAAGACATGCAAGTATGGGTAATATCATCTGATGCCTGGGAGGGGGTGTGTGTTTTGTTTTGCTTTTGTTGTTTCTCTCTGTGTCTTGGTTTAAATTTATCTCAATCACCCAATTTTTTTGACAAGCAAAAAAGAATATATTTGGAATACATCTTAAAAAGCATTATTTTTCCTGACCAAAAGAATGGCAAAAAGAGCAATCTTTAAAGATTTCTATAATGGAAATGAAACAATCAGCACAGAAATATGAGGAAGAAATTACACCCATTAAATACATCTAGACTGATGAATGATATGATGGCTGCCTATTCAAGTTGGAAATTTTACACGTGATTGAAGCTTTATTTAGTCTAATGAAATGTGCTTCCTGAATGCTGCATCTGAGTGACGGCGTGACCTAGAGCACAAAAGAAAGTATTATGTGATTAGACTGAGATCGTTCTCATTTAAAGTCATTGTGATATAATTTTAAGTTTGTAATTAGCGGCATATACTTTTGTGTCCATTGCCTCTTTTATTGCAAATACCTTTTCAGGTCTTGTCCTTCCACAGGCTTGTTTGAAACTCAGCAGGGATTAACAGCAAAGGGGTTTGGAGTTCATTGATCCTTTTTTTTTTTTTTTCCTTACCCCCCCCCAAAGTGGTGAATGGTGGCGGGGAGGAAGCCGATCTTTCAGAACAGCCTCATCTTGTGCTGAGTTTTTATATGGTCCTTAGTACATTCTTTAAATTTTCTTTAGCTCGGAATCCAACTTAAATCACTTGACCTATGAAAATATTGCCAATAGCATCCTTTAAATTAGTGAAATTGTGTCAGGGTTATTGTTGAAGCCACTGAATCTAGATGTGCTCCCTTAACCTCCTTAGCTACGGCAGCTGGGACTTCATGAGACCTGTGGCATTATACTGCCTTACACCAGCTAGGAGTTTGTACCTAGATCTTCTACACCACACATTTCTTACCTCACCTTCACCTTTATGAGCTGGGTCTTTACTTTGAAGCTGTTTTGTGTACCAAGCTGGAAGGCAACTTAGCCACACAGAAAACACCAGTGTTTTGATTAAAGCTATTAAATCACATTTGACTTGTGCAAAATTTAACATGGTTCATAATACAATTTTATGAGCTATTGAGATTTCTGGCACCATAAAATGATTTTGTTAATGGGTTTCAGCAGTTGTTACTTAGTGATGTTAAAAAGTAATGAAGGAGGAAGTAAATGCAAGGGGTGAGCTTGCTTCTCAAGTCCACAGTTCTTTCCTTTCCTAGCTGGAGAGCATTAGTAGGGGTAAGCAAGCATTAAACAGATTCAGCGCGTTCTCTTCTTGTGAGAGAGCTCACTTGCAGACCCCATATTTTTAGATTAATATGAACTTGCTGACCAGCTTGTTAGTTAGGTTGACTGATGAACACCCAGGACAAGACAGATAAGCCAGACAATTAATCTATCTACTGTACGTGTTCAGTCAGACTAAAGCTTTATCAGTCATTTCAAACTGCCTTTCAAGAACATATTGTACAGTTTCCTCTTACCATAAATCACTGAATTCGGAGCCTGTAGCAATTTAACCACCTCCTTCATGAGGCAACTGAAGGTATCCATGTACCTGTAAGTACCTTATTTTGTGTCCGTATGGAAGATCCATATCTTGTAATTTCTTAGCACTTCTTTTTTTTTATTGCAGCCCTTAGTTAAAATTTGGGAGGGTAAAAGAAGAAAGTCAGGAACAGCCTCTCAATAAGAGTTTTAAAAAGATCCCAATTTGAAATTTAGGATAACTTTCTCAGATCACTTTTAACTCGCCACACGGCTATCTCCTTGATCAGCCTTTTGTTTCCTACTACAGTGAAAAGTATAAAGCTAAAAAAAGGATATTAAAAATGCATGTGTGAATTGCAGAATAAAACCCAATGCTGAGAGGTGCAAAAGAAATTGTCTTAAAGGAGGCTTCCCCATTTTTTTGCCTGTTTTAATACTTTTCTTGTCTGTTTTTACACATCTAGTTGTGCAAGCTAGTCATATGTATGTTTCACAAAGGTCAATCAGCACATTTAGAGGTAAGGAGGGTCAATTCACCTGATAATTTGTGATACTGTATACATAATTTAGGCTTCAGATGTGCTCAGACCGCCTACCTTTTTTTTTCCCCCAGAGTGCTGTGGATATAGAACTACATCACACTGAAGGTTCACTGAGTCCTGTAACCTGTTTCTGCTAATAACCAAATGTTGCAGTGGAAGGTCTCAAGGTTAGTAATAACAAAATGTGGGGTAAACTGTTCCTCACTGTTAGATCGTCTCAGAGATTCACTGCAGTTTACTGTCTGGCTTAAGCTTCAAAACGTGACGTTTAAGAACCATTCCAAAACTCACTTTAGCATTCTGGATTATGACAAGCTCAGATACTCCCAACACCAACAGAGATCTGTGACTCCTTTTGGAGCCTTGTTAAGATGGTCACCCACTTGTTCTACTTGTGCAGACAGCTTTCCAGCCCTTGGTTCCCAGGAATAAATTAAACATCATGGCTTAATTTTTAGAAGCCTCCGTATTTATAACATCAGAATTTTGCCTTCATTATTTTTAGCTGTTATTATCTTTTTTTTTTTTTCCTTTGGTGGCCATAGTAAGTGTACATTAGGTGCACGGATTACCTTTGGTCTCAGAAATTACTCTGCTAAATGGCTGCACAGAGTGGATTGCTGATAAAACAGAAGGAGGAAGTTGTATGTGAGAAGCTGGTGGAGCACATTTAAAGGCATGCAGCAATTGCATAAGTTATAGCTTATCAGTAGTAAGTTCTTTCATTAGTTTCCCTACAAATTATATTTTGTGGTTTATTAAGCATTATTTTCTAATAATTGGTGAAGTCTGAGTACAGTCTCTATGATCAGCCTTTGTGCATTATAAACCTGTCAAGAAACACTATTTTTAGTTGTGGTGTAGTGGCTAGCACTGAAGAACAGTTGAGAAGGAAGCATGATAATGTCTATGGGACAAATTACACATCACAAACAAATTAATTATATGTAATGCTTGGCACAACAAACATGAATTTTGGGCATGACCATAATACATGTTTTTACTGCCAACAATTATCATCTGCTTAAGTCACATCTTGGATGAAGAGTGGATCTTGTGATGTTATGGTAAATGCACTGAATATAAGCGGACACCTATGGTTTTAAGATGTATACATGGAGATTAAGTACTTGACTGTGGATGTACTTCAGGTGCATTCAGAGAGATTTGGTTTCCCATGCTAACTGCAGTGAATGAGTGGGATTATTTCCATGGGTTTCAGTGGACTTTTGGATTGAGTCCCAATGCCCAATCTCATACTTTACTTAGAGAAGATTTCTGAGAACATGCAGTCCTGAGCATCCAGGGGGCTAGCAATGCTGGAGTGATAGTAAAGAGCCATGGCAAGACCCTTTATTTACAAGTTAAATAACTTCCTCAGTGTATTCTGGTGAACTTTAGGCAGTTGGTGGTTTGTTTCCCTTACTTAAAATCATGCTGAGGAAGAGGTGGGGCCACATCCTTTGATAGACAACAGATCAGCTGGTTACAAATGTTGATCAGCTGTATAAAACTGAAGGTGAGACTACACTAAGATGTAAGTTTTGGATTCATGGACTGTGGGAAAGCTAGTTATACAGCCTTTTAGGTTTCCTCTGCTGAAATGCAACTCTTGATCACTGTAATTTTGAATGATGCTTAAATGGTTTCTCGGACTACACGAACCACAGACTGACCCAAGCTTTGCCAAGGAATGAAGAGTTGTCGCTGTGCTTCTTCACAGCATGTTTCTGAGACTTGTCAGTTCTGCTCACACTCCTCAGGCCTGGGGAAATGAATGGAAAGTGGTTTCCAGGGATATTCTGCTGATAATTATGAAGAAACTCATAGCCACACCACAAAAAAATAATTCTAATGGTACTTGTACTGACAAGTGATAATGATGAGGATGTTAAAAATAGAACAAAGACTTTTTTGTTGTAAAACATGTTTCAGGAAATCATGCATTTTAGTGGGAATCTTTCACCTTTGAAAAATGCTACATTTTAAGAGTTTATAGTGATGCATTATCTTTTCCAAGGTATGAATTTTGGGCCTAATTTGTGATACACTTATATAAAGTGAAATTCAGTCTGTAAAGATACTTCTTTCCTGAGCATTTTTATTTTACATAGCTATGTAAATGTTCTTATGCAAATAGAGGCAATAATTATGGCTTAAGGCTATATAGTAGTAGGGAATTCCTCATTCATTTAAATACATATTTTAGAAGCAGATCTGGATCTGATTTAAAAATCTACAGTGGAGTGACAGCAGCTTACATCATCAGTATCTGGACTCATTAAAAATAAAATTTGCGGTGGGGGGGAGAATAGTGTTATATCACATAGCAAGTGAGCACAGGAATGACTGGCAAGAGAATGGTACGCTACAGATGAACTGGATGGTGGACAGATTTGCAATGTTGTAAAACACATGGGAAAAGTCCCTTCTGTTTGTGTTGTGTGGGGGGGTTTTTTGTTGGGTTTTTTTTTTGTTTGTTTGTTTGTTTGTTGTTTTTTTTTCTTTTCCACCCCCTTATTAATTTACCACAACCACAAGCCATGTGTTCCAGTTCCTGTCTGGGAAAAGAGGCTGGTTAGGCCATGTTGTGACTTAGTTGAACTAGTGATCTGAAAGCAGCTGGAAAAACCCAAGAAATTCTGAGTTGCTCATAAAAGAGCCAAGGAACATTGTTTGTAAACCACTCAGCATAGGGACAAGTCCATTCTGGTCATATCATTGCGCTCCCTGTTACGTATTAACAGCTGCAATGAAGGACATTAGCAGCTGAAGATCAAGTGGACAAAACATATTCAATGAAAGCTTATGCCTTAAAATAACTGGATTCATAGTCCACCCAAAAGTTTGTATTCAATGTTAGCATAGCCGTGGCTTGTGTGAAATATCCCAACAACCACCCTTGTCAAAGTACATAGTACATGTGCTTCATATAGATAATGTTGAAGCTTGCACCTTCTACCATAGCAGCTGTGGCCCTTTTGAGTTGAGTTGAGTCAGATTTCACAGCGTTTTTACTGACAGTCTTTGTTCGTTGTCTTATGCATTCCCTTTTCGTGGAATAGCACAATTCTTTTGGGATGGCTTTTGAAAGACATGCCCGTCTAAGTGAATGATATAAATTCTTAAGAAAACAACATTGGTCACAGCTACCTTGTGCCCAGGCTGCAAGCAGTAGGTAACATATAACCACCCTGCCCCAAGACGAATTCAGGAAGCAGGCGAACTCTTGCCTCAGCTTCTCCTTTCCCTTCTTGCTTTCAAGGGGAGTGAAAAGAAGCATGTTCCTGTCCTTTATGCAACACAGATCATTTCCCCTTCTACATTAAGGACGTATGACAGACTTGAAGTTCCCTCTGGTCTTCCCTCTTCTCCAGCCACTCCCAGAAGATCAAGCCTCTTGCCGGCCCTCAGCTAAGACCTTTGATGCAGTATCCTAGAGATGGGGGCATTTTTATTGTCTGTATCCACCTCTTTGCCAGCAGATATGAGAACTAACAGTTTTCCACGCAATAAGAAAAAGGGAGAAATGAAAATTTAGAAAGAGAAGAGTTTATATTATTAATTATTCAAGGGAAGTTTCCCATTTTAGGTGTCTGTTTTGAAAAGGGAGTAGCTGAGCTGCAGTAGGTGGCATGGGTCAAGCTTTGCTGTGAATCTCTTCTGCTTTCCTGCACTGTTTAAAAACATACTACTTTTGCTTATGCTCATCTTAGTGGTTAGTAATAGAGAAGTGACTAAAAATGAACATTATCAAGTATTGATTTGGAAGGCCTAAAATATCCAGTAAATTGATTTTTGATGGCTCACCTGTGATTAAGACATGATGAGTAAAGTGTAAGTTATCATCTGAGCGCCAGTATTGTACCATGTGTATGTATTAGAGCTTCATCACCTTTGTGTTTGGTGTTGTATGTGTAAGCCAGACGCAGCATAGGTCAGCATATATAAAATTTCCTGTCAGTCACAGGTTTCATTCTAATTCTTTTAGTTCCTCCGTTGCTTGCATGCTTTACGAACAATTCCAGTTTCTTGCCCTTTCACGTTACACTCCTCAAAAAATTATCTCCTTCACAGACTTCCTGGTCTGTCATTGCAATGGTCCAGCACCAAGCAGAATGCTAAAAAGACCTTGAAAAACACTCTTCAAACCAAAGAGAAACAGTAAATCCACTCAAACAGGACCAGGCTACAGCAAGTAAACAGTATTTGAGCTTTCCTTTCAAATAACTCATTTGTGAATGGTGGTAAGCAAGAGTTTCAAAGGTTTGGTGAGTAAAAGAGAAAGAACCTGTGACCAGAAGAATAAAGAGAAATACTCAGAAATGACATCAAGCCAGTAGCCATGAAGAACTCAAAAATACTGATAACAAAACAAAAACAAAGTTCAGATGGCATTTCCACGAGTTCCAATTCTACGGTCACGTGCAGTCCCGGTCTCCAGATAAAGATCTGTGTTTTCATTTGTGTAGGATTGTAAAATGGTTCACGTTGGAGAGGACCTCAGAGATCAGTTAGACCAGTCTCCTTTTTGAAGTAGGGTATGTAAACAATGTCCTCACCTGGGGACTGTTTCACCTACAGAACCAAAAAAATCTATCATGTGGCACACGAATGTTCTAATATAGTCTCCACTTTCATGGAAGGGAAAAATAATGTGATTATTTTTCTGAGACCTGGATATTAACCACTGGAGTGCTCTTCCAATTTTTTTTTTTTGGTAGCTATTGAATTCCCACAGAAATCAAGGTGAATTTTGGGTGGTGAAGAAACTGTGAGCGAGATGACTGCTCTCCCTGTAGCTTTAGAAGGATAAGCACTTTGAAAGATTGAGCATGGTATGTGCAAGAACACGGTCAGGTAAATGGAAATGTCTAGGAATTAGTGTAATCTTACCTATTGCTACTGGCGAGATAGCAACGCATTTATATCTCACTGATAAGATTGATAAGGGTTGTTGTTGCAACTTCTGTTGTAGCTTAAAACATCTTCTTTTAACTCTGTGTTTATTTCAACTTCTGCATTTTATTTTTTAAAATTATTGTTTTGTTTTGTTTTTGAAACTCTAGCCTTTTTATTTTTTTCTGAGTGCATATTTGTATCTTGCTACCAGTTGAGAATTTAAAAGAAATATTTGCCTTTTGGATTTCTCTACCCCAAGCTTAATCCTCCCCAGAGACTCAACTGAGATCAAGGTCAGATTTTGCCATCAGAGATAGAGAGGGCACATTTCTTTCCTAGCATGCCTCAGCCACAGAAGTCTTATGAGGTTTGATGAGTGTGAAAGGCTGGAGTGATTTTGTAATTTGGTATAAGGGAGGAACTCTTATTTTATAACATACCTCTTAAGTTTAAAAGAGCTCAACCATTTCGAATAAGGGGTAATTAATGTGTTTGTGAAGACAGACCCATTCAACAAAGAGTCTTACTGTTGACTGTTGGCACTAATATACTGTTTACCAAAGAAAACCCTAAATCTCTGTTGAAATATATTTAAACTTCGAATTGCATATAGTATGTAATTGCATCCATAGTGCCTATATCACATGCTCATATATATTGTAGCATTATTTTTGCTCATATTCTGGAACTAAGACTAAAACACTTTCAAATTTAATGGCTTTGATAACACAGATGAGATAATTTTTATTTTTTAACACAAGTATGAAATTCTGGTAAGCCATTTCCTTGAAGGGAAAATTTTGATTTTGGTTTTGGAAGCGTCAAGCAGTGTAAATGCCAAAACAGAAGAGGGTTATTGTACTGTGTACAGTACTCTTGGCTTAGGTGACTGGTTAGGCTGGTATAAATAGGTATCTAGCTTTTTCTTTTTTTTTGTGAAAAAATTACTTAATTTTTAGAGCTGTTACGCTCCTTTTTCTCGCACAGACTTATATATGCACAGTAAACATGCCACTGAGTCAGGCAACTTATTTAGGTGCTGTTTGTCAGACAAGTTTTACCCATGGTTACTTGTGTCTGTGCACCTGAAGAATAAAATGTTCCCATGCATGAAAAGTTAATCTTGATTTGAAAACTCTATGTGGAGATTTTGCAGTTCAGAATTATCCAGGTGTGTCGATCTGTGTTTGAACATGTGTTTGTACATGACGTAGCTGATTGCCGTGCATGCCAGAGCTGTGGACCATATACATCATGTACAGCATACAGTTAAAGGCTCAGCCCACAGCTACTGGAGCTCATGGGAAAGTCCTTCTCTGGTGTAAAAATAGGAGGAACAGCCTTCTGACAAGAGCTGGCACCTTCGTGACAGGCATATCCTTTCACACTGTGGTATAATGCAGTTCAGCATGCTTTGAAGGCCCAAATTGGTGGTGGGTCCTGGCTTATCTTTCAGTAGATACTGATCTTTATCACAGAGTCATAACAAACTGTTCGGTGGAGTTGGAGGGGGTGAGAGAAGCCTTTGGCTTCGTTTAGAACAAGTCTGACATGAACATTGAAATGTTCTGTACTTTGAATGGCTGGCCTTTTTTATATACATCTTAAAATTTGACATAAAAATCAGTGTTATATTAGACCTACTCCATTGCACTGGATAAAACAAAGAGCACATTTCAGTGAGACGTTCAAAACGTCAGGCATAAAATTCTTGTACTTGAGGACATTCCGTTTAATTCTTCTGTAACTGCAACTGAATGATATGAAATGAAATGTGTCCATTCTTGTATAATTTCTCAGGCATATGCAACTTTGCCTTAGTAACTTGTGATCCCCTTGATTCAGAGTTTGAGGGGAGAAAATACAAAATTATTCAGTGATTGGAGGGAAGTGGGGCAAAGTGTTATCTCAGAGCTGTGACATTTGGCTTCCAGTGGACACAGAAACTTGACACAAATCAAACGTCATACTAGCTGATAGTAGACAGGAAGGATTAGTGTTGACACAGCAGACCTGACCCCTGCCAGCAGCGTAACTGTGCATAAATACAGCCATGTCTATCTGAAATCACCCCAGGCATATGAGTGGTAGAAACTGTAGGTGAAGATACAGGGAACATGGTGTGTTAGGACATTCCCATGCCTAATTGGGCTGACAGCTCAGTCTGGATGGAGGACAGTGTTTATTTACTCATTGTTGTGTGATGAGCAACTAGAAAGATATGCCTGCTTTAGCCCATGCTGATATTGGTCCTAACACTGTCTGGCTCCAGCTGCAGTGAGCCGGGACAATACAACACAAAAACTTCCTATTCACCACCACTTCTAAGTCTGTCCTGGCACAGATATGCAATGACCTCAGACCACGGTTGGGTCTAATAAGGAGTTTATCTTCATGGAAATGTGACCTCTTGCTACCAGAAGGCTACAAAAATACAAGTAACAATGGGTAAATGAAGATAAAGGTTTATCCTGGCCAGCAGTTGCATTTTCAAAACAGTTCAACCCTGCCATGAAAAAACTACAGTTTGACATAGGGTGCTGTCTGAAGCTCTTAAAAAAAAGTTATCAAGGTCATGGTTGAAAGAACATGCTATTATTATTGTTTTTATAACTGAAAATTACTGGATTGATTCTCTCTTCTTCTGAGTGATGCAGACATTCAGTATCAGTTTTCAAATACCAGAATCCATTTTGGCTACAGGAACAGAGATTTCAGGAATTTCAGTTTTTCAACGAGGAATTAGGTTTTTTCTTTCTTAACCTCCACCCTCCACACTGAGGAGTTCATACTCTGTATGTGCTTTTAATCTTGACTTCAATATATTTTACTGTGGCTAGCTTTTAGTTACAGTTTAATAACTTCAGCTTTATTTTGCCTCAGGCCATATTATAATGAATAAAAAGCTTTTCCTGTGATTTAGTTGAATTTATACAGCTGCATAACTTTTCCTACTGACTAGGAAGGATGGTAGTTTACTCAGCATAGAGTGACCAGCTGAATTCTACTTCCAAACACAATTTTGCCAAAAAAAGTATGTGGAAACAAATCCAGATTCATGAGCATGCTTCCAGATATTCTGTGTGATGTTGTTATTTCTTAAAGTTATCCTCACCCCCAAAAGTAATTTAGACTGAATAAGGACCATATTTTTATATGATTCTGTATGGCACCTTGTACAATGAAATATTTAATTTGATTAGGGCCTCTGGCACAGCAACAATAGCTGCTTCCCAGTTTCCAGTCTTATAAAGGAAATGCTAAGTAGATTTGGGAAGAAGCTTACATCAACCATTGGGTATCTTATAATTGCATGCTGTTAGGTTCTTCCTGTGAAGACAGCTTCGAAATAGGTCAGATCCAGCAACTGCTCCATCAAGATCTATAGAGATGTGTCAAAACTAAACTGGTAGAGTCTGTGCAGGGGATCTGAACAGAATAATGTGGCAAGATCAGAATAGGCATGGCATCAAGCCTTTGACTTTGTTCATTTCCTGTCTTAAAAACTGGCGTCTAAAAATGTAAAATTCTAAAAAACGATGGCCAGGAGCCTATGTGGATTCCAGCCCAGCAGGCAGCTAGGATAACGAATAATATGTGGTGTGTGGGAACCTGCCTACAAATTGAAGGACAGCAGATAGGATGGAAGAGGCAAGAGGTCAGTAGTATGAAGCTTAGGGAGCACGTGGTTTGAATGCAACTGTGAAACCTAAGACACCTCATCAATTTGTGAGACTTCTTTAATAAGTGGCCAGCTTCATCTTAAGGCAGAGAATCCTCTCCAGAATTCAAGACACATGAAAGACATTAACTCATAATTCCTGGTAGTCTCCTGAGTACCTGTTAATAATTATGGCTGGCCTTTTTGGCCTTAGAAGCTTTGAATTACCTGGTGTTAAATCTTTTAGAGTGAACTGGAAATCAGTATAGGATGCTGAATGTGAAAAAGTATATTTCGTGTATTGACAAGTATGAATGAAGTATGTGGTTCTTACTTGCTCAGGATTAGCAAATATCAAATTGAAATGAAGAACAACTATTTACATGTACTAAAATAACAGGTTTAGAAGAAATCTTGTAAAGAAAAGAAAAAAGAGCAGCAATAAACTTGAGTCTGAGATCATACTATTAAACAGAAATATTATTAAAAGAACAATTTTTAGAAAAATGAGAATGATTGGTTTGCCCAGCTGTTGTAGTAGAAAGGAATACGTTAATTAAAAAAAAAAAAAGTAGTCCACATAGAGTATTCATCTCAGTATTAAACAGGTAAGTAAAGAAAGAGACAAGATAGCTTAGATCCTGGTGTGGAGGGTATGCTCTAAATTTAAAAAGATTATAACATATGCAATAAAGGTGAAGCACCCAACCAAACATACAGAGAGTGTGGCACATTGAGTCATGTAGTGAACCTTTTATTCATTACAGTTCTGAAGAATTTGGGGTCAGTCCTCCATTTCAATATACAGGAGGCTTAAATGTAGTGTTTTTGTAATACATGTTCAGTTAAAAGCCCTCCTCCCAGCTGTCCACTGCCAGAATGAGGTAAAGAATCTGGAGAGTTTAGAACTAATAAGCCAAGCAGTAAAATGGTACACGTTTGTATGAACGTGATGAAATATGGGAATGTACCCAGAGAAGGCTTGGCTTCTTCAGCACGGATGCTAATGGGTAGAGGCAATAGGACTTCATTCAATGAATTGCTGTGTTTCAAACCTTGGCAAATACTATCCATGAAAACTCAGGGAAAAAAGGCAAGAAAAACCTGACTCCAGTTGTACTAAACCACTGTACAGAATGACAACTGGGCAACCCATCCACCTGCAAACTGACAACAGCTGAACATTAGGAAATTGGGAAGGAAGAACTGAAGATATCTTTGAGACCTGTGTTGAAATACCTAAACATCCTTGATCTCCACTGGCGTGGGAGAAAATAATTGAAAATCCACTTTCTCTGGGCAGGGAGAAAGCTGTGTCATTACAGAATAATATCATACTACACTTAACAGGAAAGTTCAGTAAGACAGTTACCATCAAATACTCCAGCTCTTAGTTGTCTGGGGGCCTCTATAGGTCAGAGAGATGAGACAAACACTTCACAGTCTGTCCTGTACAACAGCTCAGGCCTTTCCACAGCAGTGTGATGGGATCAGAAAGTTAATTTTTCAGATACAAATATCTCATACCCATTCAGAACCCGTATATGCTTCCTTACTGAAAAGACTTTGGTAATAATTAATATCCTTTAAACATTCTGAATGCTGTCTTTATGCATACTGGCTTAGAAAAATTGAAAGTAGTAAGGCAGGGAAAAAAAGAAAATTCTTACTTTTTAATATGATAGAAAATATAGCCTTTCCTGTCAGATTTAATTCTTACTATGAATGTCCACACTGTGTTTGTGATATTTTTAAAAGCCTGGATAGAATCACACTGAAGTGAGTGTTTGTGAAGTTAATAGAAAATTCTGGGCCTTCAACTCTGATAAATGTAGCTCTTGAGTGCTATGAAAAATTTCATTTTCAAGGAAGCCTTGACTTTTTATGGGAAATTTTTCCAGCTGAAAAATTTTACTGGCTCTACTCTTCATTCCCCATTATGGACCAGATTTGGAAATACCTGTGAAAAACAATATATTTGGTTTCAAGGAAATCACTGGGAATGCATGGATGAAAGCATTGTAATTGAGGACATCCAGATCTGTTCTTAGAAAAATGCTTTATATTTATATGGTCCGTTACCTACATGTGCTGAAGAACATTGCAAACACAGAAAATAAAATTCCAAGAGGGTGAGAGTTAGCCAAGAAAGCCAGCTGCATATGAATGAGTCGTATCCCAAACACTTGGAATACATCTGTATGGCCCGTCAATATGTGCCGTATTTGCAATGTGACAGGTTTGGTCCTAGAACTACTGACACATAACTGTGGAGGCATATAAAACCAGTGCAGTCACAGAAAAAGGAAATCTCAGTATCTTTGTCTTTGTGTGCAAGATTGTTTGTGTTCAGAATTAGCAAGATGGGTTACAGATGTACTTCAGAAAAACAAGGCAATTCACTTTGTCTTTTGCAGGGCATTCTCTTAAAAATTCTTTACAGTGCTTCAAAAAGATAGGGTTTGGAGGCAAGAAAGGAATATATACATTCCTGAGAATCATTATAATCCTCAAGGCCATGTGAGTAGTTTGTTTATTTGGAGTACCTTCTATTTAATCATTAAGGTATCTTAGGGCCAATGAGAAGTTAGGCTGGGTAGGAAGAATACAGGGCAGGACGTTAAGAGATTTGAGTTCAATTCCAGCTTCAGGACAGACTTCCCATGTGACCACAGGCCTCTCATTTGGACCCATGTTTACCTACACAATGGAAACACAGCATGTTTTACCCATGCCCTGGCCTGCATCGCAACCCTGGATGATTTCTGCGCCTTTTATTAATTGGGGAAAAGAATACTTCGTTTTATTGCAGTGATGCGAGGTGTAACTCATTACTAAATTTTACAATTTTATTGAAACACTGAAGATGAGAATTTTCAAAGTGCTAACAATGATTAACAGCACTTATTAATGACAGGAATCTGATTGGACACTTGTGTTTCTGAAATAGGTGATTCTGAAAGAAAGATGGTGCTGAGCAACTCTTGAATGCAGGCTATCTCTTCTCACTGGAAGAGCTATAGGTATTTTGCTTATTTCTACAGAAAGAATAACACATACTTGTTCTAAAACAGAAATAACACCACCTCCCTGTTCCTGCAGTTTTGCTAGGTGGATTGCAATCCCAACTTTTGAGTCTGGCTTAGTATAGCAAGTATTTGCTTCATGCAGCTCTCATTGTGTGCTATATTAAAATATGATTTGGTTGAGTAATGAAAGCCCTCGCTAAGGGTATGACCACATCCTTATGCTGTTAGAGCAGGAAGTTCCCAGTGAGATGGTGTTACATTCACAGTTCAGTGCAAATACCCTGCATATGGCTTTCAGAAGAAGAAAATTCACATTAACGTGATGCTTTGGATCTGTGTCTTATGATGGCTCTTTACTGTGTTAGAAATATCACACTGATATAAAGATATACTACTTCTGGCTCTGTAGACATTATTTCAAGCTAGCTCGAACATTTCCATGTGATGTGGTGTTGCACAGTGCAGGCTTAGGTATCTGGTCCTTTGTGTGGACCTGAAGTTACATTTTGACTCTACATTAAAGTCCCCTTTAGTAGCGCATAAAGAGATTGTAGGGCTGTAGTCCTACATTACTATAATGCTCTCTCTGGATATTCTAGGTCCATCTTAGGCACCTAACTGTTGTGCCAAAGTTAGGAACTGAATTACATAGGTAGCCTGGTGAAGTGGTCTTATGTGAGTGGATGTATCCTGTGGTATGGACTATTGTGTTCTCTTGACAATAGAGACAACCACCCTTCTAATTTAAAGGCACTAGTTAGTCATTGATCCAGGCCTCCTGTTCCAGAATATGATTGGCTTAGTTTAAGCTATTTCCCCAGTGGCAAAAAATAATCTGAAAAAGAGAGGTAGAACAAATGTTTACATATGTGCAACTATACCAGTGTATCTGCAGTGTAACTAGTTTCACGTCCTATCTTCATGTAACATTTTTATGTACACAAGTCCCATTGTAATTGATTCAGTCTTTAACAGTGTTTGATTAAATATGGCACAAAGGTTGCCAATTCTGAGTTTGCTAAATCTTGAAATATGGATCCATTTGGGGCCTCTTCTTTAAATATCAGTTCTTCAGCTTTAGCGGAGCTGCTCATTGAAGTCACCATCAGATTTCATTTCTGTGGAAAAAGCACTTGTTATAAATCTCAAATAGTCAGTAATTGATCGCAGCCTGGAATTGTAAAACTCTATCTAAGTGCCTGAAATAGCATACGTTTGTGGTATGGTATGTGGTTTCAGTCCAGGTCAAGAAAAAGGGAGGCCATGGAGAATACAAAAGTCTTAAGACGCTTTCCACTATTAGAATGGGTCAAGGGATAGCATAGTCAAAGCATCCCATCGTTAATGCTGTGTAGTGAAATAAACTGCTTTCGACCCTCAGTGTCTCAGCTGCTAGTTGGAAAAGACAGATGCTCCTTTTGTTCAGAACCCTGAGAAAATTGCTCGACTCTCTCTCCTTTTATATATTTCCGTGCCCCCCTGCATGGGGTACCATGATGGTGTACTTATTGAGGTCACCTGGGATTGACAGAAGCAATCAGCTATGATCTAGCTATGACAGTCTGACTGAATTTCCTCAAAGCATCATTTCTAAGTGGCAACAATTAAAACAGCTTTATTTCTCCCCACTGCAACCTCCATCCTCATAAGGCAGTCAAGGAGTTGCAGAACTGTCATGGATGCCTGCAGTAGCTGTTGTAGTATAAGCAGTGTGGTAAAAACTGAGATTACTTGGGCATTTAAGAAATTAAATCTTGACCTGGGAACTTAAATTTAGGTTTCTAGCTTTTTGAAAGAACAACAAACAATTTGGGCTCTGCTTTCTGTTTTTAATAAGCTTTCAATGGGATCATCCTGTGCCTTTTCATTTATTCTAGACATAATTTATTTTGGTGTTAAGATCTTCATCTTTTTTCTCTATAAGACAGTTTGGGACCACTGATACTTGGTGCTTTCACAATTTTATGAGGATAAAATCTTTTTCATTTGAAGAATTTACCACTATGGCAACATTTTTTTTTTTTTTTTTTGGAAGAAAGAAAAAATAAGATGTCTCTGTCATAATGCTGAATTTGGGCACCCTAACCACCTTTCCTTCAGGGATATCTGAATCACCTAATGATCTTTTGACTTTACACACTATAGTAGCTGTGACAAGTAATTTAAAACGCCAACTATGGGTGCCTAAAGTGGTGTAATGACCGATATATTTGACATGGTTTCCTAATGCTTGGGCAAGCACCCTAAAAGCTGGATCATTCTCCCTATTAGGCCAGGCTGTGACCTTTGTCACAGCCCTAAGTGTGTGCATAGCACCATCACAGTAATTGTGCCCAGATCGTTGTGTGTCTGAGGCTCGCCTGTGAATTATAGGCTTCCTTTTTACAATGGTGGGTTAGTAAATGACTGCCTCTGGTGTGCCTTGTATGTTACTAACTACTCCCAGACCATGGTGCTCAGAAACTTGGGGGCGGAGGAGAGGAAAAAAAGCAATCTTTTCCCATCCAAAGCTCTCCAGCTGAAAAGAACAAATCAGTGAGCAACTATGCCTGGTTTTTTTTGCCCTGTATTCAAGAGCTGGGCAACTTGAGTAAGGCATGTAAGAAGGAACTAAAACTTCAACCAATGGAGAGAAAAAAAACAAAATAAAACAATGACCACTAATGCTTCTATACATTGCTACTCTAATGTGCGCAATGTGTGCAGTGCTCGGTTGGGAATGAAGGCCAATTCCTTCAAGCCCAGAAGGATCGCAGTCTACCTATCAGTCAAGATGCAGTGGGTGCAAGAAGGTACATGATAGTGGAAATAAGCAGTACAGTATTTCAGACTAAAGGATATGTTCAGAAGTGGCTGTTCTTGTGGTCATCTCAGTCACAGACAGCCACAAGTTTAACCAATGAGAAAGCTTCAGAATTTGCACACTAGAGGGACTTTACAAGCTTTCACGTGCTGAGAGTGAGTGCAAAGCGGTTCTTTCTAATAACTGCTCTTGAACAAGCACAGACTACTTAATATTTTGCTTTCTATAGGACTGTTATCAAAAGTCTTTTTACTTAGTATATGTTTTGTAATAACGCAACAATTTGAGAAGATTTATCAAGATCCTGATATTAAAACTTTACTGACTTTGTAATGAATTAGCCTTTGTATCCAGCTGGATTCTAAAAGGTGTTACAGAAGTAAAACAGTAGCAGGATGCCACAAATCCTTTTAAATGAAATACCCCACTCTGCTTTCAGCAAGTTTCTCTTCACTGGGGAAAGACCTTCAGATGGAGCATTCCAGATATTCATGGCAGGCTTTCTGTAGCTTGTTTAGGGTTTTAAAATAAGAAACTGAGTTTTAAATATCTATGGCTCTTAATACCTTTGAGAATGGAAATTTAACTGGGGTAAAAAAAAAAAAAAGACATTCTGTAATTTGGATTAGCAATCAGCTAAACTAATGTTTTAGTTAAACAACTCAATTCCCTTTTAACTTGTACTTTCTTTGCAGTACTGTGGCATATACTTTCAGGGGAACATGCATTTAAGCACTGGCTGGAGTGGCCTACAGAGCACGTGCATAAACTTCTGCCTTGCTTAAAAGATACACATATATCTTCACTGATAGAGTACTAGAGCTGCTTAGCACAGCTCAAGCAGAGTGTATGGCTAGATGAATTAATGGTGCCTATGTCCCTAGGAGATGTGTTTGTTTAGTGTGGGTATATTTAAAGCTATCCTGTCTGAAAGAGCTTCTAGTAAATTCCCTCCTCCATTGTGGAAACATGACCCTTCATTAGCACAGCAGACTATGGTCAAACTTTGAAAGCTATCAGTGAAACTGAATCAATTCAAGTTTCAAGAAGTCACTGTTGCTTTCCTCTGTTTTTTCCCAGCTGCTGAGAAATAAAAAAATATACTCAGCTGAAGAACTGACAAGCAATAAAGGACTTGCAGCTGGTGGTGGCCCTGTTATCCACCTCAGTGTAGCAGTCTGCCAAGCAGATGAAGAGGAGGGTGGTCTAATCATAAAAGAGTTAGAGTAAAGGGAAGCAGAGCGCCATGTATGACTGACTCCAGCCTTTAGCTTGTAAGGGAGGAGGAGGTATTGTTGTTGTTGTTAATGCCAATTAGGGACAAACCTCTTTCTTGGCAATAAACAGTGGAGGATGCCTACAGAGGAATCCAGCTGCTGGAATGCCACCAAGTATCTGGTGGAGCACCTGTATTCCAGATGTGTATCTCTGTACCACTCCATCTGCTGAGCACTCCATATGCTGGTAGTGGCTTAGGAAAGGGTATAGAAAGTTATGGTTTCCTTGCTGATAATTACAGCATTAGACCATCTCAGCCTTCTTTGACCTACAGGCAAAGTCTACACCAGTCTTGAATTCCTCTGGATTCAGTTTACTAACAATATTCTGCTGGCAAGGAAAGGAAGGTCAGGTTTTCTCCTAGGCTGTGGTAAATCAGGGGAAGTCAATGGAGTTACACTGGCCAGAAAGCAGTGGGGTAAATTCAGTCAGGCCTGGTTTAAGGACCAACATGATTCTACTGTAGCAATGTTCTGCTGTCAAGAGTTGAGATCCTTTAAACAGTTGACTGGTTTTCCTGTAAGCCTTTCCCAGTTCAGTTAAAGGGAGGGCAGGTGAAAGGCGGAGCAAGGGAAATCCTCAACGTGTCAGCTGAGGATGAATAAAAGCAGATTATGGAGACTAAAACCACAACCTTTTTATTTCAGAGGCCTCAGGTCTCCTTTGCTGTCTTTACACCTCTAAATAAAAGAGGTGCAGAGAGCAGTCCCTGCGCCCAAAGCCAAGTGGCACAGACTGGTTCACGCTAGCTCCTTATTAGAGCAGTCGTGTTCCTGCTGCATGGCATTTTGAACCCAAATTCATCTGACCCCTGTGGGATGCCCAAGGGGTCCTACAGAATTAGCATCTGAGTGTCTTTATTCCCAGTATCAAGTGCCTGAAACATAGTGATGCTATGTTCCCACTCTCAAGCATGTTGCTTTTATAGCATGAAACTGGTGATACATGAACGGGGATATGGCATAAGGGGACATGGGAGTGTCTGAGGATGTAAAGCCTGCTGGGATGGTGTTGCAGAACTGTTGAGGTGGCCAAACCACATCTTGAATCTGCTGCTTTTGGGAGCAGTCCCCAAAGAACAATATTGCTAGCCTGTGCCTGGATATGGTACTGGAGGGAGCTACTTGGAGAAATCTGGATATGATCCAGGGAGCGAACCATCAATTATATATTATGGATGCTCATGGTTCTAGTGTTTGAGCTCACTTCTAGGACCTCTTTTATTCGTCTGAGTAAATGTATGCCTAAAGATAGGATAGAGGAGGGTTTCCAGTCTACAGCTGCATCCTTGACCTGGAATCTGTGCAGTGCTGCAGCACGCTCTCCCCAGGGAGCCCTTTTCATCTGCGCATGGACATGGGTCCTCAAATGAGAGCCTTCTCATTCCCTCCCAGTGGCTGAATGGGGTCTGGGTATAGCAGACTTCATGATGTTCTTTTTAATACTCTGGCTTAGTTATTAAGCATAAGAGAAGGATATATGAGCCTTATTCACATGGGAGCTAATTTTAGTCTCATCTCTGCTTTCTTTTTATCTCTTTTATTTCCATGTAGTTGTTCTGGCTGTAGCGTTGCTGTTTTTGTGAGATACTGGGTGATCTCATCAAAGGAAATCTCATAATGGTTATTATTAATCTTGGATACCAAACACTCACTTTGTCCTTTTACTTTTCCGCTGGCATATTGAGAGACCAGTCAGAATATGACTACTTATGAAAAGGATGGTGCTTTTGATAGAACAGGGATTGATTTAGTACTAACTGAGTAGGAAACTATGGCTATCATAAGCTTTGATGAAATCTGAAGGAAATTTGTCATGATTCATCCATAGTTGTTGATATAACAAGGCCCAGCTCCATACAAAAGAACACCTGGCCTGCTATTGACCATATCTCTTGAGAACAGCATTTGCCCACATGTTTATTGCTCTAGCAACAAGCTGGAACATGGATCACTAGTTTTTAAAACAGCACAAGAAATAGCAGATTCTGCTATGGGAACAGTTTTGTCATAAAGAAAATTTTATTTGCTCTACAAACATTGATTTCTCCCACTTTTTAAGGACTGGCTGCCACTCTCTGAATCATTAAAAAACAAAGAGGCCTATTTCTTGACTCTGGAGAATCTAAAGATGTGCCAAAACATACACAGATTTCATATTTTCCAGTAGCTACAAATCAGACCCTTTCTCTCAAGAAGATCCCATTTTAGAACAGCCTCCTAGGTCACTCTACAAGCTCAAAGTGAACCAACTTTAGAAAGTAAAATAATTTGCCTTATAGGGAGAATTTCACTCCTCTACTTTTGCATCATCTGTCCCTTAACGATAGGTTTCAGATGATGACTTGCACTCTCACCTCTGCACAGCAGTGCTCTCTTTCAAAATGCATATGTATATGAACTTGTATGAGTGTTAATATGGTGATACTTCACTAGCTTTGATTTTAGTTGCTCTGCCCCCCATTCCCGCAACTTCAAAAAACTTGTACATACAAGTATGTATATGCATGCATACCTCTGTACATAAAGAAAGGCTGAAAGAAGCTTGGATGCCCTATGAAACACCTGTATTACAAGATGTTTCATAATCTTTTCATATATTTTAATATTTCTGCTGCCTGGCTTCCTACTTTGTAGACAGATCAGCTTTGTTAGTTTTCTCTGTTTCTGTTCTGATTCCTGGTTTTACATTTCTCGCCCTGGTAATGCTCAGTCAGTACAATAAGGATTTTTTTTTTAAGGCTGGACAACAAGGAGGATAAAAATGGAGAGAGATATACTTTAAATCCCAGAGGTTACTCATTTCTGTCTGAACTGAGTAAATGGCTGCGTATAAATGTGTTGTTTCTTCTTTCAAAAAATGGTTTGCTTTTTTCTACTGACCCTGGGTGAGTCTGGAGTTACCTGAAACTGTTTGTAGCTGTTCAGAATTTGCAAGCTTTCCCACCTGAATTCCTTCCCTGTCAGCTGGAGGGGACTTTCAGGTGGGTGTTTGTTTCATTGCGTCTCAAAGAGATCCGTTCCTGTGCTGAAAGACAAGCCCAAGACAATGTTTTACAGAGCAGAAGATATTGTGAGGGACCAATTATCACATAAGTGGTTCTCACGGCTTGGCCTGGTACTGTGTGCCAGGTTGCACATTAACTTCTTTCACTGCTTTTTACCCAGTTTACTCAACATTCTCAAGTGGTGGCTTTGTCAATTGTCTCTCCTGCTGGTATTTTGACAGATGATAGCCCCTTGATGCCAGCTTAACCCAGCTAATAAGAAATAGGCCAACGTGAAACTCTAGACCAAGTGACTGCTCTCATGGTATGGAGGAGCAGCCGGGTTGATTCTGTTTTAGAACAGTTATTCATTTTCATCTGACAAATAGATCTTCCAATCCTGTTCTTGCAATATTCTCTCTGTGTACTCCATTAAAAAAAAAAAAAAAACCACAGAGACTTTAATATAGGTTTTTTTTTTTCCTCTGCAACACTATGCTTAAGTATCCTCTGATGAACGTCAGAGTACATTTAGGGAGTATATCTGAATCATATGAGCACAAATGTGTTTAAAGATTTATAGTGTTTCATTGATTCCAAAGGAATGTATAATGACCAGGCAATTTTCAGTGTAGTTTTCCTATATAAATCTTACCAAAATGCTGACATTGTGTTATTAACACTAGGGGCTGGTATGGCTGCAAAGTGAAGAGATTTATGTGGAGAATAAAGCAGGGATCCTGTGAAAGCATGTAGGGAGAGCACCATGCAAAGTGGAGCTTGCTAATTCATATAGCTGTTAGTTAGTTTATGAGCTTTCTGTATTATGTATATTGCAACAACTTATGAATTGGTCTTGATTCTTCTGATTAGAGATGCTATAGTTAGGGATGACAAAGATTGCCTTGGGGAAAAAAAAAACCACTTTTAAATTTTTCCAGTAGTTGGGGCTGAATTTTAACTATTGTCTTTTAAATATTTTCCTTTTGTTTAACCCTGTTAAATGCTGAATGCTTTCCATGGTTTCAAAGTAAAGTAGGAGCTGAACTCAGGCAGGGCTTATTGTTATCAGACCTTTGTTTTTCATTTTCATTTTTCATCCTTTAGCTTTTCTTTTTTTTTTTTTTTTTACAAGGCGTGACACAGAATAGCTAAGAGAATGATGCTTGGAACTGAAACGTTTCTTGTTAAGAGCATATCACATCTATACATATGTAAATATGTACCACATATTTGTTTCCCTGTACCGTTATTAACCATTATAATATTTAAACAGCAAAGATTTTTAGAAAAGGCAGTTTGCCTTTTATTGATCATACTATCACCTTCATTCTTTTTCAACCTAACTGGGAAGATTAATGTGGATGAAACGCTCTCCTTTTTTTCCTTCTTTCTCCTTAATTTCTCTTTCTATGCTGCAGGAAATATTTAATGGCACAAAAAACCTCTGTTTTCAGTAAAATTTAAAGATTACTAATGCTAAAGAGGAAGTTTTTGTTTAGCTTCCTTTCTTTTTTTTTTCAGAAGCTAAAATATTTCTTAAGCAGACCTGAAAATGTCAGGGGAGGGGGGACAGACTTGTGATGTGATAGTAGGAGCTTTCTCTTCCTTTTCTTCTGCATATGTATTCATGCGTGTGTGTGTGTGTCTTGGGGTCTTCATTACAAGCAACAGTTTGCAAAAATAATTGTACTTTTAGGATGATCTGGTAATTTCTCTTTTACAAAAGCATGATAGAAATTGTTGTTTGCTTTGAAGATCCCAGTGTGTGTTCCGTGCAGACACATACACCTGAAACGAGGGAGATTTAAAGTGAGAATGCCTTGATGCGATCTCAAGGCCTGGGTCTTAGACTGTGCCTCTGTGATCTCTACAGCATGGCAATTCCTGTCTGGTTAAGACTGTTGCCATTAAATGCAGTTTCAGTTCCTGAAAATGTTACGTATGCTTGAGTTTCAACATGTGTGCCCTGTTATTGGCCATGAGTTGCTGGGAGTTAAAGACCTAAGGATGAGATCTCGGGTGCAAAGGGTTCCCGGTTACTGCACATCATCTAGTAAATTATTCAGGTCAGTTGAGGTTGCCTAAAGTTAAGCATGTGCTTGAAATCAAGCACATCCTAGAGTCAGGGCCTGTATTTAGAAGCATTATGCTCCATGGGCTCAGAGCTCATCAAATGAGGAAAGTTTCAGAGGTTACACAAATTTGGGCTCCAGAGGCTGAGCTCCTCAGAGTTCAGTAGAAGCTGACACAGCTTTACATTGTTCAGGAACAGGCTTTGAATATCTAGAGAACAGAAAGATGTGTCTGCAGAAGAGTCTGTTTAAGGAACTGTGATTTAAAAATTTTTATTTCTGATCATAGTGGCGTCTGGAGGAATATTTTGTGCAATCTGGTTGGCTGATGGACCTGAGAGGTCCTACTCCAGGGGACTCATAATCACAACCAAAGAGAAAACATACTGAAAAACCTCCAGCAAGATGAACTTTAAAAAAATCTCTTTTCTCACATATTTAGCCTGAACTAGCAATAACAACTTTGATGCAGGGCATTTCCTGAGGATTAATGACTGTCTGGGGTCATCATCTCCTCCCAGTTAGTTATTAATCCCCAGGAAATACTTTGTGCCTTGATCATTATTGCTTAATTAGCATTGAGAATGTGGGGGGTTTAGGTTTCTTTTCATGCATCCTGTGAATTGCTAGGGTGGGGGTTTCTTTCATTAGCTTGCCCTTTTTAGCCTAGATGGGAGCATGGGCTTTGCTTACAGTTTGCAGGTTTGAGAATTTAGTCTCAGGGTTAAACCTTTTCAAGCAATTTGAGTTCCATGTGAAAGCATCACTAACAGCCCACATCTGCAGTGCATCAAGGAGTGTCCCCTGCTCAGCTCTGCTGAAAAACATCGGGTGGCATGGGGGCAGTAGCTGCAGGCTGGGAGCAGAGGATGCCGAAAAAGGGCAGGGAGAGTTGGGGGCTGGAGGAGGGACAGGAAAGGGAAAAAAGGGAAGCCCAGAGGAGCGGACAAGTTAGGCGCTTCCAATCTCAACAAACAACATTATCAGCCACTGAAGAAGTTCTCATGTCGTATGAATTTTTGAAACTTGGGGAAATTTTTGGCCTCCAAGCAGTCTTGAAGGAAACGCTGCCTAATTCAACAGGCCCCAATTGCAGCTGACCAAACGTATTTAATTAAAAGAGGGAGGAACATCAATTCAGAATGTAGCCTTCCTTTCCCACCCCTGGAGGAGAGGAAGATGGTGTACAAAGTTCCCTTTCAAGCATTGTGTGGTGGGACTGAGCGCGGGAGGGCTATCCCCGCCAACCATCCTGTTCCTGCATCACTGTTCCCTATATAGACTAGTTACAACACTGGGAGATAGACACTGCATGGTGTATTAAGGTTGCTTATTGGGGACATCCTACCATACCCAGCTGTGACTCCGACTATGCGCAGTGACAGACAGAGCTTGACCCCAGGGATGTGGACACTGCAAGTCTGCATGTCTTCAGGCACACTGTGGTTATATCTGTTGATTTATTTGTTATCTATGTAGACTTAAGTATATTTTGAAAAGAAAACCAATTTTAAAAAGGAAATATCAAGTTTTCTGCTACAAACAAAGCCGTAATATAATTTTTTTTCAGACTTCTTTTTTAAAAGTTTTTGTAGAACTCTATTGGGGGAGGCAGTTGGAGGTGTTTTAGCAATGTTTTCCTAGCTAGTTCTGCTTCAGATCTCCTTACTCACTCCTGCTGGTGTGGGAACCTCTGCCCAGGTCTCCTTGAAGGTTTTTTTTTTTTTGCTCCTGCATGTTTAAATGCAAGTTGTAGCAATCTGGCCTTTATGTTTAAGACCAGTAGGTGCAAATCAGTTTCATGCCTTGCAGTAAAAAAAACCCAACAACTTATCCTAAATAAATATCTGGCCTTGCAACAAATATTTGTATGACTTTGGTGAAAATATACAAACATGCAGGATCCTGATCCTCAAAGTGTTACTCTTTTCATTTTCCTACCTAAATATCCCATATAATACTTTAGCCCTGCAGAGACACAACGGTTCTAAATGAACGACAAATTTTGTTCAGATCTACAGGTTTCCAGCAGAATTGAGGTCTGCATTTTGTTTGCAAACTCCACTCTTAAGAGTGGATAAGCTTAAAAAAAAAAATTAAAAAAGAAAATCCAAGCTTGGGTGTTTGGGATGCCATGCTTCTTTTGGCCTTGGAAAAAACGTTTGTTTGAGGAAAGGTGATATTGTAGAAGGAATACCTGCTTATTTGTTAGTTTGAAGAGTATGTGGTTTGGAACAAAAATGTATTTGCCTTTTTTTTAGGTCAACTATCAAAGTAGTTATGCTCTTTAAATTTTGCCTGAAAAAACAGATACGTACAGTGTCATGTATAAATCAATACAAATAATTATTTCCAGTTATTTAAGAAATAGCTTTTCAAAGGCATAGAACCCACTATAACTGAAATAACTCCACCTAACCAGATAGTAGTTATAATTAATTCAATAGATATAAAAAGATATGACTGGTTTTGACCTTAACCCTGATCAACGTTAAATCTAATCCTCAATTCAACTCTTTCTTTAAATATGGAAAAAGGGTTTTGACAGAGTCAATGGCAACTATATATTTCAGATTCTCCATAGAGTGTGCTATAATGTTCTCATCCAAATCTTGGTCTTTTAACTGATCTCTGACAGCCAATGTATGGCCAGTGTCAAATGATAAAAGGCATAAAAAGGGTAGAGGGAATAGAAGAAGAATCATTATGCAGAAGATATATAAATGTCCGTTAATGAGAGACATTCCTTTGTACATTCAAGTTCATAGCAAAGTTCCACGCTGAATAGGTCTCAGGGGGTTTAAGGCTTCATCACACATATTTTTGCATGCTTGTGTTCTTACTAAAGAACAAAAATAAGAGACCTGCATAAAACAAAGGGGCTATAGCCCTAAATAGATAAGATCAAAATGAAATGTATGGGAAAAGTCTTCTCCGCTTGCTTGGGAGACAAAACAACATCATAAATATTGGAGGGTTGTATTTTGCTGTAATAAGGCCAGTCTGAGTGGAAATCTGGAACTACAATGTCACCGGGACAATTTCTGAAAAAAAGAAAAGTTAAAACATCAAAGGAACTGAAGCACAAGATGAGCACTCATGAACCAGTGATAATGTGTGATAGTGACTTTATGCACACCTAAGACCAGCTGTCTCTCTGGCATCACTGGGAAAGCCAAAGCTGGTGGAAGCTTGCGGGTACACACCCACTGGGAGTTCCATGCTGAGAGGTCTGGTGATTTTCATGGCTCTGTCCTCTTGGCCTTTGGCCTTCTTAGTGTCCTCTGTTTGCCTTGTCTTTCCTCTTAGTCTGTAAGACTGAGCTCTTCAGAGATATTTAGGCACCTCTCATAAAAACCAGTCTACATCTCCCTGAAGCCCTGATGACAGAGAATCACTTTTATAATGTGTTAGAAAAGATGTAGTCCAGTAGTGCCCTGTCTTGCCTGAGCCCTCTGAAACAGGAAGATGAATAAGAGTCAATAAAAATAACAGTAGGGGAAGGCAAATTTTTGATGATTTAATATGTGTAGTGTCATGGGTAAGTGCTGTCCCTCTGCATTTGACTTCCCCATATCCTTGAAGCTTCTAGCACACCTGCTGGCAGCTGGGTCTAAATTTGCTCAGATGAATTAATACAGAATTAGTCAGAGCAGTTATGCAGGAAATCGGAACAGACCTTAGCTTCATTTCTCAATTTTGCAAAACAAGGTCCAGATCCTGGTTAAAGCCTAATGTGAAAACACTGTGGGAACAAAGTTTTATGGTTTTAGCCATATTGGATAACTACTCTGTCTCCGAATTGCAGTGTGATGAGATCTGATAGGGTTTTGCAAGTCTATGAGCCAAAAATGTGGAATTATCCTAGAGTCTACCAAAGAGGGTACCAATAGTAATTCACTTTGACTAACATGATTCCTATTTTAAAAACTGCATAATGGTCAGGAAAGCTGTGCCAAAATTCAATTAGTTGCAGTCTGGTTTGAAGAAGAATCTGAACTCCCAGTATTACGCCCCTGGATTGCAATGATATTAAGCTACAGAATAAAAAGCACTAGGTGAAATTGTGTACCCACTGAGGTCAATAGAAGACATGCATTCAACTGAAGTGAGGCCAGAGTTTTATTCTCCATGTAACATAACAGATTATATAATTTCTAATCCGCTCACCCCTTGGAGAAAAGGGTTCTATTCTCTAGCTGCCTCTCTGCTCACCTTGAAGAGATCTGTTCAAAAAGCATGATAGAGACTACGTGGCTATTTGATCTAGTTAGTGAAAGGACAGTAATGCAGAGATGATTACTTGAATCAGTGCTTTGAGTTTTTATTCTCACTTCAGCTGGTGGCAAAGTAGGTCTGCATCTAAGTTGTGAGGTAGATTTCCCATAGCCCTGGTCCTCTGCCTCTCCACTTCAGGGATGTACTGGAGAAGGTCTCTGGCTCTGGTTTCTTCCCAACAGGCTATTGAGACATGGTCTGACAGTGCAAAGTATTATTCCTGAGCTACAAAATATAGAAAATAAAGGCTCTGATTCTTGTGCAGTGCAGAGGCTTATCTCATTCGGTAAAGAATATAACTGAGATGGAAAACAGGTTTATGGGGACCCAAAGTCACCATACTAGGCCTGTACCAAGAAAAGGAGAAAATGGAATTTGAAACCATTAATCTTAGCCTTCTGTTTCCTCATCTTTCTTGTAAAACAGATATGAAATGACTTAGCACATGTATGGTCCATTTGAATCTAGACGTTTTAGAGAAGCACTCAATTCTGAGATCAGTGTTAAGCATACTGGTTGAAACAATAATAGATAGGAATGGTGAAACCCTTACTTGTCTTTGAAAATCTGCCCCTGCTTATTCAGTAGTGCTCAAAAGCCCAGATTTGGGATTATTCTTTTTTCCATTTTCTTGTTGCTTTGGGAGAAAAAAGTTATCTTTCTGATCCGTACATGGGCTGAAAAACAGATGTTATAATCACTTGGTTATAGCTCTGCTGGTACAGCATGTTTTGTTTATTAAAGAAAAGTCATGGTTGAAATTAGATCTATGTGATACATGTCATCAAGCTTTATGTATTTGCAAATAACGAACAGTTCGCAAAGCGTGACTTGAGCTTGTGGGTTGCAGCTTGGTGTCATTTTAACATAGATTTCAGAACACAAGTGGCACTGTAGTATCTGTGTCTTTAAGTTGGAAAGCACCTTTGAGAAATGTTATTAAAAAAGGCATATTTGATATGCTACTTTCCTTTGTTAGGAAAGATGGACTCTGTCTCGTGGCAGCCGTAGTTTAAGTAAACATAAACTCTGGCCCAAATTTCATAACCATCATTTCCTCAAAGCTAGCAGCACTAAACCAAAATATAGTTTTATTTGGCTAACCCCAAAGTAGGATGTGGTTGCCAGCCTCTGAAGCCACATGATCAAGTTTCAAGTAGACGCCACCAGAGCTATGCCGTTGTCTTAATCAGGAAAGTCATGAACGCGTTAGTTCCAACGCCATCATTATGTATAACAAACAAATGTAACCATAACAACAGGTATGCGAAAACTAAAGCCTTAACATGCTCCTTATCCTGTAGCAGGGTAGTCCGGGAGTGCCACGGCACTGCTGGGCTCAGGACGTAAAAGAAAGTGGTGACTGCCAAAGGAAAAGGCTAACTCATTTTCAACGTACTTCCCATATTGCCATAAGCACAGAGCTCTGCGCAGTGCTGCCAATCATGGAGTACAAGCCCAAGACAGCTGCTGTCTGGAGGGCTTTCACCTGAGCCCAGACAAAAAGTTTCTTTTCCCAAAGAGGAAGATTGAAGCATACAAATCAGTGGCATGTGGCTGCAGTGTGCCTAGTTGCTCCCCTTTTTCTGCACATGCAAAGCGTGCATCTTCAGATACCTTTGCCTAACCTCCCACCAACTGATTCACATAGGTGATGGGCAAGAGCTTTAGGACAGTGCCAATGCAAGTGCCAGATCCTTCTGGTATAAACAGCTGTTGCTTCATTGGTTGCAGTGGAAATAAGCTGATTTTGTCTGGCTGAGAACATGGTTCCTTAGGCTTTTCTGTTCTCACTTTCTCCACACCTGCTTTGCTTTTCCTTTTATATTGCAAACACCTCAACGAGGTGAAGGGATGAACAGATGATAGAGTCACTGCCCCTAGTTAATGACCAGCACTATATTCACAACCTCGTTTGGTTTTGTTCCTATTCGCTGCTTCAATGGTGGCGATGAGAAGGAATTAATTTTATTGAGGACAACTCAGTGAATTAAATGAAAAACTGCTCACTTGGCTGGAAAGGCTTTGACAGACGGCATAGCAGCCGGTCAGATTTGAAAAACTTTACATCTCCTGGACTTGGGGAGAGAAATAGGCAAGAGAAAGGAGGGGAGGGAAGGTCATTGCAGATAAGCTGCAAGGCGACTATTTCAAGGCCTCTGAAAAACAACAGAGCAAGCTGCAGTCTCTTATTTTGATTCACGGGTCTCCCTCCCTTTTGTTCCTTGATGCACTAAATCTGTTCCTTAGCCTCCCTCATTTCAATAAACACCCAATAAGAAACTAATCATCGTATGGTGAATTAGAAAAGAAGAAAAGGTGCTCAGAAGAAATGTTATGGTCGTGGAAGACTCTTATGCATTGTAACCATCTGGTGCACCGCCATTACTATGAATGGGATAATTGAGTCCCAAATAACTTCTTTTGGGTACAAATAATAGCCGTCACCCTGATTTGTATTCTTCACAACAGCATCGCCCCATCATTTCACATCACATCTGCACATTTCATTGATTGGGCACTGTGATACCAATAAGTTACTACACTTAATTAAGCCCACATAATTCTCTTCAAATGAGCAGAAAAGTTTGTGTATAGACCTAAAAGAAAAGGGGCTGCAAATGAGACTTTAGTGACTCCACTTTGTATGAGGTATTGAGATTGATGGTGATCCCATGCCACCAAGGTTTTCCTTCAACATAGAAAAACTGTGAAAGCATTAGGCAGCTCAACAGCTGTGTATAATCTGAGGAAGGCCTGATTTCAGACAAACGTTCTCCCGGAGGTGACTGAAACCCCATTGTAGCATAATCTCGCTTTTCAGAAAGTGTTACAATTCATTTGATTTGATTTCTCGGGTGCCTGGCTTTCACAGCATCGTTAAAAATGCTGTAAGAAACTGAGAAATTGAGTGCCCTGCAAAGAAGAATTGTCTGCTCCTCAAGCGTGTTTCAGTCGAGCGCTGGGAGAAACAATTGACAGGAAACAGGCAAACATAAGCCTCGGAGTAAATATTACTGAAAATAAAAACTAAAAGATCAGCTTTCCCGATGGAAAGGAATCAGGGTGTCAAATCTTTAAAGGTTTTTTTTCCTTTTCTCTTTTATGCTTTGGTTTTCTATTTATTAGCTGAAGTGGGGAAGAGCACATTCCTTCAGTTACATCACTGTGATATGTAATCATTTCACATGGGTTATGAGTTGTTTTTGAACTCTTCACACTGCCGAGTGACAGGCCGCTGAGCCTGTCCTGACAAATAAGCCACCAGGAATGTGCTGGCGAGTCCAGTTGCTCCGGATCAAGCCCAGGAAGCCTTACTGGAATGTGGGGGTCTATGGGAAGCACAATAGGAAACAAAGAACGGGGTTACAGAGAGAGAAACAACTTAAAAGAGAATGAGAGTAAACCTCTGACTTGCTCAAAGAGATTTTTTTTTAAATCAATGTTTTCTCATTCCACCCAAGCAAATCTAGAGCAACTTGAATATGTTTTTCAGAACAAGTGGCAAAATATCCCGTGAATGCTGCAGAGGTCACTTCACACACTCGGTCTGCCCCTCATTTGTTTATCTAAATGCTGACAAATTGCAGCATTTTAACAACATATCTCTGGTACTGAACTTAATGTGCATGGCTTGCCCCCTATCATTGAGCTGATAATGAGGCTAAGCATAAAGCCTTCATTCACTGCTATAAAGGCTTCTGACAGTGATGAATACCAAGTAGAAGAATTAGGTGGTTTATAGGAGAATATGCTATTGTGTAAAACCTCTATGCCTTTTATCAACCCTTCTGCTCATTTTCAGTTCCTTCACGTAAGCTGTCTCTGCAAGCACTCTAGTAAGCTTTCCTCTTCTGACTTTTACTTTTAATCTTCCAGAAAGTGCCAGCTAAGATGTTGTGTCAGCAATTATTCCTGGCTATCCTCTCTGAAATGCTGGAGACACCTTTCGTTTCACCAGCTGATGATAAACATTCAAAATACTGCTGCCCAAGATGTTTCACTACGAGGTAATTCGTATCTGTAGTCTTCTGCATGGAATGGCACGGCACAGCAGCTGTCTGTCACTGGGAGATCTTTCTTATAACAAAAGCAGCCTTGTCTTAACGTTTCTTTGCAAAAGCATCAGCTAATATCCCTTTTAGATGGGTATGTTTGTAGAGGAGGTGACTTCTGGGATGTTTTTTTGTAAATTGCTGGCTGCAATGGATCAGATTAACATTTCATTGTTCACATCTGAGCTCTGGGCTGATTCTGGGAGCTGAGGGAAATGTGGGGAAAGGATGCTGACAGATCCTGATAGAATATCTAATTTGACTGAACCAAGGACCACCCCCCACAGTGGTTTTATCCTTTGGGCCATGTTTTATTTGAGAGATCAGCTCCTGTTCCTGTCTGCTCCAATATACTCCATCCACAAACACAACTGTGAAGCATTTGACCTCTGAATAGGGTCTGGTTACTTCTGAACTTTTGCTGATGATACTTAGGTCCTGTAAAGATTTGCACTAAGCTTCATCTATGCCAGAAGCACACAAGTGCAGAGGGATGGATGCAACCCAGTCTGAATGGAGGGACTACTGAGCTGCATTTCACATGAGGTGTAAAATGCCTTAGTGTGTGCTCAGTGCTGTCCTGGGCTCCTCACTGCTTTTTTTCTGAGGGTAAAAGGTGGCAGCCAGGTTACCAGCTGAAGGGGACAGCCTGCCCACACTTCTCTTCTCTCCTATTTCTGCCTCCTTGTCAGCTCCTTTCCTTGTCTTTTCTGCATCTTTTCTCCCTGCCTTTCATACCTCCACGCCACAACCTTTCCCCAGCACCTAGCCTTCCTCTTGGACACTTATTTCTGTACTTGGTTTCCTTCTTTTTGTTGTTTTCTGCACATGTTGTCCAGGTGTATGGTCCTTACTACTTCTTGCACATCTGGGTATGCCATTTTGCTATCCACTTCCCTTATCTGCAGAAATGCTGCTTTTCTCCTGGCTCTTCTCTGTTACTGGTGTTGGCTCCCAGCTTCCCTCCTGCTCTTGACCAGCAACCTCCTGGTTACTGGTGGCTCTGGGTCCTAAGAAAGACTCCTAGAGTGGAGGCACCATCAGTGACACCTCCTCCCAGTTTTCAGCAGCAGCTGGAAGCATTCTGGCTGTTTTTAAAGGTGCTTGTTGCCTTCAAACATGGCTGGAAGATGTGGAAGTGCTCAGTGACCTGAGTGCCTGCTGCCTGCCACTTCTGCTGGCTTTTTTGGAAATTTCTGGTTATTAACTTTAACCACTTTGGAATTCATTTTCCTTTTCCTTTTCCTTTCTCCATCAAGAATACTCCTATCACTTTAACACATATCTTCCCTTAAAAAAAAAAAAAAAAACAACCTGGGGACAGAGAGGGGTATAGCATTTTATTAAATGTACATGACACTGAGGATACAAAAACACCAGCATGGGATGAATTTACTAATCAAATGCAGACCTGGTCTACATTGTAGTATGACACTGGAAAGGAAATATCTCTTCAAAAGGTTTATTTTAAATCCAAAAGAAAATTAAGAGAGAGAATGTTGAAATACAGTGGAGTCTAGGGGGTGGCAGGGAGGGAAGCTGGAGAATAATTGATGCAAGTAGGGAAGTGGAGCTTCAGCCCAGGGCAGAGGGAGTAGTGGAGGGTCCATACTGTGTGCAGAGTGTTTCAATCAAATTACCATGCCTGCAGAGGCAAAGCAATGGTTAGAGCTGGGTGAAGCTTGGCCATTTCTCTTCCTGCTTCCACTGGAGGAATTTTAGAGGTTTTGCACTGCAGATCCTTCGTTCCTTACCCCAAATGTCACCATGAAACCCAGCCTACCAGGCTGTGGTTGTGGCAGCAATAGTGGTTTAAGGAGCTTCCCTTTCAGGTGCTCATTCTCACCCTCCTGTGAGCACTTCAGCATTGTCCTGACAGCTGTTCATGTGGCCTTATTTAAATCAGATCATTGAATTGACCTGGGTTTATTCTTTTCCAGGTTTATTTTTAAACCCGGATCCGTTCACTGCTGCGGTTTACAGTGTGGCCCCACAAACTGCTGGCTTGCCACAGCCAAGAGGCTGCAGGCTGAGTTCAGTGCTGGGAACCAGCACGTGGGGTGGGCACAAACTCCGTAAGCTGGTGCGGCTGCTGGCCCCCCCTGTGCCGCACTCTGATTTCTCAGATGGAAGCATAATTGTTTTTTCACAGACTTTGGTGGGAAGTTCCAATTCTTATTGTTCATCCTTGCTCTGCCTTTCATTATGAGGGGTGTTGGGTCCCCTCATTGCTGTAATGAGAACCAAGAAAAACATAATAATTCAAAGGGAAATATGAAAATGCTCTTCAAAATCAGATGTGTGAAACACTATAGCTAAAAGATATATGTGAAGTGCTGGTTAGAGGATGCTGGAGCAAAGGCAGCTTAGAAGTTTTCTTTTTTTTTATTCTTTCCATTATTCTCCAGAAGGATGAACTCTCATTTTTATTTCATGCAGAGTCTCTGAGCACTTAGAGCAGTATTTTTGTATGCTGTGAAGTTGAAGAGAACTATTTTCACTTTAAAACTTTATTTCTTGGAGTCTTTGTTTCTTGGACTCGTGAGACGTGGGATTTGGATAAGGAAATGGCTTTCACCCTGTATTTCTCTCTGTCTTCAGGCAGAAAAGTCACGTGTTTACAAGTGGGAAAATTGACACGAACTACATGGGGCAGATACATTAATTCCTTCTCTTCAGAAGACTTTTCTAAATATAGTTGGTTGGTTTTGTTTTTGTTTTGTTTTTTTTCTCAGAAAGCATTGCTGTATGCCACATAGCACATTACATTTGCCATGCAAGCCTCAGTCCCCCAAAAATGCTTATAGGCAGATATTCTGCTTCTTTGCTTTTGACCCCACCAAACCAGTTTTCTCTACAGCATCTTTGCACATGTTCTGAATATAAACCCCTGAAAATGGATGTGATGAGGGCCTGTTTGATTGTGTTACGTGAGAGGGAACTGTGCGCGCCACATTTTCAAAGGGGAGGGATGCCTTCTGAAGAGGGCAGGGGGGTTTCTGTGGATCACAGCAGGGCAACTGTATATGGAAACCCAGCCATTCTTGCTGGCTTCTTATAAGCTGCCCACAGAGTACAAACAATGCCAGACACATGATGTATGGATTTGATTCATTTAGAAAAAAAAAAAAGTAATAAAACCCCTTCAAATTGTAAACTAGGTTACATTTTTCAGACACGGTTCCTGCAACAAATTCTCTTCAGTCTTATTTATGAGAAACTAGTGACTTCTGTAAATGTACATGGCTGAGTCCCAAGTCCTCGAGGTTTGCTGGGAGAAAGAGCTTTCAACAAAGTTGCAGTGGCAATGGGTTGTCCCTTATACCAATTAATCACAGAGGAAATCTGCCACGCATCTGTCAAAGCAGGTTCCTTTCTCAGTCGCTGCCCCCAGCACTTGAAGACAGCAGGGCTGATGGCAGAGTGGCGGCTGGAATAACAAAAATGCGAGGTGCCACCACTCTGGTTGGGCTTTTTTCCCAAGGACAGGCTGGTGCTGCCAGCAGGCATCTCGCTCTGCTGTTTTTCCTGCCCTTACCAGCGTGATACTCCAGCTGGCCTCTCCCTCCAGATGGGCAAGGACTGGCCCTTGGGTGTCAGGGGCGAGGTGGAGTTCAGCAGCAGTTTGGCTCAGTCTCAGGCTTGAATCCAACTCTGCTGTTGCCATTTTTACCAGCTGAGTCAGGCCCCATCCATGACTGCCCTTTGCTTTTCTCTGCTCCTTCTACTGCTTTGCAGGGCAGCCCAAAAGTTTATAACGCAGGCAAGTCTCCCTCCACTCCTCCCCCTTGCTCTCAGCAACATAGATGTGTTGTAACAGAGACGATTTCAAAGGGATTTAATCAATCAGGGTGCCAAACTGCTTCATGCAAGAGAGTTCTGTGTAATGGGAAAGCCTTTTAATGAGGAGGATGTGTGCAGCAGTGAACAGCTTCAGATTTCACTGCTAGATGTGCAGGAGAGCAAACCTTGGCACTGAGCAGCATGTGACTTCACATCCCTGTGCAGCTCTTAAGGATGTTTAAACTTCAGCAGGTAGTTGGACTTGCAAAATGTTTTAAAACAAGGAGAAAACTAGATCATGTATAATGGGCTGTCAGTCAGGAGAAGGACTCAGCCATGTCTTTTTAGTCTGTTTTGGTAAGGGAAGGTCAGGAAGGAGATTTGAACCACAAGCTGATTCAAAAATGTTTTATTTTTTGTAAACAACTACATCTGGAAGTAGTAAACTTTCAAAGTTTGAGCCAGCCCCTCACCACCTCCACACACCCCAGCCTGCCTGAAATGAATCCAGCAGCAACCATTGATTTCCATTGCCTTACAGAGTTGGGATATGATCACACCACCTCTGGGCCAGAAGAGAATACAATCACTCACTCTGAGTCATTACATAAGCTAAAGTATGTGATTTATTAAACCACAAAAAATAGGTTGTACTAACATTGAGAGTCTGACTTGAAACCACAGGAGGAGCGACATGCAGAGTTAAGGCTGGGACTCCCTCCTTAACCTATCTTGTGGTGCCTGGGCATTGCGTGTGACCTGTGAAATCACCCCTACTTTGGAGACTCCCTGAAAGGCAGCAGACAGAGGCAAGGATGGCATTTGAGCCATAACACTGCTTTTTCTTGCTTTTGTGGGCTTGAGTCATGTTTAGCAAAGTGACGATTTAATTTTCTTTTCTGGTTTCGTTGGATCCTGTTCTAGTCTTCCTAGACTTGGCCCATTACCTTGGAATTCAAAAGAGCAAATATATAAAATGATAAATAATAGGAAACATTTGGAAATCTAAAATGTTTCAGTGAAATATACAGGCAACTCTCCCAAAGAGTCTGTGTTTTATTTCTCATTTTCAGTCTCAGTGGAGCTATATGAGACACCACCTATTAATGAGTTCTTAGGGATTCCTTACTCTGTAGGTCACTGCACCAAGAGCGCATAAAGTTTCCAAAGTGCAAATAACAAACAGCATCTTCAGCCTTCTCTGTCTACCTAAAGTCTGCATATGTCAGGCGTATTGCTGGAGTGTACTCACGTTATCGCCCTATTTTTCATACTCTGTCCCTAGGTGTGTGCTACTGGTTGTTGTTGGAGACAGGATCAGTTCTGGGGCTGGGTGGGATCCTGCCCCGCTATGGCTGTCCCTATGTTCTTAAAAAACTCTCTTCTGGACAGATCATGTACCTAGCAGTGTGTGTGTTTAAGGTAATCAATTTGCATTCATAAATGGTTAGTGCAATGCAAAGATGTTCCTGAGTACATCAGTTGTCGGCTTCTGTTCCACGTTAGTGAACATGAAACATTTGTTACATACATTCAATGTTTTACAGTCTTCTGTTCCACTTAGACAAGCAGATTTGTGCAAAAAACCATCAAGGATTTCTGTGCATTAGAGTTAGAGCACAAAATCTGCCAGAGTATTAGGCGATGACCTAAGGGAAGGTGATCACTGGCTTCTGATGTTGGCTGTGGAAGTGACTTCAACAGCACAGAACATCGTTTCATACCTGAGCAGTTCAGGGATGTATTCTCACTTCACTGTGAGCCTGATATCACTCTGCAAACCCATTTTGTAGTAACTCTGTTGGCTTTGGTTTCTTCTGTTGAATACAGGGCTCTGAATAAGCAACAGATATGATATTTAAGACTTTAATAGAATTTGGGGGGATGTAACAGCTGTTTTACCCGTCCTTGTTTCTCATGTTTGGTTGTGTTATATGGGACTCTTCTGGATGAAAAGACAGTATCCCTAGCCAGGCAGTACTGAATATGCTACAGAAAGGAATTACCCTAGACGCTGCCTGCATTAGAAATGTTTTGGAGGTTAATCATCATGTAGTTTCTTCTGGCACATCTGTGCTGCACGTCCTGGAGACATTCTGAAATGGTCCCCATTGATGTACAGTGTTTGAAACCACCATTTCCATTAGACCAGTTTTCAGTAAGTCTGAGCTCATCACGCCCCGGGAGTATGTTAGATCTAGTGGATGCAGCCTTGGTGCCAAGAAAGGAGTCATATTAGAAAGCTTCTCCTTTTGTGAGTGAAATGCCTGTGAGCTCAGCTTTATCAGTGACAGCAACACAGAAGACAAGTCGGTGTTCATCTAATCTTTCCTTCATCTGAATCCTTATTCCTAAACATCCTACCACCTTCATGTCACTAAAAAAGAAGAGAAACACATCATATATTTATCTGTTTTTTTTTTTATTTTGTTTTGTTTGGGGCTTTTTTCTAACTCAGGAGTCTCGCTCTACAAAGCAAAATACCCAAACACATATTCTCAAATCACAGTGACCTCTATGTCACCATAAGACCGAAGACCCAGTTGGTGCAGCATCTTCCATTTTCATGGGCTCTGCAAAACATAAAAACAGAACAGTCCCAAAATTTAAAGTGGTGAATTTACTCTCAGCCTGTCCATAAATAAATCCTTTGTAATCCCTGCTCATTCATTCCCCTGTTATACAGCTACACTGCAGTCCAAACTCCACACCATCTGCTATCTTCTAGGAACAGTGTATTGCTCAGGATTTCCCCTTCAATTTGAATTGATGGAAACATCAGAAGAGCCACGTGGAGGTGCCAAATGGAATACAGCACAGCCAAACATGGAGCCAGACCATTACCAGCTGTGTGCACAGGATGATCAGGCAATGGGCAAGTTGTTTGCAAATCTAAAATTCCAGTGTGTGGGTGTGCAATTTTAGCCAAGTAGGTCTCTTTTCAGGTGGTCTGTTTTTCAGGAGAAAGCTCTTCGGAGGTGTTTGCAGGGCACCATCATAATCAAGCTTGACTCTGACCCAGGGCTCTGGTCCCAAGAGTGGCAGATAAAAGAAAGCACAAAGCAGAAAGAAATTAAATAATCAACCAGCAAACCTCCTGACAGCTCAAGTTCCTCCACCCTTCCTGGATATTGCAAGTGCAGGACTCTGACTCTCAAAGTGTGGCGTTTTGAACAAGGCTGAGGGTGTGGCAGACTGCAGAGAGGCTCCTTGTGCAGCCTCCTTCCACAAAATGGAAGAAACCAAATGTGGGTGCTATTGGGCACACTGGGGCATGGCAGAATCAGTGCCACGCTGCAGAAATCCTGAACAAGTATGCACTCTGCACTGACACCGTGTGCATCAGGAATAAACCTCTCCATTGTGATGCTGTCTCCGCCTGGCTCCTGTAAGCTGTGGCAGGAGCTTTCTTTCAAGGCTAGGTTCGAGTTCCAGAAAGTGTCTGCTGCAGAGAAAGGGCTGGCTAAAGGGCTCTGGGGACATGTCCTCCCAACTTTCAGCAGGCAGAGGCAATTCCTGATCCCTGGAGGATGATCTTGTCACGCCCATCTGGACCTTTCCCTCCTTCAATCCCACCACTTTTTATCAGGAGGTTCTAAGTGTTACCTGAGCCCTTTGGATAAACAAGGTTGCATTGTACATTGATTATTCCCATGAAAGAGCACAACAGCCCCTTTGAAGTCATTACAGCCTCCTGTTCAAGGGCTCCCCCGGGCAGAGTGCACAGGGCCTGACTCCTCCTTTCCCTGGAAGAGGTCTTACACCCATGTGGGTCTGCTGATTCTGGGAGAACTATCTGCATTTACATCAACACAAGAGCAATGCTGGAACAAAACTCTCAATTTGTTTACTATGCTGAGCCCTTGTCTGCAGTCTGTTGTATTAATTGTGCAGAGTCTTCAGTTAATAAAATGCATTGTAAAATTACTCTTGGAAAAGAAGTCGCTGCACATGGGACTCAGTTACTTTTCCAGACAAAACCCCTTAATAGTTTTTAATATTTCCCCCCCATGTACTCGGGAGCAGAAGTCTGTGTTTAGGATTTATAGAAAAAAGCTTATGCAGAATTTATTAGTCTTTAAAAGACATCATTTGCTACTACTTAGCATTTGTGTACTTATTTGTGTTCTTAAAGCAGAGAAAAATCTCCACCTCTCCCTTTCTTTACCCTGGACTGAAGCCCTGTATGCCAAGTCTCATCCGGTACAGAGTTTTTTTTATAAATGAGTAATAAATGAAAATAGGTTTGATATTTTTAATGGAAACGCTGACTTGACCTTAGCTGTAGAGGGCCACGAAAGGTGCTGCTGCAATAAAGGAATGACTTCATCAGGAAATCAGGAAATCCTCATTCAAACCTCAAAATATATAAATATATCCATTTATTCCATTGTGAATCAAATGATGCCATGTCCTGTAATTAAGGATGCTGGCAGCCAAGTTGTATCATACACTTATTTCCATCACAGTACATTAGTGGCTCAGCAACTTTGGTTTCTTGGTCACCTGCTTCGGCAAACGTCCTTGGAGCTTTGTTTCACAGCTTATTTGGTGGTGACAGATCCTTTATTTATTCCCTACCTGAGGGGTAGGGATTCCACTAATTGCCTCAGGCCAACTGCTTGGAGATGGTTATATGCGCCACAGGGCAGTTACAGTACAATAAAAGAAAGCAGTGTAGCAGCTGAATGAGTTCCTGATGTGTTGATGGCAGGTGAACCGTCACCTAGCCTTCAGTATGCCTAGATGGGAAAAACAGTTGTCAAAAAGAGGCTTTATTGGTACCTGCTTTATAGATAATGTGAGCTTTTTTCCTTTCTAAGAAAAGCAGTTGTAAGAGTATTAGTCGGTGGAACATGGCAAACGGCTTCAGCAAGATCCCAGTAACGTCAATGACAAAATCCAAGGATGTCCCAATGAACCAAACTCAGTCTTACAAGAGATGACCTTGGGCCTGACAAAGGCTTATCTGAACCGGCTGAGAATTTCCACTGATTCACTGGACAAGTAAGCGGTCACTGCCTGTTTATGTGCATTCAACAAACTATGCAAAAATATCTGGGATACCTCTGTCATGATGTTTTCTAGTAAAAATGAAGTTGTAGGGCCAAATTTTGACCTCATTGAGACTGCTGCTACTCAGAGCAACATCTGAAGCCTTATTCCTCTCGTCTATTTCTGGATCCCAACCCTTTCTTTCTTTCCCCCAGGCCTAAACACAAGCCACTGCCTTGATTACTCAGCACATCAGCAAATGTGCTGAAGGAGATGTCTTGAAGCAGGAGAGAGCTAACTTCTTTTAAAAGTGGGTTAATGGAAGACAGTTCCCAGGCTTCAAAGTGTCCAAAGTCCTGGTTCAGTTTGCTCACCTTTGATTTTTATCCCAGTACAGTAGTTGATGCAGTAGTGATATATATTGACTACTGAAGTGACACTTGAGTCTCCAGACTTGGATCATGAAAACCATTAGCCTAAAAATCAATACAGAGGAGGGCAGAAGGCTTTCATACACAGAACAGGGCACAGTATCAAGGGATAGGCCAATGTCTGTTCATCGTTTGTATTTGCATTAAACCCTGAGATCATAACAAGAGCACTGGACAAATAAACCTCCGATGCGGTAGAGGGAGAAAGCTGGTCTGTTTGCTGGTACTCCTAATTTCCCCTCTCTCTGTTGAGGGTTGTGAATAGCAGTGGGATTTGACACTCTTCCCGTGTAGAAAAACAGCAACGTGTAAGCTCCAAAAATAGGCTTTTAAATGACTCTGGAGTAAACAGGTGTCTTGTGGGCGACATTATCACAGTGGACCATTGGTATAAGCAACTGTCTGATTACTGTTAGAATCAACGCTTTACTCAGTTACTAGGCTCTAGTACTATGTGCAGTTAGTACACAGCTCAGTATAGATTTTATGAGCAAAATCTGGATATGGGTGTCTCTTTGGTCTTTGGTTCCACCAGCTGGAGCCTTCCTGTCCTCACTCAGTTACTAAATCCCCTCTCCTTGCCAGTCTTAATAACACCTCTAGTCCCTATTGCTCCATAGTGTCTGATGCAGACCTTTATACATGTCTTTTCCTGGCTTGCCTTCCTGTGGTGGAACTCCAAAGGTAACACTTTTGTTGAGGGCTTTGCAGTACCCTAGAGGAAAAGGATAGGTCAGGATTTGTCCTTTGATGTACCTGTCCAGCACTTTGCAGATGGATGTGAGAGGATATATGTGGACATTTTGTAACTGTTGAAAGTCCCATAAGGATCTCCAGCGGGACCATTTTTCCGTGGAACTGCACGCACCTTGGTTACAAGACACTGGGGAGGGGACGCAGTCAGCTTCCAAAGCCCAATTATCGTTTAACCATCTAGCCCGCCAAGAGCTAGCTCCCCAAAAGCTGTGGACACATTGTGCTGGGGCTGATCTACTGAGGGACTGGATGTCATTTGTGGGTAGGTACCTGCCACCAGACAGGGCTGAGGTGTGGAGATTGCCAGAGAGAGTGCCAAGGGTGGCATTCTCACCATTTTGTGTTTTTTCACTCCTTCACAAATTAGTTTCAAAACCTTTTTTAGAAATCACCAGATTTTTAATTATACAATGCTCTTTTCATATGAAGAAGAATTTTGAAGAATTTTCATATTTCTAGGAGAACTATAGTGTTTTTGTAAGTGGCTTGTTAGGTTTATTTCTTTCCAGTGCTGTTATTTCTGTTGGTAATTATTTAGCTAGAAGATTAACATGACAGAGTTGTCCATATCGTTTTGGAGCTGATCCGAAGTGGTAGCCTGTAGTGATGCATTAGATATTAGATAAAACCTCTGAAACATTTTTAGTAATACTCAGACAGGATTTAGTTTACTGAAGAATTTATTCTGCTCCACTCTTCTCATTCGATTTTACGTACTGCTGAAATTGAAATGATTTTATTGCTGAACTGAGGTGATGGGCTGCCACAGGAAACTTAATTGCTTTCTGAACTAAGCCATGGCAGAGTGAAGCTGGTGTGGAAGGAAGAGAGTAGAATATGTTAGATGTTGATTTTTGTCTGCTGTAGAATAAAATGGATTATTCAAATGACTGCTAAGAAGAACAAAGTTTATTTAGTTTGGGGTGTAAAACAGGATGAGCATTGCAAAAAGTCACTAGTGAATTGTGCTAATAAGCAACCTGCAAAGTATGTGAAACGGTTTGTCTGTGGGGGTCTGGGTAAACCTTGATAGGTACTGTGGACTTTTTTCTCTCCAGCAAAAGTTTATAGAGATCTTTTTCTTTTAAAAATAAAAATGATGGAATATCTAGAGGTAGAGAGAGAATAAAGACGGGCACTCTCACTTGTCTTCTGACACAAGTAATAGGATGACATTGGTTCATCCTAGCCAGCAATCTGGTACTCTATAGCCAGGCAAAAAGTGCATAAATATTGGTATAATGCTGGAATTTCTATATCAATGCCTTTTGCAATGATCGCTTCTCGTTCATATTCTCTCTGAGTACTCAATATTTGAAATGAACTGTGTATAAATATTTCTTGAAAGCAAATGTCAAAATCACGTGCATAACTTTTTGTAGACCACATTATAAATTTACATGCATTTGCAGGAAGCTGGAACTGCTCAGACGCTCCTCCAGTCACAGAACAGAGATATCACCAATTTTTTTTCTTAGTGCAAACAAAATGCAAATTTAGATTTTATCACTGGGATTTTTCCATGTGGAGCGAATACACTGTTTTTTCCTGCAGTCTTTCTATCCTGTGTGGACCTTGATTCTAGTTACTTACTAAATCTGATATGATACTATAAGTACGTCTTAGAACAAAGGATGTAGACCTATAAAATGGTCCTTTATTCCTCATACACTGAGTGGATGCTGAGGATCAAGATACTTTAATTTACCTTTGGCATTCAGTGTCTTTCCCACACTGGAGCCTATCTTGAAATCATAAAAAACTCTTTGCAAATGTATCATCTCTTACACAAAAAAATAAAGTCAGTGGTTTATAGAGCTTCCTATCTAAAATTTTTAAGGAGAATTTTAACAAGCTCTAGTAAATCTGGATGAATGGGAAATCATCTATGAACATAGAACCAAATAAAACCTGCTCGCCAAATTCCTAACTGATGTAAATCAGAAGTCTCTGGAGTAGTGTTGTTTTACAACAGCTAATATCTATCCCTGTGCGTTCACTTTAATTCCTTGTGTGACTTGTGTAATTTAATATCTGTGAATGTTTAAGTAAATGAATTTTGTCCAAAAGGAAGTTCGCCAAAAAGTAAAAATCACACAGCTATTTTCAAGTATCTTTTAATAAGAAATCGGTGCAGCTGTCTTGAAATCACTTTGATTTTTACTTTCTTGTTCATATTGCTTCAATCTCTAGTCAGACAGCACACAAATTGTGACTTAGTCAAAAATCTCACAAGATACTCATAGAAAAGTCGCTGTTTGAAAGACATTTATGGCCAAAAGGTTGTCAACTGCTTTCCAATGTATGTATGGACAATATATATGAATGTGTCTATTGCTGGATAACTCATTAAGGGTAAAGGGCTTCGATGACACAGTATGATAGATAGGTCTTAAGCTGTCTTTCTCTTTAGGCTGAGTTTCAGCATTGTGGGAAGGTATGTGTTTTAGCAGAGTGAATCCTGGTCACTGGCTGCCTGCATGTGGCGGGAATGGGCTCACCTGTGAGTGCAACCAAGCTTGGGAGGCTGATGTGGGTATCTCCACTGCACCCTTAGTTCAGTTATGATTGGTATTAACTCGAGCTGTAATTTAGGTTTTGCTCCTTGGCTGCACACTGAGCAGTAGTTCATGGAAAGGTGTCTTTTAAACTCAGCCTGGTTGTCCCTTCTGGGGTGTGAGCAGGAACTCCCTTTCTGCAGCAGCTCAAATGCCAGCTCCTCTGCTTGCCAAGCTTGAGCTGGAATACACTGAAGTGTCTCATTGATGGAATTTTCAAAGTTAAAAGAACAAAAAGGAAATTATTCCTCAAATCTACTGTGATACATTTACTGCAAAAGTGAATAAACCCGATTCTGCTCCAAAATGAAGTGAAAACTGAAATGGATGCAAGTCCAGATGGCAAAAGTGAAAGCCAAACAACAGTGCTCAAATATGGTGTTACTTCTTCCCATGTCCTCAGGCCATCACTGCCCAGATTGCCTGGACTCCCAGGCACACACTTGTGTGTACAGTGACATCTAGTGACAAAGAAAATGTAAGTGAAAAGCTGTCTGCAGGACATTTTGCCCAGCACAGTCATCTAAACAGATGTAGTTACAGCTACAGGATGAATATTCCTGACTTTGACAGTTCCCTGAGACTGGTCTGTTTTTTCCAAAGGCACAGAACTTCCTACCTTGTCAGGTTAACTTTTAACCTTCTAGCAGCTGGCTGCAAATATAGAGACTAACTTTACAGTCTTACCTTGATGTGGTGCAAAAGGTATTTTTTATTCCAGGTGCCATTTGTGGCAGCATTTGTTGGGCTTTTTTTTCCCCAAAAATTATTTCTAATATTACTTTACCACTGGCAACTGGATAACAGGACATAGAGAAGGAGTTTATTGTTTGAGCTATCATGCAGCTAAAAGAAAGTCTTTCCAAATGTAGGTTGATGAGGAAACTCTTTTAATAGTCCTTTAAAAAAATTGATGCTTTTAAAATGCTTTTTAAGCATGAAGGTTTTAAAACAAAAATTTAAAACCCCCTGCTTTTCATGTATAAATTCTTTGCTTCCTTAACTGTGGCTGGGATACCCCTGTATTCCGGATGGGTACCTCTCTGCATCAGACCTGTTTTAGATAAATGGCACTTCATTTTGGCCTTAGTAGGTGCTTTTCATGTGGTTACTTACTTTCACCATGCAAACATCTCATATTCCATAAAGGCTGAACCAGGTCTGGAGCACACTGGTGGATGTTGCTGACCCTGGGAATGTGTGGAGTAAAGGAAATGTAAAGAAATAACCCAAAGCACAGAAAATTCAGTGGGGTCAGTCATGAGGGTTTTTCTTTTTTCAGTGGAGCCACCCTGGGTTTTCATGGCAGACAGACTGAGATCAGAGTTTTTCCCTTTCATTTCAAGATATATATGCGTGGTTTTCAAGCCTTATTTCTAGAATGTCAAGTCGGAGATACAAGGCTGCCAAGCCTCCACCCCTTGCAAATCAGAGATCTTCTATTGTCTTGAATTTGAAAATCCTGGCTAATTTTAACTTAGAGTGAAAATTTATTGACTTACATAAACAATGGAAAGTAGAGGCTCCCAGAAGAAAATTGCCTGAGAACATGCTTCATTTTAGGTCTAAATGTAGTTCCATTGAGTTTAATGTGATTGCTTAACTGTTTAAAGTACGTGGTCAAGTGTTTTTCTGCATCAGAGCCTTAAGCAGCACAGTTGGGGCGCTTATTGATCAATGTCATTCATTTTGTCAGAATAGAAGAAATTCATAAACATAGAGGAGATTTTTAAAACTCAGTTTAGATATTCACACACATTTTATTAACTTCTCCTGAAGGCACAACCGAAGAGGGATGTGTTTTTCTTTGTATGCACATGAAGTGCTGCTTAAATTCTTGGCTCTGCATGAGTGATTTTATTAAAATCAAGTATAATATAGCTTAGCAAAATTGTTTCTTAATTATTAAAGCAATTAGAGGGATCTAAGAAAGAACTTATTCCCACTAGGCTAAGCCTGCATATAAAGCCTCCCTTTCAGCTTCCTATTTCAGTTGTTCCACATTCTTATAAAACGCCTACTAATCACCCTCTAAGCTCAGGCAAACACAAAAAGGGTGAAGTGCTATCAGAAAAAAATATTGAAACACCAGCAGTTAGGCTAGCGATATGTTCCTACAGTCGCTTTAAGCTGATACAAATACAGAAAAGGCCTTTCTTTCACAGGAGGTCTGCAGAGGGAATGGATCCAGCTGAAAGCTAACCGGTAACACCAACAAATATACTTTTTAGCCAGATATCTTTTCTGGCTATACCAGGTTGCTGCAGGAGATGGGCAGGAGAACCAAAGTTCAGCTGGAAGATATAATTCCTCCTTTTAGTGGCTGCTTGTTCTTTTCTTGGCTAAAAGCATCAGTGGAGCCCCACCACAAGGATTTATCCAAGCTCAGCTCTTCTTCTGTGTGTCCAAAATCGATTGCAGGTGTTACCCTTGTAGATTTAAAGAGGAATCATGCTGGCCATCTCCATCTCTGCCAATAAATATTTTCTGACTTGCTTCATGCTTTTTAGAGGAGTATTTCCTAGCCACTATCCAAATTGTAGGCTTTGGTCATCAATTGGTTTAGTAGCTCTCCTTAATAAGTGCATCCAACACACCTGCTCTGCCACAGAAGCACTTTACTTGCCCAGACACAGTGGGGCTGTGGAATAGTTGTAGTTGTGATAAAGCCCCCAAAGGATCCTATAAAACTAATGGGGTCAAGAGAGTGTTGCCTTGTGCAGGTACTGCCATTCCCAGTGTTGTCATTTGTTTCTGTTTAAGTATTATGTTTAGACTGGTAGCAATTGCTGTAGTTCAATCGCTAAAATGTACCTGTGATTAATAATTGCTATAATATAAGATGTGTAAAGTTTTACCACTATGTCCTAGAGGGCTTGTAACAAGAATGACCAGTTTAAAGCTGAAGCCAGGAATGTGGTAATGAGTGCATATAATAGAAATGTTAATTAAAACACTCTAAGGAGAGAGAAGGGAGGGGAAAGCTCTGTGCCCCATGTTATCATGTGATATCCCTGTGCCCATTCACAGAAAAAGTGAGCCAGGAAAGCTGGAAAAAAGAGGTGGTTGTATTTAAGCTAAAGCCAGCGGCTCTGAGCAGATTTAAAAGCCATCTTTAATGATCGCAGCCTGATGAGCTCCCAGTGTGTCTCTACACATAAGTCTAAGGAACACATCACGCTACAAACACCCCAGGGAAAGCCAGCCCCGAGTGACTAGAGAGGGCAATTAGACAAACTTCCAAGCTGAGATGCGAGAACAGCTAAAGAGGATCATTATTGTTAGGGAGCTAAATGATGCATGTTGTTCTTCTCTAACTTGGTCCTATTATTGCAGATCTGTGCTTTCTAAATAAGTAAATATTTTTATGCCTAAAACTTCTCTAGCGATAGCAGTGACTTTGAGTAATCTGACAAACACAGGACACTGTGTCCCTTTCAGCCACGGGTGACCATATTGTACACGTACAGCCCAACACCCTAACGCAGTTCTGAAAAATATATTTCATGCACCTCCCTGGGCTGCATGGTCAGCTTAGGAGTTCGTGTGTAAGAATCTCTACAAAAGAGGGGATTGTGGATGTCTGGCATTCATCAGAAAAAAGCCCTTTGGATTATAGGGGAAGTGCCCTAAACCCAGGGAGTCTGAAGAAGCTTGTAAATGCTACCATCATTTTCTTGCTCCAGTGTGACCCTCGCAGGAGGCACTGAGAAAAGGAAAAAGATTACTCCAGCCACTAGAGACGGCCAGAATCAATCCCAGAAATTTTTAATAACCTATAGTGGTGCAAAGTATCATCCAAGATAGAAGGACACATGAGAGTCTTCTGTTTGACTGAAGAGATCACCTCTGAACTTCAGTTGCCAGAATTCAAAGAATTCAAGGCCTTTGCAAACATACTTGCTTCTCTCACCAGAGAGTGGATATGCTTGGAAAAACACTGAAGTTGATGTTTAATTTTAAATACGTCCTGAATTTTTTTCCTTTTTTTTTCTCCTTTTTTTGTTTTCTATTTTTCTGGAGGAAAAATTACTTCCTTTAACCATATTTAATAGAAATGCTTTTTTTTTTAAATGGGCTCTAGGATACTTCGGCTTAGAATTGATGCGGTTTACTCAAACCTAATTTAAATCCCAGCTCAAAACTACTTGAGACAAAATGGATTCAGACTTATAGCCCAGCAGCTATCTATACGTCACAGATATGTTTTCTCCTTCATATAGTAGGCACTGATTTCACAAAATTCTGAAACACAACTTAATTTAACATATGTGCTGGTAACCAGTTGCAGTTGATTTCAATATGTGCTTAAAGTTAACTGTGTATTTAAATGCTTGGCTGAATCATGACCTGTATAAATTATTCATTTAATTATTCTCCAGTTAAAAGAAAAGTTTTTCATGATTGCTTGCAGTTGTGTCTGAAAGTAACTGTTGTGAATCCAACCCTTACAGAGGATTGTCTAAGGCAATATAGCTACTTATCTCCTGCCTCTCCCTGTAACATCTGGATCGGTCTCTGGTAATATCATGCTAAACGAGGGTGAGAAACCTGAAGAATTAAATTAAGGGGAAGTTATAGAAGTTTCCTGGACTGTAGTTCGTTGCTAGATGGTGACTCATGTTGGTGAGAAACAACAACAACAATAGTAATTATGGATACATCCCAAGCCAGGAATTAAAATCTCTGCAGCCAGGGTTCCATTCTCAGATGAGCTCTTGTTAAATGATTTGGAACAGAAGATGGGCTACTCAAAAGGAAGAGCAGAAAGTATTTCAAAATTCCCCATGAGAGGGGAAGCATTTCAGGGTACATGAAATACATTTCTCCTGCACTCCAAAATAACATAGTGGGATGTAAGACTTATAGCTCTGGTTATGGGGTTCAGTCCTTTGTTCTCTTTCCCCCAGTAGGGTTTTTTAAGCCACTAATTCAGAGAAACCTGAAAGCATTTCCTAGGATAAGTACTGTTCATGTTGTTCATCTTAGAGAATAAAACTTCTACTGTTTTCTGCTTATGTTTCCTGATTATCTGTTAGACTATGTGCACTTGAGTGGAGGGGCATAACCAAATCCCACAAATATAAAGACATTTTAAACAGGTTTATGTCAAATTAATTTTAGTTAATTTTTATTCTCTGCCTTAAAAACACTTGATTTCTCAGTGAAGCATGTAACAGTTGGGTTTAGCTGAAGCACAGGTGAGATGGTTATAGTGTTTGGTACTTGATATTATAGTATTGCTATAAAATAGTATTTTACGTTTTGTATTTTTCAGAAAAATATATATTTTATATTTATAGTTTTACTATAAAGTGGTGAACTTTTGCCATCTTTGCATCTCATTTATTGGAGCAGTGACTGACAGGACCGTTTCAGTCAGGTTGCTAATACTGTTTAGGAGTCAGAAGCTATACAAATGAAAGGTGCGATGGGGCTGGATTACCATTCTGCATTCACATGTTCATTCTTGAAAACGAGGAAATTGCATTACATTAAAATTTCATCTTGATTTTTGGCAGAGACCAATGCTCTAGATAATCAGCAGGAATACAGGTAACAAGCAAGTTGGGGCCTGTAACGCAGGGGGGTTTCCTCTTAATTTCCCAGTCTGCTGGTCTTGCAGTAATTACACGCTGATTTATCTTCAGGGAGGAGAATGTATATGTGCCTTCTTTATATAACTACTAAACCTTGGCCAAACATCTTAATTAGGCCTTCATTTTGCCTTGAAGACTTGGGAATTAAATTTATGGTGTCTTTCCCTTAAAAGTTGTTTTGTGATGTTAGTGATTTCTTTCAGTTTACCACAATTTTTGCAGTATTTCAGCTTTATTTGCTCTGCGCGTCCATGTGTGTATAGTGATGCACTGTGGGCAGGTGATGGTCCAGTTTAAGTCTGTGATAGATTTGGCTCAATGAGTAAAATTTTAGCTTAGTATTAGAAGGAAAAAACTTTTCTGAAAAAATCAGTTCACATCATTCCACTTAAGGTACTATTTCATTATTATTGTTTTCTCTACTTTTTTCACTGGCTCACGTTGTGGATTATTATATTTATTACATCTGAGAAAGGACATAACATGAAGCAATCTGAGCTCTGGAGGGTGTTAGTGAGGAATTATGTAAGTAAAAGTCTTTCAGGGTTTCTTTGCTCTCACGTCAGTAAGGCTGCACTTGTTCACAGATTTGTGCTATTCAGCTTCTTCAAGAAACCGATGAAGATACTGAGGGAGGGAAATAATTGAGGAAAAGAAAATAAATGGAAGTGAAATGTTGCTAAGATGAAGAGCGCTAGCTGACTTTGCTTTTACTGTCTTTTTTTTAAAAACAGCAGATCTTAGTGAGCTACATAAAGATAGAAGTATATTATTTCACTTTGCTCTGCTTTTAAAAATTTGGCCAGAGTACTTTTCAATTCTACTTTATAAATTGTATTTCTCAATCCAAACCATGTCAGTCCATTAACTGGAATGAATGAAAGAGAGAACAACCAGGCCAAAATTGGCATTGGAGAAATTATATTACCGATGTATATAATCATCTTGTAAAAATTGCTCTCTGCCTTCACTGAAATCTTTTTCACACATGATATCATGGGGTTTGCAAAGGTGCCATATCACAAAATAAAATGTCTCTGTTAATTAAAAAGAGGCAATCTCTAACATGACTGGGTTAAGGCTGAGGATTTTTGTGGTCTGGATTGCAGGTGATAAACCTTTGCACTTTACATAATTTTGGTGATACAGAGCAACACGTATTTGATGTTACAAACTGTCACCTCTTCTCAACCTCTACATGCCAACAAGTCTGATAAGCATCATATTTCAAGTTTTAACAGTATGTTAATCTTTAAACTTACTGCTTTGACTAAAGTTTTCTAAAGCTTTGCATTGTAATATACTGATTGCAATTTGACTAATGTGAATATGTAAGTGACCAAGCCTGAATTTCTTCCTCATATAGGCTTCGCTGGCATTGTCATGTGTCATTTGTGTTATATTTAATTTCTCTATATGAAAGGGTTTGGACTAGTCCTATGGCCTTAATATTCCTACAGATATGGAAATAGATGGCTCAGGGTCAAGTTGCTCAGCAGTTCCCAAATTCTGATCCTAGCTACAGAATGAGTGTCGGATAGCTTTGGACAATTAATTTAAAACTAAGTTATGCTCTCCTTAAATGAACAGCCTCATTTAATAATATAGGTCTGATTGCAAGAACAAGTGTTAGTAGAATTTCCTTCTGAAACAGAAAAGTTAAGTTTTCTCATCTGTAAAGTGTAACCAGTCATAGTGGTCAACAATAGCACTGCAAGAATTCAGACACTCTTATTTGTATAGGTCATTTTTTAATGTATGATGTTTTAGTAGCACTCAAAGTCAGGCTTCAATTTAAAAAAAAACCAAACTGTGAACTGTACCTACCTTAGTAGTGGCTTTGCTTACCAGAACCTGTAATATTGTCATCTGATTGCTCTGATCCATAAATACAACATCTGATGGCTACTGACCTGCTGAAGAAAATATAGCTTTAGAAGTCCTGTGTTAAGAATCTCCTTGCAGCCCCGCCAGTAATGCAAGTATTAGAAGTACCCTAACAGCGTTTAACTTAGCTTTTAGAATTTTATTTATAATTTCCCTCACATTATAATGGTAAGGCGTAGTAAGTTGAAATGTTTCATGCTAAGGAATAAAACTGTACAGCACAGTGGTTTTGGATTTGAGGGTAGCACCCACTGCAATAATGGTGTTGCACCTCATTACTGAACTATAACATCATAAGCCAGTATAGCCTCAAAGAGTATCCAGAACAATTCACAGCAAATTATTGCCATGGAAGATGGGTCAGGCTTGATATATATTTCGTGGACTATGTAGAAATGTTGACTGTGATGAAGGGTTAAATGCTCTGTTATAGCTCCTGTAGAGCTTGACATTACTGCTCACCACCTCCAGGGAGGTGTCAATTCAGAGGAGGTGGGTGTGGAATCAGGCTAGATCAGGGACTACTAGCATGGGGATGGCAACTGAACTTGCATTTGCTGATGCCTTTCTGATAGCAGAAGGGCAGGAGAATGAAGCTTTTAGGACCTTCACAAAAATTTGGAAGGCAGGTAGGAAAATTACTTTGGCATCACTCAAATGATGATAGAGAGAAGCAGAAGAGAATTGAAGTATAGGGAGGAGCAGAGGAAAGAGATTTCAAGAAAAAAAAAGAGCATTTTTGGCTGTGGTACAACAGGACACAGAGGATGAGGAGCTCAGCTAATAATTCCTGATGCCTCCTTTCCAGGGTATTTCCACTGGCATTTTTTGAGTGTTGCATATAAGCCAAACTCCACTGTGACAAAATTATATTCTTGGATCTGCTATAGCATTAATGAATAATGTACCTGTCTTTAGCGGTATGTTATTGCGGCTGTCAGCAGCTACGGTGTTGTTTTTCCACTCATCTGGCTGAACTTCAGCTCATGTGGAGGAACGATATTAGGTCTTTCCTGTTCTCTACGTATTTGATTTGCCATGAGGCAAATGGCAAATCAAGTGCAGATGGTGGCTTACAAATGGAGATATATAAATCCATTATTAGTATTTCTTTAAGGTTGTTTCATGCTTTAATAATTTGGTTTTCAGCATTGTCTCTCTCTAACTGTCCTTGAAGTATGCAAGAGTTACTGACATTTCCCTGTCTGTCACGGGCTTATGGGCCAAATTTGCCTGTCTTCAGTGACATGCAGGCAATTTCAAATTATCCTCCAGACCCCTGTGAAGAACATGTGAAATGGGAACAATCTCTGTATGTATTTAAACATACACACATATGCACAGAGCATCATCAGTTTCTGGCCAGTTCTGCCGTGGTTTATGCCAGCATACAGGGCTGCCTGGGAGAAGTAGCTGCTGCAACAGAAACTGGCTATGTCTTCTCAGACAGGTACTGTCAGAGGCACGGTCATGGCCAGGACACCAGGTAATTGTGGATGGTTCACTGTGTTACCTCGAGAATTCCGACAAATTGGGAATTGTCTGAAAACAGGAGTGGAAGGTAAAACCAGCACTGCGTGCCCTTACTGTGGGGGTGACTGCAGCTCATAGGCAAATAGCCAAACCCAGACACTGTGTCTCACTTAAGTAATTTGGTGTAGTCATAAAGTGTATCATTAAATTGTAAGTATCTGCTTATTAGCATGGTAGAAGAAATAAGCAACACTCAGTTGAGAACTTCATAAAATGTGTTTCACAGGAAGAGGGAAAAGGCCCAGTAAGGTTTCTTCATTCTTGCCAGAGCTTCCAGCGACTCTCACACTTGAAGGTATCTTATGTTCCATTCCTAATAAAAGTCTGGCAGTTCAACCTCCTTACTAGATGCAACCTGAACCTGTAAGTATATCAGCCATACACCATCAAGGGAAAACAGTGTTACAGATCTCGTAACCTTTTTGATAGTTATCTAATAAGCCAGATTACTAAATACCACAGGAAGGAAGGCTAATGTGAATGAAATCCAGCAAGCTGCTTTAGTGGTTCTCACTTTTATGCAGAGAGAGCTTTGTTGCTTAGCAGAAGACGCTGTAGGGAATGGTGTTCTCATAAACTGTGCAACTAAGTGTTGAGTAATGCACCTACAAACAGAAAGCAATTAGTAAATATCTGATCATGGATAATTAATAACAAAACAGGACTGCATTGTTTGACTAAAGTGTTCAGAGAAACACTCAGCTCTGTCTTTTCAAAAACATCTGAATGTATTTTGATTTGACAAAATGATTCCGTTTGAAGTTAGAGCTCTTGGCATCTTCTGAAGGGACTAAAAAGCACGTGGGTATGAGTGGTCCAAATAATATACTCTGCATGGATTCCCAGATTGCTTTTGATAATGTTCCTCACAAAAGGTTTTTAAGAGAAACGAAGCATGAAAGGGATGCTGCTGGCATGGATACGTAATTGACTGAAAAAGAACAAACAGCAGGTTGATGTAAACGGGTGTTCCCATAGAGAAGGTCTGCAGTGAGGTTCTGCAGGGGTCTGTGCTGGAGTGATGAGATGACAAAGTTTGGTGATGTTATAAAGTTATCATGTTGATAAGGAAGAGAAAGGACTGTGTAGAACTGGAGAAGGTTCTTACAGCAGCAAGTGACTGGGCAGTAAACCTGCAGATGAAATTCAACGTAGATAAATGTAGAATGGTACACACAGGGAGATACAGTCCTAGTTTCGCATATGAAACGGTGGCTCTGAGTTGACCATTACCACTCTGGAGCACATCAGCTCAGTGCTTGGCTGCACTCAAAAAGGCAAATCAACTGAGAGGAATGGAGTACAGACCAAAATCGGTTTGCCATCAGTTTGGTGACATCTGAGATACAGCATGCATGTCCAGGACTCCTAGCTCAACAGCAGTATAGCAGAACAAACAAGATTAGAGAAAGGCAGCGAGTATGACAAATGTTTTGGAACAGTTTCCATTTAAGGAAGGACTGAATAAACTAGTGCTCCTCAGCTTGGAAATCAGGCATTTTGGAGCGGGTAGCAGTCTGGGGAACTCCTTGCCAAAGGATGCTGTAAATGCAAAAAATTTACTTGAATTCAAGAGCAGATTGAACAAGTATTTGCAAGACAGATCCTTTGGGGATTCCCGTGTTGAAAAATAACAACAGGCTCAGAAAATCACCTGGGCTGAAAATAGTGGAAAACAGGAATACAATTTCAGGTTTTTACAAAGCACAGAAAGGTTTTCTCATTACAATTAAACTGGGAAAAATTGCTGGAAGGCAAACACAATGTTTTCTCCTGCCTGAAGTCTTTGCTTTTCTTCTAGTTTTGCTTACAGCATCTTAAAACTTATAGATAAATAAAACTGATTTTGTTATGAGATACTTTTCATTTTGAAAATAGGCAGAGCTGATTTATTTTCTCTGTCAAAAGCTAGACATTGCCCAGGAGTTGAAAGGCATGAGGAAATCATTAAAAGCAAAGCAAAGAGCCCTGTAACCCTGCAGGGCCTTCTGAAAGTGCAGTTTGGTAGTGGGGTATCTTTGTGTTTGAGTGATGGAAATGGATGCTAGAAATTCCCCAAGGTGCCCATGGGTATACTAGTTGCTGACCAGGACCTGCTTGAACCAGGAACATGTTCTCACTCCATCTCACCCATTCTTGGGCAGAAGGTTCTTGGGCACCCATTCTTTTCCTCTGGACACTTCTTTCACTAAGGTTACACCTTCATCAGAGGTTGTCTGTGTGTCTGTGAGGCATTTGGATGAGGAGGAACGGCACTGGCCCATCCTGTCGGTGGATGTGGTGCAGGAGCCTCATCTCTGTCTTTCACCTCCTGGGCAACCTTGGGGATGTCATTTTGCTCCTGTATCATTCTCTGACTGCAGTCCCAGCAGGGTCCAGGACTTGACTGCAATTTGTACATCTTAGGATAATAGTGATAAGTTATTGTAATAGCGAATGTGTGGATAATGACAGGCTACTTGAAATTACACAGCCAGGCTTGCTCACAAGAAGTTGGAAAACCTCTTCCCTGCCAAGTTAGTCCTATCTCTTAGTTTTTTCAATCACAGCAACCAATCTGCGGGCATTCTGCTTAGGATTCCTCCCAGTGGGAAGCAGGTCTTTGGAAGCACATTAATAAAACAAGGAGTGATAAAACAAAGGTGATGCCTTTTACAGTCAAGTATTTTGTAGCAATAATGTTATTGTTCCTTTTAAAAATTGATTTCAAAGCATGAAAGCCCAGAAATATGTGTGTGAATAACTGTCAAGACCTACCCCATATTTTTGGATTGTGTGTGGCCCTTCACAGCCTGACTTTAACAGGCAAGAAGAGGAATTAACATGCCTGGTCTGGCTATCAGCTGCACTGCAGCTCCCTTGCATGACTTGGGTACCTCGGTTTCCCCATCTGTAGCAGCGTGACTATTAAACTGCCTTTCTTCAACCTCTTGCCTTGCCATTTTAGCCTGTGATCTGCTTAGGGTAATGACTGTCTCGGTATGTCCTTGTGCAGAAGGCTTCACTCCTGGCTGGGAACTTGGGGCATTACAGTGAATATAACATTATGTAAATATTGAAGACAGGAAAAAGGCTTTATTGCCTTCATGATTCTACCCTAGAGGCTTTCTCTTTGGCCTAGATTTGATGAAAGCATTATCATCTGTGTTACACAGACCTCCAGAGCTTTACAGTAGCTGCGTCTAGTGGGGAAATAAATTTAAAAAAAATAAAAAGTCCTGACATTGCAGCACTAATAGAGGCAAAACCCTTGACAGTGTCAGTAGGAGTTTTTCAGTGTGGTTGGGAGCAAAGTTAAAACTGCCCGGTGCTAGTGGTCTCCTTTCAGAGCTCTGTAAAATAACAGCGAGTTACCTGTGAATCATGCCTGGCATTCAGATCTCCGCGTCCTGGCCCTAAAGATTGCAGCGTTCACTGTCAGGGGAAATACCTGGCTTCTGAAGTTACAGCAATGTGGCAATTTAGAAGGAAAACTGAGCTCACAAAAGCTAAAGCTAATTTTCAGGCCTGGCTGTCATTCATCAAGGGTGCATTCCCACACAAAGCCCGGCCAACAAAGGGATCCTTGCACAGCCGTGTGCTGCATTCCCCCGCCTCCCCCTTCTCACCGTGGAAAAGATGCCTCTTTGTGCTGGAGATAAGTAAAGGAGAAGGATTTACAGGATGACAGTAAGCTATACCAGGGACATCTCAACTGTAATTAAATCCTTTATTCACTTTTTCTCCCAGTGCGGGCCATATTAGTAGCTGAGCGGCATATACTGTTAAACAGTATAAAAAATATTTAAACAGTGGGTGGGTTTAAATGCAAGTCTACTGAATCCAGGGAGCTCGGGTTGATTTCTTTCCCGTGCAGAAAAAGAAGTGACATTGTGGTTGAGGTTAAAGGAAGGTCGGCTTAACTAGTCAGGATTGCAGCTGGAGAAGGCTTTTCAGTTCTGCCTGAAAACATCTCCCTGACTTAAAACCCCGCAGCTTCAGCATGCAAATGTTGTTCTTTCCCGCAAGCTGAGCACCAATTCCTTGCCGAGGGGTTGGCCTCCCAGTCCTGAGGGGCTGGTGGGTTTTGCCGTGCCTGCGACGTGTCCGAGCGAAGAGGCTGATGGTTTTGTGAGTGCCCTGCGTGGCCAGCCGCTGTCTCAGCTTGCTGCCAAGTTGCCATCGCCTGAATTCTCTAAATCAGGATTTTGACATCTTTTAGAAACACCTACTTTAGCTTGCCAGCAGTGTACCAGAGTCCACGCAGGGATCCAGGTGAACACCTTGGCTTTGATGGTGGAGACAAACTTAAAAATCTTGAGAGTACCCTCCTGGTCTTTGAATCTATGACTCCAGTAATAATTAAAGATCAGTTTTCCCGTGGAGTTGGTGGTTTACTCTGGGAGGGGCTGTGGCTTTTGGTGAACAGTAGGTTCTCTTTCTACCTTTTCTAAATTGCCTTTAATTACAAAACTCACTAAGTAGCCAGCAACAGTGAAATCCGCAGGAGTTCCAAATAGCTGCCGTGTGTCTTTTTCTCACACTTGCAGAGGTTTAGGATGTCTGCCAAACAGCAGTACAGCAATAAAGAAGCTTAAATGTATTAAATGAAATAAAATGCCATCAAAGCTTACAGTACCCTATCCTCTAGTCCTACTGCTTTATCTGTTTTTCTCCCTCTCCTGACTCACTCTACCTTCGCGCTCTTTTGTTTGTAATTCTCTGTTCTTTATTTTCTCTCTCTTGTTTCTTTTTTCCTTGTTTTGGGAGGAGAAATAGGCAAACTGAGGGATCCCAGCCTGCTATCTGCACAGTGTTGTTTGATGTTACTCTGTCTTTTCATACATACATATCCCTTAGCTTTCATTCACTGCTTCTTTCCCATACCTTCCTTCACTCCTCTCCATCTCACCTCCATCTTCCATGCTTCACTTCTGCATATTTTCTATTGCCCTCCCTGCTTTGTCCTCCAGCTGTTTCAAACTGCTAAAATCAATGTTGGCTGCATACAGGGTATGTAAGAGTGTGGTTAATAGGTTTGCACATGCATTTATTTAAGTCATCTATTCGAAAACGGTGTATTTATGTGTGTGTTCAGCTGTAACTGATTGGCCTTGATTTCTAGGCCTTGCTATGCTGTGGGTACTCCCATCCATGCTTTGTTATATGCAATTACTATGATTACATGGGCAGTTGTGGTAATTGTGCAGTATACCAATGACTCATTAGTTCTGCAATTATGCATTTTCCTGAAGAGTTACTGTGGATGGTGGCCTGATAATAGTTTGGCAGTCTGAAATCTGACCTTTGCTTGTTTATCATTTTACTATGAGTAGCTTGAAAAGGAAGGCCAAACGGTTCTTTTCAGCACTGAAAATGAGGCATTTTTGCTCAGCCTGAGTCTCAGGCCATCACGGTTACAGCTGCCCCGCAGAGCAGCTTCACGTGAGCGCACAGATAAGAGTGCCAGATGCGGCCCCAGTTCAGAAAGGTATGCATGCCCTGTTCAGAGCACTTGAGCTGTCCCATTGAAGTCAAGGGAGCTATTTCTGTTATTAAAGATCAGGAGTGACTTAAGTACCTTACTGAATGGTGGCACATAACAGGGCTGACAGATTTTCGTCCTGAAACAGTAGGCTTTCTTATGCTGCAGCCGTTGCTGGATATGAAATCACACTTTTTCTAACATATCCTTGAGGGAGATTAGGAGGTGCCTTTATTTACCCTCCCAGCTGTTACTTTACACCAGTTGTTTAGGAGAAACAGAAAAAAAAGCTCAACACAAAGAATTTCTGAGCCTGTCATCCAGATTTCCTGAATCACCTGCCTGAGTGCATGTCCCAGCTCCTGTATGAGAGCAGGAGGGGAGAGATTAGTCAGGTTACCCTGTCTGTGAAGCGAAGAATAGACCTGCACAAAGATGCTTCTTGATCAAAAGGATGGGGTGATAAGATAGGAGATGTTGAAGTCTGGAGAGGTGGTGGAGATACCTGTAGCCAGATGGGAATAGAGCTAAATATCCCACTTAATGCAAGTGTTTGTTGCTCAACTGATAAGCAGGGAAAATAGAAAACAACTGTGTGCCATAATTTTCCGGCACAATTGAGCTATAATATTATTAAGAAGCTGGAGCCAGTCCTGTCCAGAGTGTGATTTCAGGCTGCAGAGTTTGGTCAGGCAGAGGACTTTTAGTGAGAAAGTGCAAAATCAAGTTTGTAAATTGTATCTGATTGAAGGAAAAATAAAAAACTGGGTAATTTTTCAAAACTTTTCTTTACCCTAATCTGAAATGGAGAGGTGAGGACATGATAAAGCTCATTTCAAGCAAGTTTCCATTTTATATGAAAGTTCAAGAGTAAGGGAAGATTACTGCTTTCTCTGGGCTGGGCTTGTTGTTGTTTTCAGAATGCTGTGCTCTACATTTACAAGTTTGACAATTTCTGGGCAGGGTTTTTTGGAAGATTTTGGAAGGTTTGTCTACTTATTTTGAGCATACACAGTGATTTGACGTTGGCTTTGGTTGTAGATGTCAAGCTCTCTTTTGTGATAAAGGGTTAATATACTAATGGCATAACCCTATGATAAAAAAAAAAATAATGAAAAAAATTATGTTTCTCTCCTGTTTTTGAAGGTTAAAGAGGCACACTTGGGGAACCCAAACAGCTACCTACACTGTGTTCTTTAATGTTGCTGTCTTTTCATACATACGTATGTATTCCTATGTACGTTAAATAAGGTTTAATATTTTTCTTTCCAAATTAACCTAAGATATTCCATACCACAGCATGAAAAGTGAGATATTTTGACATTATCAGAATCCCCTGCAATTCATACTGTGGAACAAAATTTCATTAACGTCAAATGTTTCAAAATAGACTGAATTTCATCTTCTACTGGAAATGCTTCTAAGGTTTCTGACCAGCTTTTATTAACTTATATCCATTAAAAAAATGATCATGCTACACTTTTCCATGTTATAAAGCTTGCAGCAACTGGCAGCAATGAGGTATTATTCCAGAATATAACTATATGAAGGGAATGGAAGGAAAACAGAAACCTGAAAATAATTTGCACGGAGAAAACATTTGGCAAACCAAACCCAGATTTATTTTTTGAGTAAAGGGTCTGTTGCTTTATTATTATTTATTTGTATATTGGCAGCATATAGAAACCTGGATCAGGGCCTCCGGCAGAGCCCTCTTGTGGTTGCTGCTCTACACCAGCCATGGTGCACTTCCAGCACAAGCCTGGTTAGAAGGTTGGTGGAGAAAAATTCTTCAATCCAGAGAAATTAGGGCATCAGCAATTGCTGGCAGTTATGTTAAGTGAGATATTGCTCTATTTTTCCCATTAGCCTTTCTTCCAACTGCCAGAGGAACATCAGAAATAGCTTTACAAGATTAGAAGTGAAAAGAATAAGCTGTGAGCATATTTAAGAGAATATTCTTGACTATTTCTCCATTTCCAATAGTCATTACTAGAAATGACTATTAGTATTTCTTAAGCTGCAGAAAGGCTTCTCCATCTTCAGTATGTTGTACTCACATGGGGAAAGTACACTGAAACTTTATATCTTCATCTGTGCAAATAAGTGTGAATGGTGACCCATTGACCTCAGTTTTCCATTTCTGGTCATCTAGTTTTTGTGTCCAATTTGGGTTCTGTATTTGGACAAGGAAAAATGATTTTTAGTAAATTCTCCCTGTCCTTTGGGAAAATGTTTCCTCCATAATTTCTCCATGTCTGTCCAGCTGGAATGATTTTTTAATGCTTCTAGGTTTTCTTTGTTAGAATTTCTGAACAACAAGTTAATCTGTTTTTATGAACATTTTACAATTCCCTACATACAAATGTGAGCAATCAGGAGCTGATCCCAAAGGTCCTCTGTTGCTTCTCTCATTACTTCTTGGCTTTACAAGTCTTTCCTGTCTTCTTAGCCTTTTCTCCATGAGTTTGACTCCATGTCTCAGTAAGTTTTGACCAGAAATATTATTCTCTTCTTTTGGGGGAAGAGGGGAGTCCTACAACCCCACGCTATCTCTGTGCAATACCCTAACTCTTTCCAGGCACCTGACTGTCTTACTGGCACCTTTTCAAGAAAAGGTCTGCCCAGATCTGCCAGCTGTGATGGCACTTAAAACTAGTGAACAGGCTGCTCATTTCCTCAAAATCCTTCGCTATTTCCAGCCTTTTTCCCCAGCCTACACTCCCTCTTTGTAATAATTAATTCTTTTGGTGAAAGCAGTGTAAGATACTTTGTAAAATGAAAAGTTATTGCTTTCATCTGGCATTAGCCTGTCTGTGAATCACAAGGTACTGAGACATTTTCATGGTAGACATATCTTCTCTTCCCATCTTTATCCCCATGGATATGTACTAATCATTTGGTTGTTGAAGCCCTGACTTTTTGGCTGCCCCAGTATCAACTGACAAAAGACACACATTAGCATTATCCCAGATTGTGTCTGTCACCCAAGGTCACGCAAGATAAGCCGCCAGCTGTCCGCTTCACCAAGGCACGGTACATTGGACATTAATTAAACTGTATTCAATACAGTTCAGATTGATTCAGAATGCCAAGATGCCTCGGCTGAGTCGTGCAAAATGTATTAGCACAAATTGCTCTGCCAGTGCAAAATGATTACAGCAGCATCCAAATATTTTCAGAATCCGAGACATGAGGTTTAATAAATTAGAGGATAACCAGATAATTGATTTCTGACATATTAGAGAAGGGATCCAAGTGCCTAAAGGGATAGGTATTTAACCAAGGGAATGCTCATTTTTTTCGTGGATGAAAAAACCTGGTTTGTAACAGCCAAAAGCTGAGTATCTCTGGATCGTGAGAAGTTGCTTTGTAGTCTAGAATTCTGCAAAATAATTTTAATTTTCATTTCAGTTAAGACATAAGCAAACTGCTTTCCTCTTTATTTCTTTTTTAATTCTTGTGAAAGAATCAAATTATTTTTCTGCTTCTAAATGAAAAGCAGGCACGGTAAGGGAAAAAAGATATTATTTTTGCCAGGAAATGTCATCTTTGCTGTGGAAATGCTTAAGTTTCTCCATGAAAATGGAATTTCCCTTCAGAAGTAATTTAACAAAGAAAAATGATGGTTTTGTCCAGTGGCTGGAATTTTACCACCTTCCATGCGAAAAGGTTTTTGGCATTAAATGTTCACCACAGAAAGCTGAACAGAGCCCTGAGTAAAACTCATAGTTGTTCCTGACATAAAACCAACTTCCCAGTTCAAGGAGGGTTTAAGTGCCTGTTCACATCAATCTATGTCATGAATTCTTCGGGGAATTAATTTTTTTAGGAAGTGCAAAAGAAAGGCAACTGTTGAACAGGTATAGTCTCTATCCTCATCCCATAGGCTAACAAACAACATGTCAATGGGAATATGCTGGGGTCCCTCATGGGGCTTCAGTACAACGGGGATATACCCTTCAGTACCTTTCCTCTACCAATTATTAATACCATTACAGCTGGCCCTAAGAGCTCCAAAGTAGTAATAGGTAACATACAAATGGTCCTTGTCCCCTAAAAACCTGGCAGACTAACAAGGCAGATAAAAAACAGGAAAAAAGGAAGTATTGCTGTTATCAGTGTGTAGGTGGGAGGGAAGGGGAGCACCAAAAGATTTACTGGTTTGTCCTGAAGGCAGAACTGGTGGTGAGACCTGGATTACCGAGGTGTCATTTGACTCTAAGGTTAGACTCTGGATTTTCTAGTACCATCAGTTCATCATCCTTAAGGATTGCCCTGAACAGCTACAATATGCTTTGTATTTTTTTTCTGCAACTTATAAACATACTACCTACCCCTGCTATGCTGTCAGTCCCAGTTCTCTTAGCCTTTCTGTGTCCTTCAGAGGAAAAATCCTCAGCCGAAGGAACAAGCATTTTGGATGTTTCCACACTAAAAAGCTTTCCTGAAACCAAGCACTCTTATCATAATGGTGTAATCTGCACATCCTGATGGCTTTACTCCCTGCCTCTTTCCCTGGCTTGTCCAGATGTCCCTACTTGCTGCTATAAATGAAGGTTATTACTCCCACGCTGACATTAGCCATTGATTGAAGTGTGGTTTTTCAAGCTGGAGGGAGGAGGAAATAGCAGAGAGCAATAAAGCCATAGTTCATTGTGTTAAAGCAGTGTAACATCTCACTAAGAACCAGGTGTGAGCTGAATGGACTGAATAATAGGCTATAGTTAGCACTTTGTGAGCGCTCTGCATAATAAAGTTAAGACAGGAGGCTGGCAATCAGCATTGCACGTTCGTCTTGCACAGCCACCTCAGAAAGTCTAGGATGGAAGCATCAATAATGTGTCCAGAGTTCAGTCCACAAACACTTCAATCCAAACTCGTCTTTTACCCTTCCAGTTTTTTCAAAGCAGTAAGATTTTCCTCTGAAGCTAATTGCACTATACGAGAAAAAAAGAAATCTGGATTTTTTTTCTCCAAAATAATCTCATCTGCACTTTTCAAATTACAGGAGTTTTCTTACATGAAAAATCAGCATTTCCTGAGTCTTTGGCACCGTTTTCATTGAGGAAATTCAATGGGAACTTCAGCATTCACATAGAAATAGATGTGCATAAACATACAGTAACTCTGACTTTTTCCCCCACCCTAAACCACAAAGATATTAGCACTTTTCACCACTTCAGACTAAATTTCAAGTGCTGATGCTGCTGTGGAAAGAGTGAGATCCTGTCTACACGAAGGAAATGAGCTCTGCTATAATTTTATCAAAATAGTAACCTGGGAATACAGGCATCAATATAGCTATTTGGGTGCAAATTTCCTTATTAGAAGTCATTACCCTTGATTTTCAGAAGGGATTGGTCCTCTCATTACATCAGTGAGATGGGGGAGCCCTGTGGATCCTGGCAGCTGTGGTGGGCAGCGAGAGCTGTGTGGTCCAGCCGAGGAGCCCAGAAACCCTCCAGAGCTTAGCAGCTCTGCAGGGCAGTGGAAGTTAGTGGACCCTGGCTCTGCTGAGCTCTTTAGATGTTATGCTTGTAAAGCAGCTGCAATGTATTCCAGTTTAACGTTTCAGTCCTTAAAATTTTATGAATGTAAAACTTGAAGGACGGAAGTTTTAAACTGGCTGAGGTCTCAGCTACTTTACCATTATAATCATAAAAGTATCCATGGCTTAGTTCAGGCTGTGTAGCCTGTGCTGACGAGGAGAGGTCCCAAAGTCCAGACCACTCACAAGAGCCTACTTTATGACTTCAGTTGTTCTGTGTCTTTGCGCCTTCTTTCTCAGCATTTGTGGTCCACAATTTCATGTGAGAATCTACTTCTGTGTGAGAACAAACTTAACTCTGACCCACACTCACAAACTCTACAATTTTACTGCTGGAATCTGGTTTCTGTGTTTGCTCAAAATAAGTATGAATTTGCTGATATTTTGGGAATATTGCAGAGATAGGAATTTTAATAGGCGTTTTGGCAAGAGCTGTAGTTATGCTTCATGGGTGCAATAAAGATGGCAAAGAGTTTCTGTAGGTCTCTGCATGGCTCAGTTCTGGCCCAGACAATTACTTCAGCACTGCTGCTATTTCTTGTTTTAAAAATGGTATGGTCATCTTTTTTCATCTAATATTTAAATGCAAGTAAGGAAAAAGAGAAAGTAACACCTCCCTTGTTCTAATTCTCTCCCACTAGAGATGAATCAGGTTCCTCGTGAGCTCTGCAAGTCTCTGGTGGCATGTGTCAACCCTGTCTCTGTGTTAGGTTTACTCATCTGTGAATGCATGATACTGCTGTTTACTCACTCTGATAAAAAACCCACAGAGAGTCATAAATCTTTGCCTAGTGCTTTGACTGTCCAGTTCTTTATGTGTTAGCCAGAGGGAGTCATCTTTCAGAGCAAGAAATGCCCTGCATGATGGTGATGAGTTTTAAAGTGTCAAGTAATCATTTCCAAATTGCCACAGGAGGAGCATCCTGGGGCAGGGACTAAATTTTGTATTGTTTATTTTTACCTAGCATGTACATAGCACAGAGCTGCTCAGAAAGCAGAGTCTCTCGGGTTAGTAAGAAACAGGCTATTATCAGCAGAAGTTGGGTAGCTGGGTAGCTGTTCATGGGTCAGAAGTACGGGAAAGAAAAGGTCAAAATTAGTTCATGTTTCTTTTGTCCTGGAACTAAGTAGGCACATTCATTGTCCTGTGCTTGATGCTTCTGGCCACGGACTGTGGGATTTGTGACTGGTGCCACAATGTCACTCAGGCACTGATTCAGTCATCATTTGAGCAAATGCAGTCTTACCAAGTGATGCGAAGCTGATGAACGAGCCCTGCTGCAGTGCTGATACACATGTCTGAGCAGCCAGCTGGTATTAGCTGCAAGTACTTGTGTCAGGTGGTAGCCAAAACATTTCCCTCCTTTTGAAACACAGGCTCTGTTTTGTCTTTTGACTGCCCCCCAGCACTATAGTGTATTTCACACTAAAAAAACCAAATCATAAGAATAAAAGAATAAAAATATAAGTGGAGTATACATCTGCTATACAACTGGGGTAGGCATGCATCTTAACTTTCTTCTGAACTTTATACCACCAGCACAAGAGATAATAATGCCCCTACTGTGCCGAAATTGCATCAAATGGGAAACATAACTCGCTCTCTTACACAATCACCCCTTTATAGACAGCGATTTCCAAGCACTACAGCTGTTGGTGATGAAATCTGATCATCCAACATTAACCTCATCACCTCAGTACCTGTATTTTATAGCCTCACTTGTCCTTGTACCTTCAGTAGCACCTACTCCCATAGTCCATACATGTGTACATCACACCTATCGCCCAAGATGTTCAAGTCAGTCTTGTACCACTTCACACATATTTGTATCTTACAACATATTGTAGCAATTCTCCTAACCCCTGCTTCTTTATGCAGCAATGCATATACATACTCCCCTATATATGCCCCTCAAACCAGCCAGGACCACACTCATGCCTCTTCACGACCCCTTTGCTCAGTGTTTGTAACTTCTGCATGCACTTATCCACCCACACAGTGCACAAATTGTCTTAAGGAGCAACTTCTGTTAAATAAATCTTGAAGCGGTAATCCACTCTAGTTAATTGACAAAGGTGAAAGATTAACACTTATTTTTTGCTTCTGAGGACAACTATTTTACATACAACTGTATTTGTACTTATACAACTGTACAACCTTTGTTCTTCGAGTATCAGTGTTTAGTTTTTTCCTCAAAAGCCCGGCCAGTGCAAAATCAAATTTTTTTTCTCTGTTTACAATGTGCTTGATCACAGGGTAAAGCATACCAAGGGGACTTTGTTCCAAGGAAGTCTATATAGTTTTATTTTTTTACAAGCTGGCACTGCACTTGCAGTGTTAGTATCTAGCAGCCTTTCTCACTAATATGTCTTTGGGCAACAGCACTTGATTTACAATTGTATTGTTTAAAAACATTTTGAAGCAAGCCCCTGATTTTAATGAACCTCATTCCTAGTGCGCATTTCTGATAGTCAGAGATGTATCGTGTGGGCAGCCGCAGAGGCAGGGATGCTTCCTACCAACTCCTAGTGCAAAAGCTTTCTCTTTTAGGTAAGGAAATACTTTAGGCTAGATTTTGCTCTGTGGAGCATGCAAGCAGTTCCCAAAGCAACCTGAAGACAGACATACAGGCACATCCATGAACATCTGGTTTCTAAATTACACCTGATCTTATGCCACCACTCAAATTCTTGGCTTTACCCTCTTCAAATCCATGGGAAAACTCTGAGGTTTCAGTAAGAGCTAGTTTAAACCCTTGAATAAACATTAGGAATAGCTTGCCAGTTCTAGTGTAGGCACATCTCTTGATTTCAGTGACAGGTTTTGGATTAAGATACTTCTTGAGATAAAGGTGTCATAATTGAGAACTTTGAACCGGGCTGACTTGGCTGCCTTAAGCTGTAGTTATTCACTTTTAAGCAACAGGGTCAATGTAGGGAGACCTTAAGGGGATGTGGCCATCAGTTCTGAATGACATAAGTACAGGTCAACTACTGTTTTGAAGACACAAGTAATAGTCACGTGGCAACCATTACAGCTGCCAGAGCTGCACCTTCTGGGTCAGACCACCAATGTCAGTGCTGGCTGTGCAGAGGGCGGCCCTTCTGATGCCACAGGTTTGCTGATTAACATGAAATGAGAATCAGGTTTCTTCACCTCCAGAGACCAACATGTCTAAACAATACACAGATTTTTAGCAGAAAGTGAAGCCTCCCTTGTGTTATATTGGAAAGACTATTCGGGAAAATACTTTGCCTGGGGTGTTCAGGGGCACTATGGGATTTGCAACACTATTTCCAACTTGTTGCAAATTGAGTGTCTGACTCTCTAGGCTCTTTTGAAAATTAAACCCATTTCTTTGTATCAAACCGTAACACAGGATAAAGGCATAGGAACCCTCTGGCTCGGAATGATGGTGCACAAAATTGGCTTTAAGCCTGTCCTAAGGAAACACTATTTAACTAAAAAAAAAAAAACTCTTTCCCGGAAGCAGGGATTACCAAAACATTAAATTTCTAACTATACCTTCAAAAGAACTGATAATGTTCTCTCCAGAGGATAGGGACTGGCTTCAAGAGTATTTGGATTAATGGTTTCCCAAAGGAACAGTTAAAAAATTTATACTAGTTCAATAGCTAGTATTAATGAGAGCAAACTTTGAAACTGCTCTAATTTATGGAAGTACGAAATGGACTTGTAGTAGGTCCTGTTTGTAGAAAAGTAAAATATATAATATACTATTACTACTACCTTTGAAGGCCTTAAAGAGTAGGTTTTGTTTGATCCTTTTGGTTACTCTTACAAGCAGAGCCAATGAAGATGGAGCTTGTATGGGCAAAAGGAACTCCATGGGTGGCAAAACTTAGAACCGTGGTCCTGAATAGTAGAAGTTGTTTTGGCAAAGGAACTATTTTAATGGTATAACTTGCATCTGTCTGAAGAGCTAATTACACAGAGACAGTGTTTAAAGGTCTCAGGTTTTTTTTTCCACATATACCTACCCATTGTACCATCTTATGCAAACCCATGTAGTCTTCTGGTCACACTCACTGCCTCTGAAGGTGGAGCAAGGTATACTGATAGAAGACGGTTTTGTCAGGTCAACTGTGACTCCACTTCTGCATAGGTATCACTCTTCTCTTCTCTCTCCACCTTAGCTGACACATTTATGCCATCAGAAGTCTGTCATTACCTCAGAACTGGCCTGAAGCATAGGAGGTATGAAATTTATCCTGATGTTTTTCAAAAAATGTTGGCAGCTCAACTCAAGGTGGACCTGCATGTTCTCTTCACTGACCTCAGTAGAACTTTTTGGGGTGTGCATGATCTCCATCACTGTAAGTTGACGGGACTTCAGAAACAGTAATAGATTTGTTACTCTCTTGCTAGGTTTGGAAGAGCTGCTGTAGTGGGTCAGTCTCACCTGGGGTCTTTCCTTCAGTGACGGCAAACAAATACAGAGTGAATCTTCTGCGATAGATCCTTGAGGCATCTTCCAGTTGGCAGGTCAGGGGATTGCTAAGACAGAGGTTGCATCTTAATAGTCATCAAAGGTCTTACTTTTTGTGAATTTTCCACTTGAATCCTTTTGGAAAAAGTTGAGTGTTTACAGAGTTTTCCAGAGTCGCATAGGAAGGTAGTGACAGAGACTTTGATTGAAGTTGTACATTATTTCTCCCTGACTGCTCTGAAAGATTCATGTGAACACAGTCACTAGCCCTTGAGTGATGCCTTTGCTTTTGATTTCAAAGTGTGCATCTTACGGCTGCATTACTGGAAATTTTTTATTTTACTGGTTGCAAGACAGTATTTGGATTAACGCGTGTACTCAGAAAGGTATCATTGCCTGTTGCGGTGCTAAACATATGTTCTGAGTTTCCACTGGTTCCAGTATTCTAATATGTGGGTAGGGCAGCAGGTGCAGAGCAAGAGCAGTGACAAAATGGTTAAACAATCTTTTAAAATCAGAAAAACTCTAAAAGACCTTACTGCTTACTTTTAAATTTAAGTAAGTGTTTAAAAGTGAGTACTGTGACTGTTAGGAGAAAAAATAACAACAAGAAAAAGAAACAATAAGATTAGTTATTGAAAAAACAACCATATCATTAAAATACAAGGCTAACTGTATAAAAGAAATGATGTGTTAGGCCTTGGAGTTAAATGGTTCATTTCCTGATTCATTAAAACCTTCCTTCCTCAAGAATAACTGGCAATTGCAAAGTTCTGCCCTAGAGGGATGTTCAGGTAATAAAGGAGAAAGGATCCAGAGGCAAGTGAAGAAAAGAGTTACAAGAAAGTCCTCAAAAGCTACTTTGCTTGTTTACACATTCAAAAAGGAGGTTGATTGCTTTGCATTCACAACTCTGCACACACACTCACATAGAAAATACTGTATCAGACAATATTTAGGACTGTGTAGAGTTTAGAAAGTAGTTAAGCTAAATTTAATAGCCAAAAAAATATTTTATTGGGCCCCAGAAGAGATTAAAAGAGCATCACGATGGTGCATTCAGTCTTAAGGGTCTGAAGGGATGTCATCACACCGCTCTTTGCTGGTTCTGTATGACTGAGGTTAAATATCTACTTTAAAATATTTATTGCTCTTATACAGCCCTTCTCATGTGGAAGCTGATCTCAGACCATTTAGCCAAGTAGATTATTACTGTTATTCTGCTTGTGCCTACTGGGCAAGCTGAGGAGTAATAACGTGTAGGGCCATGCAGCTAAGGCAGATCCAAGAACACAAGGGGCTACAATACATGTGGGTATAATAGTAGAGAGAGTTATACTTTACATCACTTAACCACCATTTAGACATCTCATTATAAACAAAAATTAGGTCTTTCATCATCAAAAGCAACGCTGCTCACCAATGATTATTCCATGCTAATGGGTTGGGGTAATCCATACTTTTTCCTGGCAGTGTGTCTAGTTTGTTAAAGGGATTTAGGGAGCTAAAGTTGAAGTAAAACTAATGAGATATTATTGTTTAAAAGCAGATAAAATCATGGCCTGAGTTCTTTCATTAGTCATTAGCAGTCACCTTCTGGGCTTGAGTAGCCCTCTTGGATCACATGGATCAATAACATCAGCTTTTAGACTTTGGTTGCCCTGTTTTCTGTTCCGCTTAAACTCTCAACTTCTGTTAATGTTCATAAGAGCAATCCTGGAAATGTTGATAACAGTGGATGAGCACAGAGACATTCATGCACTTTCGCAGGGGCCTGACCTCACTGTCATCAGTGGGCTTTGGCTCAGGCTTATGAACATTTGCAGAAAACATACTGTGCTAGTCACCCAGCTCCAAGGAGAGAATGTTAAACAGACCACACTGATTTTCTCAAGGTTCCTGGTTTCTCCAGTATGTCAGAAAACAAACCTTGAGGGCCTCTTGTGTGAGCAATCATTGTGTGCATGGAATGCGAAACATTTCTAATTTGTGAAGGCAAGCTCAGTTGCTTATACTGTACAAACACACACACACACAAACACCATGTGGAAATAATAAATGTGTTTATGATGGAGATCTTTGCTTCCTTTATTATTTTAGGATTTTGTCCGGATTTGAAACAATTGTTAAGAGCATTAGCTTCAGTCTTTCATTACTGACATACTCATAATACTGACTTCACCTAGCCAGGCAGCTGTACTCCTCCTTCTTAACATATATTGAATTAGTTTTAAACATACCAATTGTTCATACACAAATATACAATATACAAGATACAAGAAAGCTGAACAGCCAAACTGAGATCAAGTAGTGCTCTTGAATATCCTTCAGTTCTTTTAAACATTGACTGTTGTATTCAAATTTTGTTTCAAACAAATTCATATACTGGAATTTATGTGTGGGAAAGTTGTCTGGTTTGTAAACTTCTTACTCATACAGGTAGGTGACAGTTTCTGAGACAATACTTCCAGTTTTGAAACTTGGGTTTAAATTTAGTGTAGCTCCAAAGGTGCATTTGTAATGCAGTGCTGGTGGCTCAGCTCCTCTATGCCTGGTGGGTGGGGAGTAGCTGAACAGAAGGTGCACTGCCCATGCTCTCAGCTGCATGAAAAATGGCTCTTTCTGATGCTGGGGAAAAGTAGTTTCCTGTGTGTTTTACCTTTTTGAACATAAGGAGTGACTAATATATTTAACTAAACCTGACTAATATATTGAACTAAATTTTTTTTCCAGATAATTCACACTACGGTCCTTTCAATCAGATTTTAAAATTCCTTTGTAAAACACCTACCTCTAAAATGTAGTATTTCACTTTGGGTTGACTACCACATTTAATGTGTTCTGAAATGAACTTTTTTCCTTCCATTTTCTTTTTCTGCCTCAAATGTAAAAAAAAAAAAAAAAAAAAAAATCTGTATTTCTATTTCAGGTCAACTCAAATAGTTTGTAAGTTGTCAGTGAATGAAAAGAACCAGTTACTTGCCCCGCAACAGTAATTGCCTATTCCATAAAGTGCTTCAATAACATTACAAGTGTGGAGGCCTTCACAAAGTGCCAGGGTTTCTATGATGAAAGACCTACTGATTTTTTCCAGCTAATGGGGATTTTTCACTAGTGCAGATGAGAACAATGTGGGGTTTTAGATATAGAATCGTCCTTGGTCTATGTGCAGTGTAGCACCCTCCTTCTGTTTCCTGCCCAAACTCACCTGGGTGGTGGGATATGGGAACAGCAGAGACCTGAACCTGGTTTTCCTACAGGAATGTATGCGAAATAGATGGAACAGTGAAAACACAAGTTTCTTAAAAGTACCATGAGTGATGCACGGGAGGAATAAATTAGATGTATACCTTCTATAAACCTGCTATACAATACTCACATATAATCTCTACATTTTGTACTTGGAAAGCCTTGAAGACAGAAGATGCTAAGTGGTCTTAACTAAGCACTGCTTTCCATCCATGCACTAAGAATCCGTTAAAGAAACTCCATACAAGGATTGGGGAGAAGGTTGAAGCCCGTTTTTAGGATGGGTTTATTTTTATATTTTTTGGAAGAGTTTATCATCCCATTTTTTATATCTCCCACCAATGGAAGCTCAGAATGACTGAAATAGCACAGTGTGTTGGAGTGAATTCTTCCCCAGGAGACTGATTGTGTTGTATTATTGCTGAAGAGAGCAGGAATTTAAGCCTAGAAAAGTGGAAGAATTGGAACTTTCCTGCCAAGGTAGACGAATTCCCAAGCTGCCCCAGTCACTCCTGAGAAGCTCTTTTACTGACTTTCCCGTGTAGGGGAGAGGCACTATTTTGTTCATATTATCAGCTGACAAATAAAACAACCAAATTCAGAAAGGGGGAGGAGAGGGAAAGTTTGCTCAAGAATATATTTAAAGACATGAGCTTTCCTGTAGAGGAGTTTTTTTGGTGAGAAATGGATCTCTTGCTACAGGCTCCAATTTAGACTGGCTGGGAAAGTGCCTGGGAAAGAAGCAAAAGCAAATAAATAAAAAGTAAAAAGCAAATAAAAAATAGGATTTGTCTTTCCCACTTTTTAAAACTATGTGTGTACGATGGGACTTTTCTATCCTACCTCTTAGGGAGCCAACAGCTTTATGTTTGTGCATACCAGGCAGCAAAGGGCATAACAAGAATCTATTACACAGTGGAGTGTGTGTTCCTCCTCCCTGGCTGATGCATACTAATGATAGAAAAGTTATTTAAATCAGACAGTCAGTGTAGACCACTGCTTCAGACAATGGAAATTTCTAAGGTTTGGTGGCCCTTGGGTTTCTAGTCTCACTCACAGCTACAGCTCGGTCCTCCACTTCCACTTCTTGCTCTCCAGATTCCCGTTACCCGTGCATTGGCTCTCCTCCTCTTTCTTTTCCTTCCTTGCCCACTACTCCCTCCATGTATCTCTGATCACTCAGGTTCTTACACTTGTCTCCCACAGTTCCTGTTGAAACAAAATGCAGCCATAGGGGTGGTGATGATGGTTATGAGGAAGGCAGAGCAAGATAAGCCAAGGCTGAGTGAAATATCCCCTCTTTGTAACATACAGGATTGGAGAATTTGTTTGGCTGTTAAAATGGGATGGTCTTGACCTTAAAACAAACCAGAAGTTTCTTCTAGATTTCAAATACCTCAGAATTAAGTAATTTCCTCTTTCTTCACTATCTGGATCTTCTGTTTTGTCAAAAACTCATAAAAGACTATTCAGTCATATTAAGATCTTGGGGATTTTGAAGTTCTGTGTTTGTCAGAGCAAATGGATGCTGGTAATGCTTTGCACTGCAGTCAAGAGGTTGGCAGGTGTTAGCATACCTGCATTGGCTTTAAACTGCCTTGCTTAGATGTGGTGACGGGAATTGAGGTTAGGGGAGAGGTTCACTGGGAGCTGCAGAGTGTTTTGGCAAAATACGACTAACCCATGCGTAGACAGCCACACTGACATGGTCACCTCTGAACAAGCTGGATCAGGGATGTCTGTCTGATATGCAGTCATGCCTTTGAGTTGCAGTGATCTGCAGAGTTCACAGAGTCAACATCTGAATAGAAAGGCTGATTAGCATCCTACCCGTTGGGCCACCTCATTTCCGTCTGTGCAAAGAAGAAAGAACTACTGAGGCGGTAACAATATGTAGATGTGGGAATAACAGCAACGGGCGGGGCAGGGGGAATAGGAGTTCTGCACTTCTTCAGAGACTAAATTTTCAGCCAGAAGGAGCCAGTAAATACACTGAAAGCTTGTAGAAATTAGGAACTCAGTTCCTTTATCTGAAGTTGTGTAAGTCACACAATTTTTCTTGTCTGGATGAGCAGCAGTGAGAGATTGTGAACAAGGGATAGATGTAATCACACCTGGCTTTGCTGCAATTTCAGGAGGTGCTGCTAGGCCAGTAGTAAAGTTAATCTCTAAGGCAGAGGAAACTGGGGGGGAGAAGAGGAGCACCCAGGCTTGCCTTCCCTCTCTGGGTTCCTGTTACACCAGCCCTGCAGGGTATCACCTCTTTGGAGGACTGACCTGTGAGAGTGCATTCAAGCACAGGGAAAATTTTCCCTCTAGTCCTTATCGTACATACAGATTTTGGAGGGGGGAAAGCACTGTTGTAAGTTTTCACTGCCCTGCTCTTTATGAGGAAGCTTTGGTTCTCTGTCCAGTGGATATAACTGTTCTATATAAAAGCCTATTACAGAAACAAGAGGGATCTGATATAAATTATTGCTTGGGGTTTCAGTGGCCCTTCACCTCCCTTCAACTGAGCAGTGGCCAATATATAGAAGTTGTTTGGAAGCTAGGCAACCTTCTACCAGAATAATACATGAGGCAATGTTCAGGAAGGTGGTTCAGGAGTATATATGTATCCTACCTTGTGGCTGAGGTGGGAAATAAAATTGCAACATCTGCTTTGTTCCAGAATTTTTTCCTATACTCTGGAGCCTCAAGCCAGAACAGCCCTTTTTTCCTTCCAAAAGTGATGTAAGATAAAAGAGGGGAGATAATAAACCACATTCTCACTCTTTCATTAATACAAATACTTGAAAATGACCAGAAGGGTGACTAAAAGTCAAATTAACTTGAAGACAAAAAAGACTTGACAAGTATTTGCAATGAGATTCAAATCCCCAGGGAACACTGCTTTTCCAGGGAGACACTGATGTCACCTGACAGAAACCGAAACCTCATCCCAGGAGTAGCTCCTTTATGAAGGGTGGTGCAGGGGGGAAGAAGGGTTTCCAGCCAGCAATCGGGATGCGCATGCAAAGATCTATGCTCCAGCAGATCACCAATCTTAGATGGGATGGGATGGCAAAATAGTGATGAGTGCTTGTCATGGAAACTGTTAATTGTTAACAAAGGCTTTTAACTTTTCAGCTATTGCAAAATAATCCAAGCAATATTTTTGTTTATTGCTGGGAGTAGCCTTGGTAAGAGGCTGCTGTAATTCTTAATTCATTTTTAGAAGGAACATGCTTTAAGATAGGTATCACTTAAGTAGAGATGGGACCAAACTGGAGTTTCATATCTTCCCTATTCCCAGAATGAAGGGTGGTTTTGTTTTAGCATGTCTGCCCGGATTTGAACTTGTTTAGAACCCACAATGGGTTTATTGAAATAATAATAATAATAAAAAAAAACATCCAGTGGCCTCTTTTTGCTTGTTTTTTGGATGCTGTCCAAAGTGGCAGACCTCTTGCAAGACCAAACTGCCTCCAAATGAACTTACAAGCTTTCCACTGTTGGGGCTGAATATTGGCCCGGTTGTTCATGGGATGCTTGTGCTGACAGACCCAAATGTTAGTCTGGCTCCAGCCTCAGACCTGAACCTCTGAATTTAAACTACTCCTATTCCAGACAGAAACTGGCATATTATGGTTATGGCCCATTTTTAATATTTTAAAATCCTGCTTTATTTTCAATATAATGATTCCACAGGACTTCAATTAGCAAAGACATTTAGAAACTTATCTTAGCTGCATTCATTCAGAAAGACTGTCTAGCAGACCCTTCAGGTTTTGGTATTTGTATTTTCTGATCTGTGTGCTTGATGAAACACCTGTGAAAAATAGTGTATAAAGATGACAGTGAGACAGAAGATGATGCCTTACATTTGTCCTTGGCTAGAGGTAATAAGGGAGCCCACAGGACGTTTGCTGTGATTTCATAGTAAATGCCAGAAGTTAATTTTGGTTTGTGTGTGGGTGTGCATCTTCCTCTGCCCTTTCCCCTTCCCCCATTATTCCTCTTCCTTCCAGTTCTGTAAAAGGAAGTACCAAGATGAACATTTCTGCAGTGGTTGTTCAGACTTGCCCAAGATGTGTGTGACAGCACTCTCCTACCCATATAGCCACTGAGGCATTGGTCCCCTGCATGCCTCAGAGCCCAGGTCCATGCCCTAACCCTATCGTTCCCTTGCTCTTTGCCAGGTTGCCCATCCTGCTGTCTGGATCTCAAATCCTGCAGACGGGGTGGAGAAGTTGGCCAGCCTGCCCTGCCAGCCCTACTGAAGAGGATGGCAAGCCCCAGCCGAGAAACTGCTCCCAGCTCACTCTCAGCTGGAGGAACGAGGCTGCCTGCTGTGGCATAAACATCGACATAACAGATTTGCTGTCAACGTAAGCATCCTTTGCCCACGAGGTGAATATATACATAGCTGTACATTAATAGTCCTTTTTCATGCCTACCATCCCTTTCCTTTCTGCATATAGGATGTAGCACAAAGGAGGCAGAATTCATGTTATTAAAGAATGAATGTAATCATTATACATAGAAAAAAACGTTTTCTAATGGCAGCTAACTGGGTAGTTTATTGCCCAAGAGTGGAAGTACCTTTCCATATAGACAAGATACCTCCCAGATAAATAATGCATTTTTCAAAGTTGCTTTTATTTGTATTACATGCTCCTAAAACTCCTGACAGAGACCTGTAATTTCAGGAATTAGTCCAAACACGTAATAAGACCTAGTTCTTCTGCGGTTGATTTATGAGCAAAAAACCCTGTCATTGGCAGTCTTTGGTGAAGAGATTTGGATATGCACATAACGTTATTCACTTAGTGTTGCTATGGTCTTTCATTAATAGTTTGTGTGTGGTATTTTGCTATACGTAACATTTCTTTTTCTAGATTTGGGAGTACATGACATCAGAGTGGTTTTGCTGGTAAAATCAGACATAGCTGTGGTATTAGGAATTATTCTAGACACAGTTAAGTCTTGTTGTAGTTGTACTTGCTGCAAGACACAGCTGGGACTGCTACATGCCACAGAGGGTGAACAAGAACAGCTTTTCCTTAAAATGGGTATGGAGAGACTCCCATAGGAAACGTTTTTGTTTTGGTTTTTGAAATCTGTGTGTGGCATAGGAAAGGAATGGGTGGAAGAATGATAACAAGAGAGAGCATGTCTGTGAGAGAGATAAGATTGAAAAGGGCTGGTAAGCAAAAGTGCTCAAAGTTGAGCCCGTGTTTGCAAAATTGTGCAGCCTTTAGAAAAGCTGATGCTCATTTAGTTGTGTAACTGGTACTGAGGTCCTGGAAAATCCAGCCCTCAAAATTAGCCAGATAAGAAACTCGGTTTTAAAAATCCTTTAATGGGGATTCTTCTTTCTCTGTGTTAAAAGCTATGAAAATAAATGCAGTCTTGCTGGGCACAGATTTTGGGGGTTTCTTTCCTTTTTATAAAGAAAGAAATTCTGACTTAGCTTTTCTAGTGACCTATACATGAGCCCCATCTTGTGTGTTCCCTCCAAAACATCTCACTGGCTCTGACAGCAAAGGGGTTCAGGTTGCTCTTCCTGGAAAAAGCTTCCTTTCCATTAACAACTCAGAGAAAACCAGAATGTGTGACGGTGACTGGTTGAATGAGCTTTTGCAGTACAATATATACATACACATGTGTGTGTTTATGTATTTGTGTGTATTAAATACATATACGTATGCTTTATGGCTGAATAGACATCCACCCTTCAGCTCTGCTTTCTATGATTAACCTCTATTAGCATTGCAATTATAAATACCTGGTAAATGTCTGCCTTTGATCTAACCCGCCTGTCACTCAATAGTCTTTTAAACTCCAGATTTCCTCTCTCTTTCTTGACATTTATCATTGTCTTCCTTCTGAATGCCTTCCTTGCTGTTCTCAAAAGCTGGCCAAAAAGCACTAGGAGGGTAGATTGTAGTATCAAGTACCACGCTGGAGGCTCAGAGGCAGCTGCCATGTTCTAAAAGGTCTCTTTATTCTTTGCAGCCACAGCTTTGCAATTGCCCAAATAACAAATATTCACTTCCCTCCCCTTTATCTTTAACGGAAAAAAATCCCCCTGAATAACAATAAGTTCTTCCCTCTTTCCAGCCTAGCCCGAGTACATTAATTCATCTTGTAATTGCTTGTCTCTATCAGTTTTAGTCCTTTGCCCTTTTTTGCTCCTTCTTTTTGTACTTCAGCTTCATCATTGATCCTATTCATTCTATTCCCAGCGCTGAAATCTAAGTCCCAAATGCCAGCAAGAAATACTCAGCCATTCACGACAAATTGAATGGCTCAATTTAAAGGGGAAGATAGCACCTCATCTACTGTTACTTTTCACTACAATAATCTCCATCACTTGTTCACTGGAGAAAGCAGCATGTCCTGGGTTCAAGTACAGACTATGCTGATGATCTGTGGCTTGAAAGGACTAGAAGGAGCATTGCATATGACAGGGAGTCACCTTTCTGCCTTTGAAGGTTTTTATGTATTCACATCAATACAATGGTCAACACTACTTAGAGCCCAGGAATGCTGTTCTGTTCACCCCTGCCCTGGCCAGATCCCAACCCGCTTGCAACAGCATGCCAAAAAATAAGTCAAGAAGGCTAAAATAGGCCCAGATCCTCAGCGGGTAGAAATGTGCTGTCAGCGTAAACACTTCTACTACAGGATCAATGAAGATTCTGGAGAAAAAGCAAACTTCAGCATCTTAGCAAATGCTCCACCAAGGATGGCCTCGTTAGATGTAAGTACACGTCCCGCTGGCTTCCCAGTAGCTCCTGATGGTCTCTCCCTTTGGACATTGGCCTACACAAAGAAGCCACACACGGGTTAAGACCTGTCGGTGGTGCATCATTTACACACAGGGTGCCAGTGTTTCCTAGGCTGATCAAAACTTCTTTGTCAGCAGTTACTATTGTCGGAAAATGGAGTTTTCAACTGCATACGGATGCCGATAGGAAAGAGCCTGTGCTCCTTGAATACTTTTTTTTTTTAATTTTTCATGAGATAACTGAAAATCTCAAAAAATTTTCTCTGAAAACTGGAAGAAAAAAAATCCATTTATTGGTAAATTTTGTCCATAGGGATCTGGTTTTGGCTATTCTCCACTGAAAATGTTCTTCTGGCAGAATTTAACTGAATATTTTTCAGTCAATGAAAACATTACTCCATTTTTTCTTGTTAACTAAAGTTAAAACATTCAGGTTTTTTTCCATGTATCATCTGTGCAGCTGCATAACCCAAACAGTTATAATAAAGGGTTTGTTTTTGGTTTTGTTTTTCCCTGTTAACTTCATTAGCTGTAGCATAGTGGACCGTAAATCCTCATTTCCACGCATTTTGTCAGCAATGTGACTATGTTGTATTACCAGAAAGTGGGCACAGAGTGGAGATAAAATTATACTGGTTACAAATAGCGAAGCAGCACACTGATTTCCTGAACTGCAAACAGTTGCAAGAATTATTCAGCCTTGATGTGTTTTTGTGGTGGTATTATTCCCATTAGAGAAGGTTATGTCTTGGTGGGGTAAATTCCAGCCTTTCTCCAGAACCAGCTGTCTACAGCTATCCAGCTCACAGATGTTTTGTTCTACCAAGGAATATTAGGAAGAATGGAAATCAGTTCCAGATCATATCCTTGTTTTCTAGGTGATAGTGTCTCTCCAGGTCTTATAGATCTTGGGTAGCCAGAAGACTTTTTTTTGGCTACCTGATATTTTCCTTGCTTTTCCCAAAGGAAGAGAAGATTATTAGAAGCCACATCTGCCTGCCAATCACCCGATCATAGTTCCCACTCGAATGCAGTACTAGTTATTGCAAGGTGCAATGAAGCAACCAAGTCACAAGGCAGAAATAAATGCTAATGCAGACCAGGGCTCACCAGCAGGCTGTCCCCACTAAAGTCCAGCTCCCAGAGCCGCAAAGCTCAAGCCAGCTGAGTCTAGACAGTCTGACCAGGGAGGGTTGGAGAGCCTCTGCTGTGGTGCATAGTGCCAGAGCAGAAACTCATTTTATGAAGTTTTTTTTTTTTTTTTTATGTTATGTACATCACTCTCCAGACTTCACAAAAGACCAGCTTTCAGGTCTTGCATTTCTAAATGAGAAAATTTGTTTTAAAAAAGACTTTGAAGTATAGTGACCGATTTTATGTTGCTTTCTAACCCCATGCTGAATCATCAGGGAATCCTGGAGAAGATTGACAGTCAAAAAAACAGTAAAAGGAGGAAAGTCTGTTTTCCCTAGAGATTTCTTGTCGGTCTTGGCTTCTGCTGAGTTAAACACAGCATGGAAATAGTCTTTTTCTAGGTCCTTTACTATCTCCAGCCAAAATCAGGAAATGATACTTTGCGGGAAAAATATATAAACATATATTAACTAAACCTTTTTAAAGGTTCAGGAATTTGGCTTTTGGATTTTGACCAGTTTGTGTTTTCTCTAGACCAATCTTATCCTTTACAGCTCAGCACAGTTATTCTCAATTTTGTGTAACTCAAAATGTCATCTGAAGTATCAGCAAGAGGTGTATGGGTCTGTATAGATCTCACAACTGCAAGCCTTAATTTTTGATTAAAAATCAGGTCTGGAAGAGAAATCACAAAATTATAGCACAATATTCAAGAGCCCTGCTTTCTTGTTATTTTTTCTTATTTTCAAGCTTTTGGGGTAAATAGACACTGGTCACATTTGACAGCATTATTCTACCATTGTGAGGGCTGGAAATGTATTTATTTATTGCAGTCATAGCTAAAATTTAAATAATCTTGTGTCTCTGTTTAGTTATAATAAAATCTTAAGACATAATACCATTGATATATTAGCAGCTAATATGAGGCTTAACATTTTAATTTTTGCTTAATACAAAACCACCACTTTTCCCCTCTTTGTTCAGAACTGAGATTAAATTAATTTAGCTCCCTTGAAGATAGCTAACTTGCTGTTCCCATCTAAAAAACTGAGACTGCGAGCCAAAACATTCATACTGAATTACAGAAGATGTTCCTCAACACTAAGCCCTTTTTCATGTTGCAGCTCTGTGAAAAAGGGGAGGAGAACGGCTGCCTTTTGAAGGAGATGACCAAATTTCTTTTGATCTGTTTTTAAGAGTAGAGAACTTGGTCCAAAGGCCATCCTCAGGCATCGCAGGCATGACCAACGAAATACTGCTTCAAAGGGTGTAGAAGATAAAATTATAGCATTGCTTCATCTCTCTATACACTGAGTATGCGGGAATGGTTTGCTAAAACTCGCTTTATGCCATCTTTAAATTAAAAATAAATACAAAGAAAGGATTATTTAGCAAGCTAATTGAGGAATTTTCTTGTGGGCAATTCCTGTGTATACTGTGCTTTCTCTTTAGCTCTTTTTGAACTTTAGAGAGAGTATTATAGATTCTTGAATACAGAGCCTGGAATGACTCTCTTATAAACTGCAGGGTTGGTTTCAAGGCCTTCCCAAAACACCTAACACAGCTCTTGCACTGAACCTATTAACATGTGGTCGACATGATGCCTATCTTTTAGGATACCCAGCTTGATGGATAGAGTCTGACTGATGGAGATTCCAAAGCATCCCCGATAATCTGTTCTAATTTGGTCATACATAGAGCTGTTAATATCCAGCTACATTGGCTATTGTAGCTTTAAGATGCATTATCTTTGTACCTAAAGAAAGCTGTTCGTATCACAGTGCTGCTAAGCTGCCAAGGCTTACCCCTTCACAGAGAAGAAAGTCATTGTATCTGAAAGATTCCACTAATCTGAGTACTGAAAGCCAATCCAAACATAGAAACATCAGGAAAAATTTCCATGATTTATAAAGAAACCCTTCTTGCAACCCCATAGCTGAAGTTATAGCATTCTCCACATGCCACAATCAGCTTTATCTCATATCATCAGGAGATTATTTTTCTTAGAAATATTTACGTATTGTCTTCTGAAGTGGATTGAACATGGATTGAAACAGCTGCTTTTACAATTTCAGTTTCAGAAAATTCTGATATTTTTCACCTGCAAAATCTTCCCTGTTACTGTTGCTCTCCTGTTCATGACAGCGGTTTGGTCTAATAACTCATAATATGTAGCGTTCATTAGGCCTCAAGGAGCTGCAGCAAGCTGCTTTAACACAATGTGCCTTTTGTAGGGCAAAAGCTAGGGTCTCAGCTGGTGTCTACTGAATTAGAAACAATTAGAAATGCTTTAATTGAAGTCAACAGAGCTACCTAAACTTACCACATTTGAAAAGCCAGCATAGACTGAGCAGCCCTTGCAGTTAACAGGACTCAACTGCTGATTATGACTCATGTGCAGACTGGGAAAATAGTGAATTTTTAAACAATATCCCTTTTTGTCTTGCAAGCAGGTCAAATGCTGTCCCGTTTTTATGATCCAACAGGGAGATGGAGTTTAGGAACACACAAAAGCCCTAGAAAAAGAGTTACAGTTGAGGTCACATTTTCATACCCACATTATTGAACTATACCTTTGAAAGACAAAAGAGCAGGCGATGTCCTAACATGTAGTTGTTGCTTAATGATTGTGTTGTCGGTCTGGAGAGGGCGGAGTGGTAGGTTGCTTAACAGTTTTACATTTTCCCATGGTATAATACTGGTGATATGGTTAGCTATAATTAAAGGGTTATATAAATAAGCCATTGGGAAACAAATTAATTTATTTCCTTGGTGGGGCTAGTTATGTAATTTGGGGCTTGCATGTTGATCTGCTTTCTCTTTGAAGCACTTGCCCCCCCAAACCTGGTCCTCCTCTCCCAATTGTTTTAAAATAATTTCAAAACACGTCAAAGGAATGCAGATGTTAAATGTGCTGCAGCTTGAACTTCCTTGAAGCAGCAATGCCCTTAATGAGAAAAAGCTGTAGAGCAGAGTGAGACCTGGCTTGTAAAACAGTTTTATGGTATGTTTATTACTTTATCAGAAAAGGCCTTTGAACAGACGGAGAGGAGCAGCATGTAACGCAGGGGAGCCGTCAGTGCCAGCGGACCACATCTACTTGACAGCAGCACCCACCCGCTGCCCTTCACCCTTGCAGGTAGTGGAAGAATTGGTCACCCAGATCTCATTTGAGGCAGCTTTATCGATTTTGGTGATGCTCAACCTTTATGTGTTTACTGAGGATCTGGCCCAGTCTTGGGGATGGCAAATGGAAGGTTAGGCTGGTTCCTACCCCAACCAGAGAAATTACCCTTTTCCAAGGAAGTAATAAGATGCCATTAAAAGTCCAGCTTAAAAAAACAAACCATAACACTAAGTTTTCCTCTTATGCCCATGTTTCTTTTATGAGCTTATAAGTAACATCATTAAGCTACTTGCCATTCTCTGAACAAATCTTTATTTAATCATGTAATTTTTTTCATTCTCTTCCCTAGAAAGGTAAAGCCTTAAGCATTAGATATTTTAAAGCAAATTCCTAAAGTTTAATTTTGCATACAAAGCTGTAGTACAGAAAACAAACAATTTCCATGAATGCTATTTATACTAACAGCTATACTAGTTTCCTGTAATAGACACAATTTTGGCTTCACAAGAAAAAAGAAAAAAAAAAAAGAGGAAAAAATAGTGTTAAAATGTCGTCACATAAAGACCATGGCTACAACTTCAGACAACTCTTCCAGGCCCCAGCTGTGAGATTGAAGCAAGCTTCCCCAACCGAAGCGAAATGTACTTCTGTGATATTTCTGGTGTTGAATACATAAAGCATTACATTAGTTATGGAACATGCTCTCATACCTTTCCTCCTCTGACATACGTGCCTTGTGGCAAAAGATCTCAACCCTAACCTCTTGGACTTGCAGTTGTGAAAGACCCTACTGGCAGAGGGGGAAAGGCAGTGCTTGTTTCTCTTCGGTTTAGATTTTAAGATTTCTAGTCTCAGGATAATTCCAAGTCCCATTTGGCTACAATAATTTCCTTTTAAGCTTTTGCTTAATGTAGTGCAGTAACTTCACAGCATGTGCCTTAGGAATGAACACCAACCAAAACTGCTGATCATGTTTATCTTACACTGCAGGGAAGCCACTGATCAAAGCAATGTATATTTTAATCAAAACTCTTCCCAAAGTGGCAGCTCCCTCTGCCAGCACACTGCCAGTGTGCCTCTGCTAACACTGCAGAAAGAATAAAGAAAAACAGTCCTCCCAGTTAGCAAGTCTGGAGGCAAATTTGAAGCCATCCAGCAGAGCTTCAAGTCACTGAAGTGGATACCAAGTTGAAGACTGGGATAAAGTTGGGCTGGGGCCCAGAGTGTGTTTGTCTCTCTCTGGTGGATTTTGAAGGGAGTGAAACTGGATGCTTGCTTATAAGGTATGTGTCATTTTAGCATTTTGAAGATTAATGGCTTTGATTTTCAAATCCTAATCACGGACTACAAAGAAGAGGAGGAAATTATTGTGAATTAATTAATAGGACCATGTTGGGTTGGGCTCTTCTGTGGGGATTTGGTTAGTTGTTGTGGGAGCTTCCTGCTGTTTGCAGTCAGCATTGGATTAGGCACTGGGTATACAGAACAAGAGATACAAAGGTTCAGTCCTTAATTCTCCTGTGACTTTGTAGTACAGCCAGACACACAACTTTGGTGGCTAAGCTTGCCAGTGTCCAGAAATCACCTTGATCAACTGTTCTCAGTAAAGAAGTTCTTGGCCAATTCAGCCCAGCGCCTTCTTCAAGCTAAGCCTAAGCAGCCCCGTTGTTCCCCTGATTGAGTTCCCAAAAGGCATCATGGGAATATGCAGAAAATAGGCAGTGTCAATACTGGAGTGAGGGGAATGACAAGCTTTTAGGCATTTGAGGGGATGAGATTGGGACTTGTGAGATCAGAAATGGTGGTTTCCTATAAAACTTGCATGTATATTTAGACAAATTGCTTAAACTTGCTGTCCTTGATGCTCGAAATTACATAAATATCTGCATTAATCCATTTATCTTAAAGAAACATAACTTTAATCATACATAACTTCAATCATACACTTGTGTCCCAATTATGCTAATAGCACTCAAGTACGTACTTGAGTGTTTCGCTGACTGATGTTCTTCTGAACTGCAATTGCAATTCAGTGTCTCCCATTTCCAGGGATGTTGTACTTCCCCTGGAGGAAGAGAGCAAGCTAACGTGGCTGAGTAGGAACTACAGGATTGTTTACATTTGTTAAATCCTGGTCAGTACTGTCAAGACACTGGCCTTCTCTTGAGGTCCAAGGGCCCGTCTTTTCCTCTTCTTGTCTTTTCTTTTTTTTTTTTAAGGTTATATACAGAAAATTATTTTTAAACAAGCCTCTGAGTTTTTTCTTAAAAAAATCTTTTATGATTGGGCAACAGATTGTGGATCTTCAGTTGAAAAAATAAAGTGTTGTTTAAGTTACTGCTGCAAGAAAAAAAAAAAACCTGTCTTGAAATACTAGTATTATGCTCTTTATTTGCATTCTTGAAACTTAAAATTACTTTAATGTTTTTATTGAAAAATCTGGAAAATCAAACTGCTCTTTATCTTTGACCTTATGGGTCAGGTTTCAGCACAGACTGAATCTTACCGCTGACTTTTGAACTTCTGAAGATGCTGCTGTGCTTGGACTCTGCATGACTTTCCTCTTATAAGAAGAGTAGCATTGTAAGTCATAGATATGATGTGGTTTTCTATTCGTTGTTGAGAATCTGCTCACAAAGGGACGGCCAAAAATATTTTGAGGAAAGTTCTGTTAGTTTACATAGCTGATTAAAAATCGAGGCGCTGTTTCTTTGTTGAAATAGTATCCACTATACATCACAACAGCCTGTCTAAGCCGTAGGGTAAATCACCCTTTTGGCAGCCATGTTGTTAAAACTGAGCCTCACAGTGAGGTGAGAAAATAAACTGAAGACCCTTTGAGGAAATTTTTGAAGACTGTGTGTAAACTTAATGTCTTTATTATTTCTTGCTACAGCTGACTGGGTCTCCGGTTTTAGATGTCTGTTTAAACAACAGTACCAGCAAGTTAGCTGCTGCCGATTCCTTGCTATTGCACACGAGGAGCCTGCTGGGGCAGTGAGCGGCAGTGTGGGCTCTTTTGGCAATTCCCAACGAGATCTGAACTTTTGATCTTCTGACCTTTGAAAGAGGATGGTTTTTAAATTCACAGCAAATACTGCACTCCTATTAGCCATGGGCAGATGTGACAGTGACACAGATGAGCCGTTGCCTTCCTAGGAGGTAATTATCGTGTGCATCTCTTTGTGCAGGCAGCATGGGAAGATGCACCCTCAGGAAATATTAGCCTTGCAAGATGGGTTATTTTGAATCAGCAGTAAGCAAGACTCCCTCTGTGGAGCGCAGGTAGGACAAAACTGAAACAAGGCAACAAGAAAAGCAACAGAAGAAAAGCTGTGTCAAAGAGCTCCTATTAATGTGCAGCACACCAGGGAACAAATGGGTACTGATTATGATGAAGTCTTTTGCTTCCTGTAGTGCTTGGCATTCCTTAATAAGTATTGATGGCTTTGAATTTCTGTCCTCCATTGTAGCATCAAAGAGTAAACAGGCTGAATGTTGCCAGTCTTGGTCATCTGAACATCATCCTTTTTAACTTGCTTGCCTCCCTTTCTTACTTGGATAATGTTTTGCTTTCAGATGCTGCATCAACACAAGCCCACAAACAAATGATGCTTGTTATAGAGTCATATCGGCCTCAGCAGGACCTGCATGGAGTCAGCTGTGTGCCAAGCAGTGATCAGCAGGGTTGCACGACCTTGCCCAAGTGAGAGGTGGACTATGTACAGGGAGATCTGTAGAAGAAGCAAATGCTGTCCTGATATGCCACAGGGATGAAGAGATCAGCGCCTAGTTAATGTTATTGCAGCGGAGACCCGGCAGACGTTATCATACCTTGTAGGTGACATCTTCCTGTGGCGGGGTCAGGTAAAAGACTAGGACTCAAGTCTTCAGACGTGTCCACTGGTTCTGAATGCTGCAATGTTTTGAAAACAATTTGCTACATGTGGTGAGCCACACAAAGCTGAAATAACCTTTCTTCTTTATTTCCTTGAATACGTTACAGGTCTTCTCTCTTTGTTTCCTTGAATCTCCCAAGACTTCCAGCCTGATCACACTGGTTTTGTGCTAAGGGGTGCCTAGAAAATATAGACGCACTAAGTAAGTATGAAACATTTCTTATTTCCTTCATCAAGCATATTTTCAAGTGACAGTTTTTAGTATCTGTTCCATTTTGCCCTGTCCTATATTTCCAGGATAATCCCACACCAACTAAAACATTGATTTATTTAAAATACAACTAATGAGCTTTCTTTGTCCTCTGTCTCATGCAGGAAAATCCCACCTGATCCCTAATTAACAAATTGATTTATTAAAAATATAACTAATGACCTCCCTTTGTCCTTTTCTTCCAGCTGCAGAATCCCACCTGATCCCAGATTATTACATCGATTTATTTAAAATTAAAATATATGCATTGCATAGTTTCTTTATCATGCCATGAATGCCTCAGGCATATGTCCCAAGTCAAGTGCTCACGCTCTGATTTTACCACTCACAGATCAAATACCTTAAGAGAAAAATAGTTGTTTAAAACGCCACATTGTACCCCTAGGTGTTCAAGTATTTGAGTGTTCCTATTATTAAGGTCAATATGAAGTCACTGGTAGTAACTTAGAGGATCAGCCTTGCAGGTCGTATTCCAGCAAATCACTTGAGTACATGTTTGTCTTCAAATACTTGGGTCAGCCCACTGGTGGGTGTGGATCTCTGCAGGTCACTGTCCATACGTCCCATGCATCCAGTGTTTTGCTAGATAATGGGTTTTGCTGCAAAGCACTGCCAATGTCCAGTGGTGTTCCTGCCTCACACAGAATAGGCAGCCAAGAAGCATCAGCCAGAATGGGGGGAGCAGAGCAGGACTTGCGTGCCAGGGCTGATTCACCGTGGGCTCAATCTCTTGTAAACAGCTTGTGGCAAGTCTAGCACAGTTTGGAAGTGTGTGTGTCTATAACAAGAGCTCACAAATACCAATCATCAACAAGATCTGACCTTGGACTTGCACTGATATGAATATATCTGCAGGCAACACGAGGCCATTACATCCTGGTATGTAAACATTGAGGTATCCTTGGCCCTCTTCCCTGTGGTGTTCTGCAAAAACAAGCAGTGGGTCACTCACTGTAGAGAATGCCTTCAGAGAGAGGAACTGAAAAATAATGGGCCGTTTTAGATGAAGCAAGACAGAAAGACATGGTCTTTGGCAATAAAGACAAGTGGTCACAGGTTACATTAATTTCTTGTGTCAAAAGGAACGGCAGAGAAATATCCCAATTTAGTATGCCAGCCAGACAACCTCCTTGTAGTATGGTACAAGTAGCAGGGCCCCATCCCATGCTGATAGCCACTCCAACACGCATCTCCTTTTTCCTCTGAGCTGGCCCTTCAGCCTTACTATTTCTCTGGGCAAGAAAAAAGAAAATCAGACTCAATTCAAAAGGAAAGAAAGTACTACTTTCAAGGGACTTTTACAAGGGGCTACTTGTCCCTTCCCCACACAGACCCTGCTCTCAAGACTGACAAGACTCCCACATAAGCACTGGTAGTCCTATGAGCTCTTGAAGCTCTTTCTGAGTAGCATGATGTAGGTCCACCACACCAGTGCTATGCAAAACAGTCATGCTTGAAAAGAGACCTGAAAAAGACCCAGCACCTCTGCAAGGGAAAAAATTTGAAGCAGTGTCTGAGATAAAAGACCAGAGGTGTCAGCCTGCCTTACAGGAAGGCTTTCAAATTTTGGCATGTAGGCCTATGTTAAAGTTCATAGTGCTCTAGTGTTCCTTGAGGAGGGTTGGCGGTCCCTCTAGGGTAGCGATAATCTGCATTTGTCTCCCAGTCCCTGACTCAGGTTTCCAGAACAAAGCTATAGTATCTCTGTCTCCGTGATTTAATTTAATGGTAAGCCCTATATTTCACTTGGCCAAACCTCCTCTGGCTACCATCCTAATGGTGATATTTCTTAGTTAATGCTATCGACCTTCTACACAGCTCCCTTCCAGTCTCCTAGACCCTAACAAGTTTATTTCTTTAACATTTGTAGCTGTACTCCTGTATGGAGTTGTGTCTGCATACCAGAACACAGCTACACGCATCAGGCAAAGATGCCACAGTTTAAATACAAATTAATGACAGGAAAAAAAGTACCTGAAATAACTTATTTTCACCTTACCTGCCACATTGCTTAGCACAGTTTGGAGCAGATAAAGCACCTCATTTTAATTCTAAGCATGCAGAAGAGTGGCATCACTGCTCAGCCTTCAAAACATATTTTTCCTACTCCCTCCCTGAAAACAATGTGCACACATCATAGATCAGATAGGAGAGAAAAGGGAAGTTCCTCTTTTCATATGGGGAATTTAGACACCTGAATTCCCATCACGTTTGTCTTACAACATAGGACCTAGCCTCCATCTGCCTGTGTGCATCCTGCAAGGCTCCCAGCTAGCCCTTCTGCCAAAAAGCTTTATCAATGGAAAAAATGGTGAAACTAAGTGGTGCCTTTTGTATGTAATAACCCCATGGTGAGCCAGCTCAGAGACCCGGGAGCCCCGGATCTGCAGCTTCCTTGCCTCAGGGGTTCAAACCCACAGCTCTTACCAGGCTGTGGGCTAGGCTAGGATGGGTGTTTTTCCCAGCTCCATCATGAGCTGTGCCATTGTGCTGAAAGAGATGAATAGAGCTGAAAGGGGAAAGTAATCATGGGTGATGAAGGATGCTGTCTGGGAAAGGAGGTGCAGGAGACACTTTGTTTTGGTTTCTTCTCTCAGACTGTTTCCATATTTTGTCTGAAGATTATTATGTTTGAAATTCATAGCCATTTTCTGGAGAGGGGACCTTTCCTGTCCAGGCAGCTAGAGTCATTCCCGATTCCCTTCTCCTCTCTGTGAGAGCCCCCTTCCTTCCTGTACAGCCCAAAAACCTTGGGAAGAAGATCCCAGGTGCCGCCAACAGAGACCACCTGTATGTAGCCAACAAGGACCCTCTCGGATGTTTGAACTTTCACCCCAACCTCTTTTACTAGGTGTAGGATACTTCTCTGTCATCATAACTAACAAGAATAAGTTTCTGTTAATTAAAAAAATTCCCAAAAGCATGAAGGAGACTGTTTCTATGAAAATTTGTGTTTCATCAGTCATCCTCCCTTAACTTCCATCACTGTATTCATCTCACAGAAATGAAGTACACAGAAAATGTTAAAGGAAATGCATGACTGCCAAGCCAGTCACTCCAGGTATTATCTTATTAATCTTAATTGACGTTTCCTTGTTTGTCTCTTTTATTTTTCCTCACTGCAACTTTGCACAGCCCTTTTTCTAAATTCCAGGTGATAAGTCCAGAGAAAGGCACTGTTTGTTATCTAATGAACCACATCTTAGTGGAAGATTGCTTTGAGGGTATTTGATACTATAATATCAAAGAGAAAGTGTCCAAAGGAAGTCATAAGGAATAACCAGTAGCTTTAGAGTAATGAAACCTTGAATTTCTTTTTACCTTTGTTTTTAGCAACTCAACTCCAAAAATGTGTTGCCTTTATCAGATGTCAGTTCTTTAAGATCAACATCTGTTTTCAGCAATGGTCAGTATCTGATGTATAGGAGGAAAGTGTATCCCTGCGCTATTGGCAATATGTGTCTAGGTGATATTGCAAATCTCAGCAGTAGCAAAAGACAACTTTATTCTCATCACAGTGGTTTACAATTGAAAGCTGTTTCTTTTTCTCTTTTTGCATAGCCCTAGATTTAGATGATACTTCGAGACAAACTTTTCTACATGAAAATTTGCTTATCAAAACAGATTTTAATGTATTTTCTGGTTTTATATAAAAAAATGGAAATAAAATCTTCAATTAGAATTCATTTTAATTAGAAACTGTATGTGGGTACCTGAACTGTAATGCTATCGAATGGACCAAACCTTTACCTAGATTTTCACAAGTAATACAAACTTTCACAGTTTAAATAAGGTATATATATATTTCAGTTTTTCTTGTTAGTTCAAACTCCCTAGAAATCAAACAAAAGCATTTTTAACCAGTTTATTTAGCTCCAAAAATACTGTGACAATGGTGTAGAAAGTACACAATTAGATTCTCAGCCCTCAAAGCTTACTTACTGTAAGACAGATACACTTCAACTCCAGAAACTAAAACTGCTCAAAAGCCTGAAGATATTTGTTAGAGGGAGTTCACCTATGCTGAACAAATCCTTTGTTACCACATCAGCAGTGATGAAAGCATGTAGGCAAAGCTGTGCTTAGCAAATTACTATGTCATACAGCTTACCTTTTTTGGTTCCACCATGTTTAAGCAGGCAGCATATTCTTGTCTTTGGAAGATCCAAAAAGAAAGGCTCTTTATTCCACTATTAACTCTTTCTTTGAGCTCAGTGAAAATTTTTGGAATATGAAGGTTGTTCTCCTGTGTAGTCATTTAACATTGTTCCAAACAGCTGCACCTGAATACCATGGGTGAAAATAAGTTTCACATGCCTACTGGAAACAGGAATAAAGAAATGCTGTTTGCACTGTTAGAAGAAGTAATTTGTGCATCTTCAAAGCTTGCAAAAATGCTTGCTTGTTTTTAGAAATTGACTATACTTAGAAGCAGGTGTGTTAAAGATGAAAAATCTACCTTTGGGAAACAAACCACAAGATTTACTTGGTAACAGTTTACTTGGATGGTTAACCTTTGTGATCTCTGTTCAAGGTTTGCCTTCAAGGTCAGCTTTCTCTTTCACATGTATTTCTTCTATTGCACAGGTATCTGCATGAGCTCTGTCTCTGTGGTATCTGAACGCTTAACTATATTTTTAGGAAGTATGCTCATTTTCCAAGTGGGGAAACAGAACACAGTAGTCTAGATACCTTGCCCACAGTTGGTCAGGAGAAGTGTGGTGCAAACAAGAACTGAACTCTTAATTTCTAGCAAAATAGCCTTCTGTAATGTCAAGGTAATGGAAGAGAGAAACCTCTGCTACCGCATGATTAAGGGTTGTTAAGAAATTACGGGAAAACAGTAAATATGCATGCAGAAGTCTTCATTTTCTGTGCTCAGATCCATCAGGACTGCAGACAAACAAAATGGCTATATCTACATTGCTCCTTTGGAATAATGGTTATTTCATAGGCCTAACTATTTACCTTCCCACAGGCCTAATGTCGGTGAAGTAGTTCAAGATCCTCAGGTACAAATTATTTTCAGTCAAAGTATAATGAATAAGCTTCTCTAGTACAAAGGACATCAGGTTTCATTAAACTAACTGGACAAACTGGTCTGTCATCACCAGTATACTAAATAGGGGCACATCCCAGTTTGTTTCCAAAGCTACATTTTATTTTTCCATCTTGGATTTCTCTGGAAAAACAAATGAATGCAGAGTAATAATTCTCAAGCCAACGCCTTCCTGGTGGCATCTTCTCTAGAGATCCAATAAAACTACTTGGCCCTCTTGCAGATGGTTCAGCTTTGTGAGGCAGAGCTCTGGACCTACTCATTCTTGATCCTTGACATTAGGCCCTCCACCTCAGTAAGCAAAGAAACTTTCTTCCCCAGCAAACTTTGTAACTGAACCCAAGAAAGCTAAGCAGTGTCTTTCATGGGAGGGTAAAGATCCCTTTTGACAGTTTGTTAGGGCTTCCCCAGTTACTTAAGAGCAAGAAAATCACATCTCTCTCCAGAGAATCACAGGGATGTTTGCTGGTGGCAGATGTGCTCTGACGTTGCTTACCAGCAAGGAAAAAGGTGGCAGGGTCTGGCAAAGGACTGCTCTAGTACACTTATCTTTGAAGGATGTCAAAGAGCAAGTAGGGAACTTATGCTCTATCAGCAGGAAAATACATTTCTTCACAATCAGAGGGTAGAAACCACCTCCATTATATTATCTTCTCATGTTTTGAGCAGAGCTTTGTCAAAGGAGTGAATTTGCCCCAGAGCAGTTAAAACAAAACCAAAAACCCAAGAGGTCTACTCCACAGGCATTTTCCTGGCGTTCTCTGACGTGCAGATGACTGATAATATCACCATAACAGCTGTTATCTCAAATGTCTGCCTCCAGGCAAATTAAAAGTAAAGAAAAGCCAAAATACTTGAAGAGATTAATATAGAAGGCATTTGCCAGTCATTTACTGGCCCTGGACTGCCTGCTGTCAGAGGCAAAATGAAGCATGTTTGCTTTATAAGAAAATTACAGAGCTGTTGTCCTTGCAGCTCATACGCGTAGAGCGATGAAGAGCAACACCATTGCCAGGACCGAAGGCAAAAGGGTTGTTGTTTTAACCAGAATCTGAAACATCCTTTCTCAGGGATATGCTTGAGCCTTGCTGCCAGCAAGCAGCAGGAGCAGGGCTGCCCCCAGATGGGGCCTGAACTGGGACCTGAGGGGGACCCCCATGCAAGCAGTACATAAGCACAGCTGTTGCAGACTTGGCAAATGGATAAAGGGGGTCCACCCAGGGGGTCATGGATCTAGATGCAGGTAGGCTCCAGCCATCATCTCTGGACTCTTGAACATGCTCCTTTGATGCAAAAGTTCTCAAATGGGAGATGCTGCTTGCACAGATTCCTCCCAATCAGCTCCCACAGTGGCACGATGGTTTTATAGTGGGAGCCACATAGCTGGGTGGTGTACCCTACAGTGCCAAAATAGATATGCCTTGGCATCTGGTGCAGGACTGAGCTAACACACGTGTGCAGTTTACATGCTGGGTAACTTGGAGGGTAGGTAGAGAAACTTGGGTCTACACAGATCTGAACTAGTAGGGGATGACCATTTTTTCTGATGATCTGGGGGAATAGTGATTCATCTGAGAGGGAACAACAAGCTTCTGAGGTGATGTGTCAGCTTGTGGAGATGGGTTTTTCACTCCAATTAGGTAACATCAAGCCTGCACCTGTTTGCTGCAGCCACAGATCCTTGAAATGTCCAGTCTGTGAAATGTGTAAAGGGTCATTCAAAGAAAGTTTTCTGGACCAGACTGAAGCCAAAGCCACTGAGTGCTCTTGTCAGAGCTGTCAAACAGAGAATTAAAATGTGACTAGTGCAAAATTGGCTATTCGAGATGAGGTGAGAGATTAAAGGCTATTGCTTTCAGTGTCCTAAGAATATGGTGAACTCCACAAGAGAAAACCCACACATTTATAGGAGGTTCCAATTCTAGACCATACCATATCTCAGTAAAACTCTGCCTTTTTCAAAAATAACTCCTTACTGAATTGTTATCCATTTAAATTGTGTCCACATGGAACAAGCCTGGCTTTTGCATAGTTCTGACAACTCTGGAAGTAGAATTACCACAGAAATCTGCAGTATTTTAGTGGGAAGGGGGTACTACAAACCATAAAGCTTATATTGAAAATCCATCTGTCTTCTGATTTGAGTGCAGTAGGCTAACGCAGGCCAAGAAAGCCACATGGGCCTCAGGAAGAGAAGTACCAGGGGGAAGGGGAAGAGAAGGTCATCTTGGTTTTGTTGGAGAGGGATAATGAAAGCTTTACAGGTGTTCAGGGAGTAGGAACTTCACCATTCCACTGATGTCAGATAACTGCCTGTAACTGGGATGTTTATTTTACTATTCAAACCTTTAGCATTACAGAGTGCTAACCATGGGATAAAAGACATTCAGGAAAGGCTATGAATTGTCAAGATTTAAGATTAAATTCAAGAAGCAGCAGTATAAACAAAACAATGGAGAGGATGTTAGCAAATCCTGGTTTGGCTCCTGCTTCTGCCCATGGTTTTGAAAATGTCACTTTTCTTCTTTTTATACGTGTTTCTCAAGCCTTTAGGATCTGTTTTGCATTTGTAGCGGATCTTCCCACTAAGTGTGTATCTCCATGAGCATTTTCATAGGCTCACAGAAGGGGTTAGTTCAGATCAGGAGCGTGCTTTGGAAGTGAACCTCCCACCACCCCTGCTTACAGTGCCTGGGTTCACAGGTAGAGCAGGGCAGAGCCTTGTCCCACCAACCCAGGCATGGGGCACATCTGTAGGGACAGGGACTGGCCAAGGTGGAGTTGGAGAACTTGAGTAAATGAGCAGAGAAAGTCGAGTATGTGGTGAAGTGCCACACTTTTAAATGTCTTTTGTGTCACTGAAGCCTTTTGAAGAACTGATAGGGATCTCTGGCCTGAAACAGCAGCCAGGGGGCCTGCCCTGGGAGCCACCTGCTGAGCATGACCTCATCTCAGTCCTTCCTGTGGCTGGTTCTTTGGGACTCTCCAGGAAGGAACACTCTGGTGAAAGGCACTTCCAGAAGTGATGTTTTCCAAAGAAAAAGCCCATTTTCAGCTTCAAGAGTTAAAATTCTTCATTGTAATTCCTGAAAAGTGATCCAGTCTAAAAAATCCTGGAGGTGCTTACAGGGGTAAGAAAACAATCATGGTAGAGGTTGTGTAAAACAAACAAAAAACTTGGAAAACTTTAAATTCAGGAGTATGAAATTCTGGACATTACCAGCATTTTGTAAAAATGCCCTGACATGGTTTCTTGCAAAAGTGTTTGTGAAATTTTGGATAAACTTAGGCCATTTGACTGTTTTGGTTGGAAATATTACAGAACTCTGTGGTTCTTACTTTTAATCTGCCAAAATTAAGGAAACCATTATACTGTGTTCCTTGTAAGTGTTAGGAATTGTGCTTTACTAAGTAAGGCTCAAGTAAGATTTAAGTAGAACTAGAAAAAAATTTACTCACTGGTTTTTACAACTTTTAAAATGTATACAGATTCAGTATGCATGTCTCGGCTATATTCTTGTGGTGACTTCTGGTAAATATTTGAACTGATGTGTCTCCAACCCGAATGAACAGAGAATTTTAAAATATATATTGCTGAATATTATGGGAAGCACATACCACAGTTTTGCTCAAACTCTAGCCTTCCTGCTATTTTCACTGGGAGCCTTGCATAATATTATAAGTGCTAACTAATTGTATCTCTCAAAATTACAAGCAAGATGCTGTTCCAGTTTAGGTAATTTGGGAACAAAGCCATTGGCGCATAATTCATTGTAGTATATATAAAACTGTAATGGGGAGAGTAAAAGAAAGCTTTCTTCTCATCATCATCATCTCTATTTTTTTAGTACATAGCACCTGTACAGAGCTGTGAGAGTTTGTACAACTTGTATTGATCAAAAATCTCTGCTGGCCTAAGGGAACATGGATCCACTGCAGTCTATGGGTCTGCGCCAGTTCACACTACATGTTCTCCGAAATGAAGCAAGCAGTGCAAGAAAGTAGAAGTTGCCCTGAAAAGTTTCTTCTTTTCAGCAATAGCTATATTCACTAATCAACAACAGCCAATTCCCTTTTTGCCTACCCCCAAACTCTTGTCCTTACTGTCTCTGTGAGACTATAAATTGATCTTTGTAACATGTCCAGAAGATTAAAAATAATCCAGGCTCTCACAGAACACAGAAACATGTCGCTTGTTCCAGAATTGAGAGGTCCTCCAGGAGGTGCTGCTTTAAAGTTAAACCAAGATAACTTTAGCATGAGTGTCGCACCGATCTTAACTGTGCTGTGTCCAGGAGGTGATTCCTTGGGAATCAGTCTCCTGAAGTTTCATAGATGTTGCCAAAGAGAGTTTTAAAAAAAGAACAGAAGTAGACTTAGCAATAAATACCTTTCTTGGCGTTGAAGTGTTCCCACTAACTTGCTGGGTGAAATGAGTAGAGGCCACATCAGCTGTAGAAGCAGAAATTTTGTTTAGTACCAGTTTTGCATGCCATAGTATAATGTTTCCACACTCTCCAAGGAAGACCTGTAAATATCATGTAACAGTTCATGTGCCAGAATATCAATGCCGACTGGATTTTCAGGTCTGATGTTTACTTTTGTCTCTTCACATAGGACAGATCAACGTACATTAAGCGATTTGCGATTTACAGATGTACCAGTAACTGTTAGCCAAACCATGGTGCTTTAGGATTCAAATTGCATGAAAGAGTCAACCTGCTGAGTCTCACAGCATCTGCCAGTTTCCTCAGGTGAGCTTCACGGTACAGCCTTGCTCGCCAGCAAACGGACACTTACCGAGTACAAAGAAGCTGCCCTAGGCACCCGAGACTTTCATACTGCCCTTGGGGGTATCATGACTCTGGATCATGCTATTCAGTGCATGAAAGTTTGTGCAAAGCCCCTGAGGTTGGTTGTCTTCTGGGGGAAGAAGGACGCCCCAGGAAGGGGCAACGTGTTTGGAAAGACCCTACTGAGTCATTCAGACCTTCTTCACACCTCTGTCACAGTGGCTTTTGGTGTCTGAATAGCTCATTGCTGTCTTTGAACCCAGTTTCTGTCTACACATAAGAGCAGGAGATAGTGATCACCAATCTTTTAATAAAATAAGTAACAATCTGAAGTACTGCTTCTGGGTTAAAGAAAAATATTTGATTTTATTAGAAAAGTAAAATCTACCTCTTCTCTGAAAACTGTTTCCAAAAATGTACATGCACAAATCCAGCTAGCACAATCATCCATTTGCACAGCAAGCCCTTAGACACTGTTTTCCTTCTTCCAGATGACTTTCGTAGCCCACCTGGGAAATAAATTACTGGGCAGTGCTAGAGTTAGTAAACCTACATACACTCATAAAAGTTCAAATCGAAGTGTGATCATCAAGTGCTTACAGGTCAGTAATCACACCCTTAATTTTCAGAAATAATTTAGAGGAGATGGTATTATCTGGAGGAGAAGGTCCTTCCTTTTCCTTTCCAAATATCCCGTTATAAGGTAGTAATAAGTATAAAAATTAGGACCTGGCTGAATGTTTGCTGAAGCCAATGGAAAGTCTTTACTTAATCCCAGAGCCCTTTGGTGGGAGCCCTTCAAACCTGTCAATTCAGAAAAGCACCTATGTCATAAGCACTTTATAAGGTCTCAGTTATATTGCCCCATTTTGTGGGACATAGCTACAGCCTTGAAGTTAATAATAAGCTTAACCACTTTGCAGAATAAGGATGCACTTAGAGCCAAGTATAAGCATAAGATCTGCGTCAAACAGGGCCTTAATGTTCAGCAGACCATGCTGTCTGCTGCGCACAGATCTTTTGCCATTTAAGCTATGGGTATTGGTTTGATTTTTGGTAAAGGGGTCTGCCAGTACGTTCTTCAAAAAATGATATCTAAAAACACTAGCTGGGGGGAGTATGATGGACTCTTTCAGAAGTAGGCTTTTGTAGAAAGTGGTATAGTTAAGTAGTTCTCCCAGTTTACTCTCAGGTCATCCTGCTGCTGTGCATTGGAGTCCCAATCTTACAAATAAAAAGGCTGCACTGGTTCCAATGATCATGACAACAAGGAAAGGAAGAAAGCTGCAGTGTGCTCCTCACAGCTTTTCTTTACATCATTTTTTTTTCTCTGTGCAGTTGAAGAGTCCAGGCATGTTTCAGTGGTTCTACGCTCCCAGGGCACAACATCATCTGCAGTGGCCAGAGTCAGCTGAAACAGTCTCTCATAGGTTGGCTTTCGAACGAGGAGTTTCTCACAGCACGATCAACCGCTCTTCCAGCAAATCACAGGTGTTCTCCACATGGCGTGAGCAGGTGAGAGCGTGACTTTGCCAAACCATGATGAAGTTTGGTAGCTGAAATACAAAATCCAAGTTTGGCCTGAGATCTGAATCTGGCACTCCACTTTATCCTCTGCTCTGAGCCAAATCAAACTGCAGCACGTCATGAAAACCAAACACCACTGTACTCTGGATCGCTTAAGATCTGGATCCAACTATAAACTCTGATGAGGAAGCTGCTCTCTATGCATATTCCCTCATTAGCTAGGGGTGGTAGCACTTTGAGAGAAATTCAAACACCTGAAAGTCCGCACCTAAAAGTCTATAAGGAAGAAACTAAAACGCTGAGAAGGCATTGGGGATGCAATGAAATTGGTGCTCCATGTAGCGTAAAAAAAGAAAAACACGAAAGAAACACACAAGCAAGATTTATGGGTGGTTCAAGTTCCGAGGCAAAACACACACACATACCCCCCATCTTTTTGGCTCCTAAAGACTCTTATTATTAGTTTAAGAGCTGCCAGGCAGACAGAGTAATTCATTCAGCCCACCTGTGCTTTTTTTGAGGGGAAAAAAATGCAAAGGATGTGTTCCATATTCTTCAGGAAATGCTCCTCACTGTGGAGCTAGCTCTGCTGCAGCCTCATGAGCAGTCACAGGACATCAGTGGTGTGCCAGCCTGCCCAGGTGATCCTGCTGTCCAGGCGATCCTACTCTCACATTCTCTCTTGCGCCTTTTTTTTTTTTTTTTTTTGTTTTAATAGGGAAGGATTTGAATTTTTCTTCTAGTGTGTTTGGCACTTCTGGTAGAGCCTTTGACATGGAAAAAGGCTCATCTTTCAAATGCCTGTGGCACTCCCTGTGAAAGGTGATTTTTAAAAAGCCATTTTATTTTCCTTCCTGGCAGTGATATCAAAGGAACAATCAGTGCCTGATTTAGAGCCAACAATTTATTTCCATTATAATAAATAGAAAACAATGGCATGCTGCCTTATTAGTTATTCACTTTCCAAGTCAACAAACTCGGAGGGTTGGGATGAGATCTAACCAGAGATATGCTTTGATGTTTTCAGTTTGGAGAATTGGTCTCCTAGCCAAAATGCTGAGCGATGCCAGTTCTGGGGGAAGAAGGGAGGGAAGGAAGGGCAGAGAGAAGGGAGAGAATCACTGAAAGCATAGGGCAGGGGGTAGCTACTGGAAGAGCTGGGTATATTGTGGCATGATAGTGGCTGGCTGGTTTTAAGAAGACATTGGAGCGGTGATTGTGGTACTTGGGAGTCTCACAACAGATGTAACACATGTGCAAAGAGCAGCAGCTGGATTGATTTCAGTGTAGTTACTTTGATTTATACCCATTGAGGGTGTAGTTCAATACACACTCAAGATCTGCTACTGTACTTCAGAAGAACAGCCATTTCTGTGGTGTTTGCAGTGAGTGTTGCGGAGGCTGATGGATCCAAACCAAACCAGACGTGCATAGCAGCCCTGGGTACTCGTCCTTCTCTCCCAGGAGCAAGCTCTTAGTCTTCTAGCAAAAAAGTCAAAGGCTTTCCATTGCCTTGAATGCATTTCACCAACATTCCCGGAACAATCAAAACATCCCTGTTATTTAACAGAGCAGAAAGCCTGAACGTGGTGCAAAGTAATTGATCATTCCTTGTTTATTAATCATGTCTCTCATGGACAATCCACCCCAGCTGTTTTGGATTCTTTTCTGATAAATATACAAACACATTAAAAACACATTTTTTCTCACAGAATTGATGCTCTAAACTGCCCAAGTGGTTTGTAACAGTAACCAAATGAACAGAGACAACAGTAAGTGAAGTAGATTGTTTGTTTTAGCGGAGAACTGCCTGTGCATTATAGGGAGATATATACCTGCTGCCTAGCTGTAGATTTTTATTTTAAGGGAATTTCTGTAGGGATTTTTTAAAAACCTGAGAAAACTGCAAAATTCTCTAAAGCCAAAAGAAGACTTGCCATTCTTAGGAGAAGCAAGACAAGCTGCAACCTGTTTTAGAAAAGGTATTGCATGGTGATCATAAACCATTATCTATGAGGTAACAAAATACAGCATAGAAAAACAAAAATACCTCTTAGGAAGAAACGTCTCCTCTGAGCAAAGATGTTTAGTAATAGTTTTGTGTGTTATTGCCATACTGCCTTTAAATAGCCAAACCCATAGTTACCGTGGAGGAGAAAATCTGAAGCAGGTGATATTGCACAAAAGATCACTTAGTACTTCATTGGGCCACAAAAGTCTGTGTGATGATGATGATGATTTTCAGAGAGCAAAATCATCACATTGGGTCCAAGCCTCAGAGAGTTTCTTGAACTGGCACTTTTCAAAAATATATACTTGTAATGACCAGCAGTGGCAGTTTGTCACTCGCACAGGTCAATTTGCAGTGCAGAATAGCACTTTCAAATCCTGCTTGAGCAGTTTTCTCTCCTTTGAACCCTCTTTCTTATTGCCAGATGCTCAGTCACAGTCTGGCCCTCATTCTTCCAGTCCTCCCATAAATGGAAGCAAATTTCCACCAAAGGCTTCCTTGGGGGCATAAGGAAATTAGAGAAAGAATAGACCTGGAGTCCTCTCATGTAGCTAAAAGGCCTCCAGTCAGACACTGAAGCCAAATTCTCTTTCCTGTGCTCTGTTGCAACACGATCAGCCTTTTTCCTAGCCTAGAAATTCTGGCTCCTTGCTTTATTCCAGCCGATCTCCCTTCAGTAGAGGCATGTGATACCTAGCCTTGATCCTCCTAACCACAGTAACCCAAGCATCCCACAAAAAGGGCTGCGCTCCTTGCCCTTCTGCGTTTTCATAATTGCCTTCTGGACAGTAATAGATGATGCTGAAATTCTTTCAACAGAGATATGAGCTTATCCTCCCTCCTTCAGATGCTGGTTCTCTCTTTCCTGTGCTCTTAATTTTACCTCATCAGCTCAGTCTTTCTGCTGGCCCCCCACTCATTTCTCAAGCCAAAAGTCTATATGTTTGTAGCCACAAAGTCCCAGAGCACAACGTGTTCCAGCATGAAGTGATTTCAGGTTGGTGATGGCTGAGGCCAGCCTGGATGCTGCCTCCCCTCTTGTTAAATGAGGATAAGCATCATACGATAAACAGTTACAGTGAGGAAGCTGCAGCTGGAGCCATCACATGGCATAAAAGGAGGAAATACCTAGCTAAATTAATTCCAAGAAAGCATAAGGTTGGTGTTTCATAGGACAACAGGAACATTTGGATGCATTCATCTTTTTATTTGTCCTTACCATGAGTTCAGTAAATATTCTTATTAATGTATGGAGTGCAAAGGTCTTCACTGAGGTCTTGATTTACTAGTGCCTTGCCTCTAAAATCTTGCAAAACAGATGAAGGCAGGCGAGGGAGGAATATTGTTCCTTCCATCCCACAGGCGTGGAGGGCCAGGCAGCAAAGCTTTTGGTTGAGGCCCTCGGAGTCACGCAGAGGATCTGCTGAGGAAACAGGAGCTAAGAACAGGTACCGTGAACCTTTAACTCCTGTACATCCTTTTGATCCTACTCCTACTCCTATGTAAACCCCTCTGAAGGCAGCATAACTATGTATGGGCAGGTGAGAGAGACATTGCCTGTCTTTTTTCAGTCATGTCAGATTTCCCTGTAATCTGTTTTATCCAACTGCCAGACAAAGCTTCTCAAATCTGCAGCCAGCGTTATATGGTCAGGGCATGGGGGTGAAAGGCCCAGCATTCAACAGAGATTCCTTGGAGTATCTTTAAGATCTTGGATCACATAAAACAGTCCCCTCTCATAAAAAAAAAAAAAAAGAGGCACACAAACTTACCATTGTTGAGTGTTTCTTTAATAGAATCAGAAACAAATTTGTGACCTTGTGGCCTAGAGGTGGGAACACCATCTATAAACTTGCCCAGACATAGAAATGCATTCTGCCTGTCAGTAGGAGTTTGCCATTGAACATGTGTATAAAAAAAAGCTGGTGTTACATTAGGCCAACATTTTTTAAATGCCACAGCTCACTTTATATGCCGTAAACCTTGTTAATGTTGCTAACAAGAAAGTTAAAACCTCAAAGCTATAAAAATAGGAATGCCACTGCTAACTAAATAAATATATGTGAGAACCAAATATTCAGATACAAGTTCTGGAATGGCTCATGTGTCCAGGGAGGCAGAAAGAAAAAAAACATTAACCTGAGTTGTTGCTGATGTTATAAAAGCTCCCTATAGTCAGCAAAATTTTCTCCCCTTGCATGTTTGACTTAATTTCAAATGGTTCTTGAGAATGCAACACTATAGCATGGACGAAGTGGCCAGTCATCTCAGAAGTCAGGGTAGGCGGGCAGCAAGGACCATGCCAGCAAGGACAATTCAGCCCAGGAGACCAGATGGGGCAGGGAGGGAGGGAGGGAGGTTTGTCTCTATCTGACTCAACAACAGATTGTTAACGTGGCAGCAGTGGGGAAAGTGTTTCCATCAAAACAGGCCACCTACATATTCTGGCCTCTACTGTTGGCTCTAGATCCAATAGACCCAGTTTGTGCCTGTTATACACAATCTGGGATGTATCGTGAATCTTTTCAACAGCCTGGACTCTATAATGGTTCAGGGGCTGGAACTTCCAGGGATTATTTTTGGCATTTATGTCCTAATTACATGTATTTATCAGTGCAACTTTTTAACTCTATAATGTAAGAATTGAGACCTATTCCTAATGTTGAGCCTTCTGACATCAGAGTTACATGGGCTTACCTATCTACTCAGCATTGGCAATTACTTTTGCGTCTTCTAGTCTTTGCTTGTGAAAAGCAACCTTTTTCTTTTCCTAATTTATTTCCTCCTGGAAATTATGAATGAAAGATCTTCAAAGACACAATATTCACTAACACGATGGGCCTTTGCTTACAGACTTTGGCAACACAAAAAGTATATATCTTATACATTTATTTATGTATATAAATGTAGAGGGGGTTATATAGTGAAGAGAAGTGGGAGAGAGAAAGAGGTGTTACTTTCACCTTCCTGTGAATGTAGGCTTTGGCTTTTCCTTAGAACAAGTTCTGCACAGTCCTTTTCCCCCATGCATGTGTGGAATGTGATGTATTGTCAGACAGATATGAAGCAAACTCTTATTTACTTAAGTATTAGCTTCCTGATCCCAATCCCAAACTCTGCTTATGAAAGTCTTATGGACTGTAGATCAGCTGCTAAGAGGCAAACTTGTGGCTTGACAACAAACACACCCTCCCCCCCAAGAGGGATCTATAGAAATACGAACAACTTGTCAGGGCCCTGAGTGCATTAATAGGCCTTGGTTGCCCTGACCCAACCCCAGCTGGAGCCACACGCCACACCTGAGAGCCCCTCCCTACACACCTTCTCCTCATTGGTCTGGGGGTGCATTTAATCTCAGGCTTGCGTAACTAGTCCTTGTAGAAGCTGCACTGAAGATGGATGTCTCTCTAATGCTAAAACTGGCCCTATGTTCTTGAGAGACCTTCAAACCTACTTTGAAGAGGTAGGTCACTTGCTACTCTGTCTAACCCTAGAAGGTTTTAAAAAAATGAGCATGTGAACAAGAAGAACCATCTGATGGGTCCCTAGAATTGAAAACTATTATTTCAAGGCATATATTATTTATGCAGGGAGGTTGGTTTGTGAAGTAGGCTTGGTTTGCCTACTGTCCTGGCGGACCTTACAACTACACCTAAGGCCATCACAAAATTCTGTTTTTGCTTTACTTTGTTTTCTTATCCTTAATTTAATGCTGTAAAGAAGAGGCAGAACAGTGAGCATGCTGTCAAGAGTGGTCTACTGGACCAAGATCCCTGTGAAAGCAGCAAGACCCAGGCTTTGGGATGCAGCCTGATGACCCATGCTCTTGGACACCACAGTTAGAGGAGCACTAAGAGCAATAGGGGTGTTGCAGAGCTGGAAGTCCATGACTATTACCAGGTACAGAGGAGCAGCAGGCAAGGAGGATGGTGTCCAAGGGCTTGGGGTACTGATAACTCTAGGCCATTGCCTCACAGGTTACCATAACAGGAGAAACTGTTACAATGAAGACTGTTAATTAGGAAAGCTAAGTGACTTGTATCATAACAACCATCTTCTTGGCAAGGGGTTACAGGGACCACAAAGCAAATTGCTTTTCTGAACCTGATGGGAGCCTTGAACATGTCTCCAGCTGGGGCGGAAGATGATCCCCATAACCATAGCTCCCCAGTTACTGCAGCCCAAAGCTTATGAAAAATTTATTCAGAGCGTAGAGCAGCTTTTTTGGCATTTTATGCTAGGTGTTTGACCCTGGTGACTATGCTCTGCTTTGTCTTGAAGTTGTCAGCATGTATGGCTTTATATTATCTCACTATAAATTTTGCTATAAACAGAGAAACTTTTAGACCGGATCAGTGCTCTCCTAAAGTTGTTGAGTGGGGAGTATGCAGAACCTTACCATCCATCCCTGTTCTAAAATTATAGACAAACAGTGGTGATATTTAATTGGTGTAAATAACAGTGGTGATGTGTTTTGCTAGAAGTCTCATAGGGCTTAGAGCAGTGATGGATCTGATGCATGCAGTACTCTTAAGTGGAGCATAAGAGCTACAGGACAAACAGGAGGATCATGCTGAGGATCTGCTACATGCTAATATACTTGTTGACCCGCTATTTGAGTGGAAGAAACGTTTGGGCGGTGGTTAAGCTGAAAGACAATTTGAGATTTTCAAAGACCTGCTTCCTCCTTTGACACGATAAACATTATCATGGTATTAGGAATATCCAGAAGGTATCTAGGATGAGAAACATTTGTGAGCTTTGTCATGCGCTATGTGATCATGTCCATAGCTGTAAACAGTGTTGCTGGCAGTGTTTGATGTGTGACTGTGCAGTTAACATGGGCACAAAAACAAGGTGCCCCAGCTGCAGGCTCCTGTGCAAGTCTGGAGAATGCTTACAGAGGCACAAGGTCATAGCTGTTAAAAACCAAACTGGTTGTTTGGATTCTCTGTGGACTACTACACTGGAAACAATCTCTATATAAGCGAACCTTGGAATAGCTCAATAAAGACTTTTCTTCACACATTTCCTCCCTTTTCAGTTCTGACATTGGAAAGGCCATCCCTGGGATAGCTAGAATCCATCGAGGTCTAGGAGTTACTTCATAAAAAAGGCCAACTTTGAAGACTGAATTTGGAGATTTCCACCAGAGTGCAAATCAAAAAAGCACTGCAAGCAATACATGTGAATTCTGAGAATATGTATATGCACGTGCTTGCTGTGTGAAGGCAATTATTTCTATGTAGGTCACTTCTTGACAATACAAAATGCTCACTTAAGGACAAGTCCTGAAAAGACCTGGTTTTCAGCATCTTCCAGGAGTTTAGCAAGATCTGAGGTAGCTCAGCAGCTTGCAGAGTAAAGGCCTTGTTAGTTGTTACTTGTTCAGGTTCTCAAATATCCTTATCATAAACTTTATCTGGGCTGACTTTATGTGCATTGTGAGTGCTTGAGTTCTTTTCTGTCTTCAGCAGCTAATAGTAGGGGCTTTTTTCCTTCAAGTTTATGTCCTCCCTTCCTGCCCCCCATGTTCCTTTAAGTGATTTTTTTTTTTTCTGAGTAAGGGCTACCAGCTTACCTGTCCTGTGCTTGGATGTTTTTGCTTTTTCTCCCTCACCCAGACTATTTTCATCCACACTATTTGCCATACTTGACTGTTTTTGGTCAGACATACCAAGCCTCCCATCATGGAAGGCTATAGAGCCCACCTTCTTCCAGCACGGCGTAACTAAGAGAAAGAGCGTTTTGGGCTTTGTAGAGCATTTGGCACCAGCTCTTAGCAATGATTAAAAAAAAAATAATTCCTGATATAGAGGAATATATTTCATGCTCAACTCTTAATTGTTGTAACCACCTATGGGTCAGAAATGAGGAATGGTTGGATGACAGCAAAGAGTGTGCAGAAAGCTCCATGCTTTCTTTGACTTAAACATAGCCAAAAGAGTACATTTTTAAACTTCTGTGCATTTATTCAACTTCACTTCCACAATAACAGAAGAATTGCTTAGACCATCCTGCTGCTTGGCGGGGAGTACAATTTTCCAAGGCTACAGTAACGTCAGAACTGTTTCAGAAGATGGTTGTCTTTCACCATATAGAGACTATATGCATGATTAGCAACCAGTTAATGATTAAATTGATTAATGATTTAAATTAAATCTAAGCAGTAGGTGAGGATGACATATTAGGACTATATTGTTGAGGAGTGAGAAAGGTAGGTAATCCAACTGAGAAGTCCACTCTTTTGTATTATGGCTAACAAAAAACCCAGCCATTTTCCTTAGCTTTTCAGAATTTTAAATCAAATTTGATGCAACTATTTGGTCTATTTGAAACAATGACTCAGTTATCTACAAGACTCAATATGGTATGCTCACAGGAGAGAAATCGGTGGGATTTTAGCAAGAGTATTTAATTTTTAAGGGCTACTGGTTACGACTTGGTGAGAAGTTTTCCCTTTTCCCCCCTCTTTAGTCTCAGTACTGAATGTGATTGATTAAGCTATATTTCCAGGATAACATGCTGAGATGATGATTTTGTTGAAGACCACACTTAAAATTGCACTGAAATTGGATGCAGCATGGGAACCATCATAATCAGGACTTCACCACTGAAGCCTAGGAACAATTTTGTGGAGGGTCATGTTGCGTCTTGTCTAGGGCTTTCACAAATTAAAAATCTATTTATATATGAATTTTAAATCAAAGCACAAACATTCTGTGCTTTGATTTAAAGCACTTACATTTTTCTCTTTGCCTCAAACATGGATTGTGTTCAGCATTCTCATTTGAATATATACCAGTGTAAGTCCTGGGAAAGACACTTTCTTTGGCAATCAAATAAACTCTTTATTAGTGCTGCTAAATTTCTAACACAAGAGACTAGATAAGATGTGAGGATGGCAAACTGTTAAACACTTGTTACTGTAAGCCCTCCCAGAGGGGGAACCAAGGCAGATGTGAGACCTGAACTTTCCAATGGAATGTACTGCTGTAGACAGTCTTTTCACCTAGTTTCCCTCTTTCCTTTGCCTCAGGAGCTTTCCAGTTGGGTTAGGCAGATCCCAGTGTTTCTGCATGTATGTTTTTTTTTCTCTCTGTAGGTCGTTGCCTATTCAGATTGCAGTGCTGAGGTTTAATGTTGATGAAAGACTTTGTAATAGAGTAATGACTGCTGTTAAATATCAAAGGAAAAAAGAAAACCTAGAAAAGGAGGAAAATGGGGGGAACAAGGAATTTGGTTCTAGCTGATTTGTATCTCAGGAACACTAAAATCACTCTGTAATTGTTCAGGTAAATAACATTCCAGTTCCAGAAACAGGGTGGTTTGCAAGCAAATTCGGTAAGTGGGATTTTCTTGTGCTTTGCAAGACAGCCTGTGAAATGTACCTTGGCTTTATAACCAAAGAAATCATTCATTTGGAAAGTCTTACCAGTGACACACTGCATGTTCTCCAGGTGTCACAGTCTTGAGTAACAATTCCATTAACTGCTAATTTATAGTACTCATGAGTCTGGAGGTAAGGGCAGAGGAAAGGGCAGAGTCTGTGACTGTCTCTAGCTCAGTAGCCTTTTTTTTTTTTGGCATTTATGTATGTAACAGCTTGGATCCTACTCAGTCCTTACAACTCTGCAGTTCCTGGGCCCCTATTTCTTTAATATAAATAAAATGAGGATGATGCCCAGATCCTTTCCGGAGAGTTTTAGAAACATTAGTTAAAATTTACAGATATGGGCACCTTCAGCATGGCTTATCCCCAGCAATGAATGAATTATTCTGGGATGTCCAGAAACTGGGTCTCCTATTTTTATTCCTTCCTCTATTCAAATACTTACACCTTACGTTATTTGGTGGCAAACTCTTTCTTCTCCTGGTTATAATTTAGGAACCTATCTAGACTAATCACCCCTATAGACAGAGGCATCCCCTCTCAATGCCTTTGTCACTCTGAAACAATTCTGAGAAATGTGAAGAACTTAATTTCAACATGAGAGGTAGTCTTGGGACCAAATTCAAGATCTGTAGGCAAAAGAACAGTGAGGGAAGACAGATTTCTTCAAAGTTATCTATTGGCAGGGTCCAATGCAGAGTTTAGCACTTAAGAAAGAAGTAATTTCCATATAAACTGTGCCAGAAGTCATCCATGAGTAGAAAAATGACAAGGAAAAACTTTTAAAGTTTGAGTTTATCTACTGATGTGGTGCTTTTTTTGAGCTCATGGAACTCAGTATCTTCATGGCGTGCTGAGTGGTAGATGCAAAACACTAGTTAATGCTTAACTGCTTTTCTGCTGCTGTGGATGTTAGGTTACTGAAATTCAATAATATGTTATATTAGCAGCAATATATATTTGTATGTGAATGTGTAGAGACATTGTGTTCAGCAGAAAGGTTGTTTGGGTAGAAAGAGGAAAGCATAGTCTTTTTATGCCTCTGGCAAACTTCCATAACTGGCTCACCCTAACTGGATAAGATTTGTCATTTGTAGAGCAGCGGCTGCCTGGAGAAATGCTGTAGCAGTGAGCTTAGCCTGTGTGTCTAGCAGCAGCCTTTATTAATTGCAGCAGTGGGTGGAAAATACATTAGCCTCATATATTACCATTGAGGGGTTGGCAGTATCCATTCTCCCAGGGTTGCTACATGCTTCTAAAACTATATCTACATGGAATTTGCTCTTCATTGTCCTCCTCTTTTTTCCTTTCCTTGTCTTGAGACATTCAGCATTGCCTGTGGTACCCCCATTTCCTGCATTCTTTGCTAGGAAAGATATGGAATGGTAGAACCCTGATACCAGCCTGAGATCCTTCATGACATAACAAAGTGGAGAAGGCAGTTTTTCAGTAGTCATTCAGCTACCATTTTGCCTGCTTTAAAAAAAAAAACAAAAAGATACAATTTATAGTAAAAGGAGAACAACATTATTCTTCATTGCAATATTCTCAAAAGTCTCCACCTTACCTTCCATTGAGATGTCTGGAAACACCTCTGTGTTTCAGTACTGCCTGAGCAATTCTGCAGAGGTGTCTGCTCACAGTAGATATAGGAAACAGCATAACCTGCCAATGCCTTCCTCCTATAGCTGCCTCTATCTGCCCTCAGCAGAAATGTTGGTGGTCAAAGTGTGCTAGCATTTTCCCAGCAGCTGCCAATGTGACTACGCAGGTGATATTATGATGGGGAGGGAGGGCTGGCAGAAGGAATAATTTAAAGAAACAATTAAGGCAGCCCCAGCTGGCTGTGTCATGAAGTCTGCCACTCCAGCACAGGTCATCTGGATGGGTGGGAACCAGCCTTGGAAGAGCAAAGCTCAGCACTAACTTCCTGAGGGAAAAGCTGTTTGTGCTGTGTACCTGTAAGGCATTTGTATAGCATTATTCTGTGCATAGTACATCCTCCTGCTGTCTGGTGCTACTAGTAAAAGAAATATTGACATAGACATACCATGGGTAAGATCATACCCTGCTGGTTTTGAAGGTAAAAATATCTTCTGCCCTGTGGGAGTCTATAGATATGGGGTGTTGATAAGTATATCTGAGGTCATATTACCTTTGAGGAAAAGGGCCCATTTTTTTATTCATTATCTCCTGAAAACCTACAGGGGAAAACACCAGAACCCACAAAATGTGCAAAGCTGAAGAAACTTTGCCTCCGTTTTTGGCTGCTCTTCAGACTCTATCACAAACTTGCAACAACCAGCACTTTTCCTGCAAGTGTAGATGGGAATTGTGCTTTTGAGGGGTAAATGTTCTGTCCCTAAACAAATTTAAAAGGCTTCTAGCTTTTCTTATTTGGGAGAGAAACCTGAAAAAGAGAAGGTCTAAGTTTTGGGAGAGAACTCCAAAACTATTAATCTTGAAACCTTACAACTTCCAGGTCTGCCTCACGAGGGAACCAATTAATGGAGTGGTGAGTGTCAGTAAAAATTTTGTATCAAATATATGCAAAATGTGGTTAATTTTAAAACAAATCCTTGCACTTCAGATGTTGGACTCTGATATGAACTGATATGATAACAGCAGTAAAGAAACCCTGAGTTCATTTCTGCCAACATGTGGAAGGGTTTGAAAAGCATTAGTGTGGAGTTTGAGCCCCCAAGTATCATGTGGCCTTTCTGCTTCCAGTGGTGCCATGTGCCATTTTTTAACACAAGAAACAGCTTAATTTGGCTCTTGTCTTCAGAGGTTAAAACAGAAATTTGGTCTGAGAGAAGACTGTGCAGGTTCCCTTGACAGTGTTACTTGCTCTGTTTTACAAGTGCATGTGATGACCTGTGTGTCTTCATACGGGCTGTTTACAGCATGATTACAAAGATAAAGAAACATGGTTCACGTTGTTAAATTCCCTATCCCCTCACTGCACAGTAAGTCATGAACTCTACTGAACAAAATAAATTTGGAAAGAAAAATGATCTCAAGTGCATCTCTTCTAATGAGGGCATATCATAATTTCAGGAAATACTTTCTGCTATGAGTTCTTGTGTTATTGCATCTGTTTATGAAAACTGAACTGAAATTGTGACTCATTCTATAAATGCTAACCAAAACAAAATGGCTCAGTTTTAAATATCTATATGTCTTGTAGCTTCAGATCATTAAAATTTTTATTTAATGGAATTCAGAATTAAAGTTAAAAAAACACAAACAAACAAAAAACCCCCCAAACAAAACCAAAACAAAAAAACCCAAAAAACCCAGCAACAACAACGAAGCAAGACTCTCCTCTAAACTTAATTTTTTATCATCTGTCCTCCAGCTCTCGAAGAGGAAATTCTGCAAACCAACTCTGAACTCAGGAAAGGGAGGTACTAGCAAACTTGCTGTGCTGAAGGAAAACACAAAAGGTAAAATATAACATCATCCAGAAGTCTCCGTGCTCAGTCACGCAACTTTTTTGAAAGCTGCAGCTCTCATCCAGGTCACAGCAGCATAACTGGATGCAGGACACTTTTACCAAAGAGGAGAAATTACCGAGAGTTAATACAGACGAATATTTAAAAGCTACTAATATGAAATGCTATCTTTGTATCAAAACATTGGTGGGTGGAGTGTTTCCTTTGCATTTTCACAGATAAAATATTTGTTCTGTATGGTGACTCACTCAGATTACCATTTCAAGAACCGAGCAAAGGTGAAAGGATTTTTTTCTGCCTTTATGAATTTATCTGCCAAATGTGTATATTTCTAGTCAACTTGCACATTGATTAGCATTTACTGTACTTTCTTACTGTATTCTGCTTGCTGGTCTTTTTTTGCAGCTCAGCTCCTGGTATGTGATTAAAAGTTTTAAGTGACATCTAATGCCCTGTTAAGTTGCTAAGTCCTACAATAGCATCTGGAAATGATATCTGTCTCTCTAGGTGGATTCTTGGAAGAGAACTGACTTTAACTGTAATTCCCCCTTTACCTTCCTTCCCAGCCTTATCTTCCCTCCTTCAAGAGCTGACAGGGAAAAATAAAGACAAGTTATGAGACAATTGATATAAAACCTGTGTACATGTAAATCTAAGTTACTGCATATAAAAGGAAGGAAAACCAAAATCAGAACAGTACTGGGAGTTATGGGATGAGAAATCTGGAAGGTTTTTGTTCCGTCTTGCATTTGAAGCATAGAACAATACAATTGCAGGTGATGGAAATATTGATACAGGCAATGAAAACCAGGAATGTACAGCTCTCTTCTAGGGGTGAGAAGAGCCGGCCTCAAAAATTGGTGAATAATTTTGTTTCTGTGAAAGGAATTAAGTTGATTAACATTATACAGACAAAGGTTATTAAACTAGCATGGGTCAATCTATAGACAAAAGCTTCAAAAGGAACTCATGTTATACAAATGACATGCATGAGTCTTTGCATCAAAATAACATCTCCATGTTTACACTTCAGAGTTAGTCATTAAAGTTTGCCAGTATGTTTTGTGTGGGTTGGGAATAATGATTTCTGTGAGACTGTTATGGTCTAGTTGGGAAAAATAGTGCTTCTCATGTGAGTTTTGTCACTTTAAAATTTATGCAGCTGAAAATGCCTGGAGAAATTATTGGTTGCAGATATTTAGTGATTTGGGCTGGTTAAGAAAAGGTTCAATAATTCGCATTCTTTTTGTAATATATTATTGACTATACGTTAAACCCACAGAAAGGTAGAACAGCTGACATGGCTGGAAGCCATTTGGGTCCCACCTCTGAAATGGAGGTAAGGTTTTATATTTAATCCCCTGCATTTGAAACGGAAAACATAGGACTTCAAATCAGGAGTTGGGGCAACAGCTCTCTGGTCATGATGGAGGAAGGTAGAGCATAATAGTGCTTCAGTATTTTATTATGGTGTTACAGGGAACAGTGCCAGGTTGGTTTTGACTTCTCATTTTATCTAAATTGTTCTTCAGTATTATGACCTACATCGTCTTACTACAGGGACAGTAAAATCCCAAACATGCAGACCCTAGTGTCACCATAGCCAAGCTCCATGTAAAAACTCAGAGTAAATCAGCCTCACTGTAGCCAAACCACATGTAAAAGCAAGCTGTGAAACAGACTCAACATCGCCAAACCACATGTAAAAGCATACTGAAAACCACCCTCTGCATAGCCAAATTATATATAAATCTGTGATGGAGAACAGTCAAGGTTTGTGTGTTTACTGGAATAAGTCAAGGCTGTGGAGAATCCCCTTGCACAAGTCACCTTCTCACCCACCTAATGTCTGAGCAACTCCATCCAACAATGCACTGGACAGACCCATTCCCAGGTCTTAAGTTATCAGCTGGGAAAAGTGGTTCCTGCAGGAATAAATACAGCACAGTGGATTTGGGATTAACCTGCTCCATATTTGAAACTAATGATTGAGCAAAAGAATCAAGCTCAGAAAGAGCAAAGGACTAATTTTGTCTTGTCTGATTCAGACAGAACTGATATTTCTGAGTTATTCCTACTAATTCATCCTATTAACCTCCAACCACATAGAGAGAATAAGTCAGTTAAGGGCCAGAAGAAAAAAAAAAATGATTAATCTTTCCAGGTAGAAATGAGTGAGATGCAATTAGTAATCCCATTTTCAGTTGTCCTGACTTCAGAAAGTCATCTTAGAAATTTTATTAGAAGAGAGGGAAAACTGTGAGAATTGAGCTTCCAGTTCACTGTTTTGTAACTTCAAATGCACTGAGCTTTTAAATGGCCTTTTGTGACACTTTTTCATGTATTATCATCACTGCAGTTGGTTAACCATGAAATATTTTGGAGGTTTACAGCCTTTTTCTCACAGTAGGTCTCAAAGCACTTTACAAAGGAGTTCAGTATCATTATCTCCATTATATAGCTGTAACAGGGAGACATGAAATTACTTGCCTGATGTTGTACAGGAGGTCAACAGCAGACCCCTGAATAGAACCCACATCTTTTGAGCCCACTTTTCTAGCTACTGAATATTATTCTTAGTTATCTCATGTAGTGGGAAGTCCCAGTAATAGCTGCTGTTTCATGCTAACTTAACAGAAACCTGGCAAATAAGTGCCATTTGTGGCAGCAGGTTTCTTGTATCAGTAAGAAATATCCAATGCTCTGGGAGCCAAAGAAGGCTTGTGTCGGAAAAGGCTGCTCACAGAAGCTGGTAGAAACGTATTTAAGGGTGTGCTCAACCCACAAGAGTTAGTTTTGCTTTTCTCTTGCACTGTTTTGTTTGAACATGTTGTTGTTTAATATGCCAGTAGGTGTTTGGGAGCTGACTTCTATGAGATAATCCAGGATTCCCAGCCTTTGACACACAGCACGGTTGTTGAAATCAGGGGGTCATGGCTTCTTCCCGTGTAAAGCAGAAAAGCTTGACTGGATTAGGTGGAGGAATTTCAGCATATGTAGAAGTTGAGGATTTGCCTAGGGGAGAAAACTTGAATTCAGTGTAAGGGGCTATTAATCTATTAAAACCACTTTTAGATTTTAAGATTAATTTATCTGATCAATAGAGTTTTTCCAATTCTAGTCCCCTGGCTGAGCAGTCTGTCAGGATATCAATACCATAATTTATTTACACGCTTTGCTAAGTTCTCTAAATGCAGTATTTGACAACTCATTTTTTTCTCTTACTCATTCCAGGCTCATCTTTGCAATTGTGCCTGATTGAACATTACCAGTAAATACGTAAGTGTGGAGCCAGACTGGTACAGAGCAGTACAAGGATAAGGTAAGGTGCATGGCTGCTTGCCCACTGCATGGTCCTGGCTGATACTTGCCTTGTTCTAGTCCCAAATGTTAGCTATTGCCAGGTGAAAAGAGGAATAAAGAGCAAGCCTTTAAGCATGTTTTGCTGTCATCTATACCTTTTCTACTCCTGGAGAAAGGCCACGGGTTTAGGCCTGTGAGATGGTGACAGGATACCTATGCCCTTATTTTCCCAGCTTCTGCTTTTCAGCTCATTAAGTCCCTTTATCAGTCCTTAATACATTGACCAAAACAGCAGCAATCACACCATCAGGCAGTGTTACCTGGGTGTCTCCCCCAAGGCAATGCCATCCAAAACGGAGAGTAGGAGGATGACATGAGTATGATGAAGCCACATAGAGAGCTGACATCTCTCCAGCTCTGGCAGAAGTTGATACACTTGGCAGAGGCCTGAGCATCTCATTAGCATTAAGAGAGAAATCATGGAGAAGTTGATATTTAAAAGCAGAACAGAAATTATTTGCAATCTATTAAAAAGATCAGTATTGTCTCTAAGAAGTACCAGCTGGTGCATTTACCATTAACTTGTGACATACTCATGCAAAATATTTTCTCAGGACAACACTGATAATGACAGTAAAAATACTCAAAGTAATATATGAAATAAAGCAGCACTAGGTCTCAAAAGTGATCTTAAAAAGCCCAGTGACATTATAATCATTTGTCACAGCAGTGACTCTGAAGAAACAGAGAGCAAGGCAGCAAGTGAGGGAGGGAAACTATTGCTATACAGCATGGACATCCAGGGCAAAAAATGCTGAATGCCAATTGTGCTATTGATCCGAGTTGTTCTTAATCATTTTAACAAGAGTAAACAAGTAGAGGGGAAAAATACATCAAAGTGTTTAAATGCGGAAGATTTGCTTTTGCTATCTGTGATTATGCATTTATATTCTGTTAATTTCTTCTATGCTATTCTGCTCCTCCCTGTTATATCCCTATGTATGCTTTTACATCTCATTATCTGATGTACTTTAACAAAATATGCGAACTTAAGAACAAAAAGCCAAACAAAGCCCACATTTGCTTGTGCCAAATCTTATCTCTTGAATATAGAAGGTTAATCGTGAACACAGCCACAGTGTGGTTAAAAATATTCCTTCTGTCTCTGTGAAAATTACACTTCATAATCGGCTTTTAACTACCTCCACCACCAAATCAACATGTATAAGTATATTCTTCTGCCTTATGAAGCTAGAGGCTCTGCAGATCATAAGGTAGATTCATATCTCCCGAAACACTTGTCACTTCAATACTCCATTAAATCGCTGTGGATAGAGTTAGTTTTTCCCACTTGCAATTCAGTGGGAAAATCTTTCCTGGATCCCAGCAAACGCCCCAAGCCAGGGACTGATTTGGCAAGGTCAGACTGAAAACATCTCTCCACACTTACTTAAAGCAAGGCACGGCTCAAACCCTGCTTTGTCCAGCTGTCAAAAGCCTGAAGTGGGAAGTTAGTTCAGCCACTAAGACAGAGAGATTGATCAACTAGAAATACATCCATCGGAACTTAGGAGCTGAGGTGTCTCAGGATCCTTCTCTAGGCTTTTCAGCAACTATCCCTGCCAGAAGTACAACAAACACCTATTCTTTTATTAGCCACTTTGGTATCTAATAAGACTCGGTTTGACAGCTCCAGCTTCTGGATTCCTGCTGCAGCAGCCTACTTCTGCTTGTATGCTCTCAAGATAGGATTCTGTGGGGCAGGACCTGTTAAATACAGAGACACTGGGAGAAATGGGTTCAGAGATGTTTCCTCTTCAGTGGGAGCTGGGAAGGAAAATTTAATTGAACTACTCTACCCCTCTCATGAGTCTGGGAGAGAAAACCCCTGAGGATTACTTAGGACTTTAGAGACAGATAATTTAGGAGTTCAGAGCCACTGTGTCTGTGAAAGAGCAAGACCACTTTTGTCATGCCCTGCTCACCCCAACAGATTTGGAAATTCAGCCTGTACCCTGCAAGATCCTTCATGGTGGGAATGAAATCTGAAGGAGAAGCAGCACAGCCTGATCTTCTGTTCCTGGGCAAGAGTTGCAGAGCCAGCACTAAGGAAATTATGTTTCCTGATGTGTGAGCTGAAAAGATGAGGTGGGGATGAAATAAATAGAAAATTCCATGAAAACCTGTATGCAGAGAATTTTCAGACTAGCTGCAAGAGGCTATCAAAATGGGAGCAAATTTCCATTTCCATCTAGCCTTTCTTAAAGCCTTCAAGTGCTAGCATCATTCAGACTTCTAGTTACTTCATGGAGAGACTCACTGAACTTGTCCTGCTTTGAATCGAGTGCAAGGAAAAAAAAAAAAACCAAAACCAAAACAAACTCAAAAATAGAAAGCCACTAGGTTAAGGGTTTCCTCCCAAGTTTTAAAATATCCTAACCTCACCAGTGACCTTGATACAGAGAATTTCTTTCACCTTAAACCCTCCAATTTCTCAGCCAGTCTTCAATCCTTAGGACGTTCCCTTTGCCTTTATCCTTATTTCTTGGACAACCAGACCTATTTGTTGCCTGCCTTTGGGGCAGATAACCTCAAAATATTAGCACTCAGGAAAATTAGATGGATTTGCTTCCAGAAGAGAAAATGTGCAAATAAAAAAAGTGCTTTTGAATGTACTGACTCTAATTATCTCTGCTTCTTTTTTAATATCTTTTCCATTGTTTCACACAGAATTATCACATTTCCAGAAATATGTAATGACCCCATTCTTATTCTTGAATGGTTTTATCTCTAAGTCTAACTTGTATTGTGGGTAATCCTGAAAACAATTGAACCCTAGACTATCAGCTCCTTGGAGACTGCTTTATTTTGTGTGCCTCATCAACATGTATTCTGGAAAGATCGCCGCCAGACCCATGAGAGATACAGGAAAGCTTGAAAGTGCTATTTCATAGTGGTATTCTTTATAGTGTTCCCCAATGGTAGGTTTACAGCAGTGAAAAAAAAAAATTAAGAAATTTACATCAATCAAAGCAGTTAATCAGAACAAAATGCTGTTTTCTGTCTCCTGTTCTGTTTCTTTTGGGATGGAGTATAGTTGCTGATATGTATGCTGGTCTTCTAATCCTTTAATGGGAGCACGGGCTTTTGAAGACTCCCTCTCAGAGGTGCCATTACCAAATATATGCTTCTAATTTAACTTCTCATGCCATATTACAGTAGCCTGAAGCAATTTTAGGTGTTGGGTTTGTGAGAAAAGCCCAATGTTGATGTTTATCAGATGACCTTTTAAAGGGTAATGTGGGGGTTATCCATTGGCATGATTAAGACCATATGTAGGTCACTTTTCCCAGGCATTTCTTACTGCTTTTCAAAATCTCATCTATTTTTACCCAAATTCGGCCAGGTACCTTTCATCTCTGATATGTTTATGGGCATTACAAAATGAGACTGAAGCAAAGCATTTGCTCCTTTGGAGTAACTTCTACTTGAAAAGTCAAAGCGTGCGTGCATAAATATATATGTCAACACAATGCTATTACAGATAAATTTCTACTTTATTTTTGAACATTTCAGATGTTTACAGCAGTTTTTCCTTTTTCCTCTCCCCTCCATTGTCCCTTCTTACAAAGGTTTCTTGAAAGACTATGGAGAAGTGACTTTGTGAGGTTCATTTTTTTAGTGCTGAATCTGAACTGACACCAAAACCCAAGGCCAAGTGCAGCTAAGCATTCTTTATGCTCAATCTCATCTCCCTTCTCAGAGGTATAACACATGGGTTTGGCGCTGTGTTCAAGCGATAACCTTGCAGTATGTCCTGCTATGGAGCTGCAAAGAGCTGGGGTTTTTTGAAAAATCCATTATCTCTTTTAGAGAAAAGGACAGAAGACAAATGTGCCTCAACATTGTACCTGTGAGTATCCTTTTTGCTGCCTTGGAAATTCAGTATTTCTCTGATGGTTCAACATCTTGGTAGAGTCCTTGCTGAAGGCCAGCTGCCAGTGTTTCCTGCAAGTCTTTGAAAACATGTTATTAACAACTGTGTTTTGTTCAGGGTTTTGTGGTTTGTTTTTTTTTTCAGACAGAAGATCTTTGCGTTACTGGGTCTCTGCACCATCAGATTGAACAAAGAGATGGCATGGTAAGCTTTACTGCAAAGCAGAATTCAATACAGGCAGAGATATAAAGAGATATAATGTGGTGCTTAGATGTTGGCCAAGGAAGTAGGTGATAAGGCAGGCATTCACAATAACTACGAACCCTTTTAGAAGAGGAAATAGGACAAGTATCTTATGAAGTCTTCAGGTGTAAAAACTAGACTTTAAAGGACTTTTTCAGTGGATCAGGATCTACTCACTTGTGTTCATGTAAGTAGTTATTATGACCCAATATTTTGAGGTAAGGTTACAGCATGGATTGTCTAAAATAAAGGCACCTTGGTGCAGTTAATATTGAGCATCTGGTGATACTTTAAGTCTTTTATGCCCCAGATTTGTAGGTCATTATTGGGAAGCCCTGATTACTCCCCTGTCACCAGCCATCCCAGTGCTGAGGCATGTTTAGGAGATACAGGGGAGAAGAAACCCAAATCCAAAGGTTATGTATGTGCTGCCTTTAGAAAGAAATTAAGGGAGAAGTAGTATGTGTGATACCACAAAAGGTACTACTAATGCAGAAAAAAATATTCATTTCTGCTGACTTATCTGGGATTTTTTTTCTAAGTATCGGGTACTTTTTAAAGTTTGGTTTATGTGAAGGTACACTGTAGTCAGAGTCAAATTATTGTACTTAATACAAGGTTACACAGTGAAACATCAGGTCTGTGATGTAAGATATCAGAATAAGCTCACTTCCACTCATGGCTCACTTCAACTTGAAATGCTATGAACGAGTAATGTCTTTACATCAGAAAATGAAGCACTTGTTTCCCTGGGGTTAGGATGCCTGTGTCAGTGCCCTGAGAGTACTAACAGGCTGTAATGTTTCTGCTTGGCCTCCCCAGGGCTCCCACTACCCTGCCCCCCACAGCCCAGGACCCCATTTTAGCCCACCCTGGGACCATCAGTCTCATAAACACGTGCCATTTCATTACTGTCTACCATCAAGTATCAGGTTGAGGTTACTGAGGGCTCAGTCACAATCAAGCTACTGTGTATCAGACATGCTGTGGCAGCTGATCCTACAAGCCCTGTGTGTGGCAAATAAAAAAAAAACTGACTTCTTTACCTCTCTTCCCTTGTGGGGTAAATCAAGTGGCATTGCTGGCATGTCCTGCAGGCTGAGAAATATCCACATGAGCAGTCACCACCACACAGCCAACATGCACTTACATGTTAAGCCACAGGAATGTGATTATGAGGCAGAGCTTTTCATCGGCTTATACTGCAAAGGTAAAATGCTGCCCCCACCGAAATCAGTGGCAAAACCCCCATTGGCTTTGATACAGCCAACATTTCACCCTTCTGATCGCCGGCTTCTGAGCCTGTGAGCCCGGCTGCAGCGGGTGCAGTTCATGACTTGCCTATTCCAGAGGACTGGGGAGCATTACGATTTTGGAGGAGTTTGTGGCAGCACAATAACCACAGAGGCCAGTCAGGTTTTGCATTTTCCATTGCGGTCACGATAGCTACTTATCTTAGAAACTATTACACAGGTAGGGGCTTTACTGGAGAGCATTTATGGATCTCCCTTTAGTGCAAATGTATGAATTATGTTCAAAAGCATGGGAATGGTTTGTCCATAAATCCTAGTAATAACAGTCGTGAATAATACTATCTCGCCAGTTGTACTCCTCTCCCTGCTTTTGTTCCCCAGTAGCTTGCAAAAGCAATCAACATCAAATTTAGGGTGGGATTTAGCATGGGGATTCGGACTTCTTAATGTGAAACAAGGCTTTGAAAAACTCAGTCTTAGCAAACAGCAGCTAATAATGATAACAGTAATAGAGATAAGTCGATTCATATCTCCCCACCCAAAATATTTATATAAAGAATTAGTTAATTGTATTTTATCTTCTGATGGGTGGGTTACTAGCCTTTGCATTGCAGCAGACCTGGGGGAGCTCTTGTGCAGTCAGATGCCAAGAATATGTGTTATTTCATATTCTGTTATTTGCTTTGGGTTTAAGGTGGTGAGAGCAAATTCCCCTGCAATTAGCCATCAGAAGTTTTGCAGTTAGCAAGTCTTTCAGTGCTTGAACATCTTTTATTGGGGGGGGTGAAATCCCTTTATCTGCTTTTTGTAATTCAGACATTTACCAAATGTCTAGAGAAGTGTTTAAAAAAAAAAAAAAGCCCAAACATTAGAGCATATAAAAAATTAATTCTGGTATCGTTTTATCTGCCTAATTGGGCCTAAAAATAGCCTGTGGGAAGGAGGACCAGCAGCCTTGAGTGTCTGAGGCAATTTGTATCAATTATTTCCCAATGTACCAGTCACAAGTGAAAGCCCTTGCCTGAGTGCCTCCATTAGCCAGGTGTCAGAGCTCTCTGTTTTCATTTCAGGCTTTTCTCTGGGAACAGGGTGTGTGCACACTGAAAAGCACTGAGGAGGAACCGAGGCCTTGGCTGATCCAGGAGGGTGCCCAGAGCAGCTCTGCAAGCGAGGTTAATGCCTTCACTCCTCTGTCATCACCAGTCCCTGAGAGCAATCACCACCCACCAACAGTTCCTCGAGATAAGACCGAGCCAGCTGGGAGAAGAAAGCCTTTGATATTTCCCTGCCTTGCTGAGTAAGTATGCCATAACAATAATACTTTGAACTTTTACAGCACCTTTTCATACCAGGGTCTGAGTGCTCTACAAACATTCATTCCCCAAGCCTCATACCACCCATTTGAGGAAACAATTTTTTTTATTGTATCACTTTTATAGGCCAGATCTTCCAAAGAGCTCAGCACCCATTTTGCCTACGCTAGAGAAATTATTTTCTTTGCATGAAAGAACTGCAGTATCTGGTTTGCCATTTTAGATACCAGTGGCCAATATCAGTGACGTCCACCCAACTCCCGACCCAAAATTCTTATATCCTGCACTTGTTGCAAGTACGCACATATTAAAGCTCAAACACTTGTAAACTGTTTATCTCCTGCTTATAACCCACAGGGACCCCCATGAGCCTCCTGATGAGAATTTTTCTGACAAAGCAAAATTTCATCAAAACTACCCTAGTTTTACTCAGGCCTTTTTGTTGTCTGTAGCCATTTTTTTAGCTAATGTAAAACATTACAAGAAAAGTAGATATATTTGTTTTGTTCATCAGAACTATTTTCTGTGATGCTATTGTATTTGGAAACAGAGCAAGAACATACTTGTCACAGTTATATGCAGGCATATAATAGACAAAGAGAGAGATGCTACCTCCCAGATATGCTTTACCAAAGCAAAATACAATGCCTGCAATAGGATTAAACTTTGATTTTCATCTCCTGTCTGCTTTCTCAGTGAGAAAATACAGTCAAGGCCAATTCTGGAGCTGATCTATCTCTATGGAAAGTTGATTTTAAAGTGGTGCCAAATGTCAGTGAAGAATCACAGTTAAGGTTTCCACACTAAGAATAACATTGTCTCATAGGGAGGGTGAGCTAAGAGTGCACTCTGCAGCCCAGAGGACAATATATGTGCCTTCCAGTTACTGGTCCATTCAGGGAGCATACACATTTTCATTTCTGTAAAGACACCATCTGTATAGCATTCACAGTCTTCAGCTCTACCCCCTAGCCCATGTATGGCTAGAGCACCCAAAGGGTAAAGCCTTTAAGCTTTACATGGGATACAGTGTTTGAGTCCTGCTCCAAAGTAGAATAATCCACTGATGCCTTCAGCTCTCATTTCTCCTGATGCTACTGAAAATCAATTAGTCCCCTTGGTCTGTTTAATTTTTAGGAATTGTAACTATGTTGGCTGCTCCTGGCAAATAGTTATTAGCTGTTCCTCTTCCTGAAGTATGCCAAAGTCTTTGGTCATTCAAATCCCATGAATTCAAGACATATAATTCATATGCTTGTTGCAGTGTTAAGTTCTCTTAAAATTGAAAAGTAAACTTCAAACATACAGTTGCTTATCCAAGCCAAGCTTCTAATCTTTTGAGATTTAGCCATCACAAATCCTAGGTGCAGGGTGGAAGAAAAAGGGGGAAATACAGAGTGATAGAGCCAAGCTAAAATCTGTCAAATATATAATCTCTTCTAGTAAGGCTGGACTAACATGAAAAACAGGAGACAGCCTGATGATTGGTTGAACTTCCTTTAACATGTACTCCTTGGAAAAGACAAAGACACCAAAGACTGAATTAAAAAAAAAAAAAAAAAAAAGAAGAAGAAAAAGAAACAGTATTAAAACTCTTTGAACAGTCTTTGAACTGCTGGAAAGATGTCTTCCAAATCACTTGCTTAACTCTTCCTAGAATTCAACAGCTGTGTTTCTCACAGCTCACATCTCAGAGTGGACCAGCAGAGGTGACTGGGCATATAAGAATAACACTGATGGGAAGGTATGTATGGAAGGTGCTAATCTTTTGTCATGTGTATAGGTATGTCATCATTTAGCAGATAATCTCAAATTTTGAAAAGACAGTCATTCATTTTAAAACAAAGACCAAACTTACTGTTGCCATGAAGCTCTGACCAGTTTATAGTTTAGTTTTAGTGCTCAAAAAAATCTTCATAATGAAGGTGAAATACATTAAAATCATGTAAATCAAAATAGCCCCAACCTCCTTGCAACTCAGACTGCAGCTGAGCATCAAGTACTTGAGAGTACATCTCTGTCCTCTAACTGAGCTTTTCTGCCACTGCCACCAAATGGTAATTGTCCTCCCTCTAGACAGTCACTGCATCAATAAGGTGGCCCAAGGTGAAATGATAGCAATCAATCTGCCTCTCATTAGTGAGATGAATAGAAGTGTGCCGGGGAGAGGGATCGATGAAAGGGTGAGAAGATGTGTTAAGAATTGGTTAAAAGACGGATTGAAAAAGGAAGCGACTACTTTTCCAGATAGTTTAGAATAAACTTTAGAGTACTTCTGGGTAAGTGTCTCACATGAACAGTGTTACATATGTTCTGAGTATACACGCTTCTAGACAAAACGAGTTCAGGGAAGAAGTCTCGTGTCAGACTCTGAAGTGAGGCAGGTGCTTTTACATTTTCAGATATTTCATAAAGGCTAGTTTTAAAATGAGTGATACATTTTTCATGTAATGAGCATCAGAGCATATAGGTGTACTGAAACTGAGCCACCGAATGCACGCAAACCTAGTTATTAGATATTTGTGTGTGTTTATACTTGCTTGCACTCAGACACATACAAGCACGCACAAATAGCATGCATACAATTGCATGAGAGCCACTTATAAATATTTATTTCCCATTTCCTTCTAGGTAGCAAATTCCTATATTTGTAGCCCAAATTACTTGCAAGGAGTGAAAAGTAATTTGTTTATAAGCAGAAATAGAGATGAGGAAATCTTTCTCTCTGGACGCAATGACAAAAATATTATTGAAGTAGTTCTGGAACAGCTAGTGTGGACATAAGAAATGGTATGGCTGTGCTGCTGGGGAGCCACTTTTCTCAGGGCAGGCACCTTGCATTTTTCACAACACAAATATGGCATTGCTGCTTCTGGGACACAGGCCAGCTCATTTAAATGCAGCGCTCAAGAGATGGAGAAAAGGCAATTTGCCATGACACCTTTTCCATCTTGCTGCCTAGCTCGCTGCTGTAGTTACAGATGGCCAACATTTGTGTCTTAAACATTTATCTTGCAAAATAGACTTTTGTATAGAAAGTATTTAGTGCTGCAAAATATTTCCCTTAAATTTAAATTTTCATCTTGTTTCAATTTTTAGAAAACATTTTGAAATTTCAGATGTTGTTTTTTCTCATCTTTGTCACCTTCCTTCTGTCTCACGCTCTGTTTCTGAACACAGTAGATGTTTGCCAAGGTTGGAGGATTCTGGGGGGAAAGGTTCATTTTCTCTTTTTTCCCACTTTAATTATTTAAAGCCTTACCAATGCTATTAGTGAAGTGCATTCAGAGTTTGACTAGCACAGGTTCTCAGCATCCTACCACACCTCACCATGAAGTAAGTACAAGGCAATTAAGAAGTTGTATTAGAATCATCTTTGTTTCTCCTTTACCTGCTCTGTCAGTTTTCTGAAGCTTGCAAAATTACAAAGTGGATGTAAAAAGAGGTAAGCATTTCAGAATTTGGATATTGGGTTTTTTCTTGCAGTCAGTGGCAGATGGAAACTATTATCGGGAAAGAAACAGAAGTGAAAAATTTTACAGATATTTTGGGTGAAAGAATGTATTTTTGTCCCAATTTGAACTCTGAAATATAAATGGCTTCAAAATGAAATGAGTCTTTAAAAGACTCCTCTAATTATCTCTGCGCCATGTACATGCAAGTTGAGAGCAGGGTCTTGACAGGCTTTGGCTGAAAAGCAGGGTTTCAAGTTCACAAGGAATCAAAAAACCTTGTCTCTTCACAGTTAGGCTATATCCTGAGTCAGACCGAAATGAGTAGCTTTTAAATTCCTGGTGAACCAGAATTTCTGAGAATATTTTATTATGAATACACCAGAACATGTTGCTTCTAAAACAAAGCCTGTTTCCTGGGAGCTCCAGATTCCTAGGCCTGCAGCAGTCCTCAAGGAATCAAGATGCGTATGTTTTGCTGCTACGTGTATTTGAGATATACCAGTTTATTTTCTGACAGAATTAATTGCCAGGCTCAGTGACAGCATATAGAACTCAAGATGAGCTCCTTCAGCACAGTAAATCTGTATTTTTTTAACTTAGCTTTTTTTTTTTTTTTTTGTAAAAGAAAAGTTAATTCACCTGTCCTGGAGTGGCTGGACTTTGCTCCTGTATGTTTAAAGTAGCCAAGATATTCGTTTAAATATTGTATTAGAATTTTTGAATAATTTCAAGGCTTGCACTGGAGCCTGTGTGTGTCTCGTGCATTTCTTTTTGCTTGTGGGTTCACTGTTTTATAGTGACATGAACTAGTTCAGGTCCTGCAGAGGTACTGTGAGAAATGGGATGGATTCTGCATGTTCTTCCAAAAGGTTTGTAATGTTAAGGAAAAACCTTGTTAAGAGAAAGAGAGCATGCATGTGATGACAAGTATTTATTCCCATGGGGTGATTTGCAGAGAAGTGTATCAGCTGTTTAGGCACACAAGTTAAGATCAGGCTTTTATGTGGGTCTTACTATGACACTCATCGATGCAGCTCTTTGAGAGCCGTTCTAGAAAGCGGCTCTTGCATTTCTTAGCATCTGAATGACAGTCCTATACTATGTGTACAAGGTGGCTAATGACTGCTTTTGCTAGACTTTTATAATTTGTGGCTATTATGAGCAACTGATGTGTTTTTGGCCATCTGTGTGAAGATAGGAAAGGCTGCCAGCAGTCTGACTCTTCCCATGGTTACACGCAGCAACCCGAGAGCACCCAGCTTTGTGCTCGGTTGGGTTACAAGCGCAGCGTGGTCACCCTGCCAGGAACAGCGGCAGCGGCCTCGCCGCAGGGCAGCGCGGGAGGAAACGCAGAACAATCAGCAGGGAAATCAAACCCAAAATAAGAAGCTGGCCTCCACAAAAGAAAGGTCACCGCTTGAAAGCCACTATTTGAAAGCACGGGGGGTGAAAAAGAGTGAGCGAAGGAGACTCGATGCCTCCGCGGTTTCAAAGAATTCCTTTTTGTGAGTAAAACAATGCAGAAGAACAATGCAAATACTTGCAGTGCTTTCGAGGCAGTAGATTAATTCTTATTTTTTTCTTATATAAAGTAAATTAGAACTGCTTCCATAAACAATAGGCATTGGCTACAGAAGAAAGTGTGAGCTTTTGCATAGATTTAAAAATAACCAAAAGTAAGGAGCGTATTGGCAAAGCGTTGTGTTTTCTCAGAATAGTAGGGAAAATGTGATGCAGCCTCAACACTTGAGGAAGAGAAAGGCTAAGAAAGCAGATTGGGAGACATAATGTGGTAAACTTCAAATCTGCCAAATTTTGTTTTGGAAGCCAGTGTTTGATGATGGGTTACCTCATGATGGGAAGAGTGAAATGAATTGCAGACTTTGCCAACTCTTTCCCCAAACATTTAAAATCTTTCAAAATATTGTTCTCCGGTAGACCAGTTTATTCCAACAAATTATACTGCCATGTACTGTGTCCCAATTCAGTTTGGTGCTTAAAGCTGCCCACACTGAATATTCATGAATTCCAGGCAAAAATCATGGTTTTCCATGTTCATGCAGTACCTGGCACAGGGTCCAAGAGCAGAGCACAAATAAAAACCACCCAAAACCCCAATGCATTAATCTCAGCGGCTTTAATTTTTTAAAGGCATGTGTTTAACTTTTTTTTCTTTAGTGTTAGATAAAGCAATATGGTGGTGTTACCTGATTCCTGACCTCTCTAATCACACTAGTGCCAGCGTTACAGCAGCTGCAGTTCTGATGCCGGAGAGGGCTCTTGAACTGGTAAAGCTTACTTGATTTTTCTGAATGAAAATAAGATGCCCAGTATGCCCTAATATATAGCAGTAAAACACTGGCTGCAGTAAAGAGGATTTGGTGCCTTAAAGCAGCAATTTTTTATTATAGTGTAGGCAAGTCTTCAGTGAGGTAATAGTTACAAAAATATTAATATTACAGTAAAAGGCCTTTATCAGATAGATGTTGAGAAAAAAGAGACACTGATATTTTTTTGCTGGCTGTCGATAAATGCAAGTTTAATTACTCTATAGCTTTCATTTGGACTAAGTTTCTGTATGTTTCTTTATTTCCTTCTTCCATTAGAAATATAACATTGCTGAGAAACAGTTGAAGCTTATATGTATTTCAATATTAGTGTCCACCTTTCCTGTGCCTTGTGATTGTGTGTCCGTCTGTACATTTTAATTTTCCTTTGACTTTTGCAATTGAACTTCTCTAAAGTTCAGAATGACTTAAAATGACTGTTGGGGTCTATGTTTTGTCTTGTAGGCAAACTGCTAGCCTACACCAGTGAAAGCCTGCAGCAACTGTCCATCTGAACCTACTCCATCGAGCTGTAAGCAGAGCAGGGCCTCGGTTTCTTTACGATAAACCTCAGGGAGCAAGGTAACTGAAGTGATTCAGAGCCTCCTCCCTCCTGAGGGGATGTTACACTGCATGATCAGCTTGAATCCTGGCCCTGACTGGTCTCCTGGGCACAGCAGCCCTTAAATTCAGGATCAGACCCTTTGGGTGCCTCAGGTCAGCACAGAGGGCTCCCCCAGAGTCCCTCCCTCGGGTCTCTATGGAATGGACACACATCTGCAGCTGCCGCCTTTGGGAAACAGCAGAGAAGCTGCTGTATAGCTGTTAATAGAAAATTTGGGTAGAACTGCTCTATCAAAATTTGGGATTCAAGTGCAGTCTTCAATGCCAATGCTAACACAGTCTAAACGGCTCACTCAAATCTCTTCTAGGCTGGTATGGCATCAAAGACTGGCCATGCCCATGGGTGGATGTGCGCAAGCCTCTGTTGACCGGGGCAGCAGTATCAACCCAGGACCAGATGAACACCTTCTCACAGCATGGATGGAGACTGAAACAACCCCAACACATGGAAATGGTCCTGTCCAGCCTAACAGCCAAGTAAATTGTCTGGAGGCTAATGAGCGTGTGCTCGATGTAATCAGAAGGCTTTCAAACCTTCAGGGCTAATGATCTTGCTCCTTCAGAGCTACAATATTACTCAACTTTTTTCTCAGGCATATAATTGTTTCTCAGACAGATGATATACTCCTGGAGGTCCCTGACCACCACACCATGTGCATTAGAAAACCTGGCAGGTAACCCAGTTGGTGTGAAGAGGGCTGCAAGTAGGTAGCCATCAGGAGAACACAAGGGTTTTGGTAGTTTCTGAAGCCTGAGGAATAGGAAGGGGTGTCTCAGCTAAGCAAGAGCAAGCACAGTCATAGAGAGGCCTGGCTGCTATGATTTAAGGTAGCTTTGATTAACTGTGAAACTAGGATAAAGAGCACTGTACTGGAGACAAATAACTCTTTATGTAAGACATGACCCAAGGCACCATGCCAGGCTATCACAGCCAGATTTGAAAGTATTCAGTGTTTTGTATATCGTGATGGAAACTTTTGAAAAATAGACTTCCTCTTCAGTACACATAACTGACACCTGGCAATTTGTACACTGCCATTGTGCTAACCTGTGCTCCTCTCCTTCCCTCCCTACTTCTGTAGGCGTGGTGCTAGAGCAGCAGTAGGGAGGAGCTGATTTGTCCTGGGGGGCTTGTGGCAGGCAACACAGCTTGCGTGAATATCTCAGCAAGCAGTATCCAAGCTCCAGCAGGACCCAAGGTCTGTGTGCAGCAGGACTGCTGGACAGGGCCTTTCAAAAACATGAGAGTAATGATTGAGCCCTAAGGACCCAGTGGTGTCAGCTTTGAGAACAGCAATGATTTCCAACCATTTTTTCTGTCCACACTTCCAATGCTCAATCAGTCTAATTACTGCTGGGCCCTTGCCCATCATGTTGTGAAATGCTTCAGAGGTTAAAGGAAAAAAAAAAGAGATCGAACTGTGGTCTAAATCTCAGGAGGAAGAAGGCATCTGTCAGGAGAAGCTCTTACCAGAAATGGTATAAAGAGTCCGTGTTTACTAAATCTTTCAAGTCTGTAGCTAGTTCAAAGACACCTCACAGACCTCGTTAGAAGAGCAAAAGAACAACTGAAAAGCCCTCAGCCTAACTAATTAAAAACAGTAGCTTTGTGTGCTGTGGTGTGGCAGGCATTTGTATGTTGGATTTTTTTTTCTTTGCATCTACCAATGGTAGAGGAAAGTTCCTTCCAAGGTGATAATTCTGCCCCTGTATTGAAATGTGAACAAAAGGAAACCTTCTCCATTGGATCTGGATTTATTCCCATCATTTGTAAACACTGTTAACATAAAGATAACACACGCACTGAGTGTGTCATGCGTTACCATGAGTAATAAAAGATCTTAAGGCAGTTAGAAGGCAGTTTGCTCTTCAACATACTGGTGGTTTTTTTTCTTGACTATGTATTCTTGAAGTATGTGAGAGCAGAAAAGAGTTAAAATAGCATTGTAGTCCCCTGCACAGAAAATACCCAGGGAAGTGAAACACAGCTGAATTGTGGCACTCACCTGCAACACAACTGAGAGCATTGGTCAAGTGAAGAGGACAGAGAATTGCAGCAGCTCTTCCATTTAGCAAACAGGGTAATAACATCAATCACTATCACCATTTTGACAATTGAGATAGGGTTGGGGACAATAACCTGCAGAGCTTGACAGTTCTTACAGCCAGGTCTCCTGCTGAGCCACAGCTGATGTGCTGCCTGCCCTGGGATGGCCATTGCTCGCTGATTTCAGTCAAAAATATATTATGTACAGCCATGCTGCACAACCACTGGCTTAGATCCTACTGAAGCATGGCTTTGGTTCTCAGGTATTTCTCTCCTGCCCATCCCTTGTATCATTTCTGCAGGGCATTCATTATGGACTAATTCTTTCTACTTTTTTTATTTCTAAGGAATATCAGTGGACATTCACAGCCTCTCTAGCGCTCCCCAAGCTTCATATTACACCTGAGTGGTCATTTGCACTGCCTGAATCTGGCCTGTACTTTAGCTTAAGGGAAAAGCTACATATTGCTTGAGTTTTGTAGAAAAAGACTGGACCGTTCAGCTGTAAATTTTTCTTGTGTTGTAGGTCTTCAAGGTTCATTCATATTATACTTTGCACATGAAAAAACAATGTTGCTATTTATTAAAAACAATAGTGCTCTCATAATTTTGATGGAAAAACAGTGGCGCAGGGGTGATGATTATTAAATATAACTCCCACGTCTTCCCCAGGGCTTGGGCAGAGTGAGGTGGAGCTCGGTGGTGGAGTCTCCCTGATTGTTCCAAGGATATCTGCATCTGCAGCACCTGGGGTCCGTGGCAAAACTCTTTCCTCCAGAGGCCAAGAGCTGAGTCTACAGTTTCAAGCAGGGTAATCACCTTTCCAAGGCAATAACAAGCACTTCCTAAAAGCAGCTGTTTAAGATGGCTCAGAAGCAATGACAAGAATGTGGTTAAAAGTTTGGTCCATTAATCTGGCTTCTGCCTATGGCAGAGAAGAGACACCTTTTGATAAAAGACTGGTCAGACACTTTGTATTTTTTATGATTCATGTTTGTCTGTGTTCCCAACCTAACCATCCCTTGTACTATCATTTTGCAAAAAGATATATAGGAGATAAATTATGCTTATTCAGGGAGAGCCATATTTTTAGGTTGTTTAAAATGCAGAGGGTATGTTTTAAGGCCTATAAACACAACAAGGTCCCAAACCAAGAGCTCCGGAGTTTGTACTGCAGTTATCTGCAGTGCTGATTTCTTCTACGCTTTATATTAACTGTGCCCTGGGGTACTAAGCAGGCATGTTACAGGGAGCGGAAGAAGCAGTTCTGAGGAAGGTGCGTTGGGTACAGCACAGCACAGAGAGCTTTTTTGCAGCCTGCAAATGCTGGCCTTGCACTACAAACTGGTCTGCTGTTGCCATCTGCTGGAAATATCCTCATGTAGTCAAATATGGTGAGGTATCCATTCTTATTATGGAAATTCTTGTCTCTTTGTGCTTTTTAAGACAGGGTTTTTCCCTGTACATCCTACATGATCTGCCAAAGAGCTATATATGCACCAGACATACGTACACATGTATGCTGAACACATGGTGTGGAACAGCACAGCTTTAAGGTCAGTTTGATTTCTCACGTACTCTTACTGCACTCTGCACAGTAAAACACCTTCAACCAAGACCAAGGTAAGAGCAGAACCGTTACACCCTGAAATGCCTGCTACCGGAGAACCAAAAAATTATCCTTCCAAAGGAAATCGCCCTTCCTCTCTCTTGCAACTCTTCCATTCCCCTTATTGCTGTACTATGCCCGCAGGCTTGTCACCTGAACTGCGCAATGCCCATTCACACAGAGACTACGCAAACTTTTACATGAGATGGAGACCTAAGGACCCTGTCCATTGCAGCACATTAAATCTAGAATTTATTTCTATTTCTACACTGTTTTCACTTTTTCTTTCTTAAACTGTCATGCCTGGAGAAATATTTCTGCAGTCCACTCCTATGGGATTTTTTTAGAGGCATTGGATATAATTTTCTTCTCCCTTGGGTAGCTTTTACTTGTAGTAGGAGTCTTCGGAAATCCTTTCCTTTTCTTAAAGATTCCATGGCTAATCATTCTGTAAAATGTAAGAGCACATAATATTGTGGGACAGGCAAAATCTCATCTTGCTTGCAAGCAGCCTTAAGACAGACAGGTTGCCGGTTGCCACAGGCATTCTTAACACTATGTCATCAGACCCCAATCTAATCTATGAGGTGTAATTGCCATGGTGTTAAATCCATTGCTGGTGGCTGATCACCTCCAGCTTGCAGGATTGCATGAATCTGAGCTGGTGCTAACAAAGGCAGAGAGGTTTTAGAAAATGTCTCTACTGTTGACAGGGTTTTGAAGTCTCGTGCTCGAAGTAGAAGTCAATGGGATCTTGAATCCACTCACACCAAAGCTGAGAATAACAGGACCCATGACTGCTCTGTCTCTAAGCTCCACTTATACTACATATAAACTGTCCTGTAATGTGCCTTTGAATTCCAGAACAAGGGATATTTAAGGCTGAGACCCTGGCTGGAGGTGCTGCAGACTTTTTCAGGCAGCACAGGGAATTGTTGCTGCCACTTCACCAGGTGGAGAAGGTTTAAAGGCAAGGCAAAGTTAGCCCAGACCCAAGACAGTATTGACTATGTTTACTGGCCTCTAGTTGGCTCAGCACAGGGACAGAGCCAACTTGTACCTTTACAAACCTATTATTTAAACAACTTCTATTAACCTTCACTGGCAGAGCTAAGCATCTTTAATAATGCTTATCCACTCATTTCAAACTAGCATATACAGGCCCCAGGCATCTACTGTGGCTTCTAGGACTTCTCGTATGAAATAGCAGAGACTCTGCAACCTCTCTGTGCCATGACCTTCTTCTGATCCCCATTCCTTTCTCTTTTTTACTGCTGCTTTTTCTGTAGATATCAAACACTGCATCAACACTTTTTTTATTTGATCCTGCCAAGAAAGCTAATGAATGGGTACTTGCTGCTCAGTTCAGAAGAAAAGCCTGTGACCTGCTTTTACCTTCCATGCAAGGACTATTTTAATCAATTATCTATCCAAAGAGCTCTTGAACTGCATCTTCAGGGTATACGTATTTCTCCTCAGATGCCTATTTTGACATAGCTAAGATGCATAACGAAGGCTTAGATGTATCAGCCCGTCTGCTGTTTTCAAGCTCCTACTTTGTGTTGGGATAACAATGTGTTCAAATGGATTCTGACAGGCTTTCAAACATCATCTCTCCAAGCAGGTCTGTTTCTTCTGCTTAAAGGTTAAAGGAGACTTTCAAAAGTACTCCTAGCATGGAATTACTTAACTGTTTAAGTGGAAAGTGGCCTGCCAGCTTCTATGAGTGGAAAGTCCCTCAGGAGTTCATTGTACCACTGCTAAGAGCTCACTGCTTAAATCTTGGTGCTGCCATGTTTGCTGAATATGAACGGACAGTCAGAAAACATCCTTAGAGCTGATCCTTAGTGCCTGCTTTGATACATCAGACCATTACTGCAAAGATATCAGGTGGTACAAATCTACAAGGGCAAATTAACACTGGATAGACTTAGAAAGAATAGTTCTTTCCCCAGAACTGTTGTCTGCACTCAATTATCCAACTAGATTTTTGTCATATGTATGACAAAATACATATGTATTAAAAAATATATATATAAACCGTACCTGGTGTCTTGATCCCATTGCAGCAAATCTAACTGTTCTTGTGCATAAGCAATAGCAATAAATCTATGAGTGAGGGTCTAGGTGTGTAATTGAAAATCATTTCCACTTACCAAGATGTAGTTGTTTTATCAAGCCAGCTGCTGAGAGAGACACCACATAGCTAAATAAAAAAAATCATGAGGTATATTTACTAGGTCTGCACTTTAAGCATGCCAGTGTCATTGCCTGATATCCTTTAATTCTGTTATGATGGACAAGAGCTTCTGCATGAACTATTTCCATTGAATCTGCCCATCTCTACTCATACCACTGACTAATTGTTTTGGTTGTCTCAGGATGACCTCTAAGAAGATATAGTCTTTGTACCTAGATGTAAGAATAGGATTCTCTACAAAACACACCTGTCATTTAAAAGTTGAGGATGGAAAAGGATAAATAATCCCAGTTTTGTACCTCCAAAAATGCAATGCCCCCATCCCAACAAAATCCTACTTTCCAGCATGGCAGTGCTGGCCCAGCTAGATGAAAGAGCTGCAGACATGATGTTTCTTCAGGTTCCAATTCCTGGACGTTTTTGCACTGAAAGTCTTGGTGACTGAGGTGCGCAGGTGTAAAACAATTTGCAGTGGGTCAGTAAACTGTTGCAAGTTAGCATTTGCTACTAAGCTTTGATCCAAAATCCACTACCTGACACAATGCAGTTGTTCAAGGTGATCATGATTCAAGTGACATAAGTAATACAGCTAAATAAAACTTCTAATGTGCCTTTATTCTGGACTTTGTATCCAGAACTGTCCAGACTATATATCCAAAAACTCCACCCAGTAGGAGTCTGGTGACTCCTAGTATGTACTTCAAGACAGGTCAAGTAAGAAACATGCACTGGGCTGTAGGAATATAATTCTCCATAGAACCTGCCCCACTGAAAAGTGCAGGGACCAGTCACTTTCTCTTCCCCCTTGTCCTTCCTCAGCCTTAAATATATAGGGTATTTGGCAATGTCTGCTAGCTGTTTTAGTTGTGTCCTATTCTGTTTAAGCTTTTGATTACCATTATGTAAGATTTGGACCACTTGGCTGCTGTTTTGTGTAGTGCTTTTTAAGGCTGCATCCATACTATTACTTCATGTGGAAGTTGTATCGGTGATATTCTTAAGGCACGTCCTCAATGTGTCTCTTATTATCTTGCCATTTGTGAAGCCCGAGGCTGGCTTGTCCTAGTTAGATTTCTGATGTAGAGGAGCTGAATTGCCAGCTCATATGGAAGTTTGTACTTACTGCGGAGTGACTTATCCTATCAAATTTCTGTTACATGTTTCTGTGGCTCTGCTCCGTAAAGACTGACATGGCCCCATTTTTGGCAATTCTTATCTCTCCAATAGTGTAAAAATATTACTTTTAATGCTACTTAAAATTATTTTAAAAGACTATTTTTAAAATTTAAAAGGTATCTAAAATCATGTTTGAAAGGAGGGAAGAAAAGGGCAAGCACATATGATACTGCTCCCTCTTAGCATAATTATTTTTCGTTCGAGAATTTCCTGATGGGGATGTAGTTTTAAGTATTTAGTGACCCTCAGAGGATTTCTTCTCCACATGTTTTTGAGCCTCCTCTGGAGCCTATGTAAGCTGTTTGTGTCCACACCATCCTCCAGCAATGACCTTCAAAGGCCTCCAAGCCATTTCATGAATACCTGTCTCCTTTTGTTGTTTTGAACTCTGATACCCTGACTTGCTCCCCCTTGTTCTTACATTAGCAATAATGGTGAACCTCTTGGCTTTCCTCTTTCTTCCTTTATTCAGCTGGTTACTTTTAGGACTATACAACCACACGTTGTCTTCTCACTGACGGTGAAACCAACCTGTTACAATATCTGTGGAAAGCTGAGCATCATGGTGTTGAGCAGAGCAAATTCTTTCAACTTTGTTCTATCATTTGTCACTGAAATTTGCCAGTCCCCTTCTTTTGCTATGTTTCTGGAGGCCTTGTAGATGTCCTGTGGAGCCACTAGTAACCTCTCCAAGGAATGGTGGTGGACACCTGCTTTACCGAAATTGTTGGCTATGGTCGTCATAATTTTTGTCTGCACACTTAGCCTTAGCCAGCATGCTTTTGATGACTCTCTTTCCCTACACTGAAGTTTTGCAGCATGCAGTTACCATTGGAAAACTCTTGCAATGAAAAAATCTTCCTTCAGGTGTTTGCATCTCTGCAAAGCAAATATTAAAGAAGAAAACGCACCTTTCTCCCACAGACGACCTCTTAACCTTTACAGCGTCAGAGGCACAAATCTGTTTGTGTGCCCAGCTCTGTCAAGTTCCGTGGGAGCCAAGTTAGGTGCCTAAATACCGTTGAAAAACTATATGCAAGCTCTGCATGACAGTGATGGCTTCTTCCCAGCATGTGTGCAGCCACTAGCACAGCGGAGCTGGATTTCCTCTGGGACAGCCAGGCACCAGTGGAAGAAGAAACCCCTCCCCAGCTGGAGCGAAGGCTGCTGCAGCTTGTGTAACCTGTCACATAGAGTGTGAGGCAGGAAGGCCCTTTCCATCAAGGGCTAATGGCACTGAAAGATCTTTTGCAAGAAAACCAAAACAATGGAAAACCAAAGTAACCTTCAGTTCTCCCAGCAGATTTGGGCACGAAATGGAGGAGGAGCAGTGCTGGCTCAGTGCCACAGCTCTGCGTGCACTGGGGATGGAGAAGCTGTGATAACGTGTCTCCTTGGCTGAGGCCTTAAATATAAGACACTTTTTTGTTGTTTTTTTCAAACATTACATAAAAGTTCCCCTTAGAAGGCCGAAGGCAGCTGTTTTCTTAGGACAAGGAAGTCAGGAAGAGGCAAAGCAGGCAATAACATCAGATAAGTCTGGATAAAAAACTTGGCTAACCTATTTTTCCCCTTTCTTAAACAGCCAAGTTTGAAGCACTCTGCAGAGCTCTGTCTGGGAGGAAAAGCAGAGCCAACCAGTGAAAAATTGTATCTACACTCCGGTAAGGACCACTGCCCTTGCTGCCTGGGTATGGAAACCTGAGGTCCCAGTCCCTGTGGTGGGAGTATCTCTCCTCTCATCCAGGAGCCCAGAGATCTTCTAAAAAGGCTCAGCCCCTGCCAGCTCCTAACACAGCACCTGGTTGTTGGCAAAACAGGCCTTGCGATAAACCTCGGGTGCAGGGAGAGGGCCAGCCACCGTCGCCTGCAGAGAGGGTCCAGTCCCCAAACAGCACGGCAGGGATTTCATCCCTGCCTTGGGCTCTGCATGAACCCCTGGGGCTGGACACCTGCCCTTGTGCTTCCCTCTGGGCATCCTGGAGGAGAGCCAGGTCCAACCGAAAGCTCCAGGGCTTGCGGGATTTGGGGTTTTGCAGTTGTAGCGCCTTGTCACAAGATGGCAGGGACGTGACACTTTCTGGCAGGCTCCTGCTCAGCCTGCCACAGACACCCTCTTCAAAGCCTCACTGCTTTTCTCCTTGTTATCTAAAAATATATGGAGTTGTCCACAATCCTCTGTCATTTTCTTTGAAACAGTCCTTGGGATAGGTCAAAGGGAGGGTAATCAGTTATTTCAAAGCTTAAATATTTTACTTATTTTCACTAAAAAAAAACTGGTTTGCATTCTTCTGTCTGAAAGTGATGTGGGGCAGTGAGGAAGGGGCTGGCCTGGGCCAGCCTGTGCTGAGGCTCAGCTCTGGCTGCTGCTGCTTTCATAGGAAACACAAAAGCTGTGATGATTAAAAAGCAGGCAGCTCTTCTGTCCTGAGTCACAGGGTTGATTTCTCCCTAAATGACTGAAAATGGGAAATCATTCTTGTAACTTAAAAATTAAAAAAATATAGATATACACATATATGTGTATGCATATATATATATTTCCTTTAATGCAAAAGAATGTCTCAGGAATAATGTGTGAGGTCTGGCTTCCTAGAGTGGATGCTCAGCTTTGGGATTCTGGAAGCAAATGGTTATGCATGTATAGCACCAATTTCCTTCTTTACATGTGCTTCCCACAGTTATCTTTTACCTTTTCACGTGTCGGGAGTTTTTGTGATTTTACTCCTATGCTATCTCAAGGATGTTGCAGCCTACCATGGCAGGGAGTGAAACCTTTGTCATTGCTCATCAAACATTTTAATACAAAATTCCGCCTGCAATGATAAAATTAGATTTGTGTTAATAAGCTACTAATAACCATCAGGTAATGATTTAGTTTATCTCTAGAGTCCAAGCTGATTGATGTCTCCTTATGCTTGCTTGCCTGGCAGTTTTTAGAGACAGGAGATTTTCAGGCTTTTTTAATCTGAGGTACATGCAGTGAGAGATTACTCAGCTGTCACTCTGCTGAGAAGTCCCTATCATGCAGCAGGAGGTAACAATAACAAATTGCTGACATCCAAATTCAGCTTTGCACAAATAGCTGTGCAAGATGCCTGCTGCTCCCTAAGTTATAACCAGACCACGGTGAATTAGAGGCATTGACACAGTAGAAGGAAACGAGCAGAAAATGCACCCAAGTAGAGCAGATAACATTACAAAATAATTATTTCTGAGCTGCTGTTCACTGGAAAATATTTTACTTTTTGAGCACAAGGCAATGTCCCGAGAAGGGATTTCTGTGGGTCAGGTGGATGTGCTCCCTGCTTCACACTGAGGCTCTGAGATTGAGTTGAGGTTTAAATTTCAATTTATGTGAACAGAAAGTAATCAGAAGTTTTGCCAGCTGTCTAAAGCACGGACCCACAGAACCAAATAAGTTTGAGCTCCTACATGCTTATTATGCACCTTGAGCTAAATGATGAGTGCATATATTCCCTTGCAAGCTTGCAGTTTATTTAAATACACTAAGGAAACCAGCTTTGAAGTTCAAGGAAGGCTGTTAGTTGGGAGGGAAGGAGGAAAATCCTTTCTTAACATGTGTGCAATTCAAACCATGGAACTCATCACTGCAGGACATCATTAAGACCGAAAATGTAATAAGACAGAGTGAAATGGAGAAGCTTACAGATGACAAGAGCATCTAATGCACAGGTGCACAAGTGGTTGCTTTTTGGTTTGCTGGTCTTTGTTTAAACTCAAAATTTAGGGAATTTGGGAATTAGATGGCAAAGGTCTTTTTATCTTTTAAAATTAAAGCTAGGTGAACTTCAAGGTAAATTGGTTTCAGAACAGCAAGTCAATGTGTTTCACTTCAAGAACGTAGGGACTCTCCCCTTTGTTGTGTGCTTTTTTTCGAACCAAGGAATTTGATGTGGGCTTGCACATTGTTTCAACCAAAGTAAATCAATGTTTTCCAGTGAATGCAATATTAGACTGAAAAGTTCCATTTGTCTTCAGTACAGCTTTATCACATTGAAGGGAAAAATACAAAATAGCAAGGGCTGTTTGATCACCCCAAGCTATTACAATTGGGAGTTAGGTTAAACTGTTACAGGGTTGTGTTACTCTGCCTTAGGAAAATGTCTTTCATCATCCTCTGAAGTTGGCAACCTTCCGAAACACAGAACTGGATGTAAAATATCCTTGCGTCCATTCCCAACTGCCAATTCTTATGTCCCCTAAGGCTGTGCTGTAACACTCCTTGAGGGCTAATGAGGCACCTCTTGGGTCCCTCTATTTTGTTTCTTCTTTTGGCAGCTTTTGGTCACAGGTCTCAAGAGTCACCAGGTTCAATTCAGGTGTTTAACCTCAAAATTAACTTCCCTGAGAAAATCCACCCCAGCCCTGAATCTGCAGCTGGGCAACAGGCTCCAGATCTCAGACAGGGCTCACAAAGGTGATTTAAGTTCCTTGCAAATGTACATTTGGGCAGAATGTCCCACCACACCTCCTGGAAGAACATCAAAGAAATTGTCAGGAAAAAACAAAGATCTGCTAAAATCTCTATCTTCTGTGATGTTTTGTTTTTTAGTTTTGAGCATGACAAACTTCTTAAATTGACTGCAGATTTCTCACCAGCCTGGACACACTGAGGTAATCCTGGAGGAAAAATCTGTCCTCTTACTAAATTCCGACTATTTGCAGCCAGGCTTGAAGTCCAAGATCTGAACTTTATGTCAGGGCCTGTATGATGTATTAGTCAGAACAATTGATTTATTCCTTTGAAACACTGTGCTAAGCTATCACCAGCTGCATTTTTCTCTGGTTCCTGGGAACCCTGCTTCTCTGGCTGTTCATGGCCATAGCAACTGGAAAAAGCATCACAGAGTCCCCTCTGCCAGTAAATGGGAGGAAAAAAAAAATACATGATACAGAAAAGCAAGGAGCTATTCACGGTCAGGCCCAAATCCAGTTTTGAGGGAGAGATTTTCTGCTAGAAGACAGAGATTGTCTAGGGTAAGAGTAACAACAAAGTCCATAACGTGATTTGCCTTAGTGCTTTCTGCCATAAGCCTTTTTTTTCCACACTTATCTCCCACCCGCAATTTCACATGTCAGATTTTTGCAGGTACCAGTGCAGCTAAGAATCCCGCTGGGAAGTTCAGTGCCCTGGACAGGCAGACGGCTGCGTTGGGTGTGTTTATTTCCACATAACAGCTTGTCAGTTTAAAAAAGACAGTGCTGTAAAATCAGAGAGAAAAATGTCATATCTAGCCACCGCGTGTATATATCCCATTGAGGAGGAATTCGTTGCTCTTTTTCTTTGACAGTATAGGTTTAGCCCATAGCTCTATTTTCACACTCCTAAAGCTATGTTAAAATCATCAAGGGGTCAGCCACAAGCCCGCACTTCTAAGACAGTTCACCTTTAAATATAGGCTGACAGCTCTTCTTTACATAAGGATGGAAAAAGCATCTCTAACAGCAGACCGCTGTTTCTTTATGCATGATATAAAACTGGGCACCAAAAAAAAAAAAGCTCAGAAAAAAAAAAGTGCACTTTTTGTCTGAGATCATGTTGCCAAGTTCCAGCCTACAGCTATTTGCAGCTGAGAAATAAAGCTCTAACTATATGGTTTGTAGTGAAAAAATCTGACAGGCCTTCAATTTTAGCCACTTTTGTTCACCATATACCAAATGCATTAATACGTCTGGTCCATTTAGCAAAGGCATTGCCATTTTCTTTCCAGTATTAAGAGAGAAAAATATAAGTTTGTAGGGCCTGGCTCAGCAGACCTCAGGCTTTACGCAGCTTTAATTCAGCATTTCAGCAGATTGCAGCAGCACCGTGTTAAAACTGATCTGGTATGGGGCTTCAGAGGTTGGGGGCCCGCACGGAGAGAGGGATGGATGGAGTGATGTGGCCTGATCAGGGCAGGTCTCCTGCCATCACAGAGATGTCAGCATGGGCCTGGTTTAGAGTCATGGCTGACATGCAATTGCCAATTCTTTCCGTCCCTTGAAGGGTGTGTATATTAAGGGCAGGCTGAATTGCTCTCTGTTGAAATCCCCGCATCACTTATGACCCCTCTGTGCTAGCATTTTGCTTTTCTTCTACCAGGTCCCCTCCATACTTTCATATTTGTCCTGAGTGCCCTTCAGAAGAGACACATGCTCCGTATGACCAAATAAGCTTCTGAAAGGGTTGTGGAGAACACAGGAACGTTATAAATACGGGGAGAGCCACATGCAGCCCAGTGCAGGAGGTGGCACAGCTATAGCAGACCCACGAGGCAGAGTTTTACAGCAAACCCTTGGCCTTTAAACAGCTGCTGTGCCCAGTGGGGTGGTTCAGCAGCCGATTCACAAGCAGCTCAGGACTCTGTGCAAGGAGCGTGTTGGGAACGGGGCCACTAATCTGAGTGATGCTCGGCTGTCCCTGCTAGTCAGGCAGGACCTGAGGCTTTTCAGAGGGGGTTACAGGAGCAGCAGCTGCCTGGCTTCATTAGGCTCCTGTTGCTTGTAGCAGGGAATGAGCCCAGCCAGGTCCAGGTTGCAGGACGGGCACAGCAGGGATTTTGCCTGAGCATTTCTGGGTTGACTGTGTTATTGCAGCTGAGCACCTTTTCTCCTTTCCTGCTTGGTTCTTCGCAGCCCTTACGGGAGAAATGTTACCCCTTTTTCACAGGTGGGGAAACTGAGGCACAGAGATTAACCTAATGGCCAAATCACCTGAGGAGTTTATATCACAATGTCAGTCCCACAAGCTGAAACAGGCCTTCAGCAGCATGGCGAGCTCAGAGGTGCGTGGAGCCAGCGGCACAAGTACGTGCCTAGCATTTCTTGTATGTGATCAGCATTTCATCTGTGATGTTCTGCTTTTGCTGAATTAGTCTTCTTTTCCTTTTAATTTTAATTACGAAGTCTGTTGGGAAAAGCTCTGCAGCAGCTCTGGTCACAGCTGGCTGGGCATCTGGCTTGGTGGGCTTGTAGCTGGCTGAGGTCAGTGCCCCCACCGCAGAGCTGCAGTGTGCCTGCAAGCAGTGGCTGACAAGATTTTGCTCAGGCCTATTTTTGGGGCTCGGCTCTTTTCCAGACTGTACTTTGGCCAGTAAATGAAAGGTAAAATTTGTTATTTTGGTGCTTTGGGTGTTCTGTGTGATCCCTAGCCTTTAGATGAGAAAATCTGATTTCATATGTTTATTAAAAAAAAAAACCCAGAAATTAATGAAATATCACCCCCTCTGTTAATGCATGTGGGGCAGTTAGCAAAGGCTGCTCCTCAGCTTTTATCAGTGGCTTTGCTGGTGATTTGGGCAGTGCTGCAAGTCGGGTGCTGGCTGTGCTCAGCACCACAGGATAACGCAGCCCTGGCTGTTTAACAGGTGAAGCGTGCAGAATTTGCATTGACCGGCTCCTGTACAGCTGCTTCGTTGTTGCTGGCTGTAAGGTTTGTTGTGTGTTTTCTCCCAAACAAACACCTCACGGCTGTCACAGCTCAGCGTTTGCAATATGTCACAGTCCAGTGCCTGAAGGTATGTGTTCCTTAAGCTGCGTTAAAACAGGACTGGGCTTGGTTCTGGGCTGAGTGCTGTGTTCAGAGTCTTGGGTGTCTTTCCTGATGAGGGGCTTGGGTAGCTCTCTCTAAGTCACACAGACGAATTTAGGTTGCTTTTATTCTGAGGAACGTTCTGACAACCCACATTTAGTGACATGACCACTATAACGAAAATATTTATTGACTATCCTTACACGGTATATAGATATTCACCCAAGGAGCCCTAAATTATACCAAACCTGTGTGTCACTTCACCTCTGAGCTGTATTCCTATTGCTAACAGGAGACTGGACCAAACCCAGTAAAGAGTGTTTGTCCTACCAAAGGCTGCCAAGTGCTGCAGAGGTACCAGAGCAGCAATAAAGCAGCTGTGGACCTGCATATCTTTCTCCTCCCCTGCAGCCAGAATGTTTTACAAGCTACTTCCTTTGAAAGAAATAGGTATTTGATGTAAGGAAACTTACTTCAGCCTCAGGTTAGCAAAATGTTTATTTATTTTATGAGTTGAAGTATACACTAAGTCCAATGACGTTACTTTCTTTTGTCCTTAATTTTGAAGTTATGGATTCAATGCTGTGCGTTACAGAAGGACTGCAGGCTTGCTCACCTTGTTTTAACACCAGGAAAAGTGGAGCGACCAAGCAACTTGCTCAAAAACCCTCTCAATGGTCACACCAAGGTTATCCCCATCCCTGTGGCTTCAGTGGGGTCTGAGACTGCTTCCACTCTGTTCCGGTGCCTTTGTAGGAGGGAAGACTATCTTGTAGTTAAAGGACACAAGGCACTACCGTGTCTTTCGACACAGGAATGGTGTTCAACAACAGGCTGCAAGAAATGTTTGCAGCAGCATGTGAGACAACAGTTTGGACCCAACATGGTTTGAGGTCTGCAACAAAATCAGAAGCTCAGGTCTGTGGCTGCGCAGCAGGTTTCATGGGAAAACGTTTCGAAGTATTTTTTGTTTCCCTTCAAAAAAGTTCCTTAGGAAGAAACTATTGCTAATTTTAGTAGGTGAATGGTGATACATGGGGCATGGCCAAGATGATTTTAGTTTTTTGAATGGTACATCTTTCATTTTCCAAATGATAGTACTGAGTGGCAGAAAAGCGATGAAAGTAGTTCTTCAGGAAATGCTGATATATGAACCTGTTTGCAAAAGCAACTCTATGCAGTCACTGCTTTTTTAATATTCATTTTAAAAAAACTAAGAAATCAAACATGTAATTCCCAAGCAGATCTAAGCAAAGGAGAATCATCTCCAGGTTCACCAGTCTTCTGAGTACATTAGGGCTCCTGTATACCTTTATCTCCATAATTACATATGCTTTTGATATGGAAGGTGAAACTGAGCAGTTTGACTGAGTTCAGCTTGGAGATCTGGGATTTGTTTGAACCACTCACCCCAAGTTCAGCTCTGGAGCTGCAAATCTTTGTGGATTTGGAACAAATGCAGGGTGAGCAGTTAACAGGTAAACTCTGTGTGTATACCCTTGTGGTCAGCAGCTTGTCTCCGTATAATCTATGCGGATACATCAAAAGCAAAATATTTTTAACAACAACTCTCTGGAGAATAAATGAGAGAAGAAACAGTGGAGCCATTCTTCCAGTCCGTGTGAATCTCAGTGTGGTTGCTGTATGTCAAAAGATGTAGTTTTCTCCTCACTGTGTAGTACGTTCAGGAGAGTCATCCTGTTTCCTTGTACCTTGGCAGAGGGAAAGACAGCACATTGGTGGTTTGCTGTGGGAGGTAGAGCTCCCTGCAGGATTTAATTCTTCAAGGGCTTATTAAAAGTGACTGTGATTTACAGACATGGTTTCAGTCCAGTGATGGGCGAATACATTCTGAATGCACTGTGCCCTGTGACTTCCCATCTTCCAGCTGTCCCAAATCTAAGCTGCTTCACAGTCGGAACAAAACCTGGCCAGGCTTATCTGGTAGCATGTGGAAAGATGTTTTGAAAGGAACAAGTTGAAGGGAGGGAGGTCAGAAGAAGCCGTCCTACACGGCTAAGATGCTCTCTAATGCATCAAGACATGTGGATACTGTCATCAACGTTGGTGGTAAAGTGAGCGAACAAGCATATAGAAAACAAGGACCAAGGTATTAATACTCGTGTCAGAGTTCATTGCACAAATGACTTAATCTGTCACTGAAATAAGGGTCTGGAAATGTTGTCCACATGAAAGGAAAGGTACACTCTGATGGGTGTTGGAGGGTATTTTTCCTTCAGAAAGCAGCATGTGGCAAGTGAGTTACTGACATGCCAGTAATTCAAGGGAGAGTTTTGCGTCCCTGCTGTGAAGCTGAATGACAACTTAATACAGTTATTAAGGGGAAAAAGGAAGCTTCAGTCCTGGGTCTTCCACGCTTTATATTCTGTAACAAAAAGCAATGCCAAAAAAAGACTCATACATCAGGCAACCTTGAATTTCTACTGCAGTTCTCAAAGTGGAATGAAAGTGAGCAAGTGAAAGATTTTAGGTGCAAATTGGCTTGCTGGCTTTTGCCAGCCAAACTTTTGGAAATGGATTTTTTTCCAGAAGAGATTAAAAATAACCTTCCATTTATTGGTTTTCAATCTTATGAAAAATATCTGCTTGTGAATCACTGGAAGAGTAGACTTTGAACCTCTTTATTCTTTTTTTTTTTTTACCCCCTATCTGTCTCAACCACTTTTTTCCAGGTAAGCATAGGTGCAGAGGAATAACAAGGTGGGGGGAGAAACCCACAAGCAGTTAAATAGTGGTTTTCACAAATTCAAAAAGCCTTTATAAAGAACAAAAGAATATTTTTTTGCCCTAAACTTTTCAACCTATGTTAATCGATAAAAAATGAGGTGTGAATGCTTGATATGAAGCTCAGACTCAGAAGTAGCACAAGGATAAACTGCACCTAAAGGCATTGGGCCCCACTGTCACGCAAGCAGTATGGGAGAGATGCATTGCAGTTTGCTCTTACCCTGTGAAGGTGAACTTCAGTCCAGTGCTTGCGCTGTTAGTGACAACAGAGACTGTGCTGTTGAAAGATGTGTGTGTAAAATGAATTCACACACCCTCCCTAGGCACCACGGAATAGCTCAGTAACCCTGGTCTGAATTTATAATCCATCATTTGGTTTTCAAAATGTAATATGCAAAGAAAAGGGAGGGATGTGATATGAACCTCTTTACTGAGGTTCAAGTATGTTGGGTTATATTCTGCCTTATACACGTGAACACAAAAATTAACAATAATGGTGTGGGTGCAACTCTGCATTCCTGCGCTGCTTCTCCTTCTGCCAGAGAGAAATATAACTAAGAAGGGGCAATGAATTTCAGGAAAAAAAATATACGTTCTGGTTTTCTTCTACAATTAAAATTCACACAGATTTTACCCAAATTTAACATCTTAAATAACAGTATCTCAGCTTTTGCTGTGATTGCCTCATTATTGGAGCAAGTGAGTTGGGCTTCTTTTTTTTATTATTTTTTCTTTCTTTATTTCAAAAAGTCAAACTGCAACCAAACCAGCAACTTTGAAAAAGCATCAACATTTACAAAACAGCAGCCAGCCCTACATCTATATGATTGCTACTGACATATGGGTTAGGACCTTCAGGTTTTCCCAGAGAACATGTTGTCTCGTGGTATTTCTTGTCTAACCAGCGAGAGTAATGGAAACAGTGTGAGGATAAGCTGTTCACATGCTTGCCAGCCATTTAGTTTTATGGTTACTTGGAGCAATCTGCTGCGTATTCTTCTTTGTGAATTATATTTCTCCCTATAAAGAGAGTTTGGTTAAAGCGAATAACTTTTTATTCCACCGTCAGCCCTATTCATCTGTGCCTGGAACAAGATGTCAGCTGTCTTTGAACGTGAGAGGGTCTAATTTCTTATCAGCCTTATTCAGATGATCTTTTTCTTATATGGTTTTATCAGAGCTGAGTAATGACTGTGTGCTAACAAAAGTCATAACCCAAATGACGACAGCATTTAGGACTCCAAGCCACAAATATTTGTAGAAAATAATCCCAAAATACTTATGTCTGGAACCATGAACACCCATGTTCAGATACACTAATCTCATAACTACGTGTAATAACACCAGCCAGCAGCAAATCACCTCCCAGGAGTGAGCAGCTGTGTAATCAGCTGAACATGGCAATCACAGGTTCAGACGTCTCTGGTTACTGGAGACATAGACCTGGAGCTTGGCCTTGGAAATCTGCTGCTCTCTCTGACTGCCAGCACCTGGCTGGTGACCTGAGAGGAGACCAGAAAGGTGGAATCCAATGGTCACCATTTGTCCCACTCACTCTGAAACGGTGCCCCAAGTGATTCCTGGGCACGTACCTCTCTACCTGATGTCCCTTGCTATATTACTGCCCAGGAATACCTGGAATTTGTTTTTTCTTGTCTCTGCTTACAACTGTAATTTCAGGGCAAAGAAAACACCTAAGCTTTTGGATGGATCTCTGCATATTGCTTTGCTTGGGGAAATAACAAAACTGATGTAGCATTTCATTTTAACACTTTCAAAATGAAGTTTTCTATTGTCATTGAAGTGAAATATACTTTTATTTTAAAATTTATTTCTGCTTTAATCTACCTTCCCTCTGTCCAAAACAAAATATTCAGTCTGAACTCCAATTAAAAAAAAGAAAAAAAAATGCAGAAGCGTTTTAACACATTGCTTAGAGATGAGCTGAAGAACTGGGCATCCCAGACTGTGGTTTTGGAGGGCAGTCACTACGTGGGACTATTTGGTGCTGCAAAACTTCTCATTTTAAAGACCCTCTGAGGAGTGCTGATACCATCAGCCAGCTGGGAGTCCTGGGCAATGTAATGCTGGTTCAGCATTTCATTGGATTCCAGATGTTGCCAGCCCTAAGAGGACATAACGGCGCAGAATGTATAAAATTCAGATTTAGATATGCTATATACTGAAAATGAACCAAGTAACTCCTGTTTCATTCCACCCCAGTAAGCAGTAAACTTTGCGCCATCACAAAAATAATAATTACCTGGTTGTGGCTGTCATGTGCACAGTAGTATTATCAAGAGATAGAAATGTGTCAAGAAATATTTGGCAACTTCAAGCATGACTGACAGTGTTTTGCAAAAATCCTGGTATGTTTGTGTGGAATTCACCATGTAATACTGGTGAAGGATACTTGTGTGAGACACGTGGTGGAGCTGCAATGTACAGATGTTTACATTTTAATTACAGTGATTCAAGGAAACATTATTCTTCTGACTTAGGGGTAGAGTGTTATAAAACAGTATTTGCTGATGGCAGGGAAGGAAAATGGGAGTAGTGCCTCCTGGCTTGAGAATTAGATCAGGAGGGACTGGAGAGCAGATTTATGCTATGCCGCTGGGTTTCACAGAGTCTTGAGCAACTGGCTTTGCAAATTGGTCGAGGGAGAGAGTGGCATGGAGGTGGAGGAAAGTGCCGACTTGTTGGTCTAAGGGCTGAGTCCTAAGCACTGCCCAAAGTGGCCTGCTTTGGCTGTCTCACCTCTGCTATTCATGAGGAATCCTCAGGGCCACAAGTGCCAGGCCTGCCCACCTCCTGTCCTGTGAGCTGCGGAAATACCCCCAGACCACGTCCACAGCATCCAAACTGCGGGCACGTGTGGTAGCGGGGTGCTGAGCCGACTGCTGTGTGCTCACACGTGTGGGCTCATGCCTCAAGGTCAGCCTCAGAAGCTGTTTCCAGGTCTGTTGTCTCCAAAGCCAGTATCTGGGCTTGGGGCCGCCCTCAAGACTGTCATAGAGTAGCTGTGTCTGTAAAATTGTGCACTTGTTTTAAGTCCTGGGCGGCAGCTCCCTGGCTGAAAGGCTTGGCTTGTGCGGTGACACAACTTAGCTGGTCTGCTGCGACTGTATTCTCCTTTTATTTCTGAACATTACTTCAAACTTTAAGGGTGAATGCCATTATGTGAACTTGCAGCTTGCAGAATATTTTCTGTCTGATTCCTTTCAAGAGTGTTGACAAAATCTGGTACTCTTGGACATGAACCACCATACTTGCATGGCATTGAGATGACTGAAGCAAGTAGGGCTGGTCTTTCATTTTTTTATTTTTTCACAATTCTTATTTTATCCAGGCAATACAATGTCCATAATTAACAGCTTTGATGTGGGTTTTTTGTGCACTAGAAGCTGTTAATTAGACAACTATAGGAGAACAATTGCTGAAAGTGTAGGAGGGAAGCAAAAAGATCGGTACTCGTGTTTTGTTGTATTTGAGCACCTCTCAGTAAACAGGTAGAGAAAAAGAAAGACTATCTGAAAAGGGTTTGTTTTTCAGCAGCTGTGTTTGGATCTACTCCATAGATGGATTTATTTGTACCCTTATGAATGCTACAATAACAACTGCCGTCCTTTTTTAGCATGCTAATCACACTAAAAAAATGTTAATCTTGCTAAGTGTTATAATGCCTAAGGGAAAAGAATAAAAAGGTGTCTTGTTCTTAGGTACTGTATGGATCCTGCCCAGATGTGTAAGGCAGACAGTGAGTGTGGGAAATGGATATGATAAAATTCCTGCTGTTAGGATGTAGTGGGAAACCTTCTGCTGCAGGATGGTAGCGGCATGATTAGGATATTTTGGAGCAGGGCAGGGGAAAAAGATCAAACTGGAATAATTGTTTTTATTTTTTTACACAAAAAGCCTTTTGGAGTGCGCTGATACCAGTCAGAAATTCACATCAAAGTCTTTAAGCCATTTTAAAGGGAGAAAAAAAACACCTCTTGGAAAAATTGAAAAAGCCCATTTGGACACTTTTAAGGCAGAACATTTAAAACTTTTCATGTAGAAGCAGTATTTTCTTTAGAGGCGGACCTAGATTGAATTTTTTTTAAAAAGCTACAATGAAGCCACTTACTTTTGGGTCAAACAAGCCATTTTGTTCAAACAACCTTTTCAACTTTTGTTTTGCTAAACCCCCCTGTCTTCCTTTGCCCTCATTTGGAGCGGATTTTAAAATTTTTATTTCAGGTTATTTGCTTCATTCAGGAAACTTCAAGACAATTCACATAATTTTGCTTCACACATGAGACCTAGTTCGGTCTCCAGATGAATGTCTGTTGAATTGTGAATTTCATATATCCCAATCTGTTGTTTCAGCCATGCCATGAAGACCCTCTAGAGCCTAGAAAAGGCACATGGACCGGTGCTTTCTGCCCTGCTCTTGGTGGTGGGAACTCCCAAGTGTCCATGACTGCACAATTGTTTCAACCCCTTGTGCATGTGTGCCTGAGTAAAACGTACCTTGGTTCAGATAGGAGGAATGTTTCGTTTTACCTCTAGTTTATACTAAACTTCACTTGCAAACTAACAGAAAAATGTCTCATGAGACTGATGATTCAGAATGAAAATAAAACCACTAGCTTCAAATTACATGAGAGTCGTGTTAGAGAAAGCTTTTTACCCATAACACAGTAATGGATGACACAGACTCTTCAAAGACAGTAACAGAATCGAATGCATTTTCTCTACTGGTTTTGCAGTGGATGTTTAGACACTCACTAATGAAGCATAACTGATGTGATCAAATATATGAAAAACTGCTCAACTGACAGGAATAAGGGCTTTGGAAACTGGGTTAATAATACTGGATTGCATTTAGGGGTGTTTTGAAATCTAACCTCTGTTTATAAAATGGTCTTCAGTTTTAAGATGGAAAGCATGGGATATTCTCAGTGAAAGAATATTGAGAAGATTGTTCCTTGACAATATGCCCTCAGAACTATCTCAGCTGATGAGCTGGTGGTCATTATCCCTGAAACGAAGTCTGTCTTGGGATCACAGAAGGATGTAGAAGTAGAAGCACATCCTGCCCTAGGCCAGCTGATATCCTCCATTCCTTCTCCTATGTGGTTCACACAGCAGTTACGGCAGGTTTGGTTGGACCCTGTTTGAGTTGATCTCTGCTGGTTGCAGCAGAGCAGGGGTAGGGTGGGTCTTGCCTTCCATGAGGGCAACTGGTAGGTACTTATTTTGCTTTGCACAGGAATGTTGGACCAAGGTTCCAAACAGGGCCAAAGAAAAGATAAGAAGTTGGTTTCTCCCCAGCGAGGATTTCTCCTGGGACAGAAGTAGTTTGGCTTCTCCCTGGTAATCCTGGCTGGCCAGATCGGTGTGCCCTGAAATACCCTTTGGCCCATGTGGACTACTAAGCCTTTTGCTCTATTGCTCACCTCTCCTCAGCAGTCTACTTCTTGCCAGTCACACTTGAAACAACCACAACAGCAACAGCACATAGGCAACTTCACCAGATACCAGAACTAATCTGGTGTCTTGACCTTGGTTGAACCTCTTGACACACACAATAGTGAGCAGGCTGAACCTCTTGACATGTGCAGTAGTGAGCAGGTAGTAATCAGAATAGAGTTTGCATTGGTGCAGATACGCTGACCATTTATAATCACCCACGTAACAGCTCATTTTTCCAGACACGTCTGCATGGGGCTTTGCTTACGTAGGCAAATCAAGCACTTGGTGAGGGATTAGGAACATGTACAGTGGCATCTTCAGATTCAGCAGTAATTTCTACGATATTTTTCAGTTTGGTTTTCATTTCCATGTTTTCCTTTTAAGAAAAAAATCATTACGATTGCTTTCAAGGAAGGTGAAATTAATTCCTTAACGTGGCCAGTGGCTCCCTCCATACTTTTGTGTCTGATTCATCAGATAGTGTGTCCACACCAAGTTTGGATGTCATTGTTGTTGTTTGCAGCATGGGAACAAATGTTCCCTCTTAGACATCTTTATTGCTGTTTCTCTCTTATACAATCTTTGGAAAGAAGCTGTGGCAAATAATCTTCCCTGTGTTTCATTCCCTACACATGGAACTGATTTGGGGGAACGCAGTGTTTTCTTAGGACTTGATATCCTGCACTGCCTGATGTTCCTGGAAGAAGGGCTCGTCTCCCTGCATGTGACTGCCTTTGTTCTGGGGTGGCCTTGTTGGCGTAACGGATGCTGCTTGCGGTGTGGGTACACACAGGCTCTGTGCCACTGATTCATTTACCCCTGAAATGTCTCTCCTTTATCTTTTTGCTTTTAAAGTGAGTGCATACACAATATAGAGAAATCTGCACTGTTGGTTCTATAAAATTCATTACAGCATTGCCTAGAGGTTTCTGCCAGGTTTTGGACTCCACCAGTCTATGCTCTGCTCTAAGCCAAAGCTGGTGCCAGACAGGAGCCAGAGCACAAGAAGAAAATCTCAAAGATTTGAAGGTCAATCCCTAAAGTCACTCAGCAGACACTGGCATGTTAGCCATTCCAAGACATACAAGACTATTGCTCCTTTTTTTTTTCTTTTTTTACTTTTTCAATTCTCAGGGATAATAATGGACATAGTGACTGAGGTAGTCTATAACAGCAAGTAAATGTCCCATCACAAAAGTATCAGCTGCACAGAAAATGGAGTGGGCAATAGCAAGAAGGATGCACAGTTTTGGAGGTGGCAGGAGACCTTTTTAATTCCCCTGACTATTTAAAGATGCTCTGTCTCACTTTCCATCATAGTGTAGGCACAGAAAGCAGCTGCCTTCCCCACACTTTGCTGGAAACAAGAGGGCAAAGCAGCCGTGAACAGCAGCTCAAGTTTTGGTGCTATTCAGACAAAGCCTGCCAGTCTGACCTGTCTGCTCTGGAGTGGTTTGGGCAGTCGGCCAGGCACAGCTGCTGTTCTCAACTTTATTCTCTATAATAAATGTGCTCTGGCAATGCACCAACTGCCTTATCTTCTTGTAAGGACAGAATCCCCTGGAGAGTCCAGCTAGGATTATGCTAACTTCTCCAGGCAAATGGAGCTAGTTGCAATGCTCGACACACTAGCTTTGCCTTTCTAAGTCTCACTTACTTTAAAATAGATAGAGTGCGAACAAGTTCGGGGGGCAAATTAGCCAAGGGAAGTCTTCTTCTATCTGTCTTAATTAAGCATTAATAAAATCTGTCATTGAGTCTCCCCTGCAGTTATCAGTCAGTCAATGGTATCTAGTATTCAGTCAATCATCTTCCCTTCAGGGTCACTGAAGGTCTGTCCCAGTGGCACCGAAGGCAGTGGGAGCCAGTTCATCGACGTCACTTGGGCTCTGTTTGGCACTGTCTTGCATGCAAAATGCCTTATGATTTGCGAAGGCAGAAGCATTACCCAGCAGTAAATCCCCCCGTGTGCTAAGATTGATTAAAAGGTTTTCATGCATCTGGCCATCCGCGTACCAAGGGGCATCTGTGCCCAGAAACCAAACAACCGTACTTCTGTCCATATACATAGACCTTGTACGTGGTTCATCCTGCCTATGCTCAGGAAGATCGGTCTCCTCCCTTGGGGGCATAAGGCTAGGTAGGGGTTAAATGAAGTGTGAACATATGCCCACAAGAGCCAGAGGAAAGCTACTGTCACGTCAATTCTGGCACCGGACAGTAAATGCAGACTTGAAGCCCAGGGTAGAAAGGGCTAATGGAGGGAAAAACAAAAGTGAAACGTCCGCGGACCTGGAGACTTCCGAATATTTGGAATGAGAGTATTCAGACGGCAGCTCCCGGTCCAAAGGTGGAGGCATGTAACCTTTTCCATGGTAGATTTCTGTGTGTTATAGACCTCAGCCTATTCTGAAACAGGTTAGAGGTGCAAAACTGCATGTGCAGAAAGAGCTGGGGGACTGTGATCATGCTGTTCTGCCTGGGCAGGTGCATATTAACAATTAAAAATACACTGGACTTTCCTTGTTAGGCAACTCAGCCAATATATAGCCCAGTAAATAAATAAATACAGAAAATAAAGCCCAAACTTTTGGTGCGATGTGAAAGCAGTTTTGTACACCATATATTTTATGTAAATGAATTTTTCCACATCCTTGTACCAGTTAGATAAAGACATTGTGTGAGTTCTGGAAACAAGGAGATACTGGCATGTGAGTTTGCCACATACAGAGCATTTGCAAGACAATAACTGGAACAAAATTTCTGGCTTTGGTTTCAAGAAACAATGAAAGCCTGAAGAAGATCAATCTCTTTAGTCTCCCACTCTCTCTCTACCCTGTGAAATGCAGGAATGGGCAGCCTGGTCTTCAGGCGAGAGCAGAAGCAGACATGGGCTGAAGCTCATGTTTTAGCAGAGATTTTCAAATGCTTACTCACTTCCTAGCCACAGGAGCGAGCACATAAATCAGCCCTGCTTCTGGCTGCCTGTCATTGCTTCCCGCAGCCTCTCGTTGTACCGTACCTGGGGTAGCCCAAGCGTTGTCTATGATTGGCCTGCGTGTGTCAGCTTTCCTGGCAGATGATGGTACCGAATGTGTGATAATAGACGTCCTTTCGTTTGCACAAAATGGAGATTTCCTACAGCAACCCAATGTAATTCGGTTCAAAAGTTAAGCTGAAGCCTCTTCCATTACTCTGTTTGATTCTCCGTATTACTTAATGTTCTATTAAAAGTCTCTCTTCTTAAATGCTTATTGAAGCAAGCCAGAAGCACATAAAACTCCTAATGTAATTAGCAATAAAAATAATTCCAAACCCCAATTACTTCATTAATATGGAAAGAAGTGCAATTTGCACAGAAGCAAATTTGCTTACAGGTACAAAGCTGGTGCAGTACCATTAATGGTAACGGACTGGTATGACCAGAAACAGGGACTCTTCTTGCTCAAACAGGACCCACTTCAGGAGAATGAGGTTCAGCTTCTGGCAGCAGTTTTGTGCTGCTGTTTATTGTTCTTTTTTGTTTTGTTCTTTTGTTAGGGACTGGTGACATTTGCAGGGTGCAAGATGGTTTATTATTTTTTAACCAAATCTAGAACAGTGAAGTACCAGTAATATCTTCCCTTGATCCCCATCCTTCCCACTACATTATTGCCTGCTTTGTACCAGCAGTGTCTCCAGGAGATAATTCCTTTCCTCTCTCCTCCCCATGAAGAAGCAATTCCGTCTTGTCAACACTGCAAGCAGCGCTTTTCAGCTGTGGCAGCATCCGGTAGCTAAGCAACAAACAGCATCCCCAAACAAGAAATCAAGGTGTATGGAAGAAAAATCCCTGCTGCGCACATTATAGTGCAATCCAGTGAAAACTGCTGCATCACAGTTACTTTTGCTTCGTCCTGGAAGGGAATCAGGCTGCCACATCTTGAAAATGACCCATTCTCTGAAGCGTAAGGGTGCTTGCTACCTCTTCTTGCATTAGCTATCAGCAGAGCTTTGTCCCTGGCTCTGTCCAGAGAGACTTTCAGAGGAGTCATCTGGGCACACAGGGCTGAAAGCATCGCCTTGATTCCCATCTTCTGCAGGTAGCAGAGAAGAAAATGAGGACATGAGTGGAAATGCCTTATGCCCAGTGGTTCATCCCCACCTTGGCAAAGCTTGGGAGGAGAGAGCAAGGCTGCGAGAGCACAGCACCCACAGCTGGGATAGTGCTACAGCACTGCGCCTGGAAATACTCTGGGACTATTGCTCCCAAATACTGAAATACTCTATGTTAGAAAAAATTACTAGTATACTTAGAGTCGTGGGTCTTGCTGAGTGGTTTTTTTTTTTGGTTGTTTTTGGTTTTTGACCCCTGCACTTAAAAAATACTCTTCACACTGCTTGGTTAAAGCCAGGAGACAATGCCAATCTATACAGCTGTGTCTTAAACATCCCCTTCCACTTGTTTCTTTGTCATGCTCCCATTTTCTTTTCCCTCTCCCACACACACTGCCTTGATTGAATGGTCTGAAGCACAATTTCATTTTAATAGGCAAGTGACTTTTAGCTGGTGCCTGAGTTATAGCCTAACATGTGTTTCATTATACAAGTCATAATAACCATTCCATATATTGTACATTTTGTTTTTAACACACTTATTAACGAGAAAACAAAGTTCATCATGTTAACGGAGTAAAAGCACCTAATGGGCAGAATCCCTTGCATAACTGGATTTATGGCTCAGCAAGCCTACTATAACAAGCAAATAATGAATGTATAATGAGCTGTTTCTGATTCTCAAATCAGGCTTATTTGACTTATTCTAGAGAAGATATTCAGAATATTATTAGTATGAGCTTGGAGCAAGGCTGTGTAAGAAGAGAATTAGAGCTGAGCAGTCTTCTGTGGCATTATATTTAGAAATTCTCTAGGAGTATATTATTGACTACAATCAATAAACAGGATGACCAATACGTCAGCAACATTTAGAGAGGATGCTCTGGATCAACAAATAGACTTCACAGTCAGACAGGGACTACTTGTTCAGCTGTGAACCTGAGTCTGAACAAAAATCTTTGCTAAGAAACATGCTTGAGATGGAGTCCAGCCAACAGAGCACATTAAATACCAATATTCACCCAGAAAGTGAAAACTCAAATGTCGTTTGAAAAATTGTGTCTAATGCAAGTGCACAGAGAATAGCAAGCATCTGACAGCCACTAGCCTGCTGAATGCAGCACAATTTTGCTGCTGAGTGCTACTCCCTTTGGCAGCTTTGTGGGGAGGGGAGAAACAATCCAGAAGATGTAAAGCAGGGGAGCAAGGGTCGATCTGGATGCTTGTGCTACTCCTGCATGAAGGTCCTCATGAATTTAGAGGCAGCAAATTCCCATTCCTTCAAATGCTAGGATCATCTCCACAATCTCTCAGGGGGGACATCCACACCAACACAACTGTTGCCTTCTTGAACCAGTGGAGGAGATGTGCCCCTTTGGGCACAACAAAGTGATAAAAAAGGTGGCAGAAAGCTCTTATTTGACAGGAATACCCACGCTTATACCTTCTAAAACACTGATGATGATGTGGATGATAATCCGTGGCCTCATTCAAGAGCCACTAGGGTCATAGCAAAAGTAGGCTGGCCTTCAAGGATGGAGGTGATCTACACAGCTGTGTTATCCATTGAATCCTGGAATTAATAATAATAATAATAATAAATAAATGGCTGGCAACCTTATGGTGAGGATTCCACATAGCATGTGAGACCCCTGAGGTGCCCTTCTTCCCCAGGATAAGGTATATTGTGTTTGAAAGAAGTTGAAAGCATTTTGTTGGCTTAAGTTACAGGTGGAGGGGACTTCCACTCCTTTTTGTGTTCAGACGTGGCACAAGCCAGTTCATCAGCGGAGCTGTGCTGACTTATGCCTGCTTGTCATCTGGCTCCTACGTAAGAAACGCTTCAGAAGCAGCTAATTTCACTTTTTTCATCTTTACTTAAGGTTTTTTTCTGGCTCTGGGAAGCTGCCATTCCTGACTTTCCCTGGCCCTCACCGGAGAAATAAGCTCATCCGTCACTTGCTAAGGTGCTAAGTAGTTTCTTTCAGCAGTACTGTGGAAATCATAAATCCTCTGTGTTGTCAGACCATTTGGAAGGCCGCCTGGGGATGGGCTGAGCAGTGTGGATGGCTGTGCTCTTGCTTTGACAAACTTACTCTTCCAACCTGATGTTCTCCGTGGCTTGTGCTGAACCACATCGCCTGGGCCCCAGAACTGGCCGTTGCACTCTCACGGTGTTTTCCTGAGCCTTTGGTGCAGGCATTTTGCAACTCCATGGTCAAGGGAACTGCTTGGAGTTAAAAAGGAGAGGGTTAATCTGGAAAATCACAGTGCAGAGATAAAATACACGAGAACAATGGTTGTTACTGTGCTTGTACAACAGTGAAGGGATATTTGCTTATTTGTATTTTTACTGTGTTACCTATAGCTTGAATGAAGCTGCTTTTCCTGTTCATGCATGTACTGAGCCTTTTGATTTCTATGATACTGTGATTTCATTGCTTTGCCCCTTGGAAACTTTTCCTTAATTGTTCCCTGCAGCTTAGCGACCTGAAACCACCTGTATAATGTGAGTCTATCTCAGGCATATAATTCTTTCCCCAATCCCCTCACTCATTTTTACTTCATAATTTATCATTTTTTTAAGTGCTGACTGCTCTTTTGGGAGGTCTGAAATTGGCTTTGCCTTTAGATATGCACTGGACTTGATGTACATCAGGGGGTTAATATAGAAGGCTATGCTATGTATAGCTTTCCATTGGGGCATGACTCATTGAAGTCAGACAGATCAGACAGCTGGGGTGGGACCGGCATCACTTACAGCAGGTTACATGGCTGCTTTAGCCATGCTTTAGAGCCCTCAGCAGCCCTCTGAGCTGAGATGTTCTTCTCAGGAAGGAAGAATTGCCCTCGTGTGATCCCGGTGTCTCCCGGGATCCTGGACTGGACACCTAATTCCCAGACACCTAAATTAGGGACAATGGATCCCATCGCAAGCACCATGGAGCTTCAGGCGCTCTGCAGTCATGGCTCAGTTTAAGCTAGATATTTAATTGAGGGTATGTTATCAGGCACCAAAGGAGCCCTGTTGCCTTCAGTGCTGAAACACCTGGTTTCATGCCCTCACCGTGCCCTCAGCGGCAGCGCCAGAAACAAAGTGGAGAGAGGTTTAGGCCAACAGGCTCCAACCTGCAGGTCTAAAATTACAGAACTATGTATTTCTTCTTCAAAGAAGTGCCTGGACCTTCACAGGGGCTGCACCAGCAGAGGGGCAGGTCTGGCCCAACCAGCCATCATGCCTTAGTGTGACTCAGGTAGAAAAGAGGGAAACTTTCCAATGAGGGCAAAAAAGAAATTCTGCGTATCAAGAAACTTCAGCCGCTTGTGCTTGGAAAATTGCTCTGCTGTTTCTAAACTCTTCCCCCCAAAACAATCAGTCTGTTTCAACAACAGCCAATTTGAAAACAGACTTCGGGGGGAGGGGGGGGAAATGCTGGGCTGCGAGGGACAGACCTCATTTCCAGCACACATTGCCACTTTGCCTGGCAGGGCTCTCTGGAGCTTTCTGTAATATCTACAGCCATTTCCCTGCCTTCTCTCAAGGTAATAATAAGAGCATGACTTGCCTCTAATAGTGCCTGATGTAGCTGCATATGCTGCTCACCCCCAGGACTGCCCTGGCTCTCGAGAGCTGCTGTGGACAGGGTGACTTATGGAGAAATTGCGCCAAGAACAGGGTATTTTCTTGCCGACCATTTTGCTTTCTTCTGAGGAGTGCGTGCATGTGGGCGAAGGGGGGGGTTGATGATGCTGATCTGGCTGGGAGAGCGACCGCTTCTCCTTTCACCATGGTAACAAGGAGGAGTTTGTATGCAATGGGGACGGGAAGGTTTGTAGTATTTTACTGGGGAGGGCTGAAGACTTTTTCTTGTGGACACCCTTTGGTCTAGGGGAGTGGAGGAGGAAATTGCCTTTTCAGTAGATCCTTGCAATTCCTTGCTTGGCAGAAGCAGATTCATGTTTCCCTCAGCAGGTGCAGGGTCCTGACAGTGCTGAAATAATAACTCAGAGAAAGTAGATGGCCCTGTGAGCCAGGGGAAATGTCCTCCCTCGTCTTAATTTGCTGTCTCCGGGTCTTTTGAAGGAGTGCACACATGCATAGGACCAGAGTGGTCAGACCCTATTTACTGCCTAGTGGGGTTTTCACCTAGTTTCCAGTCTATTTGTTCTCCTTGTCTTATAGTCGTTCACTCTCCCCTTCTCGTTGTCCTTCATTATTTTGAAATCTGTCCTCCAACCTGGCCCCACACACTGCTGGAGCAAGGTCTGCCATCTGGAAAGGCTGCCAGGGCTATGTGCCCATGGCAGCAGCTGGGGTAAGAGGCTGCGTGGTGGCCCAGGACCCCCCCATCCCAGGTACCTTCACCTTGGAGGAGAGAGGAACAATGCTCCCAGCACCTCCAGACTGGGAAAACTGGGCTTGGAGAGCTGCAAGTGGGGCCAGGATGGAGGCAGCAGGCAAGTTCACAGCTGGGCACTACTGCTTTGGCTTTACTTTCAGAACTAAAAAAATGGGGTGCCCTTGGGAGGGAGGGTTAAGAGCAAATAACAAATGCTCTGTGTGGAGTATCCCACTGGACTGTTGCAGAAAAAAAGTCACCGACACCCGCACTGCCACACAGTTGTCCTTCAAACACTGGTAGCATCACCTGGGAGCCTCATGGCCGAGGCTGGAGTGCTGCTCCCACTGGGTTTGTGCCACACCAGCAATCTCAGGTGAGTTTATCCTGCAATAAACCACAGCTTCTTTTTCAAAGTATCCCCTCCCTCCCCTTTTCCTCCATTTTGTGTCCCTGAATTGCATCCTGCACAGTTCCCCTGCACTGGCAAAGGATAGCATCCAGCTGCAAAGATTTACTAGTGCAAACACCTTCCACCATTAAAAATGCTTCATTGACTGGGACAGGACTCTGTGCTCTGGGGACAACACTGCCCAGCAGTTAGACATGTTGTTTTACAAAAATTAGAGCTAAAGTATGAAGCAGTTTAGGTTTTTACCACTCAGCTGTAATCTCCTCTTTATGCTATTTGTCCTTTGGAGCTGGATAGAAATCGACTCTCTCCCTGGTCTGCAGCCATTCTTTTGTGTTGGCAGCAGCTCTAATTATGCACCAATTAACCTTAATTAAACCAATTCCTCTGTAACTGCACATGCAGACAATGCACTGAACAAACGGTCTGACAAATATTGTCACTTAAAAGGCATAAAAACATGTCACATCCTTAATTGGAAAGTCAGATTGTAAATTGCTGCGGATTTGTAGCTCTTTGTTCTTAAAATGATCGAACAGGAGTAGTGGCCAAACAGCCCTGAATGCTCCCAAAACCTTGGCTGAATTAATTTTCTCAGGGTGCTGAGGCCAAAATATATTATTTGTGTAGGAAAAGGGGGTGATGGAGCATCCTTAATTGTAGCAGCTGGCAGGCTGGTCTGGAGGGCATCATGATGGCAACCCCAGGTAGAGAGCCACCAAGTTCCCATTCTAGAGGGTTGGTGACTTTGGGCAAATTGCTGGATCATTTGGCAATCCCTGTGCCCAGCTGTTTGTCCAAAAAATGCTCCCTAAAACTGGGACTGTCCCAGTGTCATGCAATGGAGCTGCAATTTTGTTGGAAGCGGGATGCAGTTTGCACCCTGTAAGCAGTAACACAGCCAACAGATGGTGCTCGTACATACAGTTACTCCAGGTTTCTTCCGAAAATGCTATATAAGCTTGCTTCATTTTATGATGCAATATTTTTTTGAGGGAGCTGCTGCAAACAGAACAGGATTTACCTTAATTTCCCTGAGCAGAAGCAGCCCCTGGAACTGCTGGTATGTGGACGACAGAGTCTTTGCCAAAGGGGTTACATGCCTCCAGTTTGGCCCTTTTTCAAAGTCTGATGTAAGGGAAATAAGTTAGACTGAGAAAAAGTCCAGGCTCTGCATCAGTCATTTATCCTCTAGTGAAAAAAAAAAGATTGCAAGTCCCCGGGATTGGTTTGCAGCAGAGCAGCAAGAAAAAAAGTCATAACTAGCACTGAATTCAGAATTTTGTCTTCCCTGCTGTTTGTAAAATGTGTTTAGCTGGGGGAAAAAAAAAAAAACCACCCACCCTCCAAATCCTTTAATATGTATTGACTTTCTGGTGGTTCAGTTTTGTGCTGCTGAACGCTTTCCTTTCTGTAGTTAATCTAACAGGCTCTAGGCATAGCACTTTGTGGTAAAATATTCTGCCTTGTGAATACTGCAATTAAAAGCAAAGCTAATTAAGCATGTAAATCATGCCCGTATAAATTAGTTACTAACACGTTCGCTTGGCCACTAGTGCTGATTTTGGTGGGAAGGGGGATTCATACGATCCGTGTGCCTCTGCAGAGAGCCTGCTGCAAGAAACCGCTTGGGAAAGGAGGGCACGTGGCCACGAACACACGTAGGGCAGTGGGATGATGGTTGTGTCTCGCAGTCGGACACAGCCCCGTTGATGGGGAGACCGAGGACGGGATGGGTGGGCGGCGGTAGATACAAGGCAACTCAGGGTTGGGATGGGGACAAAGATTAATGAGCCACGGCACAGCTCCATTTATGAAGTGATGCGACCTCATCCACCGCATACTGAAAGAGATGGAAATGCTTCTCCAGACTGTAACAGAGCTTGGGATTGGGTCCAGAGCGAGTCCAGTAAAGGGATTCAGCTGTGGATTAAAACACACTCCCAAGAGAAGTGATGGAAGCAGTCCTGCTTGCTTCTTGCTGGCTGGGCTCAGCTGTGCAGCTGCCCTGCGGTGCCCAGCAGAAGTTTGGGGGACTCGAGAGTGTTCGATGAAATTTTGTAGAAATGTTGAGCATTTCATGGCAGGCGTGAAAGCAAGCTACCTTGAAGCTAACCCCTTGCAACCTTGAGAAAACAACTGGGAGGTGTTGCATCTAGGAACAGAGCTAGGGGCAAATGGGTTGGTGTGAAGAACAGAGAAAGAGGAATGAAAAACCTTTTGCAAATAACGCAACAACAGAAAATTTGTTTTGGCAGCTGGACAGGCGTGTGAAAGCCCAGGCAGAATATAGGCAGGGGTAAAAATTGCTGCCGGCCTTGGAGACAGTGCTATTCCCAGATTTGCACACAGAACCAGGATTTTACCTCCAGGAGCATGATTTTTTTCTTCCAAGCCACTCATCAGCCTGAATTGGGTGGAAATAAATCCCTGCCATCTGCAGGAGGGCACGGAAGAGGTCCTGCGAGGTACTCTGTGGGTGGCCCTCCCTCTTCCCCACATTTACGTGCACGCTGCACAGACACAGCAAGATCTTGAAAAGCATCAAGGGCATCCAACTCACCTTTCATTAGAGAAGAATGGGCACCTGGATGGCACTCAGTGACGCCAAAGGGACAGGGGCAGGTGGCTGAGCAGGCTCTGGGCTTGGGGACCAGAGGAAGGTGCTTTTGAAGAGCAAAGAAGAGAAGCTGCCACGCTGAGTGGGAAGCCATGGACAGCTGTCTACAAAATGCCAAGTGCTGAGCCATTAATGGTTTGGGTTTTGTTTTTTTTTTTTTTTTTTAATTAAATAAAAAATAAAAATTGTATGCAATTCTTGCAAGAGCTGGGGCCTTGAAATCAAGCTGCACATTTTTTCACTCATGCCTGTTTGAAAGCAAGAGCCTGCAGGTGCCTTCTGAGAGCAGAGCTCACTCTTCCAAACGTACCAAGCTGATCAGGCCCAGGAATTGCCTGCTCACTAGGACCTGGGCTCCAAGCTGTCTTCTGCTCGAAAGCAGCCAGCGATACATTCTCTTCTCCCTGGAAAGCAGCTTTGCCGGCTACGGCAGCGACTCATCCTCCTGCTTGGAGCAGGACCAGTGAGCAACCACAGACAAGAGTAGCAACATGACAAAGGAGGAGGAGGAGGCTTGTAATCAAATGGTTGGGCCGTTCCCCTGGCTGGCTTCAGTCTGTGCTGCCTGGACACTTCATTTGTTGCTTTACACTATGCTGGCAGGGGATGAAAGCTGATGGTTCCTACTAGGACATCGGTGTGAACACTAGGGACAAACTGCGCTACGGCTCTAAGTCTAAAATGAATTTTGTCTCTTGTCTGCCATAGTGATGTATTTTTCTATGGCAAACTCTTAGGTACTAATGGACTGTCTGATAGCAGTGGAAGGATTAGCAGTGTAATTTCTAGTAGCTCTGGGCAAATTCACTTATACTAAAATTAAATAGCCACAAGGAGCTATTTCACAAATTTTTGCCAGTTCAAGCTCAGAAGGCACAAGGAAGAGGCTCCCCAGAAGCCTATTTTAACCACAGACCCTGACGGGTGAGGATCCAGCTCTGTAGTGACAAGATCCATGCACCTGCGTGGGATTCAAATGGAGTCAACTTAATTGCAAATCAAGTTGTCAGGCAAGTCCCCCAGTATCTCTTTCCCTCCCACAGCACAGTCTCAGCACTGTCATTACTGCAGGCGGCTCTACCATTTGCATCTCCCGCTGCAGTTATTAAAGGAGTTTCAAACATGCTAACCCGAATGAGTCATCCTCACCCTGTGCCTCTTGAGGCCCCAAAAGAAATTCCTGGTGCCCTCAGCAGAAGTCTACAGAGGAGCAGAGAAGAGGACCCTGGGGAAGATACTGGCACTGGCTACAGGCTTTTTGGTGTTGTGTCCCAATTGGTGTGCAATCCACAATTATGAATTGGAGGAAACACCTGAGGAGCAAACTTCTCCCCCAAACGTACCTGCTGTTCACAGGTGGGCCGGAGTGATGGTTTCCCAGCTATGCTGAGACCTGAAACTCTCCTGTTCTGGAACAGGTATTTTGGGTCACCTTGAGGAAGATACTTAATCTCCCTGTGTTTCCATTCCCCAAGTGAAAGGCAGAAATAGCAGCACTGCCTTCCTTCCAGCAGAGTAGAGTGCATTAAAAATTGCGAGGTGATGGGAGCCCTGGAAGTGCCTCGATGGAAGAGACTCATTTGAATACATTTGTTGTGCATTACTCAGCCCTGAGTTTTAATCTTCTCCTCCTCTCCATCATTGTAATCTAAATTTCCTTGAGCTCTCTCACTGGAGCTCGGTCCCAGTTTAATCCCCACCTTGTTTGAGTGATTCCTCCAATTTCTCCTTTAGGAAATGGCAAGGCTTACGTTAGCCCTCATCCCCCCTCTAAGTGTATCACAGGAGAGTTGCTAATGCTCCCTTTGCAGGGAGCACCAGCAGTTTATTTGGGATCTTGTGCAACTTCTCTGAATAATTTCTCTCCTGTTTTTCCAGTCCAGTGACTCACGTTTCACAGCCTTTTCCAGACCTGCTGAACCTTCTCGTGTTTAGGGGGTTGGAAATCTGTTTTCCATCAAAGCGGCAGCAGCCTGCCCTTCCTCTTCCCTCCCATGGGATGCTTTGGCCCGGGCAGGGGTGCATGGGGTACCCCTTGCTCACGCTGGCAGAAGCACTGTATTTTGCAGAGGTGCAGCTGGCAAGCTCGGCAAACAGCAGGACCAAGCCCCCATATAATTCTCAATTTATTATTAGTTTGTTTCACATGATGTTATCAAGAATTAATTGTAACACTTAGTAGCATTAGCAATACCTTCCTATCGTAACAACAGTATTTACTGTCAGGAACACTATTTGTGCAGCAGTTGTGTTACACCACAAGTAATCATATTACTTACATTCAATTTGTATCATTACACATAATGCAACTGTGCCTGCATAGTATCATATTTCATTAACGCCCAATGCAGAACAGCATCACATAAATACCCTCCTTGGCACTTTTCATTTGAAATTATATTCTACTAGTTATTAAAATGTAGATCAAAAATGATATATCCCAACTATTAAAAATATAGAAAGAAAACTCTCCACTGTATTAATAGAGAAAAAAACCACCAACTAAAATTCATTGCTGTGAAATGATCGCTCTGCAAATTTAAGGAGATTCTGTCAAGTTTGGTAACCCCAGAAATGACAAATCTTATTTTCCTGCAGTTCTCTGCAAATTTCTCCCAATTCTGTGTGTCCTTGTCATGATAAAATGCTTAAGTGAGTTTTAGAAAGCCGTGAAAATTCAGTTATTTATATGCAGCCCTATGATATGAGGGCAGCACCAGCCTGGCCTTGAGGGGCTAGTACCTCTGCTCTGTTGTTAGTGCGGCCCTGACACAGCGTCCCCTGGATGGGCTGTGAATAATGCTGCAGAGACGGGACAGCCTGTGTTAAAGTAACTTGGCCAATGGTCCCTCCAAGAGGGTCCTGGGCTCCCCAGAAACCCCACACAAGCCCTTTGCATCCCGCAGCTCGTGGGGGCTGCTGAGCTATTCAATAAGCTTCCGCCTCTGGGAGCAGCGGCTGCATGGCTGTAGCTGAAATTCCCGTTAGGGCTCCTCTAGCTATGTAGGGCTCCTCACAAAGGCTGTTTAGAAAGGGACCTATGTACCCTATCTCCATACGTGTGAAAAGGAGCAGATAGTAACAAATAGGCTTATGAGACATTTCACCATGTGCGCATTAAGTCTCTTTCACTTTTGAAAGTCTTCTGTATGGGATCTACTCCAGGAATAGAGCACAGTCCTTGTAACTTCATCTGAACTACCAAGACAGTCTAGAGGAACCCGCCGAAATCTCCTAAAAAAACTCAACAATAAAAAAATGCACCTTGACCCACACAGCCAAACCTTGTTTGAGGAGGTCTGGTTACTCTGAAAGCTGTTAGTGACATACCAAATGGGTTTTGCTCCCAGGAATATCTGGTAAATGGTGTGTAGTTTCAGTAGAAGGTGTATGTGAACATCTTTGCCTATTAAAGAGAGATTTACATTCTGGGAGCTGGGGTACGGGTTGCAAACAGCGGATGGTGAGGGCAAGGTGGAATAGTCACGGGTGAGCTCCTGGCAGCAGCAGAGACAGGCTGCGTTTTGAGCACGCTGCTCATAGGGACACTGTATGTGATTGTTTCTACCTTACTCATGGAAAAGAAGAGCTTGCAGAAAGTCCTGTAATTTCACCAGGTTTCTCTATCCTTGTGAAAATAAATCTACGAGGTGCCAAATTTAAGTGAACTTTTTTTGGAAGCATTAAAGGGCACATTACGTCACCTGTGCCACGCTGCGGGAAGGAAGAGATTTCAAAGAGGCTATTTGTAAAATGAGGTACCAGGAGCCGTGGTCAGTTGCCACCCCACCTCACGGTGACAAACTCCTCTTTGTGTCAGCAAGTGAACACGGATGTTGAAGTCTAACCCATGCCAAGGACTGAGGGTCAAGTCCACTTAGTCTTGTGAGACAGCTGTATCTGGAGGGTTTGGGGAAATTCAGAAGGGAGTGAGGTGGATTTAATTAAAATAAAGGACTTCCGAGCATTTCCAGGAAGCAGGAGCATTTTCAGCTTTCAGTATAAGACAAGGTAAAGAGGGCAGAATGCAGATGGAAAATAATTGTACATATATTATTAAAGCACACGTGAATTACCTTTTTTGTAAGACAGATACCAAGTACATAGAGACAAGACATAGCCCATCTCTAACTTAAGACATAGTTTAAAAATCATAGAGATTTTTAACATATTCCTTGAAGAACTCTCTGAAACTAATGGCAGTTGAAAGCTAGATGAAGTAGCTATTTTATCTGGCAAGCTTCCATGCAAAATTTCCTGCTGATGCTGGCTCAGACAGATGGAGATTTCAGGGGGAAAGAACAAAGTGCCATAGGACTTTATTGGATGAGCCTTGAAAGGCTTCTGCAAGCTTCTATTGCAAGGTTTATGGACCTTGGGCTTGTTAACTTCAACGCAGTTTTGTTCAGTGTTTTAACCCTGCTTTATTTCCTGTGGTCCAGATGACACATTTACACATCCTCAGAAAATTTAGTGGGATGCTCTTCAAACAATGTGTGACTCTGCACAAGTAAGGGCAGAAACTTGCCGGTTTTACCTCAGTATACAAAACTTTTTGAATATCACTATATAAAGTGCTTTTGTCCTGAAATGTCTGCTTTGGTTAGATCATGCAAATTTAGTGCTGGCTGTTGCTTCTGTAAGATAAAAAGTATGAACAACTCATGAATATTTCATCATTTGTTTCTGCACTGGTCAGAAATGGTAATTTGAGCTCCAGACTGTAGAGATTTAGCAAAAAGAGTTGGACACTCAGAGGATAAAGATAGAAAAAAAGCACTTTTGACAGGATTTTTCCTTGCCAGTGCTGATCTGTAGACAAGTTGCCTAAAGGATATGAAACTGGGATAATCTATTGAGGATACATATTTGGGCTGTGCTACTGAAGCAATTCTTGATCCGCAATGCATTTAACACTATAGTGGATTTTCTTTACTTTTTTTTTTTCTTTTCCCTCAGAGAACAACTGAAAGCACCATGTCACCCAAGATCGCAGGCAGAATATCATACAGAGGCAGCCTTGGGCAGGGTCCTCATCCACCTCAGGCTTGATGTGCACCAACATCTCCCTCAGGACATGAGCACTGCCCTGGAAGGGGTGTGAAGGGGAAAGTGTCAGCAAAGGTGCTATAGCTAAAGGTGCATCAGCTTTGACTCTCCTCTTAAGATTTCCTTTACCTTTTGCTCTAATGTCTGTAGCCAGCTATCTTGCTCTCTTTTATGCAATTGGCCAACCTCTGAGAGACCCCAGGGGCTAGAATTCAAAAGCAGTGTTGTTCTTTGTAACAAGTGTGGAGTAATAATTTGTATGCTAGCTTCAACCTTTCCTGAATATTAAGGGATCTGGGTTTGGGCCACATTATTTTGGGAGTGGGAAATGCCATTGCCCCGTGTTCTGGCCTAGCACTAGCACTTGGCAAATTGCTTTTTTCCTGTACTGAGGAATTCAGGGTTTCTTTTCTCTCTTTTTTTTTTTTTTTTTGGAATACTGATGGAAATCCTATCCCACCAGAGTCCTCTCAATGCTGAAGCTTACAGAAAGGTTTCCAACAAAAGGAATGGTTACAGTTTTAAAATTACCATTTCTCCAAATTTCTAACTGGCTTCCTTTCTCTGGTGCATTCCTCTAGCACGAGGAGGGGGAAAGATTCTGCCATAAGCAGATGAAGCCTTTTTTCAGTAGATCAGATGCCGACTCTCCATTTCTTCAGCATCCAGAACAGGCTGTCTGCGGTGGACTGAAAGTTGTCTCATCAGACTCGTGTTTCAGCATTGCCACCTGACATGTTATGACAAGCTTTTAACTTCTGAGCAGTGGTGGATGGAAACGTGTCACTGCTTTGGGAGCAGCACGGCACAGGCTGCCAAATATATTTCATGCAGCAGTGGTGTCAGTCCCTCCAAGGCAGACACCCATCCCAGCCATGGCACTCGATGAGCGAAGAAGCCAGGCCTCTTCAAGTGGCCTAAACAGACCTGAGGCAAACAATTTTCTGCATGAACTACAACAAGTAAGAGGTTGGGCACTAAGAAGGGAAGGCATTTTTCAAAAAATAGGTGTTTATGGATTTGCAGTACTAAGACTGTCTGTGCAAGAACCCTAAAAGTCAACGTTGGAACTGGAAACTTCCCATGGGAGCTAGTTGGTTAATAGGGCCCTATAAATGCTCTGCTAGTTCATCTGTGCTTATTGCTACTGGTAGTGGAGGGGAAATAAAACATCAGTTTGAAAAAATTCCCAGAGATGAGAGTCCGTCTTTCAGAGGGCTCAGCTGGCGAGAGCCACAGAGCCACAGAGCAGGAACTGGTGCTATTTTCACAGCCTCTTAATGACTTGTTCTGTGTTTACTCCCTTGCTGCTCTCTATCCATTTTGGTACACCTGAGTGACACAGCAAAGAAGGCATTTCGTGACAAATTGTCCCTGCTTTTCCAGCTGAGTGATGCATTGCTGTGGGTTTTTCTCTGCTGTGGTGCTGCAGTGGCTCTATTATGCTCTGAGGAGATGCTCATCTCTAAAAGAGCTGGTTCCTGATGTTGTCAAGCACCCCTCGGTGCTGAGCTCATCTCACTTACTGCCATTGCTTCACTGAAAGGAGTGATCACAGCAGGTAAGCAGCCCTTTAACCAGCTTTGTGAGTTCGGGATGCACTTGGGAGATGTCTTTGGTGTTGACAGCAGCCATGCAAGTGTTTAGATACCCAGTTACTGGAGGCACTGAGCAGTTGAAGTTCTCACCAGTTTTCTCTGGGGTAATGAGCACTCAGTGCTTCTGAAAACCTGCCTGTTTGATAGCCTTTGCCTTGACCTGAGAGTACAGCTACACTGCTAAATACAGCAGGCCAGTGCTGCTCGCTAGCCCTGAGGGCAAGCAGTGTGACCGAGCCTGTGTCCCCACAGTTGAGACCTCTACACCCCTCAGCCAGGGTGGCCTTACCCATGTCTGACCACAGGCCAAGAGTGAGTTGGCACAAGCCAAATCCATGCCAGGGAGTGTGCTCAGCACAGAACCAACATTGGATGATCCCATGACGGTGCTCAAGCCCTGGGCATGTTCAGCACAGATGTGGTCTTGGAGGTATGGATGGGCCATGGGGAATCTGTATGCTGCAAACCCCCCTATCCATATGCAGCATGAGAAGGGCAGGTTGGTCATTGCCAAGTTTTAATGATAAGCCACAGGAAAAAACTCGCTGCCTTGTTGCTTTCTGAATTTACAGGAATGAAGAGGTTGGTCTCCTGGCTGCAGGAGTAAGGCTTGGCATAGAAGCTCCTCCTGGGGCAACTTGGAGAGCTACTACAATGGCACCAGCCCAGAGCACCCAGGGTAGATCCGAGCTTGCCTGTTGCTGGACCATTTCGTGGGCATGGCAGGGAGAGTAGATGCTAGAAAAGTAGCAAGTGTCTTAGCTGCGCCCCTGCGGCACTGACTGCATTGGCTCTCCTGCTCTTGCTGCCCCGCTGCCCCACTGTGTGGGCTCCTTGCTGCTCCTTCCTTCAGGCCCTTAGGAGGAAGGGTCGGCTAATCTTGCTGGATGGGACACACGAGTGTGCATCAGGAGCAACTCGGGAGGAGAAGTTACCCAGGAGGAGAAGTCATATGGATAAAAAAGGGAAGATGAATCCTTGGTCTCTCAGTGCCCCCAAAACCAGCGTGTAGTAAGGGCTACGTCACTGCAATGCTTTTAGCTTTCTCAGAGCCAAATGCCAGCAGCCGAGTTATCTCCATTTTTACCTGTATGATGGGCTTTTCTGAGATTGTATTGTTTTGATTGAATATTCCTTGGGTCCATTTCAATTTTCTACCAGCATCAGTCCCAAGCCAGGCCTTGGAGTCTTCTAATGAGGTCAAGAAGCTACCACAAAATGTAGAGCAAACGCTAGTGACAGGTCGCTTACAATTTTAAAGAGCAAGAGCCATCCTCCCTGCTGGGCTGCCCTTTTCTATCTGTAATCTGTCCTACAAAGTGGATGGGAGATAACTCACTGGCAGATCCCTCCCCTGTACTGATAAAAGGGGTTTTAATTTACCAGCGTGTTAGCTTGGCACTGCAGAGCAATATTAGAATGACTCCCCTCACGCTCAATGCACTTCCAAACCCTATTTATAAACTTATAAAAAATGAGCTGAGGATTCATTGCCCTTTGGATGGAGAAGAGGAAGAAAAATGACACATATGTCTTGAAGCTTCCCTCATTTAATAGCCACAAATATTTTGTTCTGATCTGCTACCTCCATCAAAAGAATGTATAGTTTTCCTGAGGTTAACCTCTGGTTTTCTTAGAAAAAAAAAAAAAATGGAAAATTATCACTTCTGTAGATAGGAAAGCAGAGGCACAAAGAGGGCAAGAGACCTGTTCTGCAGAGCTGGAAAAAGATCACATCACTGATTATTAGAGTAGTAATTTGATCACAAGTCCTTTAACTTTGAGGGCGGATTAGCTAACGATGCAATTAGCAAGGAAAATACCCATATTGCCGCTTGCAATGTGCTGGGCTAATCTGTCACTTATTTTGTTATGCATGTGTCTACCTACAGCAAGAATCAACACAGTTTAGAAAATCCTTTTTGTCTACCCATATCCTTTGAAGTTAAAAAAGAAAACTTCATTGGCTCTTTACCCGAGCCTCAGCATTTGGGGCAGGGCAGGATGGTAGTGTTTAATACATATGTTAGTAAAATAGACATTTTTTAGTCTTATTTCCTGAAAGAAAACAATTGGCTTTTTATAAAAGGTTGTCCTGCCTTTCTGCCTGTCAGATCTTCCTTAAAATCTTCTGTATCCCTTGGCCAGCTTGCTGGAAGCATTGAGCTCTCAGCAGTAATTACAGTCTTATGAATTTCGTGTAGTTTAGCTACAAAGAGAGCAGGGGCAGAAGACAGTGCCTCCTGGAAGGGGAAGTGAGCAAGACTTGGCAAAAAGCTTTTTGGAAATTCAGAAAAGTTGGGAGGGTCTCGGGAAAAAACTCAAACCCCAAAAAATAGAAGTCCCCATGCAGCACAGCATCCATGGGTGGCTGGTGCCCTTGTGCTTGGCTGAGAAGGGCCCACCAGCAACTCCTGAGCATGGCCTGGTCTATTGGTGGGACATACCCATCTACCTTTCCAACCATATTAATTTTAAGAACCCACTGATGTTAGAAATGAGTCAAACTGGGGAAAAGGCAAATGAAAGTAAACTTTTTGTGTGTCTCTGATAGCTCAAATTTCAGAATTAGAAAAAGGATTGTTTTGTAGGTGTCCAAAGCTTCCCCAAAACTTCTGAGGCCAGAGGGTTCCTCCTCTCAGTCTCAGGCTCTGTCTCCTGCAGGACAGACTGACTGCAGAGAGGCAAGGAGTGATTTTTATTCTTAATGTTTTGCATTTAACCATAATGGGAGGGTGTACAAAGTGAGACCAGGAGGACAGAGGCTCTTTGGTTTTGACTGAAGCTCTCTGAAGGCTGCTAAAAACCCCGCAATTGGGGTTTCTAATTGGGCCAACGAAACAAATGCCTGTGTGCTAATCCTATTAGAGTGAGGCTTAAGCCTGGGTGTCTGTCAGCATGAACCTGTTCCCCCAGGCTTGGTAGTGCTGACTTCTTAGCAAACGCTTCCTGCTGTGTGTAAAGTATTGTACCATTAAGCCTACGAGCAGAGCAAGGCTGTGTTAGCTTTTCCCATGGTGCTGCCTAGACCGGATCTGAGCCACAGATGACATGATGGCAAACACAGCATCAGCTCGATGAGGTCACCATCTCATCGCTGCCAGCCCAGGTATTAGTACAAGGAGGAAAGAGCTTCACCATGTCCTCACCACAGTCCTGCCTTGGGATTGACTGCCAAAATGGAGCCGTACCATGCATGTCATTGCCTGCACGTCATCACAGAGAGGACACAAAAACCCACTGAGGAAACTGCCATCTCCTGCCTGAAGTTTTGCCTGGAAATAGGGACATTGGGAGCTACTTTGGGAAGACTGCATTTGACGTCCATCACCTGCACTGTCTTATGGGAATTTAAATACACTGGATTTGGGTTGATCCTGAGCAGAGCGCAGTAAAGAGAAAGGCAAAAGCCCGTGTTGCAGGACAGATGGATCCAGGCAAAGCTGATTTTGAGAGCAGACATGTCTAACAACATTTTATTTTCCAGTACTAGAACTGTATGTCCACAGATTTCAAATATCTTTCTAAGTCCTAGTAGCCTGATTGAAAGTGGTACGTCTTTATCAGACCGGTTATGGCCCTTCTGAAACATGAGTCTCACTAGCTGCATCCAACTCTTGTATGTTGAGTACATTCCTAAATAAAGCAGACTGGGCCTCTGGGAAAGGAGGGGCTGCAAAGCATTTCCTAAAGCACTTTCTACTTGAATTTCATTTTGAGAAAATATACCTGAAGGATGACGCATGAACTAGGATAGAGACAAATTTGGGTTTGATGCGTTAATTATACTTGCATAGTAAGTTTTTCAGGGACAGCCCAAGTGGTGAGCCCGAGGTAGCCTAAGGGTTTGACACAGAGGTTTCACCCTTCGGAAATACATGGCATGAACTTAAAGCCACTGTTAAGTTGCTGACATGTTTTTATTTTAGAAATGCCTTAAAGCTGTCTTCTTCAATCATTTTGGAAAGTAAGCTGAAAAAAAGCCATTCAGGCTAAACCAGAGGGACAAACTGCCCATCTCGCCTGTGTAATAAATACCAAATGAACACAAATGAAATCATCTCTCATCAGACAGGCCCTACAACGTTGTGCCATAGACTTTCTGCTGCCACCTACGCAAGAAATCATCAGGCAGGAAATCAGAACATGAAAAACAGGTTTCTGCAGTAGTGAAGCGGAGCTGGTTTGATGGCTGACGCAGGATGATGCAAGCACGAGCTCTGAGGAGGAAAGTGTAGATGCATCTGAGTCACCTTCCTCCCGACACCATCAGCCGTAGTTTAAACTTAAAATAGTCATTTTATAGTTGTTGTTTCTACTGTTAAGATTCTTTCTCTGTGGAGATCTGGATGTGTAAATGTTACAAGCTGGGTTTGTGCTGCTGCTGGGTAAAGCACAGTCCTCACCTGCCTCCAGGTGGGGGATTTGGCTTGCCCAGGTGATGCTGCTGATGAATGTGAGTAGAGGGGATACAAATGCTCCCCCAGGTATGGGGCATCCTTTTCTCTGTACTGCTTACTTCTAAGAAAACTGCAGAGAAATTCTTTGCTGTTCCTTTCCCCATCATCTCCAGCTACCCTTTAAAATGTTTCATGGTTTCTGAAGGCAGCCCTAGAGGTAAGGATCCAACCCTGCTTCTGGAAGGGCGGTGAAGTTCAAGGTGATGGCCTGTCCTAGCTAATGCCATAGGAGAGCTTGGGCTTCCCAGCCCTCCCTACAAAGCCCACCAGCAATGTGGTTCTGGAGGAGCATCATTTGTCTGCCCCAGAGAGGAGTTTCCCAAAGGATCCTCAGGCTCAGGGATAAAGGGTTGCTTGCCTGGTTTATTGCCAGCTTCTTATGTGACTTTTTCTGCTTCAATGCCACCTTGGGGACATGGCAGCCTTGGAGAAGTGTGACATGCTGGAGAGAGGAAAGGCTGTGATTTGCAGTAAATGGCTGGGTAAGTGCTTGCTTCCCCTTCTCCACACCCTCAGTCCATTGGACTTACCCACAGTGCCATAAAACAAACGTGCAGTGCCAGTTCTACCCCTGAGCACCTTCTCCTGTGTAACAGAAGTCTCAATAAACTGGCTCTACAATTATTTTGGGCCAGGAGGATGGCTGTGGAGAGGAGGAGAAGGGTGCAGATGGGGCATTGAGCACTCTGTGTCTTTGCTCCAACATATCTGAGAAATGAGGGGGTGGTTATATAGAATAGCTGCCTTGAGTGGTGGTCAAGTCTAGATCAGGCTGAGCACAGAAGGCAATAGGGAAGCTGGAAGCCCTCTTGAATGGTCATTTGGATAAAAATCTCCATTTGTTTGATTGCTTAAATGTGGAGAATTCACATGGGTAACCTAAAATAACATGTTCATTAAGGTTTTGGCTGAATTGAGTGACTGAAGTGCAAAGCAGGTGGTGCAACAAGGTGGAGGATCTCATGCTTATTTGAACCTGCTGTGGCTTTGGCCCACTGCAGTAATCATGGAAAAGATGAAATGTAGTTTTTCACAGTTCTCCTACCCCCATGGCTCCTGAATGCTTTAGTAGATGTACAGTGAACAGCTGCAAAGCAAAGTGTGTTTCCACCTGCCAGCAGCAGCAAATTCGTGAAGTTAGTGTTTTATGAATGCCAAATTACCCCAAACCGGGAGAATCTGCAGCAGATACAAAGCAGTGTAGAACAGAAAGAAAAGACCACGAAGCTTGGGGCTGAACAAACAGGTCTAACAGTAAGAACTGTTGAAGCCAGTCTGAATCATTCTCCAGCTCATTTCTTAAATCATGGCTTTCCTGGTATTGCCTGTGCCACTGGTGACAGTGTAATGGGATGGACATGGTGGGAAGGTTGCATTTCTGAAGGCTTGGCTTTATCCATTTGATGAAAAATAAAAAATGAATCTTAACCAGGGGCAAGGAAAAGTTAATTGGAACAACACGGTTTGTGTGCTATTCTGCTTGCAGACTATAACTCGCATCAAGGGCTATCTCCTGTGGTTACTTTAAGGCATCTGCTGTGCTAAGCAGATTGGGTTATAGTACTTACTCTGCAAGGGAGAGAGCTTGACAAAGGATTTTCATCATGAAATGAATTTTTCATCTCTGCTGAATGTATCTGGTGACAAGAGAAATGTAATCATCTGAGGTATCAACTGTCCCTCTCCACTGCTGGCAATGTGATTCATGCTTCTTTCATGTGATACCTTCTCCCATGCTTTTCCCCTCAGGAGGAAGAAAAATGTATCAAAGTTTTATTTTGGACAGTACAGTTTTTCTTTAGGTTTGAAATGGTTATTTCTGGAGCATTTCTTGTGGACTTCTCATTTCTTATGAGGTAGAAGGCTAAAAATATCACTGGTACATCTGTGTGGCCTTGGGATCCCTAGTGCTTGTTGTATGGATAGAAATGTGTGCAGGTGGGGCATATTTCTACCATACTATCCTTGGAGTTGCCCTTGCAACTCAAGCTTGCAGGGAATGGGTGGTCTTTGCAGTGCTTATAAAGCCTAGTGCTCCCCAAAATAGCACATATCTTGCTTTGGGATGGCACAAAACCAGCAGTGCCATCTCTAGTTCTCAGAAGTATGTAACAGCAGAGTCCATAAATGACCTTTCTCTGCTGGGTTAGGGAGATGACCTAGCATCTGGTTGAAAAGCAGGGAATGATCCAGAATAAACAAGGCTGCCAGCTGCTGATAGCCCTCCTTGGCCAGCCGCCTTTCAGAAATCAGTTGCTGGGATAACTCATGCATGTGCTTTGGCTGATAACAGGGGTGTATCTTTCCCAATGTTTTCTTTCTGATGTCTTTTCAGACCCTTCTGCCTCTTCTGATCTCAGTGTTTGTAGCTGAATTTCTATCCCAGGAGCTCATAGGGAAGTGGATTCAGAGCCCCCAGGATGGTATCTAATGAGGCAGGCCTGCTCTAGTCAGGTCAGACATCCAAGTACAACATTTTCCTTCCTTCACCCAACCCTAAAATAGCAGCCAGTAGTCACCAGACCTAAAGAAAGATCATCTTGCATCGGCTCCCACTAGATGTCTAACTGAATCGACCTGTTTGGCAGTGTTGTGCTCTGAGGATGCTCGTTGGTCCCACTTGAGCCCTGTGCCTGTTGAGATGTTTGGTCTGGCAAATAAGCTAATCCTAAAAACCCTTGCTTCTTAACAAAAAAAGTATGCAGCATCTAGATGGAAATTTAATGAGAGGAGGCTGAAGAGCAAAGCTGACAAAGCAGTGACCTTTCCTCTGTGGTGAGCCAGACAGAGTCCATCCTGAGGCGCTGAGATTAATGAACATGTTGATTCCAGCCAAAAGCAAATTGGCCTTATTTATATCATAGGGCTATTTTATTGGGATGCAAATTTCATAGCGCTGAACTCTTTGCTCAAGAGAAGCCTTGAGCTGAGCCAGCACAAGGAATCATTGAATTATCTGCAATTTCTAATGTGAGCACGTTCCAGGGTCAGGGCTGGAGCAATCTGAGTGTGGGGTTGGCCATCTGATATGATTTAGCAAATAACTCATGGAAGAGGAGTACTGGTTTTCTGTATTTATTTCAGTTTGCAACATGAAGTAATCTGCATATATTTTAGTCAAAAGAGGAAAAAAAGATACAGCTATACTAATAAAGAAGCTGTTATTACCAGGAATTCTGAGCCACCCACGTCCTGAACACTAAAATCTTGCAATTGTAAGACTGTTCTGGCATTTTTTTATAAAGTGCTAAAGTTTAGCACTTTGGCCTACTTTGTGTTTTAAAGAATGACTTTGTCTACTAAATTATCTGACTAAACATGCTATAACCTAGGAAGCAAAAGATCTCTGTAGAGTTCATTCAATGCTCATATTTGTTGCAATAATTCTGAGCTTGATACTGGGAAATGAGAGCAGGGGATATCTCTGGTTGTTTCAGAGCTCCCTGGGTGGCAGTTGGCTCCCTGCAAGGGGAAGCAATGCCACCAGCAAACAACGGTTGGGTGGAGAGGAGCATTGCATGACAGAAAATAATTAAAAAAAAAAAAAATCCCAGCCTGGGACATGAATAGGGGTTGAGGGGACAACACTGAAAACAAGAGGTAGCCTTGAGACTAGAGGCAAGGAGATGAGGTGTGGTGGCAAAAGTGGAAGCACGGAAGGGAAAATCAATGTAGGAATGGGTCTTCATGCTCTAAGTTGGTCTGGAAAACTAGTAAAGGGACAAAAACACTGGAGTGTCTGGGACAGAAAGGTATATGCCAGATAGACTCAGCTGTTATGAGTACAGCCTGCTCTCAGCTACAACTGCTGCAGCTCCATCAACAGTCTGGCCTTGGCCCCTGTTGTTCCTGCCTTCCTGTAGCCATTCAACGGTAGCTGGGATTAACTTTTTAAAACAAAAAATAAATAATTGAAGCTATGAAGCTGAACTTGATGCATATTGAATGTTGGCCTTTCAAGCCTACTAATATTTAATAAAAAATTAATGTAGAGACTGCTTGGCTGGCATTGACTCCCATCCCTGGAACATCCATACAAGAAAGGAGGTGACCCCTTGTCAAGGTCCTGTCTCATTAGGGTCAGATGTTGTTAGGAGTTTAAGATTTGCCTTTATTTACTGCAGACTGCTCAGACCTTGTTGGAAGATGGCAGGAGATCAGATAAGAGGATCAGAAGAGTCCCTTTTGGCCTATTTGTCTTCCTGTATGAGTGGAGAGTAATTATCTTCTCAATAAGCCCTTCTTGGCTGTAGACTGGGTTTAAAAAAAATAAATCCCCAAAACATCAAAGTTAATGAAATTACTAACACATTTAAGAAATATAATTGTTTGACATAGGGTCAAGTGAGTCAGTACTTCATGTCCTGGTGGCTGGGCAGGGGGAAGCAATGCTCTTGGTAATGCCCAGCCACAGAAATTGCTTCAGTATTTCTGAAAGGCACCGAACTGTGTCTTGTACATGCCTTCCTGTTCTCAACGCCTAATTAAGCACAAGGTCCGTGGTTTTGTGGTGATGATCTACGTGTGCATGTCTGAGTTGTACTGCATGTCCATTTCTTTTAACAGGTTTTAGTTCCACAAATTAAGCCACTTTAGGTTTATACATGTTAAAGGAAGTCATTTAGGTGCAGCAGGTTTCTGTGGCAGGAGTTGGGGGCTTTTTGGGTCTCACAAAGATTAATCTGCTCTTTCAAAGCGCTAATCCTTCCATCTAAGCTGACGTGAGAATCCTAACCACCTTTCTATTATACCCCATTACTCAGATAAATAAATCTGGTCAGGAAAAATCGGCTTCCAGCAGCTAGAAATGATTCATTTTTGATGCAAAGAGAGTCCATGCAGGTTTGACATGAGGTTTCAGCAAGGTAACAGGAATTAAAGGGCACATCTTAAGCTGATGAGACATTTGGATATCAGGATTCTTAATGTTACAGTGTAAATAATCTCTTACCACCTCATTAAATGAGAGGCTTTCAGGGCATGTGGCTATTGTTAATGACCACCTCCTAATCCTGCCTTTCACGGTGTGCTAATTCAAGGTCTTCTGGTGCTTTTTGCAGAACGCAACTATTTGCAAGTTAGGACTGCACAGGGAAAGGGATGCTAGGCTGACATACAAAATAAGAGGCCAGTGTTTGCAATGAATCCTTGCTGCTGTTGCTCAGTGATGCTTATTTACCCCACTTGAAGATAAAAACCACTGTGGAGGGGGAGGAGGGAAAAAACCCTTTGCCAGCTTTAACCAGAAAGGAAGAGGAAAGCATGTTGCTAACAGATAGAAATCTCCCTATTATTGACACAAAGCCAAGTCCAGAAGACCTTGATCTTTGGAAAGATGTTGAACTGTTCCTATAAAGGCTTAATTCTAGGCAGTATCAGCACTCCCACTAAGGTTTTTTTTTTCTGTGAAGAAATTAAATAATTACGTAAAAACTAGTTACACCCAGCAAATATTTGCACTGCTTTAATTCCTTGGGCGGTGCCATGACTGAAAGCAGTGCAACGCTGGAAGAAAGCTGATAAATGGTATTCATTTAAACTTGCAATTAAAGAAAAAAAAAAAAACTCCTCATTTGATGCTTGGAATGGTTTCACACAGATGGTCAAAACTGTCAGCACATCTTGTGGGTATTCTTTGCCATACAGTAACAATTGTGGGGCCCTCCCTGCCAAGGGAAGATGAGATAAAGTTATCTCCTCGTCATGCTAAGCTGTGGCACCGCTTTTCACCTCTCAACAAATCCAGCCCTTGCTGATGTGTGATATTAGGGCTGCAAAGCCCTGGCTGTGAAGGTGACCTCCCTGGTGACAGTGATGGCAGCTGGGATGCTTCTGGGCAATGGGCTTTGCAGGTTTGCGAAAGAAACCGCTTGCTCCTGAGCCCATTGCATTATCGTTACTGGCTGAGAGGTTTTATTTGGATGTTTGACAGTTAGTTTCTGTGCTTCATGTATTTTAATTACTCAGATGATAAAGCAAAGCTTTTATGATGTTCTAATATGAAAGCTAAAAGCACTCCTAATGCAGAGGTAGTAGCAATTTACCAGCCCAGTTGCTGTAGTCTGTCTTGGGGCTTGTGTCAATGTGCCTGTGAGGTGTTTTTGTTCATTACTGCTGCGATGGTCTCACTGGCAGAGCGACCCTATCCTTCGCTGGGGAATTTAAAGGAAGCGGAGAGAAAAGAGCTTGGAGTCCTTTTTGGATGAAGGTGCTCTTTCATGGATGCCAAAGACAGGGAATTTCTTGGCTACATCTGCAAAACCCCAGATTGCTGAGGATGAAAATGGATGATGATAATGAATGAATGGTGAAGATGCAAAACCCATGTCTGTTTTCTGTGCTTTGAACAACAAGGAGTATTCTGGCTGTACATGCAAAATCCTAGCTCATCAATTACAGAAATGAAGCTTATTCATGCGGTTGTCTTTCAATGGCATCAGTCTGTGAGAGAAAGCTCTACCAAAGGTGACCACTACCACTCAGTTATGCAATTTTGGGGGGGTTTATGGTCAGCGTTTCTATTAAAACATCAGTTCAGCCCAGCTTGCCTGGAGCCTGCAATTCCTGATGGATATACAGCCCCCTCTTCAGCTGTTCACTGGTTCTACCACTCTGGCCAGGTCCTGCTTATTCTTCCTCAGTCACGCTGGGGAGACACAAAACCTGCCTTTGTCTGTATGGCAACATGGTGAGGGTAGGTAGAGATTGCATTCATGGCTTTTGCCCAAACAAGATGCAGAAACATCCTCTCATGAACTCCCTAAACAGCAAATAGTTGGAGGCTGGAGGAGTATTTGGAAGCATAGCTATATGTTTGATCTAGTGTTATATTTTTCCTGAGGCATCTGCTTTTGGCTTTGTTAGAGATTGGTATGTAGAGCTACATGGATGCTTAAGCAGCTTCAGCTTTTAAAGCCTTTGGAAGGTATCTGCTTTTGGTTTTGATAAGGATCTGCAGAGCTCTCTCTGCCTCATGCCAGCTATGAGCTCTGCATCCTCCCACAGCAGTCTCTTAAACTAAACCCTGCTGATAGGAACAGACCTAGTGCCTTGTTTGTTCACTAGTGACAAAACAACTGCACATGAATTCCCAAATCCCTCTGTAAATAGGTGCTTACTGAGATCCCCTCCTTCAGGTTTTGGTCGTGGGGATAAGGGTATGTGAAAAGCAAGTTGCTCTGAAGCAGGCAAGCTAATCTCTTGCCTATTGAAGAGTTGGATAAAGGAAAGCTATGTCTAAGTTGTAACCAATAACCTTAACTTTCTGTTATTGAGTGAACTGTATGGACAAAGGATTAGTGTAAAGTTTATTAGTCTAATCTATGTATGTGTGTATATATATGGAGAATGGCCCCAATATAGACTCATTGGATGCATTTTTATTTCCCGCTTCCCAATAAGATCAATGAGACTCAGCTCAGGTACTGCACCAGTTGCTCAGGACACGTGGGAGCTCTGGTGCTGCTCCTCTATAGATCTTCTACCCTAATGGGAAAGTCTAACTCAGGGGCCAAAGTTGTCCCATGATAGCACAGATGCTCCCAAATGAAAGTACATGTGAACTGAGTAACAGTGTCCTGAGTGGCTACAAAAATGTATGTGAAATTTGTTATAAACATCCGGAGGCACACTGGCAAGCAGAAAGCCTATCCTGTAAAGCAAAGCTGCTCCCAGGCACAGTCTACAGTCAGGCATACTACTACTATTCATGGACAAGAAACCCCATTTAATAACATCAAGGCTGTGATATAAATGACTATAAACAAGGAAGCTCACAGCTGAGGTTGGTGCACTGGCCTGGCCTGGTCACCTGCTGGCGAGGTCTCTTCTGGGTGACATAAATACAGGAGTGGAGGTCATGGAGACTGCTTTGACCTCTGTAGCTCAGACTGAGGTGCTGCAGTGGGGTGTGCTTGGTCCCAAGGGTGCACCCAGGCTGGAAAGAGCAAAAAGTGCTTAAAACTAGTGAGACCTTGTCAGAGATACCGTGCGTGTTTGTAAATCTGCACAGCGTGGTATTTTACAGTAACCACGGGGACTTTGGTCAAAGATGTCACTAAGTGCAGGGTAGCTAGTCCAAGGGAGGGAAGTCTGAAATATGGATGTGGACAATCCTATATCAGGACAGCACCAGGTGATGGCAGCAGCAATTATTTTAAACCTTAAACCCACAGCAGTGCCTTACTAATAGCTGCTGTTCAGGGCAGCTGAGCTTTGGCTGTAGACCCAGCAAACCTTAGAGTCTGGCTTGTTTTTTAATTTAAAGATGTGTAACAATGCACTGCGCAGGAGGCTGCCTGAACTCATTTCTTGGTGTCTGTATTTGTGTGGATCAGACCAGAGGTACTGATGTTGTATGTGAGGCAGCAAGCCTTAGGTTTCCATCCTGTACTTACAGTATTTAGTCAAAACTGAAAAAAAATATAGCAGGGATAAAACACTGCTGACCAATTTCTCTGCCTCAGTGATGCTCATCTAGAGTGAACAGAAAGTCCAGGATCAATAAAAAGCTTTATTTAGAAAGTTGATGCCAGAGGAGAAAGAGTAAATGCTCTGCAAAAGGCAGAAAGAGTTAGAGCAATTACGAAATGCAGAAAATTGCACTCAACCTTAAGAGACATAAATGGGGTGTCATGTCAGCATTTTAATAATCCATCCTATTTTCAGCACTGTGTTTGGATTAAAAACTCCCTCAATAGGATGTCCTGGGTAAATAAGGCTGGGTCAAGGGTATATTTTCCACTCAGTGAGTTAAGTATAGAAACATGTTTTTCACCTTTTCAGGAGAGCTTTTTCAGAAGGGGGAGGATGAGGGGGAGCTCAACCCTGCTCGCAGGTAAAGCCTGTTGTGCACGTGTTTTCCTCTGCCTTTCTCTCATTCTTCAGAGGATTTTTGAGCTCTTCCGTGCCACGTACTCAGAACTGATGATCCTTAAGGTCTCTTTTCATTAGGTGCTGGGGCTGAGGCAGGGCTGTGCTGTAGCCTCCAGCTCCTGTGACAGGTTGGATAACTTGTGGCAGTGTACAGGCGGCAAAGGTCATGCGAGGCTTATGGGCTTTTAAACCCAGCGGTGAAACACTTCTCCCCTCACCTCACAACTCCCTCGGGTCTTCACTTTGCTAAAAGAAGGAGAAATGTTTTCCTGTACTGGGGTGATGTACATTATGGTCAGGAAAAAACATGTAGGCTGGGAGCAGAGCTAGGCATCACCCTGCTAAAAGCTGTCCTGTGCTCAGGTGCATCCCTTTGCATGTGAAAGCAAAGAGCAAAACCCTGCACGCTTCAGTCTGGAGCAGCTTCACCTGCTGCCTCAAAATGCCAGACTGCCATTCCCTGGCTCTTAGTGGTGAGTATCAAAGAGATCAGACCCAGAGCAGTAGTCAGGGTTCTGGACTCTCATTTTTGTAATTGTAGGTGAGATGCTTTGGGGTTGAATCGTGTGCTGTGATGTTACAGTATTAATGAACCAGTCAGCAGTCCCCATGGAGGGGGGGCAGCACTCTTCAGTGCTGACTCAGCAATGTCACCTCTTGAAAATTGCTTATTTTTCATCTTCCTTAAAGCCTGCATATATCAGCTCTGCTTACATGCAGCACAGCTGATGGGGCTAACCACAGGAATGCAGCAAATAGAAAAACACAGCTTGCAGCTCACTGCAGAGAACTTTCCTGTTGTAGCCCTCGCTGGGACTCCATCCCTGGGTTATGCTCTGTTATGGCCTGATCTGGCACCCTTTGAATAGCAAGAGATTTTATTCAAGCATTTATTGACTGGAGTGTAAATCCTCCCCAACTGCTGCAGACATTTCTGAGATAAACAAAATGGAAGTAGTGGATTTTGTTTAAATTAAATATCCCAAGCAACTTAAGCTGTCAGTCAAATCAGGATCCACTGTAATTGATTTAAAATAGCCATGAAAAGTTTCAGGAAATGAGAGTTTAAAAAATGAAGTGTAGTTTGTCTTGAATACCTTGAAACCTGAGTTTCAAAATGAATGCCTTCCAGTTCCTGATAAGCAGCTGCTCAATGGAATAAAACCACTGAGAGTCTGGACACAAAGAGGTAGTCGGTTCCTCAGCATTACTCTCGCTTCACGTGACGGAGGAGCCTGGTACAGCCTTTCCCATTTTACAGAGAGGACAAGTAGAGGCACAGAGCCTGGAGGGTCCCCCAGTGGGGTGGCAGAGTCAGGGGTAGTATTTGCCTTGCTGTCCACCGTGCACAAAGTGATTCCCACAGTTGGAAACATAGTGCCAAAAAATTGAAGGGAAATACCTGAAGAAAAGGTGAGCTTTTTTTAACCCAATCCAGGTTAGGGTAAGTCGCTTACGCTACTGAATACCATAGGATCTTATACCATAAGTAGGCTGGCAAATTGGCTGTAGACTTGATTGCTATTTTCTAGTCATCCTCAGCTTCTCTCTGCTTTGTGTTACTCCATATAAGACCCCCTGAGAGTTGTGGTAAGTCCAAAGTGCATTTCAGGTGCTGTCAGTATGGAACAGTTGTGGAAAACAGTATCTCAGCAAAGAACTGTGGAGCGGTGCCAGTGAGCTCCAACCTCTTTTGTCATTTCTGCTGCAGACTCCATGTAATATAGAAAAGCCTCAAATGGTTCTGAAGGAGGTAAGTTTGGGAGAAAACGAATAAGAATGAGAATGCATAAAACATTGGGCATAAAATCCTTAATTTGAATAGACACAAGCTGGGCCAAGAGTGAGGCTGTGGACTCTCAAACAAGGTAATTCAGACTGTGTGGTGGTTGATGCTCTGAACTCTTCCCATCTTATCCATGGCGTTTATTTGGTCTGTTCCACTTTGGCTGCTGTTTCACTTTGGATAAATACACAAGAAATGTTTTAATGCACACAAGTAGCTGTTGGAGCCTAAGGATCTGTAGGGTGCATGCGAAGGCTCAGCACCTGGGGAAATGCTGTCAGCTCCCACCACGTGCCTGAGCAGCAGCTGGGTTGCCCCAGGCTATTGTGCCTTGTTTGGTTTTTGTTACAGCCTTGACAGCATATCCAGTAAGGAAACTATTGTATTACCTTATTTTTTCCACTCTATTAATTATAATACCGTTATAATTAAAGGAAATGTCAAAGAATCTTATCAAGTCAAATCAAGCTTTTCCACTTTATTGTTACAAATTAGTATTTTAAACACTGAGCCCAAATTAGTTTGATTTTTAGATCTTTTGGGTTCCTGAACTTTTAAATCTTTCTCTTACACATTTCTATTACAATAGTAATATTAAAAAATCTAAATTGTCATCTATAATTGACAGACCTTGTGTTTTGACCACAGTTTTTTGGGAGTCCTGATTTATAAGCTGAATAAGAGTTCAGTGTATAGATGTAATTTCTGTGCAAGTTCTGACTGACTGCTTTCCTCCAACGGAGTCAGCATATTTTGTAGCTGCAACTACAGCTTGTCAGATGGTGGATGCTTTTGGTTAGAGATCTGAAGAACAGCAGGAATGTGAGCAAACAGCAATACTCAGGTATCAAGAGCCTTTCAAACCAAGCTTCTTGTCCAGCTCCTGAGGGTGAGTTGTGTTGGCAGCAGAAGAGGTCTGGGACATCTGGCCGAGACCAGGGACCTCATATTTAGGTAGCAGAGGTTAGGCTGGGATTGGTGGCTTGTTACTTGGGAGACCTGTTGGCCACAGATGGTAGTATAACTCTTAGAAAAGTTATCTTCTTGTAATTAATTGTAATTACAAGGGAACAGCTTGTCTGCTTTTTACACTAGCTGGAGTCTCCAGGAGTTGCTTTGTGGGCACATACCTCCTTCTAGCTAGCAATAAACCATGTCAGTTATGAACCCTCCTGAACTTGGAGAAGAGTTTTGATCTGTCTTAGCTGAACTACTGTAGTGTGAGGCTTTCTCTGCTTTCAGGATCCTCAGTTTCTCCTGCTATAGGAATATGTCCTTAAGCAAGTCACCTTGGAGAGAGGGTGAGGTGGGCTGAAGAACAGACCAAAGGAAAAAGACGAGGTTGAGTCAGGATCAGGGTCAACAGGTGAAAGTCCATTTCACTGTTAATGCTTTCCCATCTGGGAGTTTAATGATGAAAGAAATTAAATAATCAGGAAAACTAGTATCAGCTGATGGAGTGCTGAAGCGAGCTATTGCTTGTGCTGCCACACAATGTCAGTGTTAAGGAAATTGAGTCACTTCTGTGCTGTGGCCTCTCAGGGTCTGAGCAAGGCTTTCCCATCCAGCTGACTGCTGCAGCACCCTCCTGCAACAAGCATCTCTCTCCCTGACGCTGCCCAGCCAGCGTCATCCCACCTTCTTGGTCATGGCACAATGTGAGTTAGAAACTCGCCGTGTAGCTGCAAAACCAGTGCTAGGATTTATAGCTCTGCCATACTGACACCTAAAAGAAGCTGCAGTGGTGGATGGCAGCGTAGCGAGCCCCGGAGCATCGGGACTACCTGTACGGAGCAGTGCTGCGACACTGTGTCTGCTCATGAGCTCTTTTAATAACAGTATTTTCTCTTTCGGAGAGCATGTCCTAAATATTCAGCACACAAATTCTTGCAATGAAAGAGAACAAAAAAGAAAAATCTCAACAGCTGTTCCTTTGTTCAAACAACAGCAACAAAAAAAAAACCCAAACCAAACCTACAAAGCACTGCTCCAACGTCACGTTATTAATTTACAGGGGGGAATGAAGAGGCATGAAGCCTTTTAGTGAGTTTGAGAATTTACTGTTGTGTGTTTTGGGATGTGAGCTTTCATGCCCTGAGATGAGAGTCTTGCTGAAAGACATGTAGCTGCACTGTTACTCCTTGAACAACTTCTCCACAGGAGTCCAGGACCCACAGCCTGACCCACCCAAACAGCAGGGGGTCCTGCAGGAGACCCCAGGAATGGAGGGAATCCTCTCTGTTCCCTCTCTAGAGACAGCACTAAGGCTTGTCTTAATATCACTGCTTTGAAATTCTCTCACAACCTATTCTTCATACAAAGCAATTGTGCCTTTTTATCCTAACTGTGCCAACAAGGAAATTCAGCCTCTAGATTATGGGAGCAATGGTGTGTGCTCATCTAGACATGTTTTTCCTCAGACAGATGCAAGGTCCAGAAATGTTTCCCAGGTGTTTTAAAAACCTATCAGCCTTTCAGTGCTAATTCTGAGATCTATTGAAGGAAGAAACTGCTCCAAGCAGTAGATTACCAAGGTGACAACATGTGGAGCTGTGGATTTATTAGACTCATCAGAAGACACTTCCTTGCAGCAAAGTGGGGAAACTGAAAGCTGCTGTTTAGCTGGTGATGTGCAATCTTCCAGTGTCAGCCTGCCTTCCTACCACCGGGGAAGTGCCCCAAGAGGTGCAATGCCCTCACATATCTCTGTTTGCTCTACCTGCACCTGCTTCCAGGAGGGAGGGAGCCGAGTCTGCTGCTGCTTCTGCAGGAAACAAATGGTGCTTTCCCTAGCTGATAATTTCCCTACTGCAGCTGATTTTGTCTTGTGGCTTTGTTTTTTTTCATAAAATTAGTGTATCAGGCTGCTTCTGAATCATTTTTATGCTGTGTATTTGCTGCCAAGTCCCCTGGCTCATCAGGAAGCCAGCCTTCCTAACATTCATTAGTAACAGGGTAAAAACCTCTCTGCCCCCGCAGTCTTCTGTAGTTAACACAGTCAGACAAAAACACTACTTATTTGGTTTGGAGAAATCAGAAATTCCCTTTCAGTAGCTGACAAGTTCAGTGGTTTATTGAGATCATAGAGCAAAAGTTGCTTTTGGGGTATAGGCAGCTTTGAAGCTGCAATGAGCCATGTCTGCAAACCTCAGTGTCTAACAGAGACATCTTATGCAGTCCTTCAATGCTCTTGGGTTTCAGATGTTGCCCATCCAAGAAGCATTAAAGGCAAGTGATGAGTCGTTGCGGTTCAATGCAGAAGAACCATGAGACACTGGTTCTCCTGGTCTTGCCCATCTGTTACTTGATGATTTGCCTTGTCAGAGGAAACCATGTAAAGCTGCAGCTTGCCTCCATGCTCAGTATTAGAATAGCTGGAACCATGTTCAGTACTCCTCAAATCTGGACTCTTGCCATTTCCAGAGTAACCCAGGCTCTTCTGGAACCTTTCTGGCACAGAGCAGAGGAGCATGCTTTGCTCTTCTCTTCTAGCTCCTGGATACTAGTAGTATAACCACACACATACTTTGAAAGCCTATGAAAATATATGTTTGCAAATATAGCTTGGCATGTCAGCTTTGAGGGACCCCCCTCCCAGCTCTCAAAAGCTTTCTGGGTGAACTGAGTTGGTACTAGGTGTGAAGATGAGCATCTGCTAACAAACATAGCTGGATGGCTGTGAATTTGCATGCAAGTTCTCCGTTAAAATAACTGTAGATAAGGTTGCTGATGTTGCTACCTTAATTGCATTGTCAATGGTACTTTTTCAATGTGGCTTGACAACTCAACTTTTCACTCCTATGGATTGGGAGTCATAAAAGGGACCTGTTTCTATAGGGGACCTGAGTGCAAAGTGGTGGAAGGAGAGTTAAACCGCATTGGTAAGTCAGGTTTCTGGATATGGTTGGAACTGCTACTGCACCTCTTCATGTTGACTCAAACATTAGAGGGGCTTGGTGGGGAGAGTGAGAAATGCAGGTGCACAGGCTCGATCTTATTTTTTCAGTCGTTCTCCTATAACTGCACATCTGAGGAGACTTTTTTGGTCTCTCTTTTCCTACTCATAAGGTGGAACATGCTCTTCCCAAATACCAACATAAGTGTGCTATAAACAGAAATGAGGAGGAGAAACCTACTTGTGCTAATTTAGAGTTGTCTTATTTAGGACTTCTGGACAGAAGAGCAGCAGTTAGCCTGTTTTCTGGGTACCAGTATTGCAGAAACAAACCACGTGCAGTAAGTGCAACATGCCTGAGACTCAACCTGTGCACAGACCAACTGTGAAATGCCTCTGCAGTGAGTTTGACAGTTCTCAGAAGCAAAATACCTTCTTTGTTGGAAGCTATGGATGAATATTCACACAGATTTTTGTCAACAATGTATTCCAAAATGCTTTTCATTGGCTTGCATATAATATATAGGTCCCTGGACTAGTATATATGGATTTGTAAGAATTTCTGGGTAAGGATTATCCTTGTGAACCTGTGGGGTCCTTACGTTTGAGCATCATTCCTTCCATTGACTAAAAGGTGATGCTTTGCGTTGTGGAGATGTGATTTGTGCAGACATGGGGTCTCATTTCTGAATCCATTTGGGCATAGAGGCTCTTGCTGGAGCAAGCCTAATTGCTTAAAAGATCACCAGGGTTTACATCTGGAGCGGTGCCTCAGGAACTGATGGGGATCAGCAGAGCTTTACAGGAAAATCTGCCCAGTGTCCATTCGCATATGTCTGCCTTTAGCAAAAGCTATCAAGTTAATGCTAATTTAGATTCTCACTTAGGCATCTGTAGGTATAATTGCATAAAGCACTGTGCATTAAATTGATTCCAAATTCATGTTTGGATGTAGAGTCTTCAGAAAAGCTACATATGTTAGCCTATTTCCAAAATACATTGGCCACTGGAGATAAAACTATTATGCAATCCCCCCCCCGCCTTTTTTTTGCTTGAAAACATAACAATCTAAATTCACCCTGGGTTAGAAATACCTGGTACCAGTTCAGTTCCCACAGCTGTCCCATCAATGTCATTGGGAAGTGGAGCCCTTAATATTTTTATGAACCATTTGCTGATCGTTCCAAGCCCATGGATTACACAGGTTGATCATGCTGGATAAATAAAAGCGCAGACATTCAAGAGAGGCTACTTAAATCTCAGTTGTAACATGCTGTAATTAATCACTACTGCTGTGTAACGCCTGGAACCGGGCAGGACCCTGAAGGCAAAGCAGGTCAGCCAAAGTCATCCTGAAACCTGCATGGAAAGCAAAGCCAGAGGGCAATTTTCACCTGCGTATATCTTGTTCTTATGGTACCAGCGTTGTTTTTTTTACTTTATTCTGCAAAGTGCAATCTTAAAAGTGCACCTTTAAGGAGAAACAATTCCTGCTACTTAGAACTCCCAGGGAGGACCCAGTGTGGACATGCCCCTTGATGGCACCAGCAGCTCTCCAGTCCCCTGCCAAGGTGGTAGAAGCCCTGTCCTACAACACGGTTGCATTGCAGGGGGACACAAGCTGCATCCACTGGGCCAATTTGCAAGGGGGAGACTGTAGTTGTCATTGGAAACTTTACGACCCTGTCCTTGAAAAATTGTTAATAGCCAGTTTTGGTTCTTACCACAACTTCAGTGGCATTCTGCAAATTCTGTGTTCCATTTAAAACCTTTTTCCCCAGGTTGGGTTCCCCCCCTCCCCTCTCTAGCAATGGCCACGTCTGGCGTCCTGACCTGCTGGAGAAAGCTGTCACTTGCCAAGCAGCAACCGGAGAAGTTCAGCCTGTGCACTGCTGCTCTCAGTGCTGAGCTATCTTAGCACTGTACTAATTTTTTTCTCCTTTGTGTGCATGGGTATAATTGAAACTTCTCTTGGGGAGGAAGCTTATTACAAATAAATTCCTAAATGATCAACTGAAGAAAACCCCGAAATGTTCTTTTACTTGATTTAATAATCCCTGCTGAATGCATATGTATGCCAGGTTTTTAACTCTGTATTGGAGCTGAGTCTTGAAGAAGGATCTGTCTATACATGCCGGTGTTACATTAGACATTCTGTTTCGGGGCCCAGTACTGATTTCAGCCAAGTCTAGTTAGAGAGCAGTAATCATAAATACACCATGTTTCTGTGTGGGTCATGAAAAACAAAGGGTGAGTTTGGCCCTGAGGAAGGGGGTATGGTCCCAGTCAGATCCTGCCTGCTGGCCACAGGGGCATGTGCTTTTGGGCTTTCTGCAGACCCCCTCACCTGGGGCAGGAGATCGTGTTGCCTCATTTCCAAATACCTAGGCCACACCACAGCTCCCCAGGACGCCTCTGTAGCTCAGTGCTGTGTATACAGCGCATCAGGGGTGCCCCAGGGCAGCTGAAGGAGACACGGGCAGACCCTGCAGAGGGTTTCTAAACATGATGTGCTTTCCTCTGGGTGACAGATGCACAGAGCTGTAGCAAATGGGAGAGACTTCGTGTTGCTGCCTGTTGCTTTTCCCTTCCATTCTTCAGTGTCTCCTTTAGCTTTAGGTTGCTGCCCTTGAAGTTCCAGCATCTCCTGCTGGGCTTCACTCCCAGCTCCTCCACTGACTGATTTTTGAGGCTTATCTGGCTTCACTGGTGAAAGAGCTGCCTTCTGAGACACCTGATTCTTCTACTTCTTCCAGGTCCCATTGGATTTCACAGCCTTATGTATTTTTAAATCCCTCCCTTGACTTTTGAAACTGTTCCCGTGCAGGCTGCCTCATAATCCCAGCTCTTCAGAAAGCTGCGAGGGGACAGTTTTTGCAAAGGCTGAAGCTGCTCTGGGTTTGTGGGTGAGACCTCAGGTGTTGATGGCTTTTAGTAAGTACTGTGTTCAGAGGCATGTTCCCCCTATCACTTTTGCAGGGGAGGAGTAGTGAATCAGCATATGATAAATCACTAAATATTCACTTCCAAATGTTGCTTGGGATGTTAACATTGTGCATAAAGCCTTCCAAAAGGCATTAGATTTGTCCCTCTATATGTCTTCTCTCCCACCACACCACTGCTGCTTTAGAGTATGATCTTTCTCTTAGTAGATCAGTCTTGTTTTATTTGGATATTTATGCACACTTTTCCCATATATTTGGGGGTTCTTTTGAACATTTTGATATTGAATTATTTCTCCTTTGTTTAGTTCTTGCTTAAAAATAAAAAAAAAGGCAGATGGCCCTGTGAAGCTCAACCCTGCATGGTACAGGAAGAACAATGGCTGGTGTTGGAGGAGGCCCTCTCCAAAGCTGAAAGGAGTATCCAGTCTCTGCAGACAGCTTTTTGATGGATTTTGTTACCTTGAGGGTCTGGAAAGAGCCAGTCCCTCATGCCAGGTTTCATCTCTTGTTCTCCTTAAATTGCTCTTTCAACTCTTCATGGTATAGTTTTAGATTTATCTTCATCTCCTCAAGTCTCAATTCTTCCAGTGTTTCCTTATTAAACACCCCTTTCTCCCTTTTTGCCCAGCCTTTTCCCTGCTAACATTGCCCTGCTGGCATGATGGCTGATAGATGCAGGCCATGCGATTCAGGTGCTCTTCACCGAGATGCAACTCTGACATTACAGCATTAAAACCGGCCACATCTTTTTCTGTTCTCTGACAACAACGATGCAGAGCAACATGTGGGTGAAATGCATGGTGGGGAGAGGATTTTATCTGCTTGCCTAGTTTGATGCTTAATACATAAGGCAGAACCCTAAGCACTTGATCACAATGTTAGGGTAAGCCGCAACGGAGCATGTTGACAGCAACACAGCGCCTACATGACTACCAGAATCAATCTGATATATGGAAGGGTTTAATACCTTTAGCAGTGACAGTGCAACTGAGCTGAGCCCCAGCCAGGGCCTAATTTAATCCCTGATCTGTGTGAAACATTTATGTGTGCTTTCCAGAGGCTGGGCTGGTCAGTGAGCTTGCTCTCAATGAGTGCAGGATGGCAGCTCTGTACTAAAACTTGCTCAGCTGCCTCCCCAGTAAGTGATTGGTTGATGAGGGATTTAAAAGAGAAACAATTACAATGTCTTTGTTAGCCTTACTTAAATCAGAAGAGAGGCTTGCCTAAGCTGGCTGTTGGTGATTTGTTTTTTCAATAAAAGCAAAATCTTTTCACTTTATAAATAAATATGCTATGAAGAGGGGTTCAAAGGAAAGGGAAGTGACTAGTTAATATTTGACTCTCTGTTGCTAAATTCCTAGATGGAAGGTCCATATACTGCCTTGTTTAATGCCACTTGTACCTGATACAGACCATTAATGAGCCATTTGGTAAACCTTTTCAGCCACCTGTATTAGGAGTGTATTTGATCAAATGACACCCCCAAAAGCAGGAGTGAAAGAAAGGGGTTAAACTGGAGGCAGGAAATGGAAGGCAGGAATCAAGCAGCAAACAATTGGCACCTGGGCTCCATTGAAGACTAAAAGTGGAAAAAAAAAAAAATGGCTTAATTGAAAAATCTGCCCATTGTGTGTGACTGCTAGCCTCCAAGGGAAACAAACAAACCCATTCAAAGGAGGAGGAAAAAAAGCAAAGAACTGGAAAATTCTTTGCTGCTGTGCAGACTTGGAGTGTTTAACTCTTCCCAGCCCAGGGCTATTGGTAGAAATATTTTTCATAACCAAAACACCATCTCCCTTGTTAAAACATTCAGTTGAATGAATAATTTCTTAACTCCTCCTGCCATTTTCCATCACCAGCTGGAGCTACCAGGGACTCCCAGGGGAGTGTCAGACCTATGGAAAACCCTGGTCATTGTGGGACATGTGGGGAGGGAGGGTCCCTGATTTCTTTTCCATCTCACAGGTGTCCTAAAAATACAGATCTTGGTTATCCTGCTCAGTTCAATGTTGTTTGGGAGGTCTCTACAAGTTGCCTAAAAACATTTTCCATACATTTCTACTTTAACAACTTTCTCCAGAGTTTGCAGACTGCAGCAGGTTTCTGCTGCAGAGCAAGGCAATGGGGGCTTGGTTTGCTTCTTTCTCTGCTGTCAAGCCCAACCTTCCTCAGCAGTGAGTTGCTGAGATCCCCTTGAAGACAGTTTGGGAACCCTGAACCTGGTACTTAGTGAGGATGGCTCACAGCAACAAGCCTGGTGCTCGCTAGTATGTGGCACATCTCATTTTTGGATTATCAGCTAGGAACAACGTCTTATTTACACAGTGCTCACCAGAATTGCTGCTTTGATAAATATTGGATAAGCTAGGCCAGTACCAGCTTCTTTGGACAAGCAGCTTTTGTGCAAAAGCTCTTAATAGTGCTGGGTGGATGCAAGGTGTAATTTCATTGAATTATCATATCCAATTGTATTTTGCAGAGCACATAGATGCTTCAATACAGGTGTCTGCTGCATGAAATGCCGTAGCCCTAATGGCATTGGCTAGCATTGCCTCCAGCTTGAAGTGCTCTGGGCTTCAGCGGGCAAAATGCTATTTGCAATGAGATATAAGCCCTGAGTCCTCAAAAAGGTCAGTTATTCCAATAACACTATAGATGTCCCTCATGCTGTTTATACTGACTCTTAACTTTTCACTTATCCAATTGCCAAACTGCTTCTTGTGTATTTTTATAAAGTTATGTTTGAATATGACTGATTTGCAGGCTTTTTCATTGTGGCTCTTTGGGCTGTCTCTCCATGTTTAACCTTGCTGTTGAAAAAAGTCTAATGTGGATGGTATCAAAGGCTAAGGATGGAGCTAATTTTAGACTATTCATAGTTGAAAACATAGACTTTCCCTTCCAAATTTGGCAAAATGAATATAAGGCAATTGGGTTTGTATGCTGTAAGGTATTTCCAGCAATGACTTCACTAGGCAGTGAATTTCATTGTCCTTTATTTTCTATAATTCTTTTGAGGGCATAGTATTTCCAGTGTTGAATTATGAACGTCCTGCTGGCAGAGGTGGCAATGCAAGGTTGTCACAGAGCTGAAAGCCCTGCTCTAGTTTCCTGAGCCATGGATTTAATGCCTGTTCTTGTCCCACGTAAATCAGGTTCAAATTCAGGTCCATAACTACATGTCTCCATCGCAGAGTCACTCTGTCGGGGAAAGTGTGGAAGAAGCCCTGACATGGGAGAGCAGGAGTGGTGTGGGCTGTGGTGCTTGGGCACAGTTGGGAACGGGTGAGGTGTTTAGCTGTTTGCTGTAGCATCTGCCCATGCTATGCTTTCCTCTCATTGGTACCGTCAGTCCCTTATCAGCCAAGGTTTTACCTTGAACTTCCAGAAAGGCTACGCTTCAGCACCCCATTGGGAGGATAACGTTACTAGAAAGGCTTTTACGTAATTATATTTGAGCTTTAAGATTCCACAAGGAAAAAAAGGCCATAAATTCACATCTGTTTCAGCATCAGACACAGCTCACCCCTGGTGCCACTCCATGAAACTGCTCTGCTGCTGCTTGCAGGGCATTGCCACCTCCTCGAGGAGGAGGTCCGGGCAGGACTGAGCTCAGCATGGAGGCAGTGATGGCACTGCCAGCACAGCAGCCAATTAATATTTCAGAGGACATGAGTGAGTAGTGACTTTGTGGCAGATTAAACCAATGTCCCACGTGCTCCCGCACATGCTCGTGCATCTGCTTCCTTAGCATGCCGAAAAGGCAGCTCTAATCTGTATTCCTCTCAAAACTGAAACAAATGGGAAAAATGTATCAATTTGATATCGTACTTATTTGCATTAAAAATAAAGGATTCTCTGTTAGGATGCGGTAGTGGCGCGCAGCATGCAGCCCAAACATGTATTATTAATGCCATCTATTCAACTACGGCTCTAGAAAACGACATGAAGAGGGAGTTAGGGTTGAGCTTACGGGTAAAGCACACCACGGGGATGCTCAAGAAAACTCACACTGAGGAACTGAAATTCAAACCTAAATTTAAGTTACTAACATTTTAGAGAAGCACAAAGATGTTAAGACATAGAAATGCAAAAATAAGCACCCAAGCCACTTCAGCTCTGCCCTGAAGTAATGTTAGGAGTGGAAACATTAATTCGGGATTATTTTCTTTCATTATTTAGTCTCCAACTAAATTGACTTACTCATGGTTACTTGTCTAATTTGTGATAAAGGAAGAATTAAGGCTATTGGCTTCAATAACAAAACTAAAACAAAAGTTGTTTCCAGCCTCAAATATCTGAAAACCAGCTCACTTTCCAGATCATGGGGCTTGCTTGCTATTGCTTATACCTCTCCCCAGCATTATATTACCCTTTATGCTCTCTTTCTCTTTTATGATATTCTATGGTGTGCCAGTACTCATTAAAGAAAAAAATGAAAAAATCTTACACAGAGGATTCTGACACGTAAAAATGTTATGGATAACGGTGCAATAGTTGTCTCTTCTTTTTTCTGCTTTTGGTATTTTTATAACATCTAAAGTGTTAGGGAGTTGTTTTGTCTTTAGCGCATACAGTGGATGGTCAGAAGACTTATGTTGCCTGCATTGCTTTGCAGAGCCTTTCAATTTGCTCTTTTGTCCTCTCAGTGTGAAATTAAGGTCTGCTTGCTCTGCAAGGCCACTGTCTGAAGCGTGTCATGGCAAGGTGGCAGGCCGTAACCCTCCCCAGGCAGTCTGCCAGGTGGCTGCTGCCATGCTCTCTGCAGAGGAATCAGAGCTGAGGGCAAAGATACTCATTCAGTGGGGCTTAGGAAGCAGACAAGAGTCTGCTGTTGCTCCTCACCTGCTGGTGTGGTCCTGGAGCAAGACAATCAAGCTTCAAGAGCCTTTTTCTTCCCATATTCATATTTATAATTCAAGCAGTTGTGTAAGTAGAAAAGCCCCTTGATAGGCACCTAATCAGGGAACTGATGTGGCTGGCTTTTGGACCAGGTGTGTTAATAACACAAAGTGGGTATTCAAAATTTGCTTGGCAGAAGAAGGTAGGAGTCTCCTCCTGCCTTGCAGTTCATCCCTGCACTGGAGCCTGTGGGCAGGAACGGAGCTCTCTTTCCCCCTACTCCTCAGAGGTTCATAGCCTGAGATGTTTTCCCAGTCCATTAACCCTCACAGGACTTCCAAGTGCTGCTCCTGAATCTACACAAGCACCCGCATCTCAGCATCCTTGGGCAGGGTGACCCCAGATCTTCTCCCCGCTGTGTGAAGAACCGTCTCTTCTTGCCTCTTTTTGATTTTGGCTCTTACTAGTGTCATTCAAAGGCACCTCCTTGTGTTGGAAGAGAGAGTGAACAACCGATGTCTCTTCACCTGCTCTGTGCCACTCAGGGTAGTGCTCTCATATTGTAGTTGATCAAGATTGAAGAAAGACTTAGACCTTGATGCAGGAAAATGAGCTGCCATTGCCTTTGACCTTTCATTGTTCTCCTCGAGGAGCTACAGCTGTGGAAATGAAGAACAAGTACAGCTATAGCTTTTCAACATCTGCTGTTGACAAGGCTAATAAACATGATTTTTTTTAACTGCTTCCTGGGAAAAGTAAAAATGTGTTTCATACAGGATGTGATGCACAAAATGTGTTTTCCCTGAAAAACCCATGGCTGTAATCTGGAAGTTAAATTTACCAATGCGATTGTGAAATGGAAGAGTTTTACTCATGGTTTAAGTGCAAAACTTCAATACAGAATTAAGTAGGGTGCTATTACAGTATCTCCCTGCAACCGGTTACTAAAATAAGGAGGTGTCCAAGAGCAAATTGTGACATTGATTTTTTAGATATTTAATAACTTCTGAGCAAGAGTATAGCATTTTAATTCCAAAATAAGGAGTCTAGTGTCAGTTCACATCTTCCTTAAAGTACAAGCTGCTGCAACTATAGGTTTCATAAGAATCTCAATTTGTCTTGTCTTTTTTCTTTCTCTCCTTTTATTTTTTTTTTTTTTTAAAAGAAACACAAGTTTCAGGACTTGTGGAAAAAAAGCTGAAAATGTGACCCAAATGTATGCTTGGAAGGCTGAAGCATGTCAGCACAAATAAAAGGCACCTCAGCTGGTTATTTCTATTTAAGTCACAGCACTTTTGGAGGCTTGTTTTGGCACGATCAATTAGTTCTTCTGTGCTTTTTCACCTCCTGTAGAAGCAGTGGGAGCTTTACAAGTACTGTTTTATAATCCTCAAACAACCTACTAATGCTTTCGTTTTCCATCAATTTGTTGCCAGGCACAAAGGGGTTTAATCACAAAATGATTGATAACTCTATTTAAACAGAACATTAGCCTAATGACGTATGAAACTGTAGCAGAGTTGTTAGCTTATGTACAAATGTATTCCTTAAAGAGCGACTGAAGTTGCCTTGTCTGGCATCCAAATCGGTTCGCTAATCTCTCTGCAAATTTCTCCTTCGCATTAATCTTCCGCTGATGAACACTCATTAGGCACATTGCAAGCACTCGCTCGGTGCCCACGGCTGTTCCCAGCATCTTGGGAGAAAGTCGGCGGTGTAAGAAGAGACCTAGATGGTAGGTGACAACAGGACACCCATGTTCAAGGCTATGAAAATCTTCACGTAGCCCACACTGTCAGTGCAGCCCACGCTGTTCCATACTTTCTCTCCATACGAGGCTGCTCCATCTCAGAGGTCATGAGGCTGCATCTTTGAAGTCTTCCGGAACACTGCTATTATCTGAATTGTATTGTGATTTTTTTTTTTTTTTTTGGAAGAGGTAAATCTTTTAGCTACCTTATCCAGCTGTTTACTTCAAAACACCAGTAATTAAGAGACAAAAGCACAGTGCAAGCATTCAGGAATCTGGCCAGCAGCATGCTCTCCTGGATGTTGTACCAGCTCTGTGTGACCCCTGTGTTCCCAGTCAAACCAGCTCCCTGAGGACTGGGCTGAACTGGCTTGCTGCAGCTGGGCTCTACTTGAGCCCTGCAGAGCACCCACGTTACATCCAGGACTCATGTCCTAGACTTTTTTTCCTCCCAAAGGCTCAAGCTGACAAAACTCATGGAGGGTAAGCAATATGTGGAAATAATGAACAGACAATGAGAATCTAATACTGGCCGTACAATGATCACAATGTTTTGCAGTATGACATCCTCTACTTAAAAGCATGACTTAATCATGTTGTAGTTGTGTTTTGCATAGTAGGGGCTAGGTGATAAAATGGATATCTGGCTCTCATAAGTATAACCAGTCAGCAGTTATTGGCATATGCCTTAAACCTCCATGAAGCTTTGTTTTTTCTAGCAGTCCCAGACATGCAGCTACTGCCTGGGATGCAACAGGATCTTGCTGCCACCTTTTACCCTTCACGGAAGTCCCACAGCAGAAGGTTCTTTAACAAAGGACTTGGCCAACAGGACCAGGCAATTGATGCATATGTATTGTGATTTCCTTTAGACAATGCTTGCTTTGTGTTGCATGCCTATGCACATGTCCAAAGCAGCCAGGATGGTGAAGCTTCTGCTGAGCCCTGCGTTTGCTGTCTTTAATAGGAGATGTTTCATGAAAGACTTCCAGCTGTAATGGAGTTAATTTTTGTGTGAACCAGAACTCACCTGACCTCCATTTGAAACCTCTAGTACTTTTCCATTATTACATACTTAGAGCAAATCAGGGGTTTTTAGCCAGTGCATTTATGAAGATTATGCAGGCTACATCACCATTTTAGAAAGGCTTTTCACTGCACGTTTATTTTTCTTCACTCCTTCTAATTAGTATTTGGCCAAGGAAAGCTCCAGCTCCACTTCTGATGCTACTTGTCCCTGGGTGACCAGCTAAGAAGTACTTCACATGGCATTACGTGGTTATCCTCTATCTTCACCTTAAATGTCTCACAGATGAAAGGGTCCCTCCTGGTAACTGATCCCCATGCATCATTACAGGTCCATCAATCCTGCTCTGCAGAGCACGTGTCCACCCCAGATACCTGATGACAGATGAACTATGACTGATATTCTCTTCATACCCTGCAACAGCAGCCATTAACCCTGCTGGAGTTGTTCTGTCACACTGAAGACTACCAGGAGGATGATTTCCAAGTCTTTTATACCTAAAACGTGGCTATTTATATCCTGAATACTGTACAGGAACGATGGGAAGTGAATCATCAAAGATATTTTGATTACATGAATCAGATTCAATTTCAAGTTTATCCTAATGATGCAAACATCCTTCCCTGGAGATGCATGCGTAGCCTCCTGCCACACTCGCAGCTGTACGTGGTAGGGCTTTGCCCCTTTCAGATCTGGCTACTTAAAGAGAAGGACCTGGTCATAATTTGGTGGGAGACCTCCAAGCCAAATGTAGCATAAGGGAGAGAGCGGTCACTTTTACTCATGACATCACAGATTTTTCTATCTGAATTCATACCAAACCTGCAGAAGACACCGTCCAGGAAGGAAGTCATGCCTTGGCTGGCTGGAGCTGTCACCCATGGGTAGAGGTGGCTTATGTTTGCAAAGCTTTAGCACCTCTTTCTGCTCTGCTTTCTGCCCTGCTCCTACCATCTTTTATTATCTTCCACCTTGGTTTCCCACTTGCAAAACTCCAGCTGAGCGGCTGCAGCCCAGCCTGGGAAGGAAAACCCATGGTGAGGAGCTGGGGATGGGGAGCCCTGGGGCTACCCCAAGGTGCACCATGCTGCCTCCTGACTTGGGCACTGGAGATCTTCATGGGTTTTCTGTGAGACAAGGCTTCCCAGCACTGATGCCCTGTTTTAAGTGTTACTTTAGACAGGTATGTGCTGCCTCCCTCCAGTCCTGCTTGCAACGGGACAAGAATTTTCTCCTTGTATTGCAGTGTTGCAGAAGCTGATGAGAAGCTGAGATGTTTCAATCTGGAGCTGGTGACTCCTGGCATGGTTCTTGTACAGCAGATGCTAGCTGATGGCATTCATTACTAGTATTTATTACACTCTTTGCAATAAATTAATAGACCCCGCTATCAGAAGAGATCAAAAATAGGCTACATCAACATACGGTGGAATGAATACTTGTCGGAAACCTTGAGGAAAGCGAGAGAGATGCACAAGATTGCTAGAGGAGCTTCTCCTTCCCCCACCATCTATAAACAGCCTCACACTGGAAGCCTGAGGAAAGGTCTTTAAATAAACAGAATGGTTTATAACTGTTGTGGTTTAACCCCAGCTGGCAACTAAGCATCACACAGCCGCTCACTCGCTCCCCTCCCCCAGTGGGATGGGGGAAGAGAATCAGAAGAGGAAAAGTGAGAAAACTTGTGGGTTGAGATAAAGACAGTTTAATAAGTAAAGCAAAAGCTGTGCACACAAGCAAAGCAAACCCAGGAATTCATTCACCACTTCCCATGGGCAGGCAGGTGTGCAGCCATCTCCAGGAAAGCAGGGCTCCATCACGGGTAATGGTTACTTGGGAAGACAAACGCCATCACTCCGAACGTCCCCCCCTTCCTTCTTCTTCCCTCGGCTTTATATGCTGAACATGACGCCGTATGGTGTGGGACATCCCTTGGGTCAGTTGGGGTCAGCTGTCCCAGCCGTGTCCCCTCCCAGCTCCTTGTGCCCCCCCCAACCTGCTCACTGGTGAGTGGGGGTGAGGAGCAGAAAAGGCCTTGACTCTGTGTAAGCCCTGCTCAGCAGTAACAGAAACATCCCTGAATTGCAAACACTGTTTCCAGCACAAATCCAAAACATAGCCCCCTACTAGCTACTTTGAAGGAAATTAACTCTATCCCAGCCCAAACCAGCGCATTCTCCACCCCTTATTCCACACCATTTACATCATGCTCAGGTCTCACACTATCCAAAACATACTCATTAACCCCCACCCACCCCTATCCTCTGATACAATACACAGACATCATTCCTTTAGTCTACGGACCGCCCCTGTGAAATGTCTGTAAAATGTCCATAAATGTCCACAAATGTCCACTGAGTTCATTTAGTCCATCAAACAAAGCCTGGAGATGCTGATGCCTTCCTCTGGTATTTCCTGCCATTGTCCTGGATCTCAGTCATCTTTAAGCCTTAAAATATTTAAGATGCTTCTGACAGAAACAAGGAATGGCAGGTAACTCTCATTTTCCACGTGTTCCCAGGTGGGGCGCACCTATAACAAGCATATATAGTGGGAAACTAGCTTGAAATGCAGCCTCTTTCATGCAAGCAAAACATGTGTGATGAACCGTTTCCTACCAGTCCCATGCTATGTCCAAGATAGAAATCAATGGCATTTCTGCATACGAGGAAACATTTCCGTTGAATGCAGGTTTTTTTTCCTCTTATAGTTTCACTTGTTTTGTCAGCACACAGTTACCTATAGCAAATGCTTAATTTTATTCTTATAAGTAGTCACAATTGTTTTCAAGAGAAATAGATGGTTCCTACAGCACAGCCATCTGCTGCTTGTTGCAGGCTGGTAGCAACCCACTGTTTTTAAACACAAGTACAGCTACGAGTACGTAACACGCGAAAAAGCATTGACTAGCACCCCACTCCTTTTCCTCCTCTTTTCCTCTAGCAATTTTTGACACGTCTTTTCAAATCCATGCTTTCCCTCTGCCCCATCAGTTTTTCCAATTTACATCTCTCTGTATACCAAGAAGTGTCTCAGAATCTGTGCTGTGCTCGCGTGGAGGTGACCTGGCAGCAAGCAGAGATGCAAAGGATGCAGAGATGCATGTGTGGTGCTGGGGGGACAAAAACAAGAGCCCCCTGATTTGGGAGGAGAACTCCCGAACTGCCATGGGTGTTGTCCTTCATTGGGTGTTTTTCTGGTTTGTCTCTCTCCCACTATAAAGTTCTGATTGCAAATAATAATTTATTAAAGAACTATGTAATTATTAGTATTATTATTTATATTTATTTAACAAAAAAAACCACCCAAATACTCATTTCTGTGGAAGCACGTTCTTTACCATGTGGGCTGCCGCAGGTTGATTAGCCCAGTTTCATGCTAAGAAAAGCTGTGCTGGTGGTAACGTTTTTCTGCCTGCCTGCAAGGGAAAAAAAAAAAAAAAAATCTTTTTTTTTTTTTTTTTTACTTGGAGAATTGAAAATCAATGTTAGTTTTACTGCCTGAAGCTCAGCTACAGCAAAACTTGGGCCAAAAACTCTGCAGGTGTAAAGTAGTACAGCTGCTCTGGCTGGAGGGTGCTTGCGCCAGCTGAGCCAGCTGGGTTTTATTGCTTATTTGATCAAATTAAAGGATATTCTGTCTCACGTCAGTTCTGACAAAGAGATTTGCAGACAGTAGCATTAAGGATAGCAAAAAAGTCATGCATACAACCACTTATTATTTGGTATAGTAAAAAAAGATAAATCAGGCTTGCACTGTCAGCACAGCATCCCCAGGCTGTTTCTGCCCCTAAGATCTGCCCTGCTCCCAGTGAGGTCAAACTGGGCTGTTATTTGCATGGTGTGAGCAGTGATCACCCTAAAAACTGGGAGGGACCCCACTGTTTGCACCAGTGAAGAGCCTGCCCCCTCACCTCCAGCAGTTACCAGTCCTGTAGAATCCTGGGAGCACATCGCTCATGGGGACCAGGTGGTGTAAGCGATGGGATACAGTCCTGACCGAGGAGGGATGTCCCCTGTGGGTACCAGTCCAGTCAAAGCCTGTGGGGATCTTTATTAATGCAGTTTCTCATGCCTCTGCAGAAAGCCAGCTCAATTTCTTCCACTAAACCCATATGAGCAAACTAGACTTTTCATTGTATCCTTGAAAAACCAAATAAAAATTGCAATATATCTGCCTGCAGGTGATGAATACAATTATAATTATATTCCCCCCCCCCCTTTTTTTCCCCCAAATTAAAAAGCATCTTTCACTGCAGAAAAATCTGTCCTTCATTTAGTGAAGCCGGCAGCTGTTGGGAGAGGAAAGACGTGGATTGACAGGGGAAAGAAACAGCAGAAGAGCTCCCAGAACATTGTACCAAAAAAAAAAAAAAAAAAAAAAATACTCTTAAGATGTTGACCTTGCACTGAAATGTGTATAATCAAAGAAAAAACAGCAATATAATGTTCTGGTTATTTTCTAAATGGGAGTACTGTATACACTGCAAGGTATCCCACTCTGAGAGCCTGCAGTTATATTTTTCTTGAGACTTTTTTTTTTTTTTCTCCAGAACAGGAAATCTGGCATGTTTAGAGGTTGGTCCCCTTATTTCTGAAACCCCGGCGCTTTTTTTTTTCCCATCTCCTTTTTTGATCGTATTATGGTCTGGTTTTATCAAATTACTTCAGGGTTGGTAATTTGCAAGGGCACTGGTGCAGCTGTTAAATTTGTGACCTGTGTGAGAAATCACATGCTGTATCAGTAAAACCCAAATCATTAAAAAAAAAAAAAAATTTCTTCCATATCCTCTCCTTGAGTTCATGTAGTCTTTACATTTTTCCTCCACTTTAATATTCTTTCTGTCTACAATCCAGTTCACTTCCAGACCCTGCTGTTCAGCTGTTACTGAAACGTCGTCTTCAGAAACACCGAGTGGGGAAATGTTGATTTGTTTTGATCTCAGGGGAAATAATGTAACTCAGCGACAAGCCCACCAACAGCAACTCTTAATACACAGCTACACAACTTGCAGAGAAATCACCTTGCTGTTAGGCTGCGTACACATACTTAATTGCATTTAATTCTTGAATGCTGATACAACTCATTTCAGCTGTATGAATAATGGGGTATTTTTTGGTTCACTGGCTGAGCCAAAGGAGACTAGAGGGGGGAAAAAAAAAAACCTGTTTGGTTTCATTTTCAGGTTCTTTAATCCTCTTTGCTATGTGGCCTTTTAAAACTCTTTTTGTAGCTTGTATTATGAAATGGACAAAAAAAATGTAGTTTCAAAATGAAAAGCTGAAATGTTTCATGCAGCTATTTCCTAAAGATAATTGGGAGCAGGGGGAAAAAGGTTAAAACACAGCATTTGGGCATACCTCCAGTAAGGCTTTCAGCTAACTTCTGCCCAAACCTGCACCGTTTCACCTGTGAATGTGCATTTTGCCAGGCAGAACTGGGGCAGGCACAAATGTGAGGCCAACACGCAGCAAAACGACCTTTTTTTTCCCTGTAATCGCACCGCACTTCTCACACTGGTATTCGTACAAATGCTGAATTTTTGGACCGTGTGGCCTCTCAGGGTACTAACGTGACCATGGTGGGAAGAGCCTTCCTACGAGTGAAAACTTCCTGACAAAATGGGACTATTCTTTCCAGCAGTGACTCCTAGAACCGCGCAGGGTTTGGCCGGGACTGACATGCACTTTACCAGTTTACCAGGCTACCTGCTGGCCAGCCAGCTTTCCTAAAGCAAAGTATTTATTCAGAACAAAAGCATTTCAGAGGCAAAACTATTAGAATAGCGATGCTCTGCCTGCCTCACTCCAGAGGTGGTCACCCGTCTCCCCCGCAAAACCCAGCTGGCTGGTGGCACCGACCCCCACCATGCACCAGAGGTGCTGTGCTGGGACCATCACGTCCAAAGCATTTGCCATCCAGTAGCTTCCCGAATCAGGTTGAAGCATCCTCTGCCGTCAGGGAATAAATCATGGATGGATTTGTTGCTGGCATTGTTTCTGCATTTGGGGAATTGTAGTCAATATCCTGCAGTATATTTAGTTCCCATTTGAAGCTTCTTTGAGACTACCTATTGAGCTTGAAAGTGAAGTCGCTAACCCGGACATCTCCAATGCCAGTTAATGTCAAGGGCTGAATGCCTCCTGCTTCCACAACACTTGCAGGTGAAACGCTGGCACTTCAATATAGCAGTCCCGAAATACTCCACGGTGCCAGGATCTTCCCTGTACCTTACTGTCCCCACACTGTTCCCGTTGGAGGTAACCACCCACCCTCCGGTGAGGGGCTGTGGGCTGTCAGGGAGGAGATGAGGGAGCGGAGATGAGTGGAAGGTTGGAGAAGAGAAGTGGGGGGGAAATCCAGGATAGAGGATTTCAAGGGCTGCAGTACAAAGACGTGAGCTGTCAGCCGGGTTCAGGGACCTTGGAGCAGCTTGCTACAAAACAAGACTAACAAATAAATAAACCCTGGATTTTAATTAACGTGTTCTTTCATTCATGCACAAAATTAACCATCCATCCTCAATGACCATCATTTTTTTTCTCTCCTTTTTTTTTTTTTAATTGGGAGCTTTTGCTATACTAATTGTTACATTTGTCCATTTCCATCAAATCAAATCAAACTAATGACAGCCAGATGGTCACAGCTCTCAAGATGCCTCACTCAGGGCTAATCCATGCCCTCTGCTGTGCAGAAGCAAGGAGCAGAGGGAGCCTGTCTTCTTCCTCCGGGCACCAAAAGGACAGGATTAAAAAATACATGCTTAGTCAGCAGGAGGCAAAGCTGGTGAATAACACTGCAACCAGCCCTCCCCACGGAGCTGAGGTTGGATTATCCACCCCGTTCATACACTGTCATCAAAAAACATGCAAAGGGGTAGATGGGGAAGAGCAAGCAAATGTCTCTGGAGCAGAAACAAGGTGTGTTTGATCTCTTCAGCCACTCTGAAGGATGTCAAGATTCATACGTGCCCCCTGCCTGCACGCTCCGGGCGTGCCGTGTAGATGCTGTGTGCATCCTCTTGCACACCCTCTATCTCCTGCTTGGTCCATAACCCGCGCGCACAAAACTATCAAGGGCAAGATTTGTACCCAAGTCTTTTGCTCCACAATAACAGCCTCGAGATGTTGTTCCCAGCAGCTCATGATAATACATATTAATAATTACAGCAGTTTATTTAAGAAACGGTGGGTCAAACCTGTTGTGACCACTTGAATGATACTTGAAAATTATTACAGGGTGCACCCATTGTAAGTTAGGATAATTAAGGCTGCTCTTACTAACACTCTGCCCTTCCCTATTGCCTGTTTAATTTCCTTGAATATTTTTACAGCCTAGTCCTCATCCTGCCTTGGGGTTTTGTAGTAAAATTCAATAACCATTTTCCTTTCTAATTTTTCTATTAAAGCACCATCTTATTTCGCCATCAGAGCTCAGAAGCGAGTTAAGCCTCTGTGCACACTCACCTGCTGTTAGCGCTTCCTCCTGCTCAGGGCTGACGGCCCAGCCAGAAACCAGAGGAGCTTGTGCAGCAGTTTCATCATGTCCCGCAAGCAGCTGCTTTCAGAGACCCTCCCAGTTAATAAGAGTCTCTCCGAGGACTTTGAGGCAGGCTTTAACACCCATGGATTTTGGGAGGCTTGACTCGTCAAGCAGTGGAGCAGACTTCTCGGAGTCATCTGTTGGCCTATTAGTTTTGCTGGATATTTTTTTTCCTAACTTTACGCTAGTAGATGCAGCAGGCACGTGCATCCAGAAGATACACCACCCACCCCGTACATTGCCTCTGTACAAAGCCAAGAGTCCTGGCTGAGGAGCGTTCACCTCCCCAGCGCACGGGGCAGAGGCGTGCAGCCTCTCAGCACACCACCAGCATGGCTTACTGGGATGTGGGCACCCACGTACTGGGCAGGACTCTGCCCGCAGCTGCGATGCATCCGTGTGCAGCCCAGTGCCAGTGCACGGGTGCGCAGAGCCAAAAACCTGGGCAACATCTCCCTGATGGAGGAGGTTTTTTAATTGTCTGTGTTCCCAAGGTCAGGAGGAAAACCACTGGTCTGCCACGGTCAAAGCCACCACCAGCTGCAGCCCGCCTTTAACGGGAAAGCCTCAGCTTTCCATTTTTCCTTTTTTTGATGGACAACCCTGTTGGGAAGAAAAAAACATGACCATGGGACTGTGGTTGCTCGATCCTGGCCACAAAAAAAATTATGGCTCATTTTTTTATTTATATTTTTTACTGACACAAGCAGAAGCTTGTTCACCTGGCATTCAGGCAATGCTGTCTCTCCGTAATTTGAATGGTTAGGCCAAAGTTTCAAGTTAAGAGAAGCCTTCTGCCATACTTTTCAGTCTCTGGGTTCATAAAGGTTCCTTCTGAGATAACCCTTGAGCTCTGCCTCCAAAAGGCAATGCTGAAGAGCAGCTTTTTGGGGGTTTTGGATCCCTTGGCTTGCATCAAATGTTTTATTCTGGTGAGTTTTAGAAGAGCAGATGCTCCCGCAGATACTGCAGGGACTTCAGCTATTTCTCAAGCACTCAAGCTACAGCTAAAGACAGCAGGAATCAATCTTGAGGCTGTTTAAAAGCAGGTATTGCTAGCAAGGTTGTGATGGGATTTTCTCTGCATTCAGGCTAGGCTGACCACCCTAGTTAGCAGCCAGCATTGGAAAGGCTCCTGTCATGCTTTTCTCCATGTCTTAAACTGTTTTACAAATCACAGTGGCCAACACTTTCACATCCAGACACCAGAACAAGTGGCACTGCACTCACAAAAGAAAGAGGCAGCACCTGTAGCTGCCACTGGTATCACTGGCTCTCCTGAGACAGGCGAAGAAGGGTTAAAATGCACCTGGGACTGTTGCACCTGGGGCCTAATGATGACGCACTCCAACTATAAAAGGCTGCAGGAGGAGCACAAGCTCTTAAAATGGTGACTAGGAGCTGGGTTCTGGTGTAGCCTTGATACATGGAGTGCATGTGTCTGGTGGGAAAGGAGGTATGAGAACTGACTGTGCTCCTGAAAGTAAGTGATTTTGGGGGGGAAGGAGCTGAGGTGCTGGTATGAGGGTGTAGTGCCTGTGTGGTAAAGAGGTGCTGGTGCATGTCGTGAGAGAGGCTGGACAGTCCTTGACAGGAGATGTTGGCTTTCAGATAGGAGTCAAAGATTCCTCTGCTAATATAACGCTTTCCTCCCTTGTGATGGCCAGTGCTATCCACTTGCCCATTCACTTTCATTTTGGAAAGGTTAACAGCCATTTGGTTAAGCCTGATGAGGTTTCTGCCCTAGCTCTTGGCAGGAGGGCAGAACTGGGAGAGATGAGGAAAATTGCCTGTACCAATACACCAGAATGGAAATGACAGTCTCTTAGCTGCTGTTTCATAGCCTGTGTGACCTGACCTTACAGGTCAAGGGGCAGACAAAACTTACCACCATCTGCTATTAGTTAGTTAATACTTAACCCAGAAGTTGGGGTCGGTGGCCTCAATGAGCTACAGCTGTGCTGGAGATAACAGGTTTAGCTTTGGGAGGCATCCAATGCCTGAATAAAGCTGGGGATGTGGTAACCCCCTGGGGACATCTGGGATGGTGCTGAGCTGACCCCCTGGCCCTGCTTCATGAAAACCTCCTGTGGCTTTGGGATGCCAATGCATCTACCTCCGGCTGCTCCCAGTTTGGGTGCCCTGTTTCCAGCCTATACAGCTGCAAAACACCTGGGTGTTTAACTGTGTGTTGGAAGGATCTTGTCCTGCCTGCCAAAAGCTCAGAGCAGCTGCCCATGCTAATTTTACAAGTCAGGTGTTTGCCTCTGACAGGCAACTCTTCATATTTTTATGACTAGACATTATTATATTGTCCTTTCGTTTGATAACTGCTCCAGTAATGGCTTCCATTTGCAGTAAATCTCTTGCACTGTCTTTTTCCCCACTATTAAACATAAGATGATAACCTTTGCGGGAGGCTGTGCACAGAAATTCAGCGAAGCTTTAAGAGGTTGGGGAGGAGGGGAGGTGTGGAGGGGAAACATGGTCCGCACTAGCAAAGTGCCTGGTGGGAAGATGCTTTTGGAGAAACTAATTATAACCTGGAGCACTTGGAAGAACCTACCCAGCATGCAAGTTGAACTGGAAAATGAATATTTAAATGGCTCTTCAAGTTAGTAAGTCTTTGGAAAGTGCTGCTCAATACCTGGAAAATATACCTTTGACGTGAGAACAGATGAGTCTGAATGTGATTCAACACAAATATTTGGCTTTATTTTACCACCACCATAGAGCAGAACCTATCCAAGTTAAATGGCTTTGCAGACACCAACTACAAGACTTTGATCAGCTCTCCCCAACACACAGCCAGTTGAGCTTTACCTTCCCCAGTAGTGCAGCCCTTGGTTTGCAATAGGTAATGCTGGAGCTTGCCCAGAAACCTGGGCTGGGTGCAGGCAAGACCCCAAAGCTCTGAAGGCACTCCCCAAAGACCACCTCTGCAGCTGCTCTTGGGCTACGGTTCCTCTCCCTCGTGAGCTTTTTTATACATTTTATATATATATAGTCACCCTGGAGGGTGAGAGCACAAGGAGAGAGGACATCAACACCCAGCAGCACCAGGAGCTTTGCACATTTTGTCCCCTGGTGCAAGATGGTTTTGTTGGCCCGGTACTGCAGCTCTAGCCAGGTCTGGCTTATTGGCAGCTCATTTTTGCTGGAGTTGAGCTGAAACTTGTCAGCAAACTGCAGCACTAGGTAACTAAACACATCCCTGAGAAACGCAGCAAGCCACACGGAGGTCTACTTAACTCAGACAGGTAACCACACGTCTGTGTGCTTCAAAGCAGGTAACTAATACTGGATGTGCAATTGCAGGAGGAAAAGGAGAGACTGCAGCTCTGAACATCAGCGCTTTGGTGCCAAGCAGCAGTGCTGTGAGCACGTGTTTGAGCTGAACCATGCAGATGAGGTGTAACCCATCATCTTGTGTCTGTAAGTCCCCACGAGTGAGGAGGGTGGGGTGGGACTGGTGCTCCGGTGCCGTGTACGGCCTCCTGCACCACTGGCTATAGTGGAGCAACTTCAGCTGGGTGCGCAAAGTCTGCTGCAGGGTGGTGGTGACTGCTTCAGTTTAATTCAGTGTCGGTATCGGTATTAAATCAGACCCTGGAGCTCTCTGGGGGATGCTAGGGAGTCATGGTGCAAGGGCCTGTGCACAGCTGAATAAGCTGGGCTGGGCTGGAACTGCAGGATAGCTCTAAGGAGACCAAAAAAACAAAACAAATGTTATTGAGTGGAGCCCCTAATTTGGGCAGCCCCTGCTGCCTCTCAATCAAAGTGCGTGTGTGGAAAAATATCGCAGGACTTGATCTTCTAATTCCTGGATGTGCTGGGGTTATGGCCAGAAGATGTTCTCCCACTACGGGATTTCAAATTCAGGTTGCAAAATAACCTCCTCTGAACTGGAGGAAAGGGCTTCTCCCCACCGCTCGCCCATCTAAATTACCCTAGTTGCAGAATGGCCTTTTACCTTACATCTGAAAATAGGACGGAAAATTACAGTGATTATCTACAGTGTGTTTAAGTTCATTTCAGACAATGAATATTGTGTTGGCTTCCCAAGTCCCAATTAAATCATCATTTACACGCTATAATTTAAAGCATGTACTCTGCTGGTAAAAATCCATAAGAGCTATAAAGCCTCTGTGTGTGTATACAGCCATTATTGTTGCTATTTAGTTTCTTAGCCGTTTTAATAGCTAAAATATTAAAATGGGAAAAGTACTGATTATCCATAGATATGCCTAATTTCACATTGCAAAGGTATCTGCTAAAATAACACCTATATAGGATAGGTAAATGAATGTTCATGGGAGACTAAAGCTGGAAGACAGCAGCGATTCCAGAAAGAATTGTTTCTTTTGGGGGGATGGACCAACCCACCCTAAAGCTTCAAATAAAGCCTTTTGCTATGCTTTTAAAAATAAATGCTAGTAACGCATTTTAATTTCCCACATGGTTAGATACTCTGGTGTTATGAGAAATCCCTTATTTATGAAGCTCCTGGATAAACCCAGGTGCTGATCCTGGAAATGTCTCTCTCCCTGTTTATTATTTCTTCAGCGGCTCAAAAATAAAAAGGACTTCACCTTCTTTCTTGGGTTTTTTGCATTTTGGTTTTGGGGTTTTTTGGTTGGGATTTTTTAACGCAGCAACCCTGCAAGCAGCAGGACGGGGACAGTTCATGCAAGGAAGGATGTGCGGCATTAACTGCTTATTGTGTGCTTGGGTTTATTTGGAAAAAAAGAACTAAAAAATGCAAGGGGAAGCGTGGTTCATCCCTCAGGCTGCCTGTTGCTGGTCCTGGGATGAAACGTGGCAGGGGGAGTTTCTGCTGTAGGGCTTATTTTCTTCTTTTTCCTTAGAGATGGGAGGAGTAAGAGTAGATGAACATATGCAATGTTTTATATGGAAAAATATTTGCCTGGTTTAACTTTGCAAATTGAGAAAAGCTGTTGTCTGAAAGGAACAGTGAACTCTTGTCCTCTCACAGGTATCGGTGCGCGCACACACAAAAAAAAAAAATCACTTTTTTAGAGGGTGAATCCTCAAACAGGTTTAGATGGGATAAGGCAAAAACATGCTTCTATTTCAGGCACTAATGGGATTTTTTTAATTTAACAAAAAAAAAAAAAAGGCGGTTACTTTGTCTCCCGCCTTTTCTAAACTTATTTGGGGGCCAAAGTCACCTTTTTGGTGGTGAAATCCGAAGTTTTTGCCGCTGCCAGGCCCCGCGGGCCTCACCTACCCCCGTCCCCTCAGCACCCCGGCTGGGGGGGGGGGCGGGGGCGGGGCCGGGCCCTGACCGGCCTCTCGCCTGGCGGGGCCTTTTTTTTTTTTTGGGGGGGGGGGGGGGGGGGGGAAGCCCCTCCCCAGACTGGAGAAGCGCTGCCGGTGGGTCCCGCTGCCGGTGGGTCCCGCTGCCGGTGGGTCCCGCTGCCGGCGCCCCCACGCACGACGGCCCCACGCGAGGCGGGAATTGAGCAGTGTGGGGGGGGTGGGGGGTGCTGGCTGATCCCACACGCGTCCCCGCCGCCACGCCCCGGCTGCGCGCTCGCGCCCGCGGGAGGGACGGAGGGAGGGGAGGCCGTGCGCGGCGTGCGCGTGCGCGCGGGGCGAGCGGGCGCGTCCTCGGGGCGGGGTTGCGCGTGCCGCTGCGAGGGGCCGCGCCGCCCCGGGAGCGGGGGGCGCCCTCAGGTCAGTGCGGGCGGGCGCGAGGCGACCGTTACGGCCGTTACCGGGCGCTCGCGCCGCGCGGGGGGCGGGGGTGGCGCTGTGAGGGGACGGCGTCGGCCCCGCTGGGCCCCGGGCGTTGCGGGGCCGGGGGCGTCCTGCGGCGGGGGAGGGAGCGAGGGGCGGCGGCGGCGGGGGGGAGAGCCGGGGCAGGCGGCTGTCGGTCCCCAGCCGCCCTGCGGGGACGCCTCCGTGAGGGACGGGGCGGAACGGCCGCACCTGAGCGCCGGCATCGCCGGGAGCTGCCCGCGCCCGCCGCGAAACTTGGGGAGAGGGAGGCGATGGGGGGGGGGGGGGGGGGTTGCGTGCGGAGCGCTTCCCCGAGCGCCCGGGCCGCCGGCACAAAGAGCCCCTTGGAAAACGGTCTTTGCCCGATCAAAGTCATGTGGCTGCAGCCCTTTCGGGAGGTTTCATGCTTACTTTTTTTTTTTTTTTTTGCTGAAGCCTTGCGGCTGCCTTTTGTGCAGAAGCGGGTTGGCTTCGTCCTGGTGCCGGGAGAGAGCGGGGCGGTGATAAACCGCTCCCACAGCCCGGTGGTTCGGGATCGACGGGAAGGGCGAGGAGCACCGGGCTGGGGACCTGGCGGTGCCGGGCCAGGGGGCTCCTCCGCGCGTAGGCTGGCGCTTCCACTCGGGAAGACTCAAAGTTATCTAAAGCCGAAAGTTGGAGTTCGGTGGGTTGGGTTGGTTTTCTTTTCCTGCTTAAAGTAACGCTTCTTTAAAAGAAAACAGTATTTCTAACTATCAATTAAATAAAATTTCCTAGACGAGCAATGAATCGCACCCGATTTGACATAAATACCACCTCCGCTTCCCCGCGTTGTTGGCCGAACTTCCCTGTGAACATATGTCTGAAGACTGAACAGTTTCAGTTGAAGGCCCACACCTTTACAATTTACTGTTTTCCCGTTTGTTTTGTTTCAAGAAAGTCCATCTGTGGCGACTTTCAGGTTGAGTTTATAAATTAATTTGCCAATAGTGTTTCCTGAATGGTGCTGCCAAATAGGAGGGAGTAGTGGGTTGTTCTCACTTGAAGTAAGAAAAAGTTTGAACTGAAGTCGTGATACTTAGGTGTTCCTAAAACGATGATTGTTAACATACCTAATAAAACAGCAAAGACTGACCGTGTCTTATCGGAAGGTGCTGGTGCAGGTTTTCTGCATTGCCATTCGCCTTCGCTATACTTTGTTTTCAGCATGTAATCTCTACATCAAACTTTAATCCATGTCCTGGGCTTTTTGTTTGGTTGGTTTTTTTTTGGTGTTTTTGGTTTTTTTCTTGTAGAGAGAGGTGATGGGTTATAGGTATACAATGCTATATTTGATGCTGCTTTAATTGTTTAATGCTAGAGTCGGGCCAAAATAAAAAATCTGGTCTCACCATTTCCTATAAGAAGTAGGTGTAGTATGTCGTAACACGCAGTATCTTGCCTTCGTTTGGGTAATTTAACTTTGCAAATCAAATTTCTTCGGACCTTATTTGTTTAAAATAAGTTCTGCAGGATTGCTGAAGTTGAATGTAGAGTGCGGTACTTTTTATTTTATTTTTTTTTAAATCCCCCACAATAAGTACACTGCAGCTAACTGCACAATAACTTCCCTTGTGTTTCCCCTCCAGCAATCCTCAGCTCTGCCCTGGAGGAAACACCTTTCAGAAGCAATATGGAATTCCTTTAGCTTGCCCTTTAAGGCTGAAAAGAAAGATGCAGGTTGCAACAGTAATTTTTGTTATTTGGACACTTGCTTGTTAGAGCTTGTGAGCAAACATCATTTCTAAAGTTGCCAAACAGTTGTTATGCTTCTAATGAAAGCATCAGTGCTAGGGTAGGCTCAATTAAAACTGAGGTCTGATGATGATAGGCCTTGCACTACGTTGTCAGAAGAAATTTAGGTCTTCATCTGTTGTGTGAACTTGTGCAAATGACACTAGTTTTGCAGCAGAACATTGTTCATGCGCAGCATTAGGTTTCTCTGATAATTCAAGATAGTTCTCCTGTAATACGCTCTCTACTAACTCCATAAAGCTTGCAGGGTGTTTTGTTTTACATGAGCAAATGTTCAGATACCCAAGCTGGCATGGAAGCACTGTTTCATGAGGTGCTATATAAATGACTGATTAGCAACAGTTCTATCTCCAAGAGCTGGTAGATAAGGCAAAAGAAGGAAATAAGAGATGGGAATCTTGGAAGGAAAAGATTAAAAGCTTTGTGTGGTGGAAGTTGTCTTCAGTTCTGTTTTCTGCCATACAGGTGAATTCCAGTCCTGTGCCTTAATTACAAAACCAAATTATATGTATGTATGTCAGAAAACTGGAGGGGAGGGAGCAGAACTTGGGTAAAAGGTCACTTCATTCAAATTTCCATTTTCCAGGCCTGACTTGTCTGTTTTCTGATCCTGCTGCCCTATCTGAGTTTGATAGCTCAGCAAGCGAGAGTAAAAGAAAACCAAGCGAGTCCACTATCTGGAAAGTGTTTTAAAACACTGGTGAACTGGTTGGTGATCTGTGAATGTCTGCTGCCTGTCCTGGGTATGTAGGGTGTAGAATCGCAGAAAACAGATCTGGAAGGCGTCTTCAGACATCACCTTGCCCAGCCCTGTTACCTGTGTCCTGAGGTTACCTGATAGCCTGAATAAATATTTCACCAGAGGATCATGTACCGCTTCAGTACAGGGCTGAATGACTTGCTGATACCATCCGCCTGTGACAGGGTATTTATGGACCAGGTTGCACTCTGTATCCACCCTAGCTGCAGTTTCTCCTCTTCACATCCAAAGCAATTTAAAGGAGTAATTTTCTTCAAAAAACTACATTCTCTGGAATTATAGCTTTGCTGCCTTCCTGTTTGCTCAAAGCGTGCTTGGTTGCAAGGGTTTTCTGAGAGTATGAAAAGAAACCAACTCTTCAGTCAGGTAGTGTGTTTGCTTGTACCTGATAGGTGTGGGATTTTATATGCAGGCTTGCAGTGGTTGATGGAACAAAGTCCCTTTAAAATCTAATCCATAATATGCCACATGCTACTTAATGGTGTGTCACCTTCCCACTTAGCAGGGGAGGAAAGTGCAAGCCATGCTTTTCAACACTGGGGAGGAGCTGAAGCTAGCTGTGTATTATTTACAACAGAAATGTATGCGGTGGCTTATACTGTCCCTTTGTTGCAGTATTTTGCCTTCCTTTGGAGCCCTCAGCATACAGTTCAACTCAGAGATGAAAGAAATATCTGCCCTGTACGACAGCTTGCTCAGTTTCTGTCGAGGAATGTAGCTCAAAGGAATACTATGTGATGTCAGGGTAATATAATGCACTTAAACACGTGTAAAGTGCACCTAGGTGCATTTGATTTCTTGGTGCTGTTTGATTTTTGTCTTCAGTAATACTCTCCTGTCGGACCAAGGTGATACTACTCCATATATACCAAGAAAAAGGAAAGGTTTTCATACTATATAAAACTTTATAATACAGAAAACTAATGTTTATATATGTTTACCTTACACAGCCCTTAATTATGCTCTTATGTTTGATTACTTGCTCCTTCCTTGATTTATTTTTTCTTTTTCTCTACTGAAGTTCTGACATGTCCTGGAGTCTCTGAAACAGAGCTATTGTGAAGGAGAACAAGCATTTGGGATATCCTAATATTGCTCGACAAATATATCTTAATGCTTGAAAGTATATTCTGAAACCAGAGTTTGAAGAGTATGTTCATCTTGAAAATTGATTAGTGCAAAGTAGCTACCATTCACTTGTAAAGAGGAGGAGAAACTAATAGAAAACTACTAAAGCACAACTCATCTAATAGGCGTGACTGAAGTATTTGCAGCAAAGGAAAGTAAATCTGATTTTATAAAACAGTTAAGGTAAAAATATGGCAACATCTTTATCCCCCTGTGGAACGGCCATTCAAACAGAAGTTGCATGTGCTGTGAGAGTCTGGGAACGAGGGCAAGTAACAAAATCCACAGCTTCTAACGTGTGGCAAAGGAAGATTTTAGTACAGTGCAGTTTAATGGACATAATATTTGGTTCCATTCCTTGAACTATTTGGATGCAGCTCAGGTTAGCAGCAATCAGTCTCTCACATCTAAAAAACTGGGGCTATTAAACAATTCCCAAAAAATTGTAAGAGTTGTTGTTTGTTGGTTTTGATTCTCACTTTTGAGAAATGAGAGCCACCGTGTTTGAGAATGCATTTCTTAGCGAATGTTGTTTTGCCAATGGACTGACCTGTTCCTCTCTCTCTAACTGGGGTTATCTTCCTCCTTTGTCATTCAAAATGCAGTAGAAGCAAGAAGCTGTACCCTTTTTTCCCCCCTTTTTAAACTCATTTAAAATGCTTTTACTGAATGGTTCCAGGTATGCTCTTCTACTGTAAACACAAGTGTGCCAAAACACACTTTCTGTTAAAGTTGTGAAAGTTCTGAACTTTCAAAAGAATACTGATCTGCTTTGCGTTTTTAAGCCATGTTTTACATCTAGTGAACTTTAGAGAACTACGGATTGCCACGACGTAGTTTTCCCATGGCAGACCCTAATGACATTTACGTTACAACACCTAACCAAGCTTTCCAAAAGTCCCCTCAAGTTTTTCTTAACCTTGTTGGAAGGTGCTGGTAGCACGGCAGTCCCAGGAGACTGAAGTTTGCAGGCCGCAGAACAGGTATGGTGTGGGTCATAGCAATATTCCCCCCCCACTCTTTTGTCCTACTGGGTGCTTCAACGCTATGGTTTAATGTGGTGGTGAACGGAGGTTATCTGCACATGAAAAATGTAGTCCTTGAATTATATGCCAACATAATCAACTGTAATGCAGTCCCCGTGTGGCTACTCATGGGGTAGTTACTGTTCTAGTGCCATCAGCTCTCACAAGTGAGGACTTACTGAGAAAGTGTCTTCTCTTTATCTGTGTTACCATTTGCGTTTTGCAGACTTCCTGTGTGTAGGGGGACAAAGGCATTTGGGAACCGCTGATGTAAAGGAGTGGGACCAGTCACCATCCAACCTGTCCTTTATCAGAGCCTATATTAATTTAGCTATTCATTTTAAAAAGAATAGTTTCTGAGCCAAGTTAAAATTAGTATAAAGGTTTGTCTACCTAGGTAATATCTGTCTGTGAGATAGGAAGTTCTGTCTGTAGTCTTCCGATCCCGATCTCTCCCTTGAAACAGGCAGCTTGTGAGTACTAATTGCAGTGGTGGTTTTTCTGAAGTGCACTAAGATCACTAGCTTCTTTCTCACAGGGCACTGTATGATCATTAAATGCTAATGACTTTTGATTACCATTGACCTCGGTCAATTTAGAATTAGTGACCTAGAGACGAAAACCACTGTATCTCATTACCAATTTCCTGAGCTATCTGATCTTTCCTTTGTAAGTCAGTTTTGGTAAGAGGCAGAGTAGAATTAAAGTTGACCTCTGTCTTAGAAAGAGGGCCAAATGCTTTCAGGTTTGCAATATCATGTTTAGAAATAAATACAAAAAATGGCAGCCACTGAGAAAGAACTTATGTTTTTGACCCCACAGATTGTCAAGAGCAAAACTCAACACGAAATGAAATGGACAAGCTAGAGTAGTAGTGATGGGGAAGAAATGCATAATTTGCCACTTTTGAATTAGTAGAAAAACAGTTTATCTCCTGCAACTTTGAATTGAATTTTTCATTTTGTAGTTGCAGGTTTTCTCATCTCAGAGTTTGTTTATAATTCTTGTTTGTACTTTGAACTACCAAGAAGCAAATTAATGTTTATAGAATAAATTGCAAATTCTGCTCTAGGATATTTTCTACCTGCAGTTCCCAAACTATGACATAGGGGAATATGTCTCAGCAGGCTGGTAAAATCACATATTTTGTGTTGTAATGAAGCATTTCACATTATTTCTTTCCATATGCGCAGAAGAGAATGTTTGTGTGATAATTCACTGTAACGGGATCAAATATGTTGTTCACTGTAGGTTGTTTAAACATAAGCCTTTCTTTATACAGTTGTGGTTTATACGGACTGTCATTCGTGCAGCAAGCATAATATTGAAATCATAATGTAAATACAAGAGAATTTTAAACATTTTTTTCTTTCTCGCTTTAATACACTAGCTATATTTATTTTGACCCAGCTGGGAACAAAACCTTTAACTTTAAAAGCAAAACTCCACAGTGTAGAGAAGTCTTTTTTGTTAACATTGTGTTTGGGACGTAAATATAAAGTTATCGAACCTCTCACTGGGGTTAAATTGCAAAGTTTAAGCAGCTGAGCAAGAAAGTAACGGAAAAAATGACAGTGGGAGATGTTGTACTTAGTGTAGGAACGGGTTCGTGGAGAGCCAATTGAAACCCACACAGAGGGGAAGTGGATGTTTATTCGCAAGTAAACATAGGGCTAAATGGTATTCTTAAATATAATGTTTTGGTTTGATTGCTTTGTCTCAAAAAGCATATTGCTGGGGGAAAAAAAACAAACAAACCAAAATGAAAATGATTGCAGATACAAAAAGGACATATTAAAAAGATGAAGGCTGCTTTGGTAGGGAGAATGAAAAGAAGTGCGGTGCAGAGACATAGCCTATATGCTAGCAAATAATACAAGAATGAAAGAGTAAAAGGCATCTGAATACTCATTCTTTAAGCTTCTATTTTATGTAAGTTTATATTTACCTGTTGACTGGACTGCTCAGGGCTTTCTGCTTTAATTTTCTTTAAAGCATTAAGGGCATTTAGGAAAAAAAAATGTAAAAACTCTCTTAGTGGATAATATTATGCAAAGTGATCGATCCTCATCACTTTAAAATCCTCATACTTTAAACACTAAGCAGTTAAGAAGAATATTTGCTCACAGGTGTGTTGCTAGTGTAGCATAAGACCTATAGCAAAATACAATTTAGCTATTTTGGACTTTGGTTTAAAAGTTCCTAACTAGTTCCTAACACTGAACTAGCGTTGGTTCAAGATGCAGTTCTACTCTGATACTAGTCTACTTTCCCAGCTCTTGGCTATTCTGGGAAAGAAGTGCTCTCTAATTTTTTTTTTTTCTCCCTGTATTCTGGCTTCTCTGAGAGTCTTTACAATTTTGACTCTTTCTCCCTGCTTTTAGTTCTCTCTCTCCACCCGCCACCCGCCCCCCAAAGACCTTACTGAGTAAGGCTTCAGGGCCAGCTTTTCCATGGAACAGACAGAAGTGAATGCAATCATGGTTACTTTCAGTGCTGCCAATCAGAAACTTGTGAGAGAGGAGGTTGGAAGATTTTGTCAATTGTAATGCATTTTTTTACTTGAGGAGATCAAGAGTAGAGCTATCAGTCCCCTTTCCAAATGAGCATTTTTACAAACGGAAGGGTTGGAATCGTGATTGGGAAGGATTCTTCCAGGTGATTAAGTAATTCATAGGTAGGTAAACAGAACTAGGCTCCTCAGCTGTGTGGTTTGTTGAGTTTTTTGGTTTTGTTTTTTTTGAACTTGTACATTCCTTTTCTAAATGAGTGCTTGAAGTCAACTTAAATTCAATGAAACCTAGCAGTGGACAGGTAGATTTGTTAAACAGTAACATTGCGTGTTTATTTTGGTTAATTGAGATGTATGGTCTGAAATTTGTTTCTTTGTAAGGGGAAATCCAGAATTTAAACAAAGAATGTCAATAATGCATAGGCATAATAACTGCCAAGGGAGAGACTTGGCAACTTTACAAAAAAGAAATATATGCATTTTCTCGTTGCCTACTTGGAATTCATTCCTTTTTTCATGATCTGGTTGTAACAGACAATTGGGTATTTTCATGAAAGCTTGTTTTTTATAGAATTGTCCAGTTCATGTTACGGCATGAAGAATGGACCTGTAAGTGAGAGATACAGAAAAACACAACTTAATAGAAGAAGGAAAAAAAAATAGGAAAACTTAGGTATACTTGCACTTGTGTCAGGAGAGACTGATGTAATATGAGGAAGAGTACTCCCATCAACCCAGGAAACAAAATTATTTCTCAATTGGAAGTTACCTTTAGAAAGGCATAATTACAGTAGTACCGTACTATTAAAAGTTGTACCAAGAGTTGGGCTATAATATGATTCCTGTGCCAGCCCTCACAATGGTGTCAAGGTACATTATGGTCTCAAGGGAGACATGAAACTGGGATTGCAGGTATATTGCACACATTTGGATTTGAACAGCAAAATTGATGCTTCAGTTGTTCACAATATTTAGTCAGGAGCCGATTTCCAAGGGAAACTTTGTAACTTGCTCCTAGTAATTTGAAAGGGGCATGTAACTTGATGTGTTGTGTTTCAGCCTCGGAATGTAGTCCTTCACTTAATTCTTCACCACTGCCATTTTGGATTTTCATTAGGCCAGTGTTAAGTTTTAAGCGTGGAATTTCCTACACCCTTTAAGTTAAAATATTTCTGGTTTGACTACGTTGCATATGAAATAAAGATTTACTTGTCTTTGAAGAACTGTATTTCTCTTTTTCTAAGTTGTATATATCAAGTTTGGTTCTGTTAATATATAATTAATGAAGAAAAATGAGATTTGCTGAAGAAGATTAGGAACGCATCGTAATAAGCTTTCAGAAATTGATAGATCTTTGGGTGAAAGAAGGTCAATTTCCTTGATCCTCTTGCCGGAGAAAGGCTGATTTGAACTTGGGATTTTGACTAGGCTTTCAAAAGGGAGTAGTTCATAGGCTGCTTTTACTGACTGCTAACGTATTGATTTGTAAATTCATTAACAGTATGTGTATAGTAAAAAGAAGAAAACTATGCTGTAGGAAAATAAATGGAAGTTGCTGCCAAAATGGAAAGAAGAGTGAGTGCAACTAGCACTAATTCTTTGGGTGTGTTTTTTTTTTTTTTCCCTATTTAACACGCATCTAATGATTGGTCTAGGAGACTTAGTTTCTGAGCCGATGAAGTGCAGTGGAAGGTGGTATAAACCCTGTAAGACGTTTGTAGTTTTTTGCAGTCTGTTTTGGAATCAGCACTATTTTTCCAGTTATAGCAGACCAGGATTTGGTGGATGGCTTAAGAACAGGCAAAGATGGCAGTCAGGCTTTTTATTTACTGGGGTGGATTTTTATCCTGTCGTGCAGATACTTCTTGTCTACTGGAGTTCTGCCCGACTTCTGGATTCAGGCAGAACATGCTTCAGCTGCAGCTTTTCCCTCCCTTCCTCTCCCAAGAAAGCACAACGTGCTGTGTTTTACAGAAGTCAAAGGTGTGGCGAACTCCTATGGGTTCACGTTCGCGATCTCTTTCCCAGACTGAGTTGACCAGTCAGTCCATCTGTCATTCTCTTTCTCTTCTGTAGCCTCCCAGTGACCTTATCTGGTGTGTGTATAACTGGATTTATACTGGTCAAATGGTTTGAAAACGTGTGAGGACCTTGATTTTTATATACTTTGGTAGTCTGTAAAATGGATTTACGGAATGGAAATCAAATCTCTCATGTGAATCTCCTAACCCGTGCTATCTTTTGCCTTCTGCCAACTGCAGTGCTGAGAACCAGATTTTCTGAAGAGTGCATGGGTTTTCTGTATCTTTAAGGGTTTTTTAAAAACTTCTTCCTTTTGAAATGTCTGTCCTGTGCAGTGGCAAAAGGGTTATTTTTTGTAACTGGAAGGGCTGGAAATTTACATAAGGAGGGGTGGAAAAAACCCTAATGCAAACTCAACAAACTCAAATTTTGTGCTGAGAATACCTGCTGCGTCCCTGTTATAAACTCTCAGCTGTGTGCGGTTATAAACATCCCATCTGTGAGATGAGTTTCTTCTCCTTTACCCCTTCTTCTACCTCTCCACAGTTCAAAGTGGCTTAGGTTGTTAGTTTCCCTTCCAAATCAGTCTGTTGCAGATAAAAAAGGAAAACAAAGAGAAAGGGGGGGAAGAAAAGACAGACAAGCTTGCTAGGAAATATTTCTTTGGGAATTGCATAACCTGCCTCTCAATGTATTTAGGAACATAGCTGATTTTCAGCCACACCAGGCGTAATCTACCATCTTCTTTTAAATTACTGGTGAAGGTGATTTTGTACATTTCACATTTTGTGAAATGTAGCAGCTGAGGCGTGGACGCTTATACTTCTGTTTCCCCCTTCCGTGACCACTGACTTCAGACAGAGGGGACAGATGTGTGTCTGGCAATGGTATCATCTCAAGCCACTGCAGCAAAGTCTCTAGATGGCCAACTGCCAGGGTGTTCAGTTAGTGCTTAATATGGAGTGTCTCCCAAGGAGACCTGATAATCTTTGAAATACCTGCACTTAGGTTTTACAGTTTCAGGTTTAAAGACATTCAAAGACTGTGTGTTACAAAGCCATAGCTGTGATTCAAGCAGTTGTGATGGTGTTTCAATAAATAGCCCGAGTAACATTTCTGTGCTTCAGTTTAAGTCAGTGGCAGATTTCTGTCAGGGATTTCAGCAAGGTCAGCCATTTCTCCACCAACGTTTGATCACTTTAATTTCACTGTTGTACTCTTGTCCAGCAAAACTAATTAAGGCTAAGAGTGGCTAAATTTGTTTTGAAAGCAAAGAGGATTTTCTTCTTTAAAACTTGAAAATAATTATGAAATTATATTCTAATTATCCCCCCCAATATTTTAAGGTGTGAAATGTTGACACCTAATACCTAATATTTTTTATTTCCCCACTGTTGTTTTTAAGTGGATATGCTTGCTTTTTTTTTTTTTTAATACACGTGACCCACTATTAAGGAAATCTGATCTAAATTTAAGTTCTAAGTAAACTAATGACTGAAAATTAGTCTTCTTTCCTATTTAAATGGTTTGGTTGGCATAGCTTATATCCTGTTCATTTCAGGAAGTATTTGTGAATAAAATCCGAGTGTGTTTGCATCTCAAGGAGTGATATCTGCCTGAGACTCTCTAAATCATTCAGGCTTTTTCATTTAATGCTTTGAAATATTGATTAAATATATTCACTCTGGTTTGCTTTAATCTGATTACACATCTAGAAGTTTTCTTCTGATGTGGTGCAGCCATGTCTGGTGTAAGCTGGCTTAATTAGCACTGCTTAGTGATTTGGGACCCCTGTCAAAGGCTGTTAGGTTATCTGGAAACATAAGGAGTTAAAGCTGTGACCTCATCTCTATTCATGTTACACTGGAGTAGGAGCTGTGCTGAAAGGGATTGTTTAACTGCATCGCTGTCTTTGCTGCTGCTACTTGATTGCTTTAATTTGGTTCTGATATGTGTAGCGTGCTTTTGCTGAACAACTGTTACGGTAGGGATTTGTGGGAATACTGGAGATGTATGAAGTCACGCTAATATCAGCTGCATGTGGAGATAGCTCCCACGGAAATATTCAGACTCAAATATGTCTTTCTACCTGACTTCAACTTTTTATTGCTTCCCCTGTGAAAACTCAAGCAGCGTCAAGGAGAGCTAAAACACACATGCTTCTGGCTGGTCATGCACTTACGCAACTGTGCATGTCATTTATTACTTTGCCCTACGTGTTAACTGAAGAGTGCAACTGCTGTCGCTTTAATGTCAGAGCGGCGTATGTTACAATAGGTGTCACTGTGCGGCTGGGTCCAATCGTTATCGGTGACTTCAGCCATTGGCTCCGAACGCTGGCTGGCTCCATCTGCAGGGCTGCAATACCTACTCTGTTCCGATCCGTTCAACGCACAAGTTCAGCTCGCCGAGCAGACCAGCAGTGCTATCGCGCATCTTGCTAGCCCCCTTCAGAAAGCCGGTGCTACAGCCACGCGCGTACCCTCCTTGCAGGGTGTAGCGCTTTCAGGCAATTCCCAGTCAGGAGATCTGGAAAGAAATAAAACTGGCAGGAATGATGGGGATGTATTTAACAATTCAAGTACTGGATCAAACTTAAAGCCAGTTTCTTACTCGGTGTACTGGAAAGGTCACCTTGTCTTGCTGGAAAAGAAGCAAACTCTCAGCTCTGCTGCTCTCTGTTTAATAGCTTCCACGTGTATTTCTTCATGTTCCTGGCTAGTTAGGCTATCTAGCTTTACAGACAAGTATACTCATGGTAGATGAGAAAGGAAAGAACATGAAATGTCTCACCTTCTTCTTGATGCTTCCAGAGACGGTCAAGAACAGGTCTAAGAAGAGCTCTAAGAAGGGAAGTAGCAGCAGCAGTAGCAGCAGCAAATTGCCTCCAGTTTGCTATGAAATCATTACCTTGAAGACCAAAAAGAAGAAGAAGATGGCTGCTGATATTTTTCCCCGAAAGAAACCAGCCAACACTAGTACAACTGCTGTCCAGCAGTACCACCAGCAAAATCTCAATAACAACAACACTATTCCGGCGCCTAATTGGCAAGGACTTTATCCAACCATCAGAGAGAGGTAAGTTCAGGGCAGTTTATTTTTGCTCTTTGAATGGAGTGGTGAAAAGTAGCAAAATGTTTGTAATGCATGTGTTCAGTTATTCATTTATTTGCTGAAGAAAGCACAGTACTCTCTTTTTTTTTTCTGTCTGTGTGTGAAACAAGTATTTTGGTAATGGAAAATATTTTGATATCTCTTTTCCAGACAGTGCAGCTGTTTGTCTTGAGTAAATAAAAATGTTGCTGGAAGCTACAGTGTACCCGTAAAGATTTGCTTTTAGACCTTAGTGGGGATTTTCAGTGATACAGGGTCTTGACTTTGATTTTGATTTCCACTTTTTGAAAAGTTCTCATAAGTTTTGGGTTCGTGGGTTTTGTTTTTTTTTTTTTAATTGCATGAACATCCTCTCCTCCCCCCGCTTTTTTCTCTGGTATATTTGTGTGGTGACGTGTGAAGTAGCTTAAAACAAAGTGTGACCTGCTTCTCTTTACTAACGTGCAACTTTAAGTTGTTAAGAAATTACATTTCTGGGATCTGGGGCAAGCACAGTGTTACTGGGCGCCATAAATTAACACGCTGCCTCTGTTTGTAGAAATGCAGTGATGTTCAACAATGACTTGATGGCAGATGTTCATTTTGTGGTCGGGCCACCAGGTGGGACCCAGCGGCTGCCAGGACACAAAGTAAGCAACAGCTGCATTATCAGCTCGGGTGGGGATAGCCAGAGAAAGCTCCCACAGTTACGCCAGGACATAGCGTGGGAGACTTGGCTCTTCTGGGACAGGCATAATTCTGTATTTTAAAAGGCTACATGCAGTGGTATAGTCTGTCCTTCGCTTCTCTTTGTTGTTTTGGTTAAACGGTACACTTTTGCTAAGGCAGTGATTGTAAAGTTAGGAATACTGCTTTGTGCTGCTTTATTACTCTTGAGATTGTCTAGAAACAGTTAACTTCTGTAGTGAATATGAGTGTTTTCCAGTAGCTAATGCATATATGCCCATGAGAGTAAAATGGAGGGAAAATGTGTAGTTCTGTTCTTGACTTTGACTTCATTTCTTACTGAAGTTTGTCTATAGAGTCTGTCAGTGAAGCCGAGTATGCTCTCCCACGTTGTTTTTGTTGGCCGTGCTTTCAGTTTAAAGCATGAAATAAGATTTCCCTTTCTCAACAGTATGTCCTGGCTGTTGGGAGCTCTGTATTCCATGCGATGTTTTACGGAGAGCTTGCTGAGGACAAAGATGAAATCCGTATACCAGATGTTGAGCCTGCTGCTTTTCTTGCAATGCTGAAGTAAGCATCATTCATCTGCTGGATATGTTTTCCTTTATGATGTATACATACACTGTAATGTCATAGTTAAAGTATTAGACTTGCGTATAAACAGAAAGAAAGCAGTTGCTTAAAATATTCCTTTTTTTGTTTTTCAAGTGTTTTAAACTTTTACCTCGTTTTGCTCTTCCACTCTACTTCCAGGCACGCATATATTAGACTAATGTGGGCAGTTATAAATAATGACTTTGACAGGGGATCTTTGGGCACATTGTATACTGTAATGCCTATTGATCTGATTTGTCACTACACGTTACACGAAGGAACGGGGTTACTAAAAAGAATTGTCAGCTATAACAAAAAAACCTGTTCTACTTTGCAAGCATAGTGAAAAGTTAAAAACAATCACAAAAAAAAACCCCAAAATCCAGAATTGCTGGGTTTGTATATTGACATCATTCCAGCTCTTTTATAAACTTGCTGTATGCAGGTCTTGTCTGAGAAAAATGACCCTAAGTTATTGAATATAGCCTCTGAAAATTAAATTTCTCCTCATCTATCATACTGATGCATTTGGAAAGTGATAAAAAGGCTGTTTACAATAACAGGGTTTTTTATTCTAATGGAGGAAAACCAGTCAGTTTACATGATCATTATTTTTCTTCCTGCAAGCTGCATAAGAAATTCTGTCTTTTCCTAAATGAGCATAATGAAGCAGCTTCCCTGCCGAATTGTCCTTGAATGTATCTATAAACTCTGATTATTAGAGAGAAATGCCCTATCACAGAAATGCTGTGGGCTTTGAGGGTTTTTTCCATTCAGCTTTAGTAACTGCCATTGCTTTCTGATAAAGAATATACATTGGTATCTGGTAGTGATCCTTTTAATATGCTGCAGATTTTCTTGCATGTATTGATGTAATCAGTAACCAGCAACTTACTGTATTTCATAGATTGTTTTGACGAGCTTGTGATTACAGAATGATTTCTTTTTTTCTCTTACATTTCAGTGGCACTGTAGATGAATGTTCAAAGTTGCACATAGAGTTTGTTGCATAGAGTTTTTTTATAGGTTATCATGAACATCAGAAATGTTCTGTGCAAATATCCATAACTGCCAGGAAAAGCTGAAGTCACACAGATGTTCTATAGACCTGGAGTATAAAGTTAAGATATGACATTATGTAAGTAGGTGCATTATGGATCCCTGCTTTGGGCCTTTCTGGTTTCGCAGGTGTTTTCTGCAGAGCTTGGACTTGTGCTTTGCTTTCATGCAGAATTTTACAAAATACAAATGCAAGATACTTGGATTCCCACGGCCTCCCTTCGTTTTCGAACAGCAAATCTATTTCACTGTGGCTAAACATGATTTGCCATATAAAAACTGAATGCTTTCTGAATTTATCATTAAGAAATGTGTTCAGAGAGCAAACCTGGAAAAGAGAGCATCAATACTGACATCTAGGTCTTGGCATATTATTTAGCCCGTGGCAATTTAGGAAACCATCTTTGAGAGTATGGCAAGGACGATGGAATTATTCACCTTCTCAGCTTTTATTTAAAAAACCTAAAGACCACAAAAAGTTTGTGGTCTGTGTGGATGTTGGGCTAACCTTGCCAGTGCTAACTTCCACTGATACAGTGTGCCTGAACCTGCAGAGTGCTCCTGTGTCTGCAAACGCCAGGGGTGCCTGCAGCCATGACGGTGCAGGGAAGGGAGAGGGATGTTGCTGAGCAGTGCAGCATTTCCCTCATTGCAGGATCCAGTGCATGTGCTGCACTGGGTGGAGCCATGGTCCCCTTCACTCCTCTCCCCCTGGGGAATCATCCCCTTGAGTGTTGCTTGCAACTGCTGTGAGCAGTGGATGGCAGAAGGCTCATGATGCTGTTGCTAGAGAAGGAAAAGAATTTTTACCTATTCCAAAGCAGTCCTGTCCTTCATACGCTCCTTTCTGCAGTCAGGAGGAATGCATCATAATCGTTGTCAGAAAATACACTGAGTCTGGTTTTGTGGGTTTTGGGGGTTGGGTGTTGGTTTTTTGGGTTTGTTTTGGTGGTTTGATTTGTTGTTTTTTTTTCTTCCCCTCCCCCAGGCAGTGAATTCATATAGCATAAATATTTTTTTCCTTTACTATATAGTGGGCATTCTGACAACAAACATCAGATGAGGTGCTGCCAGATGTAACATAGGAAGTAATACCTTGACTGGTAGATACTAATTATTCTACCAGTAAAATTGCTTTGGCTGTTCTCTACAGTTTTAAAAATAGGGTTAAATTCATAGTCTAGCTGACACACTGAATCCGTGTCTTTATTGTATCTTGCCTTAATCTTGACTGTTGAAGTAAGAACTGTGGTCTCATCTTATCCCAGGATGAATGTGTTACTAAACCATCAAACCATGTGGACTAGTAGAATATTCTGTTTAAGAACAGGGTGAAACTGGAATATCAGTAATTGTAGACCAGAGTCGAGGTGCATTGGCAGAGTGAAAAGTGTGGAATATTGCTGACAGCCGATCTGTGCTGTGTCTGTTGTAAATCAGTGATACTAGTTCTTCAATTTCATGAATATTAAACTAGCAACTTTTGTACTACTTCAATTTAAAACAGATGTCATCATTCTCTGCTGTACTAGCAGGCAAAGAGAAGTAATAGAAGGGAGAAAAGAGTTGGAGAGCAATGAGGAGAATCATAAAAATGAATTAACTGATACATTGAAAATTTTTGGAGGGTGAAGGAGCTAAGCCTGTAACCAGTCACATATAGATGTGCTCTTTGTAGTTACAAATAGCCCAGCTGAAACCAAGTAACAAAGGTAAAAAAAAAAGGTTTGGGTCTAAGTATTCTTTTTCTCTGTAACCTCTTAGATTTTATTATATTGCTTGAGCAGTATCTGCTCTGAGCATGTTTTCTAAGTATGGCTTGGAGGATGGTACCCTACACCTTCAAAAATACAAATGAAGATATTTACAACTTATAATCAGATCAGTGTAGATACTAATTCCACTTTATAAGGACATCTGTTCTGCAAAAAATTTATTGTGTTGGGAAACCTGCTAGCTAGAAAATTTTAATTAGTACAGGGTCGCGTACAACTTCAGCTTTACTGGAGGAAGACGCTTCTGTCAGCCATAACCATCAAGACTTGCTTATCCCTCTGAAGAGTGAAATTGCATTTGGCATTATTTTAGCACATTGCACTCACCAGCTGCAAATGGGGCCCTGAAGCATGAGATATTTAAAAGAACAAACTGTACAATGCTTCATTTCTCTGAGCAATGAACCCCGGTAGTTTAGTCACATAAATAGAATTTCACCTTCATCTCTTCCACCACACTAGCGTAGCAGTAAAGCTTTTTGTCTTCCTTATGCAACGAGACTGAGAGAAAAGACTGTGGTAGTGGAGCTAGGATGCTGAAGATTAGAATTCTGTGCCTTTTCTTATACGTTTCATCACCCTGTTAAAAAACAAAACAAAACCCCCCCAACCTCTTCCCCCCCACCAAAAAAAACCCCAGTAGTTATGAAAATGCCTAGCACCTGATACACTTTGATAGTATTTCTATTCCTAGACTAGCTAGTTATTCCCAATAAACTTGTTTTCATTCCTGTATTTATATATACACCTCAATAAATCATCATTCACCGTCACGGGACATCCAGTCCAAGTCCTCTTTGTAACGTGTTCCAGACTGTTGTGTTCGGCAAGTAAGGTAGCCCTTGAGGAGCTACTGCATGGGATAGATAGCCTCTCATTAGCCAAAGCATGTATAGAAGGAAGACAGAGCTGGAGGGGGGTGATAAACATAACCATTGTCTGCATAGCATGTATCCCAAATGTCAAGTTTTAATCACCTTAGATTTAAGCTCCTTTTTTTCCATGGTCTTACACGAGTGATGAATTTGGTTTGTACTTTCTTTTTGGATTTAATCAACGTTCCCCAAAAGCACTGCTTAATTTTAATGTGGAGCCATTTAAATATTCCGTGTTTATAACTTTCAGATGTTGTTGACAAATTACGTTTTTGCATTAAGCGGCAGTGTTACATGCATGTGTTTTATTTCAGATACATATATTGTGATGAAATTGATTTGGCTGCAGATACCGTACTGGCCACTCTTTATGCTGCCAAGAAGTATATCGTCCCTCATCTTGCCCGTGCCTGCGTCAACTTTCTAGAGACAAGTCTAAGTGCAAAGAATGCCTGTGTGCTGCTTTCCCAGAGCTGCTTATTCGAGGAACCTGACCTGACCCAGCGCTGTTGGGAAGTGATTGATGCCCAAGCTGAGCTAGCTTTGAAGTCTGAAGGGTTCTGTGACATTGATTTTCAGACACTTGAAAGCATTCTCCGAAGGGAGACTCTGAATGCCAAAGAAATTGTTGTTTTTGAAGCAGCTCTGAACTGGGCTGAAGTGGAGTGTCAGCGACAAGAGCTAATGGCTACCATAGAGAACAAGCGCAAAGTTCTTGGGAAGGCTCTGTACTTGATACGCATCCCTACCATGGCACTCGATGACTTCGCAAATGGCGCTGCTCAGTCTGGGATTCTGACTCTCAACGAAACCAATGATATCTTCCTCTGGTATACGGCTGCCAAAAAGCCAGAGTTACAGTTTGTAAGCAAGCCCCGGAAAGGCCTCGTTCCTCAGCGATGCCACCGTTTCCAGTCGTGCGCTTACCGCAGCAACCAGTGGCGCTACAGGGGCCGCTGTGACAGCATCCAGTTTGCTGTTGATAAGAGAGTGTTTATTGCTGGCTTTGGGCTGTATGGCTCCAGCTGTGGATCAGCAGAGTACAGTGCCAAGATTGAACTCAAACGACAAGGAGTTATCCTAGGCCAGAACTTGAGTAAATATTTCTCAGATGGTTCTAGTAACACTTTTCCCGTGTGGTTTGAATATCCAGTGCAGATTGAGCCTGACACCTTTTACACAGCCAGCGTGATTCTGGATGGTAACGAACTCAGCTATTTTGGACAAGAAGGAATGACAGAAGTTCAGTGTGGGAAGGTGACTGTTCAGTTTCAGTGCTCTTCGGACAGTACAAATGGCACTGGGGTACAGGGAGGGCAGATTCCTGAACTCATATTTTATGCTTGAATGAAAGTGTGTGGAGACAAAGCATTTTGCTATGAAGAACCTGTCTGGTTCAGGCCTACTGACGCTTAGCTTTCTATCTGCAGATCTGTGATCAGTACAGGTAATATGTAACTAAACACTATGGGCAAGTTACTGGCTTGCTATACTTGTAGCATCGTTGGTGATCAAGTTTAAGTGTAATATTTAAACTGGAAGCTCTTAGCAACAAGCAAGTTTTAAAGGCTTTGTAAGAGAGGTGCCTGTTTGCTGGTGATACTGACCCTTTCTTTGATGCATCTATGAATCACGAGAGGATGTCCCCCTCTTGTATCTCACTAAACGCTGTCTTCGTTGATCCGTTTTCTCTTTTTCTCCATTTCCTGCTTTCTGCTTCTAATTATTTGGGGAGGTAGGGATAGAAAACGAAGAGCCTTGTTCTATAGCTCTCTCTTCTGTCTGCTCTTCAGACTTAAGAGATTCCAATAATGAGCTGCTTTTGATCATGGGAGCTGAAAGAAGTGCTTCAGTTGTCAGCAAAAAAAAGCATAGGTTTAAACCTTCATCCTGTGAGACTCTCCTGCGGCCAACTGTTTGGGATGGCTGCAGGGGAAGACAGAGAGAAGCAAGCAGCTTTCAGGGAGCTACATGGCATGCTGGCCGTGTCCACAGTACGTGGACATGTTTACAGTGGCGGGGGATGTGGGCTTGGCAAGTTACCCTCAGAGTTCATTTTCTAGGAATCTTACCTTGAAGGTAAAGAATTACTTGCACATGTTCAAATTGTATGTGCAGCTCTTGAAACTCTACTCCCATGACCTAGTTTTTGCTACATTGAAGTTGATTTGCTATTTAAATGGCTTTTCTCTGAACCCTTGCTAAATGGGAATTAGTATCTGTCGTCAGATGCAGGATGATTTTTTGTTAGTTTTGGGTGGGTTTTTTTTTCTTCCTCCTAAACATGGTAGTGGCAGATTATAGAGGAGCAAAAGAATGTACCAATCCTGACTTGGACTTTTTTCTGTAATATGAGATTTCTTCTTTTTATTACCATGAATGGTCAGCGGAAATTTAGACGAAGACAAGAAAATTCCCAACTGTGGCCACGTTATACTTAGTGTATATCATCACATAACAGTGAGGAGGAGGAAGTCTTCTCTAATGTGTTAACGTTGGATCTCTTGCAACTGCTTATGGTTATACATCAGTCAGAGGATTATGTGGTGCAGAACTTTTTCTTGTCTGATTCCCCCGCCCCGGCCCCAAACTTCTTGTCATATGTCTGTATCGTTTTTGGAAAACTATTAGGGATCATGACTCCTTTATCAGGGAAGGAAACCAGTATAAATAAGAAATACAGGTACTATTTAAACATAAGAAAATCCTTCACCATTGCACTGGGACAGTTGCTTCACAGAGGAACGCTACCTCTTGTAAAGCACCTCATTCTTATTTCATCTCTGAAGTGGGTTCTGTTTGTTGTGTACGTTTTAACGAAATGAGAAGACCAAATGATTCTTTAGACAGACTGAAGATTAATGTTGTAGTATATCAACACATTAATGCAGCATAACCCTAAATTCACTTGTCAGTTTTGTAATAAAAATGTTTTTCTCATATGATTTCTTACCAGTTTAATACTATTACTCTAAGTGTTTCTTGACAGTTGGAATCCTGGCCCCGGGCCATTGTAAAGTGCCAATACATCTTTGCAGTGTCCAAAATACCATCTGAAGTAAGGAAAACGAGCATAGACATCAAACACTTTATGGCCAAAGCCCAGATCTTCTCTCTAGGTAATAAAAGGAGAGCCAGGTAAAAAACTGCCCTGCAAGATGTATGCTTTTCACCCATCTTGGTGTTTAATGTTTTATATACATACACACATACGTGTGTGTGTGTGTGTGTAAGCAACATTCTTTCTGAAATGTAAATACCCTCAAAATATATAGAAAAATGTTTTGGTTTTTTGTAACAGATGTACATAATCCAGACTGTTAGTGAAATCTAAACAGAATACTCCATGGAAAGCTCCCAGGGAGAAATTTAAAAACCCTCCAGTTAATTATATTTAGATCTGCAGGCTAAAATAGACAAGAGTATAATTGTACTCCAGTATGGACTGGAGGAAGAGTTGCTGGAGTGACTGCAAAAAGGAATCTAAGATTGTGATGAGGTAATGGTCATCTACTTTTAGACAACATCTGAGCAGCAGTTCCATTTATTTAAATGCATTTGAAAGCAGAGAAAGACGCTAATCAGCTGATTAAGTTTTCTTACAGCAAATGGTTGATGTAGATGTAATTGCTCTGATGATCAGATTGACAAGTTGCTTGCAGCAGCAAGCTGCATTCTGAGTTGTTTGGAAAAAAAATCAGGTGCCTCAGCTGGTGGGACAAATCAGAGAGTACTGTACTGGTATGTCTAGGCATGGGCTCTCACTTTTAATATATTTTTTGGTTTTTAATTACCTGCAACTAAAGGTGAGGTATCTACTACGTTGACTGGCTGGAACAGAAGTTAGGAGATCAGAATACTGTGTAGCTGTAACATGTAGAAAATGAGCTGTTATTTAATTATTTTTATTTGCTACTGTTATGAAATCTTTTTGACAAAGTAGGATGAAAGCTACCTCTAGCTTAATCCCTCCGAGTCCATTCCAGGTTTTAGGAGCTGGTGCACGTAAAGTTTTTCAATGTGGATGAATAAACGTAAGCACCCCAAAACACCTTTTGATGCTTACAGCACTTCTTGATTCTGAGCACTGCTTGATGCTAACAAGTACTGGTATATAAGAAGGTGGCTAGAACCAGTCACCTTAGGACTTCAGGGCACTTAAGTAGGTGTCTAAATGCGGATTTGGTTGGTTTAGCAGTAGCATCCAAGCTTGAATACATTGGTTGACATTTTGCAAGCATCACCCATATCAACCTGGAATGTAAGCATAATGTCGATAGAGATCCTCTCATAGAGTCTGTCTTAAACTGTACCTGGCCATCTTTGCTACATGTATGTTTGATTTTCCTGGTGAGGGGAATCTGCGATAAGAGAGTATAATGTAATATACTTTCCGCATATCTAAAATAGTATTTAAGTAAACATTTTAATTTCTACATACTTATTGCACTGAACTGTTTTGGGTTTTTTTTTTTTAATTTGTTGTGATAAACTCAGCTAACTTCAGGTCCCAGCACCCATTTGTGCTGGAGCAGTGTTTGACCTTAGCAGGCTTACAGCATTATTTATAAAGGACAGATATATATAAATATGAAGTACCTCATGTTGAATGTACAATGTTATTGTACTGTATCTTTAATGTCACAGTGCAGATCTTGTTGGACTCATGAATGTGTATAATCACGATAAAATACAAATAAAAAATGGTTCTTAAATGGTTGTTTCCTGCAGCATCTTTGAAGCGTGAACTGTGAAAGACTTTACTTAGTTACCTCTTTTAGCGATTTCTATTGTTGTACAGTTGTGCATAGATATTTGTTGAGCTTATGTATTCAGAGATCTTTTGATCCCCAAAGAACTAAAAGTCTAAGGAAAAAACAAGGAAGAACAATGAAAATGTTAATCAGTTACATTGTAAAGAGGTTGATGATTTAAGCTAATGAGCTGGAGTGAATGAATTCATTTATGTGCTTTATGAAAGACCTTGTCTACTAGCATTAATATTTTAATGTTCTATTAATATTATTAAGTATGTGGAGATGAAGGGGGAGGGTCTCGTGTTTATTCTGAAAGGCAGTTGGCACAGGAAGAGCCATGGTTTTCAGTCTCTGATGTATCAGAATAAAGGACATGGTTAGTGCCAAGAGGCTGTTCTCTGCTGAAAAGCTAATTATGTAATATTGTTCAGAATTCTGACTATTTTCTTACTTAACAGTTTTCTTCCAGGAGATTTGAGACTTCATTTTAAATACTTTTATGGTCAGTGAAGCTGAAGCCCCACTTCCATGATGTCCATCTCCAACACCTTTCAGATATTACTAGTTAACGATAAGAAATACTCCACAGTACGATATAAACACACGGAAATTTAACTGAGGAAGTCTACCCCAGTAAAAACAGTACCTTCAGACTTCATCCAAAATTCTGATTAAAGCATGTTTCACAGGCATTGGGAAGTTGTTTTTCTAGAATTCTTACTGCTATACTTGGTACCACACTGCTACATTCTTGATCGAAATTCGTTTGTGTGTCCAGTGCTTCTCATTGGTTTGGAACTGGCTTCAAACAGGAACTGTCCTGTGCCTTTTTCTGTACCAATGATTCCAGCTCTTAAATGTGTGGTAGATATTGGTGAGATTTGGTGCAGGAAGGACCACATCGGCAGCAGCAGTCTAGCTAGGTATGTTAGAGGAGATTGGTGCTGCTAGCAGCCTCGGTTTCTCTGATAAACAGGTAAGAACTAAGTGGACAAGATGAATGAAGGATGGCTTGTCTCATCCAAAGGGACATTCCCCTCTCTTTCTGGCTGAAATCTGACAGGAGTGCTAGCACACTTGCCTTGGAAATTGATGTTAGGTGGAGCTGTGTGAGTCTTGCACTGTGTTCAGCGATGCAGAGAAGCATGTGTGTATTCACACCAGAAAAAAGGGAGTTTGAAGTGGAAGGAAAAAAAAAAAAGTGATAGGATGTTTCTGGGTTCGGGGGGAAGACGACTCCAAGAGCTGAATTCAGTTGTTTGTCTCATAGGTAAAATCCTGCTTGGTGGAGAAGGACACTCCGTTCCCACCTAGTTGGAAACTCCTCAGGAGCTGACAGCCACCGCCTCTCACAAAGGCAAGGTCCCATCCAAAACAGGCTGCTCCCAAGTGCCCAGCTCTGAGGAGTAGGAACCCAAGATTTCTTGGCCTCTGATAGGCAAAACTACTTATCCTACAGCCCAGGACAAGCCTGTACCTCCTTAAAGAAGCTGACTGGGACTGCCCTAAACAGGAGAGTCTTTTTGAACCCCCAAGCTCAGCACTCGGTAGAAGAAGAGATCCTGGCACAGGGGTGAGGTGGGGACTTCAGCCCGTCAGCAGTATTTGACCACTGTGGAAAGCAGCGGCTCTTAAGCCAGCCTGTTCCACCACGTTTGCAAGCAATCAGTGGGAGCAGGAATACCTGCTGATTTCCTGAAGGCAATGAAAGGAGCTGCTTTCTCACATAGCAGTATGTGCCGTGTTCAAAATAAAATTAAAAAAAAAAGGCTTTTTGGTATGCTGCTCTATTTCCAGAAGTCTGAATTTATTTTCTCCCCAAGACTTCCCCGTAGACTGAGACCCTGGCGCAACTGAAATCAGTAGGAGTTGCCCTAGTGACCTCAGTAAACCCAGGATTTTCATTTGCAGTGTTCAATTTGTGTGATTATTCCCAAAACACAGCATAAAACTGCCCAAGAAAGGGAAATTAATTTTGAAATCCCACTGTAATCTGATTATCTAAAATACAGGTAGAAACCTTTCTATTAAATCTTACAAAACTCCTGCTCGTCAGATTTTATATGCCTGCCCCCAAGCTTTTCTACTGGTATGTTTTATCTTCAGCCATGAATCTATAGGCAGAACAGTAAATCTGTATGAGGCTTTATGTAGCTTTTTACAATCTGTGTATGGAATTCATAGCACATAAGATGCATAGTATGGATAAAGTATTTTTAAGGTCAGAAAGTGTGTGTAAATTGCCTGTAGTCTGTTCAGCATGAAGGAAAAACAAAAACCGCTATTTTGCTCGAAGGCACTGGTATTTTGAAAGAGCTTCTTGAAGTCTGTGGAGCTTGTTGATAGCATCAGAAATTCATTTATATTAAGCCCTTAATTGTAGCATTTTAAAATGAGCTTTCTAATTGTTTTCTATAGACAAAGATAACATAGTTGTCCTTTAGGGATCCTCCATCCTGGTCCAATACGGTTTACATTTGAACAGATATTAGCAATTGCAATTTTCTAGATCTCATTTTAAAGCTTCACAGTAATGTTAAGTGCTGCTTGGGGAGCATCAGTGTTTCAAAAATAGCCATGGCTAACAATAAACAAGGGCTTGCATGGGGAGATATCATCAGTGGTGATGCTGTGGGTAAGTACAGAGGAAGGGTTTCCATTTTCCGGAGGGGGAAAACACCTTACGTTGCCTTATGCTGACAGCAACCACATGCTGAACATCACGTCTAACAATTCAGCAGCGATGTAGCATTTGAAGGCAAAAAAGGCAACGGGGGACCACTGCATGAAGGCAGCAGGGGAAGCTCCCGGATGCACGGCTGTTGCGAGTAAGCTGATCTCATGAGGCGAAGAACTGGGATCCTGTATCGTAACACTCTCAGTGACAGAAGGTTATAGCTGGGCTGCCGAATGGTGCGCGATCGTGATTTTTCACAACTGTGAATCCCATTTTGCATTTTATTGTTATTCTGGGAGGGTTTCCAGGTCCCGTCTACCCTGAACTGCCTATTCCTGTTCTGTGACAGAGACTTCCCTGTGATCAAAGCCCAGCGATTCGCTGTGCGCGGAGACTGAGGGGACTGGGAGCACCTGGTGGAAAGGACTAGCTGGGTGAGGGTGAGGGTGGGGCAACCCAACACTTGGGTGAGCTGGTTGCAAGCTCTCCTGCATGTGCTGAACGCTGACCTAGCAGAGCAGGAGAGGGCAGGATAATTCTTATGTGTGTGTTTGTATGTATTTCAGTGTTCCCTAGCCACACTTTCTCCAGCCAATGGCTGGTTGTGCTTAAAAGGGAAAATGAGTGTTAATTCACTTTTTTTGTAGGGTATAAGAATCATGATTCTGCAAAGGGTAGTTCATGCTTCTGACTTTACAAAGTCAACAGTCCCAGTGGACTCAGTGGAGGTAGAGGGGTACTTGTGTCTACCTTAAAAGCATACACGGAAACATCTGCTTTCTTCTCTCATGCCTTGTTCTTCGGAAGTTATGATGCAATAAAACAAAATCATAGAGATCTAGAGCTTGGCATATGCAGGTGTACTCCTCGCTGGGTAAAAAACTGGCTGGATGGCCTAGCCCAGAGAGTTGTGGTGAACGGAGTTAAATCCAGTTGGTGCTGGACACAAGCAGTGTTCCCCAGGGCTCAGCGTTGGGGTCAGTTCTGTTTAATATCTTTATCAATGATCTGGATGAGGGGATCGAGTGCACCCTCAGTAAGTTTGCAGATGACACCAAACTGGGCGGGAGTGTCGATCTGCTTGAGGGTAGGAAGGCTCTACAGAGGGATCTGGACAGGCTGGATTGATGGGCCGAGGTCAATTGTATGAGGTTTAACAAAGCCAAGTGCCAGGTCCTGCACTTGGGTCACAACAACCCCATGCAACGCCACAGGCTTGGGGAAGAGTGGCTGGAACGGCGCCTAGCAGAGAAGGCCCTGCGGGTGTTGATTGACAGCCGGCTGAACGTGAACCAGCAGCGTGCCCAGGTGGCCAAGAAGGCCAACAGCCTCCTGACTTGTATCAGCAACAGTGTGACCAGCAGGAGCAGGGCAGGGATGGTGCCCTGTGCTCGGCACTGGTGAGGCCGCACCTCGAATGCTGTGTTCAGTTTTGGGCCCCTCAGGACAAGAAGGACATTGAGGTGCTGGAGCGTGTCCAGAGAAGGGCAGCAAAGCTGGCGAAGGGTTTGGAGAGCAGGTCTTGTGAGGAGAGGTTGAGGGAGCTGGGGTTGTTTAGCCTGGAGAAGAGGAGGCTGAGGGGAGACCTTATCACTCTCTACAACTACCTGAAAGGAGGTTGTAGTGAGGGGGGTGTTGGTCTCTCCTCCCAAGTTACTAGCGATAGGACACGAGGAAATGGCTTAAGGCTGCACCAGGGGAGGTTTAGATTGAATATTAGGAAAAATTTCTTTTCTGAAAGAGTGGTCAGGCACTGGAACAGGCTGCCCAGAGAAGTTACCATCCCTGGAGGAGTTCAAAAAATGCATAGATGTGGCACTTTGGGACATGGTTTAGGAGACATGGTAGTGTTGCATTGGCGGTTCGACTTGATGATCCTAGAGGTCTTTTCCAACCTTAATGATTCTATGATTCTATGATATCTGGTTTGTTTCTGAGGTGGGACTTTTTATGAATAAAAGAACCAAGGAACTGTATTTAGCTTAGAAATACTAAACCCTGCAGAACTTCCAGAGCGTGGGGGTAGCACAATATAAAGGCACGTCCAGATGTGAGGATATCACCCTTTGGTTGCAGTCTTAAGCTGAGGTGTGACATGTTCTTGCTTTTCTTCCTACCCGCCAGGGCATGCTAGTAGCGGTATTCACATCAGACACCATTAGCGCTTAGGGAGAAGTGGTGCTGAGGGAGAGAAATGAAGGTGAAAGATCTGGAATACAGAGGAAAAATAGCTAATCAGAAATAGCAGCTCTCATCAGGCACAGACAATAGACAGTAAACTGGCTTCAGGAGAACTATTCAGGCATCATGGGAGCCGAATCAACAGATATCAGGTAAGAATACAGTCATGACAACTACTTAAATTATTGTTAAAAGTTGTTTATGCTTGAGACTGTCCTAGACCCTACAAAGGGAGAAGTTGTTTTGCTGCCTTAGAAAAAAGCCCATACACTTTTTGCCTTTGTCCTCCACGCTTCATACAGTAGTTTCTTTACAATATATGCTACATAAGCTGTTTTTCATCCTCAGTGCCAGCACATGAGCAAGCTGGGTGACCCTGCTTAGGAAAATAATTTTCAAATATAACCTATAGTTGTCATATCAAAGATTCTCCTTCACCCTTCTATGCACAGTCTTTGTTGGCTTGTAATAAGATGGCAAAGAGCTGGCAGAGAGTAGGAGTCCTGAGAAGTAGTAGGGAGAGAAAGTTTTCCCTGCACCCCCACTGTGTTTCCCAGGACAGCAGTAGCAGGGTGCTGTATTCACTAATCAAATATTCATACCAATTTGATGTGAATCAGGGATTGGCTCAACATGATGTCTTTCTGGTGAATTAGCTGGGGCACACAGGACAGCCTTTGCGAGTTCTGTGTCACCTTTCTGCCAGCTGTGGGGTGGATGGGTGATCCCAGATCTGGCATAAAGCCTGCTGATGTTTTGAACAAATATGAACTGACAGAGTGAGTTCATACTGGGTCAGCATTTCACGGCTTTTCTGAGCTGGTATTAGGAGCTTTAAAAATCATTGAAGTGCAACATGAGATATTTAAAAGTTGGGGTTCCTACCAGCTCATGGCAGTCATTTTTGTTCCCATTTTACAAGCAGAACTCCCCATCAGAGCAGTCACCATGATCACAGATATCACTAGCTCTGGGGTACTGGGAAAAGGCAGAGGGTTAAAACTAAAAACCGGAGATCGAAAGGTGAGTTGTGGAATCATTGGTAAAATCAGTTGAAAGACATTGTGTTGTTCTGATTCCTTCCTAGCATTTTCCAGTAATGCAGTCTGCACTGGCTGGCTTGGCATCACTGGTTGAAGGTGGATTTTCATGTAATGAAGTATGACACCCAAGGGCTGAGAGCAAACACCTTCGGTTTCCCACCTAGGAAAGCGGGCATTCAGCACTCCATGTCTACCTTTGTAAGAAGGAGAGTTCCTTTTCAGCGCTGCCAAAAAAGTGAAATTAATTGAACTAAAGCTTGGAATGAAATGTGACTGTGACATGATCTGGGAGGCAAATTTAAAATATGCAACACAGGAAGGAACTAGTGTATTAGATTACAGTAGGACTGATGAATTAGTAAGGATAGTCTGTTCATAATTTCAATAAGCTGGGACAGACAGGTAGGAGAGAGGAAAATGCGCATGGAGAAAGCAATACCCGCATAGTCAGGTTGAGATCCGGACCCTTCAAAGGAAAAAATGTCAGTCAAGTTAAGGGAAAAGACATCTCCTACCCTTGGTTTCTGCCATTTTCTGCTCAAGTGATTGTGTAGATGACATGCTTTTGCAGAGTTCCTGTTAGGACACCATAGTTAAAGAAATGAATTACCCCAGAAGGCCAAATGAGGTCTTTCAAAGGTCGTTATCAGAACTGGTTTCTCATCAATACACTACTTGATTGGAAGAAAAGACTCAAAATTGCAGGGCTTTGATTGCTGAGGGGGAAGCTTTTAACTGCTTCCTGCTGTTCTGTCATTTTGTGCTAACCCCAAATGGCCCCATTAAATTGATGTCCTGTTTCCCATTCACTGCCCACAAATCACTCTTCTCCTGTTAATATAGGAAACATTTGCACATGATAGGAATTGGAGTGGCTAAACAGTAAATCTTAAAGCCAGTAAAGAACTCAAAAGCATTTACCTAGTGATCAAGCTGTTGATTGCCCCCCCACACTCCCCGGCACTTCGTAATACTCAGTTGTGAACTTTATTAAAAATACAGAACCTCCTGACTGCCTTAAGAGAATCTTTGCACAAATACTGTTCCCAAACAATGCAACGTGAGTCAATCTGATTTCTGTGTGGTAGCAAATTTCTTGCAGCTCATCAGAAGATAAAACAAAGGCTAGGAGTGACGCAGCTGTTCAGGCAATGGGGTGTCATTGCTGACACTGTGTGACACCGAGTGTTGCTGCTGTGGGTTAGGTCAGCAATGAAAACAGCACAACAGCTCTGTTTTCTCAGGACAGCAATCCTATGAGATAGTGCCTGTAGCCTGGAAGCAATTTGGCCTGAAGAGAAGCTGGCAGCTGAGCCCCAGAAAGGCTTTTTTTCCTTCCTTTCTTCCCCACTTTGATGGATGGCTGAACTTACACAATCTTACAGGTTTGTGCATACATACACTCTTCCGACCAGAGCTGAATCATGTCTTGGGTCCTTCCATTGACAGCATTTTAGTAACGTCCTCTTTTACTCTCAGATTAGACTAAAAGATGCTGACTGTGCACTGGGGTGATACGTGGTCCCCTTTTAATCCTTCTCTGCTGCAGAGTTCCCCCAGCAGCAGGGGTAAGTGTAGGTAACGGGACAGTGAATCCTAAAACAAGATTAGGTAGCACAGAAATATCCTAGTAATGGTCTCAAAGTGCTTTGACATAACTGGATAGGACAGAGTGAGCGAGCACCTTGTAATCTGTGGTGTTTGTTGTGAGCAAACAAGAAAAAAAAAAAACAACCCTTCTTCCACTGGCCTTCAAACAATACTGTTCCCTTCACTCCCCCAAATCTCTGTTTCCACCACTGCAAAAATGGGAGGATGAAATGGAGCGCCTCTGCAAAGTGCTTTGATATCTGCTGATCAAAACCTCTCTGTAAGCAGCAGGTACCAAGACAAGCGCAGTAAAGCCCCGCTTTCCTCAGGCAGCCGAGATCGCTGGTGCGCTCTGCCACTGAAAGATTTCCAATACCCTTAAATGTCACTAAACTGAAAAAAGTAGCATTACTGAAAATCAGGATGAAAGTGGCCTCAGATGTAAATCCTTTCTAAAATCTTTGTAATCCTCAACTGCTTTAGTTCCAACAGATCTTCCCATAAAATGAACTGTCGGCCAAAAGGTAAATATAAATGCAAAATATCCCCAAAGCAAACATGTTACTGGCTTTTAAAACAAGTCCATTTAAATAACGTGAAAATATATTAAAGAAATGGAATATATTCCACTTTATGTTTAAAGATGAATTAATGCAAATATTGCAGGTTTATCCTGCATTACTCCCTTGAGAAGAGTCACTGGGGAAGCAATTTGTTTCTTGTTAGCTGAGACAGGGAGCTTTGAAGTTAGTGAGTTGTGTGTCTCTGCAAGTAGCCCATTTAATCTTGAGGAAAAGTGTCAAATCTAAGTTGGAGTGAGTTGTGTGTCTGTGCATTATTTAAAGCTCTGGCAAGAAGCGGCCTTCAGCATGCCACCAAACAGCAGTACGAGGGACGTTGAAAATGGCATAAAATTTATGGAAGAAATTTTTTTATTGGCTATTAACAATGGACATGCAGCCCTGAAGAATGAGTGTCATGAGGAGGGCCTCTGTTATGCCTTTTCTTTTTCTTTTTTTCTTTCTCTTTTAAATTGATTACTGCTAGGCTAAGGGCTCTCATCAACTGTTTTTTCATGGTAGGAGGTGAGGATGATTTCAGTGAGGACTTGTTGCCAGGAAAGCCACCAAAAGTGGCTTTTTTTCCCCCAGAGACAGTCTCCATAGTTTTAGGGATGTTCACACGCTCCTGCTCCCTTGGCTGTGCTCATGAAATTGTTTCTGGAGCTGCGCTGTAACTGGATTAGGTAAATGACCTAGAATTAATTTCTTTTAATTTCAGCTTGGAATATTTTACTGATTTCATGTATAGGATCACCCTATGATCGGTTTGTTGGCACAGCTGTGGAGGCAATGAGTTGTGACTGGTTAGTGATGGAAGCAGGTACCTCTTACAGGCTGCTTCCCTGCAAAGAAAATTTTAAAAGCTGCTGTCAGATACTCCAGAGCCATTGGGTTCATAGCAGACTCTGCCTTCATCCCAGAACTGTTTTTCAGGAGCCAATTTTTCTACTCTTTAATTACAAAGCAGACCCTCAGCTATCAATCAGCACAGCTCTGCTGAGCTGGTATACATGAGCTCTGCACAGTGTCAGCTTTTAGCCTGGAGATACAAGCCTTGGGGTATCAGCTGTAAAGAAAATCTCTGCAATGTGAATGGCCTATAAAGCAGTTCAGGGAGGTCAATATGCATCTGAAGAGAGCTCAAAACAATAGCTAAAGGGGGAATATAAACTGTTTACTACAATTGGATTTGCACTGAAATCTACTGATGCAAAATTCATAGCCAACATGAATTAATTTGCTCCTGATCATTTCTTACAAAAACTCCAGCTTCTCCCCACTTCCCCTAATGACTTCTGTTTGACAGCTGTGGATTTGCAAAGCAAACTGCAGTAGCAGAGTAGACATTAACGTTTTGAAACAGCACTAAAAAACTGAATTGAATTGCCTTTGAAACTTTAAAGTTGCTGCCAGTTTATACCAAATTAAACCTGTCACGTTTTTATGGACTATACGTAATCTTTGAGCATCTTTCATCTCATTATCACCTGTGCATGAGGGAGATGCGTTAGCCCTACTTTACAGATGGAGAAATGAGGCACAGGACACCCGAGACAGTCCTGGAAATGACTCTGCTGTGCAGCACAGTCTTACTCACAAGAAGGCACTCTCTCACCTTTTCACATTAGTTGGATCAGCAGCAAGATCTCAAATTGGTTTTCCTGGTGTGCCACAGAATTTAGGTCAAGTTCTCACAGGGGACCAGGCAGTGAGAGAGATGTGCAGTGCTTCTCTTGGCTTGTACCAGCACCTCTGCAGGAGAGGAGAGTAGGGCATTGCTGTTTCAGTCCCTGTTTCTCCTCTGAAGGGTGAGCAAAGGGCTGTAGCCGAGTTAATGGCCTCTGCAAATGCACTATAAAGTCAGTTTATGTAATGACCTGGAATTTATATCTTTGCTTATGAAACAGGAGCTGGTGGCTGTTTTAATGACCAGCATGTAGTGTAAATACTATACTGAGCTAAATCCTTTCCTCAGATAGTCCATACATGCTGGTGAAGTCAAGGAGAACTGGGCTAGTATCCAAGGACAGAAGTTGGTTGCTTCTCTGCTTAGGATACCTTGAAAGCATTAGGAAGGAGATGGGAGAAGAGTAAATAAGCCTATTTACCATGTGGAAGAGAGCTGCCTTACAGAGTGTTAGCTGCAAAATGACTAGTTAAGGGCTGCGGTCAATTGCCCCTCCCAAAATTGCAGGCTCACCTGCCTTCTCTTCCCTCATCAACCAAGGAGTAAGCCCTAGGAAATACTTTAAAAGGACAACTTTGCAGTAAGGAGGCCTAGTCCAATGTACTCTGTTGAAAAGATCCCTTTTGTCTGAGGAGCTGAAGGTATGAATGCTGTTATTGTGTAAAGAATTACAGTAAGAAAAAAATGCTCTAAGAATATTTTGTAGCTGAAAAGAATCAGGATTAAATAGTTCATAATGTTTGCTGGAGAAACCTCTAAAACAAGTCAGAAGGAAATGAGGTAAAAAGATGCATTACTGATACAGATTTTTTTTTTTGTTTCTTTTCCTTTTTTTTTTTTCTTTTCCTTAAACCCTGCCTTGCTGTATAAGCTGCTGTAAACAGTTGGTGTAGTAGAGCATCCTGGCTAAACTCTGACTTTGGTTTGGCTTCTCTGGTAGCCTTAGCTTTCAGCGCTACTGTAAAAGCACTAGCTGGATTCATCATTGAAGTCTGGTAAGCTAAAAGGAAAACTCACACCTGGCTGTTGAACCTGCAAGGATGGGGATGGGAAAGCAGGGAATTTCAGTGGTTCCACGCTTGTGTGCAGAATGTGAGCAAAAATGAGGGCTGGCTCTTCTCAGGCTAATTGTGATGAATCAATGTAGAGGAAGATCACCTGCAAACAGGATTAGAGTTGAGGAGGAGATGTAATATCATACAGAGTCTTATACTCCAGAAATAGTGTATCAGATGTGAAGTAAGTTATGCTGCTGGTTCAGGACTGAAAATTGTCAACAAAGGCTTGGACGATGGAATCTAATACAAATTGTCACTATAGACTGAAGGCTAACTCAGGTTTAGAAATCTGTGCAGCGTAAGTTTTGTAGCTACAGTTTACCCTTTAACAGAGAGCTGTTATATCAACAGTATAAACCAGGCACTGTGCAAACTGGGTGGGAAAAGAGAGCTCATTTCTCTTGGCTAAAAGACATCCCTCAAAAAGTGAGATTACAGTAGCTGTGAGGAGAAGAAAAGAGCGTGGTACAGGGCCACAGCTGGGTGGAAAGTTCTGTTAGCCAAATCAGCACCTTCTGTAAGTAGGGCCTTCACAGCAGAATTAAAAATATCTCATCTCTAAGACCTTAATAAGTGGTTTCCAAAGAAGATGTGGCAAAAAGAGCTTAACAGAGCATGCAGATCCTGCTGACCCAAGTGGCTGCAAGCCAGGAGCAGGGGGAGTGTGGGTCTGCACTTCTGCTGAAAGTTATAAGTAAAGAAACAGTGGGAAAGGGAAGGTGGAAGTTATGAAACAGCCAGAATTTGTTTAATGTTTCTCAGGATTTAAAGCTAATTACAAGTTAAGTTTACCCTCATGATTCCTCCTCCCACCCCACACCTCCAGGATCTTCTAATTTATAGTCTACCAGATTCCTGTGTCTTTCATGAGCATGATGTACACAAATGTAGCAGTGTCGGTGGCTCCAGAAGCCTGACAGTGTTTTCACATTGCTTCTCACTCCAATAAATCAAAGCATTCAGAACTACGGACTGCATATCCAATAAAAGTCCTATGGTAGGGAATGGTGGCTGTTTATGCATTTTTACGACTGTGAATCTCCTGGATGGTATGCCTGCTGACTGGAGTGCCTTGCAGCAGTTATATTTGCAAGTAAAAATTTCACTGGTTTGCCAAATTACTGAACCAGAAGGGTTTGCTTACTAAAGGACCAGAGGGAAGAAACTGGAAGAGAGACACGATGGCGAGAGGCTGTATAAACTGTTGGGCTGTGATCAGCATTTTGATCATTTTAGGAATTTGTCAAAGGGGAGAGGGGGAAAGTTGTGTGGTGAGAGTTGGGTGAATAATTATCCATGTATAATTTAGTCAATGAATTTTGCTGATTGGGAGTTATCTACAAATGGATTTGTGTGTGTGTCAAATGTTATTCAACAGCTCTTTTCAGTGAATAATTTTGAGTTGTAGCTTTACCCTGAGGAGTTCATTTGGGTATTTGATAATTAAATACTGAGAAAGAAGTGAGAGTACTAGCACACCAAAAAGTAATCACATAAATGGTGCATGTGTAGTTTCATTGACTTCTTAAGGTGTAAGACAGGGAAAGTTTTTTGGACTTGATCTTTTGTCACTGTCTAGCCTCTAACAGGTCACTTTAAATCTTGAAAGCAATGAAAATGGAGGCGTTTGGAGTGAATTACCCAGTTCTATCATCATTGGATAAACTCAGCTTTTGGGGATCTGAATACTTATCTGCCTGCACATGAATATGTGTATGAAATACTCACCTGCAAATCTTGTACAAACAACTAAGCCTATTTCTTTGACTTATTAATACTGTTATTCTTACTTCCCTCCCATCCCTTCATTAAAATGCTGTGCTCCTCCTAGATTGCATTACAGCTTACTCAAAAAGGGCAGTTTTCCATAAAATATTTGCAATAAAGCCTAAGCATCATTCTTAGGTTTAAAGATCTTAGTATTGATCTGAGGAAGATGCTGATATTCTTTAACCTCCCCTTCCTTGTGTAACCTTGGGCAGATCAATTGCTTAGAGAAGTTTTGTTACCCCAATCTTACAGGTGAAGTCTGTTATATATTCAGATATATCTGAATATATAATATATTCATATATATAAATATATAATACATATTTATATATAAATATATATGATATATATCATCTATATGTTATCGTGTCATAGCAAAATACAGAACGCAGTGATCTGCAGATGCTGTTGATGAAGTAAAACTGCAAGTCAAAAAAAGTAAGAGTACACATTGTTTAGGTGAAAGACTACTGGACAAGATGTGGATTTTTAAGCACCAACTTCTGTGGTGATGGGCCGGTTGCGTTTTACCTGTTTAATTTAAATTGACATCCACAAGAAACCTCTGGACAGCCCCACAGAGCTCAAGCCAGGGCAAAAAATTGTCCTGAATTCAGACTACTTTGCTTTGCTTTGTTTTATTAATACTGAAATAGATGATACATCCATTCACGAAGGTAGAAGTTTAAAATAAAATAGAACTCTGTATTCTAATTCTATATTGCCATGTAGTTTTCTCCTGTGGAGTTCACACTCCAAGTAGCACAACTGGCCTTTCAGAAAAACATGTGCTCTGCTCAGCTTCTGTGCATGTGTTTGCAGCTCACAAGCAGATTGCTAATGTTCTTTTTTTTTGTTTGTTTCAATGCTTTCTCTTAGTAGGCGATGCTCATGACAGTTTGATTACTTGGAATTTGAGGTGAAAATGCCCAGCCAAAGAGATCAAGTTGAGAGAAAGGAAAATCGGCAGCACATTAAAATAGGAAAGTCAGGCTTTTTCTTGAAGAATACAATTGTTTGTTCACATGTTGCTGAAAAGCAAGGGTACTTTTAATAACTCTTTAAACCTCAGATTGTTGTAATAATCTTCACCTAGGATTGCCAGGGAGTAATTTGTGGCTGCCGTGTGACAGGGAGAAAAGCAAAGCTGCTTGACAGAACATCAAAGGTTTGTGCCACTGAAGTTTTATGCAGCCATTGCTAAATCTTTCATGCTTGAAACAATGATGAAAAATGATTGTCAGCTCTGAAACCAAAATTATGTCAATCTACTGCAGAGTTGTGGGGTTTTTTTCTTCATTTGAAAACATGACCCAGCCTGGCTCAGTTCACTTTACCAACCTCAAGTGTTCTGTCAGGATTGAAAAAGAATAGAATTGAGTCAGGAAGGGTGAATGTATTTCATGCTTCACAAATGTGTGTTGGTGATGGGAAGGAGAGAATGCCGAAAAATAAAATCAAGCAGGTCAGTGCCCAAATACCTCGTTGTGATTGTGTTTATATAACACATGTAACGGACAATGTAGCTGCTCTCTGAATTTCCAAGGGGAATATTCAATGTAAAGTAGCTGAAATGGAAGCTAAGTGTTACTGTAGGCTTTAGTTCCCCAGCAATACTGCTGCAGGTAATTTTTCTAGCTGTAAATAAAGCGCTCCTTAAAGCTGGATGCTGGGAAACAGAAGTTTGGTGATTTGGTTTGTTATCTCTATCAAAATCTGGTCTTAGTGAATATCTTGTTAGCTACTTCCACACCTGCTCTTTCCTACACAGAGGCATCCAGGATGTACCAAAGAAAGGGACCAAGTGGAGAGCAAGAAGAAATGTGAGGTTTGAATTATCGTCATCAACTCTGTGTCATGTAAGGTATGCACAGGTGAGAGAGGCTGCATGTCGCTGCTGCTGCAAACAGAGCACAGACAGCGTGCAGAGTGCGTGCGCCCGATCCACGGGGTTGCATGCCCATGGTATGATGGGCTGCACTGCTGGAGTTGCTGGAGGAGTCCTGTGAAAGAGAAGCCCTCAGGCCAGGAGGGGGAGAAGACAGATTGACGCCAACCTGTTAGGACTGAAGCACATTGACCTGCTATTGCTGTGCAGAAAGGCTGAATCACTCGGCACCCTGCTGCTCTGTGAGGCTACTCGTATGGTTCATTTTGGGAGATAGCAAGAAAAAAATCCTCTCACCAGTTGTGTCAAAGGACTTTACCTAGACAACATCCATTCTGCATTGCAGGTAATTTTTTGCGGTGGTTGTTGTTGTTGGAGGGAAACAGGAGAGACGCAGCCTGGTTACTGCACTCTGCGGACATGAGGGAGAGGAACCATCAGCCTTGTGCCCTCAGTGGTCCCTCTGCAAGGCCTCTTTCCCTCCCCAGGCTGCATGCTGATCAGCCAGAAACCAATGGGAATCGGATTCTCCCCTCCAAAGTTCTGTGTTCTTCTCACTGACGAATATTTGCTGATCTTCTCAGCCATTTGCTTAGCAAAGTTATGTTCTAATATCCTGATTATAATTTGAAGCTGATTAGCATACACGCACACAGTCAGCCTCAAACATATGGGAACCTTTCAGAGATTATGCTAATTCCGAAGAGATGCTACTCAGCGATTAGTCACAAAGTCTGCGGTATAAATTGATACTTCTGTCTGCCTCTGGTCTCCTTCCCATGGCTGCTGCATATTTTCTGAACCACCTCCGGCAGAGGAGTTGGAGGTCAGACCAAGAAAGAAATGAAATACAGTTTAGCAAGAAAAGGTTATAAAGATAAATGATACCATTCAAACGTGATGCACTTGCGAGCGTGCTGCATAGTAAGAAGTGCTGCATGTTGATGAGCTGTGTCACCTTACTTGTTTGCAATGCTGCTTCATCTTCCATTGTTTTGCTGTAGAGTCAATGAAAAAGATGACATTAAGCCATTTTATCCTGAAAATCCAAATGCTTAATTTAGGCAAAGCTTGTTCTGCTCTTTGGCTAGAGAGGGAAGCCCTGTGCCAGAGCCCTGCAGAATTCTTCTTTGAGAAAGAGAATCATTTCAAGCAGTTAGATAGGTCGGTATTGTCCTTTCAGTATTAACTTACCTGTTCACAAAAACAAAAAGGTTCTCTACATTATCAGATAATCTCTTTGCTCAGGAGGCTCCCTTGGTAAGATCTGGGCCTCTGGAGTCCTGCATCTGTACTGCTTCTTCAGGGACTGTGCATCTTGGAAGCTAGGCAGAAAAAAAAATCACCTTATTCCTGCAGGTAGCGTCCTTCAAAGGCGTTCCCTGTGCGGTGGGGGTGGGCTGTATGGCATGGGGAGAAGTAGAGGGGTAAAGCAGCATGACAAGACCAGAAGCCAGCAGCTGGTATTGTTTTACTTGTGCATCTGTATTATAAGATTTTATACAATTAAATTGTTCCACAAGGTAGCTGTAACAAAGTTATAAAAAGTCTCATCAGCGTTCCAGCTGGTAGGTAGCAGAATGTGAGATGCAACTGATGGTCAAATGTACACTCTAATCAGTCATGAAAATTGATGTTTAATTCATTTAGGTTTACTTGAGAGAGACTTTAAACTAACGTTTGGTCAAAATACCCTCTAATTTTGAAACTTTTTTTGGCCTAATTCCCAAAATCTGAATACTGAAGAACTTCTCATTTGACATTTCAAGCCAGTACATGGCTGATCCTCATGGCTTAAACCTCTAATTATACAAATGAACTAACAAAATTATCTCTTCTACAGTGGTACTTCTTTTATCTCCATAACTTTCCTTGAAAAGCACCACAACTTTAATGAAGAAGGGCCTTGTTATAAGCTTCTGGTTTAAGTCTCAGGGGATTTTTTTCTTTTTCTTTAGTAAGCTTTCATTGAAGATGTGACTCTGACTTTTTTTTTTATTTTTATCTTTCTTACAAGAAGGCTTATATTTAGAGGCGTCCTACTTCTGTATCACTGAAGATTGGTGCTTTGGACAGCATAGCCTGCTTGAATTTACTCTTAGTGAGAAATATGTTTTCTCTATGAGCACCATCTTCTGTACGTTGTATGTCAATCAACAGTGCCAAAAAGGACGTACCATGTTTCAATGAATAAAAGGTAGGGTATTTTCAGGTTGTTTTGGTAGGGGGAAGCATCCATAGAAATAGCCACCCTTCAGAATCTAAGTTTACCATGTTGTAATTTGTTTGTGCTTCTCTCTCTCCTAATGGTTTTTTAAGGATCTTACAACCTCCCCTCCCTGAGTACATTGCATCCCTCTCATTGCTACCCCTTATCCCGCAGTTCAGGTCCTGGCGTTCACAGTTGCCTTTATGCCAAATATACAAAGGTGGTAGAGCATCTTTTGGGCATGTGGGGAAGAAGTGGTCTCCACCTCATTCTCAGTGGAAGTAATAAACCACGGAGAAGGTGTCCTTCTCACTGTTGGACTCCTTTTCATCTGGGTTTGGTTTTGCTGCAGTGGAAATCAGGGTGAGGGCAGAAAAGCGCACCTAGAGATTTGATCCAACTTAATTTTGAGTCAAGATGTTGCTCTAAATCATAGAATCATAGAATAGTTTGGGTTGGAAGGGGCGTTTAAAAGTCATCTAGTCCAACCCCCAGTAAAAAAAATAATAAAATATCCTAATATTACCTCGATAACAATAATACAAGCCCTAAAATACTGTGAGTTTCAAGCCATTCAGCAGTGATGAAAGAAAGGAGCAGGGGAAAAAAAAAAACCAACAAACCCACTCCTAAAGAATAAGCACAGGTTTGCCTTGTGGAAATTCTGATGGTACTAAATTCTGTGGGGCTGGGCTGGGATGTTCTGTCTTCAGCTTTCTCTCCTGTCTGCCCCTACCGTGGAAACTCCTTACTCATTTTTGGCTGTGCCCACGTTAGCAAGTCTTGAGACCCAGCAGAAGTTGGGTGGAGTGAGATGGCCAGTGCTGGGAACCCCGTGTCCATGATGTTGGGATTTTAAGTGGGTTACTCTAGACTGGCTTTATCTTGTATTGAATGTCTAGTCACAGTTGGGACACATTAGCCACTCTACTGGAATGTGTCAGGAAAAACTCCTGTTGATTCATTCTTCACCAAAAATTGTTTTCTTTATAATGCTTTTTTATTTTTGGAAAGTACGACATTTAAAAAATGTTCAAGCTTGCAAAGAAAATCGAATCTATTTTAAATTTTCTCCTTTTTTTCAGCACTCTCATGCAAAAAGTACTTAATTTTCTGTCCTAACAAAAATACAAAAGCAGAGTAACATAATGGAATATGTGCATGGTACAGTGTCTGCTAAAACTGTCAGTATCCACAGTCATCAGGATGGTCAGATACTTCTCCATGTTTAAGAGTGTATTTTCTCTGTTATTTTCACAGGAATAAACGTCTAGATCTTAGGTCTTCTCATACCACTGGACAGTACAACATGCCTGAAGTGATTGTGCAGAACACTTAATAAAAAGAAAAAAATGAGGTAATCTGTCCTAATGAGGTCTTGTTAAGTCCTTACTTGTTTCAAGTTTTTTTTCCTTTCCATTATACTTCTTTTTATCATTAGCTATTGTAACTGAATGTTGTTGCTTCTATAAAATCCAGTCCTCCTTCAAATCTGGCTGAGTCTTTGGCCACAATTACGTTGCAGCAATGAGTTCCACTTAGAATTTCTCCCCCCAGGATTTTCTAATCAACAAAAATACCTTCTTTTTAAGAAAAGGAAAATTAGCCTTTTAAAACAGTTTAATTTAAGAAAAATGAATTGAAAAATCCAGGATGGACTCTTCTTGTCCTGTCTTCTCAAATAAACTTACATTTGGAAAAAGGCTTAGTTTGGAAGATGTCATACAGAAAGATAAAAGCTTTGAAAAGCTATTGTTTTTATTAGAAACTGGTTGTTATACTTAGAGAACCAAACAAAAATAAATTATTAAAGATCTTCCTTCTTGGAGACCTCATCGTCTAAGTTGCAAAACTGGGGTAGGAAGAAAAGGTTTTTGCCCCATCACTGTTGCATCAAATTCAAGGAATTACAGTAATAAGGAAAACTATCCCAAAGCAAGGAAATTAGGCAACAAAGGATACAGAAAGACTAGAAGCTCCATGTCAGATAGACCTATGGATTTTCTAAGTCAGTACCCTCTCTTTTACCAGGGCCCATTCCAGCCATGTTAGAAGATGGTCCAAGAAACTTTACAGCAGGGCAACTTAGAGAAAAATGTGCCTGCACGGAGTTTCTGGTCCTTATTGCGTAGAGTTTGCTTTCTGCTGTTCCACCTGTTACATTAAATACATATGCATGTGTGCACACATACAAAAGCCCCTCTAGGTGTTTCGGTTTGCAATACATTATGGGTTTTTTCACGCTTTTTTTGGAATCCAGCTAAACTGCTGACCTGTTTGCTACTTTGTGGCATAAAACCCTCGGGCTAATAATACACTGTTGAAAAGAGCCTCTCCTTTAGTCATCTCTAAATCAGTGTTCTTTCATTTTATTGAGTGCCTTCTAGTTATTGTAGTAGAGGATGACTAGACATGCTCATGTGACCTTAATGAAATTTTCATATTTGCTTCTATTTCCAAGCCATTTTAAGAAACCTTTTTTTACTTTAAGCTTTTCACTTCAGATTTTTCACCTTGAGCACTTCAACAGCTGACTGAAATTGTATTGAGAGGGAAGGGAAGAAAACAAAACTAATTTAGTCCTATCAGGGGGAAGCAAGTTCATTTTCTCAACCCAAAGAACTGTCTTCAAGCTCACCCCTGGCGGAAGGTCCATGAGTTTCAGCACTGCAGGTGAATCATTCTGGCCCAGAATGATTTCATCTATCTGAAAAGGGAGTTAAGCGTTTGTCAGTTTTGTCTAAACTGCCAGGTTTTCCTAGAAACAGTGTTCCAGGTTTTCATAAGCCCGGAGACGTTTTTTTGTCATTTCAACCTCATTTAGCTTATTATATCCTGCCAGCCATGTCTAGATAAACTACAGTGAAGGCTGCTGCCTCCATTATAAGCCCACATCTCCTCTATCAACAAGCCTTCAGTACCATGACCATTAAAAGCCCTAAAATTTGATCTGCCATTGATGATAGGCAAGTTTCAATTTGTGGTTGCTAGCCTGCAAAAATGATCTACAAATGGCATGTTGCAGGCTGTTATTTTGTACCTTGCAGGATGGTGTTCAAGTCCTCTCTCTTCCCTTCGATGTGAAGGTCATTGCTCCAGATCAGAAATTACTATCACTCTAAGTGACATGGGGAACTATACCAGAAGCTTAATTTAGAATAAAAATACAGGCAGTAGAATAATGTTTCCTGTCCATTTCTTTTCTGTGATTTGACAAAAATGTTAATTTCTCACTGAGCTGGAAATAAAACCAGTTCTTAAGAGAACAGCGCATTTGGGAATATGTTTCTTTATTGTTCAAATTGGTGGATCAGTCCTCAAATGATTCTTGCTTTACTTGTAGTAGGAAATATTCTCTCACTTCCTCCATTCCCCTTTTTTTTTTTAAAGCAGCAAAGTGCTTGCTGACCACCTTTTTACAGCTCTTATTTTCACCAAGCTTTCCTGAGACTGTAACTGTTCAATATTACAAATCCATGTTTCCTAGTATCGATGAATCTGTCTCATGGAAAGTGTGAGTTACAATGATTAGCTATCTGATTAAACCAAGAAAAAGAGCTGCCTTGAGGGTTTGAAACAAGTGCCCTTCGGAAGATTTAATTTCATGATGTCCCTAATCAGTGTTTCTTAAGTTCAGTGTACATCCTATGCACATCTTTTAAATCAGTGCAGATTGCATATTGGTTTATATTGTTATCACAAATTAGCAGTACAATATCAGTTTCTCTGATACGGGGAACTCTGAACAGGAATCGTTTGCATTTCTGTTTGAGCGTCCTGGAGACAAATATAATGAAATGAATAGCCTTTTAATTTAATTGGCTTCCCATGTGAGTCTGAGAATAGAAAGCACAATACATCGCGCAGTTACTGTAGAAACGGTTGAGGTCAAAAGCTCAGCATGCAGACCCTACATCAGTCACCACTGCTCTTGTGCAGTAATTTTTTTTTAATTCTCACTGCATCTCCATCAGACCCCAGGAAGCCAGATAATTCAGCATTAGTATTCCAAGTGGAAGTGCTGGGTCATTTGTCACTGGTCAGATCATGCTATGGAATCCATTTAAAAAAAAAAGCTGCCAAGTTGAAAAACTACATTGTATCAGTGCTCTTATATATCAGCCACAAGAATAAGATCAGGCCAGAAAAAAGAAAGGAAAAAAATCTGTTTCCTTCTCATAGAAGAGAAAAGAGGCAGAACAAGGCAAGAAAAAGTGGTACAAAATGGATAATAGTCTGCCAAGGAACCCTTTTTCAAAAACATCTTTCTATTACAGATTACAGACAGTTAAGATTTATGGGCTATTTAGTGGAGCCAGCTTTCCTGAATGCAATGAAAGCAAAAAGGGAGATAATATCGTGCTAATATCCAAAACTTCTACACCCTTTTGACTGTAGAAATAAAGAGATAGAGCTCTTGTAAAACTTTAGCTAGCCTAGGAGTTCATCAATGAACACATAAACCCTTCCACACAGTGCTAAATGTAGAAAAGGGATTTCTTTACTATTTTTGGACTGGCTAGTGCAAGATATGTGCTGCTGCTTCAGCTTGAATTCATTCATCTGTCTGCAGAAAAGTTCAGAACTCCTCATCTGTGTCTGATTCCATATGCTTATGCTGGTACAAAAAACTGACACAAAGCACTTGTATATGTCGCAGACTTAACTGCACAAAGGGGATTACATTAACGTCCCGTTTAATTTTTAGATTGTTGATTTTTTAAAGCACAAAAGTTCTTTTTAGGAGGTCTTGCATGAACAGTTGTTGGCATTTTTTATATTTCCTATTGCAACACTAAATTATTATGTGTAACTATATTATTATTTGCTGAAGGAGATGGAGGAGGTAGTACTTTTCAATTAAAAAGACCCTAGTGGTCAGTGTTCTTTCCAAGGAGGTAGAGGATTTGGGTTCAGCTCATCTCCTGTCTAGGGGAAATTCAGTCCCTTGCCTTATGTCTGTGTCAGGTGCCCAGGCTGTGCACAAGGTCTGGCTCTGTCTCCTCTTGTGCAAGCCCAACTACTGTACAGAAAAGCCAGATACATCAAACTGAAAATAGGGCACAAATTGGTGTGTGCTTTTGTAACCTGGCAGAAAAGACACTCACTTGGGAAGGACAGGATCCGTAAGGAGTCTGCTCATTTTGTTTACACTGCTCAGCACTAGCAGGGAAGTGCCATGAGCAGAGGTTGAAAGCCAAGTTCCCCAGGTACAGACAGAGTTGTTGGCTGTTTGTAACAGGGTGGTCTGCAAAGAGCAGCCCCAGGGGGCAGGGATGAGGCCTCCCCCGTAAAGGGAAAAAGGGGAGATGGTTGGAAGAAGCTTTATATAGTCTTCTCTGGCACTGGAATGTCTCAGGAGCAGAAGTGTGCAGGAGAGCTTTAGAGAGTGCATGTTATTTAGGTTCCTCTGTGCAAATAATGGAGTGGCATTTGAAAACAGTTTGGACATGGCACTGAGGGTTTTTGTGGGCAAGGAAAACAGACCAGCAGCTCGAATCTCTCCTTTAACATAAACTCCCTCTCCCCCTGCCCTTGTTGGCCCTATCAGTCCGAGAGAGGAAGTGGACTCTCAGATCACTTTGCACTCGCAGCCTTAGGCCCTGCTCAGGAGAATGAAAACCAGCAGGTTGCAACCCAGCTGCTACTGATCACATTAAGTAGTGGCACCTGAGAGCATAGCCTGGCTGCTCAGGGCTGCTTTGTCTGAACTAAGATTTATACTGCGGTAAGCCACGTTAATCCTCCGTGTAGGTGCTCATTGGGAACTAAAGGCATTGCAGTTTGATTTAGGTATAGAAGTACTTGAAGTGTGTGCCTGCATTGAGGTAAACAAACCAGTGCTTGGGGTGGGGTGGAGAGGGGTGTTCTATCATGGGGAGGTTGTCCTGAGCAAACGTGCTATTGCAGGTTTTGTGAAAGTTTGACAGCTAATGCACCCAGACAAGTCAGGTGCACCCTACACATGTAGCCTACGTTGTCCTCTGTGGAAACAAACTGCTTAATTGTGGTCAGGCTGCTGTGAACAAGTAGCCATAAGGTAGACTCATGTAGGTTGACTCCTCTGCCTTGAGTGTAAACCCTTAATTAGTTTGAATTGATTTCTCTCAAGTACCCTTACATAGACAACCCTAAAGTCAAAGGGATTAGAGTCCAGTTTAACTCCACTGGAAAAGCTACTTGGGGAGAAAATGAAAGCATGAAAAAGTGGATTTTTTAAGGGGAAAGCTCCAATGCCCTGGTGAAAAAGAAATGTTATATAAGGTGAGTTTGACACAGGTAGAGCGATGCTGTGCCTGCATGGTAACTACATAGTGTTACCTACCTTTCAAATGATCTCTGTATCTGCTATGTTTCACCAAATCCAAAACAAGAAGTATTTGTCACTTTAAAACACATTATCACTCCTGGTAAAATTGCGTATTTCTCCCTCTTTGATAACTGATATTCCTCAGATAATGTTGAAACCAGAAGCAAAGCTATTCATTTTCTCAATATTCAGCTCTAACTATTGAGAAATTCTGATCTTCTGTTGAAGAGGCCAAGCTTCACATAAGACCATTTCCCTTAACCTTGATAAGTCCCCTATTTCTAAGTACTCTGCCTCTCAGAGGAAGTCCTGGTGTAGTGACCATTGAATATTTATCAAGTGGCGTAAGGTAACTGAGTGTTGTAGCCTACCTGTAGAGAAATGCTCTCTGTAGAAGCAGATTTGATAATTATACAGAAAAGAGATCTTGTTTTCCTGCAATGTAAAATGATTCACACCTGGCATATCCCCACTCTGCAGTATGCTAAATAATGCATGCATTTTCTAAAGGATATTAAAACATGGCTGTAAAAAATGAAACTGAGAGAAGAGCTCATATAATGCACTACATCAGGGGGAAAAAAAAATCAGTGAGAATAAATGGAGAAAATGGCTGTGTCAGCCCTCATGGAAATAACGTATTTTCCTCATAATCTCCTGATACATGGAACAGGTAGTTCCAAAGAGCAGCTGTCCTGATACTGGCTTGAAAAAGAAAGGAAGCTGAAAAACAGTAGAGCCTGCTAGCTGTAATCTGTGCAATACCTAAGCACTAGCAGATTATTTTAAAGCATAAAATGCAACAGTGTGTGTACATTAGGGTGGTGAAGCAGTCAGCAAGGAGACTACAGGTGGCACCAAAAGGGCCTGGGAGAGTGCTAGTACTGCAAGGGTCAAGAGCAGAGTGGGGCATTTCTACTAGGACCTGCTGCAGACTAATGGATAATCAGCCCAGGTGCAAGTCTCACTTCACCACCACCTGAGTCATTGAAGAAGTCTTCCCCACCCCTTCCTTTAAGTCACCGTTGTTTTTTGTCTTGTCATTTCAGACTCTTAAATCCAGTCAAACTACCTCTGTTAAGGAAAAAATAAGCATGGGTGGAGAAATACCTCTTTCTTCCAAAACCAGCTTTAAACTGGAAGACAACAGAACTACTTTATTGCAGTAAGTCTTAAGGCAATGGGTGGCATGGCAAGAATTACAGTGGGATCTCTTTCAGGTAGTGTGATGTATATCTCTAAAATCTTTGCTTTGCATGTTTATTTATTTTTGCTTTTTCCTCTTCTTAGTGTTTCCCTTGCTAAGTGCCCCGTCCTCTCGGCTTATCAAACTGTGGTTTTTAGGATGTCTCTGCAGCTTCATGGGCCTTGGGATGATTTGCACCTCTCATTTCTCAGGGAGTAAGGAGGTTCCCCAGGGGTGCTCTTGTCTCTGTAACAAGTTTAATACAGGCTGACTGGCCTTGCTAGGAGGTCTTGTGATGGAAGTGCTTGATTGCCAAAGACTGGGTGGCAAGAGGAGCAGCACAGGGTTGCGATGGCAGCATGGAAGTGGGGTTGCAGTAGCAGCAGATATTAGGAGTAGGACTGAAGGGTAAGAGAGGTGGAGAATGCTTGCAAATAGGGCAACACATTGGGGGCTCTGTCAAGAGTAAGTGTTGGTAGGAGGTTGGATCAATGAATGCACTCAATAGATGCTATGCATCTTTTATGAGCAATTCCTTCCAACTACTAGGTAGGTTTGTAGGCTACTGTTTCACTTTTTTCAGAAACTCAGCTATCCTGACAAGTATGTCCCTTTCATGAGGTATTTTTCTTGCCTGCAGCTGTTAATAATAACAGCTCATCTGTCCTGAGTTTCTAATCATGCTCTGTCTCGTAGTGGGAACATGAGAGGACGGACAATGAAAAGAGAAAGAGGGGCACCTCAGCCTCCAAACACACCACCCTGAAACATTGAGGCTGCCTCTCACAATTTCAATATAATTATTTGCTAAAAAGGACAAATTCTGCCTTCCTGTTTTTGGTACCGTTCCTGGGAACAGCTGCTGCTCTCCATTGAATGAATGCCTGCATTCAAATTTGCAAAATATCCCATGTCCTGTATGGCCTATATGCATTCTGTAGATTTTATCCTGGAAGGGAGGTGAAAAATGTAACAAGTCTAGTGCACAGTATAATCAAAGATTTATAAGTAGCCATGCATTTTTAATGCATATAAAGTAATAAAAGCTGTACAGTAAAAGCAGAAATGTGACATTAAATGGTTGCTCATGCCAATTTTCCACAAGGTATTATCAAAACACCACTTCAGCAGCAGGGTTGCGAGACTGCATCCTCCAATAGGAAGACAACGATTTGATCAGGCTCCAGTTAAGGCCACGAGCATCCTGTGCTTGATGGCCTGCTCAGCTTCTCTTGCATAACTTTAAAAGAAGCTCAGCTGGTCAGACCAAATAGGTAATCAAGAGATGTTTTGTAATGCATCCTCTTATTTTATTCACATAACTGACAACTTCAAAGCCAGTATTTAAAATAAATAAAAAAATAAAGGTGGTTGTGATGAAAGCAGAAAAGAAGCGTTAGCACAGGATGGACATGTAACCCCCTGGCCTGGGGTACTGCTTGGCAGAGGAGAAATCTTCTGCCCCTTCTCTTCATATATATCTTCCAGTGTATTAATCTTTTTTCAATGTTTTCTTTTTCCTGAGCATCCCACTTTTTCCTTTTGCAGTTAGTGCCAGAGAGATGTATTTTCCCTTACTAGCTGCGTCAGAATTTCCTAAGGTTGGGGAACTGGTGTTTCTGGGGAATTATTGAATTCAAGTTATTTGGAGATACTTCTTCCTGCTTCTGCAAGCCTTGCAGGACAGCTAAGGGATATATCATTTCATTTTCTGGAACATTTAGATCACTAGTTTGTCTGCTAGCCTGGCAGTGTTTCCTTTTCAAATTGTATATGAGCAAGTGTAAAGATCTGTGAGTATAATAAAATCAGCGTGAAAAGAGGCTAAGGTTCATCACAGGATTTCTTGCAAGTTAATTGTTGGAAGCATTGGCATACAATCTGGCTTGCTTATCAAATTTATTAAAATGGTTGGGGCAAAAGGCAGCATTGTATCTAAATTCGGTGAGATTTGTCTTAAGAAAAAGTTTGTTTTAGAAATGTAATCAGAAAAAGTAAATGCAAACAGCTGGTATCTTGCCATTTTGTGACCTGCTTTAAATGGTCTATTTGGGGAATCCTGTTGATGAGAAGGTCTGGTACGTGCTGCTTTGTTGAATGATGCTTGATGCATCCCTTGCAGTCCCTCCTGTGGCCTAAGTGAAGTTTTGGTTTAGCAGTTACAATTTGGGGAACAAATATTGATTATTTGGTGTCCAAAACATGCCAGATATTTTCTAGTTTTGCACTGACTTCTACTATTCTATTCTTTGCCTTTATGTATTCAGTGATATGTCTTTTGCAGTAGCTGCAAGTATCAAAATTGTTAATTTTCTGCCACTCAGCACATGTGCTGATACGCCCTCCAGCTTTTCCTCTTTGGAGCCCTGGCATCCTGCTTTGCTCATGTGTTTCCTGTGAGAGAACTAAGCCTGCCTGCATGGCCCTGGCTTGTTTCTATTTGGCCTGAGAAGCTAATCTTCACAATTATTGTCATCAATTCAAGCCCATCCAAGTAGCTGGCTTTGAAAATACTTGAAATACTGCTGCCACTGTTTCAGAGACCCAGATGTACTAGCTTGAAACATTTATGCTATTAAAAGAGCTGTGAGCAATTTTGAATGAGGCTTGTGTTGACTCTGCAGCCAAGATTTCACCCTTTCATTATAAGGCTAGCTTTCAAACTTTTGATCAAACCATGGACTAACAGATTTATTTCCCCCACCCCTCAAAATCAGATTTGCAAATATAATCTTCAACTTAAGACTCGGACTGCAGTTGCTGCTGACTGGAATAGTGCGAGGGAAATCAGGCTGTATAATTCTTTATTTGGTATCATTAAATGAAATGCCAGCACTAGTTAAAATATCCACCAAATACCACAGGTTTGTACCTTAAGTGTATTATTCACTTATTGTTCTTCGATATTTCCCTGAGGGAGAGGAGCAAACAATGGTCTGATCAGTCACAGACTCCTTGAATTGCAAATAAGAATCAAGGACCAGCTCAGTAGACGTGTTCCCACCAACCTCTGTAATGCTGGTCTGTTGAGCTTTCTCTAGCCCTCTAATGTCGTTCTCATGTGATTCTTTACATAATGTACATGCTGAAATCTTTCTCACTGTTTTTAGTTTGGGGTTGTTTTTTTTTATACTGCCAGTAAGCAAATGTAAGAATGTGTGAAATTGAATGTTATTCATCCCCAGCAAAATGGTGCTTCTTGATTTGTAGAAGCCCTTGAACCAGAGATGCTCTACTTTCCTATCTGCACAATGCCCATCATGTCAGAGCCAGGGTGACATGTCACTGACAGAAGCCCTAAGATAAAGTCTCTATTGCACCTGAGTTACAAGCAGTTATTATCTTTTATATTACAACAAGAAACTAGTAGTGGTCTAAGAAACAGTGCTAGGCTGCTAGTGTAGTCAAGTGCCCAGTGTTTTTACAACTATCTTGTAAGAATGTGAATATGCAGCTGGGTATTATCACCCCTCACCTGCGACTGGTGAACACCAGGTCAACTGGGACCTTAGTGTCGTCATGGCCCCTGTGACACAGCTGTCATGTCGTGAGCTGCCAGAATGGACTGCCTCTGCTGCTGCAGAGAGATGCTGCTGGGAACATCTGCAGCTCCCCATGGTCTCCTCTTCCATTACAGGGAAATCTCAGACGTTCCAGGCACAGAACAACAAATAATGCCTTGATCGCTGAGGGTTTTCTTTTTGCCATCTGAGAAATCATTTAACAAGTTGCTGCCATGTGTTTGAAACGGAAACATTCAGTGAGTTGGGTGAATGTTCCCCCCTTTGCCTCACTCTCATGATCAGATTGACGCTGAATGCCTTCATTGGAAATATGCTTCAGACAAACCAAAGCCATTGAAGTCCTGCTTGGATTCCTGGTGGAAATGTAAAGGGCTGGGAGAGATGCAAAGACAGACAGGATAAGCTAATCTTTTCCTCTGTCTGTAAGCTGAAAAACTACATATAATGTTGTGTGAGCTACGGCTCCTGATCAAGGCAAGCTTTGTTCAGTCACACTTTTTAGTTAGAGATGTGCTGCTGATGGCTTCAATTCTGTTGAGAACTGGCTGTTGGAAAGGGCTAAAATGTTTTCTTACCCTGGCCTTGGATAAGGGCATGTCTAAATAGAAAGCCATTTGGGACAGGACTGTTCCCTGTCCTTTATTTTTTGCTTAAAATATTTGGCAAAATTTAATTTTATTCTTGACTCAGCAATAGCTAAAGAATATAATTAGATAGCAGCAAGCAAGTTGTGTGTAAAGTGATTGTAGTTGCCTAGCTTTAAGACTGTTTTCGTACAGGTGTCCGTTATATTAATTTAGTTACGCTATGCTTCCTGATCAGATTTTTCTGGAGATCTCTGCTGTGTGCAAACATAAAAGAACTTGGAAGCTGCTTAGCTTTCCAAAATGTTAATGTAAACACGTTACATATGTAGGACTAGTGAGCATTTGCTAGGCCAAATGCAGATCAGAATGTGATTAACTGATTAATTAGCTAGTAATCAATCGCTATTGGTCTTGGGCAGGCCTGTACCACGTGGGTTTGGTTTGCACTTTGCAGTGGAGGTGTCTGCACTGGGAGCTGGTGCTTTATTTTCGGAAGTGGGCAATAAGCACTTCTAAGGAACAATTTCCTTGACCGATTTTAGGCAATTACCATAGAAAAATACTTTGTGATCTAGTAGCACCTATTCCTACATAAAGCAAACCCAGACTTCTAGTTCACATATCAAAACCTGCGTGGATGAATTCTGCCTCTGACCCCTGGTGAGACTGCAGAAGTACAAGTAGTGGCAGAACGTACCCATTGGTATTACAAACATCAGGAATGCTTTTCTCCTGCTTGGCCTGGGTGAATGATCTTCTGACACTTAGTTTTAATCTTTTGCCTAGTAGCACGGGATATTGTGCCCAGGGAAGGCTTCTACAGGAATTGGGTTCCCAAGGAATGTGTTATTTAGATGGAAATAGCAACAGTGCTGGTGCCAAGAGGCTTGTTTCAGGCTGGGTTAACTTGCTTTTTTCCCCTAGTTCATTCATGGTTGAGACTAAAGCTAGTCATATCTGGGATGGGTTTGGGTAGTTTCAGTTCTGTCCCTCTCACCCATTTTGCTCAAATCGCAAGCAAAGCTGCATTGGTATGTACTCATTCATTCAGTTTGCTTCAGTGTTCGGTTGAACAAAGGGTAATATGCTATTAGAGAAATCTTGTAAGCTGGCAATTAATAATACTGCTCATACAGATGATCTTGCGTCTTAACCTTATCACATCATATGGATAGCCCCAAACTTTATTTCGAGTTTTACTTTAATGCTCCTTAACCTTCCTGTGAAACTACAGCTCTTAAATTACCAAAATAAGAACATACTGAAAGAAGACTGAAACTTCCTCATTAATATCCAATTTTGGTACAGTACTGTGTGGTGTTAGTGTCATCTATGATCATGTACTGTTGTCAGGGCCCTGCCGTATCTGGACATAACAACATGACTTTTATAACCTTGTTACAAAATGCAATTAGGGGCAACATCCAGCTCTGCAGTTACGTATCATGTGGAGATGTAAGGAGCTTCCAACAGTGAATTTAATTAGCAGCAAACACAGTACTCGGTGACCTGCAGTGCAGATAACGCAGTTCCCATCCAGCAATATCAGTCTTTTCCTATAAAAGGGTACCTAAACTGCTCTGATGCCGGACCCATGCGTAACTGACAGGCTTCCAAGGGACTGTAGTTGGGAACGTCCAACCTGGAAGGCTGAATCAGGAAATGTAATGCCAGTAAATCCAATCTTGTACCAAGCGACAGCATGGGCAGCTTTGCAGTGCTGAGGAATAATCCAGGAGGAGCTATGTGCTAATGCCAGAAGTTGTCGGACATTTCTCAAGAATGTTTAGAACAGATTTTGGTGATCAAACCTGCACTGCACAGAGTAATGAAATGAGCTGATGCTTCATATGCATTAGTGCATAAGGGTAAGGAGAGTCATGACATACAACTTTGTATGAAAGGGAGTCTTGAGGGCTCGTGTGTTGGCTGTGAAGAAGGAATTCCTTATTTGACATTGAGGGGATATTAAAAATGAATTAAGCCAGACCTGATTTTGTTAAGGTTTCCAGTGCTAAATTCCAATCCTCTGAAGTGTTTGAGGTTACAGAAGAAAGCTTTTTAGTTGCCCTGTACCTCTCTCAAACCAAAAGATCTGATAATTAAAGCCATGCTTAGTTGGAATGTAAATGAGGAGGAGGTTAGACATGCTTTTGCAGGGTGGGAAAACTGAGCATCAGTAATAGAGTGTTATAGTAGCTGGCCTTTACTGCAGACACAGAGCTGGTGCCAGTGCACGAAGCATAACATCCTGACCCAGCTGAGGTGGAAGAGCCCTGAGCTTTTCCCAGCTGAGTGTCCCTAGCCAGCACAAACTCCATTGAGAACATCCAGAGACACAGACCAGGCGGCTGTCTGCTAACGGGTAGGGTCTTGGGACTTGTTGGTTGTGTATCTATCCCCAGTGAATTGCTGAATGGCTCTGGGGCTGCTTTGGAGAGCCTCCTGGCATCTCCACTGTAAAGCAGGCTTAATGCTGTTCACCCTGCTCTGCGAGGGGCTGGGCAGCCACGCAAGAAAATGTCTCTTTTGGCATTTCTGTGGTCCTGTGGAAGAACAATACTTTCCATGAGACGGGCTGCTCTCATTTTGCTGTCTTTTTCTTTCCTGCTCCGTGCTGTATGTTTGTACTCTATGCCTGTTGGGTTTCACAGCATTGATGCAGTTAGGTGTTCTACCTATTTAAATCTGCTTATATCCATTTCCCAACCTGACTGTGCCTGATGCCTGACTTAGAGCCATTTATGCTGTGATGATCCTGTTGAGGTGCTTGTAGGGGGTTACTTGCAAGTAGCTAATTTTAATATGAGTTTGACCTAGAATAGGAGCAAAGATTTTCAGGACTGTTCTTGAGTCTAACCTAAAATCTTCAAGCAATAGGTGCAGAAGAAGCTGGAACTGAGTTATATGGACACAGAAACAAAAGGAACAGGATTTCAAATAATTTAATTATGATTTTATAAATATATTGTTAATAAGTGGGTTTCCCAAGTCTCATCTAAGCTGAATTTTATCAGAATAATTACCAAGAATAACCACTAAGAATAACCACCTCTCAGAAATGTAACTCAGCTCACTCACATCAGGTTGTTCAGACTTTCTGAGGCTTGGATCTCTGCAGCAGCCTCAGAGAAAAGAAGCTGCATTTGAGGCCATAGCCTGTTTTAGAGCACTTCAGATCTATCAGTTCACCTCCATCCTTTTTGCACTACCTCAGGAAGACAGCAATTAAAACCTTCTCAGTGTAATTTTTAGCTCTGTGCTGCAGCCAGGAAGTGAAAGGCATGACACAGCCTTGCAGACTGCTCCCAGGTCCAAACTTCAAGCTTGAGAACTATCTATAGATAAATGCATAGCGCCAACGGTATCCTTCTTGTAAGATTTCTCTTCAAGTCTTTGCCCTGATGCAGGTTTGTTCTGTGACACTGCATGAATAACTTTATTTCTTTGGCTTCGTATCCATCTGCAAAGGGACGGTCCCTAGCCTTCATCTGCTTAGCGTGGCTGGGGTGAATATTGCCATTTCAAAGCTTGCTCTGTGCTCTGACCTGCCCTTGGGAAGAACATGTGGGTGCCTGACAGAGGAGAAAAGGGCAGCAAGGCATTTCTTGTTTGGTTTTAGTAGCACTGGCTAGACTCATCTATCTCCCAGTGGCAGGACGTGTTTGCAAATACGTATGTGTGTGAGTGCTAGGATAAGGTGTGTCCTGCACCATATGGTATGTGCAGATGTGTGTTGGCAGGTGTGAACTGTGTAACTATTTTTGTGTGCATTGAGGATGGTTTTGGAAGAAGAAGGAGGCTGCTGAGAACTCTGGCTAGGTACTCACTTTTGTTGTAATGTATTACTTTAATTTAAAATCACTTTACAGCCAGTGCACATGAGAATTATTTTGAAGGTTTAATTTGCTAGCTGCTGAAAGCAATAAGGTGGCTATCAACAGAGAAGAAATAGCTTGGCTGTTTGTTAATGCTCTTGGGCTGTACTGTAAGTACTCCAGGCAGCTGTAATGGTAGAGGAGCAAATAAAGCATTGTTGCTTTTAGAATCGTTTGTTTTATTGTATCAATAGTTTTCTGTTTCTAGATATTTACACGTAAAGTATTTTCTGGGGCAGATAGCTGGGGGAATCTCTATGGATTCTCAAAAACATTCAGACAGAAAAGCTGTTAAACCATCTAGAAAACATAACGTTTGGTCTCTTATTAGTGGTGAAAACTTCATTACATTTATTATGTTTGGATTGGTGCTAATTTTCTGGCCATTTTGGTCAGCAGAAACTACTGAATTGCCTATATTTGTACTGGGAATTTAATTTTTTAGGATGGCGAGATTTGATTTTATCTGCTATAAGCAACCATCTGGAGTAAGTTTATTTGTGTTACGTGGCTAGCATGTATTTATATTTCAGACTGAGATTCCCTTAAATTGAATTCTCTGAATTTTTACATATCATATAAATGACATTTGCTTCCAACACAGCGGAGTGATTACAGTGAATACTAAAATGGCAACATTCTGCAGTAAAAAAAATTACAATGTAAAATGAACATTCATTTACAACAGAGTGTAAATTTATACTATTTAATGACATGCATTCACTGTGCAGTGAAATACTTCTTGTGCCTATTGAAATACAATTACAAAGCACTGAAACTTATAATATTTAACAGAGACATTCTGTTACACAGTAAAAATTGTGTCATGTTTGTTAAAATTATATTTGATAGAGTGAAATAAACATAGTCTGTGCATATGTTTATTTCTCTGTATAGATAAAATTAAAAAATGATATCATGACATCAATCTGCTGTAGACCAGAAGCCCTATACCTGGGCTTGTTCCATGTCAGTCATGTTCCACCACGCAGCAGTATGTCATTAACTGTTTCCTTGTGGTTAAGAAGGTGCCTTCCTCAGGTATGGGGGGACACAGCTTGTCAGGGACCATGACTGGGTATAGTAATTTCTGGAGCAAGTCTCATGTGACAGATGAGCAAATGCTCTTAGCCGGTAGGTTAACCTTCTTACCCATCTGCATGAGGTTGGTGGGACGAGGAGACGATGATCTCTTACAAGGAGAAAGAGAGCTTGACTCAGACGTTGGTTTACAAGGAAAGTGTCCCCATGTGAACAGTTATGTACAAGTTCTCTCTAAGCGGTAACAGAGATCTCTGCATAGGCATTATTTTGCCAGTATCCAAATAGAGTATATTTGTGGTACTTGGCAATAAAACCCTATTGCCCACATGCTGGACTTGATTCAGGGAGGGACTCTTCCAGCTCTTGCAGAAATGGCTGCAGCAAAGAATGGTTGCAGTGACATTGTAGCTCGGGGCTGTCATTCACACAGGTGCTGGAGATGATTGAAACATAAAACAAAAATGCAGTTGTTCCAAGCCCAGTGCCATTCACTGCCATAAGAGAAGGCTAATGACATAAATGCATTTGCGCTCTCATAACTCTGCTTTCCATAGGCATATACTGACAAAATGTATATATTTTTGGACAGAACTAGAAATGTTTTTAATAGTATATGCCTGGTACTTGCACTGATTCATTAGGCTGTAATTGTGCTAGTGAAGTGCACGGTTTCTGGCTAGGCCTTTTTGGGGTTGTTCTGGACAGCCCTCAGCCATGCTATCGAAAGTAATTTTTCATTTGTTTGCATGCAGTCTTCCTTTGTCAGTCTTCAGCTGTCCTGTAAAGCTTAGGGAAAAACCTCCCAGAGGGAGCCCCAGCTGTCAGACTGTGCTGGCACCACAGCTCCAACACCCGTCCCTTACTGGGGCTGGCACTGAGGCTTCCTGGTGCGACCTACCCCATGTAGGGGCTCCCTTGGGGAGGCACAAATTACTGCAATCCTCAAGCCACTCCAACCGATTGCAAAACCTGCTCATTGCGCCTCAGGCTCTGAAGAGCACCAGAGGGTGATTTAAGATCATATCAGCAGGTGGTGGTAGACAGACATTCACTCATGTTGTTGGGGTGAAAGTCTGCATTGGAATTGCTGGTGCTAAATTAACATATTTATTTGCTGATACCAGTGCGGCAAACCTTATCTTTGCACACACCCCAAAGAACAGGCAGGTTCTCACTCCAAGAAAAAAGATTAAACACCACAAATTATGGTGCTGATCATCAAATAGTGCAAGATGCCTTTTAGCCGTGTAGATTCTGACCTGCTTTCTCTTTGTTAAATTGCTGGCTGAAGATAACCACTTATCATGGTTTACATGCCCATTTCTATTCCATAAATGTAAAGAGACTTGGATCTCTTGGGCTAATAACTGATCTTTCCATTTCTGTCTTCATCTCAGCTGAGAAAGTTGTTACATAAAATAAATGCAATAAAGATGAAGCTGGCCATTCTCTCTCTCCTTTTCAAAGGCCATCAGCTCATTATGTGGCTGAATAAAATGTTAAGACTTGATATTCTGAAACAACAAAATCTGATTTCCAGTTGCCATTTTATTTCAAAAGAGGAAAACTTGCTATTTATTCCAGTCAAAATATTGGTTCAAATTGAATGGGCGTGAGGTTCAAGAAGTTGCCTGGGTTAACTTGTGGATTTGCTGCTACTGATTTTCTCCAAGCTGTCTGTACGTTGCATAGAGCAGCTTGCCAAGGCTCCCCTGTGTAGTCTTTAGACCCAGATGCACAAAGATATTTGCTCTCTGCTTTCAGTTAATTTTCCATTTCACCTCAGTCCCCAACTTTTTTTCCTGAGTGACTCTGGCATATATATTCATTATATATTCTCAGTAATGCTGGTCTTAAGGCTCAGTGACCTCCTTGGCTGTCTCCTTGTATAAAGCATGAGCAATGCATAGCCAGGGAGAAGTGAAGGACTCTGTGGCGGCAACTGGGATGGAGCTGATAAATGGGAAGGGGATAGTCTGGGGGAAAGCGACAGAAAGTGGATGAGCGAAGGAGCTGTGCCCAAGGAGGAGCAGGGCAGGGAAAGGAAGAGAATGGGCTGGCGGGAGGGCACAGGGTGATGAAGGAGGGCAAGAGATCCTGAGAGGGCATGTGGCATCCAGGAAATTGAGAGCTGGAAGCAGGGAGGAACCCTAAAACAAAGCTGATTTGAAGAAAGGTAAATTTAGGAGGAACGTGAGAAGAAGGGAAGAAGAGAAAACAGTGCAGAGGCTGTGCATGGATGTGGCATTTCCAACCTGAATGTCTGCAGTTGGCAAAGGGAAGGCTGCAGGAGGAGGGCTGGGGCATGATGAAACCTGCTTGCCGGGCAACGGGAGAAGAGCAGCACCATTGCAGAGCTCCTCTCTGCTTACCCACCCTGCCCCCACCCTGCCTTGCAGCTAAATTTATTCTGCTCCTAGTACTGTTTCTGTGCTGAACAAACCAGGACTGTACAAATTAAGAGGACAAGATGTTCAGAAGTGGCAAATTCACACTTTTTTTTTTTTGTTTTCCTAGCACATAAAAGCGAATTTAGATTGGTGGTGGGGAGGGCAACCAAACTTGGGGGGGTGGGGGAAACTGCACAAAAAAGCATTTCAGTACTCAGAGCCGAGTGCAACATATCAAAGCAGCTTATAAATTAATCTTTGAATTAACAAGGTGGGTTGCAGCAGCACTGATGCTAATAATCATTTGCAAGTTTCTTCCCATAGAGACTTGAGCAAAACCATGCATTGTCTTGAGACAGGTCCCTTTTTTCTTAAGATTACTATTTCTGCAAATACAGAACAAAATTTCATAGCAATATTTGACCACTGCGTCCTCAGTTTCTCTGGGTCAGATGGCATTTAGCGTCCTCTGTATCCCTGTGTTTTGGCTCTCTGCTGAAACAGGTTTTCTGGCATGGGGTACAATAGCCGCCGAACAGAAGCAAAGCGGAAGATCAGCCTGGGAAAGCTGACAGCAACTCAGGGCTTGGTGGTTGCTTTTCAAACCAGGGACCCACTCAGTGCAGCTAGGAGCTGGCTCTCCTTTGTGAGCAATTCTGTGGAAATGAAGAACAGAAGAAAATCCGTTCTTTATCCTAAGCTGTCCCCAAAGAAATGCCAAGGAGAACACATCTGGCTGTCTTCTGCGAGGCACTCACAGGTCCCAGATTTTTAAAGTTATGCAAAAGCCCAAAGACACAGGTTGGAAAATCCCCTCTAGGCTGAAAGTACCTAGTTTCCTAATTCCTCAAGCCAGAGGGACTTCTGCAGCTAACTGCTTCTGCACGTTCAGACTTTGAGATCAGACTCCTGCAGCTGTGCAATAGCTGTGGAGGGGTCTGCTGCTCACTTCCCTTCTCTGTGGCTCACTAAGGATTACATTTTTTAGTGCAATGGTTAACAATTCAACCAGAGGGAAAAGAAGCCTGAATATGCTACTGCCAATTGCTAGGTTTAATAACAAAATTTCTTTTGACCTTATTTTTCCAGAAGTGGCTTTTCAGAGGAAATGGTTCAGAGTTCTTATTAAGGGGGGAGGAGCAGAAGGGAAAGCCAAACCTATTTACCGTGTCAAATCCAGCGAGGTTCAAAAAATTTGAAACTTCAAAGTTTCACATTAAGACTTAAAATTCAATTTTGTTTAAACTGGAAGCACTACCTTTTTTTTCTTTTTTGAAACATGCACGAAAGTTGACCTTGCACTGCCAAAGTGTTGTTCTCTTGACTTTCTCCGCCATCTCCAGCAATGACTTTCCTTTTATCGATAAGGAGCTAAGAAGAAAGGGGACCTGTTAGAAATCTGGAATTAGAATTTAAAGTCCCTCCTCCTTCAGTTTTTCCTTCTAAGTCCTAGAGTTTCTCCAAGGGAAGTGGTGTGCATTGTTGATATTCTCCCCGTGATGAATAAAATCTCTCTTGTCAGCGTTGTAAGTGCAGAGATGCAGTACGTTGTCATAAATCCAGCCGAAGACTCTCTTGCAAAATAATTACACTTCAAGGAAATTTTAATCTCATGTTAATGAGACCCCCTACAATCTTTGTGCTCTCAGTCATATTAGAAACTGATTTATAATTAATGACAACTGCAATGTCACTACCTTTGCATGAGAGAGATCTTTAGCTCTCTCCTCAGAAGGGTTTGAAAAAAATGAAAAATATGAGAGAAAGGTTTAAGGGCTGCTTTGCCATGTTAATAATAACAAGTGGCTCTCACTCATAAGTACCTGGAAGCATAGAATATATGAGCAAGAAAATAATCTTTGTACATAAAGCATTCAAATTACAGTAGAAAAGACCTTATTTGTGTAAAACCAAGAGTGTATTCCAGGTGGCATAATATTTAATAACTATTTTGCCTTTAGAGAGGTACTGAAGTTAATACTTTGACCAGCATTTGACAGTTTACAGAGTTTGTATTCAAAACAGGGAAGTTTGCAGGACGAATGTTGTTAAGAAGCCTGTTAGACATAGCTTAGTTTGACATAGAAATTTTTTTGCTGCTGTTCTCGTTGCCTTCTGCTCTTCTTTTTTTTCCTCCAAGATTTACCAAATAAATAGGTCCCTAATGTATCTACATTCTTCAACAGCATTAAAAAATCTGGGTCTGATTAATTAAAATCTCATTACCCATCATAATTGCAGTAGGTATGCAAAAATATAAGATTTATTATTCAAGGAATTAATGCATTTCTAGAACTCTTTGGGGTTCATATGAGAGTTGGAAATGAGCACTGTATAATAATTTGTTTCAGGAGAGCTAATTAAGTCAGTTCATTTATTCAGTTATCTAAGCCTGGTCTAATCCCATATACTGCTAAAACCTTCTGATGCTCCCAACTTCATTACTGATTTGAATTAATATGAGGACACAAACAGAAAATGTTCCTTCCATTTAGTAATGCGTGGAAGCTGCCAGGCCTGAGCCCCACAGGCTAAATCTGCAGCCTGCTGAACTGCCCTTTTCTTCCACCCAAAGATCTGGTCTTTCCTATTAAAAGTACCTTTGGTCCTGCTGGACTCTCTTCAGATAAACACAGTTTAAAGCTACCTATTGCAGCTTGCCTTTGAACCCCAAGGGGTCTGTGAGGGAAGAGGGGGGTTCGCAAGCAAGCTGTGATCACAACTGTTGTTACAGTTGGCATTTACTTTGCGCTAAGGGTCTCTGTTATAGGAAAAGAAAAGAAAAGAATGGTCCTTGTGGTCATCTTTATCCCTTTCTGCTTCTCTGCCTCATGCCAAATACTGGTGAGTATACACAAACAAGAAGAGTCCCCTTGTCAATAAATAAAAGGTATTTGTTTAAGATGAGGATTACTTTTGAGTCCATCTGACAGTTCTCTGTTTGAGGATGCTTAGTGTGAGGGTGGGGAAAAGGCCATGAGATCTGTTGTCTGCTGTCTTTTGTTGAAAAAGCTATCGGTTACTTTTAAAACATAAAACCAAAATACTATTTAAAGAACAGTGAAACAAATTAATCTGATTGTCTAACTTTGATTTTGGGGACTCTTTTGCTTTGCAAATATCATGGGATAATACATTAGTAAAGATAGCAAGGCTAGTACTTAGTGTTTGAAAGACAAAACCAACATGTCCACCCAACTATGGATGCCAAAATGTAATTCAGAAACAGGCTAAAAGGAACCGTGGGCCACAATCTCATGTGGTGAGTGCAGTGGCTGGATATTTTTTTTTTTTTGAGATCAGTTGTTTTGCGATATTGGCTTAGTAGATTTGAGAATTATGTACAACATACCTGAGTTTTATTCCTTCCATTATGGTCCTACTCTAGTTTCCCCCAAAACTTTCTACTCCAATATAGGCAGTTGAATAAGGGTTAAATTCTCCTAGCCTGGCAGTGCCACCAACAGACTGGCAGCTTCCCGGAAGACATAGATGCCTAAAAACGTGTTTAACTGCCCATTTGGAAACAGAGGTCAGCTGAAATCGAGCTCCAGGAAACCAGCCTCAGTATGTTCCATTTGGAGTTGATACAGGTATCCGAGTCGAGTGTGTATGAGGAAAGCTCTAGGGACTTCAGAACTCATGCAAACTGGCCATACTAGGCACCCATTTAATTTCTTTTCCTAAACCATACTGTAAAACTAATACTTAGGTCTAAACCTTTTTGAGTATGTTGTATGCTCACTTTTAGGGAAATCAAAAGGAAAACCAAGCACCGGTTCTGGAGAATTAGCATGAATATATTGCATTAGGTAAGAGATCTACAGGAAACTTCTGTTTTGCCAAGGAGGACTGAAAAAGTATTTCAGTCCTTGCATTGCTGTACTAAGGGAATTATTTATTAGCCAGCTGATAAAATAGACCAGTGGGTGTTCTGAGTAAACTGACTTATAATTTGCTATTTTGCATGTGAGTCCGCAGAGCTCCTTTCTGGTGAACTGAAGGAATAGCCTCACCAGATAGATGATAGCCTTTTAAAATTCTTTGCATTTTTTTTGGCTGTTCACAACTTCCTCATAAATCCTACATCCAGTTCATTTTTTTGCAGTCCTGGATGCAATAGCGTTTGAATAACTAGGGTTTGGATTTTCTCTTCTATTTTGTAAAGAAACTCCATTGTTAGATGCTGACACCAGTTGATTATCCTGCTTTATTGCATCTTCTAAGAATACATAGCCAATTAAACCCTTCTGCCTTTCTAAGGGCGAAAAGCCATGTAGATTCTTAATAGTCCCACCACAGCATGTTGTTCCTTTGTTACTAAGGCAGCAATTAACAAGTTTTTAATGGAACAAAAGCTCTCGGAGACAAGCACAGCATGATAATAGGAAGGTGTCTACTTCTTTTCTTCTTAACGTGGCAAGACCTTGTATAACCCCTCCTCCCTTCCCCGCACTTGGGTTGAACGGCCCCATCAAGGTGCTCAGTGTGGGGTTTTTATTCCTTCACTATCTGCCGCAGTGCATCTAAAAATAACGATATTTACACATGTTCAATTATTAAAGCGTTTTAAAACATAAATCTGAACTGCAGTCCTGTTAAAAGTCAGTAAAGGGGAAAAATTATCTTTTCTGTTCTTACCAAGAGGATCTCTGTGGTGCCATTGAATTCTGCACTGTCAGGTTTTGCTGATGGAGTAATTGGTTTTTTTAAAGCGATTCTTTCAGTTTTTAATGTCATGTTTATGCAAATTAAAGCACAGCAAGAGAAAGGGAGGCCAAGAAGGAAACTTGTCATCTTTCCAAAATAATCTATATGATTATTTTTTTAAATAAAAGTCTCAGTTGGGAAATAATTGCCTCTGTGCATGAGATTAATAACAGCTAAGTAATTTGCTATTGTTTTTCATTAAGAGAGTTGGTTTTCAACTGAGCTCTTTAGAAATCTAAAAAGGTGCCTCTTGAAATTCTGGCTATTTTTAAAGTAAATGAGATGTTCTTAGATATGTTATGGAATGCAAAACACGTCTTTTTCCCCAGTGAACTTCAACCTGTCTGGGCTTAATTTTGTGCTTTGGTGCATGCTAGGTATTTTTAGAACTGCAAGAAACAGAACTGTTGCATCTGCATTACTGGGGAGCCCTAGGGTTCCAGTCTACTCTTAAATGTCCCTTCTGCATGGGGAAAGGATGGGCTGGCCTGGTGGGTGGTTGCTGGGAGAAAGGTTGCTGCAGGGGTCAGTTCTCCAAAGTGATGGAGGAGCCCTGGGGTAGAGCACCAAACTCCTCTGTTTGTGAAAGATAATACTGTTGTCCTTTTATGTCCGTCTTGAAAATGCAAACTTACAAAGGTTGGATCTCTCTCCCACTGAGTGGCTGGACACTGTCTACCTTGGTCTTAGGAGGCAGGACTAAGGAGGAGGAGAGCTTGCCAGTCTGGAGCAAATGGATATATTTAGGGTCGTTAACTTTCCCAGTGGAAAGTAATGTTTCTGTCTAGGAAAGTGTTGTGTTTTAATTTTTAAGGATAAGATGTCACAGGAGATGCATGTGGGTGTTTCTGGTATAGCCCATAATCTGCGTCCTTCAGAAAAGCCTGTAACTGTGAGAGACCTGCACTAAAACTGGAAACCACGTCAAATATGACTAATTTCAGGCTGTGCTGTGAACTTGCATCGTGTTGGGAAGTTGTGAAGAGAATCTGTCCTGAGCTTTGAGGGATCTGAAAAGATGCTGCTTTGATTGTTTCCAGTTTATTTCTCAAAGAAGTCCTGTGGGGAGCTGCTGCAAGTCCTCAGTACTGGTGTACCCATGGTTTCTTTTCCTTTTTTAAAATATTTTAAGCTAGAAAATAGTACTTGACTCTAAAGAATTTGGCAAAAAAATTGGCCTGCAAACTTTGGCAAGATTTAGATTTACTACAGAAGGTTGTGATTTGAAACCCATTTCTTACAGTTCATTAAAATGTAATGGGTGAGCTGGTATCTCTCAGTGCAATTAGTCCTGGGTGGGGGGAAAACTGGTAGTCATTTCTTTTGGATAGTAACGTCCTCTGTGTTGGACTCTTGTCTTCATAAACAAGTGTTTTATCAGTATGTAGGAAAAAAGGTCTTGCGCTTCAGTGTTGTCACTTTAGAGTGATGCTTGAAATGCTTTTGCAGTTGTGTAGCTGCAGCAAACAAAATGTTAGTACAGTGAGAGACTAGAATAAATCTTAAGGTATAATCACACCCTTGTAAAATAACTGAAGATACATCTTCATTGGGAACTCGAGCTGTATTATCTCCAAAATAATACGCTACTACAGAATGAAAGAGGATCTGGAGATGTAAATTTTAAATGGAAATTTTCTGCTTGTCTTTAACCTCAGTGATGGAAAAATCAATTTTAAGCAGGAGATGTATCAGAGGGTGTGTGTAGAAATATGAGTGACAGAGAAGGTGCACTTCTGCCTGCCCTTGCTCATAAGGTATTAAGAGAGAGTCAATTATACTGGAGGACGACAAATTGAGAGGAACTGTCTGCACCATTAACCAGTGTGACTCTCCAGGACTGTGTATGCAAGTCTAGAGAAATCTGAAGAGGAATAACCTTTTACATCGGTGAGCAGATTTATCTGGCAGTATCAGTCCCTGGTTCCGTAGGACTGGCTATGGTGAATCAAGCACTCAGTGACAAGGTACAGGAGAAAACAACTGTATAAACTAATTATTTTGTGACTCTGCATACGCACGTTTCTCACCCCTAGGATCTATGCCTCCCTGCAGTAATTGAGTCCTGTAGTTTCTGTGTTGGTTTGCAGCATAAAGTGGCACTATAATTTCAGACCATCATGATGATACGGTGGCGAGAGCCTGTGATCAGGCTAGCCTTCCCCTAAAGCTTGTGCGGGATGTATGAAGTCGAGCAAGCTGACCTGCCATGAGACACACATGCAAACGCGTGCTTTGCAGCTTAAAACATCTCCCTGACCATCCCCTGTCATAGTTTTTCCCTAGTCTCCTGTGCAAGGAGAATTGAATTGGGTCCCATATTCACAAAAACCAACAGACCTTTGCTCCTCCACAGTGCGTTGGCCCACTGAGCGCATGCAGGTGGGAGGTGTGAGCCCCTGCGTAATTGTATCAGATGTTTCCCTTGCAGTAACAGTATTTGAGGTCATTTCAATAACTTGATACACCTGCGCTTTTCTTAATAGGCTGTTAAACCATTTCAAACTGTCCAAATCTTCCTGTGTACAATGGGATATACAAAATCATGGTAATGCCATTTCTGAGAGGAACAAACTGCTGTCAGATTCCTCTCCACATCCTCAAAGAGTGAGTGTACAATTGCAGATCCATTGAACTGCACTCCATTATCTCTTATTAATGGGAAATTGTCCATAAATTGCTGAGGCGTGACTGGTTTCTTTTCCCCAACACAGCTGCAGTCTCTTTATCCTGTGATACTCCAGCCTCTCAAAAATAAAAAGAGAAAGTGGAGTGTGGGGGTGGGAGGGACAGGAGGAGGGGGGCTTGAAACCACTCACGGCAGACGTCTTCCAGCAGCCCCTGGCAAGAGGAGCATCTTCCCTGCTGCCGAGCTGGCCCAGCATGGGACCATGGCAGGGACTGGCTTCCCAGCAAAGCGGTGGAAAAGGGACAAGAGCAACTAGCAGGGAAGTACAAAAGTAGGAGCAGGAAAAAGGAAATTACTTAATGTGGCATAGTAGATGTGAGGTTATGTGATGAGAAGTTGTCCTGTTCACAGCACTGTTGTGGGCCACAAACACATTGATGGGATGCCCTTTCAGTAACACCCAGCTTCCCCTCCTCTTCCTCCCAATAGCCCTTCTCTACTGAGGACTGACAGGTGTGGATGAGCCAAGGGAGTGACCCAGCACTCACCAAGGGCTATGGAAAGTTCCCTCTTACATTTTAGCAGCTGGGAACAAGAAACCAGTTGGATGTTCAAAAGGATTCAGTGTTCATTGGTACAGAACAAAAATCTGCTGTGAACATCACAGAAGGAGATGCTGAAACTGAGATTGTCTAAATCTGGCCCAGGGCTGCTGTTATTGATGGCTCTGTGCTACAGAGGGGGAGGATGGTAGAAGGTATGCCAGAGGGGAGGCTGGGCTCTTAAATAGGGACTGCGTCACTGATATATGTTGAAGTTGGGTCTTGCAGTGATCAGCTTTGCAACCCCAGTTCCTCCTTTCCATTTTAGAGTCCCATGAGTTCTCTGCCCAGACTTTGTGCATATATTCAAGCAACACAAATGCTTCTGAATAGCAGGAGACATGGGGCAGGACAGAGGTCCAGGCATATTCAGTGATCGTCCTGTCCGCATGGTCCTTTTCCTTCTGTCGTGTTAGGATGAGAAAATGACCTACCTTGTGTGGGAAGTAACAAAAGGCCATACAGTTTTCTCTGTGTTAATTATACTACAGACTGTTTAATTCTGTAAATGAGCTGCTTGGCAGGCTTTCAGAACAATTGCACAACTCCCTCTCCTGCTCTCTGCAAGAGCAGCTCAGCTGTGAGGCTGATGAGCCTCTGCACCATCCACCTTGTGGCAGAGGTCTGATAAGAGCCTCTGTCCTGCCAGTGTGCAAAGCAGGGGCACCCTGCAGGGCCCCTGGGTTCATATGCTGGGCTGGTGGGACTAAATCGTGTGGAGGAGAGGGAGAAGTCAAGGAGCTGTGGATTGCAAGCTTTGGGGAGAAATAAGATCTGGTTAACGAGATGCATGCACTAGAAAGTTTTAAAGTGAGATGTTTTAATTAAAGACATGCTTGCCAAAGCCATTGGAGAAAGTTCCTGTCATTGTCCCTATGGGCTTTGGGGTGGATATCTAAATGTTCAAGGGACTTGAGTTCTGCATCCACCTTGGTCATTAGCATGTGGCAGAGCACGGTCGAGTCATCTGTTTGTGGCTCAGCCTCTTCACATGTTGAAAGGAAATAAAGATCCCAATCTCCCTGCAGAGTGCCGAGGGATCAGCCACAGAGAAGACGAGCAGGTATTATCGACGTTAAGCGGGGAGAAAAGACAGCTGCCTCCGGGAGTAATATGTAAGGGACCTTAGGTCTTGACCAGGCTTGATAGGGAATGACTTCTCTTAAAAGGTCTGTGCTGCTGAAGGTTAACGGCCAACACAGCAAATTAGCATTTTTGTAATTGCATAGTGAAATATGATCAGGACGTGTGCAGGAGTACTACCTCCAGGTTCCCATGATGACTTTTCACTACAATAAATGTTACAGAACACAGGGTACCGTAAGCGCAAGATGCTCAACCACTAAATACTGTGCTCTAAACTTCTTGTCTGAGGTCTGCAATGCAAAACATATTGGAAAAAATGTCCTTTTTTTCAGTGGCAAATACAACTTTGTGTACACTGAGCACCAGCTCTTCTTTCTGCCAGAAATGTCCAGTGTAATTTGTGAGCTAGCAAAACAGATCCAGTCATTTAAAGTATGGTAGAAAATATTAGTCTTTTATGAGGATGTTCTGTAGCAATGAAAGGATTCTAGAATTTGCTGAAGAAAATTACAGCATTGAAGAGAGAAGTGGCTTTTAGTCCTTTGATACATAAGGGTTTATAATGGAATATAATAGAGGCCTTTTTCCCCAAAGGATATGTGAATTCCATTACATCCTATTACTTGCCATGAATTTAATATAAAAAGTCCCTTATTTAGAATGACATGTAGAGATGGATATTTATGAACCAGATTCTTGGCTGGTTTATATTAGCATTACATCAATTGAAATTTTGGCCCTTAAGTGCTACTTATTGATTTTTTTTATTATTATTATTATTATTTCCCCTTCGTCTGTTTTCTTTCATATTATGTATGGACTTTCCCTGGGCTCCAAGTGTGGCTGGAGACTGATTGTGGGGAGATATTTAAAAATTTAGTGCCTGTGATTCTAGAAATCAGGGCTTGGGCTGAGCCCAGCCTTTCAAAGACAACTGTCACTTCCCACTTGCATTTTGTGACATATTATAGAACACTACTCTGTGCAGCAATTTTGTCATTATTCAAGATAGAAAGAAAAATGGGAAATCCATTACAAGCCAGACTTTGTTATGACACAAGAGAAGAATCCCCTGGGAAGTTAGATTAAATTCTCTTAGAAAATAAAATAAAAATGCCACCATGCTTGACAACATTAGATTATTATATATTTATATCAGAAACTCTAGGTATGCTCCTTGTCAAAACTTCTTTAGATGCTGAGATACGTGAGACAAAGCAAATCATTCCTGGAGTCACTGAAAGGGAAGTTTATTACTGAATTGGAATTAAAAGATTAGAATAGAAGAGAAATCAGCGGTTTCATCACCTAGTTGGAGGCTGACTGCTAGCTGCTATGTGAGCTAACATTTAAAACTGCTCAGCTGTGAAGTTGGTATGTACAGGCAGAGGTAACGTGCTATAAACTTGTTGCGTTTTACAGTGGTTTAAGTAAAGATGTTTTATTCCGCAACTGGAGCGAACTCAAAGGGCAGCTCGGTTAGCAGATATGGGTTATCTAACTGATGGTAACTTGCTCCACCTTGCTAACTAAATTGTTCTGGATTGTATACCCATATCCTGAAACAGAAAAATGCCATTTTGTATGATTAAATCCCAGGGACATTGTGCACATTCAAAGGTTTTTCTACAGCTAGTGTCAGTCCTACAAGGAGCTGGGCTCACCTCTGATTAACTCATATCATATATACTTGGCATATTTTAAGATTACATTGCAGGCCTGAGAAATTGAAATTAAGAGAAAGACTTTACTTTCCTCAACTGTACGTTATCCTAGGTTGTGCATCTCCGAAGTCCTGGCTGATTCATCTTCCGTGATCTGCTCTCAGACATTAGGTGTATGCACATGAGGAAGCTAGAGTTGTTGTTGTCATCATGGGCGATTGATTTTTCTGTAGAAAAACTTAGAGAAGGAATGGAGAATGAATTGCAAATGGCATCAGGTTAGGAAGGGAAAAACAAGATAGTCAAAGAGGAGTAGACACTATCCAGAGAAGATGCATGCATGTTGGATAGCTGGTCTTTCCCAGGATCCCAGGCATGGTGGGGGGGGATGTGCAGAAAGTAGCTCCCTATGTAAAACATACCTATGTAAAATAAGATTGTTTGTAACAAACACGCAGATACGCACTGGACATTAGGAGCAGTGTTAGAGCAGATAGTGTCTTCAGATCTGTGGGAAATCTTCATGAGATTGTCAGTTTGCCTTGCTTCAGGGAGGTTAGTTGTGAGCCTCAGAAAGCAGGGGAGCAAGAGGTTTTTCTTGCTTTTATGGTATTTCCAATATTCAGGAACAATAATGCCAGAAAACGAGACCATGTTATTTTATGATTCCCAGATGTGTTGATAAAAAGCCTGTGGGGGAAAACAATACATGAAAACATATAAAAGGTAAGCTCCAGAGAGACACCTCTGAAATAGGAGGGGAAGAAAACCGTATGTTCATTGCAGGAATTGGTATATTGGCCAGAAGGGAAGAGGAGTGGGGGGAAAGGAGAAGGAGAGTAAGGAGGCTTAAGAGAAAGTTGAAGAGAAGGAAAACTAGGGAGAGGTGAAAGAGGTTACCTGTGTAAATCAAAGAAGAAAGAAGACTTAAGGCTTGTTAAAATACAATACTTCTATCCCCAAAGTTTTCCTTCCATACCTTAAAAAGCTGATGAAAGATTCTGGTTCTAGCTGTGAATTTAGCTTGAAGTCCCTGACTCTAGCACTTTGAGAGAGCATTAAGATTCATTTAAAATCTTTTATTCCTTTTGATGCAATAAAACCTATATAGTACTTTCCTAAATGAGTACCCATTAAAGGGACAACGCTACGAGAGAGTCATTTCCCACAAAATATGAAATCCAATAAGGTTTATTACCTACCATTCAGTGAATGGCAGAAGCCTATGAAGTATATGAATAAGTTTCCAATCACCAATTCATTTGTCTCCTAGAAGATGTACAGCGCGCAGTATATCCAGCTCTTCCCCTCCCCCATAGGTCAAACATAGCATCAGATTTGTTTATGTGCCATTTAACTTTCTTATATCTTATATGACATTATAACTTGGTCTTTTATCTTCCTGGCACAACTGAAGGATAAATTCAAAATACAGCATATCAAATGGGACAGGGGTGGGGGAGTGCTGCCGTTTTTGATCACACGAAGGAAGGGAAGCTGCCAAGGTGGTGTTTGGTGGAAGTGGCGGCCACACCACACCTTGGCCGATAGCAGACTTGTTCAGGATGGGTGCTCAGAGGGCCAGATCAGAGGAAAGCCATGAACTTTTGCTAGGGCCAGTTCTCCTCCTAGTCTTGCTCAGGTGGAGATGGTCTCTGTAGAAAGACCGATGTCGATGGCTGAGGCCCAAAGAACAGGATGCACGTCTGTTCCCCAGATCTGTGGCCAGGGCTGGTTGCAGGAGGAGGAGATGAGGAGGTAAGACTGGTTGTGTGACAGCCCCCTGCCCCAGCCAAGCTCAGTCTCCAAACTGAGATTTCTGTTCTGATGGTGGAGGCCAGAGTTTTGAGAAACAGAGGAATCGCTGCTTTTGGTGGCTAAATTCCTTGTAGGATTTTTCAGAAGCGTGAAGCATATAATTGCTGGAGCACCTCCCTTTCATCTTTGTAAAATGGGGAGAATATTACTTCCCTGACCATAGTACTGCAGTGAAGATATACACACTAGAGATTCTGCAAGGTTTAAGATTGTATAGTAGCAGGGAGATCTACACAAAACTTGCTTGGGGCAAGCTGTTTTAAAAACAGCCTGTCAGTGCAGCTAGTGGGATATTTCCCATGGTGTTTGTAGGTTCATGAAATCTTTGTTACCAGTTATAATTTATGTTGGTACTTAGCACCAGAAGCTGTATTCCTGGAAACCAATCCTGCTTTTTAGCTGCTTTTATGGTATGGAAATTGCGAAGTAGTATAGGATTGACTCTTTCTGTCATCTTGAACAAGGAGATTAAGTGAAATTAAAAGTTTCTTTCTTTAGACTTAAATTTGTCCATATTATTTTGGGTCTCTTAAGCAGTGGCAGAGGATAGGAAAACTCTAAAACATGAAAAAGTAATAGTAACTTTTTTTGAAAAGGCAGAGGACCTCTAGGGTTGATGTTTTATGTAATATTGCGGTGACGGGGTTTAATGTTGACAGGCCTTCCTTACTTTGCTCTTAAAAAGGAAAGAAGTAATAAAGACTTTTGGATAGAAAGAGGGAGAAAAGACCACAAATAGTCTTCATCTCTGAAGCTGTTTGGAGTTGACTGATTCCAATTTGAATATAGAACTCAGAAGAAATCTGTTTTATGAAAGTTTGTACTGGAGGAAAGGATTTGAAGTTTTTCATCAGGAAATTACATTTTTGGGGAAATTACATTTTCTATGAAAAACAATGAATACAATTTTCTATTATTTTCCAGCATATTCCACTCACAAGCTGCAACTCTGCTGCCCAGATGTGGGCTGACAGGCACCTCCTGAGAGCCACAGGGCATAGAAAAGAGAGGAGTTTTTGTCTCGCTGATTTAGGAGGCTGTCAAAGAACAAGCAGATACATAATCCTGCACCTTTGTTTTATGGAACTGTTGTGATTCTTGGGTTGTTGGGTTTTTTTAATATCTTTTATTCCTGGCTTCCTGCTTTGATCTTTCAGGGGAAAAAAAATATACATGCAGCAATTGACAACTTCAGTTTGCTGAGGAGGGGAGATGGGTGGGCAGTCTATTGCCACCTTGACAGGCCCCTGCAGAGAAGCTCCTGCTACTGTTAATGGGAGCTGGTGACACACACGAAAGAAAGAATTTCTTTCTAGGTTGTTAGGGTTTTTTGTTTTTTTACTTGAAATGCTGTTGTCAGACAATGCAATAAGAGGATTTGCATGGTAATATGATGGCTGATGGATTTCCTGCAATAAAATCCAACAAGATGGTTTATGAGGTACTTAATATATTTCTTATTTGTATTATAGGAGCAGCAAGGAGCCTGGAGATGTGTCTCTGCTGTATGAAACTCTTTGCATACATGTTACAAATAGTCATGCTCCGTATATTTTCTGTCTGTTTGGGTTGGTTTTCTCTTCTCACTTACTGTGAAGTAAGCACATATAAAGGCAACACATTTGTATGGATGTTATTCATCGCTGTTTGTCATGTGATAATTTGAAAAATAAAACCATAGCAAAGATACATGTGAGCACGTTTCACTCCTGACAGGAAAGACTCACAAAAATGGATGTCATGTCATGTCATGAACTGACATGAAAAAGGAATCCAATTTGAATAATAAAATACGGTATTTTTTTCCCAGAGCACTGGTTTTCACACTAATGCAAGTAAGCCACATGTGCAAGCATTCAGCCCTCATTCTGCTTGCCAGTACCAGGGAAGGTGTGATAATTTTGTCATCTGTGCCACTTGGTTTTCTTGTGGATTAGCTTTGCTTCTAAATTAGAATCCACACTATTAATGGCTCAAAAAATAATGTGATAAGTCAGTTAGCTCATAATTTTAAAAGAAAGAAAAACAAAGAAACTCCAACAGATTTAAAGGTAGTCCTCATTCTCAGCTGTGCTGTACCTGCACAACTCCAGTCACCTTTTTAAAATTTTATTTTTTTGCTAGAAAGGGATGCATTTTCTCTGAAGACAATAGATCTATTCTGATTTACATCACCTCACAATCTGGCTCTGGCTAACTTATATTTTGCTGTAAAGCAAAGTCTGCTTTATTTTGCTTAGAAATGTCAGCCCTGTTGAATTAGATGAACAGTGTTTGGCTCTGGGAAGAGGGGAAATTATCTGTAAGGAGAGGGAAATGTGGGTTTGAAGCATATCTGCTGTCTCCTACTCTCCTGCCCCAAATATATATCTTTATGTATATAATTACCAGGAAGGAAAGAATAACAACAGATGTAAAAAAAATGCTATGGAAGATTGTATGATTATCCCAGTAGGAAACAAATTCAATTTATGGATGAATTATGCACATAACACTACATTTAAGAAAGTAAATTTTAGGGAATTATAAAATTGAGTGGGCCAGGTCCACTGGGAGGAAGCAGTGAAAATGAAAGGGGTTGGAAGAAGGCTGGAGGATGCTAACTGGCACAGTAATTAAAGCAGAACAGGTCTTAGTTCCTTCTGGAAAAATGGAAATTAGAAAAAAAAAAAACCACAATACCAAAAAGAAACAAAAAAAAAAAACCCTGAAGAAGAAGAAAATCCATGAGAGAGGAGAGTGACATTTCACAAGGGAGTACACAAGAGTTGAAAGAGAAAGCAAGTGCTGGGAAATGAGGAAAGTTGGCAGGGAAATGGGGGAAGCAATGAAATAGAAAGCTTGAGTAGTCAAACAGCAGAGTGAAATGAGGGCGAGCAAAACGGGGAATTTCATCATCATGTTCTGAGTGGCTGTCAGAGCTGCCAGGCTGTGCCTCAAACACCCGATCTGGTACAGACCCTCCATGCCCATTCAGACTGCCTCCAAAAATCTTATTTTGTCCAACCACTTTACTGCTTGAAGGAGATGGTAAAGGAGCTGGGGGGCATAAGCGGTCTGCTGTTTTACATCAAATGTGGTGGGAAAGGAGAGGGTGCCAGCTATGAAGGGGTAATCAGGGACCAAACCAATATGAAGTGAGCATCTAATGGGCGAACAAGGACTTCTTTAGAAAAATGAAGCATTGAAGCTGCATGCAGCAGTGTTCCTCCTGAGGCTCTTTTTGAGGGCTTAAATCAGAAAGGCTTGTGAAATAATGTTCTACTTAAATCAAGTGAACTTTTCCTGAGGGATTGCCCAGCAAATTATTGCACTGTTTCTCTTTGGGAGGGAGAGTTGTGCTGGACTGCAAAGTGGGGGCAGGAGAGAAGGAGCCTCTAGTCTGCTTTTTTATTTAAATAAAAAAACCTTCATTAATGAGGCCAAAAACTTACTAAAAAGCAAGTTGATATTGGTGTTTAATAACACAAACCAGGATGTACTCAAAAGAACAGAGAATATATACAAATTATTAAGAAACTTAACCTGGAAAATGGGAAGCGATGAATATTTAGGGGAAATTCAGCAACAGAGGAAGGGGGACTTAAAGAGACATGTCATTTCCCTGTAGCCTAAGTCTGAATTTACAATGCAGAAACCTTTCCCTAACACAAGTGAAAGTGCCAGGTTCTAAAGGATGGCCGAATGTTTGAGAGGCCCTATGCCTCAGCAGCAAAGACAGCTTTTTCCAAGGAGTTGTGTTCAAGCGGGGACAGTGGCCTTGGAAGTGACAGCTTGCACTGCACGTCAGTCCCTCTGCTGGGAAATCACTCAGCGCTGTCTGGAAGCACCTAGTGTTTATCAGGTCAGGACTTACACATGTTTGTTTTGCAGCAGGATGTGGACAAAAACTGATGGAGAATTAAGACTGGAAGGATTTCAAAGAGGAATAAAAAGGATTGAGGCTATACACAAGGGCATAACTAGATGTTAATGAGAGAAAATCTACCTGCAGGTAAGAATAAAGTAGTCTTAATTCTTTTAAGTGTCTTAACTAGTAAGGAGAGTGTGATGTAAGGCAGTAGGAGCAGATATGGAAGCTATAAAATGGACATGACCATATCATTCAGAATTAGTATGGGCAAAGCTCTTATAAATATTCATGCGCTTCATGGGTCAGGGCTGGGCAGAAAAGGGACATATTATGATCTACCAGATGTCTGTTTATTTTCTTTATTATCTAAAGATATATTTTTACCTACCACAGGCTTTATCCTTCAATATTAATGACAGTTGTCAATGTGGGCAAGTGTCCTCAGCCCCTGGCCATCCTTCCCCTGCTCTCTGGCAGGCAGGGAGAGGAAAGTGCCCTTCTGCATCCCCATGGCTGGACATCCCCACCTGAACCCAACAGGGTGCACAGGGCTTCGGGGGAAGCCCTGTTTTTGGTATGGCTGAGGACAAGGATGGGGTGCTCCAACTCACAAGCTCTGGCAGGTGAAGCTGGGAAAATTAGAGAGATTTCCACCTTGAGCTGTCTGCTCCATTTTCCTGTCACATTGATTTCTGCTGTGTCCATATGTGGGACTGTGAGCAGTGAGGGTTGAGGGCTTAGATGTGCCACTAAACCCGCCTGAGGATTTAGCTGCAGCAACTGAAGAGGTTGTAGCTCCTATTGCCACAGACTGGCGATGTCCTCATCCTTGCTGGTTAAGCTTTCAGGGACTGCAACTATGTTTAATCCCTGGGCAGAAGAGAAAGCATTGGAGATCGCTAGCGCTGCCCTTGCCCTTTCTCTGTATGCTCTCAGGTGGCCCTGGGTACCATCTGGCCTCTGCACCAAGTGCTGAAATGCCTACTTTCTGTTGGAAAACACCTACCTACCGACCTCCCTGTGTCCTGGGAAGCCTCAGGGATTTTTGTTTCACTGAGTTGTTTGCCTGCTTCTTTTGACCTCTGACTAAGTGACGTGAAATTGTTCCTGTTGGGAAATAGGATTAGATGCTACAGCTGGCCTTTGGAGGCACCACCTGCCTCCTTCTCTTATCCAAGGTGCCCCGTGTTTCTGAGGCTTCCCTGGCTGAAAGTCACAATTATTTCCAAACTTGAAAGATTTTACTTTGTGCAATAAAGTTCTGTAATTCTGTATTCTTCATTTTTATACTTCTGTATTTCAATAACGTATGTTGGTTCTGGGATATAATCAGTGGAAACCATTGCTGTGCCCATTTGTACATACAATTTATATGTAACTGTGCATATGGATGTACATAGAGATAACTGGCATTCATTAGGTCAAGATTTTAGAAGCCCTCAACATTTGGTGTGAATAGTGCCACTTCCTGATAAAATCTCCCAAAATCAGTACTGAAAGTAAAAATGTAGATCAGGTTTTAGGTTCTGAATGTGCTTCGGATCTGACTGTGAGCTGTTCTGAACAAGGTACTTCTGAGTAAAAATAATTTATTTGGAAAAAAAGAAAATAGCTTGACACGTATATATTGTTGAAAAAATAGTACGTATAGGTAGGAGGGTATAAAAAAGTAGTTTTAAAACTTTCTTATAAATCACCCAAAGCCCTAATAAGAGAACTGTGCAAGTAATTGTTTTTCTGCACATCCAACAGTGTTGTGCTTCTTTTGATGTTTACCTCAATTTTTTCTTCACCTTTTATTTGATTCTGCAATTAACACCTATAATGAAAAAGAAGGAGATGACATGCTGTTGAGAAATTGTGGTGTTAATTAAAATTATTAACAATTAGAGAAAAATAAGCAAGGAAAAGAAGGAAATAATAAGTTTTGCATATTTTTTTTTATAATTAAGGTGGACTAAAACACAGAGACTCTGTTTCTGAAGAGCTCACTTCAAAATTAATTATGAAACTTGGCCAAAAGAAGTTACAGTGAAATTCCCTCTTTTTAGGAGTTCTGGCATCCCCCAAGCTCTCTTCAACAGCATTTAGGTTTGCCAAGGCCTTTGTATAGGGCTGAATTTCATTTCTGAATGAATTACCCTAATTTACAGAAGAACAATAAGGGAAATGAGCTCTGGCAACAATAGAGAAGGAATGGGAGTGTGATTCATCTTAGCAAAGTGAGCATGGATTGGATGAAAGTCTTACTCAGAGAGGAATAATGCAAAGTGGCCCTGGGTTTCTTATGAGAGTAGTTCATCCACCAAGCTGCGACACAGAGCTTGCTGAGAATATCGCAGCGACAGAGTTAGCCCATGTCTGGGATCCTTTGGGAGCCTTGTGGGCACTCGGGGCTATTGCTGCACTCGCAGCCTCAGGCACTGAGATTCTTGCCTTTGGCTTCCACCAAATGGGTGTTTGGCATGTAGATATCCCCTTGGATACAGGCCTAAAACTGTTTTGAAATTGAGTGCTGACCTCCTGGCATCACTGCAGTACTTCCAAAAAGTTTTACCTGTGTTGCATATAATTAATTAATTTTGAGCTGCTTTTCAAGAATATGCTTGAAAAAGATCGAACGAACAATGCTGGAGAAGAGAAGAGAGCAGCAGCAGTGATGTGGGTGCACACAGAAAGTGTCAGCCTCTACCATGTCCTTCTGTGTCCCATGGAGTGTTGTCAGCCATACAGTAAAGTAGGTGTCACTTGCTTGGGGGTATTTGTGAGTGGTTCATCCATTACGCACAGGGTAGGAAGCTGAGAAACACCTGGAAGCCAGTTCAGTACCTTGGGATATTACAGGGAAATGCTTTGGAGCAATATTTCTATATTCAATTCCTTATCAAAGTTATTAAATTTGTGATATTAGAGAGTATGACTAATTACTTCCCCTCTAGAGAAGCTATTATTCAGGAAGGGTCATTAGTTTCCTGCTCAGTGTAGATGCTGGCACGTGACATGGGAGAGAGGGATATATCTTGGTCTCAGACATCCTTCACGCCTTTTAAGATGTTACCTGCAGTTAGACTTTCCATGGGAAATCACATAAAACAAACATTCTCAAGCTGAACAATGCTGGAATTTGGAAGAGGCTTTCAAGAAACCCCTGAGAGGTTCCAGGTCTCTGATTTTAAGTAATCTCTGCAGATTCAAACCAGTCAAGCTAGTGATGAAAACCACGCTGCTTTCCCAAAGAGGGCTCTCATAACTGTGGTAAAGCCTCTCGGGGGCTGAAGATCATTACCCAGCCTTATAACTTTAAGACTCTCGGGGATCAAGAGAAATAAGCCTGATGCGAACCATCTGACCCAAAATTAATTGCAGTGGATGGAAGCAGACAGTCTATCAGAGAAATGAATACCACAGATCTGTGACTTTATTTTTTTCTTCCCTTACTTTAGCTGCTGGGTTGGTTTCTACTTCATAACATGTTGGCTTTTTTACCCACCTTTTTAAGCTGTTCTTTGTGACAAATTTTTGGCTTGTTTTCAATCTAAGTAACCAGTTTCCTTCTGTTGATGTCATGGCGTCTTTCATTGAAGAATTAGACGTGACTGTTGAGAATTAAAACCCTAAATGTCCTTCCCTTGAGACCTATAACTTGGTTTTGGATCAATCATTATTCAGTTGAAAAATTCCCCTTCAGTGAGAGTTCAGGTAAGGACAAGAAAAATCCTCTGATCTTGAACATTTCTCATATCTTGCTCATATCAGCAAGTAAATTAGTCACCTAATCTTGCCAGATCTTGCTGATGGAGAAAGACTTTACTGAAGAATTGAAAAAATCATAATCCCTACTGTCTTAATCCTCACAATTTGCAAGAGAAGTAGAAAGTTATTTTTTTTTTCCTTTTAACTTCCCAGAGCCTGAGTAATGCATTCCAGGTCTCTTAGAGAACTGGCATTTAAATTTAGGATAGTTTAAGCCTAGGATCAAGGTCAGTCCCACTGCTCCATTCTTCTTTTTAAGATAATACGTCAGCTTCATATGTCTTACCTAGTAAGTATGGCTGTGGGAAAAAAAAACGTTGTTTCCATGACATTTTAGAGCTGAGTGATTAGAGAGGAGGAGGAAAAAAAAACACAGGGAAAAGCAGACTTTATTGTGTGGATTTTTTTTTTCCCTACCCTTGAGGACTTAATTTTGATATTTTTAATTTCTCAAACTTGGAGGTGGAGGGAAGGACAAATGTTTTCATCCCAGCTGTCCTCAGAAGAGTATTTCTGAGTATCTCCTCTGAGCATCCTCTCTGGGAAGGCCATGGGGATCACAGATGGTATGTGCTACGCTCCATTTTCTTAGACTCACTTGGGGGTGAGTGATGCGAGGAGACTAATAGTATTGGCCAAGTAAAGGGCGACTACTGGACCTGATGTACCCTTACACTGTCCTGTAGTATCTCACTGGACGAACGGCCTCTTCTGGCCCTTGTGATTCTGGTAGCAAATGTTGCAGTCATTAGCTGGAGGTTTCAGCCTCGTGGTTTGGGGGCAGAAAGCATCAGGTAATGACTCCCTAACTTGCCCCAGTGCAAATGCAACCCAAGACCAGCTCTGCTGGGGCCACCTTGGATCACTTTTAGTGAGAAATACAGTATTTTACATCTGTAACTGCGTGTGAGTCCGAGACTCTGATCTGGCTGTGTGCCAGATGTGCTTCATCTATATACTCATTTAACCCAATATAAATATAGAGAAATGGTGGGAAGGAGCTGTCAGTTGCAAAGAAAGGGGGAAGATTTAGTGGGGGTTGGTGGCACTGTTAACAACCTAGTTAAAGAGCTCATCTGCATTTCCCCCCTGCCCTGATTTAAAACCATTTCTGAGCCCTGCCTTGAAAGGATGATTTCTGCTTCATCAGAGGCAGAAGCAAGAGAGGCTTCAGCTTGCTTTGTGTTGTACTCTGAGCCAAAAAATAAATAAAAAGAAAAGAAACGGGGAGTGCCTCTCAAGCTAATACCTTTGTGCATTATTAGGGATGATCTGGCAGATGCTGTGTGGGAAAACCACCTCCGGAGAATAGAATTTGGGTGGGCTCAGCTAAGGCTACAGGTAAGTGTGGGAGCCCAAACAGACTCGGTAAAACATAATGATAATAGTAATTAGAGATTTTCACAGACTAGTCTGTCTTGCATTTGTAAAATAATAGCTTTTTCTACCTAGTCCATCAGACAAGCAAGTTCAAATTCATATTGCTGTAGACACTGATAAATGAAATTCATTCTGACAACATATGGCAATTTATTTGTGATTTCTGGTCCTGGGCTGACAACCTTCCAGAGAAGTTGCTTGCAGTTGCCAACAAGCTGACAGTGTAGCCCGGTCCTGTGGTAACACTGATGTGCCAAAAATGCCCCTGGGGTGAGCTCCTCTCCTGGGTGGGCTCTGGGAAGCACAGCCTCCCTCTCAGGGTCCAGGAGGGTTTGTCACACCAGCAAACTCTCTCCCAAGAAGCCCCACGTTGTAGTCCCTTGTTGCCCAAAAAGGGAGGAGGATCCCAGAAGGGAAGAAAGACCGTGCCCCTAATTCTCCACATTAGCCAGTGTTACCCCAGAAAGTGGAGAAATAGGATTAGCAAAAAAGGTCAGCCAGCTGAGATATATGGTGTGTGATATGGTCTTCCCCCTAAACAGTGTCTATATGACAGGTTATCATGCTGAAAGAGGTTATTCTGCTGCCCTTTGGGTAGGCTGGGTTCATGGGGAAGCTCAGTCCCAAATGAAGCCGAAGTTAGGGTAAATGGCTGGATGAGTGTTGCCGCGGGGTATGAGTTGTATATGTATAGATGGTAGCATGTTTCCAAGCTCTGAAAAACAGCCAGTGCACACTCAGATTTTATATATACTCTACTCCTATTCAAGGAATGGATCAGGCCATCCTTGATCAGTTTTGATTGAAATATCATTCAAGTAAAAATTGCTTTTCATGGGACAGGAGAAATCCTTCAGAATCTGGCTCATTGCTTGAAATGTGAATGTCTGATTTATTTATAAGTGTCCCAAAAACTCAAGAGGTTGTGACAGAGCTAAGGAGAAAGTCCCCTAACCGACCTTTGCCCTTGCAAAGCCATCAGAGACAAAACTGATATTGTCTCAAGGGAGCTCTACATTAGTGAAATGTAACATCAGTTCAGATTTCATCATGTCACGCCATAAAAAAAAATCAGTGTTACTCAGATCAAATAAAAACAAAAAAAGCAATAGCAGAAAGCCATTCAGGCATAAGCCATCTGGAAGGGAGAGGACATAACGCGGGTATTGTTTGCTTTAAATCTCCATAACAGCTTCTCTTTTATTTTTCTACAGTTGTAGTCTCTGCACTTTGCTCCTTTTGGAATAGCGATCACAGTAAGTCTAGAAAGAATTCATGACAGCTTAGGACCTTGCTTAATGGTTGTTGGTTTTTATTATCAATGAGGCAAGAAAAAGACATTAATACAACTTTAGATCTCCTGCCAAATCCCAGAAGAGATCCAAGCTATTAATATAGATATGTGTGTAAGACGCAATACACTGGTCTGAATCTGTTGTTGTTATTGGAAGGGCTTGTAGTGATACCTGTAGCTGTCTAATACTCTCCATCCCTTATTATTAATCTTGTAACAAATCTACTGTTCAAGCAGAAATTTCAGTTCCAAATGTTTGCTTCAGGTTGTTGGCTTATTTTGGAGGAGGAAGGAGGTAGTGGAGGGCTCAGCAAGAATAGTCCAGCAGTTTACAAAAATGAAGAAGATACCCACTGGTGAGACTGTGTTGAAGTCAGAGACCCTGCAGTGGTCCCGTTGGGTAGTGTTAGTATTTCTGCCTTTGAGCACTAGGACTGAGCAGTACCAGTGGCGCAGGGTGCGACATCCAGAGCATGTCCCATGTCGTCCCACCAGCCACGCTTGGCTGAAGCACATGCCTCTGAGACACATTACACAGGAGCATGAACTGGCAGCCAAATCCCGGGGATTCTCCTCTGCTCTGAGCTTGCTTTTGGGTTCTGGTACCACTTCACTGCTGTGAGAAGTGGTTTGGGTAATAGCCCCCCTCAATGCAAGGTGGCATCAATTGCCTGGACACAAATAGCCTGCTTACCCCACTCGGCTGTGTGGTAGGACATCTCCATGCTTAGCCTTTTCCCCCAGGCTGATGCACTGCCCAAATAGAGTAGTTGCTGTGGCAGAAGACATCAGATGTGATGAAATCCCTGACATGAGTATTTGTTTCCTACCTGGAGCCTAGAAGTTGAGGATTCTGTTGACAAATTAAATATCTGAGAGTCAGAAGGGCAGGCAAGGCTGGGGAGGCAGGGAAGGAGGAAGGAAGAAGGTAAGGCTTTTAGCTTGCCATAGGAATATTTTATTATTTTGCTCATCTCAGATCTGTGGTCACTTTGTGTTGCTCACTTGGCTAAACTTCTGGGTTGAAAAATGCAAAAGCTTACAGTGTGGCTAAAGGGGGTTTAATTGTTTTTCGTTTCCCCTTTATGTAACTTCGAGGCTGGACTTTAACCAGCCAGGGTTTTAACGAGCCCTGGAAGCTCTGAGGACTTACTCTGTCAGCTTTCTTCAACTTGAAGGCACACCTGCAAAAAAAAAATCAGATGCCTTTTATGTATTGAGATGTACACTTGCAAATCCCAGTAACAGACCAGTGGTGCCCCAAACACCAGCATTTTTTTTGATTCTGGGCAGATTGTAAACCTACATTCAGGGCCAAACCAGTTTTAATTAATAATAAGGTGGCTTTTTCTATCAGAGGATCTGAAAGCTGTTAACCTGTGAGCTTGCTGAGTGTTACCTCCCACTTTTCAGCTGAGATACGAGGGACACACAGCCTGTGAAATGTGGTGTCTCCAGAGCAGAGCACACAACAGCACCACAGGATGGCTTGTGGCACAGAGCAAGCAAAGGCTGTGCTCATACCCTGTGGAAAACTCCACATGAATTTGCAGGAACCAAACAGGCGAAATAAATCCCTCAGCTGGCTCCATTTCAGCAGAATTACGTCAATGTTTCATAAACTGACGGAGTTGCTATTTGACCAGGGCACTGAGTCCCAGACCTCGCTGCTTGCCATACCTTGCTGTTAATTGAGAAATCCCATCTCTGGACCAACACTGTAGAGCCTGGAAAGTCTCGGGAGACTCTGAGAATAACCTCAACAATTAGAAAAGTAGCAATGCTTAATTAAATTCCTGTGTGCATTTAAAAGCTGTAGGGAACCAAGCCAAGATAATCCCCTTCCTCAGAAAAGCAGCTTTGGGTGGGATTCCTCTCTTCCAAGAGCCAACTTAATTTTCACATTCCCCACAGCAGATTGTTTTATGAAAGTAGTCTTCCCCTACCAATTATCTGGCTTTCTCATCACTCTGTACTTTCTCCCTATTCCAGCATTCCTGACTCGGCCTTCTCTAGTTTCCATGGGGTAGGTTTTTCAGTTTCTGGCAGTGGCGCTGATTTCTGAAAATACTTATTATCTCTGTAACCTCAGAAAACCAATTTCCTGGGAAATTTCTCCCCATCCTTTTGAGAAGCCGCTTATGCAATTACAGACAGCAGAGTCGGTATTTCAGTGTGTTTCTGCCATCACATGTGCTCCACAACCTGCCTCTCGCATACCACCAGCCCGGCTTAATTGCAGTCTCAACCATAGCTCAGCTAAATTATCTGCAACGCCTAAAAAATGTAGCCTTTCCAAGCCAAATTTTCCATCTGTCCGTTGGAGGATGTAGGACTCCTTGAAAGCTCCCTTTGAGAGATCCATGTTTACTGCTTTGTTGATAACAGAAGTTTTTCCAGAGCAGGGACACAGTGAGCCAACTTTGACCTGACACTGTCAGTGAAAAATCTGGTATAATTTCTATCACACTTACTGTCGAGAAGGGCAATGATGTATTAAGGCAAGGGCCTAAATTATCTAATTCTGCTTGAAGGGAAAACAAAATCACCTACATCTGTGTGATAAAAATCTGTTCTTCTTTTTCAAGAAGGCAGGTGCAGTGACTTCATGGGGGATCCCTGGGGATCCACTTTCTGCCCTCCCACACCTCTGCAGCTCCCAGAGCACAGCAGGGGCCTTTCCCCACCTTCCCCTCCCCGCCCCCCCCACCCCATTATTTTAAAGATGCTGGTGAGATAGGTAAGGGAAAAAGAGTCCCCAGACAGGATTGTCATCTTTGGCCCTGCTGCTGTGTTTCAGCATAGGAAGGACTGCAGGGACTGAACTGCCTGTTTTCCACACGTGTTTGTTTGGAGGGGGTTTTGGTTTTTCAGTGGTTTTTCCTCTGCCTGCCCTGTCTGGCAGCAGGGTATCACCTGCCATCTCCATGTCTCTCCATCACATGGTGTCTCTGTTACCCGATCTTCATGCAACTCGTGGATATTTTAGGCAGTGTAGAGCAGGGAGGTTATGTAAAATTTCCAGACACCTCCCAAGAACAAAATTTCTCATGTGCTTCTGAAGTGGATCGTGCTCCTGCCAGGCGTGAGTACTGAACGTGCACTTGCCCTTTCTCAATAGGCTGGGTGCTTTGGAGTTGCAGGTGGCTAAATAAACATATTTCTCTTACCTCCAGCTTGGCCAGGCTGCTTGTCACTGCAGTGCAGGATCCTGATGAACCCCAGGCAGCTACAAATCCCTCTTTTGATTGTCAGGCAGACACAGGAAAGCTCTCCTGTGAGATATCATGATAGTCATCCCTATCCCTCCCTGTAACAGTAAATGAACAGCAGGAAAAGCAAGGGACTGCTGCTGAAGTGATGGAGAGGATTGTAGTCCTACCTGCCTGCACCAGAGCCATGTTCCTTTCCCACACAGCGTAGCCATCAGTGACATATTCTTTGTAAAACCAGCAGTGAAGAGCTGGAGGTGGCTCCCACAGACATGTCAGCGCAGCTTTACTGCGTCAGAAAAGCTGCATCAGCTGAGACCCACAGCTCCTTCAAAGGGAGAAATTAATCAAATTTCATCATTCTTTTTCTTTTAAAGGGAGAGAATTGTGCAAAGAAGAGGCAGGGTGCTCTTTTTTTGCCTTTTTCATTTAAGTAGCAATTACTGTTCTCTTTAAACTGCCAAGCAGTCTGCAGCAAGAAGAACCCAAACATAAACAGTACTTGTGCATAACATGAAAAGGAAAGATCTACAGGTCATGGTTTGCCTTACTTCAAATGGGAGCAGCTCTAGCACATGTTGACTATGCAAAATGTTATGCATGTGAGCACGTTGCAATTTTTGAGTAATATTTATTCCTGAATGTAAGCATTTGTATGGTGGTGGACTTCTTTGGGAAGTTTATTTTAGTGGATTCACCAGTAACGTGTTTCAAACCCATCTCCTCCTCTGTTAACCAAAGGACAAACATTTCACCCCCTTTTAAGGGCACATGACCAGTTTCTCATTCTGTTGTTCATGAGAATTGCTGTTTCCCACACATGGAGACTATTTTGTCTCTTATGCAGAAGCTCATTTTATTTGTTTTGAAAATCTGATCATGTGCAGGAAGGGGAAGTCCTTGCCCTAACTGAAAACATACTCACCAGACTTCTTCGTGAGTGGCACAAAGCATCACAGAAGGGAACCAAGGGATTCAAAGGGAAGGGTAGTACAGCCAGTGAAGTAAAATGGCTATGAGTAATGAGGACAAAACATAGGGATGTAAGACACGAAGCCAGTCTTTCATGCAGAAGACCAGAAGTCCTGCACATGGGGAATACGGCAGCAACTCGGTGCTATCACTTACTTCAAACAATTTTATTTGAAAAAAGCTGGGATTTTGTGAACAAAATGCTGCATGTGCTATTTGCTGTTGAATGTGTGTCAACACACTGCACGTCATTGTGGCAGATGACAGACCCCTCCGGGGCTGCGGAAGTTTGCTGATTAGCCTTCTACATGCCATGGAAATGAAATCCAGTAGTTCAGCATCAGAATTCACAGGACATTTAGAGTTGTGGTCTGTAAGCTACAAATAAGTGTTCAAGGTCTGTTGGATTTGATTTATGGCTTATAAATGTGATCCTGCTGACCTAAATACTACTTATTTGTAGCTTTCCCTCATATAAGAATGGTAAGAAATAGGAAGCCAAATTCACTCCTGCTTTTGAGAAGGTGGGCTAAAAGCAACAATGGCAGGGACAGACATTGTTCACTAGCTACGAAAAGCTCTTTTCCTTTTGCCTCCCTAACGCTTGAAGAACAGGCAGGGAAAAGTCAGTCTTGCCCAGTGTCCCAGGAGCTCATCTATCACTCAGCCCCTTCCTGCCTCAGGGGTGGGAAGGAGGGAACAAGGGAGCTACACACTAGCCCCACCGTGGGACCCTGCCGGTGCTGCCCATGTCTGAGCACCCCCAAAACCTGCACCACACTTTTAACTACAGCCTGCTGGTCCCCCAGCTACACTAAATAAATACGTAAATAGCTCTGTGCTACACATAACTGTAGTCAAATACACAGACTGCTTCAGGCAAAATAGTGGCATTTGAGATTTCTTTTTTAAAAGAGCCCATAATGTAGAGAGCTAGTCTGTTCACAGTGCCTCTGAAGTGCTTGTGTCTGAAAGGTCTGAGGAGGATTTTGTATTTATTGCTTTATTGCTGAATCAGGCTGCTGGAAATTAACCTCCTACCTGCAGATCAGCAGCTTTTGCAGGCTCCTAAGCAAACTGGATTCCTCTGCACAGCAAAGGTGCACCTCTTCGTCAGGCCACGACCCTTATTGAGCTTGAATTCATTTCAGGATGGTCTGAATCAATTATCATTATTCTGGAAGAAATAGGCAGAGGCTTATTCCAAAACGGGTTTAGCTTTTAAAAAAACCCAGCATAACAAAGGAGAGGTTAGCTGGTTAATCTGTCCATATGTGCTGGAGGTTATGCATAAGCACCTCGTTACAGTTTTCCCGACTAGCTGTTTAAAGTTGCAAGGAGGCTCCTGTTTAGCACCATCCAAATGGCAATGACTTTCAGCTTGATTGCAACAGTGAAATGAGGATGTCCAACTGCAACAGTAAAAACTGCACAGGAACAATCAATGCACTCAGTTAAGCTACACAAAGTGGGTAGCACAAGGGACGGTGAAGCCCAAACTAGCTAGGTAAAATGCAGCGTGGTCTGTACAGGTGATATAAAGGGGAAAATAATGTACAAAGAAGGACCATAATAAAAGTTGCTGATGCATACCTAATGCTTTGTTTGGGGAAAGTGTGGGGCTGGCAGGCTCTGCTCTGCTCTCCTCAGGTGTTCTTCCTGCAAGCAGTGAAGCAGAAATGTATTTGGCCAGGAAGAGAAGGATACATATGCAGTCAAAACCACCGGGTGTCCAAAAAATACTTCACTTAATAGGGTCTGCTGATTGAATACAAATTCAGGTATTATTAAAAGCAAAATTACTAAAGTGGTGAACTGAAATCACCAGTGGTTTGGTTGCTTATTTTTTTGCCGGGCGCAGCACAATGAATGAAAATATAGCTGATGGGTTCCTTTTCTGTCATTATTACATGGTGCTCTTCCTTTCATTTGTGGATGAGGTCTCTGTATTTCACCCTAACAACTCTCCTGAGCATTGATCTGCTGCTCTTAAATCCAGTCCTTTATGCAATTAAGTTTGCACAGAGAATTCATGTGGCTGCGAGTACTGAACACTGCGGAGCTTTTAGCTGACCCAGCCTATGAAAGTGTAGTATTAGCCTATTTGAGAAGAGGGAATCATCAGGAAATAGCAAAAAGTGTCTGTAAGCAGAAGAGAAATGGCAAAAAAGGAAGAATTCTGTAATGGACGTGGTAGAGTACATACATCCTCACCCAGGTCCTTGTTTGCAAACAATTCCCCCATCTCCTTGGTGACTGCTGTACTCACCAGGCTCCTCAGTTAATAGGCACTCTCTGATTTCTAATTAGCCATAGCCACCTAATTACATCCAGGAATGGGATTTATGTCCCACTCTCCTCAACAGTGTTTCTTACTGAGTAGCTGCCATAGCTGCTGTCTTTTGTGGTTTTCCCTGTATACTCAATGAAGAGCTCCAACACCTGGGTTTGGGGCTATGAAAATTAGCAGGCACCAGAAATTACGTATTTCAGTGCCTGTGTCTTTTTGTGGATCCACTCCTACATGTTTTCATGGATCTTTCTTATTAAATGTGTAGTAAACCTTAGCCAAACAGGGTCTTCAGTGTAACTCAAAGGAAAAAGCAGGATTGGTTTCATGAGGCCATTATATTAAAAGAAAAGGGGAAAAAAGGCCCTTGAGCCATAGTATCAATGATTATCTATACTGATCAATATCTAATGTGACTAGTCTCCGAAGGAAAGCTGTCCTAAATCAGGCTAAGGCTGTCTGTGGTTTGTGGGCAAATTTTGCAGGCTCTAGTTTCTTTCCTGGATCATGACTACTGGAACCAGAGCACATGCCAGTTGCAAGAATATACGAAGCATAATATACAGATAAAAAGTACAGCAGCCTTTTGGTTAGAAGCCCAAGTTGCTCTGTCACCTAAAATTACAGTAATATAAAACTTCTGTCAAAAAAAGTCACACTGTCAAAATGAAAACCTAGAGAGTTTATTGTTTCTGTTGAAATTTCACTTTGAGGAAATGGAAGAAGAAATAGAAATTTTTTTCTTGTTATCATCACAATGTGTTACTTTAACTAAGAACAAATATTTTTGAGTTGTTTAACATTTGTTTGTTAGAAAATTTATTTCCGTTGGATCTTGCTGTGGCAATGTCCCATTGGTATGTGGCGAGATGTTGGGGATGATTCTACCCCAGGGCATGTCTATGAAGATAACATCTGCGCTAGCAAAGCAGCATTTCGTTCATACCTGTATTTAGTATTTATCACAGTGAAGGTCATGACAACTGTGCCCCATTTTGAGTGATTATTTTGTTATTATCTGGGTTAAACTGAAATAGGACACTGCTCATTTGAAAGAAGCCTCCCTATGGAGATACGTACCACAGTAATGAGATGAGAACTCAAACTGATTGAGTTATTTTGCTTCCAGAGCATGCGTAGGCAGGCCTTATTCTTACGAAGTATTCCTACACTTTAGAAGAAGTGAACAAAATTTAGGGATTGATCCTTCTTCCGTAGAAACTAGTATCCATTCCGTAATTGGTTTAAATTTAGCAAGATTTATGATTTAAAGACCAGCTCTTCACTGTTTTTAGAGAGGAAATAAAGGACATAGAGGTTCTGAAGTCCCTGCTTTTTCTGTACAGATATCGCCTATGTCTGTATCTCTTCTGTTGTGGGTTGCAGCTGTTTCTCTATTTCTATAATATCCTGCTATAACCTTACAAAAGCATGCTCCATTTACAGTGGTAATGAACTAATTAAGGAACTAAAATCAGCCAGCTTTCTTTTAAAAGAAAACAATTTAATTTAAAATTTTAAAATATACTAGCACTCTCCAGATATTGAAATTGCATTTTTTTGTGTTCTTAATACATTTCAACAAGATCAAGTAGCAGCAACAAAATATTCCATTTCCATGGAAATCAGTGTAGTTTTCTGTGCCTCTAATCAGACCACTTTGCTGAAAGCTAAACTGTTTATTTTTAACCTCTCAGAAGATGAAAGCTTGCCGTGCCTTTTATGTCAGGAGTGTAGCTGTTCTTCTCTGCTTCATTAGGTCTTTTGGCTTCAGCCTCACCTGCAACTGAGAGCTGGGCTGTGGGAGTGTAGAGGATGCTAATACCTCTGCCCTCCTTCCTTTGCTTCACTGGCAGTTTCCAGCCCAGTGCAATGGGAGTCGGCATAAAAAAAGGAGACCTGGATATAGGGCTGGCTCACGTCTGGCTGCAGGCTGCAATGAGAAGAATCAGCTCTAGGATGTAGGGGAGAAAAAGCAGAGGATACTCAAAGAGCTGAGATATCTTGTGCACATGCATGAAAAAATATTGCTTGTCTTATCATTAGCCCCAAAAGCAAAGGATGGGGCTAGGAAAAAGATGGCACATCGGGTAACCAATATGCCACTTTCCAATCTAGAGGGTGCAGCAGTCTACAGTTCCTCCAGGAGCACCCATGTCCTGCACAGCTCCATTTAAAAAAGAGTTTTGTAACAATGACCATTGCAAATGCAGCGGAGATATTGAGAAACAGGTGGGTGCTTGGAGCTAAACCTGCAGTCTGACAGTCTGGATCTGAGTTTATGACACCAAGTTGGGTGGGAGTGTCGATCTGCTTGAGGGTAGGAAGGCTCTACAGAGGGATCTGGACAGGCTGGATTGATGGGCCGAGGTCAGTTGTATTGAGGTTCAACAAGGCTCAGTGCCAGGTCCTGCACTTGGGTCACAACAACCCCAGGCAACGCCACAGGCTTGGGGAAGAGTGGCTGGAACGGCGCCTAGCGGAGAAGGACCTGGGGGTGTTGATTGACAGCCGGCTGAACATGAGCCAGCAGTGTGCCCAGGTGGCCAAGGAGGCCAACAGCCTCCTGACTTGTATCAGCAATAGTGTGACCAGCAGGAGCAGGGCAGGGATGGTGCCCCTGTGCTCGGCACTGGTGAGGCCGCACCTCGAATGCTGTGTTCAGTTTTGGGCCCCTCAGGACAAGGAGGACATTGAGGTGCTGGAGTGTGTCCAGAGAAGGGCAACGAAGGTGGTGAAGGGTCTAGAGCACAAGTCTTCTGAGGAGCGGCGGAGGCAGCTGGGGTTGTTTAGCCTGGAGAAGAGGAGGCTGAGGGGAGACCTTATCACTCTCTACAGCTACCTGAAAGGAGGTTGTAGTGAGGTGGCTGTCAGTCTCTTCTCCCAAATAACAAGCAATAGGACAAGAGGAAATGGCTTAAGGCTGCACCAGGGGAGGTTTAGATTGAATATTAGGGAAAATTTCTTCACCAAAAGGGTTTTCAAGCACTGGACCAGGCTGCCCAGGGAAGTGGTTGAGTCACCATCCCTGGAGGTATTTAAAAGACGTGTAGATGTGGTGCTTAGGGACATGGTTTAGTGGTGGACTTGATGTCAGACTTGACGATCTTGAAGGTCTTTTCCAACCTAAACAATTCTATGATTCTATTCTATGAATCACCCCATGGTGCTTATGCTCAGACACCATCGTTGGTGATGAAGGTTCAGAGGCTGGATAACCTCCTGTGCAAATGCTGTCTACTTCTGGCCTCACAATCAGCTATGCTCAGAGGGACTCCAGTGCATCCTCCCTGGCTTTGGGAGAAAAATGGCATAAGTAGGAAAGGTGGAGCCAATACACACTTCCAGCATTGTTAAAGCTCTCATTGTACAATGCTTGTAGGTCACTTATTTTTATTTTTTCCAAAAATAAGCTGATGACTTAAAGCTTTGTTCTAAACCAGAAGCTATTACAGTAAATTGTCTTCTTTTTTTCAAAGAAGCACAGTTGCTGTAACCAAGCCGATGTTAATCTGAACTGATGGAAGAGCACAGAGTGGCAGGTAGCTTGCATTCCCAACAATGCACATGTGTGGTTAGGGTACAACTCTGTATTTGAACGTAAAGAAACTCCTGCCAGATAACAGAAATACCAGGGAAGCCCACTGCTTGTGTATCGTGTCATGAGTTACCTCAGTGAGCAAAACAGCATGGCATGGTTCAGTAAGGAAGTCTGAAAAACACGGAGGGCGGGGAGGGAGGAGTCGGGGGTCAGTAAGAAGCAGCAGCTCCCAGCACCTGCAGGGAATGAAATCTCTGTTAAGGACGCTGAAGGTTGCTATCTTAGCACTGCATTAAGGCACTTTCCAGCTGACTAATATAGGAAGGAGCTGATGCAGAAAAGAGAATTCAGGTGGGGGAAGGAGCTTTCAGGTGAGGGGAATGGCCAGAGGGAAGTGACTGGTAGATGATAGCACAAATAGGGTATGAGGCAAGGGAGTAGCAAGGTAGGAAAGTTAATAGGACTTTTTAAATTTAGTCCTTTTCCTCTCTATGCCCACCACCAAGGCTTCCTCTTTGTTGCAGGTATGTTAGCTTAGTGCTTGTGAGCAGGACAGTGGTGCTTTGCTGGCATGTCTTGGGGAGATAGTTTTGCTGTTTTGGGTTTCTTGGCAGAATCTGAAGTTGGTGGTGTTTGCAGATCTCCTGCAGGCTGAGCCTGTGAGCTTTCCTGCCAACAAAACCTGCCCAATGGATCACATCAAGATTGGGTGTATCAATCTGGTAAGACTGATTTGCTGGGTTTTTTTCTCTTTTTCATTCTTGGCCTCAAAAGAGATTAACTTTTTGATGTATCTGTTTGGCCTTGATATTGTTGAAAGTGGGGTACCTGAGCATAGTTTAAAACTAGCTATAGCGCTTTTGCTTTTGTTGACTCATGTTCTTGCTGGTGTAACAGCATTAAAAGCCATAGCAGGAATCGAGTACAGTATGGGGCCTGAACCTCTGAGGGTAGGAACAGTTATCAGCTCATCAACTTAACGGCCTGAGCAGTTCCCCTGAATTACTCTCTGGTTTGCACAGCAGAGGTGCATAAACATTACTTACTTCTGATGCCACACTAGAGGGAAATAGGTCCTGCTCCCCCTTTAATGGCTACCATGCTTCTGCACAGGTAACAAGAGCAACCAGCAGTAAAACTGCTTCCTTGCCAATAAGGTCGGTAGCCACAGCTCCAAATTCACGGGGGAAAACATGCAGGAAAATGCCATTTTTGTGCAGTCATTCTTCACCCTCAAAGTGGCTTTGAATTGTCTGTATGGGGTCTTTGCCAGGTGGGGAGGGAGAGAGTCTTTCTTATGATGCCAAGAATTTACTCTGACCCTTTCACCATGTACTTAAGTAGTGCCAGGGCTGAACTGGGGAGGAAGCACGATGTTAATCAGAATAGCCCGATGTGAAATAATCTCCTCCACTTCACTTCATGTTTTTTGTTAGCATTCAGATAAGATTTTAATTAAGATTTTTGTTTATTACCTATTGATCTTTAATATTTACTTATGGTTTGGTTTTGGGTTGTTTTTTTTGAATGATTTGATCTTGTTAGATAGGAATTAAATACACAATTATTCTTAGGTTAGCTGAAACTGAATAGTTCAGTTAATGAATGATTCACTGACAATACTAATTGCTCGATTTGCTGATAGACTCCAGGAACCATTGCAAGGCAAACTGGTATTTATAACAGGTGTCTGAAGCTGGCAGATGTTTAGGGAGAAGAAGCAGATAAGCAGGACTAGGGAATTTCAGAAAAAGTTAACCTTTTTCCTTTCTGGGCCATGCAGGCCTTGCCTCAGGCGTCATTGCTAGAAAAATGAGGCCATTGTAAGATTTATTGGCTCAGTGCAGCATTTATTTAGTGACAGTCACAAAAGGTAATGGTGTGAGCATGTGCAGCCTGGAGTGTTTAATTGCCTCTGCGCCAGGGCTTCTGTGCGTATATGGGGAAGAACTTCCCCAGAAGTATTAAGTAGTGTCTTTCTCAATATATAAAACACTGAGAATATAGTGTTAGCAAGCCTGCAGCATTGCTGTGGCAAAAAGATTGTGTGTGCAAGGGGAAGGGGCAGCAGAGCCACAGTTTGGTGCTCATTTTATCCCTACACAAAACATCTGGAAGCATCATTTCTGGTGACTCCATCCTGTGGAGCAACAGCCGTCAGCAGCAAAACAGGTCCCTACGTGCCTGCCAGAAGAGGCAAGTCAGCCAGGACCAGGAAGACAAGGGGGTGGGGTGGATGTGTGTGTGTGTGAAAAGAGGACAAAAATTTCAGTGTTTTCAATCCCAGGTGATTTCTGTTAGAAAAAAAAAAAAAAATCACAACTTTACTTCTATTATCTTCTTCCTGCCTGTTTTCCCTAGAGAGAGTTATCTTTTCTTTCCCAGTTTTCCTCCTTTACAAGCACAGTTTTTTCTTTTTGGCACTGAGAGAAGAGGAAGAAAAGAAAGTACGTAGGTGGAAATGAAGGAGAAAAGGATAAGCACAACCTGGAAAAGCATTTACTTTCTTTATCGCTGCCTAAAAGCAGGAAATGCTTTTAAATTTTTTTTAATATAGAGGTCATTCAAAGTAATTTTTTAAAAAATGTCTACCAGCTCACGCAATTGCTTCTGCGTTTGTGAGGAACAATGTGTTACTGTGAGTAACAATGAGATGGTAAAAACTGGTTGCCGCCATAATTTAAAAGAAAAAAAAAAGTGATTCTCAGTCATATCACTTTTTACTTTTGTATAGCTTCTTGATTACACGTTATGATAGTGAATACTACCTTTATTGATGCCTTCTGCACCTTGAGTTTAGAAGCGTGTTACTGATTAAACTGTTTGGCCCTGAACACAGAGCCAGGGAGCAGCAGGGGCTGCCTAACCCCACAAGGAAGCAGCACCTGTTGATGGAGGCAAGCCAAATCATCACCTGGCATCCTTGCCCTGCAAAGAAAAAAAAAACCAACAAACAACCGGAAAAAGGCTGGGTTTTGATGTATTTTGTTTTGGGTTGTTTGGGTTTTGGTTGGGGTTTTTTTGGTTTTTTTTGTTGTTTTTTTTTTTTTCCTCCACAAGGCTGTGGCAAGGATGGAAGAAGGGAGCAGGTTGGGATGCCAGGGCTGAGCTTGCTATGCCACATCCTGGCTAAGAAGGACAACTTGGGTCCATGCCTGAAGGAAAAGTGAAGCGCAGCCAGGAGGGCTTCTGAGGACAGCCATCTCCAAACTCTGTTCAGGGTGGAAATGGGAAAGCACAGCATGCTGATAATCAGAAAGGATCTGGTTTAAGGGCTAAAATTAAAAGCTATGTATTGCTGTAAAATGCCGAGTCTCAATTTTCCTGTGACATGTAGGATTCATTTCTGGGTCTTGTGGTTTATGAGATAATGGACTGTGTAACTGTTCCTCATCTCTGTGACTAACGGCTCCTTTTTGGCACGCGTCCTGGAACTCAAAGCTGTGTAATTTTTAATTCTGGATATCACAACTAATTATACTATTACAACTAGCTGTAATACTACAACTAACATTATTCATCTTAGCCTTGGTCGTCCTTTCCCTTTTATAAATCCTACTTCTTCTGCACAGATTAAATTCTGAGGCTATTAACACTTTGATTATGGTTTAGTCATATTAAATTATGCCTTGGTAGTAAGGCTGCCCTGTCAACCACTACGATACCTACAATTAATTGAAAAGATAACTGGTGGTTTGATGCAGAGGCTGCGTCTGGGTAGGATAGTAACCCCCTGGGGAGCCTGGTGCAGGCTCAGGTGTACCCTTCCTCCTTCCTTGCAACGAGGCTGGAGACAAAAGAAAGTTAGGCTATAGACAGGAGCAGGAATTACACCTGTAACAAGGTTGGGTGGCTGTATGCTGAAGCATAATTAGGTATTTATGGCCTCTTGGGTGACACAGGAGGGAGAAATATCAGGAACAAGGAATCAAGTTACTGCCAGATATTATGGTTAAAACTGAGTCCCCATCCCTACATGTTCAAAGGGCCTCAGGGAAACCTCACAGCTCCAGGGAACTAAAGTTTTTGTGTTTGAGTGCTTCAGCCCTGATGTACAATACCACTGCCCACCCGTGCGTGTGGCCTTTCAGGGAACTTTTTACCAGGGTGTTTAGGGGTCCTTGAGGGTTGTGTGCCACAGAGCCTCCTACTACCAGCAGGAGGGCTTTAGGGTAATTTCCAAATATATGTCACCCTTGTATTGAACAGCCCCAGGGGAGCAGCTCTGTGGATAATTGCTTTTTTGGCAGCTGTTGCCCGCGACTGGGAGATAGCATGGAAGAGCTGCTCACCATAGGCATGGTGTGAACCATGCCTGCATTGTTTATTTCTCCCTGCACTGGGATAGACAATGAGCTACGATTTTTCTTTTCCATAATTATTGATACAGTGGCTGGTAAATGCTTCCTTGTCTTCTCACCAGTCTCAAAGTTTAGCTTGTTAATGAGGAGGTTTTCAGATATTCGCCACCGGTGTTCCCTTTGCGGGGGAGCGGGGTGTCTTCTAATAGTTGTTTGATGCTGTTCACATGGGCAGGCTGCGAGATAACAAGGCAAATGATTGTCTGCTTTGCTGATCAGAGTCTGTAATAATCGCTCGCTTGGTGCTACACATTCAATTCCTGACAAACCAAAAGGCTTTTGCCATTTTGGCTGATGCTATTTTTACCCTGACACATACCAGTTGGGTATGGTTTTGTCGTATCTAATTACAAATGATCTTTGATATATTTTTTTTCTTTTTATATCTCCAGAGGCATACCTTTTGGAGTGCCAGCAGCAGGCAATAGAATTTCAAAGCATTTGGGAATGCCAATTAAGGCTTATTTATGTGATTATTGAACTGCCTGAAAGCTCAGTGCCCAGCAGAATGCACTGTGGCCTTAGAAGAAGGGAATTTTCTTCCCGTCCTACATCTGATGAGGAGGGAGGCTTGCATGATGATGGCTACTGTTCTCTGTACTTAAACACCTCAGCACAATTTTTTGCACCTGCAAAAAGTAGTTTGTCTGTCCTTACAAGGAGGCCAAAGTATTTTCGTATTGATTTTGTCTGTACTAACTTATGTTATTGCACATAGAATACCAAAGGAAATTGCAAGTACCTCCAAAAGAAGAAACATTATTTTGTTTTACTAATATCCAAATATAATACCATTAACTTAGGTTTCTGCTGATTTATTTGTTAGTTCTACTAAACCAAACTGGGCAAAATTGATTTTCTTTTTTTTCTTTTTTTTTTTTTGGTACTATTGAGTGTTGGCAGAACTTTATTTGACTAAAAAATGGTAGGACTTAGGAGCTCTGTTTACAACATTAAATATCTTGTATTTTGGACATAGGCTCCATTGTTCAATCCTGGGGCACAGTTACCCCAGTGCATCTTCTGGCCCTCAAGCAAGGCAGGAATGCTTTGCGCATCTTTCCAAACTATACAATCCTTGCATGTGGCTGGAGGATGGCTTCTGCTGCTAATGTGTTGGGACCTTCCCTCTGCTCACCTTCCCAGGGGGTGGGCCTGGAGCTCTCAAACTGTGCTAGTCAGGTCTTTCCCTCCTATTCTTATTCTTGTTAGTTGTTACTATTCCCAGAAAACTTCTTCAATTTGGGTTTAGCTGGGTCCTGTTGCCCTCTCCCGTGTGGCAGGTGAGCGCAGGGAGGCTAGGAGAAACTGTTGGCCACACTGTGGAAAACCAAGCAAGACTTCATCCTGAGGGATTTAGGCCAATGTATATGAAGCTCACACATTCTATAAATAATCAGACTGTGTATGTTAGGTCACAAAAGTAGGACAACAACATCAGAAGATATTTACCGCTTGCCTGAGGAGCAGTCATTTTAGACGAAAGCTTTGTGGCCAGACTTTTCTAAAGAGCTTGCTTGCATGATTGAGGTCAGCTCTCATTTAGCTGCTGAAATTATCAGCAGGGCTTCTAGGCAAACTAACTATTTTGGGTGCTAAACAGCTTTGACAGTCTGGCCATAGAAGTCCCGGTAAGTGCTGCTGAGTGCTAAAAAAGAAAATCTATTGTTTATGGAGTTTCTCCAAAAGGAGTGGACCTTCTTTGGAAACATGTGCCTCACACCACCTGCTAAGGTCTTGAAAATCTACTTCTGCCTTGCATGCAGGTAGTGCAGACTTGGAGATATGTACGGACACATAGAGATAGCTACAGATATATAATATACACACACAGCAGCAACGCTCCTCAGCTGAGTGGCTGCTGGGGCTGTGGCTGTTGGAGCCACTGAGCACTCAAGTGATATAAGATTGAATGCAAGTAGTCAACACTGTACAGCAGTTTCTAGCCATAAACCAAGCAAATGCGAGTACAGCACTGCATCCTCTGGTTCTCCCCCGGAATGGCAAGGGTTTCATTTAAAATAAAAGAACAGAATAGCAAACTTTTTTTTCTTCTCACTCTTGTTTTTGTTGGTTTTCTTTGTCTTCTGTTTTTAGCTTTAAAAGCCTGAAGTTTTCCTTACAATGAGTTGGGTGAGATGTATTTTTAGAAGACAATAAGGGTCTCATGAGGCTAGAGCTGGATCTAATAAGGAAAGACTGATTGAGGTAGGGAGGAACCAAATGATAATGTTTCACTTATTATTATGAGAATTTCCCATGAAGAGGAAACTGCTGGGATTAATATAAAGGTCTCACTTGCATTTTGACTTCTTGAAGTCAAACGGAACAAGAAATGTTTGTTAAGAAATGAAAAATTGAAATACTATTTTTGAGTTTCTCATATAGAACACTAATTCATTACATGAAATATCTATAAAATATTTTTCCATATCTCCTGCAGAAAGCTGGTCCTTTAGAAAATATCTGTGTCAGATACTTTAGGTTTAATGTAAAAATCACAAAATTTGGTAATACAAGGGGCAGCAAATGAAACCAAAGACCTTCCCTGACCCACTCAGCAGTGAAGGATGCCCTGCCAAATGCTGCCTAGTTCGTTGTAACTCGTGCACAAGTATGCAGGACAATACTGTGGATTCTTTTTTTAATAAAATAATATTTTTAAGAAACCCTTCTACATGCTGAGTTCACTATATGCACTAACTTAACCCAAGTTTGCAAATGAGTGCTTCTTGTAGAGTGTATTGTCCTATTTGAAGAACAGAGTCAAATGTGCCAAGCCAGGATATGGGGTTTGGTTCACCTGATGGCTCAATGTATTTATGCAAAATAGTACTAAATAAAGAGAGGTAGGCAGTTAATAGAGCTTTTTTGGGCCATAGTAGGGAAAGCTGTAATTAATTCTCATTTTCTGTATCGGTGTTCAATAGGAAGGGAATTGCATGCAAACTTGATCCTTTAGTGTGCCCTCTTCCTTTTCTGGCCAGTAGGAGGGGAAAGCAGTTCGATGGACATGGACCCCAGCTGATCCATCATACTCGCATATTTTGAGCATTTACAACAAAGGCTTTCTCAACAGCTGCCTCAAAATCATGCCTTTATAGACCAGTGCTGCAAACTTGGGAACTGATGGTCTGCAGACTAATTCAAAGTTTTGGTGTCATTTTGATGGGAAAGTGATCAAAGCTGTACCTGATTGCCGGCTAATGTAGATACCGTGTAAATAAGCAGCACTTGGAACACAACTTCTGGCAGAAAGGCCCCTGGAAGGCTATTGACTATATCTGCAGGAGAATCTGCAGGTTCATTAATCATTTATGAAAAGTTGTTTTCTTTTTTTCATGAGCTAGAAGATATAATTAAGACAAATGAAGAAAGGGTGGTTCTAAAGCTTTCTTTATGACAGTAATGGAAAGTCAGAGCTTTATCTCAAGAGTATACCCACCATCCTTTGGGAGCTGAAGCAGGCACTGAGTGATAAGGCCATGGCCTTTGATCATCTGTCAAAATTAAACCTCGCTGAATATCCTTACTGGGTGAAATTCAGCCCTTGGATATACAGGTTGTTCTTACTAAAGATATGCATCTGAGAGCTAAACATAGCTATAGGAGTCCTAGCCAAAAAAATCTGATTCAGGGTATAAAAGTGAATTTTTGCTATCAGAATTACATGGAAGGAGTGGTATTGTATCAGTGAATGAAGTCCTGCAGAGCTCTGATAAAAATGATCTTTATGGAAACTATTAAATTGGGTTTGGCTGTCTTGGGTTATTTTATTGTTATTATATCTTTGTCAGTGATCACCCAGAACAAAGTTTTTCAGACTTTCCAGGAAATTAACTGAAGATCAGTTACTGTGCTGTCTTCCAAATTTATGGCTCTGCAACTAACTACAAACCCAGACATACAGTGATAAATAATCTCTCGTGTCTTCTAGCCCATCAAGTAGAAACCTGCTTCCTTGGGAGTAGGCAAAATGAAATTGGTGCATTACAAACATTTATTAAAAGGTGCATTTAATCTTTCATGAAACATGAGGAATCATCAGTGCTTGGTAGGGAATGAGGTGGGGTTTTTTTTTGGTTTTTTTGAGTGTGAATGCAGCTGAGAAACTCAATAAGAGAACCAGGATGGAGTAAGTTTACCTTCAGAATGTCAGAAGCAAAGGCCAGACCTGGAGCTGATTAATGGCTGCATAATCTATCTGTTCAGAATCAAGAAGCTGCGGGTTGTGGCTAAATTATTTGTAAGGTAATTTGGCTTAACCTTAGTGAGGGCTAAGGTCCCACAGACCATGGAAAAGTCTATCAATCTCTCTGGCTCTGGAAGCATTTAGGGGTTTCTCTTAATGTATCATTGCAAATGCATTTGTTGTTTGTGAAATCTCAAGGCAGACAAGTTTTTTTTTTTTTTAACTCTTTTTAATAAATAAGACTGTAACAGCAATGATGGAAAACTTTCAACCTGGGATCTGATTTCTACTTCCACTTTTTGTAACGGAGGGGTATCATGTACCCCCAAAGCTTTCTCAAGAGCAGGCAGTGAAGTGTATGGTGCTGAGGTGAGGTGAGCAGGGTGACGGTGGCAGCGTTGCCGGATGGGGCCCTCCTGGCCGCGTAAGGCCACAGTCCAGGAAAAAGCTCAGAGGTGACTCTAGTAATTCTGGCTGATTTGGGCCCACTATTTGGGCCCTGGTAAACTCAGTTTAAGTGGCAAAATGGGTGCCAGGGTATAGTGGTGAATTCCCCAGAGGCAGATGTATAAAATCCTTTCATCCTCTTTAGTCTGCAATAGGAACGATCCGGTTTCTCCTTTTGCGCAGAATTTTTGTTTAGCAAGTCCCTTTGTCTTGCAGCTTTTCTTGCTGCAGGTAAGGATAGGTGCTGTGATGGGGAACGAAAAAACTCATGGTCACCTTAGATAGAAAGTAGCTGAGGAAAGTTACTCATCTGAAAGGTTTTGCTTGGAAACAGTTAAACCAAAGCAGGGATGTTTCACTAACTGGTGGCTACCGAATAGCAACAGCACTTCCTGCGTGTTTCCAGCCTTCACCATACAGCCCTGTACTGGTCCTTCATCTGCCCAAACTCTTTAAAATTTTATCAGTTGTTCCTGTCCCTCCTGTCAGCAGTTACCAAGAAGCTCATCTATCAGATGCCTGTTTTGTACAGGTGTGGACTGGAGATGTAACAAAAGCAAAATGCCTCCCCCCATCACTACGGTCCCAGAGAGATCCAGATACCTGGATTTCTTTAATGTTTCCCATCCCTGCCACAAGTCATATTATTTGGGTAGGTGTTGATTCCAAGTCTTAATTTCCTGACTACAATATAGGTTTGGGCCAATTTTCTTTGCGTGAATAAACGTGGTGATTACTAGGCATGAATGCTGTGTCTTAAGTTCCACTTTGTGGATTATTTTTGCATTGCTAAGGATGGCATAAGAGCATCCCATGGCTGTTTGCACACCTGGCTCATCCCACAATTATTTGCTCAAGGGCTGAGGATCTGGTATAGTGTCTATTTAAGAAGATGCAAAAGCTTCCAGTGAGCATTGCTCTCAATTGAAATTGCTTTTGTCAAAAGTCTTTGCTACTTTCCTTCAGCAAAATATTGTCATTTTTTAATATGGGGGATCACCTGTGTTCTTTCGCTGTAGCACTGCCTGTGTTTACCCTGTTGCTTTGCTTACAGTGTTTTCTTACCAATATTTAGTTTGTTCACCTTTCCAATAAATTCCTCCAGGACCTACTCTTCAGGGGCTAGTTTTCAGTCTGCTCTCTTATTCCTTTCTCACCCAGCAAATCCAGCCACTATTTTTTTTGTCCAGTCAGTTATTCTGCCTCATGATATTTCCCAGGTTTCTTCCCCTTTCTCCCCCTTCCTCCTCCCTCCGTGCAGAACAGTGCAGGGGCCCAAGGCACAGGTGTGATCTGTGCTGTGCCTTTGCTCTTTCTCCCTTTCTGCTTTCTTCATCGTTTCCTCCTGATATACCCCTGGAAAGGAAATAATAAACAGAGAGGGAGCCAGGGAAGGAGGCGGTACAGCCACCCTTCTAGAAATAGGAAGGCAAAGGTACTGGGTAATGGATGGTAGTTTGACATACAGTATCTGAGCTCTCCTTACCTGGTTTCTTGCTTTGTCCTAAGCATAACTGCCACTGTCTCAATTTTGAAGATGGATGAAAGGGTTCACACAGCAAAACCAGACAGTTCTAGCTTTTATGTTTGCAAAGCGAGGCTACAAAATGTAAATCACAGCTGTGCAGGCTAAGTGAGACAGCAGTGGCAAGCTCCTGGGCTTCCCTGCGAGGGTACCAGAGGAATTTTGGGGCTCCTCTCTCAGAAACAACGGGTTGAAAAACAGACTCAAAGACAAGATTTGTGTTCGCTCATTTTCATCGATGGGGTGTTGTTCTAAAATAGGTTTTGGGTTTTTTTTTTTGTGATGTTCTGGATTTTCTTTTAATGGTAGTGTTATTACTTTGGAAAGACTTCAGCTGTTTAGACACCTCAGTATTTCAGGGAGATGTCTTATTTCAGAAGGAAACTAATTCAGTGTTTAACTCATAGCGGTATCTTTTGCAACCTGTTTTAATGGGAAAAGCAAAGATAAATTCAATATAATGCAAATCCTAAGAATAATATACAGCAGCTTCTTTCATCCTTTTTTGGGGGCAGACCTGCCAGCCAATGTTACATAGAGCTCTCTGGTGAGAAAAGGAGATGCAGAAAGTGCTGCTATCAGTCTTTGCCTGCACTTAGCTAGACCCATTGACATTCATGGAGTGTAATGGCAGGAAAGCTTTCCAAAGCCATCTGACTCCAAAAATTTGAGTTATCATCATTGTCGTATCTCGGTCTGAGAGGGAAAATGATTTGTCGGTCAAAACGTCTCGTAAACACACGCATTTGATTCAATTTAATCAGAGGCAGTCCCTCACTCTGGATTCAGAAGGCTCATCTGCAAGTGAAGGGGGACGCGGGTACTTCACTTACTCCTGCACCACCATACCGTTGGCTCTGGATCAGTAGGGAAGGGATCAGTACAAATGCCGGTTGCTCTGGGAAAGGGAGACTGTCCCAGGCTTTGGGAGCAGGTCCCCGTTTTGGCTCGATGCAGCCAGCTGTGCGTGGACCGGGCTTTAGCTGGGATCTGAGGTTTGTGTGTCTGCATGGGGCTGCGCTGGGGTAGTTTGGTTTCAGGCTCATGGGGTGCCTTTATCATGGGGGTTGGTAAGAGACCTGCTGGGGAGGGGAAAAATGCAAGTAGCCTTTTCGCCTGTACGACACTGGTTAGGGATGGGGCTGGCCCAGCGCCAGCTGACTATAAGCAGGATCTCATTCTGCAGGCACTTATGAGCCTGAGTAAATCTACTTGTGCTAATGGCCTTATTAAGCTCAAGCCTGTATACGTTACAAATCTACACAAAGAGAAATTAGAGCCCAGCTTAGATTAGTCGCTAAAGGCTGTGAACGTACAGCTGTTTGCCAAATTGCACACTGAATTTCATTTTTGCGTAGACGTTTACTGATAGCAATCTGAAGGCAGTCATTAGAGCCATCAGCCTTTGAATAAGAAATTTCAAGGGACACTTCAGTATAAATCTGCTCCTCTGCTATAAGAAATTATTCCTGATTTGTTTTGGGCTATGGAAACCAATTACATGAATTTTGCACAATAACCTGTTTCTTCCAAACAGGGGTAGCACTTCTGGCCATAAACAGACATACTTTTACTTCCAATTAACTGTGTGGGTATGCAAACATAAGGAAGACTGCTTTTTCAACTTGAATTCAGAAACTAGAAAATAGTTGGAAGAAAGAATCATCATTTACAGTTAGAATACGAGACTCTGGCCATTCTTATTCCCTTCCTCTGCAAGCCAGCTGGATTTATGAAAACAGACATACCCTGTCCCATTAAATCATAAATACTGCAGGCTTTATTCCTTAGCAGCTCCTAGGCTCCAAGATTTAGGAAAGGGTGCGATACTAATTTCCAGAGTTAAACTTGACATAACTTACGGTGCTCCAGTTTTCTTTTAAATCTCAGCTGTGTTTTTCTTTGATTCCAGATACTCCAGAGCTGCCCTGTAATCCCTGAACCCTGCTGAATTCACACCCTGGTGATATGTAAATGTTAAAGGGATGCAACTGGTAATTCTGCCTGGCTGTTAAACTGCCTTGTGTAGCCCTATTTCTGACGGCTGCTGTCAGTGTATGTGTGTTACCTCTTCCAAGCTACAGTGAAAATGCTTTAATCTTATTATTAGTATAAAAATAAGTTATTATTCATGCTTAAAGCAATTGTTATCTTCTCCCCCTGTTATTCTACTGTTAATATCAGTATTTCTAAAATGAAGCTTTCTACATACGAGTCAAGCCTCCCGTGTCATTTGTTTGAAAATCCTGAGAGAATATTCTTAAATAAAAAATGGGCAGGGAAGGAAGAAGGTCTTTTTTATTTACCTTCAGATTTCCACCCTTTAAGACTTTCTTGCTCAGTGTTCTCAGGTTGCTGCTGCAATTAGAAGACTCAATTGGTTTTAAATGAAAACTGAGATTCCTGCATTCCCCAGGAGCTGGAGTTTTCATTAAAACCACCGCCTAATATCAGGAGACTTGCAATTAAATTCCTGAGCAGCCAACACAGCTGCAAAATGGTTTGTAAAGCCAGAGTGGGATAAATATGTCTGGAGAGCAAGCTCTCAGGTGGCGTAAGCTGCTGCAACTTCTTTTGCTTTAGCTGAGCTCTGGATATTTGCTGAGAGGCACAGCACTGCTCGAACCAGATCTAGCCAAGAATAGATGCAGCCACAGTGTATATATTTGCATGTTGCCTGTGTGAAGGAAAGGCCATATAATTGCTGCACGAGGACTTTTGTTAATTCTTGTGTGTAAGGCCCCAGCTGGGATGTGGAAAAATAGACCATGAAAGCTTCCGTTGCATCTTCTGGAACTCTTACAAAGATTAAGCCCACTGCAAAGCTTTTCCTTCCAAGAAGTAGTAGCACTGTGAAGGCAAAAACAGTAATACATGCTGTGCCTTCACCCTCCAAACTCAGCTGAGTAGAAAAGGAGCGCATCTTATCAACTTTTCTCCCAGTTGCTTGGCTTAGTTCAGTGATCGTAGCACAACATGGGAGAGGTTGTGCCTGCTAGGTTGGGATGTGGACTGATATCTAACCAGCAGGAAAGAGCATAGGATTTGGCCAGGGCAAGGGGAAAGAGGTTTTCCTTTTTTAACTGCTTTCGCATCTCGCATGAAGAAGAGCATCAAAGTTTAAAAAGAGCAGCCTAGCAGAAAAGTGCTGGTATATTGATATGTGGATGCATGAATCTGTGATCCAGGGGGCCACGTGTGTCTTCCCTTGGTGTCCTACTGAAGGGTTCAAGTATAATCAGAAGTTCATTTGAAATTGTGACAGTTGGAAGTGAGGAGCATTGGTAGGCCAGAAGGAAGAGCCATCAAGAAGCAAAATTAATTACAAAATAGACACACAGTTTTTGCTATTTTGGGCTGTCTTCTCCTTCAGTACCTTAGAAAAGAGAGTATGTTGGAGAACCAAAAGCTCTTACACCCACCACAAAATTTCAAATAAAATCTTTCCCTTCAAAATTAGGAAAAAAAAAAATCCTTCTAGGTTCTCATCAAGAGAAAGCTGTGCAGGGTTCTGCAGTCCATTAGCCCTGGCTGAGAAGGCACTCAGGCAGGTCCCTGTCCTTTCCTCCAGCTGCAGTCTGCTGAGCTCCCATCTTCTCACAGGCGGTGGTCTTTGTGGCATTGCCACACAAAAATTTCAGAAAGGTGGGGTCTGTCCCCCAAGTAGTTGCTAGTTTTCCTCTTTTAGGTGCTGGAGTGAGATGAACTTTTTAAATAAGACCAATATTTGGAATAACTTGTGATTTCTATTGTAAACAAGCTCAGTGTGATTATGTAGCAGCAGCTGCTGGAAAACATAAAGCGATTTATCTGACAGGTCCTATCTCTAGGTCTAGCAGGCCTAGAGACAGAGCTTTCCTGGGAAGAACCATCACTGGATAGCAGCCAGGTTGGTTTTTTTGTTTGGTTTGGGTTTGTTTTTTCTTTCCCAGCAGCAGTGCTACTTTTCTAACTTAAAAGCAAAACCTGTTCCTTTGCTCCACATCCTGCGAGTCTGCAGAGGCAGTGTGCAGGAAGATGGGCAGAGGCTGGGAGAACTTTCATCTTAATGGGGCTCTGAAATGTGTGCGAACATCCCGGGGGGAGCCCCCTCGGGGGTGGGAAGCTTCAGAGCCCGCGGCAGTGTGCGGTGCCGATAAGGGGATGAAACAATAGCTGCGACACCGACAGCCTTCGCACAATTGCTTGGTGAGGATGTTACAGAGTCAAGTGCTGTGCTGATTTGCTGCATGAAGCAAATCCACTCGCTTCTGAATGATTAACTCTTTCTCTTCCTTTACCGTGTAATTTAATGCGTGGCTTTTAAGGGCATCCAAATTTGTGAATGCTAAGGAAATTGCACTTGTGTTCCTTGTTACTTGCAAGGCTTTACATTTCCCTGCTTCCAGGGCCACTGTGAGACCTCTAAAACACTGCAGTGGAGCCCAAGCCTGAGCCTTTGTGAAGATTTAGCGACGCACAAGCCGCGCTCTGACGGAGATGGGAAAACTGAGATGTCCTTGCTTGAGATCCAGAATTGGAGTCAAGGAACTGTTCCCAAACTCCTTGTATTATTGATGCCTCATTTCCTCATTAATGCCACAGATTTACGTGAAGGGAATTCCACAGTGCTAATGGAATTACGCACCTAAGTTTCCCCTGTGCGGATGGCAGGGAATGCTCCGGTTCTCTGCCCTCACATTAGTGCTGGGTGAGTAATTGAATTATTTCTTAGCTAGCAAAAGTAAAAGTCCTTTCCTTTTAGGTTTGATTTTTTGTTGGTAGCATTGAGGGCTTTTCAATACATTTCACTTCACGCTTCAGTTATTATACAAATTGAAAATATTTTGATCATTTTTTCCCATTCCGATGCCAGTGATGGTCAGCAGTTTCAGTCAGTCAGCTCTGCATTTTTTTTAATCATAAACTGCTGTCCTGCAACATTTCACCTACCTCTGTTTAATACACAAAATCTGTCTAAAAGAGCATCTTTGAAATAAATACATTTCCCATTAGCACTAATAGTAATTACATGCTTGCACTGGTGAAGTCCTTAATCCACTGTTCCTCTGTATGATGTGCATCAGAGGTTGAAGGCAAGGAAGACGTTTACTCCAGGGCATAGGAATTGAACTGTGGTCCTCTCAAAGTGCAAGTGAGAGAAGCCCAGCAATCTCATCTTTTAGAGTCAGGCAGACACAGTGTTTCTTGAGGCTGTAGCAAAGACAGGGCATGAAAAGACCCACCGAAGGAGACATGAGTCTCAAAACGCAGAGGCCATATCGTCAGAGGGGCAGAGGCTATATCAGAGGGATGTGGGCCATTTTGGGGGCATCCTTCACACAGACTGAGCAAGGTACCATAGGCAGGGGTGGGCAGTCAGGCTGTGCGCTCCTTCCCTCCCTTGCCTTCTAACACAGGCAGAGGCTGCATTGAGTTAAAAGAGCATGGTAGGAACGGTGCAACTTTTGCATGCCTGTGCCTGCTCCTGCCGGGACTTTCACATTGCTTCAAATCTGGTTATGATTTTGCTGAAAATCCTTACCCATTGCCTCACTGCTGCCAGTTAATTTCTGAAAATCCCCTTGCATTTGATACCTGTGCCAGTGCACAGAACTGCACTGATTGTGCTTGGGGAGGATAAAAGGAGCAGCACAGTCACTTGTGCTGAGCAGGACTGACTTCTTGTCTAGTGAAAATGACTGTAAAGGAGTAGGAATAAATCTGAAAGGAGCCACTCTTCAACCAAGTTGGGAGGATGCAGCTGGGGCTGGGCAGCCTATTGTGTGAAACCACTTCTACTAATCTTGTTCAAGTGTGCGCGCAGACATCTGGGAGTGATTTATTCATTGTAATGGGCCTGATCCTGTCAAGCTGTGAGTGTTGCCAGCAAAGGTGACAGGGTCAGCTGCTCCATGCAGTAGGAGGAGAGGTTGTATCTACAGGAAAGAGAAATACAAGTTCAGGATACTGGAAGTATGAGACTGTGGAGATTAATGATAGAAAACTACCATGTGTTTGGTGAGAGGAAAGTAAGCAGGAAACAGGAGCCTAAATTAGGCTGCAGCTCCCTGGGCAAAACACTCAGGTTATAAATATTCTGGTAGCATTTAGAGCAGGGCTGGCTGTGCTGATTGCTCTTAGCTGTCCTTGACAGTATGGTGTGTTATTCATGCTAGTATTCTGCTTTGCTGACAAAACCACCCGGAGTACCTCAGAGGTTTGGGAGAAGGCTGTGCGTGCGTTTGGCAGCAAGACTTCTGAATATGCCGGTGAGCAAGGAGGCTGCGCCCTGCTTGCCACCGCAGCCTGCAGCGCTGCGGGACAGGAGCAGTGGGTTGGCTTGTGAGCATTTAATTGTTCAGCTGGTGCCAGGGATGCTGGTTTTAAACAGCGTCTTCTCAAAGGAGTCAAACCTTTACATGAGATCACCGACTTGCCTTGACCTTTGTGGTCAAGCTGGCACAAGGGCGTGAAAAGAGTCATCACCACTCCTCCCCAGGCCCAAAGCTGACAGGCAAGGGAAAGCAAGGCATGAAGAGGAAAATGTGGGGTGCTGAGGCCGGGTGGAAGAGCTGGGAGCAAAGCAACAAAATACTCAGGCTTAAAGCACAGCATATTTCAGCCTTCAAAATCCCACAGCAGTTGCTTGACAGGAGCAGAATAGTTGCTCCAAGGAGTCAGCACCTATGGTGAGCTCCAGCTTTCCCTCCCTCTTTGTCATGGCCCTTTCGTCAGGAGGACCGAGGTGCAAGTGGAAGTCACTAGGTCCCGCGGTTTGTGAAAAACGAGACCAGGCTTTTCGGTGTTTTCTTGGCTGCAATTTATGGGGTCACTGGGAAATGCTGCATTGCTGAATGCAGTCAATCCACTTAACAGCACAGCGTTGCTTCTAAAGGATCCCAGCCAGTTGCTGCTGTCTGCTGTGGTACACAGAAATGAAAAGTGCAATCCAGCCTCTGGTTCAAATGAAAATTCTCTCTAATCTGGAATAGCTCTACCCTGGGAGGTGCCTTAAATGTGATAGCAGGGCTGCTATGCCAGGGAGTATGCTTTTTTATTTGTAATGAAAAGAACTTTATTCCTGTCATAAAAAAGTTTAGTGCAGAAAGTTAACTAAGGTGATGTTTTTTTAGAAGCTGAAAATATCAGGAACTCAAATAAAAGGCAACAGTGGTAGGTTTTTTTTTTTATTTTAACTTTTTTTTTCTTCCTCTTAAAAGCCCCGGGAATTGATTTCCTGGCATCATTGTCGTAACTCCAAACCTAAGTAATTCATTTGTATTCGTGTCAGTCCCACGTAGGCTTCTGTACGTATTGCATGCAATTCAAACTAAATGGACAGTTAAAGAAGGTACTGAGCAAATCAGACTGCAAACCATACGTATAGGCAGGAATACAGCCCTTCGCAAGAGCTACGCTGTGCCATCAGTTGTTTTCTGCCTGGCTGCAAAGTTTTTCTTGGATCATTTATACAAAAAGGCCACTTTGATTTTTGTTTCCATACACGACATATTAGGAGACCAGTGCTGATGTCTCCATGGTGTCAGTTTAAGTTTTGCCTCTTTCTCTAGCTGATATATTGGGCTGATATATTTGCCGTGCAGGAAGGATACAGGGAGCTACAACATGCAGGGCAGACTCCAGCCCTGAAATTTAAGGGCACTTGCTCTGAGCTTAAATGTGTGGGGTAATGATTACCAGAGATGAAGCACGGCTGGTCAGCCAAGTCTGATATTTCTCAGGGACCTGTCCCCTCTGGATGGGAAACGTTTTGCAGACTTAGGTTATGACTATTGCTGTGTCAGTGATTGTCATCTACCTGATGACAACCTCACCTACGCACGTTTGTCCAATCTGCAAGTTTGGTTGTTTTAGAACAATATGAGGGAAAATGAGTTTTGAACCTTAGAATGACGTGAGCTTATTTGCAAAGACGAGGATGTGAATAAGTTAACTCTGTATACCTTATGCATTTGGGGTTTGCTTGGGATTTTTGGCTTCAGTAAATGAACTCACTGAAGGAATGGAGCAGTGCTTCCTCCCACTACCTGATCTGCATCTCATTTAATAAATTGTCTTCCATTTTGATATTTACATTTCATGCTGTTAATGCTGTTGGACAGAACAGTGACTTCAATCAACAAGGTTGAGTAATTTAGGGCAAATTTTCTAGGACCCTCTGTCTGCTCATTCTCTCTTGTGCTGGTGTCACTGTTGTGGCAAAAGTCTATACTGAGCAGGTAGCCTAAATGTCATTCAAAAGTAAGACTTTTCATGTTAAACTCTAGGTTTTGGTTTAATAAAACAATAGCCTCTCAACTAATCCCATTGTTTCGCCAATCTGGACTTTAAATCAGGCTATTTCTGTAAAGGAGCCAGTGTTTTCTGGACCTGTCTCTTTGCAAGATGATACAGCAGTTACTGTATGGCTATGGTTGAGTTATAGTTATTTTTAGGGTTAGGGTTCGTGCTGGGAGAACAAGAAAGAGGCGAAAGCATGGTTGGAGTGGGGCTGTGAAGGGGTTCCCAAGGGAATTGTGGGCTGCAAGGGGACCTGGGCTGTGAGAAACATTCTGGTTGGTGTGTTATGGGTGTCTTGGCCAGGGTTGGGGAAGACAAACCCAAACAGATACCTTAACTTGTCCCTGACTCCCTCTTAATCACAGTTGCTTTTGGGGGAGATGCATCCCTTTCCTGGTGCACAATTTCCAGCTCCAAGGAAACCATTAGCAATTTTACTCAGAGTATACTTTGAAACGTATCATCTATTCATTATTATCTTATTTTGAAGGAAATGGGCCATTCATGATTTTGAAATCACAAGCTGTAATGATTTCTCTCTCCATGAGAATTCATTAGATTTTATTTCATCAGCTACCTAATGCACACTATGATCTTTCCAAACAGCAATTGCAATTGCACGGCAAGAAAAACAGACTCCGTGGACATGAGGAAAAACACCCTGGATAGCAGTCTAGACCGCTCAATTCTGCAAAATCAAAAATTGGATACCAATAGTTTAGGTAAATTGAAGCTGAAAGAAAGCAAAATCACTTTGCAGACCCAGGATAAATGAAAAGCCAATATGAATATCAAATTGACCCTGCTCCAGGGGAGAATAATTTGGCGTGATGTATTTGCCATCTCTGAATGTATTGCTTACAGACAAATTAAGTGGTGTGCCTGGAATAAAAAGAACAGGAGGTGAACAGAACACCACAAGGAAATAAGGGTCTTGATCCAAATGCAACCCTGAGATTATTTTGAGGCCAATACAGTTCTAAGGGAAAGCAGCACTGTAAGCTGCAAGGTTTTTCTTGGTAGGAGTGTTCTTTTATGCAGAAATTATACAGCTATTGACACCAATTTTAGCACGGCAGCTCAGGGACAGTGTTAATGAACACAGGGCAAGTAGGAATGAGTGTATGAGAAATGAAGAAAATGTACCTGGTAGAGGGACTGGGGGAGTGGGTAATAAGAGGCATATCCTGGCCTCAGTGAAATTACTGGAAATTTTGTCATGAATATCCAAACAATGAGTGCTTCCCCCCCTCCTCCCCCCGCCCTTCTCTTTGTTTTTTAATAGTGGTCTTGTTAAAGCACTTCTGTAGCCAAGCAGCCTTCCTCAAATGCTTGGAGTGGCTGGATTCATCACTGAACCCACTGCCCTGAGAACCAGGACAGGAGTGGTTTCATTCACGAAGTCTTGCTGCCAGGTCTCATTAGTGAAGTAAGTGCTCTCTTTTCTCCTAACTACCCTGTGCAGACATCCTCAGCGCTCTTCAGCTTCAGTTCATGGTCCCCTCAAGCTAAGTGCAGCTTCATAAAAAGCCAGCCTGTTTTGTAAGATGTGCAGGGTAAGAAGGCACAGACCTGCTGGGTGGGTGCAGAGCGTAAATGTGAGGGCTAAATGAGAAAGCGGGGTGGCAGGAACAGGAGTGGGAGATTGTATCTATTAGTTACCATTGAGTGTCAGGGGAGTTTTGCCACCAAATTCCATTAAAACGAGAGTTTCAACCTTTAAAAGTACAATTCAGTGGCTTGTTTCGTTAAATAAGCTAGCAAAGATTGTATATTAGTCTCTGACAGGGCTACATTTGGGTGAGAACTGTGCTGAATTATTTATTTTGTCATTAATGTCACACAAACCACAGTAAGGAGAATTATATGGGCTGCAAAAGTGAGCAGTGCTAAGTCGGATTCAAACAAATGGAATTGTTATTCTTCAATACCAGTCGCATGTTGCAGCTGCCTAATGCATCCAGGAGAGGATGAGAAGTGAATGGTAAATCAATGAAAAGGTTCACACCTGGCTGACAGCCTTTAAATAATGTAAAGGGTCCCTCAGCACACAGCGGGGTTATATAATATATTAACATTTAAGACCAGTGGAAAGACATGCGAGGAAGACATGCTGCTTAGGAAGTTTTGTCCTTGTAGCTGCAAAGCTCAAAGAACTGGAGAGGAGCTTACCTGGAAATTGGGGTGGAAAGCTCAAACCATGCCTGGAGAATGAGAAAACAAAGACATTTTAATTTGGCCAGACTAAATTTTGTTGATACTGGCCTTTGGGAAGCCCAAAAGGGGTCTTGTGCTGTGCAGCGCAGAGGACTCGAGGACATGGTGCTCTCTGTAATACTCAAGGCAAGGGGGTGAACCCAAGGCCAGTTTGGGATTGGGTGCTCAGGCCTCTGTGCCACACAAGAGGATATCTCTGTAAGCCACACTGTAAAAGTTTCCAGGACTCACATGCTCTACCTACCTATCAGCAGCTGTGGACATACTGTTCAGGGCATCCTGGATGTTTACAGCTGTGTTCCTTCTTCTGTAAAACAGCCTCTGTTCCCCTGAATAAACATGAATGCAAAGAGAAGGCCGTCAAGCAGTTGGATGAACAAAATTGGAAGTTGTACCTAGCAAATATGGTTGCATGTTACAGTCACGACCATCTCCCTCTGGTCCTGCAAGTCTGTGCATTATTGTATATTCTCTTTGGACATGTGCACATGCTGTCCTGCTTGTGCATATGCTCTCTCTGAGTTATGAAAGGTCTGAACTTTGCATTTCTGATCCCAGAAATGGGTCATAAATTGGCTGTTGATTTGTAGCTGTTTGGGGTGCTGAGAAAAAAGGTTGCAAGGGAAAGCTGTGAGCAGACAGATGGACATACCTTCTCCCTTATCCCTGTGAGCATACTTTTGAATTACATCTGCTAGATGATGACCAGGAACGTAGGGAAATTCTTGATCTGGTTTTAACCCTGGAGGCAATTTCACAGGGTTGATTATAAAGAAGTAGAAATTTTGCATTTATATAGAAGCTGCCCTCAGAAAGTGACCCGTGAGGATGTTTATTCTTGTGGCGTCACATTAAATATGAAAATCTAGAGAGAAAGAGAGCCTGTGTGTGTGTGTGTGTGTGTATTTAAAAAAGGACATGGCTGATTGTAAAAGCAGAGTAGTGAAAAGACTTTGTTGTTGGGCACTGTTGAATGTACCTGGCCTCCCCAGCACCACCATCCATTGACACACTCCGCTTATCCAAAAGCAGTGAGGTTGAGGTAGATCGGCTGCAACCCCCGCCCTCCCTCTGGAAGTGTCTCCCCACCACACATTAGGCTGGGAGAAATTGGGACTTGGCAGGGATGGTGTTTGATTTCTGATTCAGTGGCAGACTTTTTGTGGAACATTAGGCATACAGTGATTTATGCAGCTACACAAGCTATTCGGTTTTCTGTATTGTCATCTATCAAATCAGGAGAAGTAGCCTGAAAATTATGTAGTGATGATAAATACTTTAGTGACTATGTGGTGCTGAGGCACAACTGTAATAAGGTAACAAGACTGTGAAACTTTGGCTTATTCAATTCTTTCCTACTTTAACCATTAAAGTTTATGGCAACAGTATCAGAAATACATCTACTTTTTTAAGAAGCTGAGGCATCATTTATTCTACAGTGAGAAACAACAGCCAGGAGGAAGACAGAATTAACTTTTCATGCAACTTAAGTGAGGATGTGCCTATCGGTTCATGAAGGTTGAGAGATTTCGGTTTTTCGCATGTCGGGTAGTCTGCGGCAGACTTGTGGGGTTATATGGAAGATCTCATGGAATAAGCTGTGTGCTGTAATGGTTTGGTGCAGCCTTTAAACAGGCACATCAATCAGAAGTGACTCCTGACAGCCAGGAATGGGGTAATGAAATTAATTGTACGTATTTTCTCAACAATAGAAAAAGTTTTAAGTTAAAAGTACGATGGACAAAATTCTGCTTTTTGTTCATGAATACTACTAAACAAACCCCTAATCTGATAACACCATTTGCTCTAGTATCTTTAGACATTTCTCTGACTTTCTGACAGAGCTATGAACAGTCTCTTCTCTCTTCCCAGGCTTTCTTCTCTTTTATCTACCGCCCACCAGTCTCACGTGATCCTGTTCTCCCAGCCGGATGCTCTGAAGTTCCGCACTTGCTTTTGGTGCCTCCAGGCCACGAGTTAGAAGGTAAGTGGAGCATCAGCAGTGGAAAGTTGAGTCTCATGACCTTTTCAGCAGCCCCATGTTTGATGAGAAGAGCCAGCAGATGGAAGAAGCAGGAGGGTCTCTTTGCAGCTTCCTGGCTTGAAATCCAGAGTAGCTCCCTTTACCTATGAATTCAATGCGGCAACTTCAAATGTGTCTCCACCAGCAGCTGCCTTTCACTGGATTTACTTGACTGGGCTTCGATCTTATTTATTGTCCTACTAATTCCTGTGTCACTGTGTGCATGTGTGTCATACATCATGTGTGACACATCACTAGTAGTTTTGTTGATGTGTTCTTTTTTCCTCCCTAAATCATGGACAGAGATACTGAGCAGCATGGGGCCAAGATACAGCCCACAGGGACCTGTCAGAAATACTCCAGGGGATGAGGATTTCACAACTTACCATTCCGTTTGAACAGCTGTCATTTAGTCGGTCTTTTGTGGAGAAATACAGCACACACTGATTTGATTCTGCCCCATGAACCCACAGGCAGAATAGCTGCATGATGTACAGTTACTCTGTTAACATAAGGTGTGATGAAGGAAAACCCCCCAAGTACCAAGCAGAAAACTGACTCCACTCAATATTCTCATATATGCCATGTTGTTATGAGCCACTGTTTTAAATAAAAATTTCTGGAAGGTCATCTAAGTGGTTGGCTGGAAAGTTTGGTGTCTTGAAAATGCTGGAGTAGTTTTACTGCATTCAGGTAAAAAGAGTATTTAGCCAAACAACTTTAAAAATAGATTGAAATGGCTTTTTTGTCCTGGGCTCTTCAGACACAACCACCTGAGTGGGAATGAATCTGGCTGTGAAGGTGTAAGGCACGTGTTTGGGTCTGGTAACATCTGGCAAAGTTGTGCAAGCATGCAGCTGTGGTGGGGTGGCATGCAGTGAAGAGAGTGATTACAGTCCAGATTAGGGCAGTCAGGGTACTATCACTGAAGTCACTCAAATTATTTTGTATTTACACCAATGTGAGTGAAAGCACAGTTTGCATTTTAACCTAGAAGAGTAGCTCCTGAAAAAAAATTTGAATATGCTGCACCCACAGATCTCCATTAACTGTAGAAAGGGGCCTTAGCTGCATTACCCTGGCTGAAGCTGCTACAGGTTTTGATCTTACTCTAGTGTTCGTTAGTTCCCTGAGTAATTACTCAGTATTTATACAGCACTTGCTTTTCCTGACCGATAGAAAAGCTTGTTTGCCATAGCAACCCCAGTGGTGACTCTGCTTCTCAGGTACAAACCAGTTTCCAGCAGATGCAAACCAGCACTTAACATGAACTTTGGAAATTGTTGGTGTTTTAGAGCAAGAAGGATCTACTGTATAATAAGATGCCAAACAGAAAATAAGGTATGCTATGAGCTCATTATCTAAGATTCCTTTGTAATCATCTTCAGTAATGCTTTTGTATCCCCTGTTGGTTTTGCTTTCTTTTGTCTATGCATGCATATTTTTTTTTTAAAAAAAGGGTTTTCTTGAAAAAGAAAAGAATACAGATGCAGGTGGGTAGATGTTGAAGGATATTTTTAGCCTAGTGTCTGACAGACGTTGTTAGCACTGCCAAAAACAACCAAAGGTGAGAGTGGATCCATGTTTCCCTCAAAGGAAGCTGCTCTGGGGTTGTGGTGATCCAGACCAAAAGGCTGCTGGACACTCGCCTGGGATGTCTGCAGAATTTGCAGTCAGTGACTTAGTTTCCTTCTCAAGCTGGGTGTGTTCAGAGGAAGGCAGGGAGTCCCTCATCTTTTGGCTGACCTCTTTTTTTTTTTTTTGTGTCTTTCTCAGAAACACTGCTTCTGTTGCAAAAGTCACAAAGGTTGCTGCTTCCTGACGTGTCAGTGCACAGGGATGGTCTGAGAGCAACCCCTGCCTTCACTGGCAGATCCCAAGGGTATTGTCTTGGCTCGGAGTTAGCCTGGCTGTAGAACGATATATTGGAGTCATTTACTTGCTCTGAGAAAACAGACCTTCCTCTCGCAGGTGTCCGAATCTTCTGGCTGGAGCCGCTATGCAAGATTCAGCAGTGGGCAGCTCTGCCATGTCTGTGTAATTTCAGCGAGGGAAGTGGAGAACACTGAATATTTTTCCAGCCTTGTAATTTAATAGCCAGCTTGTAAATGATAAAGCAGGGGAGCGCTTTTCTAGAAATGAAGAAGATGCAGGAAAGCAGGAAATCACATATCACTTCACGTAACTATCCTCAGGTCTGATCACTCTCCCTTTGAGATCAACTGAGGTTTCCCCATCATTTCTGCAGGTACCCCTCAATGTGCTTATCTATTTTCCTGGCAAACTTTTCAGCTGTTCCTGTTTTCAGCTGTGCGCAGCTGCAGCACCTGGGGCAGGTTAGTGGCTGTGTGGATGGATTTGCAACAGTCTTTTGGAGCAAAGCATGCCAGATCCAAAAGCTCTTGGGCTTGGTAACAACTACCGTGATGCTCAGAGCTCTGGATTGAGCCCTAGAAATACTAATTATCAGCTGAATCTGGAAGCAAACCCAGCTCATTTTATGACTGTCAAAACAGGCCTGATGCATTTTGCTTAAAATTTGACCAATTGTTAATGATTTGACTGGACAGAGTTTTTCGTAATATTTTCAGAATCTTCTCTTTCCTTTAGGGTTAACTAAGGGCAAAAAAGAGATGACACCTTTAAATAAACTTTCAGATGAGAAGATAGGAGACATTACTGTTATGATCATTTTATAAACAAACAAATAAAAAACCCATCCAACCAACCGAAAAAATCCACCCAAAAGAACAAAAGAGAAAAGTCTAAGTATCCATGCCTTCATGGAAGGCTTGGCCAGCAGAGCTCCAAAGCAAATTATAATCCAGTAATTGGTGGCTTTCTGCACCACCAGTTCTGTTTCTTGAAGCAGTAAATTCATCTTTGCATCTCTATTTAGAGAAAATCTCAGGGTCATGCCTGCCTTTACTAAATCATGAGTAACAACAACAGGGGATGGCAATGAAACAGCATCTTCTTGGGCAGCATGGGCCACGGACCTTGCGCAAGGTCTTCTGGGATGTTCTGCTGCAAGAAAGAAAAAAATTCCATTATTTCTGCCTCATTTGTTGTCAGCACATAAAGATAAGTTGGCATAAGGCAGTGTTCAGAAGGAGTTAGCGTGTCAGCATGAGCACATTGCAGTTAACCTTGATGTACTGAAGCAAAGGTCCAGGTAAGATTTAAGTGGAGATTGAGAGGAAAGTAGAAGCAGGTAAGCCCTGCTTAGTGGAGAGCCTTCTTCTCTGTATGGGGCACTGGCCGTGGTACATTTCATTTTACAGGTATTGAGAGTTGTAAGAGTGAAGGTAGGGCTCAGGGTAAGGTATCAGCCTGACTTTAATCTGGAATTCCTGGAGACCAGTGGTCTGGGTTAGGGCTTGCTCTTAGAAGTGTATGTTGGCTTTAGCAGGACCTGTGCTGGTAGAGTAGATCTAGCTATATTTGATGTTACGAGTATTTGACATTGCAGGAATGAGGTTGAGAATAGTTTCAGAGTTAGTGTTGGGTTGAAAGCTGGATAACACTTCTGCAGCACATGTTTTTCTTTTGGTAAAGGGCAAAACAGAGCAGCATGTGAGGGAATGTTAGAAATATAAGAAAAAAAAAAAGTATTAGAAAGCAAAGAAACAAAACCCAGGCACATTATTTCATTTGCACAGTGAATCCACCAAATCGATTTCTGACTGAATTGAACAGCTTTGTCTTGTAGTTGAAACTATTTTGAAATCCACTCTTTTTCTTGCTGCTGCTGCTAGGGACCCAACTGTGTAATGACAGCTGGGTTTCATCTGCATGATTTTGGGAGCCGAAAGGATTGTGTTCTCCACAGCTTATTACTGGTAGGATGCCTCCAGAAAGTGCTTTTCATTTGTATTCCAAAATCGGCTTTCCCAGCTGTGATCTGCTCTGGAGTTGACACCTGTAAGAGGAAAACAAGTTGTAGCTTTTGATTTATCCATTGATTTAATAATTGTTTTCTCTGTGTAATGGGGATCCCTGGGAGAGATGCAAAGAGTTTGGTCTTTCCTGCCTGTCTGATAGGTTACATTTTAAAGGGAAATTGTAAGAAGTGAGAGATCTCCACACTTCCATGCTCCCCCTGCAAATCTCCAGGAAAACTGAGATACTAAATAGGTGTTGGCTTGGGCTGGAGTCCCCTGCAGCATTTTGTAAGGCCTGCTTTCCTCAAGAGAGAGCTCTTTAATGCTATTTTGCCTGCTGATAACCCTCCCTCTCCTTCTTCCCACCTTTGGCAACATCTACCCTGTGGAGGTGGCAGAACCCTGAAACTTTTAAGATTTTCTGTTTGTGCGAGCTGTGAGAAACTGTGCCCATCCACTGCCCAATGTCCCCATCCGTGGGGGCAGGCTGGGTTAGGGTTGGGGTTAGGGTCAGGGTCAGGTCCCCTGGCTCTGCAGGGGTGGCAGCAGCCACAGCTTCCCTGGGACAGAGGAGTCCTGCTGGAGCTGGGGTGGGGGTTTGAAGATGCCCCATACTTGCATATGATGTGCTCTAGATCACTAGACACCCTGGTGCTATAATTTTTTTTTTTTTGTCTCCCTCCTTGGGGTTACAAGAAATGCAATGAAGGGATCTGCCTCCTGTGGAGGTTGTAGCTAATATTAGATCTGCCCTGATAAAGGCTGTGCTTCCCTGCTCTTGCAGCAACTCAGAGGCTGTGCTGCAGGCCATCATCCCCTGCTGCTTTCCCCGTGCAGGCAAAGCGCACAGCCCCAGTGAAAGCCAAGCTGGGGTGGCAGCACCCTTTTTTTGGCCCTTGCGCTGGGCTGGAAGGTGCTGTGCCACTGCTCTGGGCAGAGCGGGGCTGCTGCCTGCACCCATCTTTACTTGCATTCCCGCAGTCCCTCCTCATGCTGCTGTGCCATTTGTTTTCTTGATGGGAAGAGTAATATTTTGTGACAAAGGTAGAGCTTCGTGACAGCAGCAGCAGAAATTACTCTCCTTTCTGACCAGTCCTTCAAGGAAAATCTTGCAGATCTGTCTTTCCATGGGCTGAAATCAATGCGGGCATTAAGCAACGTGGCTTGGCTATTTGGATAAAATAGCCTAGTTTTGATTAGGTAGGGAATAGGAGGATAAAGGGATTTCTTTTTCTCAGAAATGAGCAAAGAATAACAATGTAAAAAGCTGGATCAAATAGCTAAAGCCAATATCTTCCCCCTGGGGCTTTCTTTCGGTTCCTTTGTAGCACATCAACATAACAGAGACTTAAACTCCAGTTTCTGAAGTTTGCTGAGTGGGAGGGTGAAAAATAAAAGAAAAAGGGAGTTCACAGCTGCAGCCTCTTAGGAAACTGTGGTAACAACCTGTCATCCTTGGAGTCATGGCTGATAATGCTTCTGTGTGTCCTTGTGCCTGTTGGTCTTTATCTAAATTACCTGCTGGCACATCTGAAATTTAATGATGCCATATGACATTTGCTACAATACAGTCTCTCTAGTGTGTTCCCCCTCTCCCAGTTCTCAGGAAGGCAGCATGGGCAGAAGGAAAAAAATGCTTTTTTGCTACATTTTGCTCCTGATGTGTTAATCCTCTCCAGCCCGCTGAGCTGCTCAGTCTGTTGGCTACGTTAGGGCACTGCAGACTGAGAAGCTGATGCATTTACTTTCACATTCTTGCAGACATACCTATCCTTATTGTGTATTCTTATAACTCAAACCTTATCTGGTGTCAAAAGGAGAGAACGGATACAAAAATGCTTATTTTAACATTTCCCACATTAAGGAGCCATTCCCACCGGATTGGCATAGGGATATGTGCGGCCATTTCCTCCAGAAAGGTGATTTTCCCATTAAATACCTGCAGTTTCCTTCCCAGAGCAGGGCACAGCCATTCACAAGAATCGCAGATGGGGTGAGATTCCTGCAGCCCCTTCCTCTGCACTATTGCACTGCTCACACCCTGCTTTGCTTCATTTATTCCTTATTTTTCATTTTAGCGGCCAGGCCAGGCCTGGAGTCTCTGGATGGGTGACAGGGCAGGTGGACAGAGCCGCTCGTGACGCAGGGGGTGGCAAACCTGACCCCATGCAAGGTAGGGGACCAGCCAAGACCCCACCCTGCACCCACAGAGCTGCCCTCAGGCACCAGCTCTGACTCCGGCTTCTCTCCCACTTCCTCCCTGATTTGCGGTAACTTTTTTTAGCCTTTCCTGTCGCCTGCCTCCATCTTAATTTGATTTACAATACACGTGCTGCCAGGCTACCTGCAATATAGTGAAAGAAACAACACAAATATCCCCACAGATGTGACAACAAAAGAATAGAAAAAGAAAAAATTCCCTTAAAGGGGAGAAAAAAAAAAGGCAGGGAAAGAAGGAAGGCTCAGATATTTTGTCGGGTATATTTGGTAAGGATTTTTTCAAAGACCTTCTTGTTTTAATAACGTCTTTGGTTAAAAGGAAAAAACTGTTTTATTAAGAATACTACTTATTTTCTGTAGAATTAATATTCACCTATGAAACAATACATCTTCCACTTTGCATGCTAATTTTGACTGCTTATTTCCACTCCCTTTAATTTTTTTTATGAAATTATACCTGGGTCCCTGTAATCCTAAATTCAGTATGAAGAAGGAACCTGAATGCTACTGCAAATCTGCTTGCTGATTTCCAAAATATCTTGTGCAATACATGCCTTGGAGAGAAGCCATACTTCCTTCAGTAAATGAAAGAAAAAGGAAAAAAAGGGCAAGTTTTCTTGCCTCCCTACTTCTGGAGAAAAGTTGGAACATTCAAAATCTAAAGCCTCTGGTAAGAGAAGATGCTAATGAGCAAATTTTTTAAAATCTTATTTTATCTAAATAACACCCCGGGGTTTGGCATCTTGTTTCATTATGTTTTGGCTTTTGTTGTTTTGTTGTTCGGTTGGTTGGTTTGGGGTTTTTTGGTTTTGGGATTTTTTTTTTTTTTTTTTTTTTTTTTTTTTTTTTTTTTTTTTTTTTAACCTCAGCAGCTGTTGGCACTGAATTCTGTCTATTCTGGAATGACACCATGGTGCGGGGTATGTTGCTACCACAGGAATGGGATTTCAGGGTGATGTGGCCTCTCTCCTCAGGGAAAATTTTCCCACAGCTCATGTCAGTAGTTCACAGAAGATGGGGCTTATTGCAGGAAAGCTCTTGGCGAGCCCTGGGGACACCCGCTCCAGTCGCGTCCCCCACTGTCCCAAGCACAGTTTCAGGATATTCCCATCACGGGCTAGATACAGCTCCACATTTGCCAGGGAGATTGTTGGCCTGTTTATTTACTAGCAGGGCACTGTGCAAAAGGCACCAGGCAAGTGCTGCCCACCTCCCAGGGCACAATTTCTCTGCCTGGGGATGTAACAGCCTTGGCTGGGAAGAGCAATCAGATGTATATTGGTTGTGATATTGCGCTTGAATAAAAGCCATGAGTCAAGAAGGATACAGCAATCTCTGTCCCTCCTTTCCCGAGGAGAGACTTTTTCTCTCATTTAACTGCCCCACACCTTTGCAAACCTTTTCTCTCGCTAGCATAATGCATTTTTAATGAGCTCTTCTACAAAGACCACAAGGTAGCTCTGAAGCCTTAAGCAGAGGCCATGAAATTTTTTTATTACATCTGTAATTTTTTTGTTTTCTTTTACTGCACAGAGAGAAATGCACTACAGCTCTGAGCGATGGTGACAGGATGATCCTGGGTAAACAGAAGAAGAATCAGTGGGTAAGCAGTTCCTTTAAGAGTAAAAAAAGGTGTTAAATTTGTCAAGCCTTGTGCTGCTTGGAAGCTCACCCGGCGTGACAGTTTTGGTGGTTTTATTACATTTTTGTGTGCGTGTGTGTGTGTGTGTGTTTAAGCCACTGCTTGGTCAAGTAGGTAGTGTCAAATCCTGATAAAGCAAACTCCAACATCCTAAAGTCAAATGATGATATAATGCAACATGTACAAACTGTGAGCTGGTTGGTTTTTGTTTCCTTCTTATTCACTTAGGATATTTTTTAATATATCTGAGAATTTAACTGTATCTGTCACTGCAGTTTAAAAACAAGCTGAGGTAGTTACTTAGTTAATTGAAAAATGATTGGAAAAGATGAAGACAACTTGTGATTTCCAAAGCTCTGTATAAGCAAGACAGCCTGCATTTCAATCTGAAGAAATTTTGCTGTAATCTTCTTCATTTTTTTCCACATTTTGATGGAAAAATAAAATTATTTTGATACTCAGTGTTTCAGATGAGATATTGCCTTTTCAGGTAGTGTGATTTCAGCTCTATATCACAAAGTGTAATGTTTTGTCATTCTGTCGTGCTTAGAAAAATCTATTCTTGCCTAAATTATTTCTGTGCCACATCATCTTGAAGTATTTCAAAGCAGAGCAACGTGAAAACCTCATCTTAAAGTGTTTGGCTGCTGCACTATAGAATTCTGAGCTCTCATCGCTATAGGATCTGAGCACCTTCCAGCAGCACATTAAACACCATGACTAACATCTGCCATGTTTTGTTTGCTTTCACATCCTCCCCTCTGGGGAAAATGTGTGCCCGGTTTTAGTCAGGTTTTTCTGTGTGAGATTGGTTTGATTTTTAAGACAGATGCATTCTTCTGAATTTCAGTAAGAAAAGGCAAGATGGAAGAGACACATGTAGCACTTGGAGTGGCATGCAGAAATGTTTGTAGTAGTCTTTATGGGCGGGGATGTTATTCAGCTTTCTCAGACTAATCTGGAAGAATTGCTGACCATACTGGGATTCTTTTTTTGTGGGAGAGAAGCAGAGTTGGACTTTCCTGAAAGCCAAGAGCAGATATGCTTATTGCTAGATTGCAGCAAGTGAAGTTGCAGCTTGCTGGGCTCCAGCCACAACTTAGGGACTGCCCCTCAGAATAAAGCAGCATGCCCTTGCTATAGCAGAGCATGAACGGAAGGGTTACTTCTAGAAACTGCCGTGTGAGAGCTTTGGGCCTAGATTCATGCTCACTTACAGAGGTTTGTGGTTGTCCAAAGTTAGATTTTTCTGGCTGAGAGGTGGCAAACATGAAGCTGTTTTGGAACTGCTGGTCCTTGTACTGGAAAGGGCTGACTTCAGTTTTCAGGAAGCCTGAAACTTGAACTCTCATATGCAAGCCCCATCATCCCCTTCTGCTAGCTCAGATGTCAGTAGTTAGGCTTTATCTGCATTGCTAACTATTGTGATTGCTCACTGTTAACTCGTCAAATGAGATGAGAGGATCTCATTACAAGGACCTGCACTATCTATTACCAATACTGCTGTTTCAAATGAGACTCATTTTGCATTGGAATTTAACAGCACTGAACAGACTGAATGGAGGCACAGATAGTTTAATTGTCCCGAAAGACAACTCAATTTGCCAGAGGAATGAGGAGCTTTAATAGAGTCGACTGTGGCTATTCGTCTGCATGCTGCACAAGAGGTGGCCAGTCCTCCAACCCTAGCAAATGGATGCATGGCTGCTCTCACCTCCACCGGCCACATCATTGCTCTCTTCTACAGAAGTCATGGCTCAGTCCCTCGAAGGTGACAGTCAGCCACTGGCATTGCTGTCCTGTAAAATGGCATAATGCACAAATTAATCTGGGCTCATTCCTAAATCCAGTGCTGCCTTACTAAATAAGTTGGACACAAATTAGAAGTGTCTTCTGTCCTTTTCAAAAATCTCAGACACAGCTGCCACTACTCACTAGTTCTGAAATAAAGAGTTCAGAGTTCAGACCAGCATTTTCTGATCAGTTCTGCAAAAAATGCAGTGTACTACATAAAACAGCTCCCTGGTTCCTAAAACTGGTAGATCCCAGCTTCCTAAATTCTCTGTGCAATATTCAAAGCAAATATTTTCTCAGGATTACAAGTTTTATTAACTTTTTAAATTTTATTTATTTCTCAAAAAGTGTGTAATGACTGGCTAGCTGGAGATGATGGGCCAGAAGATTTTATCAGCACAGTTATGAGGAAGAATGTGAACGTTTTTGGATAGGTAGTGAAAAGAGGAAAAGACTGCCAAGGGCACGCAATCCTTAAAGACAGGGAGAAGAGGAGAGAGAGATGTGAATATAAACACTATGCAGGCACAGGCAGAATTTGGGATCAAATTTACCATAAGATTAGCAGCAAAGGGTGCATTTACAATGCATGTAATGCACGGATCAAGGTTGGTGGTTGGCAGCCTCCTCTGTAGGGAGCAGGAAAGGTTCTCTCTTGTTTTCTGTCTTCCAGCTCGGGGGTCAGCTAGACGTTTCTAGGGCTGCTTTATGATTTCCAGCTGAAGGGCACATGCTGAGCTTTAACTTATTCCCTTGGAGTGACTCCTGCTGCCTCTCTCAAATGCTGTAGTGTCTATTGCAAAGCTTGCTAGACTGCACTATAAACCATAAATTGTTAAAAGCCAATGAGGAAGGAAATTGCTGGTTAACTAATACTAATCAAAATTGCCCCTAGATGTTTGCCCCTAGAGTGCAGACTCTGAGCCACCTGTGATGGGCACCAAATTCTCTTTCAAACTCAGCTTTAGATGGTTTTCATGTGCCTTTCTCTCCAGCTTTTTTCACGTGACTGTTATTTCTGCTGCTGTTTGCTACTTTAGAGTCTGATTCTTCAGGGCAGAGGACATTCTGTCACTGACTGCTGCGTGGGCAGACGCAGGCTTCAAAAGGTAGTTTTTGTTGCTGTTTTTTTTTTTTTTTAAATCCTGATTAGCAGAAAAAGAAGATAATTTGCAAACAGAAAATGGTAAGAAGAGATCACGTGTCTTATGATCAAGATTATGCTATCAGAAGCACATTGGCATAATAAGGGGATAATTGCTAACTATGCTATGTTCTGTTTTCACACATTTATGACGATTAGGCATGGGAGTGGGCAGGTTGTCACTGATTTTAGGCAAAGCCCTTTAGCAGGCACAAAGGAGCTTAAATGCATATGGGAAACAGTTCATCCTTTGTAGCCCACCTCTACACTTCCAGCAGGATTAAATTCACTGATCAGCAGCAAATGCACAGCGTGGAGTTGCACAAGCAATGCCAAATCATTGTAATTCTTCCTGGTAGCAAAAGAGGTGAGGTGGTAAGTATTAAGATACCAAGAACCTCAAACCCAGCAGTTGCAATATCAGAAGGCTTTGTATCGACTTAGCTGCCCTCTTGCACGTGCACACAGAGGATGAAGTCTTTTGCGCAAATTTATTTTGTCTTTGCTTTGGTTCCTCTACAATGTTCCCATGCAGATCTGTAGTTCTCCATCACAAAACCGCCAGTCCGTGGTCTGTTGGCAGGATAACTTTGTCTGAGGGACAACGCTGGGCAGCGATGCTTCCATGGGATAAAACACTTCCAGCACTTGCTCTGGTTCCAGCTCTTTAATATGAACATAGAATGTCTTGAGTTGGAAGGGACCCGCAAGAATCATCGAGTCCAACTCCTGTCCCTGCATAGGACAACCCCAAAATTCGCACCATGTGTCCGAGGGCATTGTCCAAGTGCTCCTCGAATATCATATTTTGGAATATGATATTGAAAGGCAGATTCTCGTGCTGCCACTGAGCAGACTTGAAGGCCAGGGACCTCAGGCCCACACCTCCCTGCACAACCAGAGCCTGTTTTTTCAGACCTGTCATTAGCACTGGACAGCCTCTTGGCACTCAGCTTGAAATGCATGTTTTCCTCTCATATGTGTTAAAACCACCAAGGCTGACTATTTTCAGTGATTCAAGCATGTACATCTCATGATCAGTCTTATGGATTTGCTCCAGATTTTGTTGTGCTAATTACCATTCCAGGTGGCTATGAGTTAATTAGTAAGCTATGTGTTTCAGGGTGCACCATAACCATATATAAAAAATCATTACTGAATAAAGACTGCAGAGATACAAGTATTTGATGATGTGGCAGAAATGCTTTGGCTTGCACGGGACAAGTGAAATGTATATATTATTAGGGACCATATGTGGTTCTTTACATTAATTGGCTTCTTCTGGATTTGGGATTTGGAGGTCTGGGGATAAGGGACTTGATCTGGAGTCATTGGTTATTGTTTATAATGGCCTGATTTTTATTTCCTTAGTTTTCAGGCCAGCCTGTGCTTTGTGAGATGCGATGATCTTCCCTCAGATGCTAAAAAGGTAACCTGTTTGAGTGTGGACATCTGGGAAAGATGATACAAAGCCAGCAAGATCTCCCCTTGGTAAGGTGCCACCAATATCTTCTGGCCTTGAGCAGCAGACCAGTGTGTCTCAAGTATTTTCTTCCTGTTTATCACCCTCAAAGGTCGCCTTAGCACACAGATGGCCTCTGTTCAATGAAGCATGGAGGAAGGCAGCCAGAACGCGGGTGACAGCCATCCCCAGCAGCGTGTGACAGATAGAGATTTTTTTTGTCATGACTATGCAGGAAGCAAAGCATGTGCTCTTTGTTCCCGCCACCAAACCTGCAAGTCTCTTCACTCTGGGGTGCCTGTCACCTCCGTGGGTGTGTCTGGGCCTGAGCCTATGCGTTTCTCTCCTGTGTCCCCACAAGGCCAAGTTGCAGGGCTGCATCCTTGCCTTGCAGAGCAGTGCTGGTGCCAGGGGAAAAAAAGTGGGATGAAGGAGGCAGAGAGGATCAACAGGGTGTGTGCAGTGACTCTTACAAAGGCAGTCTGGCATGTCACCACCCAGGGACACCCACCTCGGTGTTGTGGAGGATCTCCCTGTGCATGGGCAGGTCTGTACCACATCAGTAGCATCTGTCCTGTGTCCGCAGCCAGGTCTCTGTGACCACAGCAATATGTTTCTGAAGAGCTACAGAGGGCTTTCTGGTGTTAACTTCTATCTTGCTGACATATTTGTTGAGTCAATGCCCCACTCAGCATCCAGAAACACAGCCTGGGACTATTAGCACGGTTCATAATTTCAGCAGTGCTTATGAGCCTTCAGATTGAGTCTGTTCTCTCACCGGAGTCATTGTTTACTTCAGCATAATTTTTTTTTTTTTAAATTCATGCCCTCCCCCCGCCCCCGACACACACAGACCTCACAGAGATTTTAATGCATTTAAATGAAAAAGCTGAACAGTTCCCTTTTTCTCATTCACATTATGCAGCGTTGCCCTTCTCTGTACTTTATCCTATTTCAGAGCTGTCATGCAAACAAACCCAACTAAAAAAAAAAAAGAAAAAAAAAGTCATTAAAGAAGCGTGCATCCTATCAGCGTTCTGTCTCAGCTCCTTCTCTCGCTGTATGTGCAGGGAGAAATCCCTTCTCCTGCTTGCCCTCCTCTTTCAGGTGTTTTCATTTCTTTCCTAGCTGTGATCCAGTATCTCTACAGCTCCCCAGAGTGCTCTGGTCTGCTCCAGTTGCCCAGTAAAATCCTACTCCCTTTTCCCACACACACGCAGTACTTACTATTCTAGGACCATGGAGCTACTTTTTTCTAAAGCATTTTTATGTTTTCTTCCTCGATAACTCCAGAAGTAGGAATTCTTTTTTTCTGTAAAATCTGTCCTGTCAAGCACAGTGTACTGCTAGGACACCCCCTTTTCTTTATCCACCTGATATAACTGGATGAAGTAGTCATTGCAACTCTTTCCTTCATCACTGGAGTATCTGATTGTTTTTAATATTATTTCTTACTCTCTTTTATACCATCTCAGTCAGCTTTTGAGGAAGACTCAGCCATAGGCCTTCAACATGCATTGATTTTTTCTTTTAATTTTAAATTAATATTATTTTTCGAGTATGATTGCCAGTCTAGCTTATCTTATCCACCTTCATCATGCCAAAAAGTTATGCTCTGGTAAGCTTGCCCCCTTTCATGACCCTGACTTTTGATCAGGGACATTTGGCTATGCTGAACAGTCATTATTCTGTAAGATAACCAGCGTGGGTTCCCGTTGGATTGTCATGTTGGCCACAGAAACAAAGTCCTCTTTATCAGAGACTAAGCATGGAGAAAGTGCATCCAGCTCTGGGGTTTACTGGTGGACAGTTGCTGGTGGCAGGGGGCTGTCAGCCAGAAGCATGATTTGTTCTTGCTCTTGGCATGAGTGCTCGGCACTTGTTGCCCAGGAGAGCCAATAACCATAAACCCACCTCCAACACACCTAAAAAAACCTCCCCAAGAGGGGAAAACCACAGGGAAATGAGAAAAAAACATAATGAATATCCCAGGAAATGGAAATATGATGGGGTAAGGCTCAAAAGAGCAAAATGCAAATTGTTCCTGTAGAACGAGCGAGTATCTTGTTGTTGCTGCAGCTGAAGCTCTTTGTGACAAGGTGTGGATGTTGGCATAGCTCTGGTGGGGATCGGGGGTGCACCGATCACAGATAGAGAGGGCAAGAGACTCTGGAGCAGGTGTGGGACAACCGGTCAAGGCTTTCTCTTATAATCCTCTGGTTTCTGGTATCCCACAGAGACCCCTGATGGCCAAGAGGCTGCCTTTTCCAAAGAGAAATATGTCCTGGTAACATGACCTCCAGTTTGTGGTATAAATAACTATTACTTACTTCACAGGCCCCCAGAAAAGCATCTGCCTGGACAGCAGGAGACCAGCAGATCACAAGTATGAAAGTGAATCTGCCAGCTTCTATGCAGAACATCTATCAGTGAATTTAGGCTGCCCCATCTTCACACCTCCCTAGAAAAACTTTGGATTATCTTGATTTTTAACCACACGTGGAAGATGAAATGGCCTAAACCTTAATGATTCATGGGATGGGCTGCTTCTCAGTTTCAATAAATACATTACTCTCTTTGTCAGTGAGGAGTAAAGAGCTGTTTTGAATTCATGGTGCATTTTTAAAGTTTCTTTCAAAGATTATTTTTTTTTTCTCCTCTCCTCTCATGTATCTCAGAAGAAACCAGCCTGCCAAACTGCTCCAGGAAGCTCTTCTGAGATAGAGACATTCATCTCTGTGTACGGTCTGTACTTGTGAAGCAGAGCACAAAGCCCTTTTTCCATTTAATCCATATTAATTATCTCTCTGCAGCTCCTCTATAGTTTCCACTCAGCCCAGGTGCCAAAACATGCGCGGCTGCATCTTGGCCAAACCGGAGCCTTTCACTGCACACCTGGTAAGTCAACACTCTAAAAATAAAAATAAATAAAAAGGTTTACTGCTGAAGAATTGAGGCTTTCTATGCTTGAAAGCTGAATGCCTTGGGACTGTGGACTAAGGCAGATATTTTTAGTGCCATCAATATCTCCTGGAGTTGATATCTCCCAAGACAGATGGTTGTTTCCCACAGAACGTTGTCAAATGTTTGCTCAGCCAAGATCAATTTTGTTCCAAGTCCTTTCCCACCTTCTGGTGAAATATATTTCACTTGCCAGACAAAAAATTAAAGAAACAGCACGGAACTGTGTCACTCTAGACCATTCTCATTCCCATAGCTCCCCTCTGGCCTTTGGCCATGTGACTGACGTCGTTTTCGGTGCCCATGGAAGAGTAGACGCACTCGCAATGGAAGCGTGATGCCAAAAAGCGAGGGCTCAGGTCTCACGTCAGAGGCTGATTTCCTCCAAGACCTATGACAAGTCACTTCTCAGTGTGTCAAGGGTCTTGCTGCCACACTTTGCTGTTAGATCTCCTAAAACTAAAGAATTCTTGAGCTCTTATCCTGAACAACTTGAATCAATCTCTTAAGAAAACGGGGTGCAAGGAGGAAGGAGGAACAGAAGTGGTGCTGAGGAGGAGGTGCTGGGAGGAGGCACAGAGAGGCTGAGTTGTGTCCATTGCTCAGCAACAACTGCAACGTTTCTTTTAATTACAAGCCCACATGAGTCTGGAGATATGGAGCCCATTTGTGGTGTCTGGCAGCACACTGGACTGGGTGGATTTTCAGCTGAAATTGTGGCGGCGGGGAAAAGGACTTTTTAAAGAGTGGCATGGAATGTATTTACAGTGATGCCCTATTTGTAAAACTGGCACCATAAAAAAAATGTTTCATTTCTTTTCCTCGCTGGTTACTATTTTTAGCAGAGCCTGACTTGTCACAGTGTAAGGGACACAGAGTTGGTACTTTCCAAAGTAGAAACTCCTTTGTAATGCCTGTGAGAAGTGAGAAATTACATCAGCCAGTGCCAGTAGCAGTTTCTGAAATCTTATGGTGATACCTTCTTGTTACACTTTTGCTTGTTGTGGCTGTTTAGGCTGAAAATTGTTAATATACGGTTGTTTTTCTGGCTAGGGCATTGGCAGTCCAGGATCAGTAGGGTATCTCTTGTCTTTATCGCTTCATACATAGTAATAATTCTGATATAGTTTTGGAATTCTGAATCCTTTTGAAAATGCTACAAAATAAAAATCTTTCTTCTGCACATTGAAAGGTAAATTGGATCATCCAGAATATTCTTTCCATGTTGCTCCATAACCATTTCTGTTATGGTTTCAAAGGCAGGTGAGGCTCTCACTGGAAGGGAAGTCAGTGCTATGACACCCAAAAATATTTCTCATACTTAATTTAGTTGTGAGACTGATCTATTCACACCAGCCTGACTTAAGCAACCCTATATCCTCAGACTGCTTTTATGGAAGAGGATTTTGGGTGGAAGAAACCAGCTAGTCTTGGTATTGTACCTCTTGTTTGGGATTTGCTGGGGATTCATTAATATTTCAGTCCCACATTTTCTTAAGGATTACAGATTCCTGATCCTTAACTCATGTAGGAGGCATTTTTCAGCCTCCTCCTGCTAAACAAGCATCTTTGCCATTTTCTAAATACTATGTATATATGGACATATATCACATACATATATGCCCAACTTATTACTAAATTGTTCTTACTAACTTGCAGACATTGCTTTCTGTTACCTGGTAAAGTCACACGCAAGTCTATGTGTAAAGCCTTTTCATATTGGGAATCTAATTGTCCATATGGATTTTTTTTATGGAAAGCTATCAATGGAAGCAAGGTTTGCAGTGTCATATTGGCTCCTGGGAGAGACTAGATGTGATGGTAATCAATCATTTGGGCTGCAGGTGGGTTTGGGACAACCCCATCCCTACCCTCTTTTAAAAGGCATACTCATACAAACAGAAATGAAAGAAATGCAACAATTCCATGTACAGAAACCAGAGAGAGGAAAACCACACACATACACAAACTGGCCGGGGAGGAGGGGAGGGGCTGATGGTGTTTAATAATTAAGCCTTATTTTATCTCTATGGTCCTAACTAGTGGTCAACTTCCCTCTTGCTCTGTTTGGGAGCTTTCTGAGTTGCTTTGAGCTGTAAGGAGAAAACACTCTTGCTTTCTCTTTAAGAGTATTCATGTGCAAAGGCCAAGCTCCTACTCCTACATCTTTGCTCCGGAGTACTTCTCCCTGATGCATTAATTCACGGAACAGAGGTACAACATCGTCATCATTAAGATCCAAATCAAGCTGCCTCTCCTGTAAAGGATCCCCCTGCCTGAAGCAAAACAGAACTGTTAATGCATTTTTTATAAACAATGCCATTAAAGATGCATGGAGGATGTGTTGTAAATATTAAAGCAGAACTAACACTTTTTTTTTCTTACTCCATAAAACATAGCACAGAAGTCTCCAGGTCAAATTCCTTTTCATTCAAATTAAGCCAGACCCTTTGATATCAAGAGTTTTGCCCATTTCCTTTACTATAGTATTACAGTTTCTGCAAGAGCTCTGAAACAGCTCTGTTAGGGTGTTTGCAAATATGGCAAATTCAATTATGGAACTATTCAGGAGTCAAGTCATAAAAACATTGAATGTGACCTGAGCAATTACAGAGAACATTTATGAATAGTTAAAGAGATTTTGTAGTCTCCTAAATCTGCTTCCTGACCAAGGCTGTGGCAGGTTTAACACGTGGTGTGATGCTTTACTTGCCCATCCCTTGTAAGTGATGCTGGCCAAAGGCTGGGTGCAGGCTCTCTGTGTTGCAGTTATCTCCAAGCCACGTTGCCTGCTAGGCTGTTATCCCACCTAGTGGCTGCAGTACGCCTGCTCTCCCTTCTCACAAGATGCATTTTTTCCATGATATTGGTGAAACAAGTCAAAGTTTGACATATTACTTCAATTAGCAGTAAACATGCCTTCAAATTGCTTAGTCAGACGGTCACATGTGTGCCCTTGCCTTAACTGTGTTATGCCAGGGACAGGTTTCACACTCAGATGGGTATTTGCATCCTCTAAATTTATACATCAAATATAGATGCCTGTCTAATACAGTCAGCTTTCTAGTGCAAGTACTCTGTATCACTCTTCTTACGTTCATACTTGACCCCTAATTTGGGCGTATTGAGATAATGTGAATAAGCCCCTTCCTGTCCCTGCTTGTGGGACCAGCTCAAGTTCCCTGAAGTCCCTAATGGCAGTCACAGGAGTGAATTTCATCTTCTCTGCTGTCCATACGCAGATGTCCACAATACACCTATACACTGTCCATCCATTTCATCATCAGCCCGACTCTGGTCTGACCAAAGCTAAAAGTAAAAATGCCGTTGCCCTTCAAAGAAGCAGGGTTCAGGTGAAAATTTTTAGTTTAATGGAAATGTTTTATTAAAATAAGGTGCTTTTGAAAAAAAATTCTACTACTAATCTCCTCGAATCACATGAGAAAAATCCATTGAAACATATTTGATGACAACAAGAAAAAAGAGGACTTGCCAAATCACTGCAAGAAACTTCCTACAATTGGACAGGAAAAACATTTATGGTAAGCCTTCAAGATGGAGTTCACCTGTGAAATCCTTTATTGCTGCCTTCCAACCTTGCTCTTCACCCCTCTATTTCTGTGCCACATTTTGCTCTGTTACAACTTTCCAAAAGTTGCTTTATTGTCAAAAGAAGTGGGATCTCTCCTCTTTTAATTCTTTAAGTCCCTGCAGTCCTTAAATGCATGCATGACTCGCATTGACTGTATGGTCCAACTCTTTAGGTTGGCTTCTGTACCCAGAAGAGCCTCTTGATTCCTTTCATGATCTTTTTCCCCTTCTTTTGATGTCAGTCTTGCTTGTGAGACTAAGGAATGCAAGGGTGAAGGCAGCTGAAGTTCCCAGCATGTCCCTGAATAGTGTCCACTTCTCTCTGCAGAGCAGAGATTTAATAGGGAAGGTCACCCTAGTAAATTAATGATGAATCTTTACCTTTTTATACAGAATAAATGTCTCTTCTTCAAAATGCAGAACTAAAAGAATTGTTTTCATGTGTAGCCAAAAAAAAAATTCACATTGGTAGAAAACAAAAACATTGTCCTGACCATCATTTTTCCTAAATAAAATCTGAGGATTTAATTTCTTTTTTGTTGAACAAAATATAAGAAAAGGAGTTGCTTCAGCCTACTGATGTTTAAGTGAAAGCATTCCCACCTGTGCTGTCTATCCTGTGTACTGGAAGAAAATTTTTCCTAGAAAAGTGAAAAAAGGCACAAAATATTGACACATACATTGTTTTTCTCTACTGTATTTTTTTATATAATTTAGTGATAAAATGAATTTACCATCAATACCATACTCAATTTAACAGTCAGCTGCTTCATGCAGAAAACCTAGAGCTCCTTTCTCCATGAGCTGCTTGCTACGTGCAGCCTGGGAAGATGTTACCCTAGGCTCTTAATTAGCTGCCTTCCCAAGCTGTCTTTTCAAACCGGATCAGATATCCGTGATTCCCTTCATATGTCTCCCTGCCGCCTGCTACACTTTAATTTACGTTTCCAGCAGTATTCTGTACAAGTGGTCTGCCTGCCTGGTTATGCCATGGAAAGATTTGCCAGGCTGATGACCCCATCATGGGGTTCAGGTGCCAAAGCTTCCACGACCTCCCACTGCTGCAACTTTTTGTCTCCAGTTTTCCTAGGGCTGTGGGATGCTCACACAGTCTGTGGATGAGAGGGATTTTCTATGGCACGACAGTATGTGGTTGCAGTGGTGGGACCAGAACAGAGCTGAGTGTGGTGTTGCCTTCCTCACTGGGCTGCAGGACAGTAGCAGGGCACAGGCATCCCTGGGCAAAAAATTAAAGGAAATAATTTCTCAAATTCCTACTACTGTATTTCATAATTTTTGTTATTTAAGTCTTGTGGGCAGCCACGCACTATGTAAAACTTATTTCTAGACAAATTCTGGTAATGAGCTCCCACTTAGCTGATGATCAGCTTCTAAAAATAATTGCTCTGGAATTAATGATGCAGGGTGGGTTTTTTGTTTAATCACACTGTCTGTATACTTAGGTACACCAGACATCTCAGATCAGCTCTTAACATGATCATTTGCTGCCTCCCAATAATACTTCAGCCTGAGATCATAATCGTCAGATTAAAATTAAAGCATCACCTTCAATCTGCAGCAAAGAGTGGCTTCATGCCTGTTGCAGTTGATGCTACCTGTGTAATAGCATATTTGGCTCTTTATTTTGAAACATGTGAACTCTTAAATGTACCTGAAATGCAAAGAAACAGGCAGGAGGAGTAACTTTCCTCCCTTTGCTCAGCCTGGAAGGTGGAGGGGAATTTCTCTTTGCACTCATGAGTTTCATGTGCTGTAAAGAGTTCATTGTTGTAGTTTCTCTCTAATAATAACTGGATTATAAAAAGGGGGTTTTGGTGCTTTTATTGTGCTTTCTTTAAGGAAAAAGAATTTGTAGGCTGATCCACTTTCAAGTTCAAGCCAACGCAGGGTCCAGGCACAGGAGTCAAACACATACATAATGAAGCTATCTGCATTTTCATTAACAGACAAGGAAAACCATTACGGTTCTGAGGCACTCTGCTTTCATCTTTTGCATAGACCACATAGCCGGAGATAACTAGGGAGAAGCCTGAGAAAAGCAGCAATTACAGTTAATCAATAATCCTCAAATGACAGCAATTAAAACTCTGAAAAAAAAAAATATTAAATAGAAAGCAGGCAAGGTAATGGCAAATCATCCATCAACCATACAGAGCGTTTTTGCAGATCTCAACTTGAAGAAAGGAGTTTTTAATTAAATCATCATCTAAGGACACCATTGATCCTTCACATTAGACAATTTAGAATGCAAGAAACAGCTTTGAATGGCCATAATCATAAAAGATGTGTTTGTTTCCCCCAAAATGAGCCCCTTGCCTGGCTATGTAAAAAAGACAATTCTGCTGAAACTCTGCTCTCTGCTTTTAAATGATCTAATTTCCATCTCCTTAGCTGAGTTAAGTTAGTGCAGTATCATATGTATTTGTTTCCAAATAAAGACATTTATAGATAGCATCTTTCTGTGTCACTTTGTCCCCTGCCCCAAGAAGATAAAAACAGCAAATTATGGTTGAGCAGGGCTCGTGTTTCCATGATACGAGGAATTTGACCAGTTTGACTTCGGAAGTGCTTTTCCTCAGCTCCAACCAGGGCAAAAAATTTCAGTTTTAATGATTCTCAACAGCCTTTTAGAGGCTCAGCCCTGGGGGTCCCCCCGTGACCACATGTGTCTTGAAGGGGCAGCACAGGTGGATGCATCCATAAAGAGGTCACCTACTGTTTTCAGAAAGGATGGCTGATTTGGGGTGTCACCTTTCAAGGCTGCACAAGTGTCTGCTCCCACTCACTGATGATGAGGAGGGGCTTTCAAATCACCCAGCAGCTGGCCAAGGCTGTGGGGAGGTGGAGCTGGGGATGGACTCAGGGCTGCTCAATCTGCATCCTTAGGAGATTCAGGTGGTGGGATGTGGTGCCTGCAGGTTTTTCCCTGGGTGGGAAGAGTGTGGTATCTCCACAGAGCCTGGAGACTCACCCATGTTGCAGGGAGCAAGCCCAAAGGGGGTAAGTTTTTTGGTTTTTTTATTGTGTGGTAGTTTGGAGGGGTGTTAGCATCCTTCCCTTTGTGGTAGTAGAGCTGATGGTTTATTGGATTGGAGACTATTAACTGCTGTGTCTGGGGCCTGAGGTAGCTGGAGTGGTTTGCCAGGAAACATGAATGTAACCTCCTGTGCATTAAAACCAGAGGGTCTCAGCTCTGACAGGACCTTGTATAACTGAAAATGTGGTGGTGGTGGTGATGATGTTCATATCAGGCTTGGTGCTGGAGTTATGCTGCAGGAGGCCGGTGCGAACTGGAGGTTTGCCTCTGATGGAGGACTGGGATCTCTGTCCCCCCCAAATCCCCTTGGAGGCAGACAGTGGGTTAGAGAGCTTTCCTCTTCTTTATAAACTATCTATACTTGTATTGAAGCTGGTGAGACTGCTCATGGGAGAGACATTAAGTATTCATGCAAGCATTTGCAAGGTGAGGTGTTTGACCTTTCTCTGCCTGATTTCCCTGCCCAACTGTACAGCGGAGCAGTTAACATGACCCGCTTGTGTCAGAAGGGAAGGATATTTGCAGTATGTATCTCTAATGGAATTGGTACATTTTGGGACACATACATTTCTCTTGTAATCTGCACCTGTATTAGATGCCTGGTACAGCCTGAAGGAGACATTATGAATTGCCACATCTCTCCCCTTCCTCCCCAGTGACCTAAACGCCCAGGTCCCAAGCTTTGGCCAGGGAGCAAGCACTGCTGTCAGGGGACAGGCAGGGATTACAAACCAAGCACCTACCTTTGTTTTCCTATCCAGCTGCTAAATAGCTCCAACAGTATCCCTTGTGTTCAGGGTTTGAGCTGTGGAGCTACCTCAAGGTGTAGCCTTCACACGAAAATCGGCACACCTGAAACTCATTTGACCAGCCCAAGAGCTTTATGTTTAATATATGCACTGGGATGGGTCCAGACACTGCTTCGCTGTTCATTGTGTACTCCTTTAAGGGGAAACTTGTGAATAATTTCTTTGTCTGAAAGATGCATTATTATTTCAGCTGGGAGCGGTGGGAGTGCTACTTAAGAGTAAGTTTAGTCCTGTTTTTCTGTAGCATGTTGTGCCACTCCAGTGGAGGCCGTCTGCCTCAGCTCTGGGACAACACAGCACCAAACTAAACGTCCTGGTGCAATGGTGGTTATTTAATGAGGGTTGATAAAAAGGCATCATCTTGCCTCAGAGTGATAGCCCTGTAATGGATATCACGTCTTGGCCAGTGCTTAATCTCCTGCAAGATATTTGAGCAAGGGAAGGTTCTGTAATAAGGCAGGCTGGCTGGTGGCGGGGAGGAGTTGGAGAACAGCATTCACCACTGTGCAGCTCATTCCCTTTAAAGAAAAACACCCTCATCCTCCCTCAAGTATCCAGTGCTGCTGACGTACAAATTATGAAGCATTTGTTTGTGCTTCTCTGCTTCTTGCTTTGCCAAAGCACACAGCTCTTGGCATTGACAGCTTGCCTCTGTCCAAAACACTAAACTTTAATCTAATTAGATGAGCTTTTCTCCACTTTGAGCTGTATCTGCCTAAAGTCCTATCAAATTTTGCTGCTGGCTGCCTCGGGGCTTTTCCAAGGCTGATGAGGAGTGAGGAGCGGGATCCCGCTGATGTTAAGTCCTGTATTGTGCTTGTAGGCAAGAAAATGTCTTCTCTGAAGACAGTCACCAGCAGTACTTCAGGAAAAAGACAGAAGATGATCTCTTTCTTTTACTTTTTTATTTTTTTCCTCAAGGTTTCTGTTGGAGCCTCTCTAGCTACCAACCACTGATGTTCCCCTCTGCTCTTTGATGTTCTCTGATGTTATGTATGTTTGCAGGAAGGAGAAACTGAATCATTTAGAAAGACAACGTGATAAAAATAGGGGCACCTCTGTGACAGCTGATGTCCTCATTATCTGAGCTAAGTCAGACTAGCAACCAGAGGACAATTTTCTTTGTCCTCTTTTTGACCAAAAAGGTGGTGCCAAAGTCTACATCCTGAAGAAGTAACAAGAGCAACTGCTCCTGGTTGGCTCTGACATCCCAAAACATGTAAGCACATACTTAGCCTTAAAGAAACAGAATAAAATATGTGAGATTTGGGGGTTTAAATAAGTTTAAGTGACTTGCTTGATTATGAATCACTAACAGCAGCGAAGCATGAAGGATGTGTAAGGACTGGCTGTAACACGTCCATGGAACCGGCCTTGTTGGAGGAGCCTAGTCTGGACTAGAAACTTGGAGGCAGTGTTTGTATGCAAGGATGGATCCCAAACAGAGGTAAATGAAGCCAGGAAAGCTCTGCTTGGCGAGCCTGGTCCAGGAAGTCTCTGGTGCTAACAACTTTTTGGAGTCCTTGAAATGCCAGCCCCTTAGGCCCTGAAACAGCTAACTGGAGAAAAGCAAGAGAAGACCTGGGGACCATCAACTGCTGCAGGATGGGGAGTGTGTATGTGCATTTAACGTTTCCCAGGACTTAGTCTTGCTGATATAAAATTGAAATGTGGGGGGTTTTGTGGCTTCTAATTTAGCACTGAAAGGTGTGGAACAGTTGAAAGTAAAATACCCATTAAAATTACTGTATTTCTCTTGATTCACCATAACAAGATTACTTTCCTTGCAGAGTGCTTGCTTCAGAAACACACCTGAGGAAGCAAAGTCACTGTAATAACCAGACCATAGCAAAGGAGCTCACACTTGTTTCTTCAGTGCAGGCAAAACAGATTACAACACCTGCCTCATGTCTCTGCATTCCTTCCCTTACAGCAGGACAGAGGCAGGCTGCTGAGGAGCTGCTAAATTTACACGTAGGTGCTTCTTCAGTTCATCCTTCCCTCCCCTGGGGGGAAAAAGGACGTTTGGCTTAAAGATCACCCAGGGTTTCCAGCTTCAATCTCCTGCAGAGGGAGAGCAACTCTCAGCATATATAAATCTCTCCCTGCTTGCGCACACTGGCATTTGCTGCTCCAATGTGCTGGCCTGGCTGCCTGCTGGTTTCTCCAGAGAAGCTTGCAAAGACCCAAAAGTCATCAAAAGGATGACTCTTTCGACTGCCTGTGGGGTTGGTTTTTATCGTCTCTGGATAAAGCCTGCAATACGCTCTCAAAACACCATCAGTGATGCGCCTGGGTTTCTCCTCCTGCTTTCTGCCTCAGTGCAAAGGTTAAAACAGTGCTAGTTTTGCTTATAACAGGTTTAAAAAGGAGCAAAACTCAAAGGGAGCCTTGCCAGCAAGCTTTGCTTTCCCACCCAGCAGGGATGAGCCGTGTGGCAAATTGTTTGTTAAATTGAATCTCGTGTTCTGTGCTCCAGCAGAAGCAAAACAAGAGGTGCCACAATTACAACTTCATTCCCTGATTACCTGCCTCAGCGTGGCAGCAATAAGCATTCACAATTTGTTGCTGCACGGCCAATTCATCTTTAAACTGAAACAGCATCTTAATTGTATCCACTAATAGTCAGCTTCAATCAAGAATCACTGCGAGTCACTCCAGCTAGAGTAGCTGGGGTTCCTAGCACTCGCATTTGCTAGTTAAGGGACTCAAACGAGATCACTGTGTGTTTGTTTATGTATACTATCAACAAAGTGGGGGGGCACTGGCAGCCATATAAACTCTGGGGCGTCTTTATCACTTGGTATTAAGCTGGGGAGACGGGACATCTGGGATTTATGGCTTGGTGTGTGCGGCTCCTTTTTATGGCTTTTGCATGATTTAGGCAGAGCTGGACTTCTGGATGGCAAAACTGACGGGGGGGGAGGGTCTTGGGTTTTAATTTTGCAGTTCCCGTTGATGGCAACAGTCATAAATTTCAAGGTGTTTTGTGGTGGGGCTTCAACTTTCAATTATTGGTGTAGAGAATGCAAATGTCAACAAGCAGAGTAAGAGCAAACCCTTTTTCCAAGGCAAACGCTTGGGAGTGAGTCTGCAAAAATTGCCTGATGGATGTTAAACCTCTTCCCATTCTGTGGCAGACTGAGATTAAACCTACAGACTCTCAGGTTTGGCAGCTGAGCACAGAATTGAACAATTTCCCCTTCTCACAAGTCCTGGGCACGTTCCCCTGTCGTGAGCAGCGCTGGCTCTCAGGGAGCAGCTGCCCTCCCCAGGACGCACCACGAGGTGAAATGCGTGTGCAGGGCCCAAGCTGGGGACCCATAAGGGTGACGTGGTGGGAGAAGGATAGGACCAGCGGAGCCCATAAGGATGAGGTGAGACTTCAGCAAGGGCTTCCCTAACCTAGAGAGGGACAAAACATCCCTCCTGTACCTGCTTTTCCACCCCATTAAATCACACCACAGATCGATAGCAGACAAATTACTCTGGTGGCTAGTGGCTAGTTTATGAGATTTTTCTTTATTACCACTTCAGCTCAAGTGCTACCACAGAGGGATAAGGATGAGACTAATTTAATTTCTCTCCCTGACAATAATTACCTGGGTATGTAAACCCTGCTGCCAGATGTACATCTCCAATTGCACCAGAGTAAAAAGCATGGCTTTTTGGTTAAGATTCTCCTACCAGAGCACGTCAGCTCCCCTTGCAAACTCCTAACTGTAAGTACAGCTCTAAGGCTTCAAAATTACTACAGCAGTGAAGAATCTAACACGGGAATTAAAGAGAGGGTATGCTGGAGGAGTTCTGTCAGTGACTCTAAAAACTGCTGTATGGTGCTGTAAGGCATAGAAGGAAATGGCAAGTGCTGGGGGGGGTATGGCAAGCTGTTTGGCAGCAGGAGGCAGGCAAAACTCAGCTTCTAATTTCTGTAGAAATCTGGACGTCCTTTCATGTCACAGATAAGGTTTTGAGACCTACAGAAGGGTGTTTTTCTTGCTTCTCGGCACACTGGAAGCCTTTCCCTAGCTGCTCTGTTGACCTCTGGAAGCAGGAAAGAATAACGTTTCTGTACCACCCTGAAGGCCTAGGACATGCTGCTTTGCTTTAACTCGGGTGTGTGAATGCTGGCGTGCACTGCATGGCCTCTCCCTGGCTGGGGGTTCCTGCTGTAGCTCTTGCACAGCTGGAAAGTCAAAAACACTTCCACCAAATACATAAAGCTACTCTGATATTTCCTCCTTTCTCTATCTGCCAGCATGTCCTGAGGACAGATGATGTTTAATAGCTCTGTTCTCTGCTGTTAACTTCACTCCTCCTTTTTGTGTGTTTGTATTTGCGTGCACTCCATTTTCGCTGTAGGAAACTCTTCTCCTTGCTCCAGCATGTGTTGCCCCTTGCAGCTCTGCTTCCTTAGCACTGAGCAGCTGTATCCTCCCCTTCTGCTTTTTCTTCTTTTCCCTATACTCGTGAATTAGTTCAGAGAGCACCCACCTTCCCACTCTCTCTTACCTGCCCATGGCCACAGACCTCCAGCCTGTGGTTCTTGCTCCTTGCCACCTCCAAACTTGTCTGCTGTTGTCTCCTATGCCTAAAACCCAGCCATTTATCAATGTGTTAGTGAGAACTGCTCTGCACCAAGCCAGTGAAATATAGTAATAGGCAGGTTTTCTGTTAGATGATTTCAAGTGCTAATACTGGCACAGATCCAGATCTTCTCCCCACCACCCCACCCCAATGGCAGTGTCCCTGGAGTACCCTGAGGGGGTATCAATGACTTTTCCTGTCTTAGGGCGTGGTTTACGCTCTGACTTAAGAAAGCACCTCGTTAAAGTTGATCAGAAGAGTAGTAAATCAATCCCTTCAGCGATTGCACTTCAGAGCAGGAGCCTGAACTGCCCAGCGCTGCCTTGGGAAAGTCAGGAGCCAGGCCTGCTGAGCTACCACCCTGCGTAGGGTGCAGCGGCGTGGATCATCCTTCCCTGCTCAGAGGCAGCACCCAGCAGCTCAGTGATCCAGCCTGGCACGGGCTGCAATAGTCCTCCCACCACCGTCAGACCCCGTGCGCTGGGCTGAGCGGGATTTTGCGTGTGTGTTAGCAGCATCCATGTGTTTGCAGACTTGGGGCTGAGGTTCAGCTGCTGAGGCTTGTTCAAAGCAGACTAGATGAAGGCACAATGATATGCAAAAGGCAAAAGAATTCAGTCGCCTTATTTGCATGTTTCTGATGCCAGACACACCAATAAACAGAAGAAATGTTGGATAAAGACCAGAGGAGTTTGCAATTAACACATTAAACAGATCTGCCAACAGTAAGATCAAAAACAGAGTAGGAAACGAAACACCCATGTAATGTGACCGTGGCTCTGCATTGATGATTTGATTTACGCTAACGTTAAAGGCCCACAGGAAGCTGATGTTGCCTTGTAAACTCCCTCTCCTTTCATGTAAACTACTTCCCACAGTCTGGCACCAAACAGATAATTTCTCTCTCCTTCTTGTCTTTTTATAACTCCATAATCTTTAGGATCTGATTCCTGCCTTTACTGTGTACTTGCTCACTGCTAAACAAAATTCTGTACCTGTGCCAGGCAGTATTTTGTTGACAAAAATCACTTTGTCACCAGAATTATGTGTATGCGCCTGATGAAATGCCTTTAACTGAGAGAATGCTTTTAGTCACATGAATTTACTCAACTAAATTATATTAGGCAGATTAAACCAAGAATTTAATCAGACTTTTTCCTCTAAGGAAAGAATTTCATTGATCCTTTCTGAAGTTGGAGAGACCTATGCAGTCAAATGTATTTATTCAATAAACAAGTTTGCCATGGCCTTAAGATTGTTGCAGCAGGACACAAAGACTCAGGGGGAACTTGTATTAGGGCTTGACAAGCTCACTAACAAGGTGGGGGTCAGGACTGAAGTTTCTCTGTGAGATGCAGTGCTACGTGTGACTTCGTTTTTGGACACCATGTCTCTGTGATCATCACCGTAAGGGGTGAGATTTTTTTTCCCCATCTGATTTTCACAACAGAAAATGGGTGTCTGGCAAAAAAATAACTTTTTACAGACATTGGGAGGAGGGTGTTAACGAAATGCAAAACCCAGAATAACCAAATATTGCAAATATATTGTTTTTTTCACCTTTACTTTGAGATTTTTCTGTTTCATGATCAGCTCTTCTGAATGTTTTCCTAGTGCAAACTTAGCTGCTGCTCTGTGGATAGCAATGCTAAAGCAGATACGTGCTCTGCTTGTCTCTTCTGCAGCATCTTTAACTTTCTTTGCTGGGTGGTAGAAGAAATCGGGTTTTGGGGAAGGGAGGGAGGGAGGGAGGAAGGAAAGAAATTCTTATTCTGTGTACCCAGCGAGGTCACAGAGAGTGAAAGCCCTGCTTGCTTTTGTGTATGGCAGTACCTGATGGTATGCTGTCAGCTCTTCCGCCATCAGAAAGCCTTGATTTCACCTCTTGGGTCCTTCTACAGCTGGATGATGAGTGAAAAGGGACACACACACACACACACACACCCCGCCCGGCATTAATCTCTGCTGGGAGCTTACATACTACTATAGTAATATAATAATAATGATCTAAATTATTAGTCCTGGTGTGTCTTTGGCAGTGTTCAGATGAGGCTCTGAAAGCCTTTTACACAGAGGGATAAGACCTGATCCCCTGTTCATCCTCATACAGCCCGAGTCTGTCTCATGCCAGTGTAAGGCAGTTGATTTGAAGCATTACTCTGCTTTTTCCCCAGGGTGCCAAGTTCAGAGAAATCGAGGCACAAGGGTTATGTGCCCATAATTCCTCGTGCGGCTGCAGGGCCAGGGCAAAACCACCCCTGACTTCATCCAGGCAATTATGCCTCTTGCTTAAATACACATGGAATAAAGTGCATTAAATTCTGGCTTGTCACTCACTGCCACTACCTCTAACAAGGTGTTATTTTTCTAATTGTTTTCATTTGGTGTTTAGGGTTAGGATTTTTTTGTAGCTTCCCCAGGGTTCTTGGTGTGGCTCTTCACAGGGACCCCACTTCCACGCGTGGCCTCCGTGCATTTCCCCTGGGTCCTTCCATCTGGGACACACAGGGCCTTTGCCCCATCTCTCTTCTCCAAGGTGACAGGGCAGAGGATGCTATTCCATGGCCAAGGGGTGCACAAGAAATGAATGCTGTGTTAGCTGTTCCCTGTCTGACCTGTAAGTCAGTACTTTTATAATTGAAAGGTGGAAAATGCCACCAGGTATGTTGGTGAAGTAAAAAACCCACTACTTTTAAGTCTACTGTTGAGTAATGACAAATACATATATGTGGTGTCAGAGCTGGTTCTGCTTTCCGTTAGGGTGGGTTTTCCTTTTGCCAACTGATTTATCTGTGAAATAAACAATCAGTGTTGAAATTAAAGCACATTAATATAGCTGATTTGTAAATAAAAAGGAGAGTTAGCCAGATAGAGCAGAAACATAAATAGAGACCAAATGTTACAATAATGCGAGACGATGCTCCTGTTTAGAAAAAGCCTGTCATCCCCCTGCATGGTCATGGTAATGGAGCAGTAGGCACATGGGCTGGTGGTATAGCAGAAATGCCATTGCCTAATACTGCAAATGTTGGGATAAATCTGTTATTTGAATACTCATTAATTATAAAAAGCATTTTGAAGTTCCACAGCAATTACCCACTTGAAGGGTTTTCCTGGAAACACTTCTCAGAAAAGTTTATTTTGTTGAATTGTGCTGCAAATCTCCTGCCAAGCCCTGGGAGTGGGGAGAAGGGAGTCAAAACCTCCATCACTTCTCCTGAAAACTGTCCGAGGGTGTGGAGGTGGTTTGCGATTTTAATAACTTGCAGTACAGAAACGGAGAGGTTATGGTCATAGTCACGTAATTTAGGGGACGTGGCTGAGCCTTGCTGCTCGCCTATAAGGAGATCTTGTGGTTAGATATTAAGAAAGAGATTTTTCAGGACGATGCACTTGAGCTGCACAGGGAAGAATTAACTGACACCTAGATGTATTGGGGGTAGGGATGGTGACAACATATGATAAATGAAACACGCAGCAGTGGGAACAGATGTATGCTGGAAGGACAGCATGATAAACGTGCATCTTGATATTTACAGTGTCTGAGAAAACACTCCCGATCTGATACAGGTTCAGTAACTAGTCATGTTTGAGTATGGTGGTGATTTGATTGATTTAATTAGCTCTCATTAATGGCATTGAAGATAGTTCAACAACAAGCAACGGAGAGTCTCGCTGAAGTGTTGCATGCTAATTGCATTATGGGACAGCTCTTTTGCATAAGTACAAATTAGGTGGCAAGTTGTTTGGAAACACTGATGTCTATCCTTGCTGGGAGACGACGAGACTGCTGCCTGACTGGCTGCGTCGTGCACCTTCCCCGTGCGGGCACGGGCTCTCTGTGCCCGGTGAAGGTTTATGCCCTTGCACAAGGCTCTGGCTGCAGCCTGCAGGGCTCCTTCCCCAGTCACCCCCCTCCCTGCTTACATGAATAGAAGGGACCTTGCAAATCAATATCCTTGTTAAAGCTGATAAATTATTCTTTTGATCTACGTTGACTCTAAGGAGTGAGCAAGCTGGCCCAGGGAAAATTAAAATTCCCCCTATGGCTAAATCTACTCTTTTCTTTTTTTTTTAACCTTTCTCATAACAGCATTTTAAAATTCACTTTGGTGCCCTTAAACCAACTGCAAAATGATGAGTTTTGGTCAAACAAGCAAATTTTCTTCCCACATTTTTTATTTCATATAAAAAGTAACTAAACTTGATATTGCCTGGCTTAGTGAGAGTTACCTGCCTCTACCCTGGACTTTGCTGCTGTTTATAGCTCTCCATGTCTGACCTGGCATTTTCCTTGCCCAAAATCTGCCTCGGGCTGAGCTCTATGGAGATGTGCTTGCTGTCTCAGGGAGCAAGATAAGGGTAAGGGAGCATAGTCTGTCTATGTAGTAAACTCGTTGTAAGAGGTATTTGTTTTCCCCTTGCCCTGGTGAGGAGGGGGAAGCAGGCTGAGGGTTAATGCAGAAGATGGAAACGTGGGATGGCCCAGAGGGAGGGCACTGCGGCAGCTAGACGGGGGAGCAGCAGGAGCTGTATGGCATTGCCTAATCCTGCTGTGCCTGCGGGGGAAAAGCTGGGGTAGAGGATGGAGGTTGGGGCATGTCCTTGCTGGGATGTAATCACCAAAGGGGATGCGAATAAAACCTACTCGTTTTGAGTGGTTTAAGCCCATACAGGCCAGTCATAATTCTGGTGTTTTTTCTTTTGAAAACCTTGCTTTGGTAACCATGTTTAAAAGGGATTATTTGTGGGTGGTGTTCATGTGCTGCCCACAGAAGCCACGACAGGAGCCCACCGCAGCAGGGTGATCCCCAGGCAAGGTATGTGCTGCCAGACAACCGCAACTTGGAGCAAGTGCTTGTGGAGGTGGTACATTTGTCCTTTAAAGGAAGCATAGGACTTCATTTTGGCCTGGAGGATGGTTTAAAAGAATAATAATTAACAGATCTGCCTTGTGTTTGCCTTTTCTATGTGAAAAACAACATAGTGCCTTCATGCCTGTGTAGAGGAGGTATGTCACCACACCTCTGTCCTTTTTCAAGAGCTGTTACGCTTGATAGCATTGTAGGCAGATCTAATTTTACAAGTGAAAGGCTGCTTTTGCCTCCAGTTCTGCCAGCTGCAAAACCTCTGTCTGAGGGTCAGTCCCTCAGTCTGCCTCACCACAAACCAGAAAGCAGATGTGCCTGCCTCTGCTAGTGCTCTCTGACCACAGAGGCACTGTGAGCTAGTCCTGTCTCAAAGGCCAGAAAGGACCAAAAATTACTTTCATGGATAAGGATTCAGTCCCAGCTGTGAGCTCATCGGCTGAATATTGCAAGGACAGAAATGCACAGGCTGGTTTGACCTGTCTTTCATGACTGGATGAAGCCTGGAGATCCTGTGTGCTGGATTTCTGTGCTGAGTGGGGTCTTTCCTTTTGGAAGCAGTTTAAGATACCCTCCTCCGCAACTGAGGTTTCTAGCAGTCCAGCCTTGGGGAGCCATTTGCGGGCTGGGCTTGGTGTCCCTTGCCCACGCTGGATGTGCTGGTGGTTCTCTTCACTCTCACCAGCCTTTGCTCTCCATGGGACAGTAGGAAATCGCATGTGGTTCCTTGCCTTTGACTGCAAGGTAGCATTGTACACATGTACGTGGGAATGATTCCTGTGGAAAAATTAACCGTACAGCTGTCCTGACTGATGAGAGGTGCTATAGAAATGAAAAGCAGAGATTAGGAGCTGCTGCAGCTATCTCCTGGCAAAGCCACTCCCTGTGAACAGCACACGCTGCCGGAGGACCCTAGGTGAAATGCAAGCTGTACTTCCCAAAATAACCACTTTTCCACACCTTTTTTCCACACCTGACACTGTGCTCAGGGCCGCTGGGAGAAGTGGGATACACGTACTGGTGTGCACTCTCTGTGCTCCTGGCAAGCCAGGGCTTTCTGGACTAGAGGCTGCGTCACATTCAAGTCTTGTCTCTTCTGTGCTTTTGACCCTGCATTTTTCTACACATATCATGGGAAGTATTTTTACACTGTGAGAAAGTGACTTGTGTAGTTGCTTTGTCCAAGTTATTAGGGCCAAGCCAGAAAACCTGGGCTACAGTGACAGAGCTGGTGTGCACTCGTGAGGGGCAATTTGGAGTCGTACCTCTCCAGACCCAAAGGGATGATGCCTCTACCTTTGCGCGAGGTTTGGGAGGAAGACCAGCTGCTGCCTCCGTGGGGCTGGGAGAACGTAGCTATTTCTGCAGGTGGGAAGAGACGCAAAATGGCAGAGAGGAATCAGGTTCTGCATTTACGGATGCAGTGTGGAGTAGTTTCATCTTCTGTAAGTTATACCTTCTGATTACACAGGTCGCTGAACTTCATTTAACCTGTAGCTTTGGGAACATGATGGCATTAAGAGAGGGCTGAGAAAAGATTTTCTCTCCTTGAAGAAATTGATAGATGTTGACCTTCTATTTTGCCCTGAGGTAAGGCAAACAAAGGTGAAAACGATGAGTTTCTTTTCAATTTATTGTAGCTTTTTTTACTCCATCAGCTTGTTTTGATATTAAGATTAAAGTGACTCCAATAAAATAAATTTCACAATTATTTCCCAGAGGCTATTTCTGTTGAGTGCACTTTTTCAGAAGAGAAACCCATGTGACTGAGAAACTTCCCACTAGATCTAGAGACCATCAGGTTATCTGTGTTGGGAAGGACAATAACGGCCCAGCACTTGTGGTGCATTGATCCCTATGGTTGCCCTTACAGCAAGGCTTGGCAGCGTTCCTACAAAGCCATGAACTCAGGTCAGCTGCATTTTGCGACAGTGAGGACAACTGGCCAGCAGGAACTAGGAATCTCTCCCCTTTATTATTCCAAAGACTAAACGCTTGGGCATTGTTAGGAGATTTTTGTATGTTTTTACCAGTGTGCCCTTTCTTGTGCAAAACAACAGGATTTCTGCACAAAATCCACTCAGGGGAGGGGGGCGGGGAGAGAAGCCAGCTGGAACTTTATGAGTAACACTGCTGAGTTTCCTGAGGTGTAACCCTTTCTCAGACAATTCTTTTCTAAAATACAGTCCCTGCGTTTATAGATTTGGTGAGGAGATAAAGTACTGCAGATGGTTGCTTTACACGCTGTGCCCTTTCTACACCCAACATGAATGCTGTGCTTTTCCTGAAATTGTCTCCAGTCCTGTTTAAATTCTATGGAGAATTTGTTTTAATAATAACTTGTCTAAAGAAACAAATTTCATTATCTAAGAACAAAAGGGACCCTGGCTTTTAAAATATACAACCTGCCTGTATGACACACAGACACCCTCTTTGAGCAGGAAGGGTATGAATCCCGTAGCTCCTGACTTGGTAAAGATGTTTGAGAAAGACCTTGGCCTTTAATGCTGTTCAAATACCGGTATTAAAAGCCCCACTTTGATGTTCCCAGCGTAAAAAAATTCTTTGTTACTGTTGTGGAGGGAGGTGTCACTTTGCCACTTTGTCAGCTGCATCTGGAGAGTTATTAGCAATTTTCATTAAACCGGAATTTAGGATAAGCAAGTTGCAGTGGTCCAGGCATAAATATCAATTAGAGGTTGTTTGAGAGCTGATATCGTATTTTTTGGTTGGATAGCTGCAGTAACTTCATTTCTGAAAGGAGTGTGTTGTAACTTGATAGAAACTCAATGTGCAAACTAGCACGGATGAATGATGCTTTTTGACTGAATTAGTAAAGTCCTTCAGCTGTCTGCAGATGAAACCCATAAAAGAAGCCTGTCTCTGTGAAAACCCTTAATTGCCGTTGTTATGCAGAAAAACATCAGGGCACCAAAGGCGCATATATCTGCCTTGGCCTGCTCTCTACTATAAATAGGAAGGTTGGATCTGTAGCGTACACTGCCCTTCAAAAGGTGTCAAGACTTTCTCTCCCTTTGGGGGAAGAAGGTAACTGGCCTTGTGAACGAAGGTGACTTCTTCCAGGCTGTCACTCACCTAGTGCTGAGGCTCCCCAGCCTGTTTTTTTTTCTCTTTTATGGGACAATGAAAACACAAAACCCAAAGCTTTCAGTAAACTTGCTCTTGGTTTGCTATGTGTGAATCTGGTTACAGTGAGGACTCTGCCCTGTAGGTTTGTCTGGATTTTGTTTCTAACACCCTTATTTAGACACATGTATTTGGGTTTTGTTTTGTTTTTTTCTCAAGTTCGTAAATTTAGATGAGGATGATGATGTGCTTTCACCGTTTCCCATGTGAATGCGTTCCTAACAGCTTTACATAATTACTAATAGCTGAGCGTGGAGGCATACGCTCAGAGCAGCGCAGAGGGAGGCCAATTGAGGAAGGAAGAAAATCTAAGAGCTGCAATTCTCCAAAATAGTTCTCCCTTTACATTGGACCCCATCTTCTTCTTCAGGCAAAGCTTTTCACTTTGCTACAGACACAAGTCTCAGCTAATTCTTGCTGCTGTGCCACCAATTTTATTGCAGCAGCAGTACCGATGGAATTGCGCAGCAGTACTGATGGAATTGCTCAGCAGTAGGGCACGTGGCTTCCCACCAGCCTCTCTGCCCCAGCCATCAAATACACTTTCCTTTTCTTCCTACTGAGCCTTGAGCTGCTTTACAAGGGTCTAAAAGAAACTTGCGTGGTGCCGAGCTTTAATAGCACCAGGGCTGCTGTACCTACCCAGTCTTTCCCTTGTGCAAGCAAGAGCTGTTCGTGACTGTGGAGGAAGGGCAACAAATTTTAGACCATCATTCCTAGTTTTAGCCTTTATCCCAGAGTTCTAGGAATATCCACAACTTCCCAGCAAAAGTCTGCTGTCCGTAGCATGTTGCCCTCGTGTGCGCACAGCTTCAAGTGACTGAACCCGCCTTAGTTTTGCAGTCCTCCTCCAGAGAACGTCTCAGCTTTAACTGTAGCTCATTAATAGGTTTGGGGGATAAAATATTGCACCAAACTTATTCCACAGCTCCTGAGAAACTTAGAGTTGAGTGCTTTTTACTAAGCCTTATTGCAGTGCCCACTGTACATAGATCAGAGCTGCTTGGCCCCAGTTAAGTCTTGGCGCAGAAGTGCTTGATCAATGAGAGAAGTGGTTGGTGTCAGGGATGTTGACAGGTAAAGGCGTCACGCTGTCATCTAATTTTTGACTAAGGAAAGACCCTTGCTAAGTGAGCTCTTTGAGAGCACTTAGACGCTCATTGCCCACTGTCAAGAAGCCAGCTTCTGGATTAAGGAAGTGACAAAAAGCCAATTGAAAATCACCACAGGGCTGGCCTGCAGTGGGGGAGTTGGATGGCGTTTGCTCAGTGCAGCACACTGTGCCTTCAGCAAGCAAGGGGGGAAAAGGGATTTGCTTTTGCCTTCACAGCGGGCTCTTTCTGAGTGTGGCAAAGCTCATAGTTTGTCGTAATTAATATATCGTTAGCTTGTCATTACTCTGGCCATATGAATGTCGGTGCTTCTACCCTCTCTGGGCTTTTCCATTTAGAGAAGCCTGGAGAATGTGAAAATGAAACTTAGAGATGGATTACAGTAAAAATCTCAAGTCTAGGAGGAAGCTGTGTGTTTATTTGTGGTGTGTGTAGAGATGGAGGGTTGGTTGTTCTCCCTAGGGTAATGTATGCTCAGGTCCACTTCAAAAGCAGGAAATAGGAATGCTTAACTCTGGTCGGCACTCTGAGAAATTTCTGGCCTTGTTAAAGGTAACATGGCTTTCTAAGGCAGATGGTTGTTCACAGGTCATGTGGCAAAATGAGTAGGCAGAGGTGAAAGAGAGGACTCCACGCAGTCTGGCAGAGAAAGCAAAGTGACTCAACGCCAGGGCGTGTGGAGGAAGCCCGAGCATTTTGCACAGCTGCAAAAGCTTGGCGGTGGGGATCATGGGAACACATGGCTTTGGCTCTGCTTGTTTATAGAGGCAGCAGCAAGGAGCATGTGAATTCTGCACGCTTCGGTGGCCGGCATATTTGAAATCTACAATAAAATATAACTCAACGGAGGGAAAGTGGTCCTTCTTGTTCCATCTGAGGTGTTTGCTTCAATTTTATTATCCAAGATGACTGTGAAGAGTGGTCCTGTCACTTGAATGTCCCTTTCTAATACCAAGAGCAGGATGAGACCCCAGTATCCTTGATCCCAATAAACCGAAACCTCTGATGTCGTGGGGCCAGAAAAATGGTTCTGAAAAAGAAGGATGGTTTTAATAATTGATGTATGTATAGATGTATTTTTCAAGAAAATGGTAATAATTTTCACAGAACATGCAAGATTGCTCCAACAAATGGTATACAATATCTGCCCCATTTTGCTTATAATTAAGGAGCCCAATGCTGTTAATTGGGCAGGTAAGTGGGAGGCCCTGATTCAACAGCGCACTTGTGAAGCCCAGTGCATGAGAAGTTCCCTTGAAGCCACAAAAAGGATGTTCCCTTGACTACAGAGGGATATACTTAAGTGCTTTTCTGGAGAGAGGCCATCAGGAGGCAGATGTAAGGGCTCACAGAAGCAAAGCTATTAGAGCAGTAAAGCTGCTTTAGCTAATGGTCTTACAGACTGTGATCTTAATTTCATGAATAAAGATAAGAATGGGGAGGAGGATGCTTGCGGCCGAAGGAACATGGCTCTGCGTGTTTCTCAGCAGAGGCAGAGGCCCAGGATCATGGCACGGTTTTTCTGTAATTAATTTTTTTTAGCTCGCTACATGTCTTAATCTTATGGGATAAAATTGTCTTGCTTGGCTTGCTGCTGGTAGGTTCTGGGGGAGAGGTGAGAATTAAGCCTGTCCCAGGTTTATTTACTGGAACAACAGAAAGTTGTATTCTGTTATTCAAGCAGTGTAGTCATGTTATAAGGTTGAGAGAGACTGTGAGCAGCATTCAAGAAAAAGGCTCCAAAGAGGGCTGTCTAATTTTATTGGTCCCATTTGAAAAATTACATTCTCTCATCTCCTCCAAAAGGGAGCTGTGATCTCCATCTCCTCCCACTCGTCATTTGCAATATAGCCAGCTTTGTACAGCATATAATCACAACACCACAGCAATAATATTTCATCCAGACTTGCAAGGGGCCTTCAGCTCCCCAGAAAAACAAGGGAACTGCAGTCAGAGTTTTTCCACCTTCAGCAACATGCAAAGACGTGACTACACAGGCTGCCTGAGGCTCAGGGGATTTCAGCCCATCTCCTGAAATAAAGGGACTTTTGAGGATATATATATAATTTTTTTTAGCCCCACAGGCTGGAAGAAATGGCATCCACAGCTAGTTATCCCTGGGGAGTAGCGGGGAGGGAGAAAGCTGAAAAATAGAGACAGGTATATGTGTCACTAAATTCATGTGTCTGCTCTGCTGTGGGATAGTCACATCAGCATCACTGCTGTGATCTGGCACCACCGTAGGCATTAAGTGAGAACGAGCCTGTCACACTTCATTTATTAGGTTTTGATGATGGATTTGGTGAAATCATTGCCTGGGATGACAGATTCTTCTCTTGTATAAATGACACAGGAGCAGATGATGGGTCCTGATGGCATCGGCATGGTGGTACTAAGGAGGCAGCTGTAATCCCTGGGGAGACGCAGAGCTGGGCAGGGATCATAGCCATGGTCAGGGAGGGCTATGGAAAGTCTGCAAGCTGCTACAGCAGCTTGACACAACTTGTGGGTATTCCCCTGTGGGAATTAACTCCAGTTACCAAAGGTCTGATTCGAGATAAGCATAGAGAAGCCCAGAGCCCCAGCAGGGCACCTTCACATTAACTTCCTAACTCATGGATGGACCTTGCTGTTTCCAGGAAGGAAGCATGGGCTTTAAAATAGAGATACATCGAACATCCAGATGAGGTGTAAATAATGTGTGCTGTTGGTACGCAGGAGAGAACTTGACAGATAGGATCCTGCAAAATCACAGTGTTTAAAGAGGGATGGGAAAGCTGCAGGCCATCTCTTCCGTTCCTTTGGTGGAGACTTTCCGTGGGTAGACTGGTATGAGAAGTCCCATGCTTAATGTAACGACAGTGCTTCCTAATCTAAAGTTAAAATTCAGCTAGCCTGTAGCCCTTGGAAACTCAGTGAGTGATTCAGTGGGGTTGGGCTGAACAACTGGATTTTGATGCATTTAGATTCCCGGCTTCCCCAGAAATTGATGTCTAATGTACCCTTTGGCATCTGAAATACTTTTAAAATCTGGCCCTAAATGTATTTATCTTGTATTGACAAAAAATGTATTTGTCTGAGTTGCAATCAAAATGTGGAATTTATAACAAAATCTGTCCTGTGGCAAAGCATTAATGCTACTCACCCTGAGATTAACAGTGGATGCAACACCGGTTATACTGCAGAGAGAACTGGGGGAAATATATTGAGATACTTTTTTTCTAAATAAAATAGCTAAGTATCCCAATCTCCATAGAAAGTCTTTCTGGACTATGTTGCCAATAGAATTATACGGGCTCAAATAATCAGTAATCTCAAATTGTTTCAAGAAGCAGCATTTGATTAGTGTCCATGCGTGGCGGGGCACAGCTATGCCTGTCTGCACACCCGTTGTCCTGGTTTCTCACTATTTAATTGTCACCCAGAGTACCACGAGTTTCGTCTGAGATTCAAGACAAGCTTTGTATCATGCCCCAAAGTGAGACAGGCAGAGATGGGCTGGCTTAGCAATGCCCTGGGTGTTTTGCAAAACATTCTGGTGGGCAGCAGCTTCCTGTTCTGGGTGCCCCTCCGCACCCTTCTCACACCCCCTTTGGGGCCATGCTGGCCTCTGGAGCAGTGCCCCTTCAGAGCTGTTCACTTCTCCAGCCTCTCTTCATCAAGTAGTAGGACCCACGTCTTTACCTTATTTTTGCCGCAGTGCCAGCAAAAGCAGCGCTATTAAAGCTAATTAGATAAATATATATGTATTTTGTAATCAGGGAGTTAATTATGGCTTAGGGAGCAGATGGCAGTCCCTGGCATTTATCTATTCATAGCTGTTTTAAAGTGAGGTATATATATTGCAGCTAATTATGACTCAATATAAAATACGTAGGTAATTGTGAACTTAGTCCTTGTCTCATTGCATGTTATTTGTCTGAAGAGGGCAAGTTGTTCTGGGACACCTGTAGGTAGGGTCTCTGTGGTAACACCTCTCTCCTTGGTTTGGATGACAGTGCCTCTGACTTACTAGTGCTCTTTCACAGGAGAGCTCAGGTTATCATTTACTTTTTTTCTTTAAAAGATTATAAAAATGTTTAACTTGTCCTTAAAATCCAGATGGGTGGTACAGAAGTAATGAGAACCCTACCACGGCTGGAAAAATATTGAGATAGGAACTCTTCAAAACACCTAAGAAACATTTGGTTTCTTTCCAGCGTCATCTGTAAAATTATTTTACTAACACCTGTGAAATGTTGTATCATCTTTTCACACACACCCCCAAGCTAGGGTTTCTGCTGGAGAAGACATATTTGCAGAAATATAGAATAGGAAAAGTTTGGAAATGAATATGGAAAATGAGGAGGCTGAGTTTTGGCTTCCAACACCCAGTGCAACCTCCATATATTTTTTAGGGTCTTTTCCTCAGGTGAAGGCCATCCTGAGCCTGGAGCACTTGTGCTCTCTTCAATGTCAGACTGGGAGATCATCAGGTCTAATTTAATTTGAGTGTGTGAAAGGTGCTGATTTCACAAAGGGAGAACAAGGGAGATACGAATTAAATGTCAGAGGCATATCAGTCTATGTGCCTGATGAGCTATGGTGGGTTTTTTCCTTAGCAATTAACTTATAAGGCATTTCATTCCTGCTCAAATTATGTTTTCAGAAGGGAATAAGGAAACCCAACATTGCATCTGGAGGAATATCATGGTTTCTGGCCTTGGCCACAAAGCTTGAAAAGACTAGAATAAATCCATAGGTGTTTACCAGACCAAAACCTTGGCCACAGCATAAAGTTTCTTTTAAGGAAGGAAGAAGCCAGATTGGAGGGCTCTGTTGTCTTCAGCTGCTGTGATAAGATCTAAAATGATGCGATCTAAATTTTTTGAGCTTTTTTTAACTGATCCCGAGGCTGAAAGTGTATATGTGAGTAGGTCTACCTATAGATGTTGCAGGTGAAATCCCTTAAGCCTTGTAGATCATGGCACTGAACAGCTAGAAGGATCTATTGCAGAAACGGTTCATGAAGTTCATACTGGTTTTTTGATGAAATTATTCAGTCTATATATTCCCAGGTCAATGGTTTTTCTGCCTCCCGTTGCTCACTATACGTATGAAATGCTTTATTTATCTGAAAATCTTTAGAAATTTTATAACCGCTTACATAAAATTCTGAGAAAGAAAGGTGATGACTCTTTCTTTTCTATTATTATATTATAACTGAATAAGCAGAATATTTGGGAACATGTAGTCCTCATACATACAATCAATTAGGTCCATGTGGATATATTCATATTCTTATGGCAGGCTGTCATATAATTAAGAATAATAATGGTGTGTAGTCCCATGCGCAGTAGATGCTGAGATCTAAACAGTGAAACAACATGATTCAGAAGAGCGAGATGTGTTTGCTTTGGAGGTTTTTTCCCCCCAAATAGCAATAGTATTAAACTTGAAATGCTTCCTTTCAAAGCCTAGACTTGAAAATGCTATTTTTCATTTAGATCCTCTTGGTAGAAAAATAAGCAAAAGTGGTGGTTTCCCCATAGCTTGAAATTTTCTGGCAAACCCATTAGTAGTGTACATTAAAGAAAATGTTCATTGTTTCCAGTAAAGACGGTAAAAACAGAAGGATCCTGGGGTCACGCAAGAGCGCTGTGTAGTTTAGGAGCATCTAATGGTGAGTAAAATAAGAAAATTCCTGAAGAAGTTTACTGTACATTGTGTCAATTAAATGATAAAAATAAATAAGTACAGGGAATCACCATTGTCATAACTGGGCAAAGAGTGCAAAACTAAAAGCACATTCCTTTGGCATTACTGTTGCCAGAGTTTTAGGAAGACAGAACTTTGCAGCCCCCAACCACCAGGGTCCCCTGCATATGAGCATCCTCTATTAACTCAACCTTCTTCCCATTCCTAGTGCTTTCAGAGCTCTGCCGGAAGGGTGCTGCTCTCTTTCATTTTGCCCAGCTTTGTCCCTTGTAACCTTCTTGGAGGCATAGAGAAAATCAATTGAATTATACTTGTTTGGGGGGGATTGGAGAATAATGGAAGCGGCTCTTATGGATGTGACACAAAGACCACATCCATTCATCCCCGAGGCACGATGAATGGAGGTGCAAATTGATTTTGACTACACTACCTCGAGAGCCAGGACTTCAGCGGGAACCTTACAAAATAAGACAAATTGCATTCTGCATTGTATAGAATTATATCCTTTGTCTTTAAACACATCTTATGCTGAATAACATCCAGGCAAGTTATATTATTAAAGAACTCCTTGTGAATCCCGGTAGTTTCTGACGCTCTGGAAGGGTGTCAGGGAAATTATAGTCTGATGCACGCTGTCAAATTTGCCTGCTGGGTGGTTTAGCAACAAGTCCGACAAGGTCAGCCTTCTTGATTTGTTAACTGTGTTGTGTAACGTTTCTGTCTTTGTGATTTATCTTTATTTTTAATTCTTTTTCTTCTTTTTAAATGATAATTTAATTTTCATTTTATTAAACCAGAACAATTCTGCCATCACATACAAAAATAAAACTGACATAAGCATTACTGCATAACCATGCAATTATGCTGCAGGCTAGTAGGCACTTTACCTGTACAGGGATGCTCTGAATTCTCCTGCAATGATCAGTGACTTCACATCTTCCTAACTTTGTGATTGACTATTGTGTATGTATTGAAAATATTAGCCTCATTTGTCTGAAGTTTTTGGCTGGTTGTCATCAATCATTTTATACTCGATAGCCTTTCTATTTCGTCTCAGAGTTTTATAAACATCATATAAGTACATAAATATGTATTGAATTGACTTTTATATTGAATGTGTGTCCCATTTACAAGCATTTGTTCTCATTTTATCAAACAGATATAAAAAACATCTGTGTTAAAATATGTAGTATTCCCCAAACTATATGATACAAGAAAGTGGGGAGAAAAACCAAATCTAGAATGACGTTAATCAGCTCCTAGCACAGCACATCAGTTTATTGGGAAGTATATGTAATTTTCTATTAAATTGTTTAATGAAAGAATGACAAACAACAAAAACTTTGAAAGCAAAGACATGTTTCGTCCATAAATTGATGTGGTGCAACTTCTAAGTCCTTTAAGCGACACTTAACGGCATAGTAGTGAATGCTGAGGGGTTTTATAACCATGGGTGATTAAAGCTGGTGAAGCAGTTCACCCAGAATATGTGTATTCTGTATACATTAAAATAAAAAAAAAAATTTCAGACAATAGAAAGAGGAGCTAAGGGCCCAAATTCAAGTCCTGTGAGGACATGCAGGCCTCCAGCTCCTAGAAACACATCCCTTTGAGCCTTTTTTCTCTACAATTAAAATTTGGTCCTGCTAATCTAGCACTGGACCTCATAATTTGTTCTTCATTTGTAATTCGAAGTTAATTGCTATCACAGTACAAACAATAATAATTTTATTATTCTGTAATGATCATGTCGTAAACTCCTGGTGAAGGAAGCACTTAGGAAGGAATATCTCTGTACGACCTCACGCTAATCAAAATTGCTGTTGAATTTAGTGCTTCTATGGCATTGTTAATAATAATAAATGCAAAATGATGTATCCTGCTCCAGCAGGTAATTATACTTGACCGGCTTGAATTGATTTGCTTTGTGTTCAGTTGAGCTGAACTGATATACAAGTGACATCTCTTAAGTTTATGGCACCTGTCACTCATCCCGAATAAATGACCTTTTCAGAGATACAGAATTAATTTTCTGTTCAAAGTGAAATGCTCCTGATATGGAAGGAAACTACCTTATTCACATTAGCTAAGGAAATGCAGAATTCTTTCCCTCGATTAGAAGGCTCAAGGAATGCATAAGTAATAGTTAATATATATTATATACTGAATCTCTGAAAATTTGAATGGTTTCATGAATCTTGGAGAAAGCCTGTCCTCATAATTGTGATTTGCGAGATACTTTTATTCTTCCCAATCTTTGATATTGAATTGCCCAGTATTTGAGAACGCTTCCCAAATGGTCTCTCTGATTTGTATCAGCTCGCAAAAATTTAAAAACTCAGACTTGTAGCTATGATGTGTCTAAACATCCCTTTTATCACCATCAGCCTCCGGCTGGGAAGGCGACGCTTTCTTTAGTGGCAATCTGCTCCACTCGTTTTCCACCCAAGTGCAGTCAGAGTTCGCTCTTCGTTTAAAGATGGCTGTTGCAAGAGTCAATCACTTGCCGATTATTTCAGGTAGCTTCACTGTATTCACCCAGGTAATTTATATGCCCCTCATTTAGTGAATACTTTTTAAAATTAACCTGTAAGGTTCCAGGGCATTAGCTGCTCTAGATGATGTCAGTTTATCCTTGCTCTGTATGCTGTGGATGCTTCATGCTGTAACCTTTCACTAATAAGAAAAATCAATATTTTAAGTCCCATCCTGTTACAGTGTTCAAATTCACTCTGTTTAGATGTAAATTTTTTTAATCTCCTCTGGAACTAAAAGCAAGGGAAGAAACCTTAGCAATTCTGCAAATGAATTTAGATCTTGAAGGATGCGACTTACAGGACCAGACATCTTGCCTCTTGTGTTTAATGCTTAAAAAATGTATACACAATATCCTGTTTGGTATTGAAGTGACACAGGCAGCAGGGACAGACTGTTACAAATCCCATTACAAAGCCTGGTCCTGACTTCTCAGTGTCATATGCAGACAGGGAAGGAGATGGTCCCTTTGGACTTTCTGTAACAATGTGGTTTTCTGCTGCAATGTGGTTTGCTTTCTGCATGGAAGAAATCAATAGACAGCAAGGAAGAAGAGTGGAAACTATTTGGGCGACTTTAGTAGGTATTGATTCATGCAGCTTGTTTCGTCATGGCAGTCTAAAGAAAGAGCTTTATTGTTTCTAACTGTTTGCTCTTGGTGCCAGAGCTCTCCAGACAGTGGATCATAGTCCCATTGCAAGGAGTGTAGCACTGAGTTATTGCCCTCCCGTTTTCTGCCTTCCTCCTCCTCACACCACTGTTATGGTCCATGTGGAGTGAGGAAACTCCGCGAGGACTGCCATCATTTTTTTCTCCATTATGAAAAAATTTAAAGGCGGGGGGAGGGGAAGCGATGCTGGAATGCGTTATGCTTCCCTGGGGAGAGGAAGGAGGTAGACCAGGGTGTGGGTCACAAAGCTCGGAAAACTGTGAAGTACAGACACACTTTCTACTTTACAACATAGCCGTTCTGGGAGAGTATCGCTATTCTGCCAAAATCCACCCTGTCCCAACCCAGCTGTATGAGTTGAGGTACATGGTACAAGCCCCTCTCTCCTACCTGTGGCTCCAGAGAAGGTGTTAAAAGCTTCACTAGCAAAGGGCAGTGCTGCCAGGTAGCCGTGCATCACTTGCTTGTTCCTGTTCCCCAACCAGAATAAGTTTTCTCTAGATACTGGCAGAGAGTGTCAGAAGTTTAAATAGGTTTTGCTGGTGAACGATGCTCCTGTCAAAGCCTTGCTGCTCAGATCCTGTCCCTTAGCGTGTCCTTTGGGAAGCCTGGGCCAGACTTTGCATTTGCTCTGGTGCATCTTTCCTGAAGCGGTGTGGGCAGAGGGATGTGACCCTATCCAGAGCATGATTTGAATTACAAGATGGGTTCCCTCCTCTGCTGCTGTTTGTTTGCAAAGGGGAGATGTCAGTACTTCTCTTTTGCCTTTCTTGAAATGCTTTCAGCATTTTTAAGCATGATTTTGAAAATCCCAATGGTACAGTTCATGAAAATGTAACTTGCGTATAGTTAAAAATATATTTTTAATGCATTATTAAGAACAATTTAATATATTGACTACCATGTAAGTCTCCAAGCTTATATCTTCCTCCAGATAGCTCTTGATGCTGTAAGCTATATAGTTAATAACCTATTGTCATATATTACATCAACCATCTATTTTAAGATTAGATTATGTTTTCTCAAGAGAGCAATTCAAATAATGTTGCAAAGAAATCACCCCTCAGCCTTCCCAGACTTTTAAATTTATATTTAATACAAAATAACCTTAGCTACATAATTTAACCCTTTCAGGGAGAGAGGCCTGGAAAAATGTTTCAGACAAAAAAACCTCTGGGTGAGTCCCATATCACCCAAAAGTGCCATCATAGCTGTACACCCCACTAATACAAAGAGTGGAGAGAAGAAAAGGCCCTGGGACAGTTCTTTCTATCAGCACTAGGCTCCCAAAGCATGAGTGTGAACTAGATAATATTAAGGAGGAAACTACTTTGGTAGAAATTTCTATGAAGCCGGTAGTCCCTGCCTCAATGCCCATTTAACTTAGCACACTAGGGAACCTGAAAATATAGACAGTAAAATTCTCCTTTCATAATGCATGAATTAATTTAGCCAGCCTAGTTAATTCAAATGCAAATTATGTGTTGAAAGTGTCCATTATTTATTGCTTCATCTAAGACTTTCTCTGTTTCTCTCCTTAATTTCTGAAGTGCAGCAGAGAAGTGCTGAGCTACCAAATGCTCTCTTAGACACCAGCCAATTTTAGTACGCTTTCAAATGACATTTGATTTTTATTCTCCAGTTTAAACCTAATTGTGGGATTGTTTATTTGCTTTGACTTGTTCGTGGTTTCCAGCTGTAGAGCATTTGCACTGCCAAGCGGTTCATTTTCAAGCAAGCGGTTGGATACTAGCAGGAGGAACACCTCATCCCAACTGGATGGCCACTGCCCATTGCATGCTGTATTTTCTTTCAGGTCAGGGTGGAAAGTGACTGCGTGGTGCTGCTCTGTGTGTGTGTTTGCACATGTACTCACACATACATGTACACACACAGGTACTGCCATGTGTAGGAGTCCTCTTGTATATTTTCCTCTGGGCAATAGGATGTGGTGTTCTTCCCCCCACCAATTATTTTTAACAACATGGGAACCTTTTGTGGCTGCATTTTGAGGAAGGATGACCACCACCTGAGATTTCCTAGCTTGACAGAAGGATGATATCCTTTCCTGCAGGTACAGCAACTCACTGGAGGTCCAGCAGTCCTGCGGTGCCAGTACCTCTGCCTCTCATTCCCCTGGGCACTGTCCATACAGGATCATCCAGAGGAATAAACATCTTATTTGAGCAAAGCATAAGAAAATGAAGGAAAGGACAGAACAAAAGAAAAGAATGGTATATAGGAAGGAAGTTGTCTTACTGTGGTATTTCTAGGGCTTGCTTTATTTCTATTGTGTATCTATCTCTACTTCTTTGGGAATATTGCACCACAATAACAGAGCAGAGGGCAGCTCTCTTTTACCAGTGTCCCCTCAAGACCAGCGGTGCCCATTTGTGTTGTAGGAAGGTGGCATCGTTTGAACCATCAGCTGGTTGCTCAGGGGGAATCCACTGCAGGCCTCTAACAAAAAAATGCTGGAGGACTCCCACCAAAAATAGATGGCAGCCAAGTAGGAAATCAGGCTGCAATTTTGTAGAGAGTAGATGATGATTAAAGTGTTTTGTGTTTAACAGCAAGGAAAGTCTATTTCCACTCACACTACAATCATAATTTTCTTTTCCATGTAAAAGGGGAAAAATGCTATGTTATTTTCATGTGGTCAGACAGGCGAAGCAGAGTGGCTGGACACCCTTGCAAGGCCTGCTAAATTATTTCTTTTCACGTGAAGAATATCTTTTGCTAGACATGGCTCTCCATTTACCATTTTCCTTCAACATTCTCCAAAACCTGTGCTTACAATGGATGAGGGAAGTGCTATGATCCCTTCCCTCACACAGGTAGTAAATGATTCTTCATTTAAGATCCTGAATAAAACTTCCAGTCTCACTGGCTTTCCCAGCTGGAGGTGCCAAAAACCTAAGGGTCAAACTGGAGCTATGGTCTGTGAGCCCTATACAAGGCAATCTGGAGAAGAGCATCTGAAATACCATTCATTTTTCCCCCACTTATGTTACTTTAAGTGGGCACAGCCTTCCCTTTTAAACAGCATCTTCATACCTTGTGCACATCATCCAGATTAGACGATGAGGGTCAAGCTGTGCATGTTACGTTGCTCTGCTCCATGTGCTCTCTAGCCCTTGTCTTGGATATGTTTCCTCAGCACTTACGTTGTTAAGCTGCTATTTCTGTTCTTCTTGCAAGCATTAGGAAAGTGCTGAAGTCTGAGCAGGATATGGAAGGAAGGAAGACTGAGAACTTTGTTCTGTGTTCTTCAGGTACATTTCCAAATATCTTGAATGTTGTGGGATCTTGGAATTTAATTGCAAAAACACCCTTGATGGTAACAGGAATTAGTTATATTCGCTAGTGTTCACTTTCTAGCCATTTCTTAAACTGGTTGATAATTGTATTCCTACAACGCACATAAAGACAAATGATCCCACAGGTTGACAGTCTTTTTTCTCTATTCCAAATGTTCTTGTTTATAAAATATTTTTAAAAATACTTTATTTTTCTTAGAAAGGTTTTAGCCTAGGTTTAAGTTTTCTTATTTAGGCTTTATACTGTAACAACAGCCTTGCAGAAACACTACAGGTCCTTAAAAATTTAATAACTATATACCAGTTTAGTTCAGCACATTGTTTGCAAAAACATATCATCTGTTGCCTGCAGCTTTAGCTCAGCTGGCGAAGCACAATGCAAAGAGAAGCATACAGAAAGGAAGGCTGCTGTCGTTCAGCCACCTGAAGTCTCGTCTGTGCATATGGGGGTACTTAGCAAGAGGTATCCCTGAATAATTTCCTATGCAGAGATGTCTTAGTTCAGGACAGGGCAAAGAAGCAATTGCTCTATTTGCAATTTGATCCAAGTTCAAAGGCACTCTTATTCCAAAATAAATATCTTAATTTAGTTGGAATAGCTGCTGTAATTTAAATTTATATGCTGCCTCAAACCGAATTAATTTTCAAGTGTAGACAAGCTTTAAGCACTTGGAGGCTGACTTTTAATTAGCACGGCTGACAGCACCACCACAAAGCTGGTTTTTCTTAATGACAGAAGCTAAACTTCATTAAGTTTTCCGAGCAGCATACGAAAATGCAAATAAAACAGATCACCTTAAAGGGCTTGTGACTACCTGTCATTTCTATAACTGATGTGATTTTCAGTCATCATCCCATCAGCTTCCCCTTGTTATTGTGTGTGTCAGCTACCTTTCCAACTCAGAATCATACCCAAATATTTGATTGGTACAGCAGTGCCTCTCCGTGAGGATGGCAGAAGGTGACACTATTGTTGGGAATGATGTATAGCCGCAGCCCTGAGCAATCCCGTACATTTTGCACAATGTCTATGCAAGACGGTGCAGGCAGAGTCTTGCTTTCCTGCTTTCCAAGATGCGGACCGTGCTGTGCAGCTGTACAAGGAGCAGAGTAGTTGCAGCTGGCATGGCCCCATTCCTCAGAAAACATGTATTTTTCAAAGATAAGTATGTTACCTTGCAGGATTTGTGTTATGTTAACAAGTCCTCTACCCTCAGCTAGGAAAATGAGCAAAATAACCTTGTCTTTGCCCACAAATGGCACTGCGGTCTTGGGTGTCTTTGTTTTCTGTGTTAATCAGCAACTGGGAGCTGGTTTATTCAGCAGCCTGAAAACCAGAGTGGCCGTAGTGACCCAGGGAGGTACAAGGTTGCACAGCACTTGCAGCTGCAGCAAAAGCAGGGCATCACCCCAGCCTGGAGATTAAAAGCTGCTGGCAACTTTCTGCAGTTCAGAGACGGAGCTTTTCTCTTTAATTCCTTATCTGGATCTGGACGGTGACTTATTTCTCTTCTGCTCATAGGCAACAGTTGTTGGGTTAAAAAAAAAAAAATCAAGAAATACGGTGCCAAATATTTTCTGATTTAGTTAAAAGCGGCAGATCCTTACTGACATTTCCCCACCTTCCCTGTATTCCGTTTCACTCTCAGGACTGCCATAAAAGCCAGCATCGAACTTCTGGAGCTGGCCCAGCTCCAGGGAATACCAGGGACAGAAGAAAAATCTATTTTGGGGGTGAGAAGGAGAGAGAAGTAGAGGAAATAAAGTCAGTTTGTTATTAAAAAAGGGGGGGAGGGGAGGTAGAAGGGGATAATGTGCTTATGTTTAACAATGATTTTATTATAAATGTGATGTACAGTGACAGTATGTTAAATTTCCTAGTCAACAGGGGACAACACAAAACAATTTGTGGCAAAAAGAAACAGATGCAATTCTGTCTGCAGCTTCACACATCTGCTCTGCAAGCCAGCGCTCCTCCTATAATTCTCTAGGAGGGATCCAATAAAAATGATATAAAATTTTATTGTGTTAGTGGCACTAGTTATTAGAGTGAGGAGCCAGAAAGCTTACCCAGAGGCTGAACCTTTCCTGTCTTTTAGTGCAGAGTAAATGACGAGGCTGTTGCTGCTAACAGCACTACTACAGTGGGAAAACGATAGAAATCATTTTGGAGCGCTTAGCATGCTGGAGTGGGTGGCTGAACATCAGAGTGGGAAAGCTAATAAAAGAGTAATAGGCAAAGATGCAGGAGGACGGATGGAAATTAAATGTTGAGATGGTATTTAAAATAAAACTTAAAAAAGAAAGGAAAACACTAAAGTTATAGAAGAAATCTGTGGGATGTATCTGCCCCTGCCCTATCGTTTGATGCTGTCAATTATAATTTTCCATACAAACTTTTATTCTGATTTTACATGGCTGTGGCTTGGAAAGTGAAGCCAAGTGAAATGAGGTAAAATAAATAATACTAGCTTTCGTTCTGGATCAGAACATCTACAAAAGTATTGAAATGCAGTCCAACTAATCTCCCTTAAAATAAAAACTTCGACTCTTTTGAATTAAATCCCCGGCCCTTCGCAGCACTTCCAGGTATCCTTGTAGTAACAGGGCAATGCGTTGTTCCTGGATAAGCCATAGTTGATGGGGGGAAGTGAGATGTTTCCCTATATAACAGGAATGCTGGGCCTGACTGGCTGTTTCTTTTTCATTGTGAGCCGTAACCCCAGATTATTTCCACAAAATGCTATCTATAGACGGCAGTCCAGCCCAAACAGGGAGAAAAAGGATTTATTTCCTGCAGAAATGCAGCATGGCAATCCTCTGCTTAATCCATGAGAGGTGGCGCTTCTGAGGCAGCCATCAAAGAGCAATTATAGTGCATGGGGACTGAGAGGTGAACGCTCAATTGCATTAACAATTCACGGAGGTGAGCAGGAGAGGTATAGATATATATTTCATTTCTACAAAAAATTTCTCTTGTGATTGCCTGACTTTCAAAGCCCCTGATTCAAGACTGTGTTTATAAAGCCATTTCTTCAAAACCTAGCTGCTCTGCGCTTTCCAGGGTGCCCTGGGTCAGACGGCTAAAACTGAGAGCTTGCAGCATCCTTGCCCTCTTTTGAAGCCTTTGCCTTCACATTGCAACCTCTGAGGTGAGGGAGTCCATTTAAACCGAGTCCATCTCCCCTGAGTGCCGAGCAGTGGCCCGGCTGCCTCTCCTCAGCATGGTCACTCCTCCCGGGGGCCACGTCCTCAGGAGGTTTTTGCCAGTTCTCTGAGGTATTTTGCCACCTGCCATCAACCTTGGGGTAACAGAGCAGAGAAGGAGGTGGAAACAGGGACAGCAGAGGGAGGGAAATGGGGAACTGCTGTGCCAAGGGGTTGTGAAGGGCTGCCAGCCTGCCAGAAAATGGCCGCCACCACCTCCTCCCCTCACATCCCCTCATGTTGCCTTGTCCTCTCTAGAGCCATCACCACTCATTTTGGGTCATATCCTCACACATTAAAGCAGCAGGTTTTGTTGGTTTTGCGCTATGGCTTTTCCTCGTGTTTAGTAAATAAGAAGCCCCAGGTGATAGCACCTGCTTTTATTGAGGCATTTGGTGTGGCAGACTTGGGAGTGACCAGCATTATTCCCTCTCTCCTGCTTTCCCTAGGTGTTTATAGAGCTGAGGTGCTCAGTAAAAACTTCTTGGGCAGCCTAAGCAGAGGCCTTAACCATGTTTTTGAATACGTTATTTTTATTAGCAGGGATTTTATCTGCTGAAAAGGAAGTTCAAAGCACTGACTGAACAACCCCTCTCACCTCAGTAAGAATGCTGCAGTAAGATACAACATGTTTTCTTTTCTGGTCACGTATCCTTCGTGAAATGTAAATAAATACTAGGCTATGAAGCATGTGCTTTTGCAGAATGTGATGTTATTTAGAAATTGAAAGACTCTTGCCAGGTAAAACAATGGGCAGATTTGTTCTTTCTCTAGCAACAAAACATTGCACTTAATACCCATCAGGTTTGTTAAAGCAGTGTGAATACATATTAGAGACAGTCAAACCAGTTTACCTTATGTTTAAGCTAGTTTAGTTTATTGGATTCCGATAATCAGATTCAGACACTAGAAATGCTAAAAAATTAGAATTTATTTTACTGTGAAAGATTACTGCATTTGAAAATAAATCCATACTAAAACATTACAAACTTTAAGTTTAAATCCAGAACCAAAGTTCAAAAAATCTTCAGACAGGAATGTCCAAATACTACCTTTCAGGACTTTAACCTGAAATGATTTAATGCTTTTCAAATAAAAATTAATTTCTGTTTGCAGAACCGCACTGAAACATTTTATACTGGTTTATGTTACTGAATTGTTGCAGTGACCAGTGGGAAGTGTAGTTCCTCTCTGCAGGCTGAGGTGTTTTGCCAGACAGTTGCATGTTAGTACTATAAGGATACCAATATTTTGACTCGATCCCACAAACCAAATATTGCAATACCAGTTTACTTAACCTGAGGCAAAAGATTTTGATCTCACTCCCTGAATGAAACCCAAACACTTTTGAAAGAGCACAGCTTTTCGTTCCAAGAAGCTCTTTTCCAATGTAACTGTATTTCAGTGGAACACTCCTGAGCCACTTCAACTTCCAGCCACAATTTCAAAAAGCACAGTCTTTTACAGTCTCTCTCTCTTGCTAGATAAGACCAAACCTTTCTGTGTGTTTTTCTGAATAAACAAACCATTAGTTAGAGCTGTAATGCAGAAAGCAAACCTTTCAATGTTGATCTTTTGCTGGCCAGTTAGGAAGTGTTTGAGGAAATGTTTTGCCAGGTAAATACATTATTGATTATTTTAGAATAAAATAAGCCAAGAGGATAACTAAGCAAATAAAATGGGTCAATATTTAAGAACAGTTTTATGAGTTCTGTTGAACTGCACAGGAAAAAGCTAATGGCAACGAGATTGCAGTGGCAAATATGCTTAACAAATGTGGTGTTTCTGATGTTGTTGTGACCCATTCCCTTATCTTCTTAGCATATTGCACAATAAAGTAAGATAAAATGTTGGCATGGCCCCTGGAAATCAGCTGGCTTGACAGGATACCTGAAGAAACTCAGAACTTAGACGAGAATGACAGAGTAAGGGGCCAAATTCCTTACTGCTTAAGGTTTTGAGTCTTAAAACAGCAAAAAATTGGACCGTTTGGAATCCTAGATTTCTAAATTTTGCACTTTAGCTCAAAGTTTCAGACCTCTCATATGTTAGCAACATGGTGACCTGAGGCTGGGATTTGGCCTACTCTGACAAAGGGTCTATTTGCTAATCGCTGAGGATGATCCAACTGGAGCATTTGGATGCCCTCAGCACACCAGGGTACACAGCCTATTCAGAAATCTGGAATAGATTTCTGGAAGACTACAGATTCAGATAAACATAACAGGCATAATTTTGAGCTAACATAAACTTCTGTAACCCTACTTAAGTGAGAATAACTGAGTCCACGGATTTATATGAGGTGATGATTATTTATTGTCACTTTGTGTTAAAAATTAAGCTGAAATATCGGGTTAATCATTCTGAACAGGTCTTTTTTTCCCCTTCAGCTCCCATTCATTCATTCCTGACTGAGCAAATGTTTTCCTTGATTAAAGGACTACAGACAGTGTCAGAACAAAATGCGCTTTTTGCATATTTGCTTTACCTGTGATGGTGAAGTCACTCTTGTGTCAGTTTTCTGGTATTTTTCATGGTTCAAAGACCCACCCCACAAAGTACTTGAAAGGGACATCTTGCAGAAATCCTGTTAGCAGAAAGCAATGTAATGAACAAGCCTGTTTTGGAAACCATGAAGAGCTATCATCCATAAGAATAATCCTGAATAAACTGTCTGATAGCCTGAAGCCCAGTGTGTTCTTTGTGGACTTGTGGGTAATTGCCACAGTGAGGAACATGCATATATTAAATTAAAAGTATGATTTTTAAATTTCTTTTTTTCTTGTTCTGTTAAAGGCATTAAATCCCATACTTGCTTCACTTACTGTCAGCATAAGGCTTCAGGCATCCTTGTAATGTAATAACCGATAGAGTTAGACACACAGCCGTTGTTCTGTGGCAGGTGACAGCACAGCTTTGCATTATCATATTATTATTAATATCACTAATATATTCACTTGTAGAGACTGTGCATCTTACAAAAGGGTTATTATTTTTGAATTGTCTGGCTGTTGCCTACACTTCATTGTCTAATGCCACATTTGGAAAGAGCTGGCCATGGCTGTGTCACATGTAAAAACAAACATCTTATGACTGTATTAAGTTCAATCTTTTTCTCTGCTTGGGTTCTGAACCATAGCTGCTACCACAAGAGAGATTAATAACCATGGGATTTACAGCAAATACATTGTGCATGTGTGCTGCAGACAACATGGCTGATCATTAGGAGATGACAAAATAAATTCATTTATATTTGAAAAGTAGCAAAATAGCCTCATAGACCAGCAAATCTTTCCATCCTATTTCATAGAATTGTGCTGTAATCAGTAAGCATGTTAAATTGTGTTATCTATAATATAAGGTCATATTGCAGGAGCCTGATTGCTTATGTGAACTGCAAATCACTGTGCCAGTAAAACAGCTTTGCAAAGAGAGACCATAAAAGTCACCCAAACTGAGAGAAGCAATGGAGAAAGCTATGCTTTTAAATATAGAGTAGCTCATATCACAAGCCAGCTGGCTAGGAATAAATAGTTTACAATTTTAAGTCAGTGGGTATTTCTAGGTGATATTTCTTCTCTTTGTATCATGAAGTCACTATGAGACAGCATTAGTTCCTAGAATATTTATACATAATAATAAATGCATTATTAAATATAATAATAAATATATAATAAATATACAATATTTAATATTTAATATTTATAATAATATTTATTATACAATATATAATAAATATACATATATATTGTTTTACACAAAGTATACTGAGGACAAGAAGGAGAGTTTTCAAAAGCAGCAGACTGACCTAAGCTAAGACAACTCATGATCACAAGCCTTTTTAGGAGCTCTTGAAAAATCACAGACAAAGGGTTTTGTTTTGTTTTACTCTAAGCACAGGCAGGAGCATGGACCTGCTGGGGTGTGTGGGAGGTGTCCCCTGAGCACATTATTGAGGTAATCTCAGAGGTGGCCATGGCAGCTGCCTGGCTCTGGTGCCAGGGTGTCCTGCCCTGCTGAGGGATGAAGCTTCTGGTCATCTTGTGTGACTTTGGGCCAGCCCCAGGCCTTCCGCCACCCCCAGCTGATCCACCGGTCTCTGGATTTGGTTCCCAGTCAGTACACTTACATACCTCTATGGTTATTAGCGTCCACCAGGATGAGCAGCGATACGGGAAACCAGAGAGACAGATGGGTATTTTGAGTAGCACACTGGAGAATGAGACACAAGTGGTAAGCCTGGCACTTCTGGGGGCGTGTGTTTTAGAGACAGGACACTTAGTTCCTACAAATGATTTGCCAAATGTTTCTTATAAATTCCCTATCTAAAATTGTAAGATCTGTCAAAGTTCCTGGGGATTTATAGCAGTCTAATAACCATAATAAATGACTGTATTAGCACAGAGAGAACATGCCTGGGGTGATTAATGGATTTTTCTCAAAGTCATAGATAAAAATGAACAGCATAGGAAAGGAAAACCTTCATATTAACTCTGTGGGAGCTCCTGTATTAATTGGCACATAATCAGGTACAGCTGCTAATAATCATGCAGTTCTTTAAACCAACATACACAGCACTGCCAATACAGCCTTAAGAGCTAGAGATTAGAGAATATGCAAATATTCTTTGAAACTCAGGTTGCTGGATAAAATTCACGTTTTCTTATAAGCTTACAGACCACTGATTCTGGGTTCTGCTTATGTCAAGATGTGACAACGTGGGATTCCCTCGTGTTGTAAACCATCTCTTCCCCTACTTGCAGGTCACTGAATAATATCTATCAGAAAATACTTTTTTTCCTGTGTCCTGTATCTTGATAATACCAGTCTTCAGAGTACCCAGACTTCTTGATGGGACATTCTGCAGATTCTTTGTGGGATCTCCTTTTACTGGATATTGTTGTCCTCTACAGAAACCATGTATCTCAGCTTGCCAGAGCCATCGCTGGGTCACAAAACACCACGCAAGTTCAAATAAGAAAGTAAACTTAAGAAAGCAAATTGATTGTATAGCAACAAAGGATTGAGCTCCTGATTACAACACTGGAAGCAGTTACAGACACAGCAAAAAAATCCCCAAACATTTAAGAAACCTACAGTGACTCTAAAAATAACCTCTTGTTCTAGCTGTCACTTAGGGTTTTTCCTCTCGGCTGTCAAAGTCAAGGGGCCAATTTAGCAGAATTCCCCCTCCATAGGGCTGGCTTTCCACGTAGGCTATCATCCTGGGGTTTCCATTAACTTTTATACTCAAGGGTTTTCTTGTTGCTGTTGAATACAAACAAAGTTTCTCAGGGACCTTTCTGTTTCTTTACTCACTTAGGGTCTCTTGCCCTCTCTGCAGCCTTGGCACAGCTGTTATGTGTCCACATAAGCATTAATGAGGTATGTTTAACATGAAGCATGACAGCTCTGCTTTGTGGATAGGGTCACTGGAGTGCTGAGCTTTTCCTGTTCTCTTTAGAAGGTCAGCTGAATTGCATTTAGTAGTGTTTATGTAATGTTTTGTTAATCCCATAAGTCTGCTTGTGCAACATTTATGTCTTTTGGCTTCATGGCACTTTTACAGTGACCATGCAAGACATTTTGCTACATGCTAGTTATTTTAGGGCTTGTTCTGTCAAAGAGAGATGTCCCAGGGTTTGTATTATGTTGCTTTAAGAATGGCTTTTGGGACATGTGAAACACCATTTCTTGTAATCAGTCAAAGCTGTGACAGTTTTCATGTGTGTCTTTATAAAGCTAATCAGCAGCTGCATTTGTTTTTTCTCTCCAAATTCAGTTCTCTGTCTTGGCCTAGATGTTCCTCGTATAAATATTCATAAATGTGATATAAATTAAGCGTGAGAGATGTGCTCTTTTCTCTTATTTGAGGTGCTTCCTTCTGTTTGTGTCTGCAGCATGCTGACCTTATGCTCTTCCCCTCAAAAAAAAGGGAAAAGGTAAATGAGTAAATATAGATACTTGTGTAAAAGCTAGTGCTGGGTGTTGCCTGGTGACTAATAGCTGTCAGAGCCAAATTAGCCAAGCTGCTCTGGAAGCACAAGTGATTAGCAAACAGGGACCTCAGAAACAGGAAAAAGCATGAAGGAGAGATTAACTGAGCTCAGAAGAAGAAGCAAAGGTGAAACAGTTAGTGAGGTGTGGGCTAAAGTCCTTGAGGTAATCTTTGTCAGTGTTATTTGTTGCTGCCTTTTTTGCCATGATGATGATAGAATTTCTTTCCTTTCTTTTTTTAAATGCCCTCATTTTCTTCTTGGGCTGACCCTACGGTTTGCTTTTTCTGATAGAAGTGTGAAGGGTTTGGATGTACGTTTTACAATTTTGTTCCAAATGTGTTATTTTCTTGAGTAGAGCTTGCCCTATTTTGGGCACTTCAAAGGCATAAGCACAATAAAGAGTGTGCAGAGTGAAATCAGAAGTGGTATGAGGTAGGTCTTGCAGAACATCATGCTAATGTTGCCTGTCGGCTATGGTGGTTGTTTTGTGGCTCTTTACAAGCTCATTCAGAGCAAACAGGTACTGGACAAATCCCTACAACTTGAAAAATATGCTTGGAAACCTCTTCTGCTTTTACCAGAAGTGATGTGTACACTTGATTCTGTTTTTCAATGTGCTGAATATGCAATTTCCTCTTTAAAATATGCAGTAGTTTCTTATCTGTCTGCAGAGTGATTCTACAGATAATTTTTTTTTTTTTATTTTCAAAGAAGAAAACAGGAAAGTGGCTTTTTATTGGAAGGAAAAATAAGTATGAGGACAAGGCTGGGAAAACCTGGGGAGAATGGGAATAGGATGTAAGAGAGTTATTGAAAACTCTGAAGAAAGAAGTGTGGGGGGGAAACTGTCCTAAATTTGTGATTACACTTTAAACTCCATCTCAACAGATCCTTGTATATTGTAAAATGTTTTTGCATAGGTTGTATTTTAAGCTTATAGAATTTATGCTTATTTTTCAGTTTTGAAAAGTGCTATGCTAAAGAAATATGAGCTACCAAAAATAGGGCACAAATCAACTCTGTGTTACTGCTGGTGATCTCATTTACAGTAAAGCCAAGCATTGGGCTATTTTGGATATATTCTTTGTGTATCTCCCTCTTTATTTAGTGTGTCGTCAGCATTAAAAATAACTTTTCACCATATGTGAAGAACAAGAAGTGATCAATACAAAACCAGGCTACCTGCCAAGGAGGGGCTTTTGGGCGGGGGTTATGTTTTGTTTCAAAGATCAAAAACATAATAGTATTATTCCTTAATGGTTTTATTCTTAAAAACTTTATTCTCTGTTGTTTGGAAAAAAATATGAATCCCTAAATATTGCTTCTTTTTGCTATTTTAGAGCCAGCAAGGACTTAAACCTGACTGTTTTGGGAGGTTTTGGATCCTTCTGAAGATGTACACTGGGAGTTGCCATGCATTTTCTGAAGGTAAGAATAGTTACCGTGCTTTCTTTGGGGTAGAGGGAGAACCAGTGAGCTTTAGCTGATACTAAGAGGTTTTCCTAAATGCGTGGGTTTTGTGCAACTAAGTTTTTCTGTAAGAAATAGGGCTGTAATTGCTCAAAAGATCAGATTTGGTGTCATCCTGAAGAAAATAGGCCTTTTTACCTATCTGAACTGCAAGAGCAGTGTTGAAAGTATCTGAATATTACCATGATGAAATATACTGCAGTTGAAGTAGAACTATTTGAGCTAAGAATGAAAGGGGTTTTACGCATAACTTAATATACTTTCATTTGCTAAAGGTATGTGCCATGGTTAAGATATAGACAATGGTACAAAGAGATGAGGAGCTTGGTTCATTTAAGACCTTCATAATTCATATCCCTCAGGAGTACGCTCAGAAATAGAAAGCATACTGAAGACAGTTAATATCAGTCCTGTCATAGGATCGTGGGATAGCAATATTGAACATTAAAACAAAAGATATGAAACAACCCCCAAACTTCATTGGAAGCAACTTAAATAGATGATTTTCTTCAGAGCGTTTTTCCTATCAGATGTTATAAGAACTCCCCTGTTAGATTGTGTGTGTCTGTGGGTCGGACCCTTGGCTAACTCTGACAGACATCCTTGGTAATTCTGGTGTCCTCAGGTTCTGGGACTCCAATAAGTTGGGGCTTTATTTCTCTGGTGGAAAAAATGTGTAAATTATAACAATTTGCACGAATTTTACATGTTACTTTGCTTATGCCTTGGCCCCTGTGCAAATGTAGAAGCATAGCTGTTGTGTCTATTCATGGACAGCTCGGCTGTTTCAAACTGTCCCTTATGCCTGCAAGGGAAGATTTGAGGTGAAAGACTAGAGATTTTCTCTGACCGATACTGCGGGATGGTTATTATTTTCCTTTAACTTTAAGTCTCATTACCCTCTTCCTGCTATGGCTTTCCATCCAAAAGAAGCCTTGAAATGAGTTCAAGATGCACTTTTCTGTAAACCATGAAAAAGGAACCTTTCCATTTGCTCTGTTCTCTCCTTGCTGCCCAGAAACTGTATTTCTGATTCAGTTTTAAATCATCATAAAGGAGAAAGATGAATTGTACCTTTCTTATGCCTGTCCGTGAAAACCTCGGTATAAATCCACCTTGGGGGGTAACAGGGTGGTGGGGGAGAAGAAAGTCTTGTCTCCATTGCAGCAGGTGCTGGCTATGACAGGAAGCAGACAAGGTTTGCTGTTGCTTGCCATCCTAGAGCCTTTTCCTTGCATGTGTCCTTCTACTAAGTCAAGCTGGGTCATGCAGAGACACATGAGTGCGTGGGGAGCTTGGGAGGGGCCCTCAGGTGTCACATGGAAACCTGAAGCTGGACTCTGGGTTCACCTCGGATGAGAAGCAGAATGAAGTGTCTAACACTGGGTGACCTCATTCTGGGAATGAGGTTGTGAAGTGAGAAAAATGCTGCATGTCACATGTTGAAAGGAAAACTCTCTGCATCTGCAGCTTCAGCCTGGCAATGATGAAATGATGGTGATGTGTACAGCTCATGGGGAGGCACAAACACGAAACCTGCAAGCTGAAATTATAGACTGCTGGTCAGCTACCTATGGCATATAAAATAAGTGTATATGGGTTTTATAAGAGTTTCTGAAAGATGTTCTGAACTGAGATATGTTCTTGATAGTAGGAAAATGGCAAAGTAACTTTATTCTCTTTGCTTCTGCTTTCTTCTTTTTGTCTCTATTCCACTTAATCTAGTGCTTTCCTTTTGTTAATCACTTGGACAGCACCATTTTCCTAGCACCCACCAATCTCTGAGTCTCTCTCTCTCTTTCCACCTGCTTCCTTAAAGATTAGTTTCATGTTATGATCCACCAGAGTAACCCATCTAACACCTAGCTGCGGAGATTGCAGTAGCCATTTCACATCGCCAACAAAATCCCATCAAAGCCGGAAATTGTTTTCTTTATGTGAGTGGCAAGGCAATTACCGAGCTGAGTGGCATGGGTAGAGGAGTGCATTTACACATGAAGCTGTTGCTACGGCAGAAACTTCTGGCAGGAAAGCAGTGACTGACTGACATCCTTTGGCTTATTATTATGGGCCTTGTGTAAATGAAGTAGAAGCAATGACTGTTCCTGCGTTTCTAATCAACCAAGTGTTATGCTAGTAATTAGGTTTCAACTGACTCACATCTTCTTTCTAGGCATTAATTGGAGGAAGATATGCAGATTGCTGGTTAATAATAGAACAGTTATAGTTCTATAATCGCTTTCTTCATGTTCCCCAATTTATTTGATTGCTTGTGTGGCAAACATTTGATCCTGCATGTGTCTATTTAGCCATCAGACTGTTTTATAAACTTCATTGTTTATCAAGTTAGTGACATCTTAAAGTGCTGCAACTTGCAGAGCCTAATAGCAGCAAATGTAGAACTTTATTTTGTAAAGTAGACAGAGCGAGGCCTTTCAAAGAAAGCTCCAGATTGTCCAAACCACATATGGATGTCAGAGATGGGAACAGTGTGAGCTGTATGCTGAACCTATTTTAAACTCCCACTCATGATTTCCAAATGCAGCACTCTGTCAGAGAGCAGGCATAGAGAATTTTGGGAACTATAGCGCTCGTGTAAATAAGGCTCCAGAAATCTGGTTTGGTAAAAGTTAGTTAGTTATTGTGTTATCTGTTTATGGTGGTGCAACTAAAACTGGAACCTAATGGAAAGGTGCAATTAGATTATGGCTAACTGCAGAACATACATGTAATACTTACTGCCCAGAGAGGCCAAAAACTTTGCAAACCTATTTTCATTGTTTTGTAAATGGTGATATAGGGCTCTGGGAGGGGAAGAAATACCCATGTATTACATAGTGGCAGATACATGCTTCATCTAATGACCCACGTGGGCTATTTTGTGGCCCTTGTGGCCACAAAAGCCAAACCTGAATGAATTTTCCCACACTTCTCAGTAGGCGTTGCTTACATGAGATCAGCTCTGCAATAGCGCAGGTTTCAGTCCATTCTGCACCCATTTATTTGCAGTTCTCTGGGATATACCATCTGGCCATATATTAACAAACTGTCAAGTCTGTTGTTGAACTAGGAGCCAACCACCCATCATCCCCTGTGCCTGGGCTTTAGTCAGCTTATCAGCCCTCCATAGATGCAGTCCTGTCCACAGGAATTCTCTAAAGTGTGTTCTACTCCCTCTTTTCTAGTAGACCAAAGATAAAGTATTTGGGCAGGGAGAGAGAGTCAACCAATCTTTTTATAAAATAAACTGTGTTATTAGGCTTAGCTAAGCTACTTTCTTACACCTCCTAGGGAAAGAGGAAACTGCCTGGGAACAGTCATAGCACAGGGGTGTGAACAAAGAAGTCAGCAGAAATCCGGATGTATGTTTTATTTATACTAAAGTGAAATCCTGTTTCTTATAACAGCTGATTTCAGGTTTATGCATGAAGCCTCTAGAGAGTTCTTTATGCCCTAGGTGGCCATCATACCCAGGAGTTAGCTGGTTTGAAGTTTTGTGCCTTTGTGATTGCATAGGATTGCTGAGTGCTGCCCTCCAGCCTCCTTATCTAGCAGGAAAAAAGGAACTTGCTTAATTCTGGCTTTCCTCCTGTTACATCTTTACACAAATGAATCTCCCTAAACTTGCGGCTTGTTTTTAATTGGTTCCTTGCAATATTGCTTTGAAAAAATATCAAATATCTCTGGAGAGAAAACTGGCTGTGAAGTAAAGAATCTTGATGCTGTGTTGGTGACTGCTTTTTCCTACTCTCCGTTTCTTTGACTTTTCAGTAAGTACATTAATTTTAGATTTGAATTGCTGCTGGCATTCGCACCATTGGGCAAAGTCTGGATATACCACATTAAGCAATAGCTTGGGAGTGTCTTCAGAGAGTGGCCTCTTCCCTGAAGACCAGCAGCTTGCCGGTAGCTCAGAGTCAAACTTGCAACCGATGTAAGCGCTTGCTGATGTCTCTTCTTCCTTTTGGAGGTACTCAGTGTGGATGGGATGCAAAATAAAAATCTGACAACCTGATGTAAGGGAGAATTCCTTGTGCAAGTTGTGCATTGATAAGCCAAAAGTAACACCTTTCAAAAGCTGAAGTCCGTTTCCATGTCCTCTTGTGTCCACAGGCTTGGGCACCTGCTTCTGCATACACATGTAGCACCTCCGTGTGCGCAGCTAGCAAACAAAGACTGCATGTGGTTACATAGGTAGTGTGTTCTGTGCATGTATTGCTCTCCATAAGCACTTGTTGAATGTCCTGCAAGAAAGCAGATGTATAGAAAATATTTGAACTACAAACAACATCTTAGGCTCCCAAAGAGGAGTGTATATGCAGGAAACACTGTCAACTATCCTTCAAATACTTGAAATAGACTTGAAAGAGGTGATTTTATTTTTTCAATCTTATTTAATTTTTTTTAATTAAGGAAAAGAACCTCCAAACTACCATTGAAAAGGCTTCCCAGTATAGCACGCTGCTTACTGAAACTTGGTTTGAAATTACTTCTTGCTCTCTATGAAAAATTGATATCTCGGTATACTTACTGGACACGTAGGTTTGCATTTGTAACTCTCTGCAATTACATCTCTGTTACATTAATAAAAATGCTTTTGGTAAAACAGAAAAACTAACATACTAAAGGACTTATACACTTATATAGTGTTTGAATAGTGGAAGAATGAGGAAGAGGAAGAATGTGTTTCTGAATGAGTTGATAGGAGGAATGTGCATCTTGGACTTCGGAAAGGAAAGTCACATCAAGGAGATAACATTGCTTTACTACCCTTAATGCTGCAAGTCTTGCCAAAATCTGCTTTGAATCTTCTTTGCTGTAACTCAAGTCTCTTCTTTCTTCTCTGACCCACCAGTCTGGACTCCTCCTTTTGACAGGTGTCCTTTAAATACTTGAAGAGTACTACCATGTTCTCCCTCGAGTCTCTCCCCACCCACCCCCTCTTTTTTTGAAGTTTATCAGATCCAGTTCTGTAGCTCATGTTTTCTAGGTCTCTGATTATTTTCCTAACTCTCCTCTGCACTCTCTTCAGCTGAGCTATATACCTCTCCAGGTAAACAAACCTAGAACTGTGATATTTGAAATTGAAGCTGCCAAGACATCTTAAGAGACTGGTTGCAGAAATCTTTAAATGAGGATTCTATATAGAGATTTAAATCATTGCACGGGTAAAACTGGTGCATTTGTCTAAGAGCTTTCAGTCGAAAGTAGCTACATTTTTTCCAGAGCAGTCCTACTCAAAAATTTTCCAAACAAGTCAACTAGCATATCTGTAATTAAGCACAAAGCTAGGTACATTTCATGTAGATTTAGATGATGCTGAACAACGTTGATAAGGCTTGTTTCACCATGATCATCGTTCCTGTAAGACCACTGTGTCTGAATGCATTGTTGTCTCTAAAGTAACATCCTCAAAGGTAGGAAAGCGCTATTATACCCTCGGAGGTGAAGCTTTAGCTTCTCATTTAACTTTAAAGATACAAAAGACAGTTCCCAGTATTGTCAGGGGGGAGACCACTACCTTAAGAAGACATTGAGCCTGCTCTCTCTTGCATATAAAAGGAGCCTTAAAGAATTATAGGCCTAGCTGAAGTATGCCTGTTATCTTGAAGGAAAATGAAGATAAATGAGGGCCCTAGACTCTGAATACCTCAATCATATAGAAAAGCTGCAGCCCATCACTGGACTATCTTTCTTGCACTAAATCAAAGCGAAACGTGATTTAAACAATAATCTTTGTACGTAGTGATGCTCCATAAAATGACTATAGAAAATGAAAATAATCTAGTGTAATGCTGAAAGATGAGAAAATGAGTGGTGTGGGAGTTCTGCTGGGTATCGCAGAGCCTGTTAACATCAGTGGAGACTTGTGTTTTAGGAGAGAAGAAACTATTAACACTGTCTCTGGCCAGGTCTGGGAATTTTCATTATAATGAAAGGCACTATACTGACAGTATTGGGGATTTAGGGCTCGTATTTGCTGCACGCAGAATTGCAGAAAATGTGAAGATAAATAAATAAATGTTTATTGGTAACAGCTGGCCATAACTTTTTGAGTCAACAGGCCAGAGCATCTTCTCTCTGTTTCTTCTTCATCCTTGCCTTTCACTGATAACATACAGTTTATTTGGCATAGAGCCAACCCAGCCTACCATATGCTTAAAATGTCTTTTCCCACTCATCTCTCTAGTGCAAGCACAAGCTGCTTGCGCCATGTTCTGGTAGAGGTAGGAAACACCCTCAGGAAGTATATGTGCAAAGACAGAACAGACTGTTGATTAAAACGCCAACACTGACTTCAAAATGCTGGCCTGAATATTTCTGCTATCTCCAGACTATGCCAAAAATACTTTCACATCCCTCCAGATGTAACATGCTCTGTAAATATTAACTATGTGATTTCTTGAAAACTAATAAAAAGACTTATCCTTCCCTTGCTCTCATCTCCAGGCTTTCTACTCTCTTCTTGTTCGTCTGGATTACTTTCCTCTGTCCCCTGCGACAGTTGTTTGGCATCATGTAACTTCCTTGCAGTTCAAAGGGAAGAAGGTGGTTAATTCAAATATTAAGACTTCTGCTGAGACCAGATAATATTATAGCCAGAACAGGAACATGAAGATATCTTAATTGTGAAAACCTATTTTAATACTAAATTTTTAAAGAAAAATAGCTTTCTTCTTCTACTGTGAATGATACCACAGAACCAGGGGGAAAAAAAACCCATATTTTCCCCAGATCTTCACCCTCCTTTGCCCTTTGGTGTGCTGAGCTGCTGACACAAATAGATGTGTGAATATGTGCCAGTTATTACTCTTTCCAAAAGGACATCTTGTTTTAGCAGCTAATTGTGATCTTCCGTTGTGTACCATTAGGTATGTGTGTATTTTCTTGTCACACTCCTCAGGTACTCTGGGTATAGTTTTGATAGATGATGTATTTTGGTCCAAACTCACTTTCATTGAAATTGTAATTCTGATTTATACCAGCTGCTGTGCATCCCAGAACTAAAACTTTCTGACTTTTGGTTGCCTAAGTAATCCTGAGGGTTTAGTGGTATATAGGACTAGTGCAGGGTCTCTGCACAGGCATGAATAGGTTCCCAGGAAGTGATTTTGCAAATAAGAGTGCATTAAAAAGGTACTATATCATAGGTTGGATATAATTCTTTCTTACTCTCTGATGGAATATCTGTTGAATGTTTCATATCTATTTGATGTTTCATATCTTCAGATCTCTGGACAAAAAGCTAAAATCTCTAGCCATTTCCCTAGAAAGTAACTTCACTTTTCATATATACTGAGGAGTTTCCTTAGGCTGCAGTTCAGCAGGAACCTGCTTTTCAACTTCAAGACAGCTACAAATGCCAGGAACAGGGGAGAAGCGAAATATTTCTTAAAAGCAAAGGAGAGAAATTGATTTGCTCATTAAACTTCTGTCCTCTGGTCATTCCCTGTGTCTCTTTGACAGGAAACCACAAAACTGAATAATTTTTCTGATGCTGAGGGAAAATGCAGTATCAAAGAGCAATAATTTGTGTTTTGCTATTGTTACTTAAGTACAAAGGTATAGATTGGGATGGAAAGTGCTCAGAAGAGAAGATTCCCTGTCCATAGCTCAAAGTAATCAGTCCTAATTACTGACAGACTACGTGAATTTTGTTGAAATGATTGAACTGTAGCTGTTCTGAATCAAAGAAGTTTAATCCCTTTTGCAAAAGGATGCTCCCCAGCCTCCTCAGTGTCTTCAGGACCTCTGAGGATGAGGCATCTTTCTTTTTGAGGTCACATAAGTTCATCAAGGAAACTTGTTATAACAACTTGGTTTTGTGGAGGTTTTCATTCCTGTTATAACAAAATGTACTGAAACAGTTTCTTCTTTAGTCTATTTTTCCCTTACATCCCTAAATAACACTGGCATTCACATTGAAGCTTTGCACATTTGGTAACTTTTTGAACTTTTACTATTCTGCATTGAGAGAAGACAAGGATTTCATTCAGCAGAAGCTTAGCAATACCACCGCAGAATGACATGTTAACTTCTAGCTGGCAATTAGTCTTTTTTATAATAAAAAATATTTTGTTTTCTTTTATATGAGATGTCAATGCTGTGATAATCCCCAGGTTCTGCATAATTCAGGTGTGGATACTAGTGGGGGTGTGAGGAGGAAGTGGGGTGTATGTCTAGAGTCTACAGACAAAAAGGATGGTTCCCATTGACATCAGTAGGCATAACAATCATTAATTCCACTCTCAGTTGAAGCTTTTGTCCCAGAAGGCTGTATCACCTTCTGTGCGCTGTTGAACAGCTACATTTCAGTGGTGTGTGCCAGGTCTCCTTTTCTTGAGAAGTACTAGTTCTACCCTCAGTTTCAATGGAGCGACATGTCTGTCTTTCATGGGTGTTGCATACCGTTGTAATGCAGCAACGCCCTCAAGGCATCCTAAACTTTGTCAATAGAAAAGGAAAATGGGAAGGAGAAAGTGGGCACCTTTAAATAGAACAAAATTGTAAGAGGATAGATGCATGCTCTTTCACAGTGGTTTTATGTTACTGTTAACATTCTTTGTGTCTAAAGTGCCTTGCTGTACTTTAAAATAAAAAATAGTAGCTTACCTGAATTGTTTTTTCCAGGTAACAGGCTTATAAATCTCCTTATGATTACTTCACTGTCTTTTCTGTCCTATTTGATTTACCCATTGCTTCCTGACCATATTTTTAGCTTGCACTTGATCTCACATTGATGTCTCTATGTGAATTAGCTGATTAAATTCTGGTGTTCAGAATAAATATTTGTTTTAGGCTTAACTTTTCCCTTCCTGCCTGTTTCTCCAAGCAAATATAGCCTGTGTTCTGCTAGCCAAAGAAGGTAATTTCAAAAGAAAAAACGAGAATGGAAAATAAATTATACCTCCATTTAAAAAAAAAAAATTCTTTTCAGAACTTCTCGTTAATCCTTTTTGTATGCATATATGCAGTGTGTTTGAGTGGTAGAAAAACCCAGGATCTGTAAATTAACCACCGCCTGTGGTCCTTAGCTGTCTGGGAGCAAAAAAAGAGATGAAGACTGACTTGTTCCCCTCTAGAGTGAATCCTGTGCTGCTCACCATTTCTAAGTCCTTATCATTCCCACTAGCCTTAGTGGTGGGACTATGTTCAAGAATGGGCTCAGCTGGCTTTATGGGGTGCACATCAACTCTAAATCTTCTGCATTGAAATGCTTTATGCACAATGTGACATAAAGGAGGGCAGATTTTGCCCTTTATGACTACAATACTAGGTATAGTTTTTAAAACCAGCTTTTTCTGTGATGTGAACTATAACATAACTAATGAAAAAAACACTGAATGGAGCTGAAATGTATGAAACACCTTATCTTAACAGATTAAGTTAAGTGGTAGTGAAGTGCAAAATGTTATGTAGTGCCTTGTTTGTCAGTAAAGGATATCTGAAGGACGAGCAAGGCTTTCCTCTTTTTTCTTTGTCTTTCCTTCTCCTCTCCCTCATTCATACTAGAAGTTTGTATAGCCTGAATTAACTCTTCATAAACTTATTACCTTTGCCTGAATAAAAGGAAGTGGCCTAGGCAGTCATCAGTCAGGTGGGGAAGGAATGACCTCTGTTCCTCTTTGGAACAGAGATCCTTGATGATGTGCTGTCAATTTCCAAGTCTTTTTGGTGTTTGTTTTTGGGGTGGGGTGTGTGTTTGTGTTTTTTTTGTTTGGGTTTTTTTTTCCCCCTGCTTGACTTTCTACACTTTCATGTTGCTGGCTTTTTTTCTCTCAAGTCCTTGAGATGTTAACTCTCCTATCTCAATAATCTTACCTTTGCCTACAATTTTACTTTTCTTATTTTGGAAGGTTCTATGCTATTTGTTTTTCACAGCTCATTCTCACAACTTAGCAATTTTCTCAGAAGTTTCAGTCAAGGTTACACAGCTGTGCTGTATCAGCTGGCCTTGGATCACAGACAGCTGAACCCTTGAGATTATGACCAGCAAAATGAAGACAAGAAGTTAATTCAGCTGTCTTAGTTCTAAAAAAAACAAATGGTTTGGGATGAAGCAGTAGAGCGATTGCTTCTTTTCCTAGTCATGTAGCACCAAAGTTCTAGTCTGAATAAGTCTAGGTCGTTTGAGCAAGGATCTTTTAATTAGGTTAATTAGTCCTGAGAAGCAAAAATAAGTCTGAGGTAACAGCTGTCTGATCCTTGTCCTAGTCCTTCTGTTGGTGATGCTTGAAAAGTGGTTCTAGCCCAGCCTTGCTCAGAGCTGCTAAGGGGGATGTTTGTAGTGACACACAGAAGTGATGATCATGAAGTCATGAAGATCCCATTGATTTTGTCCCAGTGTCATCGTTGTTTTCTCTGGGAACAACATCTGTTTAAAGAACTGAAATGGGAAATGCTATTCTTTTTCATTCTGAAGCTGTTTGGTAAGTCTGGGCTAAGATACAGAGGGACCTGCAGCAATATTTAGACACAGCCACACCCTCAGATTAATTTACAGAATGTAGCTAATTACAATGACAGCCTTTTTTGCTTGCTTTTTTTCCTGTAGCTCCTGTTTGCAGTACTCTATGGCTAATAAAACTGTCAATTTTCTTTTACTTCAATAAAAGGTCACCCCCCAACAACAGCCCTGTGCCTTCTAACAGCTAGTGCCTTTATTAATATTTAAAATGTACACAGTGATATTTCCAAAAGGTCAGACTTTTAAAAGACATAAAATGTCATCCCTAATTCTTCCACCGCCCAGCCTTTTTCTCTGCCTCCTCTCCCCCATCCACCATTTAAATGTTCCACTTTAGATACAGTATTTAGCATGGCTTGTGTTAAATCAGATAAACATAAAGTGTTTCCCTGTTGCACTACTACAGAGAGGCAAAGGATAAATTTAACACTGATTCACTGTTGAACAACTTGTGTACATAGTTTCCCGTTCTGACTGTACTAGAGATTCCCTTGAGTTAAATGAGTCATTTGTTCTGTCACTTCCTGATTCAAGAATACATTTAAACCAGTGCCTAACTTTAGGCAGGTAGGGTCAAGAGGATATTGAGGCTTCAGCTGTAAATAAGAGCTTAATTTTTTTTCCTCCCTCAGGTTTCTGTTCTTTCCATCTAACAGCCAATCTACAAAATGGGGAAGGGAATACTTCCTTCCTGCCACCCTCAGCCCTTTCTAGATTGTAGGCTGTGTATAAAGGGACAGTTTCTCCAGCTATATTTATCTAAAGCAGCAGCCTGCTCTGCCTGAAAGAGAAATGAGAAGGGAAAACATGTATATTCTTCCTCTGTCTACTGGCCAGGTCAGAAAATAGTCACTTTTGCCATAAGAAACATGACCATTAGGGCCTCAGAAGGTCATTTGATCCATCCTCTGCCCAAAGTCAGGATTAAACAAGTCTCTTATTCCTGGCAGAAGCTTGTTCATCCTGTTCTTAAAAACCTCAGGGCAGGATCACGTAGCCTTCCCTGGCAGAAACTGAAGTTACTAACTGTGTTGTGTGATGGTTGTTCACTCTACCTCTTAGATGTTACCTTCCCTCCCCGCCACCATGTTTTTTTTTTAATTTGCTCAAAGGGCAAAGATTGCTTACAGGCCTGTTTTCTGGTGAATTATAGCTGCTTCACTTGTACTGTATGATATATAAGCAACACCAAGGCTCAGAGGAGTCCTGGTGAATGAGTTACTGGATTATTTCTGAAGTAGCTTCACAGAAATCTCAGATGCAACTGGATGATCCTGATTAGGTGGTGGTCCCTATTTTTTGTCAAGGTTCTACTGTCCACAGCCTTTCATCTTCTAGGCTGTGACTGGTTGTAACATCCATCTGAAAGCATTCAAAACAAACTTCATTTTCAGAACAAGATGAAACATTGAGGAACTCTCATTTGCCATTAGGTTAATCGCTCTGCTCTTTTCCACATGTTATGGTAGCACATTAAGATGCTTTTAGAGCTAGTCCCAGACCAGTTACTTCACATCAATTGTTATCTCTCTCCCTCTCTTGTTCGTTCTATCACACATCTGCTTTTTTGTCATGAGGTTTTTGTATAGCTGGTTATTTAGTGGTAATTAACACTGTCCTGGATCAGACAATCCAAAAATAGAAGTGAAGGACTGCTACACAGCCATTAGTTTCCAGTAATAAATTACACAGTGAAGATCTGACAATGCACACACTAGGGAAAAATATCCAATGGACAGAGTTCAAGTACAGGGAGGAGTAGCTGCTGCTGTTCCTTAATGTCCATGACTGATTGACAGCAGACTGTTATTCAAGTCCTTCCTTCTTTCAAAGAATATGGTTAATTTTTCATGACAATATGAGACAAGTACTTTCTGTGCTGAGAAGGATTAATGGCTAGTATCCAGCAGCCTAATTTTCTATAAAGGTAATTTCAAGTCCAGCTGAGAGTCAGAAATAAGATTTTGTAGGTCTGTAATTTGTTTTTTCTTTGTTTTAAAGGATTAAGGTGATTTAAAAAAATGTCCCTCTGCCTTGGTAAGATGAAGGTGGAATTGGCTGGAATTGTGGAGTGCTGATAGCACTGATTTCCACACAGGGGGCAAAGGATGTTGGTGTTTCCTTTAAAAAAAAAAAAAAAAAGCCGGAGGTGGGAGGATAGGGATGAGGGAGGTAAAGGACAGGTCACCCACCTTGTGTGTAGTATCAGATCAGTCTACTTGGTGATCATGAAGTAGGAGGCCTGGTTCAATAACCTTGTCAGCTGAAAGAGATTCAAACTTGTATTTCTCAGTTCCCAAGGGAATGCCCCATTTCAGCTTATAACCAGGTGATCAGTACCACTTGCAGATGTGGAGATGGAAGGAGTAGGAGTGAACATAGCATTGTGCTCTCAAAACCTGAGTGTCACATGGTAAATGTTGCTTAAAAGAGGGAAATGGCTGTCTGGAGTGGTTAAGTGCAAAAAGTATCTGTGGGACCCAGTCCAACAGACGCATCTGCTTCAGGCTACATGTAAGTGTATGAGGGTTTGGGTGCGGGGAGGACAGTGTCACTGAATTTTAAACATTCATTTCTTTTTTGGTATTTAGATGGCTTAGGCAGCCACCTGCAACCTCTTCCTCCTCCAGTGTGCTGACTCATTAATCCATTTTTAGGTACTAAAATCTCCCTGTGCTTTGTATGGGGTTATTAGACACCTAGCTTGAATTGTGAGTTTTCCTGGGTGTCCCTCATGAATCTGAGCCAAAGCACTCATGTATTAGTTCTTATGTTTCACTTAAAGGTAGGTGTGGTGAAGTGTACTTTGGAAGCAATACAGAAAATTAATTATCATGATTTAGGGTATTAGGAAGTGACATTCGACGATAAGAGGTGCTAGAGCTTTGAAAACTTTGTGTTGCTATCTTCAATAATGTATTAACAGGATAATTTGAAGGAAGAAATGCTTCCTACATTCCTACATATCGAAATCTGAATGGATTTTGGCCTTACAGTGCTGAGGATTCGGTATTAGGGAACCATTTTCCTTAGTATTCCTTATTGATTTTAAAATTTACCAGTGTAAGAATTTCAGTGCCGAAAATCTTCAAAGAAGGGAACCAGTGATGAATAGTGAGTAATGAGCACAGCTGGAACAGGACTGTTTGAAATCAGGAGCATAGTGATGTTTGATTGTGATTTTACTGAATGTAATCTACTATTTGTGAGCTTTCCAATTTTAACTCCCTTGCATTTTATAGCTCTACTGATTTATCTTTAACTACTTTGCTAGTAGTACATAAATATCTGTGTGAATGTAGCTGGCATGTTTCAGGCTGCAGCAGTACAGCCCAGTGAAAGGTATCAGTGAGCAGAACAAAGCAAATTAAGGATCAGGGATTTTCTTGATCAGAATTTCTTGAAGTGACTAATCTGGTGACAGTAGTGCTTTTGGCAAATATAATTGTTATTCTACTAGCCTCTTCATTTTAGGGAAAGAAGCAAGAAAAAGTAGTATAGAAAAGGTCTATATAGTTTATGCTTTAGTTTTTGTTCTCAAACTAATGCTTGGGTTTCTTTTAGTTAAACTAGCTTTTATGAAGATTTTCTTTAACGAAGTGAGGAGTTTAGAATTGTAATGAAATGCTCCATTTAGAACTAATATTTATTTAAATCTACTTTTTCAAATTTTAGTTTTGCTTATCACTGTAAGGGTTTTTCCTTTGTGTTAGGTAAACCAGATTTCTTCTCCCTTCCCCATGCACAGTAAACTAAAGTATTAATTGCTTTTTTGGACAAATCAAATAATTCCTCATTACAAAACTCTACCCACCTACTCATCAAACCCTAAACATTTTGTCAGGTAACCTTATCACATTAATACTGCAAAACTGTTCAAAATCAATAATTAACTATGATTAACTGTGTAATCACTGTAGCATGGAGGTGATGAACATATTCACGACACTTCACAGCCTGATCCAGAGTTACAACATGGCTCTCCTTTGTCCCAGCTAAATATCTTTTATACCAAAGTAGATGGCCTTTGAGTTTAGCCTGTCTGTCTTTTCTCAGTTGTTCTGCCTGGCAGTGAACATTTACACCATCATTTGCACTAAAGGCTTGCTTAAGCATAAGTTAATGACAGCTCTGGTGTAGCTTATCTCTGTGCACATGTAGATTGTATCTTCTCTTTTCTTAGTCTTCAGGGGGTCTTTAATCCATAATGTATGGGACAGAAGACTAAAATAATGAATAGTATCAGAAAACAGGTAACTACTTTCTTTTCAATTCATGGAAGAGTAATATCTATATAGGCATCATTTTCCTGCTTGGTTTTTTCCCATGCTGCTGCTTCTAAAGAAACGCATGGATAACCGCAACAGAGATCATAGAATCATAGAATGTCCTGTGTTGGAAGGGACCCGCAAGGATCATCAAGTCCAACTCCTGTCCCTGTAAAGGACAATCCCAACATTCACACCATATCTCTAAGGACGTTGTCTAAGTGCTTCTTGAATATCATCAGGCTTGGCGCCGTGACTACCTCCCTGGGGAGCCTGTTCCAGTGCTCTGCCACCCTCTGGGTGAGGAAACTTTTCCTAATATCCAACCAAAACCTCCCCTGGCATATCTTCCTGCCATTCCCTTGGGTCCTATCATTTGTCGCCAGAGAGAAGAGATCAGCACTTGCCCCTCCTCCTCCTCTTGTGAGGAAGCTGCAGACCACAGTGAGGTCTCTTCTCAGTCTCCTCTTCTCCAGGCTGAATAAACCAAGTGACTTTAACCGCTTTTCATATGGTTTCACCTCTAAACCCTTCACCAACTTCTTGGCCCTCTGCTGGACACACTCTAGTAGCTTTGTATCCATAATATACTGTAGTGCCCAAAACTGCACACAGTACTTGAGGTGAGGCCGCACCAGTGCAGAGTAGAGCAGGTCAACCACCTCCCTCGACCAGCTGCAATGCAGTGCTTGATGCACCCCAGGACATGGTTGGTCCTCTTGGCTGCCAGGGCACACTGCTGGCTCATATTCAACTTGCCGTCAACCAAAACCCCAAGGTCCCTCTCTGCAGGGCTGCTCTCCAGCCTCTCGTTCCCCAGTCTGTATGGACAGCCAGGGTTTTCGTGCCCCAGGTGCAAAATTTGGCACTTGCCCTTGTTAAACTTCATATGGTTGGTGATTGCCACTGTCTTTCAATTAAATCTACTGAGTGATAACCTCTCTTAAATGATGTGGGGTTTTTTTGCAGAAGTGAAGTTTAGTGAAAGCTAGGGCCATCTGTCTGAACAGAATATCTGAGACCAGCAGACAGATATGGTCCTCCCCTTACTATAGACCTCAATACTGTATTTACTAGCTTGCTGCAAAAAAAATTTATCTTGTAACTACGCTCGTTGCTACATAATCAAAATTAACGTAAGCAAATATAAATACTGCAGGACTCTAACAAAGGAAGGGCATTCTCTTTCCTGTTTTCCACTTTTTAATTAGTAATATTTTATTAAAGATAAACAGAACTCTTGTCAGCAGAAGCAGTTTTTTTATGTGAGTAGTAAAAGACAGGGCTCTAAGATAAGCAGACCTGAATCAATAGAACTGAAAGGTTACTGAAAGCACACATGTTCCTTTTTTTTGAAAGCTAAGGCAAAATTTATTTTAGCCAATCCATCTTACTTGGTATCTCCTTTCTTTAGAGATTAATTTAATACTAGAAGGGAGTCAGTTCATTTTCCTCTGTTCTTTTATTCTGCTCAGCCATGTTTCTTATAAGAAACGGTAAACAGCAGAACAGCCAAGGGTAGATGTAGGGGAGAAAGATCCAATTGTATTGCATTGATCAAGGGCTGAGGAAACAGTATTATGGCAGGGAAAGAAGTGAAGCCAGGGAATACTTCTGCAGGGCTTGTCCTCTCCCTGGCTTACGGAACTGGAACTCCGAAAGTCTGTGTTATTGCTCAGTTGTAATAACCTGACTGAAGGGACCCTAGGGCCAATTTGAAGCTTCTCCAGAGACAAACTCCCTCCCTGCTCTAGTGAAACCTTCTGTGCTGTAAAGGATATCTGAGGAAGGAGCTTGCCCCTGTTGGCAAAGTGCTATATCATAGACTCAGGACAGTTTATGATGGGAAGATCAGAGTGAGAGGACTTTGAAGATTGCTCATCTAAACAGCATATGCTTGTGTTTTGATTTCCTTTGCATCACTTGCCTGAAAACCAATCTAAATGTAAAATATCTTAAATAACCATTGGATGTATAATGTGGGTTTTTTTTACTTTTGGTGCTTTTTACTTCTTCCTATATTTCCAGATTTTTAAGGTGCTGGAAACTTGTGGTTGATAGTGGGTTGTGGGGTTTTTTATGTGACCAGTATGGTAACTCTCTCCAGGACTAATTCTACTACTCTGAAATTGATGACTTCAGCTGGGTAGAGCTGCAGTGTGATCCTACAGAGCTCTTTAGTGAAAGAGACCCTTTATGTGATATTGCTGTGGCATTTTCCCCATTTATAATACTTCAGTTTAATCTTTAGCTAATGGGTCTTATCATCAGTGATTCAATCTAAACTTCATTGGCAAGAATTACAATGCAATTACTAGATTGGGATGCGCTTCACAATAAAGGCAATTACATTATTGTTACAGTATAGTTCTGGTTTTGTTATATATTTTGCATTTTTAGTATGGTTATATCTTAGTTACTACAGCATCTTCTATTTTATTGCTGTTCTGCCTCACTTTTTTTTTATTTCACATATTTATTTTGTACTCAGCAGTTTAGTTATGTGCCTGTAGTGTTGCCAATAGTTCCAGACTTTTTTTTATCCCTTGATATAACAATATACTTATTTTCTTGGAAGGAGTTCAGCTTCACTCCTTAGTGTATCAGGCAAAATCACTGTGAAAGAGTATGACATTTTGGTGAGATTTATCTGGTCTACATACTAAGTAGGATAACAAGAAGCTCAGCAGAGCAGCTCACTATGTACTTGGCTTCCTTTAACTTCAAAAACAATTCACTTTCATAAAGGTGATGAACTTGCATATATGTGCTGCTGAATGAGGGAACCTAGAACACAGACCTGTTCCAGGTCAATTACAAATTTCACTAGCCATGAGATAAACATAGAGCTAGAGTGAGGAAAAGAAATGGGATCCCTAATTGCCTTTGATACCAGCCATTGCAGACCACAGTATATAGAAAAGTGTTCTTTAACAACTTTCTGTCTACAGACTCTGTGAGCTGCCCTCAGCCTCAGCCTGCCCACTGAGAGTTTGCTGATCTCTGTATTATTGCAGCAGCTGGGAGTTAGCATTTCCATAGTTATAAGGGAAACGGTCTGTGTGGAGACTCAGTTTTGATTATATAAGCAATCCAAACCAAAGGAAAAAGTATACAGCTGTGTGTATTGTTGGAAAGAGATATAAATAATGAACAACTACATTATAGGTAGGCAGATATGGATCCTTTTCCTTTTTAGGCTTGTATTAATACTCCATAATGGCAAGAGAACCCATATGAAGAGATTATGCAAAATAAACCTCACATGCAATATAATGATGTGACATTAAGAACTAATTTATCCTGCTGAAAAGACAGTATGCCCCAAGATGCTTGATGGAGTGTGGATAATCTAAGTTTAATTATGAATTCTGTCACAACCTTAAAATGTTACTATCTCTACTGCACGTTCTTCCTTTCCTGCATTGCCCACCTGACTTTCCTCTAAAAACTTTTTGTGAAAATAACTGTAAATTTTAGTTTACTCATGGTGTTGAAAGCTGGGGGAAAAAAATGGTTCAGTCTCAAAATTCACAGTGCTTTGCATTTATAAGAGAACCTAAAAGTTAACAGGAGGATTGCTATCTATTTGAGGTTGACTAAAACCATTTGTTCTCTCAAAAAATGCTACTAGGGTTTTAAATGATAAGAAGTTTCAAAATATTACAAGTCAAAACACTGAAAAGGTTTTTCTTTTCATTACTTTTTTTGACATTCTCACTCATCTTATGTAGAAATAGCAAGGTGCTTCAGATTCCCCAGAACACTTTTTTCCCAGCCAAAAAAAAAAAAAAACCCAAGACATTATTCCTATTCAAAAAACATCAAAGAAATCACATTTTTTTTCTACTCTCTTACCGCTGCCCAGTGCCATGACCCATCTTACATGATTTACTATGCTACTGGTAGATTATAGATAAATGAGTTTTTTATGGTGGGGGACTTTGGCAAGTGAGTGTGAGCTTGGTGGGTATTCTTGCTCATTTTCTTTGTTTTCAATTAAGCATTTTTAATAGTTTATCAAAACGCAGTGCTCAGAAAAGTAGTAGATCATCAACTTATGCTGGACTCTGGCAACATTGAAAAGACTTGTTTAAGTATCTGAATGTATCTCTGGTAGGGAACTTCAAGGCTGACCTATGGAAACTTTTTCTTCTACCCTGACCTTTTCCAAACAGATGATATTGGCACACCTAAATAACAAACTGTGCAGATTAGCTTGGTTTTTCTTAAATAGACTGAGAGCAACAAGTCTAGTGAGTGGTACATTGAGTTTTGATTTGCAACTGAAGCCCCAGGAGAGGGAAGGTTATCTGACTGCTTCAAACCCACTGAAATGCCAGCTTTCTCAAGAAGATTAATTTGATAGAGGAAAAAAGAAAAAAAAAAATCAAGAGCCTGCTATTATAGCTTGAAGATTGAATTGAGACAGGCCTTGTCATTTGTAGCCAGCCAGGTTTCTTTCACGTTTGGATTTTACTACTTGAAAATGCTGAATTAGTCCATCTGTTCACATTTAATTTTTCCTCTCTGCTGGGACTTCAGTTGGTCTTCTTGCGTGTCACTCAGGCACATTCCCAAAGCATCAACATGTAAAGTATTCATTGTTTTCTCCTGAAATAGCAAAAATGATGCCTGTTCTCCTTAGCTAACAACAGCCTCAGAGGATACTCAGTAGTACAGGGAACATCTGTCCCCAGAATGTGTGCATGCTTCAGCTGTGCCATGCCTTAAATTGTGTTAGATGAATATTTTCCTAAGGAATTAACTGTAAACTCGGCGCTGGGTAGTGTTGCTACCCCAAATTGTTTTAGCTACACTGAAAAGGTTCACACTTTGAGAAATATTTAATTCTAATGAAAAGCAACAAGGATAATCAAGGGGAGCTTGCATATGCTTTAAATTAGAAGAAATTTTAAGTGGCTTACAGAGGATTGGGTGAACCATAAAAATCCTCAAACAAACAAAAAAAACCCAACAAAACTGCCCAAACAAACCAGAAAACCCAAGCATTTTACAAGCATGATTTACAAGTTTTTTAATTTATGCCCACTAGATTCTATAACTTATAGTGTTTATTTAAAATTCTGTTAATTTGTTAACCCATGAGAAATTTCCCTTAACATATAGTATGACTGAGACGTCCTGCAGTTGTGATGATGATCTGAGGTCATCTCACCGCTTCAAGTGATTGTGGCTGTTGACTTTCCAGCGAAGTACGGTCTATATGAGGAGTATGAAAACATAGTGTGATATTCATTTTACCTAGTTTTAGCAAGCCTAAAGTCAGGAGCTGGTTTAAACTGATTTACGCAGCCAGGTAAACACTCCCAGAGAATGATGCGCTCTGCCCTAATGTAGGATACAAACCCCTCTGAAAGTGCTCACCTCTCTCTTATTATTACAAAGGGTTCTTAGATGATAAGGTTGTGCTTGACAACTAGCATAATCAAATACAAAGCTAAATCCATTTTTCCCCTGACACTCGTAACAAGCTTTAAAGATGAGGGCTAAAACTGAGTTGCTTTACCTCACTGCTGAGGTAAGAAACAGAGGTTTTGGGCAGGATTTTTTTCATTGCATGTCAAAAAAAACACTGGTTCCCAGCACAGCAATTACAGTAGCCAACTAGAAGTTGGCTTTGGCTCCTGTCTCAAGTTAAAGCCAACTTCTACCTTCTTGCCAAGACAAAGGTTGGAGCTTGTCATGCATGTAGGCATAAAAGTAAACATTTGAATTATCTGTAATATCAAAAGCTTCTTTATAAAGCATTCCTTATTTTTATAATAAATAATTCTCAAAATCTTGCAAAACAACACAAGAAACTAATAGAAACACAGAAAACTGTTTCACCAAAATGGCCTCTGTTAGCTTCAAGATAAGGCATGATTAGCAGTAGTGTTGAAAATCAATGTGTATAAACTAGCCCTGTTCCTGGAAGCAGTCACTGTTTCAAATTGTGGGTTAGGAAGTCACTGCTTCTCGGACATAACACTGTGGGGCATTGAACTTTTCTAGCTGCCACCTGAAAGTTTCTTCTGTGAACATGATACTCTCTGCAGTGAAGGCCAAGAAAGTTCAGCAATAGCCTGTTTCCCAGTTCTTGGAAAGAGCGTAGAATTGATGGCAGTAGGGTACAGAACAAACAGGTTCTTTAAAACATAGGTTAATATTTTACAGCATTAAAAAAAAAATAAATCAAAGTACCTGAATAGCCTGATAGCCATGAAATTGCTTCTGACTCTGAGTATACGTTGCTCTCCACTGTTTTGATGCCTCTGCTCATGAAGAGCATTTGGTTAAGTCCCTAAAGTCACACATAGTAAAGCAGATCTCTTGCAACAGATAGGTCATGGTGACACATACACTGTATTTCTTAGTGCTCTGAAAGAGGTACGTGAGCACATTTATGTGAGGCAGACTTGAGTGTTCAAAGTTTTATATATAGGCTGATGCAGCCATTAGTACACACTTTGCTTCCATGAGAGACCAGTCAGAATTTGACTTTGTGCACATGTACACTGTGAAAAGCAATACATATCTCATTCCTTTAGCCTTATGGGCTATTAAATCAGTGCTCTCCAGTCCCTACAAAATTCAGTCCAATGCTTCTTCCAGTCAGAAAGTGGATACTTTACAGAGATTGCAGAATGGAGTCAGGCGATTGCATAATTACTTAAATTATCCAACAACCCAAATTCCTATCATTACTATGGGCTTTTTCTTTCAATGGGTGGGAACGTGAACCTATTCCTTCCTTGCTAGCTCCATCTCTCCTTTAAAGCAGCAATCATTCTGCAAAGTTTATGTTTGGCTACAGAACACTGAAAACTTGCAGAGATAGAGGCTAGTCATCCTTTCTGTGCTGGTTAACTACAGTGCTGCTGTTTTTCTATAAATGGAAATTAATAGCTGTGAAGACCATTGTTGTGTAAGAGGTAGCAACAGATCCCCAGGTCCAATGCCTCTTCTCAGCTGCACGCTGGATGACCTGAGCTGCTTCTCAAGGTAACCCAGCGCCCACAACTGTCTTGGCTGCTTTTCCTCAGAGTTAGTTCTGGCTGTGGTCTGGAGCTGGCAAAACCCCCAAGTTTTTGGGGGCCTCAGTTCAATTCTCAGCTCCTAACTTGGCTTCAAGGAACAGCTCAGTTGTGGAGTAAGAATTACTCATTTCCCTGTGTTTTCAGCTTATAGATCCATATCATTCAGCAGTGTGTGCTTCTGGCCTCCCACCAATTGCAGTGTACCTAGTGTATCCTATTCGCAAGCAGGGTCTGCTAACATTTTGGTGGCTGGTAGGAATTCTAACCCTGTAGCTGTCTGCCTTGCTGAGATGACTCAGTTACTTGTGTGGCAACTGCTGAACTGCTTTGCATCGTCTTCTGGTATACTGAGAGAGAGAGTAAAGCAGTGCTCTTTGCCTTGGTGAGAGAGCTCTGCGTTGCTGCAGCTGAGCTCAGCAGCAGCAGCAGGGAGCTTGGAGAGAAGGGAGGGGGCAGGAATGAGTACCTCAGCCCCAAGATAAGCTGTCTCCACTTGCAAATCACACTGCTGAGGTGTCTAGGCCAAGTGTTGCCACAGTCCTGCCTTCTCTTCCTTGGGCTACTTCCAACCCACTTTCAAAACTGGCTTTCTATTCACCTGATCCATTTGCTCTTAGAGTATTTTGCCGTATGCTACTCCAAGGATACGCTGTGGATAACTCTGTACCCTCTGTCACCTGGATGCTTTGCGCCTAGTCTCCTCAAGAGCAAGTAGACAGCTTTCAGTAAGCTAAAACTGTGTGGTGGTTTTGGCTGGGATAGAGTTAATTTTCTTCAGAGTAGCTAGTATAAGGCTGTATTTTGGATTTGTGCTGGAAACAGTGTTGATAACACAGGGATGTTTTAGTTACTTCTGAGCAGGGCTTACACAGAGTCAAGGCCTTTTCTGCTCCTCACCCCACCCCACCAGCAAGCAGGTTGGGGGTGCACAAGGGGCTGGGAGGGGACACGGCTGGGACAGCTGACCCCAACTGACCCAAGGGCTGTTCCACACCGTATGGCATCACACTCAGCATATAAAGCTGAGGGAAGAAATAAGAAGGGGGGGACATTCAGAGTGATGGCGTTTGTCTTCCCAAGTAACCATTAGGTGTGATGGAGCCCTGCTTTCCTGGAGATGGCTGCACACCTGCCTGCCCATGGGAAGTGGTGAATGAATTCCTTGTTTTGCTTTGCTTGTGTGCACAGCTTTTGCTTTACCTATTAAACTGTCTTTATCTCAACCCATGAGTTTCCTCACTTTTCCTCTTTGGATTGTCTCCCCCATCCCACTGTGGGGGGAGTGAGCGAGCAGCTGTGTGGGGCTTAGTGGCTGGCTGGGGTTAAACAATGACAAACTGACACACATTTGACCAGAGGTTCTTCCACACTTCAGGACAAGAGTGGACATTGAGAACTGTGTGTATGTATACCCTGGCACAGAATTACTTTGCTATCAGATACGCTTCCATGGCAGAGTGATAAGGCATATATATTGGTCACTAGGTTAACAAAAGAAGGCTAGGTTCTGTGTTTGCTTAAATAACTGCACCATTAACGGATCTGCAGTACTCTTCACCAGTTCGGGATCTGATTGCATTCTGGCTATCAATATAATACCAGTTCCTGTGACTGGGAATTATCTACCTATTCCACTTCATTCTTGGTAATTAGAATGTCCCCTTGATAGAGCAATAGCTCTTTTTCTGCTTCTGTCCTCAGGTAGAACCTCAAAGCCTGGGCCTCACAGGGACAGTCGCCCACATTTTCGGAGCCATGCCATCAGAAGTCTCTGTGGTGTGCAGTCTCCTGTACAGCCTGACTGCCTTTTGGCACTGAACCAAGACCCTTCAGAACTGACAGCTATAATAGAAGATGATGTATTACACTTACTAATTTCTGGATTACTGCATAGCAGTTTACCTATTTAAATTCTTCTATGGGATTGGGGACTGCCATGGATTTCAAACAGCTGTTTCTAACCATTGACACTTTCAGAAGTTAATAAAGCTAACTACAAATTGACCATTGAATACCAGGAGGCAAAGAAAGGCAGAAAATCAACTGTCACTGTTGAACAGAAGGTAGCCCTGTATCCCCTGCCCTTAGCTGCGAAGTAAGAGAAGTTTGGGGTTTTCTTCTCTTTTCGGTGGGTCTGAATTTCTAAACTTCTCATGGGCGCCATAAACTGTAAATTGAATTTGAACTTCTTAACTCTACACCTCCAAAGTGTATGCGAAGCAGAGAAGAAATCTTTTAGACATAGAATACTTTTCTTTCCTGGCACAAAGCACTATTGAATAAGTTATGACAAGGAAGGGAAAAATTTTTTTTCTTAAAACCAGAAAAGAATTCACTAACTGGGCTTTAGCTGTGACTTGTTTCCCACTTCTGTTGCTGTGGAAAAAATGGGTCATTAGGTTTCTTTCTACATCTCTTCTTTCTCCTGGGAAATTTTTCATTTCTCATTCTGCTTTTTTCCTTACATGAAACTATGCAAAGATGTTCGTACCTTTTCTTCTTCGTGTAACGATGAGGAAAACTGAATTTTGTGTACCTTTTTAGATAGTCCCTATCCTGCTTATATAAATTGCAGAACTGTTTTGCTGTAGCTTTTGACAACCTCATTAGTTTGTAACCAGTGGCAATATATTGCAAACCTCGCAAGAAAAACAACCCAAATATATCTCTGTGTTGGTACACCACTGAGAGCCGGGCAAAGTAACTCTGAAGAAACTAAGCTCCTTGTTGGTTGTTTTTTGTTAGAATTAATTAATGAGAGAATGGAAAAGGTTATATAGGAATTTGAAGAACATATGCATCTTCTGTTCAACCTAGTTTTATACGTTAATTTTAGCTGAATCAGTGCATCCATTCCTTGAAGACTGCAGGATCTTGTGGTCTATGAGAACAGTATTTCACTACAGACTCAAGTTTGCTTTGTAACTTCTCCCTTTTGCAGCGAAAAAAAGAAACAGGACCTGAGCTATGTCTTCTAATGGTGTTGCTGTTTTAAAATTCAGTTCTTGAGGAAGTACGATGAACGAGAGTTTGAAAACTAAGCATGTACTAATCAAACAGGAGTGTGAGGTGGAAAACTGTTTATTTCTGCCAGAAATGGCAAGTGAAATGTCCAGTTAGGACTTGCTGGACTTGAAAATTTGATGAGGGAGAAAGCTTTAAGTGCTGTGTCAAAGTGTTTTTTATCTGAGTTCAGTGGTCTGACACATTTTTTGACAATCCAGCCTAATACTTGGAGTGTGTTTGCAGGGGCACGAGGGAGAAGGTTACAAAAGCAAACTTTAACCTTCTAAAGGTTACGTGCCCAAGGCAGTCCCTCCAGTCAGTGCAGAGAGATGCTCCAAATTCTCCAAGTTAGGCTCTAAAGAATAATGCAGGACAAGCATCTCCTGCCCTCTCTTCTCTCTCCCTTCCTTCCTCTCCTGGACAATAGATGAAGCTTAAAGAAATTAGCCTTCTTACTCTAAAGCAGAGCATGGCAAACACTGCCCAGAATATCAAACTGTCAGAATTTGGAAAAAACTTGAAATCTCCATAATTAACCATGAAAAAGGTGTACTGATAATAAAGGCTTCATGCTTGCAGGTCTGATGGCTGCCTTTGGCCCTAATGTGAAAGATAATTTGCAGAATCTAATTTTCTGGCTCCTTGTCCAAAAAGGCCCATAAAAGCACCAATTGGTTTTGCTGGTAATCTGTCAAACTGCAACTGGACTGAAATCATTACTTTATTTCACATAGGCCGTCAAATAGTTTTCTCCACGTTAATTCTCAGTCACCAGTGACTCTGGTTAGATCTGAATTGCTGACCTGGAAAATCTCTCAAAGTTGCTGCCAATTCCCCAGAGCCATCCAGATTCCCAGTGAGAGACAATTGCATGGGAGACCAATTAAAATAGCATCTGTGAATTAAATAAATCTATGAAAGGAATCTGTTTTCCCTGCACCAAGTAGCAATGTACATGGAGATTAGTAGAGCGTTTTTTAAATAAATGCCTGATGAACAAATAAGCGTCCTGGGGGAGGCGGATAGGAGATAAACTTTATACTGTATAAGCTTGAAATAATGAAAGAGCAAATGAAGTCAAACAGTGCTTCATGCAGGTAGGAGCCCTGTGCACGAGCAAGGTCTCTGCTCCTGCCTCCTGTGCTGCTGCAGCTGTAATGCTGCCACTGTGTAAATGAAGAACAGGCCTCAAAAGCACAGGTCAAAGGAAAATTTGCCTGTTTTCTCCTACTTTACAGGCTTTGTTGCAGGTTGGCAGTGGTAGGAAACTGGAATCGGCAGGGACTGGCTAAGTCTTGGTGTGGTGGAGAAATGTGGTTTGTGTGAGGCTTTCAAGGCAGAAGGGGGTTGAAGATTTGTAAGCAGTAGATGCTTCTATCCCCTGTGAAACCTGGGGTACTTTATCTATAGTTTGCTGGCAGTCCTCAAAAATAAAACTGATCAGGGAAACACTGAGGGAGTAATTTTACTGAAATTCTATCCAAACCAAAATGCATTTCAAAATTTTGCAGGACTTTTTTGGAAGAAAGAAGACATTTTTGAAAACCCTGATTTATCACATACTTGTATTTTTTCCAAATTAAATATTTTTATTTATTTAAAGCTTATAATTTTATTGTTATGTTGCCATTTGTTCTGATGTGGGGTTTTTGTGTCTTAGCTTAATTTCAGCTGTGACTTTTTTTAATAGCAAAAGAAAAAATAGTTAAAATAGCCTGAATGTCTAAAGAAATAAAACAACTTTTTTTAAATGTCCACTTTAGATACTTTCAACATAATTTTTGTATTTTCCTCTCCAACTTGGACTGAAGCCACGTTCCAAATCTCTGTATTTTTTGAAGAACAAAAATTCCTGTTTCCCACACAGCACCAGAGGTCTTGCCATTACTTCCAGTTGAAAGAATGATTAATGGTGTCACTACTGTTTGGTAGTAGTCTAGGATGGATTAACCTCCAGTACTAAATCAAAATTGTCCAGGCAGCTTAGGATACACAGAGTTTTTCTGTTTCTTTTTCTTGTGGTGATGCCTTTTCATTGCTCCTTAGACTGTAAGGACTTCTATGCATTTCCTACTTTTCATGTAAACTCATAAATGCATGGTTTTGATCATTTAGCATAATTTTAGTGCTGCCATATTTATCATCAATAGCCTTGGTTTTTATAGGTTTGATCAACAGCTTGTATCCCAGAGGTAGGTTTTAAGTATTTTCTACCCAAAATTGATTGGCACAGAAAAAAGAGAGCTTTGCTAGGAAAACTAAGCCTGTTTATATTCCATATTTTATTTTTTTTTTAGTTAAAACAGGCCTATTTTTACATAATTAAGTTGTCAAATTTGACTTTATTTTTTGTAGCTCGTATCAGTAATAATACAGGGGCAACAAATACTCAATATATAAAAGAATAAACTTTGTATATTCTGATGCAGAACTGCAGGCATGGAAATGGACAGTTGATAATGATTGGGAAGACAGTTGGTGAACGCAGGTGTTTCTGAAGCTCCTGCCTCTCTATAGTTATTTGTCTTGCAACAGGCATTTGCCAATAAGTCCATTTTGATGGTGCTCTTTGTGACCTCTAATTTTCTTCCCTGCTTTCTTGCCATTTGCCAAAGATGCTTAGCCACTGCTTGCCAAGAGAGAACAACCCCCCGCAATATGGTCATGTGCATTATCCACCTAGAGCTAAGGCCCAAGCAGGTCTGTAGCAGATTGTCCTGCTGTTTTTTGGGACCTCCAGAGCCTGCTGGGTGACAGATTTTCTAGAAGTTTGTCAGTGAACAGATTTGCCACCCACAAAAGTACAGACTGCCTCATGCATGTCGGGTTACTTAATGTCAGATTTTTCGCTAGACAAGATAAAGAATAAATTAATAGGTTTACCTTAAAAACATAACTTCGCAAATGTGGAAAAAATTATTTTTATAAATCAACATGCATATTTTTTAATGATAGATTGCAACTGCTCTAGAGGATCTTTTGGTTTAAGCAGCTGTCTAATTGCACTCTACAGCTCCTAGATTTATTGCTAAAGACAAAATTAGAAAGTTCCAAGACATGGCACAGGCAGCCTATCCCTTTTCAAGCTCTTGTTTAATTAACTCTTCTTCCCCATTGTTGGATTCTGGTTCTGGGAGTATTATTTGCCAGAAAATGTCATTGAAGCTTACAGATGTTGCTAGATACTTAGGCTATCATGTGGCCATTAATCTGCTAATGCTTATTCTTCTGGCAAAATGTAATTTTATCTCTGTTTCATTGCTGCCACAAACCAGGTTCTGTGCTTCCATCAAGCTCTTTATGGTGCTCTTTAACAAGTTCTTTAACAGACTCTGGGTCTTTTTCGTGCATCAGAACCCAAAATCTTGGCACCTATTTAAGCACTGAACTGCACTTTCGGAAAGCTTTGCTCAAGTTGAGTGTATCAAGCTTCTTACAGACTGGCACTGCTGCAGTGCTCTCTAGAGGTGTATGTTGCAATCTAAAGGCTGGCAGTGGAGATAGGGTACACTGTTGTGTTGCTCTCAGGGACCTGGATGTGCACTCACCACCTTCTGTGTAATACATTGCATCTCTCTCATTCCATCCACCTTGGATGGAATTATTAATGAAAAATACAAAAATTGGATGCTTTTTTGGCAGAAGATGATGATGTTTCAGACACAGTTGGGGTTAAATACAGGAACAAAATCATAAAAGAAGCTCTTTGCTTGCTGAAGATCTGGCGTGGGTCTAAATCACTACAACCCTGTCACTCCGGTGAGTTCTGGATCAGGCCTGTTTTGTTCTCCTTGTGTATATGTACATGGATAATACTAGTATCAGCTTCTTGATTATTCTTAATTTTTTCCACAAGTTGCAGAGACCTGGAAATGTTCCAGTGCCTTCCACCAAACAGTTATGCATTTAACCAAACTCTTACTTGAAAAGATTGTATCTGTGGAGTTTATTTGCTTTTTGCAGACATAGTCTCAATTCTTTCCAGGTCTTATTAGCTATCATTTGAAAAAGGGGGAAAAAAATGAAACACGTTTTGATTACATGTATTGATCTTGTACCTTAATCTTTGCTGCTCAGATGCAGGTATATCTTGCATAAGCCTTGATGGTCACTGGAGATTTATGGAGCTTGAAAGGATTAACTCTGAATTCAAGCTTATGGTACCTTTTTTTTTTTCCCCTCCTCATTTAGGATTTACTTTATTTTTAAATGGATGGGCTAAAACTAGCTCCTTCAAACAGGTTCTTAAAAGCACATGTATAGAAATATATCTACTATCCTATTTACTCAAGGGTGAAATCATATTACTTCATAAGCAAAAACATATTCTGTGCATAGATGATATGTTAATGCCCTGAATGCCAGGTAATTTTTTTTCTCCAAGTCTCAGAGCAAATTAAAGCTTGTCTATACTGACTATTTCTGACTGATAGGAAGCTTATGATCTGTGCCCCGCCCCCCCACTCCAATAAATAAACAGATATTTTTACAGTATTTCCAAAAGAGTTCTTCATAAAGGATTATATATTCTGTAGGGGTTTACTACTTATCCTGCAGTATTGCTTGTTATTCCTGACACTTCCTCCACCCTATCATCTGTTTCTGTAGAGGACAGGAGAAAAGAGCTTGTTTTGTGGAGAGCAGTGAGCAAGCCATGGTGGGCAGGAAGAAGGGAAACATACATTCATTTCGGCCTTCCCACTCAGCCCTGCCTTTGCCCAGTCCCCCTGCATCTTTGGGATCCATAGCAAGGTTTCTTGGGTCAGAGATATCACAAGGCTACCTTTCTAGAGCCTCTAAATAGATTACATTCATGGTGTGTCATTGCTTGAGCAAGAAGGATGCCATGGTAATACAAATGACTCCTGTGCATTGAACTGCTATCACCCTGGGAGTGACTCTTGCTTCACTTTATCCCTAGTTCTTCTCATGGAGCACAGGAAACACTCAGAATGTTCAAATAATCCATGCACAAAGTTAAAATCTAGACCGATAGATACCAGTATGGATTCAAATCTCCAGTGACACAAATACCAATGTATACGTGCTTCCAGTAGAATTTCCTGAATAGTCTGTTTTCATGAACAATTTTCCCTCCACCCACCCTTCATGGATCAATCAACCTTCATTCCTTCTGCCAGTGAAACCACCAATTCTGTCCTCAAGTACCCATTTGTCAGGTCCTGACTAATATCAATAGAGGTGATAAGTCAATGTCTCAGCTGACCACAGACAGCAGTGGATTTCTGACTAGAATACTCCTCTGGCTGCTTCTTCATGATTGCTTGGACTTAGATGAAGCAGTCTTCAAGGAAACCTGATCCCAACTGTTCCAAGTCTTGATTCATACTTGGATATTTCCTAGAGGCCTCTGAAGGTCTCCATGTCAAAGGGAATTTGTGATATTTGCTCAAAAAACATCATACCTTCATCTTTATAGCTAGATTTCAAATGTTCCTTGCTGTCCTGTGCCAACACAGCCCTAAATAAGCTTAGCAACAGCTGTTGGGTTACATGACTAAGATGTAGATGGCAAGAGTAAAGCCAGACAGAATCAAAGAAAGAGTAAGGTAAACCCTCAGATACCATGAGAACAAATACATTATGACAGCCTGAATAGAATCACCAATTTCATGACATTTTCCCATTTCGGCTTCCCCTTTTTGGCCTTCTAAAAGGAGCTCAGATTTAATTGAACACCCACACCCAGGAATGTGCATTACACTTGGCACATGATCACCATCAGTTGCTGTTCACTCTGCTACCTTCTAGCATTACTTTCAGCTTACCTGGATTAAGGTAAACTCAGTAACTTCCATCGATGATGCTGTAACGATACTGGAATGCTTATGCTATTGCACTAGATTGGTCTTCAGTACTATCTTTTACCCTGAACACAGTGCTGCTCAGATTTCCTCTTTAATACTCCCACTGAAAATCCTGTATGCTGAACAGGGAAGGGACCAATCCTAACTAACCCCTGCCAGAAAAAGAAAAACATGCATAACAGCCCAAAAGGAATGAAGGCTAAAGCTGATAAGTCTTTGCTGTTCTGGTCACCTGGCCAGCATTTCCAAAGACTGCATTCCTAGTCTTTGTGAGATCTGCAATTAACTTGGCCATGGGTTCGGAATAGAAACTAAGCTTTAGGAAACCTGAAAAAAAAAAAAAACCCCAAGAGGTGTTCTGTTGAGGTCTTTACTGCACTTCTTCCCTAACTATTAGGTTCTTGGGCATGAATCAAGCAGTATTAAGCAAAATCCATCATAGGTGACTTGCTGAGCTAGAGATATATTCTGTTGTTTTCCACAATAAACAGCAATGTGCTTCCAGAAGGCGGCACCAATTATTGTCCGATGGACAATATAATACACTTACCATATTGATCTTCATAAGGCAGGAAGGATAAGGCTTTCATTTTGATGTATTAAAAATGTGCAGACTTACAGAAATTCAATGCCAAATAAAAGCCTGACTAAGCGGAAAATGGCCATGTGGTTTGGGCCCTTCTTACTTACAGAACTGGCTGTTCTGGCGTGATTTCATGGCAGCTGTAATTATCGAAGTGTTGATCAGAATAAGTCATCTTAAACTAGAGCCATTTATATGTAACAGCTATCAGCAAGAAGTGTCCCTAAGTCTTGATTTCTTTCCTAACTTGGACCGTAAAATTTTCCCTCTGAGGACCAGAGTCCTCAGGTGCTTGTTGTAGAGCTTTATCAAAAATTCATTTATGTTAATAGTTCTCTTAGGTAGTGGGCATCCTAGTGTAGGAGGAGAAAATCAGTGATGCTTCTGATGTGAATGAAAACTATGACCTTCAGAAAGGGGAGGGACACTCCACTGGTGCAGATGCTCTCCAAAAAGGCAGGAGAACTTCTGCCCTGTGGTGGCACAGCAGGATTCAGGATTACTCCAGCTCTCATTCAACTGGTGAAAAATGCCTGAACACAGATGCTCATGCTGCTACTATTAAAAAGGTGATTTTCCCCGAAACTGCATTAGCATTCTAGCACAACTCTCCTTGCGTTTACTGTTTATTATCTCTATCTACTATTGTTTGAATAGTTCTCTTGGATATGCATCCACTCTTTTACAGCTTTCTTGTGGTAGGGACACTACTACAGAGCCTTTAATGTGTTTAGGAATTTAAACAAATGTGACTTGTATGAATGGACTTTCCAATTTAGCAGAAGCCTTGTTAGCTTGGCTTTTCAGTTCTCATTAGCTGATCCAGAGAGGGAGCTTGGTTGCACATGGCCTGTGTTGGACACAATGGCCCAGCCATGGTCGGAAAACTCCTTTTATGTAGAGAAGTAGGTTAAGATATGCACTTGTTGATGGACAGCTGTGGGGCTTGATTAATTAGTTTCCATACCATCCTCTATCTCCTTCCAGAAATAAATTTGACAACATAACAGAGGAAACGCTGAAAAATGGGGGGAAAAGAGAAAATCTTTTTCACTCAAAACTTGTGCTGTGTCGGGTGGATTGTTGTGAGAAATGTATGTGCCAATTAAGAAATACTGGAATGTTTTACTGCCTGAAGAAAAATGTTTTTAATTAGAATTTTTCTCCAGTATATTCTGAAAAGGGCATATTTGAATATTCCAAAAGATTCATACAGCTAAGTGCCTAGAGCCCTGACATGTTTAGAACTGATACTATAATAACATACAATTTAATCTCTTTCATTCCAAGTTATCGTTAAGGGATGTTATGCTTGTAAAGCCAACAAAGTATTTGCCTGCTGTGGCCTGGGGTGGGGTGAAAAGAAAAAAAATTATAAATTTCATATATATGTATATATTTTTATATTATATTATTATACATGTGTATGAAAGAAATACATAAAAGATTTAGCAGGAACAATAGGAAGCTGACAGCCACCCATATGTGGTGAAAGTAAAAGATACTAATACTTGTTTGCCAGAGGTACGAGTTACAATAATGGGCGTGGATACCTTAGCAGCCGTTGGAAGATTCCAGATTCAATGCTATACATTCCTGTTGAAATTGTTGGAAGATACAGGTTTGTGTGCTAATAACATTTTTAATCTTTGTCATTCCTTGTTAGATTGGAACTTCCAATCAGTGATCGCTTTTTTCTAATACTGTTTTTCAACATCTGTTTTTTTAAATTAAAACCCCTGCATGATTTACAGCTTGTTCCTCATCATCTTGTCCTCAGAACTGACATAAAAACCAGTTAAATTGTTGTTCTGCCTAAATAAGTAAAAGAGAAGACAAAAATACATAAAGCTTCCTTAATATTGCTTGGTATGAGCAGATTTTAAAACAAAACAAAACAACCCTACCAAATCTACAAAGACTATTATCGCTGTCTCATTTAGTTCGATGACTCTACATCTCAATCCCTTAGTGGATCTTCTAAGCACTTTACCATGTAGGCTTAATTTCCATGTGCAATCTCAGCATTAACCTGAAAAAAATCTTAAAATCTTCCCTGCAAAATTATATTTGTGTGATCATGCTGGTCACCAGAAATCCCACCTCACATTTTGCTTCACTCCATTTCTTCTTCTCCATACCTTTGTGATAGTTTTGAGTAGGAAAGGTTTTCTGTCCAGGACACAGCCTAATGCAGAGGTAGATGTCCGTGCTCTAAAATCACAAATGTTTTTGTAACAAAAAATGCATAACTAGCTAGAATTGAATATACATGAATAAGTATAGAAACGCCCTGCTTTCGAACAAAAAGCATTTCATCTATTTGCCTTCTTCAATACAAATGTTATGCCCAGGCAAGATAATTTCTGTGTGTGTTTGTTTGTTTGTTTAACTTCTGGATGTTGCCAGGGATTTTTTTTTTAATACCCTTTATGTTTGTGCTCAGATTGTATAATATTTCTTCTTGCATTAGGCTGTTCAATTACAGCAGGCACACAACAGCAATGCAGGATAATAGTAAAGAGATTTTTACAATGTGGGTAAAATATATGAAAAGAAATATTATTTTTCTTTTTTAGCAGCCTTTTATTATGCCTAGAAGTTTCCTCTGGGGAATAGACAAAGGAGATCCTCACAGTCTATCACATTGTGTATTAGTTGGTTTGGTTCATCTTTCATTTTGAACTGGCTGTGGATGCAAATTGAAACCCTTCCAAACAGCCTGGAATCTTTCAAGCCTCCCAAGACCTGAGCCTCCATCTGCAACTAATTTTGCAGATGATTCATCTCTTGCCTTCAAAGAAGATATGGGTGCAAATTATAATCATACTAAGCCATCACAAACTTTTGAGATGTTCAGCTGAATGCAAATTTGCATCTGTTTTTTTTACAGCAGACTGAACCAAAACTTTAACACTTAAGCCCCTGAGCTTTTGGAGCGCTGGGTGCTCTATAGTTGTGAAAATCAGGCCTGCCATTTCTGTGTTTATCCATGACTTTTGGTGTCTATACTGAATGCCAAGTCAATCAGTCAGAATTTGTCAAAGGGCACAGCATTTGCTAACACAGAGTGACGTGCCAAGCGTCATGAATCCCATGATTGAGTTGCATGTTACAACGCAAAAGAGCATTTCAACAGATACCCAATTTACAGCAAGAACCACAACTCAGCCTGGATGAATAATGCTGACCCTTCTCTCTATGGGCTAGATGGTAAATCTTTATCTCACATTGGGGAAGAGCTGGCTGCTCAACTGGACATGGGGAAAGTTCCTTTCCTATGAGGAGGAAGAAGGTGTTTGCAGCGTGGCCTGTGTGGTACATTGCCTTTCCTAACCCTACATTTCTTAACCCTGCCGTTCTACCACCTTTACAGTTTCCCCTTGGTATCTAGTGTAAATGCTGCCCCTTTCTCGTGTGTGCTCTCAGACATAGGCTAGGCAAGAATACTAGAATAATGCTAACACATTTTTAATGTCAAGCTTGGGGTCCATGTCTGCGCTTTTAAGCAGAATGAATCTCCAATGATTTACTTCAACGTCAAGAATACCGGGTCAGACCTTTAAAAATGTCATTTTGGTTTTCAGTCTTTATTTGTATCTCTTTCTTGTGTCAACACTGTTGCACGCCAAAGAAGGTCTGAACTCTTACCTCTTCCTTTCATTGCTGCTTCTTGCAGCTGCTTTTCTCTGCTTTGGAGCTGCTGCTCTTTCCCACAAACTTTGTCCTCTCTGTGAAGATCTGTTGTGGACTGGCTCTCGGGGAATGGGTTCACATGAGTCACCACCCCGACCTCCACCGAGACATGGCCTAGTGCATCTGGCATCTCTTTCTGATTCTGGCAAAGAGAAGTTGATGGTGGGTCAATTTTCATACGGCTCTGTTGAGAAACTGTCAGAGGTATTTAGTTTCTGTTGCAGTATAGCTTTGACTCTGCATGTTAGCCTTACAGGAGCTGAAGGTTTTTGGTTTCATTCTGATGCTATGTAGTCTTTATTTTACACACTGTTCTTTTTAGAAAATACTGTGGATTCCTCCTCTGTCCTAGATGTCAATCCTGGTTTAGTCACCCTTGACTAAAATCTGGTAGACACCGTCTACTTTCTTGATGTTTGCTTTTGCTTTCTATGTGATGGTAGTGCCTATGTTGCAGAGTCTCACTTGCCTAGGTTGGTTGTGCCTGTGTTTTGGAGCATAACGCAGTAGCTACTGTGAAAAAAAAATAGCATAACTATTTTTTATACTTATATGAAAAGCATAAGGTCAGAAAAAAACTTTATGCCAGCAGTACTCAAAAAATTCTGCAGTCCAAGCACAATACTTGCTGTGATGGACGTTAAGTCAGAGCACAAGAAGGCACATGTTGGTGTGGACAGGCCTCAGTTCTCCAGTGCATGTGCTTAAGAACCACTGCTCTAGAGCTACAAGCATTTGCTGCCCAGCAATGCTGGGATTTGTGTGGCTTATTCACTTTTTACCATTTTGTCTATGCCTGGAAGCGCAAAGGAATAATTCAGCCTTGCACACACTGTGCCACTCTGTTTTCCATTCATTCCCCTTAACAGAGCAGCCATGTGGCCACTGGCTATATTAAGTCCACACTAAGTAGTGAGGCAGCCAAGCAGGGCTGGGATGTGCAGAGCGAAACAGCTGGTGCTGACGATGCTCCCTCAACATGTATGTTGCATTGGAGTTGGTTTATTTTTTAGTGGTGTTAGCATGGCTTTGTGAACTGGCCATTGCCGTCAGCTGGAGTGTATTGGGCACATTCTTGGACATCATCTTCCAGTCCAGTGCATCCAAAAGGGACCTGGTTCATGCACTTTGAGACAACCCTATGTCACAAAGGAAAGTAAAGCACGTAAGAACAATTGGGAGATTTGTTTCAAAGCAGTACACCAGATCCCAGCTGAAAAAGTTGATGAGGACTGACTCAGGAATCCCCAGAAATAAGGGACTTCCCATAAGGGTGGGTGTCAGGCTGCCACATGTCTTTTAAGAACTGTGGAAATAAGAAAGAAGGACACATGCTGCTCTGTGAATTCCTGTCCTGTGATGGCCCATAGTGGGGCTGTCTGGTCTGTGCAGGACATTTGGTCCTTCTAAATATGACAGCCCTCTTCTGCCCCAGGGCCAGGAAGAACATGGATTTCTAGCTTCCTCCCCCTCCTTCTGAGCTGCTCAACTGCTGAAGAATTCCTTCACTTCAGTGTTGCAGACAGTAAGATCCCTTTTAGAGGTCATCAGAGAGAGTTTCTCTTCCCATTAGTCAGGCATAGGCTCCTTATCAAACCGCCCTGTTGGTTTTGTTACCACATCAGTACCAAGTTCTTTGGGCATTTAGTCTGTAAAGTTATTGCTTTGACATTTTTCAGCTGTTGAGCTGGTGTCTCACATCTTGAGTGAGCCATTTTCATGCCAGGTTGTTTATTTACTGTAAATCATCAGAATGTGGTTGAAAGGAACCGATCTGCATGGAAACTGCATGATCTGAGTTTGAAATGAACCTTTTCTGTACAATCAGCCACAAAACTGGCATACTGGTACTACCTGAGCCTTGCCATCTCATAAACTGTCTGTTAGCTTCAAATAATCCAAAGAATTTCAGCTGTATTTGTGTGTGTTTTTGTTTTCATATTTATACTGTGTTCTGTACTTTCTACATAAATTACTGTGTGCCAAAATAATTGCTTCTTTTCTAATAATATCATGTATGAAGTATGGAAATATACTGTTCTCAGATACCTTTGTAGTTCTGAATAAAGCTTACAGCCAGAAAGCGCTAGCATCTAACAGTGAAATCAGAATGCAGAACAGAAACATTTTGTATTAACTTGTAGATTAAATTGGTTGCATAGCAAATGTATGGCTGAGCACTATGTGTATTTGTGTTTCTGAAGTGCAATATAACTTCTTAATTCACCGTGTCTCCGAGTGACTGTGGGATGCCTCATTCTACAGAAAAAACAGAGCACTGGGTAGTCTTGAATCTGGTGTTATGCCCAGGCTTTACCGAGCACAGTTCTGTACCTTGCCAGTAAGATTTCTGCTCTCCATTGCAGTGGCTCACAACACTGATAGTGCATATTTTGTTAGCTTATGTGATAAAGGCTCAATTTCCACCAAACATGAAGGAGCACAGAGGTGCCATAGCATTTGGGGGACCCCAATATCCCAGTCAGAGACTGGAGATCCAGACCCTACTGAGGCTGTCCCAGGGGAGCCTCAACCCCAGGGACTGGAGGGTCACCAGCACTGTGGGTCAATGAGAGATGGTCTCTGGAGCACCTTACAGACGAGGGGGAGTTACCAGCTGAGGCATGGGTCTCATTGTGGAGTGTGGGGAGGAACATCTTGGCATGCTTAGATTTATTGGCTTAGGGGAAGAGCCGAAGGCAGGGAAAAGAGAGGGATCAAGGTGGTGTGGGAAGGAACAACCATGGAAAAATAGAAAGGGGGTAAAAGGGACTAGTCTCCTGATGAATGCAGTTTGTTCTGTGTTTTCAGTAAGCTCAATTTCTAACTGTCTTGCTGGGTAAGGGACTCTGTTCTGAGTGCATTTGTGTGTGTAGGGGGGCCTCATCCAACGCCAGCAGCTGGTGTTGGACAATGGATCATAGGGGCTCATGTGCCTATGGTGCCAGCAAAAGGAGTGAGCAACATCGTGTACATCAGTGTGTGATTGCTAGCGAGTATAAAACCAGACTACCAGTGAGTAGAATAAGAGGCCTGGGAGCCAGGTATCAAGGCAACCGTGAGTCTGGGCCAGATACCACAGAGACCAGAGGGTCTGCAGGTTGGCTACAGTGGGGACCCAGAAGTCCAAGACGACTACTTGGGAAGACCATAAGATCTGTAAGTCTGGGGGGGTCGACTGAGTGGGATCTATTTGCATGTGTGTGTGTCTCTGCATGAGACAAATAGAGATCAGAAGATCCAGGGCCAGTCACTGGATAGGCTGAGTGCTTCAGACCACAGTTACTGGAGGGTGTGCATGCAAGAGCGTTTGTGGACCAGCAGCTGGAGTGGGGCTGCTGGTCCTGAGGTGCCTGCAGCTGGGCAGAGCAACGATTGAGGGCAAGCTATTGGATAGGTTGGGTGTCTGAGGCCAGTTACTTAGGGCATCTGCATTGTGTGTGTAGATACATACATTTATGCGTGTGTGTGTATATTTTCCACTAACAGGCTTTTATCCTGCTCAGCCAGAGAGGAAAACAAGAGGAGACTGTTGGTGCTGTTTGTGTGAGTGCTTAGTGTTTCTGTCTGCAGCGAGCCATGTAGCTGGTATGTGTCTATGCTTATAGTTGTTGTATACCTGTGTTTGTGTGGGTACCTATTAGGAATAGATGCTCAGCCTCATTGCTCACTGGACCTGGGAACATGGAGCTGCAGCAGCCTCTCTTCTATCTGGCTACTGCATTTGGCAACTCCTAACATGTTTGTCACAAACTCTATGAATGCTAAAAAGCAATAAGGTATTCAGTATATATTTTTCTATTATGACTGCTGAGAAATAACAGTAAGTCTTCATGAGCAAAATATTGCATAAATTGCTTCAGACCTCCTGCAGCAATAATTTGCTACTCTGTTTGGTGATCACTGAAAGATTAAGCCAGAGAGCAATATTCTGTTCTGTACAGACAAGAGCAGACTGGATTTTTTTGTGTGTCATAACATCTATTCTGTAACAGGCTGGAAAAATCTGCTAGAAAAAAATTCTGATGAGAAAGAAAAGTTAGTTGGCTGAAAAAATTTTACGGAACAAATGCAGGCTCCATTTCTAAGCGAGTTCTTGTGCAGATGATATACTGCCCTCAATTGGTACATTTAACTTCTGCTGACAGAAGTCCTGCTGCAGCTTGCTTATAAAATATAGTGACAGAAGGCTCAGAACAGTCTTCCATGTTAACCCTAGTGAGTATGTGATGAAACCACACCAAATCAGTGTGGTGTCATTTGATCTGCATTCTCTATTCATTTGTATCTTGCTTCAAACAGAGCTTATTTGAGGGAAACACTTCTAAAACTCTTACAAAATTCTAGACAACAGCTTTTGAAATATGGCTGTGAATGTTCTTCACAGGGCTCCATTCCATTCATTGGATTATTTTGGGATCTTTTGTTTGGTTCCCTTTTGAGTAAAAAGAAAACAGATTGTAATATTGCCAAACCACCAAGTGGTTTAGTCACAAAAAAAACAAATACAACATTGCCCTCAGAAGATAAACATCTCACAGAGCTCACTTCAGGACTCATTACCTTGACATTTTCTAGACAAGCAGTTGAAACCTATCAGATGAGCACTGTTTATGCCAGATCTGAAACTCCTCCTCCTACCTGCTGTCAGTCTGTTCAAGCGTAAGTAAAGTTGCCATCAGGTGTCTTCTGCAGGTGGGTGGACGGTCAGTAAATTGGCTCTTCTTGCACTGGAATATGTTCAGTTATGATCTGTTTTGAGTCTTACTCCTTTTCTGGGAATGGGCCATATGTAGTTGTAGGTTAGGTAATAATTTGCTGACAGACTTGGCCTGACTCTGATGTCTCAGCAGCTACTGTCAAGACTAGCCTTAGGTAGACAAATCACTGCTGTTGTGCCATTGAAACCAGTTCAAGTAATACCAGTATCACACCCACAGCCTCCAAACAATGATACACCTCTATGGCTGGTAGGGAATTTGCATTCAGGAGCATCTTATTGCTGCTTTTCAGGAGGGTCCATGGGTATACAGATCCAGGCTCTTCCCGAGGCTTAAATTCAACACGTCCACATTGAACTGTTTGTTTAGCAATATTTCAATGGCTGGATAACAGCAGCTGGGTTTTTCTTCTACATTTCCAGTGCTTTTTTTCATCTGACGTTTCTCAGAAAAATCTTTTTTACTCATCCAAATCAAGTCTAGAGCTAAAGGGAATCCCCACCTGTCATAACCTCAAATCCCCGTGTAGGCTGCTCACTCCCACAGTCTCAGAATGGGAAGAGTTACCCTACAGATATAGCTGACAGTTGTTCCAGATATCCCAATCATTCCCAACATAAGAGCTTATGGCAGACAAACCCAAGAGCTCTTTTCATGTTGGAAATGACTTGGTTGCCTGCAGTCAGACAGAAAAGCGAGGTTTGGGGGGAAGAGATCATAATTTAGTTTGATGTGGGCCACTTCAAGAGGGGCAAGGAGAACTGCAGTTCAGCTGGGCCATCAGTCTTGGCGGGAGAGAAACAAGTTCCCCTATTGGTAACCTCTGCAAGGTAAAGGAAGAATGTATAAAGCAAGATGTACAGCAATGGAGGAAACAACTTTTAAAATACTGTCTTAAAAAAACAGATTATGCATCCACATTATACTTCTAATATTTTTATTTAGTACAAACTTGGCAGGCTTATACCACTACTGACCTTTTCTCTGTTACTGAGAAAACTCGGGTATTAATCGTGATCAGCCAATGGTGGTTATTTCAGTGTGGAAACTTGATCCTTAGCCTCTGAGCAAATTGTTGTAAAAGAAGTCTGCAACTTTTTTTTTTCTTTTTTACTTTTTCTTTGCTCAATGCTAGCTTTTCAGGTAAAATCTTGTTCTGATCTGATGGCAATAATGATGTATAAGCTGGTGTGTACTCAATCTTCCCATTTTGCAGCATAGGTCTGTCGTCTTCTTTCAGTGTGTTTTCTCATCTGACATTTCTCAGAAATGTCTCTTTCACTCATCTAATCCAGTCTGGAGCTATTATACGATAGAGAGATTACAGCATTCGTGTGCTCCCATACTGAACTGAGATACAAATGAAAAATAAATCTTGCCTGATCTTGAGATTTGGTAGAAATGTAACTATTTCAAACTGTCTTGAGCAACAACTTTTACTTGTTTTAAGTGTGTCTTCTCTATCCTATTTATAACTTTCTACACTGTTTCTGTACAAAACATAAAGAAGGAAGTGACAATAAGTGTGAAATTTGTAAGGCTTTCACCTGGGCTTGCACAGCTACCTGTAGTGCAGGGCTGTGGACAAGAACTCCCAGCAGGACCCCTCAAAAATTTGTTATTGCTGAGATGCTCTGGACCTGTATCATGTTACATTCACTAATCTAAAGTTGGACCTCACAGTTCTCAATCTTTTCTTCTGTTGTCCAGAAGTGTGTGTTATTTTTATTTTTGCAGTAGTGTTTAATAATCCCCAACAAGGATTAGAACCATGTTGTTTGGCACAGCACAAAAAAACAATGCCTGCCCTTGAAACCCTACAGTCTAGGATAATAAACAGTATGCACCAGAGGAGAAAAACAGTCAATAGGAATAAAAAAATGATACATGGCTCTTCATTCATAATCACAGTAGAAACCAAAGGCAAATATTCAGCCTTATAAACTGCCTTTCACTGATCTTTGTCACCCCCATGATAGTGGGAGAAATCAGGTTGTGGAACTAAGGAGTAGTTCCTTAATAGGGTGACACTTACCAAGACAGGCAGTGAGGTGACAGGATCAGAGTCTTACCAATTCCCTGATGCAGCTCTGTCCCCCAGGACCAGCCGTGAGGAAACCTCTCACCCACACACCCTGATCCTTGGCTGGGCTGGAGCAACACCAGATGCAATAGTTATCACAATTAATGAAGTATACTGTGATCAAGACTCATACTAAAGCTGCTTTATGCCACTTCAGTGTTAAAACAGGTATTTAAAAAGGCATGACTAATTTACACCCACTACCTGTGGTCAGAAATCTGTAAGTTGGCCTCAGTGTCTGTGAGAAGCCTACTGTTAACAAGAAGTTAATAATAATCATTATAAATATTATTCTTCTCAGATTCAAGAAAATGGACATATTTAAATCCAGACAGTGCTGTGCAAAATAATAGCTGGTCTCAATTCCCATTTTAATAGGACAGTTTCAGCCTGACACAAGCACCCTGTCAACATGAGTCATGTCAGCCAAGGAAAGTGGGGAAATGCACACACTGGGAGAAGCGCGGAGCTCCTCACTCCCAGCATGGGCCCTCTAAAACGATGTCAGGGTATGCTTGTGGTCAGTGCAGGAAAGTTTGCCCAGATACCACTAAAGATCCAACTGTTCCATGACAAAGAATATTTCCTTGCTTGAGCCCCTTCAGACTGTGATTTATTATTATTACTCTAACATCTACAGGCCTGGTTGTGCTGGGTATTGTACTGACATCAGCAGTGACAGCTCTCGCCCTTCAAATCGGCTGTCAGAGACTAGGTATAACAAGTAGGCAGGAAAAAAAAAAAAGGCAGGGGTTGAGAAGGGATGAAGTAGTAAAAATTAGGCGTTTGAATATGCACTACTTGACTGTTTATTTCCTAAACTTTAAAAACATTGCATATATGTTGATATGTAGGACGACTTAGAGAAAAGGAAATTCACATGATTGTTAATTATATGTATGCATTTCTGGTAATATTTAAGAACTGTAAGGATTATCTACTGATTGATCAGTATTGCCTGAATTTTTTCCACCTGTGGTGTCTCTGATAGCGATGTGCAAACTGACTTTTATCATGACACTAGTATATTTCAGCTCAGTTGCTGTTAATCTGATCCTAAAAAAAAGTGAGCGGTATTGCACACTTCTAAAATTAGTTTTAAGCTTTCCAAATGCCTGGATCACAAATGTTCCTTATCTAATTACCTGATGCCCTCTTCCAGTGTGTCATTGTATTACTTTTTTTTCCTCTTTTTAATATTATGGAAATGTAAAATAACTTGACCTTGAATAGATGCCTTGTGGGGATTCCTTTAATATATGCAGTGAATTATATGAACACCCGTTGATAGCTAAAAGTATTTTACCTCTTCTATTTCATAACAGAGCTTTGCATTTCAGAAGCAGCAAAGTTTCTGGTCTGAAAGACCATTTGGATTTGCTTATTCATTGCATTTTTATTAATTTGTGATATGTCAAGTGAATAAGCGATCTCTCTCACTTCTGCTGATTAAAAAGTTCTATTAAGAACCTAGATGATAAATATATATGATATGAAATGAACTGAGTTATAAATCCAAAATGGAGACATAATGTAATAAAACACCTTTTCTTCAATATCCTACTCTATTTTTCTAATGTGTAGACATTTATTGTCAGCTTAATTATTTAAGGTAAGATCAACTTTAATTAATCAAGGTAAAGTAAGACTGGCTTTGTAATTTTTTTTTAAAAAAGGCAAAATAGATGTATGCATGGTTAATACAGTACACATAAATTAAGATATGAGAACACAAGAAGATATACTAATAAACTACTAATAGTAACCAATGATATTGTTGGAGTTAATACTTCATTGACACAAATAGGGACAACTTGCTGTCTTCATCTTGGAAATAAGCATCATTATGTCAGCTGTCAGATGTATCAAGCAGAAAGCCTCGTGTAATGGCTGGTGTGCTAGGCAGACAGAGGAGAGGGATGCACCCTGAACTTTAAGGAAAATTGAGCAGATGCCAAGCTTATTACCAATTTTTTGTTATCTAATTCCTGTATAAAATGCCTCTAAAATAATCAGCCAAACACAGCCATCATGTTAATCAGTTTAAGCAAGCAGTATAAGGGCATTAGAAGAAATTCTAAGTTTGCTTTTAAATAGCTCAGATTTTGTTTTGTGTGTGGTGGATTTGGTTTTGTGTTTTTTCTTTGATAGACTCAAACTATGTTTATCCAGGGTCTGTTTTCTGTAAGTGAGGGCTTTTAGGAAATCACTATTAAGCTACAAGCTGAGTTTCATTCCTCCCTGTACAAGTATGTCGGATGCTGCATCAGCCTTTGCAAGTCCTCCACTGGGATCTGTGGTGTTGCACTCTGTGTATTTGAAGCTCCTGCTTATCCCTGCATTAATTGTGCCATGCGGAGAAGCTGGATCAGCAGACCATGCCCACGATGGCAAGCCCTGGAGGAGAAGGGCAGTGCTGACAGCACCTTCATCCAAAAGCCAAATTAAGTCCTTTACCTGCTTGTCTTGAGTGCCTGGGCAAGGGAAAAGCAACGTCTGCAAAGGGGATGCTAGGGACTGGCAGGCCCCTAGCACTGACTCTGCTCACACCTCATTACCTCCAATGTGCAACACCATTTGGGACATCAGGTAGGACTCACAATGTCATCTTCAAGTCTGCCCCCTCACTCAAGGGTAGTGCGCTTATATAATGACCTTGAAAATGACATTCCAGATCTAGAAACAAATCCGTTTAAAATCCAGGATTGGTGGGAAATATCTCTCATTTTCCCTTTCTCATTGTGTGTGCATATATTTGGGGAAAGGGGTGGGAAAAAGAGGAGAGTAAATTCATAACTGAATGTGGTGAGGATTGTCAGGTTGATGGTGTTGTTCATATGTCGGTGGTGCAGCCTCACTTTACTCTCATGCAGATATGGCTAATCAGCTTTTCCTCAGAGTGAAGCTTAATTTCCCCCCCCACACACAAACACACACAGAGCTTTAGTGCAATGTTTCTGTGGCAATTATGTAAATTATATGTCACACCACTGCATATTTTCCACATCATTTGATTTGACCTTTAAAACTAATAAGAGATTATCATTTTTACAGCTAATTTGTGTTTCATGGTATGAGACAGCAGGACAGGGACTGATGGGGAGGAACATCAGAACATACAAGTCATGTTGCAGGATAGTACTAGAGGCCCATAAGTAGGTATCCAGCATGCAACAGCAGCTTATGTAAGCTCTTGCAGAATAAATTAAAAGATATATTGTGGAATAAACTTCCCAGAGGGGGAATTTTCTTTCTAATAACCATTGGTGAGGTCTGGGCTAGCCATGTTCTTTTGGTTCATAATTGTTTCTAATACATGCATTGATCTCTCATTATAATCTTTATACAGATATGGATATATATTTCAGGTAATATAATAAAGGATATTACTCTCTCCATACAAACATTGATAGGTTATACCTCATGATACCTATACATGTCTAATCCCACTTAATCACACCAAACCTTTAGCTACGTTATCTTGAGTTAATCAATTCTGTTGGTTAAGCATACACTGTATAATTTTTCAGTTATTTTTTGACTACTTTTAGAGCTGCTGTAATGAACTTCCCTATGCATCTACCTGTTAAACAACTGTGAAAGGCAACCTGTTAAAAGCAAAGATAATTATCTATATATTTTCTTCCCCAGGTTGCACAGAACAAGCATTATTGTTAAGAGGTTCATCAACAGCACTGTAATACTCCCCTTTCAGCCGCCTCCTCCCTCAAAAAGACCTGGGGAAAGTTCAAAGTGTCAAGAAAATTGTTGCAGAATTGTGATAAGACATGACGTTCAAGCAGTGAAGACTTCCATAACACTAACTAAATGCCTTATTAATCTTACATGTGTCAGATAAGATTTTCCATGTGTTTAGGATGATGCCTGGCAGGAGTGTAGGATGTTCTGTGTGGGCTGTGGTTCAGGGAGGGGGAGGACAGAGTCTTAAGTTTCAGTCAGAAGAATAATATTTCCTATGCGTTTAGCAGTAATGGGAACTACCCATATACAGAGCCTTAGGAAGTGATGGGAAAGATTCCCAAATGGAATAACATACACCAGTATTTTGGCCACACTTATCACTTCCCAGTTTCCCTCATGGCTAATTTTTATATGGTATTTTCTTCTCCTTATTGTTGGATTACTCACCAATAATTTTGTTTGGGTTTTGTTCCCTTTTTCTCTCTCCCTGTTTTTCATTTCCTCTCTAGACTTCTTTCCAACAGATGTCTGCTCTGCTCGTACAGTCTACGCTTCTGGTAGGTAGTTCTATGTCCCACCGCAGCAGAGCCACATGGCAGCTCAAGTACTTTAACAGGAGGTTCTGATCTAGGCTTCTCAGGCAATGGAAATGTGTCTTACAGGTCAGTGTTAGGCCAGCAGAGCTAAGGCGTTCTGCTCAGGCAGAAGCAGGAGACTCATGTTTTCTTTGTTCAGTCTTTTTTGGTGGTGTTACTGATGGCAGTTAGTTCTCTCTTAACTTGCTTGTACAGCTCTTCACCCTTGCACTTTCTTGTACCCATTTTGTGTCCACAGTTAAAATACATGAAGCTTAGACTTGCCTCAGTGTGCTGACTTGATCTTTATGGAGTCCATCGAATGAGCACACTGAAACACAGGGATTTGAGTCAAGCTACTGTCCTGTACAAAAGACTAGCATTGAAGTAAATCGTCACTGTAAGATCTGAAACTAAAAGAAAGTAAAAATCCCAAGGGTTTTTTTGCATAGCCTGACTAATTTTGCAGTTACATAAGACCTGTGATTATCCTGTAAATACTCTTCTCACCTTGAAAAGAAGTTTGCACCTGTTTCTCCTCATCTTGCAATGCATTTGGGTTTTTTCCCACCTTCTGCTTCTTTCTTCAACTGAGCACACTTTTTCCTTTTCCTTGACACAGCATATCTTCAGGCTTTTCTTCACATAGGAAAAAAAAATTCTGCAGAAGTGTACAAAAAATATGAAAAACCATCTGACTTGAAGATAGAGGCACCCAAAAACTTCATGCCAAGTTCCAGCTCTTTCAAGACAAATTACAAAAATGCTAAACGCTTAGTAACTATAGCAGCACAAACACCACCACTACAATATGCCACAACAGATTGTTCATATGTCACTATTTTTCCAAAGTTCTTTGGCAAACATTTCCATCAGTAAACAAGTCAAGTGAGAGATTGTAAAATGGCCAGCAAAAAGCCTCAGTCTCCTCTGGCTAATGAAATCAAATTTTGGTACTTATCGCTATTATACTGTTCTTCAGCCCCTCTTCTTTCACCTGTGCTGACAGACTACAGTTGTCTCTGTTTCTGCCTTCACAATGAGGCTTTTGCCTGTTATGCCACCATCCTCTTTATATTGCAAGTTTATCAAAGGAGTGTCATGTCTAAATGTTGGGTCAGATTCTTACCTGGGGGGAAAACTTCCATAGATCCATCAACTTTGTCAGAAAGATGACAAATTACTTGAGCTGGTGAGCTGGCACTGCATGTTATTTGCAGCATGGTGCCCATCAATGGATCTGGGGGAAAAAAAAAAAAAACCAAAACAAAACCCATTAATAATGCTAGTCCAGTAACACTTAGAGACAGATTGATAATTCATTATTTGCTATTGTCTATTCTGCTTTGCTGCTCAATATGTCGGTATCATCAGAATTTATTGTGGAATGAAGTGTCTGGGGAATAGGCCAATTCATGCTATATGTTAATCATGGGCAAATGCTAAAATTTTAGGAGTTCTTACTTGATTATTACTGGAATATTCTCTCGAAGCTGCAATATACATATTCCTACCGTACCAGTACATATGGCATCTGTAAAATTGGAACTGGAAAGTCGCTCTCTTTATGGGAAAAAGAACCTGATTGACCAACATTTGAAACTATCCGTCTGGGTGAGAAATTGAGGGGGTTTTGCCTGATGTTTATAATTACTCGTAATTTGAATATTTCTTGAAGTTAAGTAAAATTAAGGTAGATTGAATGGTAACATTTGTCTCTTCATATATTGAAACAACTGGGGAAAGTCTTACCTTTACTGAAGCCAGAGGACGCTTTGCCATAAGCTTCATTATGGAATGAATTTAACTGACAATTCTTAATGCTTTCACTTTGCACGGGAAAGGATGTTCTGGTGTGCTTTGACTTTGGTATTGGCTGCACTTTCAAGTTGCAGGGATGGGTGAAAAAAATAGTACAAGGACAATAAATATTTAATCAAACACCCAATCTGATGAAAAAAAATCTGTAAATGTATCTTTTACTAATGAATAAAAAAGGAGGTATAACTGGCCACGGACCTAAGATGTTGTGAACATATCCATAGCATGTATCTTTAATAACAAAAAAAAGTTTCAAGATTCTGGGGGCCATGCAGAAGAAAGGAAGAAAGAAATATTTTTTTTCTGGGCAATTCAGAAGGTGAGGAGAGTCCTAAATACTTAACTACATTCAATCAAAATGCATAAGCAAGACTTGGGACAGGGACTGGAGCATGATGCCCCTTGCTCCATCTTTCTGGCCTCATCAGTGCTGAATTCTTCTTTCACAGGAGTGGTACAGCTTCTTGGGGAGGGACGGTGAGTGCCTGTGGAGCTGACTGCCAGGTGAGAAAGGCTTTTGGACTTGGGAGGGTTGCATCCCTCTCCCTCCCCATCCCAAGGAGGGCATTGAGTTTGCATTCCATTCCCCAGGCAAGTGCAGTAGTCTTCTGCGTATACTGCGGTGTTAAAGAAATGGGCGATGTTGCTGAGAAAGAGATCTCATTGTAAAACCCAGCTGTAGTTTTTAAAGGGCATGGGGAACTGGACATTCTCACGAGCCATAATGTATATCAAGTAATGTGTTAAAATGCATTTTATTTTAGTCTCTTTTCTTAAAAAAGAAAAAAAATTCTCCTTACTCCAGAGTTCACTTCAGCTCTGTCTCCTCCTTTGGCTGCATTGCAGCTGGATTAAAGAAGGAGGGGGCTTGCAGCATTTATTCTGTTGTTTCCACATGGCCGGCCAGAGTGTTATATCATAGCAGTAGCATAATCAAAATAAATCATTAAGTCAAAGTCACTTTTCCTAGGCTGTCCCTCTGTTCCACTTTTTAGCAATTTAACACATTCATCACTTGCTTTTATGCCACCCATCCTTGACTTACCAAGCATGATGGACTGCAAAGCCAGGCCTTTTTATCAGAGCTTTCAGAAAGCTACCTCCATACATCACCTTCCCTGCTTATTTCTCAAAGTGCCCTTTCACAGTGCTCATTTCTCTACATGCAACATAGCAATAGGCAACATAACAATAGCTACGGCAGATAAGTTTAACTATAGCTTACTTAACTGGTATCAAGAATTGAGACTCTGGCCGTCACTAGCCTGGGTTAATTATGACAATATTAGCAACAGGACTTTAAGATTAACTTTTGTTTGATGAGCCTACACAATTCACACGCAATTCACATAATGAAATAGTATTAAACAGCATGGTTGGCCTTATTTCCAGCATTTATTCCTGAATAGCAAAGCAGCGACTTCGCAACAGGCGTAAAAAGACAAGCATACGAGACAAAGCCATTTGTGACTTTCCTGTTTGTTGATTCTCAACAGCCAACAGGTGCCTCATAGAGAATTCAAACTAATAACTACAGAAAGACAAAACCAACAACCTTACAATGAAATATGTCAGGGACGACTTCTAATCGTCTCTGTTTTCGTAGCACTGCTTGTGTTGAAAAGACGAGAGAAAACAAGAAAGGAAAAAAAGAAGGGGGGGGACAAAGAGTTAAATCCTGAAAGAGCTAGTGCCCCAGAGAGCTGCATAATGATTAATGATTCTTTCTTCAAATGCTAAGCATTTTCTTCTCGGTACTGGATGACAATAGAATCATAACTTCATCAAAGTTACTTTGAATAGTCTCATTAATGACACATGGGCTTGGTTCATCCCTGCCTCAAAGTCCGATAATATTTTCATACCCACTATTGAATGTGCGTTTAGCTTTGTCCTCCTCATTTGTACAATACATTCATACATATTAGATCATCTGCTTTTGTATTTGGATGTTCAACAATTCAATAAAAGGTTAGCAATAAAAAGGGGGTAAAAGGGAGGGGGAGGATAAAATGAAGGTTTATTTTCAGTACAAGCTAACTAAACAATGGGAAAGAAAGTGTATTATATCATCTGTACAAAGCAGTCTACTCCATCCAATTCTAGCTACAGAGGATATTTAGAAAGCACAGACCCTAAATAAGATCTATTGAAGTACAGTCTTGCCTTCGTTGTATAGAGTAGAGGCATTTTCTTCTAAAATAGCTGATTAACAGAAGCAGCTCCCTTAAGAATGGCTGCATGGAGTATTCCTGTCAAGCCTCTACCTTGTATAAATATTTTTAATTAATAGATGCCTTCATCAAATATAAGAAAAAATTAAGCATTAATACTCACCAGAGACCCCACTATTAGAGTGATTATCTTAGATTTAATTTAATTTGCAGATGCCGTTAATTTATTTTTAATAGATGTCTAATATAGATTTATCTATTTCTTGTTCAGTTTTTGCAGATTTTAGCAGGCTGCACTTCCTTCAAAGCCCGCCAGCTTTCCCCTCCCACCTCCTTCAGGCTCTCTGCTCTCCACACAGTGTGTTTGTGTGTAAATTAGCTGGACCACTGCAGTCTAAAATACCGATTAATCTTCAGATATGCCACAGATTAAGTTAACAGTCTAGCTGAGGGACTTAAAGCAGAAAACAGTGTTACCACTGCAAGTCATCTGTTTGGCAAAGCAGTAGTTGTGTCACATAGGAGCAGGCTGCCCTTGAAGTATCTTCTCTGTGAGTGAGTGGCAGTGGGTATTGTTGCACAGTATATAAACCTCCTTTTGTCAGCTTTCATTAACCACAGAATTGACTTGTAAGACATTTGTACGTGGAGAGAGAGGTGAATGATGTCCTGTCTTTAACAAAGGATATGTCAGTGCTGTAGCACAGAAGGGAGATACCAGAGCTGATTTCCTGGAAAACTACATCAGCGTGTTCAAAGTTTTCTGCTGTCACAGCTCAGCTGCTTCTGCTTCATAGGTGTTTAAATTGGGGGTTTCTGTGAAACTGTACAGAATGAGACGGCTCCCAGAGCAACATGTCTGATAGCTGCCCTGTTAGCATTTGCCCAAACAGCCCTTTACTTTGTATTGGTCTAATTAGTTTTAGGCTTGTGCCCATGGGGTTCAGTGCATAGAAGAGCACTTCGTGATTATGCTGTATTCCTGCAAGTATGATGTTCAGGAAGGTAGGAGATGGGGATAAATCTTCTTTATCCCTTTTAGACCAAGAAAAGGAGTCAAGGGATGGAAGGCTGCTTTGCTTTGGTTTTGATATGGCAACTTTGAGACAGAGGGATGGCGTGCCTCTTTTTTTTCAGTCACACAGGAACTTTAAGGTAATGCTAGGAGATAAATCTAGATCTTCTGTGTCCTAGTCCAGGTCTGAGCTTTAAAACTACCCTTTATTGTTTTATTACGTATGAGTGATATTTGCTAAAGAGCAGTGCTGTAGTCTAGTTAGCTCTGCACCACTGTAGTCAATATGTACTTTATCACTGACTTTAGAAGAAGCAGAGTACACACTCAACCATGAGAAGCCAAGAAACTGCTAATTTTATATTGATCTAGAAAATAAGCTTCTCCAGCAGTGTGACTCAGCTTCTAGCTGGGGATATCTGTAGATTTAATTTTAATCAGATCTTTTCTAAAAGGGATTAAAGGGTGCCAGTTGTGATGAGAAGCATGGCATTTCTACCTCCCGGAAGTATTTTTTTGCCTCAGCAAGTTCCTTTAATATAAACAGTGCTTCTGTGGGGATAATTTTGACTCTTACCATTCTAGGCTGAATATGAACCAGAACCTCATAGATTCAAGGACCTGTGTTTCCTTGTCAACCTCCTGACTCAGTTAGGAAACTGAAAATGTTCATTCATAAACCTTTCCAGTAGATGGGTGGATGGAGAAAAATATTCATAATATTTTTTTAAATACACTTGCTGTTCTTTATTTTTGTGATTTTGTCTTTTGTCCATATCCTGACCTCAGCAACAAAATCCAAGACCATAAGTAGGGAAGATCAAATCATTTTAATAACATGGTGCTACCATCCCTCATTGTCCTTTTATTGTCTAGCTTAATAACAACTGTGTCAATAAACCTAAAACTATCTTAATCCCTAGTCTGAAACTAGTCTGAAGATTGTTTTATAAAAATCACGGCAGGCCTGGGAATAAGGAGATGCTACATTTGCAGGAATAAAATCCATGAGAGAACATGGCTTACGTGAGAGAATATTTTTAGGAATTAGTGAATGTGGAAGTGAACTGAATGGTAGGAGAACAGGCTCCCATGTGATCAGCTGCATTACAGGTGTGCTCTGTTAGAAGGCTGGGAATAATTAACATTTATAATGAATCTGTCATAGCAATGAAGCATGTACCTCCTACAATCACAGTCAATTTCTTATTGTTCATAGCCTTACCTGAGAGAACCTCTAGTGAGGCTTTAATGCTCACTTCACCTACTTATTTATGAGACAATCCTCAGAGAAGGGATGGCCCGCATGCTCTTTGTATGTGCTGTTCAGATCTGGGTGGTTAGTAAGTGCATGGTAGTCAAGAAATACTAATACTAATGCAAAGGAGGGAGGAAATTGTGACAACAATTATTATTGCTACCTACCTCAGCATAAGAATAGAATTCTATCTGTCTGGTTTCTGTGTGTGTGATGATGATGATGTTCCATATCATTTTTCTCCCTTTCCCACCCCCCAAGTGTGTGAAAGTTAGTGTTTTATATCAACATCATTCTATAATGTGTGACTTGTGCAAAAATATTTTTATGAACCTGCTCCAGTTAAAGTATTTACAGTTGTTACTTCTGTTGCCTAGTGGTTCCTCCAGAGTAAATCTTTTACTCTCCAGAAGAGTAAGGAGTGAGACATCCAGAATGATTTCCCTGCTTAGGGAAGATAAGGGTTTTATGAAGCTAACCTTACTGGGTGTAGATCTATGTGATCTTCCTGCACCTACTTCTTTCCTGTGACAACAGTCACTGGAAGACACCTCTTTCACCTAGACCTTCTTTGCTACCCAATTTCTGAAATAACCTATGCAATCTTAACCCACTTAAGTATTGCTGAAGACCTACTGGGTTATGGGCACCATGAGAACCTTCCAAGAGCATATTTTATCCAGGAATGGGATTCTTGTGGTTTGCCTGTTAATCTGAAATAGCCAAGCATAAGTACATGTAAAGTAGAGAAAAATCTATTCATAGCAACCTAATATTGTCAACACTCTTAAAATGAGCTTAGAGATAAGTGTGCAGATGTGTAGGCAAATCATAATTGCCTCTCTTGTATATTTTAAATCAGCTCCAGTGACAATGGTCTGCTGGAGCTGCTGCATCCTGACGAGGAGGTTAAGGAATGCAGTCTGCATATCATGCCCAACATCTAAAACTGTGAAGAATTTCCTAATAGGAAAGCTAATTCCTGGGCAGGGCTGTGAGTGACTGCAGAAACTCAAGAGCTCTGGGAGTGAGGAGCACTCTCTTGAAGACTTTACCGTAGCATGAGATGTTCTGTCCATATCTAGAAATGCAGTGCTAGGCTGTTTGCTTGCCAGATCAGCAAGTCGCACTAGCTTTAACCCGGAAACATAGAATGTTAAAATATTCTGAAGAAGGAGGGAATTTGGTAAAAGAAGGGATGGAGACTGCAGGGAAAAATCACAAGTTTTAGCCAAACTGATATGAAAGCAAATTAAAGCAACAATAAAAGATTTGATAGTTCCATTATGAATGCATTAGCTCTAAATAAGAAATGCAACCTGCTTAGAAGGAGCTACTGATAATGTCCACCAAGACTGGAATAAATGAGTACTCATATTGATTCCTTTTGTTGGCTGCAAAAGATGGGGCTTCTGGCAACATCCCATAGTGCCCCTCTCCATAGTGTCTTCTTCAGTGCACTTACAGGGAAGCCTTGCAGAATGTCACTCTTCTCCACGGCCAATGCCAGAAGCTATTTTTGACTGCTAGGGATTTTAAATTTCATCTAGATGCCAAGGTAACCTTGGAGTGCGTTAAGGAGACCTGGCTGAAATCATTCATCTGTGGGTGATAGCCTGTGGGTTCTTGTGATGAGAGACTATCAATTGCTGTATCAGCCAGATATGGAGGTAAGTGTCTCTGAAGAGGTCAGGCAGCTTCAGCAGAAACCAGCAGTCAGGACAACTCCCAGCATCTTGGAACTAGAAAAGAGTCTTCTGGTTAATAAATAAATAAAACCATATAAGAAAGAAGCCTGCTGTATGCAAGATAATCAGACCATGGATTTTTAAAAGTTGCTAAGAGTCTGAAAAGAGATTGGTATTTGGTTTGTGAGTCCCCACTGTGCAAGGACTTATGTAAACTGTAAAACTTTCCTTTAGACTCTGAACTGTGTCAACTACTGGATCAGGAATAATTTACCTGTGGTTGTTTCACTTCACAAGTACACTGTCTTTTAATGTATTCTACTGTCATATAAATGCGGGCTAGATACTTTTCCAGTAAAAACTTGGCCATTGACTTCTTTTTAGTGCTACACAAGAATATTTGGCCATTGATTATTGCAGATGAAAAACCTGCTGCACAGTGTATGCTTTCAAAATATACACACAAGCATCACAGTAAAGGCAAGACTGTCTTCTTTCTCCCTTTGCAGAAGAAATGTGAGTTCCATTCAGGGGAGCATAAGATTATAAAAATAGCTATGCTGGTTTAACCCAGGGGCTCATTATTCTCTCTGCTGTTTCCAAACATTGCAGGATGAAGTGTCAGGGTGCATGGAACACAGGGACCTCAGGGGTATCATGACTGCAATCAGTGGCACATCCCTGGTCTTCTGCCTGTTCTTGTTCACTAGCATGTGAATGTACTACAAGCAGGAGACTTCCTCTGAGCGACTGACCATCCTGGTGAGTTGTTGAGGTCCATGCTCTTCATCATCTTCCTCCCAATCTTCAGCAACCTGGGGAGATTGGACTGTGGTGAAAGACTTCAGGCAAAGACGTTCTGCAAAATTATGACCTGCCTCTTCCTCTCTGATTCTGGCCTCATCCACTGGCCTTATGTTCATGTTTGGCCTCTACAATGTCAGAAAAGATCCCCTACCAAAAGAGAGGGAAAAGACAAGATGAGGAATTGATACCATGTGAACTCTCCCCAGAGTAAGTACCTGTAGATATTTTTTTGTGTTATGACAGAAAAAAAAATCAAGCCTTTTACGTATTGCTTTATCATCAGCATTCTCTTCTGTCTGATAGCACAGTTTTGTAAGGCCAGCAACTGCATACTGAAGAATGGTGTGTTATGGTAAGTAAGTAGCAGCAGAAACTGCATTTGATAAATTTTATTTTTTCTTTCTGTTTTGAAATTAGCGTGGTTTCTTCCCAAATGTATTTGCTGTTTAGAATGATTACCTGAGCAACTTTGAGCTATAAATTCCTTTTGACATCTGCTTGGAGGAGGTAATAGTTTATTTGATCTGACATGTTAGTCATGTGATAGTGTTTCTGTTCTCTTAACGGATGAGCCATAAAAATTTAATCAGGATTCTAGTTTTTAATCCCAGAATAGTGAATTTGAAACTGTTTTTCTATGTGGATTGGTTGTGTTGTTTTCCACCAGAAATACTTATTTTAAAAAGGAATTTTAATCTAGACAGTCTACTTTCTGAGAAAGAGTAAGTTTGTGCAAAAAATCATAAATAATTGAAAATGGAATTACAACCCCTAACTGATTTTCAGCTTTGGCCAAATAATCTGGCCAAAATTATAAGCATTTTTGTGACAAAATGCTATCATATTGTCCTATGTCCTTATTTTGCTCCCTGGGGTCTCTTCCTAAAGTCTACATTTCATATACCATTATGTGTATTTCCTAAGAGGAGAAAGCATGTTATTTTTTGACCCCAGCATATAAAGGAGTGCAAATTCCATGGAGTTCCAAGAATGTACTTCAAATCCAAAATATTATTGCTTTTGGCTAAAGCATTTTGAATGGGGCAGGGAGGATCCTTCCACAAAGTTTTCTGTGGGTAGAGTGATGAAGAAGAAATGTGGATATGTTTTCAAGTGACCACTACAGAAATATTTGCTGGTATATGTCTGATATGTCTGTTCTCTGTGGAATGCCAACCACAAATATGAATACAGGAAAAATTGAACTAAAACTAGTATCCATGCAAATATCTGTAAGCAGCATGTTTCAGCTTGTCTTTAGCTCTTCTGTCCACTAATCTGAACTAAATACTCTTTCCAGTTGTGTTTATTATGCCTGTTGAACAACAGAGTTGTACAGAATGCAGTCTAATTTATTTTAAATCCTAAAGAATAAGGGGGATTTTACTCTGACAATGGTGATTAATTGTAAATCTTTAAGTCCATTATGGGCTAGAAGTGTTCAAAATTATTCTTGAGGAAATATTGAACTAATTAATCTTTTTTTCCTTTTGTCCTGTTGCTGAGCTGATCAGGTTTTCTATGAATGTGTTAATGGCTCAAAAGTCCTTCTAACTCTTGCCAATAAAAAAAAAATAATTACTAAGTTTTTTTTATGAACTATCTCCTGCTATTATTTCTTTAAGAATCTGGTATTTTTTTCAGGCGTTTGATTTGTCTGCTTAGGCAAGTCTTCTGTTTCTGCACTATGGTTAGGTAAGTTAGTCTGGTAAAATGAGAAAATAACCAAAAACATCTAACCCATAATGACTCGCAATGTTACTTTTCAGCATGGATAATTATTCATGTACTATTTGTGAAGTATTTAGGATTCATAAACATCTTCAGGGCGAAAAACATGTCATGCAGATACACATATGCAGTTAATAATAATAGGCCACAAATAATAACTGAATGAGCTGACAGTGCTTATGACAAAATTATTCACTATTTTTTGTGGTATTTAGCCAAGACTGCTTAGGATCTATAAATAACTGCTGACTTACAGATTCTGAAGGCCATGTGGAACTGTTGGATCATTTTTCTGATTTCCTAGGTAGTGTAGACTGGGTATTTTTACCTAGTTATGCTGGATGATGATTATAGCTGGGTGCATTTATTGTTTTAATTCTGCTGAGCATAGATAGAACGAAAAGCTTTAAATAAAAGTAGAAAAAAAATCTGTTATAGTAATTGATGAGGCCTAATGAGAGAAAAATGAATGCTTAGTATAGAAGTCTCGTATTTAAGCACTGCAGCAGTCATGTCATAGTTAAAATTTCCCCCATATACAAGGTGGAAGGGTTTAGGGAATTTCTTATTCCCTCTTTTTACAAAATTGTGTAGAATCATGGTGGGAAATAGATTCCAGAGAACAGTGACAGTTGTTTCTCTATAGCAAAAGTGATTGTTAATGGAAAGAAATGCAAGACAGCCATCTGTTGGATTGCACAGCAACATGCTTGGTTTCCAGGTCCCAGTGTGGGCTGCCAGTAGCCCAGAAAGGAACCAGTACAGAGCTCATTGCAAGGGCAGATGGTGTTTGTGGACAGTCTAAATTCAGGCTGAGAATAAGTCCACTAAAAAGGAAATGTACACATGTGAAAATGGGTCCTAGGAGTGCTGCAGACATCTGGGATACAGGCAAAGGTTTGTAATTAGCATGTTACTGGTTGTACAGAGGTTTTGTGCATCTTTTCACCGGTAACAATTCTATGCTGCAGGACTATGTGGCCAGCTGCCATCAAAAATGATAGATTCAGCACTGATCCACTGCTTGGGGAGAGCAAACGTGCAGCGGATCTCAACATGCATGTCAGCATAGAACAGAAGGCTAGCTTGTCCCTGGACTTGTATGGCACCTGAAAATCACAATCACAACCCAAAAAGTTGGGTTTAGTGTAAGGTTTGGATTAGATATCTTGGATCCTTATACTTTGTATCTTACTGGCTTTTATTAAAAACCTTTTCCATCATATTGATCATTGGGTGATACAGTCAATAACTAGGTCTTTTGTTGTCCCAGATCTACTGATCCAGATTTACAATTTGATAAACTAGCCTAGTTGCATCTCATTGCCATTCACGCGGAGGGTCTGAGCCAGTATATCTTCTTTCCCATCTGAGATACTCTGCCAGACTTCTATTTTGAATGGATTTTTCACCTTTCTTAGATCTGGGACCATTTAGATAGGCTTAGTTCCCAATACAAAGGAGGTAACTTCACTCTGCTGTTTGTCTCCAGATCTTTTTAGTAGATAGAGACAAAATAGTGGATATAATGGCTCCCCCTCTTACCACAGTCTTCAGTGTAATGCTTGATCACATTACCTCTCTTCCAGGTAACAATAACACAAAGGAGAACTCTTGATATGGTACCATGGTGCTGGGTGTTTGGGCAGGGATTTTGTAAGCCTCTCGCATATTGCTGCTGTCACTAGCCATTACAGCTGCATGTTGGTACTCAGGACTAAGCACCCAACCGCAGTGAATTCAATGGAAATATTATCTCTGTTTTTATCTGGCACAAACTGTGCAGTTTCCGAGAGCTTGCTTTTTTTATTTTTTTTTTTTTGGCCCTGCCGAGACCAATTATGCTTAAAGCTAGAAAAAATTGAGCCAGTGATGAAAATCATACCTTACATGTTCCTCTGAGTACAAATAGATTGAATTTCAATTAAAAATTAGAGCAAAGTAAAAGGTCACTTGTTAATTCTAATGTAATTTAAAATGGGTATAAATTAATTTTGTTTCTTTCTCTGTCTTTAAGTTCTGTCACATGTTCTTTTGTAGGTCAGTGAAATCTCAAGACTGCATAACAACCAGTGGTTGTAAAAGGTAAAGGGGAGAGGGGCAAGGGTGTCTGAACCATAAGAAAGGTATCTGAATACTGGTTATGCTAAATAATGGAGCAGAAGGCTATACTGGTTGATCTGCACTAATGATTTGTTTGCCGCATTTTGTGGCAGACATCCATTGTGAATATTTGACACGTGATTGCTTTGGTGGAGATATTCAAACTGTTTGCAAACACTGAGGATTTGACCACTGCATTCCATGTGATAATCATAAGTCTTATATTCTGGATTCTTGTGCTGTGTTTTTCCCTCAGTAATTTGGCTTAGACTGTGACAGCTTCTGATTGTGATGTGTTTATCCCATATGCTATCATCAGCAGATTAATATTATATTCTAAATAAGGTTCAGCTGATACTGAACTGATGCAGCTGGAAAGATGAGGGTACCAGCTGGGGTAGGGCAGCTTGCTAACATCCCTACAGATCTCACTGTGAGCTTAATGCCTGCCACCCAGCTTGTAACTTCCCGAGACTTTTAAATTTACATAGAATTTATAATTAATAAATTCTGCCTATAGCCCCTAGCAAAGGATCAGAATTACTCTTTGATATGACCATGTACCCTTGATACACAAAAATATTCGCAGTATGTATAAGAGATAAATCTTGTGGTCTCTGTCCAAATTCAGTGAACAATTCAGTTGGAAAGGTATTCCAGTCTCAGTATATGCAACTATTAGAAAAGGAGTAATCCTCATGTCCCACTTGCTAATAAAGAGTCTTCTTACCTGAACACAAGGCCCCTAAAAGGATAGAAGAAAAGGGGAGATGCCTGAGATATTGTGTGCTGTTTTTAAGAGAAGCTGGCCTTTCTGCTATGTAAGGTTTTATTCTTGCTTAGTCAACAAATTGTAACAGAAAAGGTCTAGTCTGGTTCTGATTTTATGTTATGTTTAATATGGATTTCATGACTTTGCCTCCATTTTAATCTACAAAGTCTGGGGTTTTCCCTTTAATTTAAATGATCCAGTTTTGAAATTGCTGACTGCTGCTGTTTAGGAGTATTCACTGGCAGAAGCTCCTGGGGAAGAGGGACTGACCCCTAACCTCAGAGGAAGGTACCAGTTGTATCCTGCATAAATAAATTCATTCTCAGAAGCAATCTGGCATGGGAATTGATGTATCAGTTTGTGTTGAAGGCAAGGGAAAGGTAAAACAGCTTGAACAAAAGAAGACAATAGTTATATTGTGTTTACTGAAAGCAAAAGAAAAACCCTCAGAAATTTAGAAGCAAAAACAAACCAACTTTTTAATAGAACAGAACAGTTTCCCAGCAATTCTGAATATGTTTGATTCTGTTAATAGCCTTCTCCAAGTTTTGCCTTTGATGTCAAAACCAAAATAGAAGAAGGTTTTGCCTTCGTTGCTCAAGACAGATGAGTTTGAGCAGGATAAAAAATGTGGATTATGTCACTACAAATACCAAAGGGGAAGGTGACACTTCAGGTGGTTGCCTCTGGCTAAGCATGTAAGGCCAGTGCTATATTCTTATCTAGGCACAACCTTTCTGCTTACCTTACAATAAATTAAACTGACTACTTGTCTTCACCATGGCAGAAGCAGCTTTTTTCTTTTTTCCTTTTAACCTCAGGGTAACTAATACACCTTAGCTTTCCTGAGGTAAAACATAGTGAAGTCGAGACACTTCAGTTTACAAGATCAGTGCTATACACCAGCCTAAGGTTGACTTACGTAAATTTATCTCACAGTAAAACTGAAGTACTCCGACATTGCTGTCTTTTTTTCCTTTTTTTTTTTATTATTTTTAAACCTCACACAACCTTGTGTGTGCTAATTACCCCAGGTAAAACACAGCACATCTTGAGCAATGAATGAATGGTTTTAACTGCAGCATTCCTAGGTTATACTAGCATGGAGGGTACAATGCTGATGGTACAATACTTACCTTGGAAGTAGTTTATCTTTTCCAAAAGGTAAGCAATCTTCCTTCTCCTCCTGGTTCATTATTTAGTTGTAAATTTCAATTTGATTCACTGGTGTGTGGTGTTCTGCTGTTCTCCTTACCAGATGTACCTGCTCAGATTTAGCTACTTCTGAAGTGCTTATCCAGCTGTGGACTTCTGTGCCGCTGTCATCTGCTCTCCACTGAAGCAGGTGCAATTAACATAGGAACAGTATTTGGTATCTCTGCACAATTTATCCTTCCACCCGGGAGTGGCAGTCTGAGATTTTCTGACTTTTCTGCTCTTAAATAAACAAACTTAATTTCCCATGATTCTTATTTAATTGTTTCTATACTCTGTCAAAAGTTTTTCTATTTCTATAAAATTTATATAATTATAATTTATAATATTTATGTATTATATTTTCTATATAAATATAAAACTAAATATTTATGATATAATATTATAATAAATACTAAATGTATATATTTATAAATTAATAGGTTAGGATCCTGACCCTACTCCTGTCTCACTCAACTTCTTCATTTCACTGGGTAATGGCAAAAAGTCTGTATAATATTGTAAAGAGAAAAAAAAAAAATTTTACTTTTTCTTCCATTCCCACTGCACCCAGAATTTCCTGACTATAATGTTAAAGAAGTTATACTGGGTTGTTTTAGGTGCCAACACTGATTGATATCTCTTAGTGTATTGTGCTTCCCCAAACTGAAAACATCTCTCAAACGTCTTCCTAAAAGTTCATCTGTCTACCCATTCCTCTCTTGAAATATCTCCCAACCACCCACATTCCAGTTAAGTTGTATCAAGTGCCTTGAAGAGAGCCATAGTATTATAAACAATTTTCTAGCACACAGTCTCACTTTATAATAGCACAAAGGTTGACCATATTTTTGAGGTCAGCAAAGCGCCTGAGGTGTTCCAGCTCAAATACGCTAGAAAATATATTACTAGCAAGATTCTTCTGTCTCCTAAAGAGGATGTAGAAGTTGATGAGTGTCCAATCCTTTCCAATATAGATTAGAGAAGCCTACTGCCTCACCAATCTGAACAAAATCTTCTATTGTGAATTTAGTTTTATTTTCTCCACTTAATGATAAAAGAAAATTTATCATCATCTTTCAAAAAGTTTTAGGTATAGGTTTGATCAGAGCCACTCTTGCATTAATCTGTGCTCACAGAGGCAGTTCAGAAATCAAAATCCAAGTAAGTGGAAGCTGTATTTAGCATAATGCTCACAAACATAATCAAATTTTTGATAAATTGGCCAATTTTCCTGCTAATTGTGTGATTATCCTAGAAAATGAACCGTAAATTTTAGGTTCTGTAATACGTTTGTGGCACTTTGCTGTAAAAGTCATTTGAACAGGCAATTGTTTGACCCAAGATGTTTATTAATTTTTTAGATTGTACAAATCATTTTCAGTATTAAGGACACTCCAGTAATTGAAGTATACATTTAAATTTCTAGTCTTAAATCACGATGCTCCACATCAACCCACCATTCAACTGGCACAAAGCAAGCCAAGGCAGAAATTAAAACCAACACAGATGATGGTATGTATATATATATATATATGTGTGTGTGTATTTTTGCTGTCTTTTAATTCTAAAGGGCGGGGGGAGAGAGAGATATGTTACCCACCATATTCTCGGAACACTCTAACATTGCCATTATTATTAAAGTAAGAAATTAAATGGGTATATTTTTGGATCTTGAAGTGTATCTATGCGAGAGCAGGCCATAGTTCAAAGGCTTGATAGCCACAAATGCTTGCTGTCTGTGCAGCAGCAGGTCTGCAGGTGCCACCCAGGCACCACTTTTCAGCAGTTCTCTGGCAAAAGAAATTGTGACTCAAGTCACTCATGATATTATGTTTCTTCACCTGCAAATGAGAACTTTTCCTATCGATTTTAGACTTCACCCAAGTGCCATGCTGTATTTTCTCACTCAATTTATAGCACATAATATGACCTGCCTCTCAAAAATCTAAGTAGTGTAAGCTAAGAGCATGCTTTTTCATGGCCGCTTTACCCTGTCCTTTCTTACATAGAATCACACCTGCTTGTATTTAAAGCTCAGAAGTAGTGATATTTCAGCATGCTACAAAAGTCTCTGATACATCAGACAAGCCAGGTTCTTGATTTTTGCCAAAGCCCACTTCTCTGGCAGCATAAAAAGCCTCGAAGAAGGTGGAAATAGGTGCAGAGAGGATGCTGTGATTTTGCTGAGAGTTTTTCCTCGTTTTTTTTTTTTTCCTCAATGACCACTTTAGGCTTAAGGTGCTGTTGAGTAAAAGTGCTTTATTCAGTATGAGGTTCCAGGTAGCTGTGCTTGGCAAGAGCTTTTCAGAAGGATTTGGATCCTGTCTGGCAAGTTCAATCTTTAAAGTTCCTGTCTTCATATGCAGTCAAATTGTGCAGTAATGAGGCTCCTCCTGTTTAAACCAAACACTGAAACAGTCTCTTAATGGCCTTGCTTTATCAACAAGAAGTTGGCATAAAAACCTCCTTGCCCCTTCTCTGCAGAGGAACTGAACCTCTGTAATTCAACAAAGGCTTTTGGCAATGTTTAGGGTATTGAGATTGCTGTGCTGCCTTTATATTTCCTTTGGAAAAATGTAGTTTCATCAAAATAATATTTTTTTGCAGGGCTATTTCCATCCCAACTATACTGTTGACAGATACATTCGTAACTGTTTCCAAAAAATCAATGAATTGATTTGTTTGCATTTTCTGATTTACTTTTGACTTTCTTATTTCCTTTTCTTTTGACAAAATATTATGCTATATTTTCAGGTTTAATACCAAATTATTAAAGGCATTTCAGAATTGCCAGTCTGTTTAGTATTTTGAGATTATGAATTTTTCTCCAAAATTAGGACAAAATAAAATTTTGAAAAGTCAGACTATCCAACACAATGGAAATTCTGCAGCTGGTTTCATGTTCCCACCTGTGCTTTTGACCTGATTCAGTGCCCACCAAAACAAATGGGAATCTTTCTCTCAAATTGAATACTTTGGACTCAACTTTAAGACCAAAGAATTTTCAAACTGCTTATAGAGACCAAGAGGGTTTTTTCTTTGTCTTTTAATTTTAAATACTTCTGGTGCTATCTTCTATGAAAACCCAACTGACAGGAGGAAATGTGCGCTGAACATCCACATTTAACTCAACATAAGAAAGTGGGAGGGCTCCTAGTTTCTACGCTGAACCCCAAATATGGCAGAGGATTAATTTGGTAGAATCAGCTATGAACCATTACTTGGCTCCAATGCCAAATCACTGGATCTCTGCAAACACTATGATGTTAAATGTTCAGGAATGATGTTTTATAAATATTGAAGACTTTGATACAGATTGCTTCTTTTCTTTTTTTAGGGATCAAACAGGTTTCCTGTGGCATCCAACATGTATTGGGGTATTGAATATGTAGTGGAGATGGAGCACAGTATTGACACTGGTCCCATGTCAATATTCAAGTACGCTGCTTCGTGTGGTTCACTGTTGGTTCTGAGCAGTCAAACAAGCTCTTCATGCCACCTGAGAGACCACATCACCTCCTCTATTACACCTGCGTGAACTTTTCTGTCTATTTAAGGTAACACAGGTAGGAGTTATAAGAAATCATACATAACGTGCTTTTCTCATGACCATCATTATGCCCATCCTGTGCTGTAATGGGGGGCCTGGTGTTTCCTCAGCTCTGCCTTGCTCTGTGCAACACAACAAACAAAGAGGAAATAAAGCCTCTCACTCCTCTGCCATTCAAGCTCAGCACAGAGCATCAAGCCCCACTTTTTAATTTATATCTCATGTCACCCAAGTCAGCAAACGTGACTCTGGCATATAAAGGGAGCAGATGGCACTTCTACAGAGCAGTTTTTTAGAAAGGAACCATATGCTGGTGACCAGCTGATTTTCTTGAAAACTTAGTGGTACGTTGTGGAAAAAGGCACAAGAAATTTTTATGATATACACTGTGTTCCACTTCTGCCATTGCACTTTTGTGAGATGTGCTTCTTTTGGACTGACTTAAAATGTGGGGGATTTCTTTTCTACAGTCTTTGGTAGATACTCAAGTAGATGTTTGGTTTGCAGCTTCTTCCTGCAGATAGGGAACCTAGGCACTGTTTCTTTCATTCCCAAAGCTCTTTTATCAGGCTTTTGGGGCTTGTTTAGGCTATCTTTGCAATACCCATGTATTGGTTTGGGTTTGTTTGTTTGTTTGTTTAATAAAGAGTGATACTTCCACTTGAGAGGCTGAAAGTTGCTGCTGATAAGACTCCTGGATAAAGCTCTAGAAATTCTCAGTTTGCTTCAGGGACAAACTCTTAGGAGAAAATCTTGCCAGAATGAAGGAGGCTTCTCTCTGCCTCCCCCACTCCCTGCCAACATTTTTGGTGGCCCAGGTGGGCCCATTCCAAAGATCACAAGACAGTTTCTACCATAGTGACAGTGATTTTAAGTTCATGTGCTCCTCCCAGCTTAGAAGTGCTAGGAATTGGGCCTTTTATGTGGTGTATTGTGAACTCAGCAGCCATGAAAATTTGGCAGTATTTTTTTCATGTTTCATGTGGTTTCTGCCCTCTGATCAGAAAGAAAATCTCATTTATAAAGAAAGAATAAGGTGGACAGGTGATTTAATAAAGCCTTTTTTTGAAATTTCCAAACAGCTTAAAGATAGAAAAACAGACTTTCCATTGGAAATAATTCTTTTTGCAAGCACAAACGATGGTGCAAAGCTAAAATAATCCCAGGACTCCCTTATAAATCATTTGGTTTCCATCTCAAAAGACCATTTTTCTTGTCATGTCAACATTATTTTAATTAGAACACTGGAGCTCCTAAGGAAGCACAAATAATTGCAGGACTGTGTATCATACACATTCACGGCCATCAGAGGTCAGCACAAGCTCATACATCTGAGCGGTTTTAAATTCCTTTATTCCTCCAGTTTTACATAACAGGTTTTTGATAAAGATGAAAATAAGCCTTCATGTCTGTGACATCTTTCTAGTTAAGAAGATTCTTGGCAACTGAAAAAAACTAATGAACACAAAATATATGCTTGTGCTAACATCTCGATGCCATATAGTATGCCAGAAAAAGTTCCACTTCATGTTGATTCTAGGTTTGGGAGCATTGCTCAGCAATTGCCAAAGGACTGGGATGAGTGGAATAGCTACAGCAAGTGCTCTTCCAGATTTTGGTTAAAGCTTGTGCCTCGTTGAGATCTCTTTGACATTAATCCTACTGGTTATGACGCTCAAGCTGCTAAGAGTGAGCGTGAGGACAGATATAGCAAAGAGCCTACACCTTGCAATGTATTATTTCAGTGTCTCATTTGAGCCCAATATTAATGAGCCACAGTGAAATGCCCTCAAAAAAAAATCTAAATAGTCTTCAATTAAAGAGAATGAGGTTTTGAAGGCTACATTCTGTGGATTTAGAACTGATTTTTACAATATGATATATTTTATTTAAAAAAAAAAAAAAGCTATAAACTGCTAAAACTGGAAAGTATAACAAAACTCTGAAGAATAGAAAGTTAAGGAAGTTCTGAACTTCTTTTCCCAAACCAGTACTTACTTCTGTATCCTTCTGTATCTGTTTGACTGAAAAACTTTCCTTAGAGAACTATGAATAAAATTTTATTTGGCTATAGTGTGAGAGAGTGAAAGAAAGACAGTGAATCTAGTGGTTTAAGTCCCTGCTGCAGAAAGGGGCTGAGAATCTCTGTTATGAATCTGACAGAGAATGAATTTGACCACCTGTCTCCCACTATAAAAATGGTCTATCAGTTATGGGACCTTCTCCTTCTAGAGACAAATTCAAAAGGTAAACAAAAAAATGGTAACTAGAATGGGTTTAAGTGCTTGTTTAGGAAAAAGCTTTCTAAACAATTTTGGTTTTGACCCAAAAGAAATATTGAAACATAGAAAAATTCTATGAAATATGGTTTTAGTTCCCTAGACAGCAGAAATAATGTGAACTGCTTATCAGTAACTAAGCTATGAAAATAAAATTCAAGTGTAGAAAGTCAGTTGAAAATTAAAAAGGCAATTTATTAACTTGTTTTTATTGGAAGAAACACTGAAACTCAGTCTCAGAGGATAATAAATATTACAAAATTCTGCATAACTAGATTTGCCAAGGCTCAGGTTCAACATGGATCTCAGTATATTGGTTGTTTATCTTGAAGCCTAGTTGCCAAAGCCATTTATCATCTGAAAATCTCAGCTTTCATTAAAACGCCGTGTTATTGTCTTTGTGCCTGTAAAGGAACACATGAAAATACAAAAAGCACTAACTCAAGTGTTCCTCTCCTGTCATTAAAAAAAAAAAAAATACATATTATGAGGCTAATCTCACAAAGTCCCATTGCTCCAGGAGCTAGGGCCACAGGAGAAAACATTAAATGCCATTAGACTGTCAATAAAACTGTGACAGTTGGCAATGCTGAGCACAGGAAGAGAATCCTGTATCAGCTCAAATATAAGTCCAGTAAATATATATTAAAAGTACCAGCTTTGAACTGCCTAGAAAACCTTCATAGTCCTGGTGAATGATTTAGGAAATCCCAGTATCTGATAAAATACACCCTCCATCAGAATCTAACACCATCGCATATGAGGTCTGAACAAAGACTAAACAAGGCAGTGTCCTGACTTCTGTTGCCCCATCAGCTAGGGTTATCCCAAAAGTCTTTTGCTTTTTACTTCTCTTAACTCAGTAATAATTAGCTATCTCATACTGTTACAAGATAGCAAGACAACTTGGATTTTATTGAAGGTGATGCTGAGGGACAGAGGTACGCTGTGAGGTCTTAGGAAGGCCATGACAATCCTGGAAAGAATACTCACTAGAATCCAAACTGTAACCACATTTAATAATCATGACTTGAGAAATGTTATAAGAATGGCCAGGAATTCTGCTCTTATAAACAATTATTCTCAGCCCTACCTTTACACTGTGAGCAGCTTTATTGATTTGATAAGAAATATTCAAAGTATGTATGTAACTGTAGGAAGGCAGGGATGTTTGCAAGAAAAGCTTTGTCTGGTATTCTGGGAGTGACTAGTTAGATAAAAAGACTAAATTCATAGGTGTTCTGTGTTATCAAAAGGTCATGATAGTGAACAGTGGTTTGAGTTCTTGTAAGGTCCACTGACAATTCTAATTAAGTATATATGGAAAAGAGGAAATATGTGGATGTTTTGCTTGCTGTTCTATACTATATGAAATCTGGGATTTATCTTTAATTATACTGCTTCCTGAAGTTAATTAAAGTATTGCCCTAAGCATCATGTGGAAAGTGGGTTTAGTCGGAAACTTTTCATGCTTGATGTCAGGGTGGATATCTAACTTTCTTGTCAAGTTTCAGTCAGACACAGTGAATTAAGCTGGCAAGAATACAAGCAATCTTAAACTAGGCCTAGATAGACTCTGGTCTGAGTCTGAGTGTAAATCTGAATCTGGACAGAGTGTCTAGAGTCAGCAGAGCTCTGTAGAGGCACATGTGTCATCTTAAGGAGAGGGCCATGACTCACTGCAGAGTTATCACAGAATATTTTTTTCCCCTGTAGATTTTGTTTTTACATGGAACTACTGATTTTGTGTGTGTTTGTGTCTTTGTCTTAAACATCAAAATCTGGACATGGGTAATCCTGAACATATTGCTGAAGTATTACATTTTCCATTGCTGTGGAATTCTGGTTAAATCTGACAATTTTCTTGAGAGATACTTTAGTCAATCCCAGATCACTAGTAGAGCACCAGGCTATGGACTAGGAGAGCACCAAATGGTCTGGGTAAAATTGTACTAATCTAATGATTCAAGATTAGTGGTGTCTCCTGGCCTCAGAAATCTAGTGATAAAGATGTAATCTTAACACTGTTTTATAAAGGGTTAAAAACAGTATCAGAATTCTGAAATTCTTACATGACAAAGAGCAGCACATACTCTATTAATGCTGTTGATTTAAGTCAGTTGATTCATAGGGCTATAGAAACTGGCCTCCAAAAACAAGGGCTTCTGCCAGATCTGTTTAATGACTGCCTTAATTATAATGTAAAAGAGGCCATCATCTAGGCAGCTGGCAGCTAGGGCAGTAGAATGGCCATGGCTCAACTGTCTCCATTACCAGGGCTAGAAATCTTAGGAGCTAAATTAGCTTCTAGAGCTGACAAGGGAAAGGCTGGAGTTTGAAGCATGGCAGTTGCTGTGGGAAGGAAAGAAGGTGTAAGGCCTTTTTCCTCGTATTTCTTTCACAGAAGTACGATGGTAAACCTCAATCTCCAGAATTTCTCCCCACAGTTCTCAATCCCTGCTCCACCCCTTTCCTCTATACACCTGTTTTCAATGCAGAGTCTATTAAGCTTTGCTCCACCCTCAGTTCTCTCCTTCCCTGCTGAGTATTCAGTTGTTGCCTACCCCAGTCAGAAGTCTTGAGTCACCTCTGTTCTATTTTTAGCATGTTTTCCTCCAGCAAAGAAAAGGAAGAGAAGGAAACCTTATGCAAAGAAACTGCATTAATGCTGCAGTAAATCTATTACATTAGCTGCTGTTTGCCGGCATAGTGAAGAACAGGTGAGGAAAAGAACTAAGCAAGGTAAAAGACTCTTTTAGATGTCTGTTAGCTACAGTGAAAGTGCTGAAACTGAAGGACATGCACTAGTCTCAGGGCAAGTTGTAGCTGATCACTTAATAGCTTGAAATTTTAGCAGCGTTGAAAAAGCAGTGCAAGACCTCTATCCTGGGTTACAGTCTCATTGACAGGAAAGGTTACTTTGAAATCCGCTGCAAGCAGTAGGCTGCTAAATATAGCTGCAATAGTCACCTCCCAGGCTAAGGGATGAATGCACGTAGCTGGAGAGTGGAATGTGGCCTGCCTAAAAGTACTCTAAGGCCTGACTCGCCTAGCCTTCTCCAGTGATATAAAATATGCTGCTTTGTTTGACATAGGGATTTGTTTCAAAAGAGAACTATAGAGACTGGAAAAAAGCAGCCCTTGATTCCAGTTCTTTACGGAGGTCTGTCAAACTTACCTTGCATAATATTAAAATTAAAGGTTACATGGAATATAAAAATGAATGAACACCATAGGAAAGAAGCTTTAGTTTTCTGGTGTCTTGACATGACAGTTAAAAAGACTCCAATCATAATCTAGCTTGCTGTATGAGTATGAGTGTGTTTAATGAAAATCTTGTGACTGAAACTAATGTATTGAAATAGAACCTGCTGCACTGGGAAGCCTTCAGATTGTTTTATTCTCTGGTATAATGTACCAGCTTTGAGCTGAACTCTTGAAGTCCTAGCTCCTGAAACATGGCAGTGTTTTTGGAATACCAGAGTGTGTTCCTAAAGCTTCTGTAACAAATGCAAGGTGTTTCAGACTTGCATACTAATCTTAAATACAAATAACCCCAAGTAAGGAACAACAGCATTTTATTTTGTTGCTAAAATTATATAGTGCTATTAAACATAAGACTTAAACCAACTTCAGAAAACATCTGTCTCAGAACTTTTTGGATTTCAAAAATTCTTGGGATAATTTTGTAATGTTGCCCTTCCTGCGTTTGGGACCAATTCCAAGGATGAATTTTTAAATTCTCACTCACCCTTCCATCCTCCCATCTGACCCTTGGTACCTCTTCAGAGCAGCTCCATTGACTTCAGCAGGGCACGAAATTGAGAAAGAATTGCAGCTAAGTCTGCAAAGCAGTAGATGTAGCAAAACTCTCAAAAGTAAAAAAAAATTCTGCATAAGTGAAAGTAGAAAAAAAATGGGTCTGGAAAACCTTTTGAAAACTTACGGTAAGTAGGAAAAGTGAACAATAGTTTGGTTTCTTCTATCTGTTTGACAGTGTAGGGTAAAAATAGCTAATGTCAACCATAATAAAGTATTATGAGGCAACTGAATGAAAAATTTTTAGTTTTTATAAGGGAACCTAGCTAACAGCTCTTTACCATAATAGCTCGTAATAAACACAGATTTTTTTTTTTTGCTCTCTCTCAACCTGTATTTCCCTAAGAGGTAGGATGAACAGAACTGAAATGATGAATAACAAAACTCTAGGCAATGACAACAGGAAATGAGACTATAAGTAGCCCGTGTATGGAGTCACATTTAACATAAGAATCTAATTCTGTGTCATGTCTTGAAATGATTTGTTCACTGGCAATGGGGAAGGCAAATAATCTACTGTATCATGTCACAAAGTTTAGTAATGCTAATAAAAAGGTGTTGAAGCATAACTACTACTTGGATGAGTAGGGCTATTGACCTCACTGGGTCTCATCACATGAAGTGTTTCATTGAATGAGTAAGAATTGCAAAACGAAGCCACTTGTTAGGTTAAAAAATGCATTTTGGATATTTTGCAATGATACTTTTTTTTTTTTTAACTGGGTAGCATTACTAGTTCTCATCTGGGCCTGTATAAATCTCATGCGTCCCGAAGCACCAAACAATTACATTACAAGAACAATGAGCAATAACCTTTAAGCTTTGTGTGAAATCACTTCTTAATTTCCTGTTCAGAGACTGAAATGTCATCATTAAACATAGGTTAAAGTTATGTCTTCTGATTCAGTTTCATTAGTAATACTAAGGAGATTTGTATTCCCAGTTAAGTATCAGTTGTCTTAATGTCCCAGATGTCTGTAGCTAAGAACGACTTGTCTGAATTGATGTGGTGATGACACAGAGAAGGAACAGATGGCACAGAGCTGTCCCTGCTCTATTCATCACATCAACAACTGGAAACAATGACAATACCACACTGGCTCGTTGCAAATTATGGAGCCCAGCAAACAAATTAGCGTGACTGGCAGGAGGTCTCAGAAAAGTAGACTGAAATCTGCCTTGGACAGCTACAGAGGTTACATGGCTAAGGATCACATCACTGGTGAAAGAGGTCAGTAGAAAAATGTCCCAAGAAAGAGGTTTTGCCTCTACGTGGTGCTTGTAAAGTACTTTCAGCCTTTGGCTTGGGTGACTAGTTCTATTGACTTCACTGGGTCTAGCTACACGAAGAAGTTTTTCATTTAAGGAGTAAGAATTGCAGATTCGACTTTACAATCAAATACTATGTAAGAATGTAGTAGTTGCATGATACTTGGAAGAAGCTAGAGCAAAAGGGTATACCAGGCTTACTTGTGTTTACTGCTGTATTTTTGCAGCAGGCTTTTAGTTACTGTATTCTTATTATTTTTGTCTAGGTCTGATTTTCTGTATTACTGTTGGTTTTGCCTGACCATGGCATTCCAGTCAGATATTTTTTAATTTTCTGTCATAAGATAGGAACAGAACTATATCAGCTGTGCAATTTATAAAGTCTTAATCCTTGCAAGAAAATTAGTGTCAGGTGCCACAAATGTCCTGGGGTTGGGTAAAGATTCCTAACAAGATATGTGTACCATATATCAAAAATCCCAACAAATTCCTAATGTTATGAGTACTCACAGCTGATTGACATCTGGATACACTCAGAGAACAAGTTCTAGTAATATTGCTTAAGAAACCAGGGAGACAGTATATTTATATGCTCATGGCTTGCAACCATTTTCCTGTCCTCTTATTAAACATCATGAAAGAGCAAGGAGATGTGGAATTTGTAACTAAAGAAAAGCAGATTTTGTTGTTCCACAAAAAAGGAAACTTGTTGGGCTTTTTCTACTCAGGCCTGCAGTACAGGTTGTTATAGAACATCAAATACAAGTTTTTGGTATATTTATTGGTATGACTCTTTAAAAATTTTCTTCTGTGCCTTGGCGAACACATTGGTTTTTTTCAGGGGCATACTTAGAGTTTGGAAGGAATAGGAATATTCAGAGTGGTGTACTTAAAAAAAAAAAAAAAAAAAAAAAAAAAAAAAAAAAAAAAAAAAAACCTTAAAATTACCTGCTTGTTAATAAAAAGTTAATAAAATTGTTTTATCCAGATTAGAAAGTGAGAAGTGGATAAACTCCAATCACCCCCTTTACAAGTGATAAACTGTTTACCTGTTTCACTCTTGACTGCTCTAGCAATGCTGAGGTTATCTGCCAGAAGACTGTTTTGTACAGTGAGTGGAAAAACTTGTAATCCTTGTGCTAAGGGTGTGAATAGTTCCCCAAATCTGAAAGTTTGGGGATTCAAACCCAAGGTAATTTCTGATACTTTTTCCCTATAAGCAGAGTAGCTTGTTCTGTGTTCTCTTTTATTAGCTGACGTGAGTTCCATATGTCCATCTGAAAAGATCTTAGAAAAATCTTTGTACCAGCTTCTCTCTGCACTCAGGAGTTAGCAGAATTCTTTGCAATTAAAAAGGCAGAAAAATTCCCTCTCCCCTTCAAATCCTACAGTAACACTTTGAGACTATTGCAGCAAAGCCTGTGTTTCTAACTATGGTGATTTGGGGCTGTTAGAACTTAACTTTCAGTCAGGAGAGATTCCCAGCTTTCAATAACAACAACAGATTTTGCATCAGTGCTTGAAAATATGACTCAAATGCATCCAAAAGTTTTGGAAAGGAGAAAGTCTCAAATCATTATTTTAAATTTGTTTTATGATATTTCATAATACCTGATATTGGCTGTATCCAGTAAATCATGAAAACAATCATAAAATAATTTTGTAATCTACATAATGACCAAAAATTACTAAGTAGATATTTTCAGAGGAAAGCACAACAATGACTGAATTTCCCAGTAGATCAGGTTATGATAATGGCAGACAGTTAATTCAGAGTACAGGTGGTTTGGGAACTTCAGTTTTATGGTAAAATAAACAAAAGGGAAAGAAAGAAGGATTTAGAAGCCTTATTTCTCATGACAAATATCCAAGATCAGCGGGTATATGCAAACTTTTTAGACCATACAAATGACATTATATTTTAATTTTTAGCTTATGGACACTAGAAAAAACAGAAGGGACTATGAAAATAGTGGTAGTGACAGCAAAAGAGCAGAGGACCTTTCCTTAAGTTTTAATAGATCTCAATGGTCCAGACAAGTACAGCCCTACGACATTAACTGACCTCCAAAAATGTCTATAAGCATCGCATGCCAAGAAGGCACCCCAAACTACTAATCATGGTAACTGAGTTATCCTGAACCATGATGCTTTTCCTTCATAACATAATACATGTGATTAACTTGGCTACCCAAGAGCCTAATGTTTTTTTTCTACTCAAAACTTACAGCCTCCTTTATTTATATAACTGAGCTATTGCAGACTTAGGATATTTAAGATGTGTACTTCTGATTATAAACAGGAAAAAAACAGAGAATAGTTTATTAATTTTATCTAAACCCTGGCCTGAATCATAGATTTCATCACTAATGGCTCTGGAATATAAACTGAAGATTTGAAATGTGTGGTTTCCTTACATAGTTCAAGAACAACATCCAAAGACATGTGCACATGCTGATACATGAAGCTTAGGTATGGTTATAATATGCCAGTCCGTCATCTAGTCTAGTAATTTAGTAATCTAAAGTGTTTTTCAAAAGTCCACCAAAACTTATGCTAGTTGCTGACATGCTGTTGAAAAAAGTTAGGATTAAAAAATCATTAGAAATTGAAGATGTCTGCCACAACTGGTAACTTATTCTCACTGCTGTTATAGTGGCTTATATTGACTTAAATAATGTATTATTATAGCGCAAGAGTATAATGAGACTTCAACCCAAACTGAGGAGGGAATGACATCTGTGTGTAGCAAGAAATATGTTGTATTTGTCTTTTTAACAGCTACATGTTAAAGTGGTAAAAGCAAAAATGACAGAAACAAGACACCTAAGCAAAGATCTTGCTATCCAACAATCAGATGATCTGGCATTCAGACATACATACAGGTGTCCTGCATAACTCAAATTAGTAAAACAGCTGTGCTTAGTTCATGCATCTCCTTCTGGCCACTGTTTTTGCTCAGAAAAATGACATTAAGGTTTCAATACCTCTCCCTGTAGCACATTAACAGGAACATTAACACTATATGCGTCCAGGGAGGGTTTAATAGAATGTGCCATTGAAATGAGAAATGTTATGCATACCATGTTTAGTTTGGGGTTTTTAGACGTGTCCACTGCAAATGACGGTACTTGGGTTATCAGTGGTGGTCTGGCAATTCATGCAGTGCTGCCTGCTTTGTATTAACTTCACTAGTGCACACAACTAGTCCTGGTTGCACTGATATCAAACAGCAAAATTCTCTGCTGTAGTTTATTCTCCTTTTCAAGAAAAGATAATTTATTTCCAGTGTTACATAAGCACTTGGAGGTGTGATTGGAGCTCCATTATGTCCAATATGCAAAATGAGAGCCTTGTTCTGAAGAGCCTACAATAAATTTGAAACAAAAGATGTAGAGCTGGTGGGAAGCCAAATTCAGAACATGTTCTGCGCCAGGGTTGTGCAAGCAGCAAAAATAGAACATCTGCCCTAGTCAGCAATGTTTGAGCTTCCCTTTGAAAACACATACTTTCATGTAGGTGTGAGGAAACTTTCTCTCCTTTTGCCTGAAAGTGAACAATTAGTAGAAACGTATCTTCGTTTAAATTACTAGCACTTCATCCCTCTCTCAGCAGCGGTTTTGTCAAAAATTCTTTTCTTTCACTGGCACTTCTCTTCAGTCCCTTAAGCCAACCGTTTCTGAGATAAGGGTCATTTGTTTTTAAAATATTTTCTGATCCCTTCATGAACGTACTTAGTGTAATGAAGTTGTTAAACTGAATTCACCCCTGCCTTCATAGGAATTATGAGCCTGAAGGAAAGTTTTTGAAAGCGTATGGAACTGCCAGCCTGGGTGGTCTAACAAGTGTTCATACAGAGTGCCTAGTTCTCCACATCTTTTCAATGGGTGTATTGATTTATGTGTGTGTACTGTAGTTTTCATGCTCTGACCAGTACAGTGACTTTACTCACATCAAAGTAAACCTTTGATTCCCAATAAATACTCATATGTATCACTGCTTTGCTGCTAGCCTGTGATCATCACTTGGAAAACTCTTCCCTTCCTTATACCCGTGCAAACATTTTTTTTTATTAGTGCCATCCAATATGAATACTCAAAATTTTCAGTGGCTACTTTGTGTTTGTTTGTGGGTTTTCTTCTGAGCCCACTGACGATTTTGTGGGCAAGCAGGATGGATGAAGGTCAAAAGCTCTTTGTGCATTACTGAGAGCCTATCCACAAAAATCTTTTGAAAGGAAGGGAAGAGAGAAACAATAGATTGCGATGATAAAGCAATACAGATGAAATTCAGATGGAAAATGTAAAAGATCAAGTCTCTGCCTGCTTCATGCTCTTTCCCAAGAGCTTCCCTTGGGCCAACCATCAAAGAAAGAACTGGAGAGGATTCATGAGGTGTGTCAATTTTCAAAGGTGTCACCTGTTCTGGACTGCCCAGAGCTGGATTTTGGGGGGCTTATAGACTTTTTTCCTTTTAGAGACAGGGGATGAGATGGTGGGGGAGGGGACAGAAAATGCCAACTGCTTGAAAAAAATGCAGAATTTTGTATTTTCTTTGTGAAAGTGCTCTCTTCATGGACCTGTGTGCATGTGGCTTTCAACAGAATCATGCTATTGTGCCACTCCTTGAGGTATGAGCCTGAAGGTAGGTTAGTAATGTCCCACCTCAGTGATTAAAAATCAACAAATCCATCTGGGATGTTGCTATACTAAATAACAACAAATTTTTAAGGCCCATCTGAGTAAAAAAAAAAAAAATCAGTTAAAGTTTTTTCAGTGCAAGACAGTTGCATGAAGTGCTGTAACTTCATGGTGTACCAAACAAAACTTTCAATCTTTTGTAGACCCCTCAAATGTGTGAATCCCTGTGTAAAGGCTGCAAGTTTGCACAATAGGCTTTCTTTCCTTAGGTACCTGTGATCCCTGGTAGTTCACAAGCCAGACAGAATTTTCTAAAAATGTCTCTTGGGGAAAACCAATGCAGTTCAGAAGCCTGGAGTCACATTTCACGCTATGAAGCAACATTTCTCCATCCACTAGCCCTTAAAGAGGCCTCCATCCCTTTTAAGATTTAGTTGCAGTCTGAGGTGTGGAGGAAGGACTGCTGCCAGCAGGATGGCAGCCTCCATGACCCTTAGAACAGGAGCAATGTTGAGGAAAACTCATCAAGACTTGATACACACTTGTAGAGCAAAAGTTAAAGAAGTTTACCTAAGCAGGAAAAGAAAAGTTTCTTCCTAGCACACAGTAGTCATTTGCACATGCTGACAGGATAAAATTACTAAACTGGTATTCTTGCTTCACCCAGAAAGGTTATATAATGAGCAATCAAATGGCTGTATAAGTCTAATCTGTCTGTCCAACAGCTGGGTCCAACAACAGGCTGTAGTACAGCAGCTGTAAACATGCTGACTGCACCCTCCAAGTCCTCCCTTGGTTCTTGGTTCCTAGGGCTAGCTCAGCTTTCACAGCTGGACATGGCTTCTTGCACCTGTGCCCACACCTCTGGCTGTGCTTTTTCTGCCAGAGTGTAAGCATTTTGCAGCGAATTCATGGAAATTTATTTTTTAAGTGGTGCAAGATTGCCTTGTGGGTAGGACCTTCCTGTTCTGGAGATTTTACAGCCTCTCTTCTAAAATTTCCTACAACCCAGCAAACCTGTAAAATGTGCAAATTTTTCCTGTGATTGATCTTCCTAGCCACTAATATCTGATGTAACTCAAAGAAGATTATATACCCCCCTCTACCTTATCCCTAGGGACCCTGTTTGTGCCCTTTTCTCCCTTCCAGGTCCCAGACTGCAGAGGTGAATAAAGGCAGCCATGCCAGCCCCAGGGCTCTGCAGATGATGCATGGACCTGCCAGAGTTGGAGGAGCCCTGCCTGTCGTACCATGTCCTCTCTGTTGCAATGCTGGTTGCGTGCATCCACCTATGCCATGGGTCTTGGTTCTGAGATACTCTAGGATTATTTCCTGACAAATTTCAAAGCATTTTTTATATCCTTCAAGGGGAAGTTGTGCAAGGGCACTTGAACATTGGTGTGTAGATTTACGCCCAGGTGTAGGGTGATATCCATACTCATTCCCACATATATACTAGCTAGATAGGGTTTAAAGCAGCAAACGTGGATTAGGCATTCTTCTAGGTGAACATTTAGGAAGTTTAGCCTACAGCCGGTGCTGGTGAAGTCTAGATGAATCTGGAAAGACACCCAGGGAGATGACTGGCTAGCTGATACCTGCTACTTGCTGTTGCTTATGTTGCTTTGTTGTTATGGTGTCTCCGTATTTGTTCATTTATTTCAGCTTCACTGGTGTTGCTATATCGTAAGTCATTTACATATCCGAGGCACGAATTTTCTCCTATATCCATGTGTCCACAGGTACCAAACATACTGGGATCCTAATCAGAGAATAAGTAATCAATGGTACACAGAATTTACATGGTGGACTTCTGCTGTAAGAGAAGTGATTGGGAGAGCAAGAAGGCTTAACTGTGTATTCCAATACTGGGGCATGCTCTGCAGCTAACTTTAATTTTATTAGAACCATGACTTTTAACAAATTAATAGGGTTAGGCTCCTTTTTGTTCAGTCCAGTGAAAATAAGCACAAAGCTAGTAACTGCCTTTGTGTAGATCCTTATTTTTTCATGTGGCATGTAAACTTGCATCTGTCATGAACTGAAATTATCAAGGTCTTGCAACTAGATTGCAAGATCATTTCACAATTATGCCTTAACTAACTGTTCTCTGGGATGAGCAGGAATCCTGTGGAAATCCTTCTGGCTTATGACCTTACAGTTTTCTGGGGATCAGCTCTCACACTTTCTTGCAACAGGTACTTTTTTTATTGGTAGGTAATCTAGTAGTGCTTTTATAAATGGAGACCCTGTGGCCACTCTAATGGCACTAAAGGGTCTGACTGGGCCAAAAGTCTAATGAAAGGTTGGCTGGTTTTGTCCCCATTTCTTGAGTGCATCAGCAGAGGTCAACCTTTTAACCTACCCTGTGTAACAATGGTAGTACATAGCAGAAAAGTGATTTTCTTCAAATACTGAGAGACTGCTTAGACAGAGCCCTACCCCTCCCTTTCCTCTCTGCTCTGTTGTTAAACCTTGGCTAATTAACTGTATATTTTTTTACTTCACCTTTGCACCACACTCCTCAGCAATTTGTCTCAGAGCATTTACAAAGGATTTAAACACTTTTATCCTGGTTTCAAGAGGCGAGTCAGCAAAAACCCAATGATGTTAAGATGATAATGACAAAGCAAGGAGTAAAACCTAGACCCTGGAAATTCATTGGTGGTTTTCCTACAGATTTATAGTAGGTGTAGCCATGCCTTACAAACTTTGCTAGTATTTACATAGAACATGGTTTGTGGCGTGCTAGTAACCTTAGAAATTCACCATCATCTTGCCAATGTATGAGGGGCAACTTTGTTACTTCTGACCAGTACTGGAGCCACTGAAGCGAAGCATACATGTAATCTCGATAGGATTGGGATCCCCTGCAGTTAGATGCACACAGTTCTTATACAGTCAGCATAGTACATTTTTTCCTCCCACTCCCCAGAATGGTAAAAAGAGACAGGGTATTGCTGGTGGTGGTTTTGGTGTTGCAAATTACACAATCTGGGTGTCCTTCCTCCGGTGTCCAGGCAGCATAGACTCTCATATTTTTGAGTAATAGGTTTAGATGCAGCTAATTGGTAGCATGATAGATATGGACATAGAAGCCTGAGTAACAGATGGCTTGAAGTAAGATGGAGTTCTGAAGGGCACAATTCAACATTTTTTTTTTTTTTTTTCCTGCAGGAGAAATACCACATCCTGTTTACAGATCATCTTTGTGTATTTGGACAGACTCATCCTTTCCATAAATCATTTGCTCTGAATGGAATCAGGGCAGGAATTTTACACAGACCCTAGTGGTATTTGTTTTGTGAGCTCTGGCTTTTAGAGCATGGTTAAAAGAAATCTGAAAGGACAGCTGTTCTCTGAGGTTTTTTAAATTGCTCATTTAAATTCATATTTAAATGTAGTCTCTTTTTTTAAGTGCTGCTTGTTTGTGATCTTAAATGTTAGAGATATTGAAAGCTAACATAGCATATTTAATTTGCTATTTTATTCATATAAGGGCACTGATATTTTTTGGGCCCTGAAATAAATAACAGGTATAGACTTAAAGCCTGGACTAGAGACAGTATTTGCATCATCTGAACTGTTATCTAATCAGAGATTCCACTCCCCCATAAACCTAATTGAAAAAAAAAAAAAGAATAAGACACACATGAAACACTAATTAAATCACTTTGTGCCCTGGCAGGTGCTGAGTCTGTTGGGAAGCATACCTGGCAGAGGTGCTAGCTGAGACACTGGAAGCTGTTAAGGGGAAGAATGCTACTCTGGTAAGTTTTCTTGTCTTAACTTTCTCACAACAGGGTCAAGATGATCAGTAACTGACTGAGCAGATAGCATGTTTTACAGATGTTTGATTTGCTGTGACAATCAAGGAAATAATTCCCAAATGAAGAATGCTTCATGGTGGGAGGGGGTTGCCAGGTGCAGAGAGCATGTTCTACATTATCTTGTTCCATTTATCACAGTACCATACATGAAAGGTATGCAGGGAACTATTATTGGCCATTCTTTCTACCTACTTTTGGCTTGTTGTGCTGGTTTTGGCTGGGGTAGAGTTAATTTTCATCACAGTAGCTAGTACAGGGCTGTGTTTAGGACTGGAGCTGGAAACAGCTTAATAAGACAGGGACGTTTTAGTTACTGCTGAGCAGGGCTTACACAGAGTCAAGGCCTTTTCTGCTCCTCACCCCACCCCACCAGCGAGCAGGCTGGGGGGGGCACAAGGAGTTGGGAGGGGACACGGCCGGGACAGCTGACCCCAACTGACCCAAGGGATATTCCACACTATATGGCATCATTCTCAGCATATAGAGCTGGGGAAGGAAGGGAGGAGGGGGGGACGTTCAGAGTGGTGGTGTTTGTCTTCCCAAGTAACCATTAGGTGTGATGGAGCCCTGCTTTCCTGGAGATGGCTGCACACCTGCCTGCCCATGGGAAGTGGTGAATGAATTCCTGGGTTTGCTTTGCTTGTGTGCACAGCTTTTGCTTTACCTATTAAACTGTCTTTGTCTCAACCCACAAGTTTTCCTCACTTTTCCTCTTCTGATTCTCTCCCCCATCCCACTGTGGGGGGAGCGAGTGAGCGGCTGTTAGGTGCTTAGATGCCAGCTGGGGTTTAACCACAACACTTGTTCTCATCTCATATTTTCCTTACAAATATGAACTCCTAGCCACTTATCATGACCAAAAATTCATCTCATCACTACATATTCACAATTAATCTGTAACTGAGTTATCCTTACAGATGCCTTAATGAAGCCTAAAAGACCGATTCATACAGAAATGAGGCAATCTCACCTAGGAAAAACACCAAAGAGAGAAAACCTAGGAAATCTGAGTTCTGATGGTGAATCTGGTGTAATTATGAAGCAAAACATTTTGGTGTTTTACTGTTTCTGTGTCATTTTAGTCAGTTAAGGGGATATTTTCTTGACCAAAACTACTACTGTCTTATTAATTGGAATATGTAAGTAAAAGGCTTCTCTCCAAGGATAAAAAAATCAAACCTAGTTAGAGATGGACTGCTTTTTCAGTTGTGCTACTCTATAGTGTATTATGGAGATTTTCTACAGATCTTAATGGAAGTCTCTTCAGACCACTGAGTGGTATGAAATGAAGTGAAATGCAGAAGGAAAGATGTAGAGATACTTCTTTTAAACACAATTCAGTTAATGTGTCTCTTAGATAGGGACCGAAAGTCTTCCAACACATTGAAGATATCCCATTTTGGAAATCACTTCAAAGGAGAAAATACATTTTAGCAATTCAATACATGTCTAAGACAAGGTTTCAAAACAAATGCAATGCAATGAAAATGCAATTTTCATGGTGGCTCATTTAACATTTAATTTCCTGCGTTCCACATACTCAAGTTGTAGGCTGCTTTTTCTGTCTATCACTTACATTTCATTGCCAAGATGACAGAGTAATTTTTTCTAATTAAAACACTCCAAGTATTTTTATTTTCCTAGCCTTTCATCCTTACTGTTTTCCAAAATGGATATTATAATATAGCCTTCCTTTAATCTATCTTCACACTAATTTTAATTATTTTGGGAGGAAGAGATTCTGTCAAATGCTGCCAGAGATCCTTATACTTTTATGTTTTGCTGCTAAAATCTGAAACATGAGAATTTGCTTCAGCAAAGATAATATATGTGAGTATTTCCACAATCAATAAACTCTTGTCTTAAAAGCAAGAATATGTTAGTCCTGCTTAGTAGTTTCACAGGTGATTAAAGCCTGACTTGTTTTAAAACTAAATTAATCAACTTTATAAAAGTCCGTTTCTCATTACTTAGAATAGCATGCCATTTATCCCATTACTCACCAAACTGAGTTTAAAGGGACAGTTCACTCAGTAAACACCAGTGCATGCATCTGTAGTATTGGGCCAAATATGTTGTTTCTAGCTCTAGATAAAATTTCATTTTAATACTAAAATCCTTTCCATTTCCTTGCAGGGTTAATGTTGTGTCTATCATGCTACCTATATAAGAAGAGGTTAAAAAAAAAAAAAAAAAACAAAAAAAAAAGTTGTTCTGTTCTACTTAGCAAAATTCTACTTTTTTCAGCCAATATACTCTTAGCAAGATGAACCATGTAATTTTAAAGATTACTGTGTTTAAAATTTTAAAACATTTTATTACTCTGCTCTAAATGGAGTAACGTAGCTCTACGTTGAGTGTAATCACGAGAAAAAAATGTAATGTTCCTCACTGGGAGATATTTAAGAGGTAATATATCTTTAAGTGTCTCCGCCTCTGAATCCACCCACTTCTTGATAGCTGCAGCAGTCTTGTTGACTCATAGACGCTGTGTTCATACAATAGGCAGCAATGAGCAGGATTTTTCAGAGATTTTAAGAGCACACCTCCTGCTATGTATTTCGCATTCTAGCTTGCTGGGGCTGAAGGTGTATGAAAGAAACAGTTTTAAGTTTCTAAGATATTGCAAAAGATAGTTCCTCCTCTCATCCCGGAAAATCCTGACAGACCAGTTGGATACCTTTCAGGCCTTAACCAAGAACTTTATCTGCTCGTCCCACTGTCTTTTTTACTGTAGAAAGACCTGAGACACCCTTAAGAACTGAGAATCTGACTAATTTAAACAGATGGCTAATCCCAGTGCTGTCTGCAATGGACATCTACATCATCATCATCAGAAACAGAATAACCTCTTAAAAAGTGGAATCTATAAGAAAAATGGAATTACTAAAGGAATGAAGGTAAGGTTTAATTGTTTACCCTAATTGCCTCAATTCTGAAAACAAATAGGTAGTTGCAACATTACTTATTAAGCTAGTTTTATGGCGGTCTTAGTCTCCATTGAACAGGTTGTATGGATTAGGCTTGTGTATTAAGTTTTATAATCTTGGGAACTGAAGCTGCTTTTTTTCTATCCTCCTAACCTGCAGTGAGAGTTGTGAATGCTCACGCAACATACTGTTGGTCCCATGGACCAACTAGCCTCTAGTTCACATCAGACACATGTATGCTGAAATGTAGTAGTTTCCTTCTAAAGCTTAACCAATGGTGGAGTTGATTTTGCGATGTATTAATCACTAGTGGAAAGTTGTTTTATCCACCTAAAGTGTGTGTGGAGTGGTTTTTAAAGTGTGATTTATTGCTGTACAAGTATGACCAAAAAAATAAAAAAAGTAGGCCGGGGAGGCTGCCTTTTCCTAATATTTACATTACTGCAAGGTTGGTTTAACTGATGCCTGCACTTTATTGATGCCTGCTCTCCAGCCTTGTACTGCTTAAAATCCAAGTCAGTTTACTTACTGTTTTCTCAAGCTGTTATCTTTGAAACCAGCACTTCTCATTTATGTGAATGTTTTGTAGAACAGTTGGCATGTAGCATCCTAAAGAATGAACCACAAAACCGAAGGTATACTTTCACCAAAAGAGCCCAAATCTTAAATGTTGTCTGCCTTCGATACCTGTTCTGACTGGGAACGTACTGTCTGTCTTGAACTGTCCTAATTCTGGATCTTGATGTGATCGTTAGTAGAAAGTCTTCTGGTGGCTAGAAGAAGGCTGGCTTTACAGTGTGGTGTGATGATGAGGGAGGGATGGAGAAGGCTGCTTTTGAGCCTGAGCACTCACCTGACCATCCCTGTTGAAAGCTTTAGAAGGACAACTGTGGAGAGGGCTCCGCTGTTTTACAGATAAACTGCTATCTTATATCTTTCTCTGAATCGGGCTTTCACACACCTAGCACTCTAATGAAGGCGCACCCAGTGTCATGCTTAATGATTGTCTGGCTTTAGGTGTCTCCCTTGGTATGGGTGTTTCCCAATCTTTGGTTTGTGTAGGATGAGGAAAGCAAAAAAGCTTGTGCAATGATTTAAAAGGCCTTTCTTGGGATTTGCTTCGAGAAACCTAATCTAGCATCCTTTTATATATCACATAGATCTCCTCATCATTTTATATATTAGCTATTTGCCACAACGATGTCTGAAATCTTTGCTTTCAGTTTGAGTGGCAAATTTCAAGGGCTAAGCCTTGCCATTCAGTTATTGTTAACCTGCTACAAATGAGCAGTTTTGAAAGCAGTAGACTCCCAGGAGGGAATTAATTAGGATCTTCTCCTTAATAGGAAAGACATGGCTAGAGAAGTAAAGTAGAATATTACTGAGGGTGAGCAAAAAGGAAGTAAAGATTGGCCTGAAAGGGGTGACAAAGAAATGAAGGAAATCTTAGTAGATGAACCTGCTAGATTAGTGAAGCCTTACAGGCACCGTATGGTTGGAGGAGAAGGGGTTTTACTCTGCCGTGTGAAAGAAGCACTGAACCACGGGTAAATACCATCCATGGCTGAGGAAGTGGTGAGGAAGTGAAGCCTTAGAAAGTTTGTGAGGCTTATCAAAGGCAGATTTGTTAAGTCCGGGTCTAGCAGTGTGTTCCGAATTACATACCATTTCCCCTCTCTTCCTGCTTCAAACCCAGATTGGGAAAGAAGGAAACAATAACAGACAAGAGTCCTGTATGAACCAGGAATTTCATTCCTGGTAGGAATCTCCCCATTCCTGTCTGGTCTGTTTCCCCGCCCCAGCTGCCTCACCCTGTTCGGTACTTAGGCTTTATCCTATTTAACAGGAACAGATACTGTTCCTTCCTACCTGATCTGTTTACATGGCTTACTGCTGTAGGTGTGTGACTTCACACAGTCTTCCAGTGTGTTTATATTTGCAACACCTTGCTGAGGTGTTCTTCCCACTTTACAGCTGGGATCTGAGGAGCAGTGAATATGGCAGCTGGGTGCACAAGGGAGCCTGTGCAGGAACCAGACCCAGGTTTGTCATAATTCCAGTCATCCTCCTCCTTTCCTCTTCTTTTGCTCTTTCTCCACCTTGCCCCGATTTCTCCTAACACACATACACACATGTATATGTACTTTACTGCCTATTCAGTAAATTAATTCACCATTAAACACCTTACATAGGAGGGGAAATATAGTGCTAGGATATTCAGGGGACATGACCGATGATGCTTGTTCTAGCACTTGAGAATTGTGGCAGTTCTGAAACTCTTGGGGTTAGTTTCAGCTGTATTACTTAGCAAGGAGGGGAGAAAGGAGATGTGTTCTTGTTTGAGAGAGGCAACTGCTGGTGCAGAGGCCACAGTGAGGGCATGGCACAGTGAAGGCTTCTAAGCGAGAAATATGTAGCCATAGTTGCAGACAACTGACAGACTGCAACATCAGGCTTTGCAGAAATCAGCTCCGTAAACCGTTTATTCTAGGGAGCCCACAGGAAGCATTGGCTTCAGGAAATGCTGGCTTTGGAAACACTGCTTTTGAAAACACTGGCTTAGAAACAATTTGTTTTGCATCTTAATGATGTAAGAACATTTTGTGTGTGTGCGCATGACAGAAATAGGGAAGCAATTCTGATACAGCAAAACCCCCAGGTTTCCGAAGAAAGGATTTTGTTTAATGGTTGGGGAAGGTAATTAGGGATGATCAAATGTGGGGGAGTAGGGAGGCTCTCTTTGCTTCTAGCAATCATCTGTGGCATACCAAGGACAGGAAAGGAGGTAGCTGAGTGATAAAGAAGCAGTGAAGCATCCCACCAAAAGAAAAGGTATTACTTTTGGGGAAGAGATATACCACTTTGGGGTGGGACTGCTTGTTTGAATAGCTTCCACGATTATTTTCAGTCTGACTCACTCAATTCTAGCTGATAGCGCAGACTCCTATGTAGTAATGGACAGCAGGCCTAACCATGTCCCCACAACCATGCTGCATCCTTGCATTCATGGGAAATTGGGCCACGGTAAGACCTAAGCATTGGGAGGTGGGTCATGGGCCATGTCTTCCACTTGATTTAGTACTTATAACTCAGGCAGATGCTTTGTGTTGTTCCAGAACCTGTAGCCTGGACTTGCCTTTATCCAAAGCACAATTCAATAGCTAACCTATTTATTTATGTAACTGTAGTAGCCAGGAGAAGGTATTTTCCTAGCGATGGTTTCTTTTGCTGTTGATTGGGTGTCAGTTGTACGGGACACTGGACTTTTAAAACAAGAAATATGCTTGTCCAGTGGAAACATTTTTTTCCTACAGTACACATGCAACAATTTTATTTCTTTGGTAGATCATTTCCTTGGATGCCTTAGAGAGCCTCCAGACAGTATAAAGCTATTGGCAAATTCATTTTTTTCTGTTCTGCACTGAGAATGGCTGTAGCTTGGAAGAAACTTGCAGTAGACAAGACTACAGCCTTTTCCAGGGCTTTCAAGCTCCTTTCCGAAAGCAAAAAAGAGCCCGGGATGAGATCAAACCCAGTAGCGTCTGTCCCACTTATTTAATAGCCTGAAAATGTGATAGCCTCTGGCATTTGGGGGCTCTAAAATTCAGAAGCTGATTATATTTACTCTCTGTCCTGTGACATGTGGACCTCCTCCTAACTGTTCTACTCCACTATTGATTCAATACTCCAGCAGCCAGTCTCAGTCCCTTCCATGCTTTTGGCTTCCCTGCTTTTCTTCCTCTCCTTTATGCAGTACAATGTCACTTACTCCCCAATGAAGATCTTAAAGAAAACGTTGACTGTTTAAAAAGAGAGTCATGAAAGGAATACGCCATGCAACTGTTCTCATAGGAATAATTTTCTTGTTTGTTGTAAATGCCCCCTGTAATTTCTTTATTTCTTTGTGCTATGTCCTCTCACGTATATAGATAGCAGTTACTTTATGTGCTTTTGCAGTAGTTAGTGGAACTGGGGCATTTTGGATGCAAACTCAATATAAATGTTAATGAGTCCTGCGGGGGGGGCTAATTCACACTCTTAGAGCCAAGCAATAAGGCTTATTAATAAGAGAAGAGAAAGGAGGGGGGGTTAAGGCTGATCAGACTACAGCCTTTCCAAATGTTTACAGCCTCAGCTGCAACCATAATGATCTACCAACAGAACCATTTTCTTCTGAAATATCTTCATTTTTTGGTGTTGCTTTGGGTAAAAACAAACTGAAAGGGGACTTTGTTGGCCTCAGCCGATTTCACCTGCAGCACCTAAGGCTTTTGGACCTGTTCCATTGTGCATGTATTAGTGGAAAGTGCAATCCCCATAAGTCCTCTGGGTTTCATAGCTGTAGTGGCAACAGGAAGATATTGAGAACTGGTTTCCAATCAGAGTTCTCTTCCAATTCCTACATCTGTTGCTTCAGCTGCAACACAGACATGACCTCCTCATCCTCAGTTCCTGCCTTCTCTTCTCCTTGGTTTCGAGCCCCAGAAATTCATTGCTTTGCACCAGCACTCTCAGCTAATAATCACAGGTCTCAGATCCACACCCTTGTTTCTGTCATCTACCCTGCTATGTGATGAGCTCAATGCATTGGAAGCAGGAAATGTTGAAGACTTCTTTCTGCAAACTGAGATGTCACCAGTGTGTAGACACATGTAACAGTCAGTACTCTTGTAGCAATGCTTTATGTGTTGCATGAGACTTTACACGCAAGGCTAGAGATTTTTCACTTAGTACAATAAGCAAATTTCCAGTAAGGCTGGAGTCACTACCCTGTTAACACCTGGTGTGCTGGGTTTGGCTGGAGTAGAGTTAATTTTCTTCACAGTAGCTAGTATGAGGCTGTGTTTTGGATTTGTACTGAAAACACTGTTGATAATACAGGGATGTTTCTGTTACTGCTGAGCAGGTCTTGCACAGAGTCAAGGCCTTTTCTGCTTCTTACACCACCCCACCAGCGAGCAGGCTGGGGGGGGCACAAGGGGCTGGGAGGGGACACAGCTGGGACAGCTGACCCCAACTGACCCAAGGGATATTCCGCACCACATGACGTCATGCTCAGCGTATAAAGCTGGGGGAACATTCAGAGTGATGGCGTTTGTCTTTCCGAGTAATCGTTACACGTGATGGAGCCCTGCTTTCCTGGAGATGGCTGCACACCTGCCTGCCCATGGGAAGTGGTGAATGAATTCCTTGTTTTGCTTCGCTTGCGTGTGCAGCTTTTGCTTTACCTATTAAACTGTCTTTATCTCAACCCACGAGTTTCCTCACTTTTACTCTTCCCCCATCCCACCAGGGAGGAGTGAGCAAGTGGCTGTGTGGTGCTTAGTTGCTGGCTGGGGTTAAACCACAACACCTGGAAATCTCTAAATGCAGGTAATTAATTTTGGAAGTTTAAGCCCTGACAAAAATAGCATTTATTGTTTTGCTTTGGCTTGAAAGACCTAGCATGTCAGGCCTTTAAGGACAACCTCCTCTTAGCACAAGAACAGCTCATACCTGTACCCATGAAAACAAATAAATGTATCAGGAGACTGGCTTAGCCAACGAGATAACCCATGATTGAGCCCCAGTGCAAAAAAGCAGTATACAAGAGGTAGAAACAGGAATGGGCTACGAAAGACGCATTTTGAAACATTGTAAGGGCATGTAGGGACGGTGTTAGGAAAGCCACAACTCACCTGGAGTCAACATTTGCAAAGGACATTAGGGAAGCAAGAAGAGCTTTTACTGATACATTAGTAGTAAATGAAAAAAACACAGAAAATGTGGCCCCTTGATGAATGGGGTGGGTGGCTTAGTGACTTCAGACGCAGGTAGGGCTTTCTTTGCCTCAGTTTTCACCAACAAAGTCTTCCAAGCCTCTGTGTTGTCAAACTAACAGTAGCGGAAGAAGATTGAGTCATGGATCTCCTGAGAAATATCAACCCATACAAGTGTATGAGACCAGAAGGGAAGCATCCAAGTGTGCTGGCTGATGTCATAGTGATATCACACACTATCATCTTTGAAAGATCGTTGATATCAAAGAAGATGCCTGACAACTTAAGAAAGGCAAATGTTCCACCTGTCTTCAAAAGACAGATCATTTTGAGCAAAGGTTGTTTCTGAGAGCATAAAGAAGAAGGTGATTTGGAATAGCAAGCATGAATGTACTAAAGATAAATGATGTTTGACTGACTGATTTTCTTCTACGAAGGTGGTGAAGGGTCTGGAGAACAAGTCTTATGAGGAGTGGCTGAGGGAACTGGGGTTGTTTAGCCTGGAGAAGAGGAGGCTGAGGGGAGACCTTATTGCTCTCCACAGCTACCTGAAAGGAGGTTGTAGCGAGGTGGGTGTTGGTCTCCCAAATAACTAGTGAGAGGATGAGAGGAAATGGCCTCAAGTTGCATTGGGGAGGTTGTAGCGAGGTGGGTGTTGGTCTCCGAAATAACTAGTGAGAAGATGAGAGTAAATGGCCTCAAGTTGCATTGGGGAGCTTTAGATTGGATATTAGGAAAAAATTCTTTACTGAAAGAGTGGTGAGGCATTGGAACAGGCTGCCCAGAGAGGTGGTGGAGTCACCATCCCTGGGGGTGATCAAAAAATGTGTAGACATGGCACTTTGGGGCATGGTTTAGGAGGCCTGGTGGTATTGGGTTGACGGTTGGACTTGATGATCTTAGAGGTCTTTTCCAACCTTAATAATTCTATGAGGAAGTGACTAGATTTGTGAATGAGGGGAGAGTGATGGATGTCATCTACCTTGACTCTTGCAATACCGTCCTCAAAAGCTACTTGGGACATTACGGTCTCGATGGGTAGACTGCTATATGGGTTAATAACTGGCTGGATCATTGGGCTCCAAGGGTAGTGGTTAATGGTTCATGCTTTGCCTGGAGGCTGGAGAGGTTTCGTATATTGGGGCGGGGGGGCAGAAATCAAGATGCAGATAACAGCACTGAGACATGTTGCTCTGGAGCCTCCATCATGGAGGCTTTCAGGACCCAGCTGGGCAAAACCTTGAGCTGAGCACCCTGCTGGGATTTTGGTGTTGACCTGACCTTTGAGCACGAGGATGAACCAGAGACCAGCTGAGGGCCCATCCAGTCTAAGTGAGTCTGTGACCCTTTAGTGTAAGGAGGCAGCATTTCTCTGGTGCGAGTCAGCTGCAGTGACCTAAAAATGGACAGAATTGATGCAGAACCCCATTAGGGCTTCTGTGGGTAATCACCTGGCAAGCAGCTTACTCTTGCTCAGTAGAGGTAACTAGTAAAAGAAAGCCATGAAGTGTCTAGTCCCATTGCCTGTCTACTTATTTCCTGTCAGCATGAGAATTAACTACCTTTGCAAGCTGAAGTGGCAGTCTAGCTTTCAGAAACAAGTAAGGTAACACACATTTTCTACCTGCTCTGTTGGCGAGGGACATAGCTGGCTGCGTTCCATTGCAGAAGCAAGTTCATTAATATAATGGGCAGAATGATAAGATAATGGCTGCTTAGTGACTGTCTGGGTCTCTGTGTGAGCCAGCACAGGCAGGATGCAGGAACAACCACAAAACCAAAGAGTAAATTTATTTTCATTACCTCGCCCACTGGGGCAATCCCCGAAGCAGCACCCAGCACCCGGGCAGAGGCACACAAGCGGGGACACAGGCATCGCAAAGCTCGGTCCGTGCTAGAGGATCACTGAACCTGCTGTTTTCACCTGTATGTCAGCGATTCGCGCAGGCGTAGTTTACCATGTGCTTTGATCTTTCTCACAGCAAGGCAGGAATCTCAATCATGTTCAACAGGGTACCTCTAAGTCTATCACAGGCCTGTTATCGAAACACAGATGTTCTACTTGTCCAACACACAAGTCTAAACAACAATTAGTATGATATATGTGTTTTTCTACACCTCAGGTACAGGTCACTTGAGCGTGTTTATAATCCTCCTCGCCAATCTTCTGTTATTTTCCCACAGTCTCTATAAAACCTGAGTTTTCACCAGAATAATGCTTAACATCATGCTGCCTTTCACAGCTTGCTGTTTGGAAGTGTGCAATGGTGATTCAAATCCTGTTTTATAGGGTACTAGACAACCATAAAGAGCCCTATCATGATATGCAGGTCTGTTTCCGCTGCCAACAGATGTATGAACTCTCTCATGGATTATTATTTTTTAATTTCTTTTTAAAGAAAATTAACTTTTGTTGTGGCTAGGACTGTGGCATTAACCAGCAAAACAGGAAATTAAATTTCCCTACAATGACCAGTGGCTCAGCCAGAGAATTCCTGCCATTCCTGGCAGCTAATTTTTCCACAGAAAACACTTTTAGAAAGCAACCAAGCCAGAAGTTTTGTGAGACTATTGTCTGAGAGACTTGTCATTGTGGGATGGATGTTGAATTGGGAAGAAAAACATCATTTAAGGTGAAGAGCAGGCAGCAGGAACCAGCAGTATTGTGTGACAGACTGAAGAGGAGCTGGAGCGTTTTGCACTTTAGGATATATTAATTCAGCCAGATAGCTAGAGCATTGTCCTGGTTTTGGCTGGGAAAGAGCTAATTTTCTTCCTAGCAGCTGGTACAGTGTTGTGTTTCAGATTTAGCGTGAGAATAATGTGATAACACACTGAAGTTCTAGTTGTTGCTAAGCAGTGTTTACACTAAGTCAAGGACTTTTCAGCTTCCCATGCTCTGTCAGTGAGGAGGAAGAAGCTGGGAGGGGGCACAGCCAGGACAGCTGACCCCAGCTGGCCGAAGGGATCTCCCGTACCACATGGCGTCATGCTCTGTACATAAGCTGGGGGGAGTTGGTGGAGTGGCAGGGATCGCTGCTCGGGGCTGGGCTGGATGTCAGTTGGTGAGTGGTGAGCAGTTGCATCACTTGTTTTTCCTGAATTTTATTTCTCTCTCTCTTTGTTATTTTCCTTTTTATTACTGTTGTTGTCGTTATTATTATTATTATTAAATTGTTCTTATCTCAACCCATAAGTGTTCTCACTTTTACTCTTTTACTCTTTTGCAATTCTCTCCCCCATCCCGTGGCTGTGTGTGGTACTTAGTTACCAGTGGGGTTAAACCACCACAAGCATTCAGAGAGATACCTTTAGCATAAGACTGTGAGGTGAAGAGCTGAATTTCCAGGGCAGATACTGCCTATGTGCACCCATGCCTTTAGCACAAAGTAATGTTTAACCTGTTCTGGCCATGTGACTTTCTCCCTCCTGAAGTATTTTGAATTTCTGGGAGAACATCCAGTGTAGATGTAATATAACAAAGCCTTGTCTGTTCTTCTGATCATCTCGGTCTTTTTGGAAGTTAATCAGCTGTATCCTTTCCTTTGTTCATTTGGCCAAGCACAGGGTTTGGTTCTGTCATTTTCCCCTCTTCCAAAAAATCTGTTTTTCCCCCTCAGCCTACCAAGAAGTGATGATTTATTCACTTAGCAACAGGAATATGGAAAGACAAATTTGTGGTGAGGAGCTGAGACTCGTGGCCATTTCAGCTGACATCATGCTGCACTCTGCTTCCTCCAGGAACTTTCATTTGAGTTTCTGCTTCCCTGTCGCTGCTGATGATTCATGTGGTCTGAAGAGCTGCTACACATCCCTCCCTGTGACTCACATATAGCTATCAGAGACTTCAACCTGGCTAATCTTCTCACAGTCGCAAAGCTGTCATCCTAGAGATGGAATCACAGCGGTCATTTGTACGTTCATTTGTACGTTCTTGAGCTTCTTGGGGCTGTTCTGCAAGAGAGTGCCTTAGTCTGTCCCTGTACTTCGATTTCCTGCCAATTCCTTGTGTCTCCACAAAACTTTGTGTTTGTCTTCTGAAAAGAACATTTCTCCCTCTGTGGTCCCCAGGTTGCACTTTCTGAAGGTAAAGGTAGCTGTGATCAGATGTTTGTTCACACTGTTGTGGGGAGATCTGTAACGCTTACCCAAGCCAATGCCTGGAGAGGACAGGATACAGATGTTTCCACCCAGTCCTAGCAGCCATGTGTCAGTGACTGTAGTGATTTAGATGGGAACCTTGGAGGCCAGGGAATATAACTTGAGAAATAAATTTAAGACCACCCGTGCTTGTCACATTGTACCTCATTGACAGCTGTTCCCTGAAAGAATTCCAGCCCCATGATCTGATCAAATGTATCTCCTGCTCGGGCCACCTGCTGATCATCCTCAAAGTTTCAGGTGCTACACAGATACCAACACCAAACAATGAAAGAATTCAAAGCGACCAAGATTTTGTTGAAGGCATTTCATGGTCCAAGAAAGCATTTGAAAAATCAATATATTTTCCCAGCTTTTTAAGTTCATATTCATGTAAGTTCATGCATCTGAGCTTTTGAACTTCTAGAAATCTTTTGACATCAGGCATGTTCAAAGGGAACATTTTACTTTGTCTCTGGCACAACAATGTGTGTCTGCATGTCTCTTGATGTTGTGCCTTCTTTATATAAGGCAGTGCTCTCGTGCATTTTTTTTCCTTGCATCATTGTTATATAAACAGCTTTTTTGTTTGCGTATGTGGGTGGCAAGATTGTTTGGGAGGTTCTAGCAGGTACCAGGGTGTGTTAATCCTGAAGAGAGAAATCTTGGGGGTTTTGTTGCTTTGTTTTGATCACACAGGAAACAAACCCTGTTCAAACTGGTTTGATGCAATCTCCACCCCTTTTCCTGTCTTCTAATCACAATAATCCTTCACCTATGGGCCATCATCCTCAGTTTCTTGTCACTTGCTTTAGGTTATAAAAGAATCAATAGTGAGATTTTTATAAGCCTTTAAGTATTGGATTGGTGCATCTGTGGGTGAATATATAAGGGGTGTTACAAGGTAGATTCTGTTTTCTCTGTGTGTGCAGTCCAGTTTCATCCCAGGTTAAGAAATACAAAATTACTTTATCAAATAATCTAGGAGGAATCCCACATGAGTGGTAATTTTTGGCTTTCAATACATTTCTTAACAGTGTCTCTTCAAGTTGAATTCAGAACCTTTGTTTCTAAAATCTAATTCTTACCCATAACCAAGCAGGAACAAGTACAGATTCCAAAACAAAAATGAGTGTTTGCCAAAATCTACACCTTTTAATGAAAAAAGTTAACATCTTTGGTTTTCATTCTGTGGCAAGCATACTGTTGATATATGCTGTGTCTAATTACTTATTCTTAAAATCTACTTGTTTTCAAGGGATAGAAAGCTTATCAATTCTGTAATCTGTCTTCATTTTCAGATGGATATTAATGGAACTGGTACATTGATATGCAGTAGTGTTAAATGCTGTGTGAATTAGTAAGACTTGGCAAAGTAATTATGAGTATGTTTGTGTCCTGAGACAAGAGATGTGCTTTGGGAACTGAGGAGTAGCTTTAATAAAATTCAGTTTCACCTTGGGTTAAACCTTTTGTCCCAGGAGAGGTGTAAGTTTTTGCATCCCTGAAAAGGAATTAATTGGCCTCCTCACATCTCCTGCTCACCGGTGAAAGCTAAAGAATTAAAATTCTGCAAAAGATGGCTGTCTTTAACCAGAGATGTACAGGATCAAGAAGGGCTGCAAGGAGGGCGTCCTTTTTCATATGCCTATTGTAAGGAGGGATAGCTGAGCAGGCTGGCCCCAAATTCCTGGCCCTTGCGTGTTGGTGCTTAGTGTAAAAACCTAGCAGAGGACTTGTTACAGCAGCATTTTTCAGCATGAAGTAATGTCTACAAGATCCTTCCATCTCCCTCCTTGTACAATGTCTTCCCAAGCGCACAGGTTCACCTGTCTGTTTCCAACAAACTTTTCTCTGCACTTCATTAGCATCTTGGCTCTTCCTAAATTTCTGTTGTGACAAATGAAATCTCTTCTCTTTATTGTCTTACTATATAAAGGAACTCCTGTCATCACCTCTTTGATTTCGTAAAGAAATCACTGTGGCTTTTGCATTAGAGGTCCATCTCCGGAGGTTACACAAGAGTGAAAGTCAACAGACTCTCGGCTAGTAATGAACAAGATGGTGTTACCAAGCATGATGGATCAAAAAATGGAGCTCTGTCAGCTTCCATCTCATCCCCAACCCAAAGTATCAATTAATTGATGCTTTTGAAAATGTTGGCATGAACTTCTTTGTGCTTTCAGCACAGCATAATTAAATCAAGCAAATCAGAAAGTAAAAATCAGCTTTACCCATCAATAGGTGGAAAATATTTCAAAATTTGCAGAGATAAGGTACTATTAGTAGTTTTTTATATCTGTGATCCAGTATAACTGGAGACCTTTTGAAAACTTCTCGTATGTGGGCTGAGAATTACATGGGTTTATATAAGTGAAGTGAAGCATGTTTTTATTTGATTTTGTCAGTATTATTATCAGAGACTTAGGCTTTTTTAACTGTTTCAGTATGTACCTGTTGAGAGACAAAGCATTGTAATCCTGTGATTTTTTTATAAAGATGTTAACATTTACAGGAAACAAAATTTTGTTCAATGACAAGTTATGCAGATTCTTAAAATATCAGGTAGGCATGCTTATTTTTATTCCCTGCTGAACACTTTATAGGTGTCAAAAATGTATGTTGTTGGGGAAGGGGAGTGTTGTATGAGGGGAAAAAAAAACCCCACCTACATAGTTCCTTCTTTTAGCGTGGTATTATTATAAAATCTCAGTTGGTTTTGGCCTCCTTTCCTATAGAAACAAGACTTATTTAGTGATACTATCTGTCTGTCAACTCCTTAACAACTTGTGAACGAGTCAGCTATTATCAGTCAGATTTGACAAAGGCATATCATCCACCTTTCCCTTAACGTAGGCAGCTGGGCACAGGAGAAGGGCCCTGCACATTCCCTGTTGAAAGAGAAGCTGCAGTGTGAACTCATGCCTCTGGTACCCTGGAGAATCTGCAGTACAAAGGAGACTTGATCTATGTCCCAAATAAGAAGGAAGTTTCTGTCAGTGTGCTGCTTTATTTGACACCAAAGTCAGTCAACACGAGATGCACATAAAAACACAGAATTTATTATTCACAGAGTTCACAGTTCCCAGCTCTGTTTACTTCTGCTCTAACTCATTTCTGCATGGTGCATATCTTAGCATTGCATTTCTCTGGAATTTATTTAGTCTATAACCTCCCTGAAATAAAGACTTTTTCTGTCCTCTTCTTGTAAAATACTTGGTACATGTAGGAGCAGTATCTATTAAGTGTACCTTCATTCACAGGGGTTTTCATCAAAGTCTTCCCACTTTTTCAAATATCAGTAATTTTTTTTCAGTATTGGGTAAAGCAGGTGACCCATCTCCTGTTATAGTTGCTGCTAGTAAGTCAGGCTAGAAAAGTGTATCTTGGTCTTATTTCTCATGGGCCATTTCTCCTCTACCAGTGTATCAACAGATGAAACGTGACCTCAAGTTACATGTTATACTTACTGTTTTGCAGTAATTCAATTCTAATTCAGTTATACATCAGTTCTTCATCTTTAGAGGAAGCTGGTCCAAAGGTGAGCAGATTCACACTCATCATTGTCATCTGACTGGTGTTTACCCATTTCAAAAAGGCCGCATGATTTCAGTTCACCTCCTGTTGATAAAGTATCTCACCTACTCAGCAACAGCATTCTAGCGGGAGCTGTATTTTGGGACATTAGCATAAAGACAGAAATGGAACGGATGCAAATCTCTCACTCTGTGACAGGTGGTTTCTGTAAGCTTGGACTGAAGGTTGATGGTTAGGCATCGTAGAGAGCTTTGACTACTTCTTCCTTGAGATTTAGGTGATCATAATTAGAATATTTTGTTTTTCAGGGCTACCCACAGAATAACTTGAATAGTGTGGAAAGCCTGTTAAAGAGCTCTTAACCAGATATCCCAAAAGGTTTCTGCCTTAAAAATGTGGTCTAAAACACTGGCAGAGGATAGTCTGAGGGTTCTTTTAGTTTTCTTGTTATTTTGAGTGATGTTTTGCTGGGAGACTAATCAAAATATCTCTGCACCCTGACACTTCTCAGTAGGTAACCACCATGGTTGACTGACAATAATTTATTTCCAGACCTCACTGTTTGCTGCTTATTTCTATCTTCCTTTTTTCCAGCCCTGCACATCTTCCTGGCTTATGGCTAACATTTCAAGGCTACGTTTAGTCACTATTGCACAGCATGATGCATTCTTGGCTGTGCGACATGCCCACTTAGCTGTGTGGCCGAAAAACCCAGCCATTTTGCACAGGACTCATGCAGGATTTGTGGTGCAATATTTCAGCAGAATTGTGAGAGACGAGCATGAATCATGTGTAGCAATCGCATTTGCCAACTACACCTTCTTGGAATAGGAAACAGTTTTACCTATGAGATCATGATAACAAACCGAGTTACCAAGTCTGATGATAAATCTTCTTGTACAGTTTCTTGAAACACATGGTACAGGCAAATGAACTGGTATTACTTTCTACACTATTGGACAAAGAACTTTTTTCTTCATTGGAGTCTTGTTTCTTTATTAGCCTCATTTAGCCATGGTTAAAACAAGCACACACACCTGCACTTTATCTATTCACATGTTCTGGCAGACCATTCTAAAACTGAACAGGATTTTGTGATTTGGGGCGGGGTTCAGCCCATATTCTTCCACATATAAGATTTAGTAGAGCTCATAAACAACACTGTTTTAACAATTGAGTAGGTAAGAACATTGCCAGGACTTTGAAACATTCTGTGTTTTGAAAAGAGAGTTAAATTGGAGAAAAAAAAAATCAAAACTGCACACACATGCAAGACATTGGAAGGGAAGGATGTCCCTAAAGCTGCTAGAAGTAGGTCCTTATGTATGGATACTGGTCACTTTTAAAATAGGATCGTTAATTCTCGAGCTGCATAATATCTGGTTTATCTAATATTGGTTAGTTTTGCATATTCAGATTACTCATCAGCTAGATACAAAGCCATGTATGTGATAAGCCAAACAGGTTACAATTATAAATAAACAGTTTGGTATAGGTCCCACTTTCACATCTGTTGTGAGAAAAGCATACTTGTGAATAAGACATACCTGCCTAGCACTATTTCTAATTATTCAAGTGGCAATATTAGGGACAGGGAATCATAGTTGACCTTTTGTAACTCCTTCTCACTTTCAAATCAAGGTCAGTAAAATCTGTATTAGTCAATGGAAGAGACAAAGAGCGCTCTCACAAGTGACAATTGGCAGGTCAGGGTGGAAATGGGGGAGTGAGATAAAGCAGTGGTTGAACTGGAGAGTCTGGCTTGCTTGCTTGTCCTGAGGAGTGAGCTGTGTTTAGCAGCGTGGTAGTGCTCGGGTGGAGTGAGGTGGAGCTGCCTGAGGGAGCAAAATGCACTGTGAGAACTATGTCAGGGGAGTGTCGAGCTTGCTGGGGGTGCTGGCATAGCTGGAGGCTAGAGAGGGAAAGCCAAGAGGAGGTGAAAGGTGGATGGGTTGAGTCTGTGGCAGGTGATCTCAGCCAGGATGAAGGCAAGGAACTGAGGGGGAAGGAATGGCGCAAGGAGGGGAAGATGTAGATCTGTAAGCAGCTGCAATCTTAAAGGAAGGGAGTTGATATTTTTTTCTTTCCTGTTTTTTTCAAATAGCAAAGAAATAGGGCTGGCAAGCGGATAGCCGCAGAAACATGAATTATTTCACAGCCAGCATGTGTATTGACTAACACATAGTACTCTGAAATGAAATACTTTAGTGTTGACTGAACGTTTAGTTAAAACAAAAGCAGCAGTTCTTGCCGTGGCTGCTACTGCCAGCTTTTTACCACACTCCCATCAGGAGAATTCTAGCATAATCTTTTTTGTAACTGTTTGCAACACCCTTGTTCTGTTCATCTGGGCTAGTAAGAGTGCTTTAATCCGTTTTGTCATACATTCTTCAAGAATATACTTAAATTTTACAATTTTCTTTCCAAATCCAAAATTGGGCTGTAGTATTTCTGGGGAAATGTGGTCTCTTCTGCAGTATGTCTCTTAAGATACCAGAAGCAGATTTGAGGGCTGTGTGGGACTGAAGTGGATCTTGGAAAATGAGGATAGTATTGCAGTTTTTTGTGTAGGAATGCAAGCCTTCCACATTATTCTAGTGGGGTTTGTAACACAGGAAAAAGTTGGTAACACTTAGCTCTTGTTCACTACAGAGACACAGGGACATAAATGGAATTTCAAAATAATTCAGCTCTGCTTTGCAAACTAAGCGGTCAGATTTTTGGAATGGCTCCCACAGAAAATGAAAATCTTTCAAAATTCTGTGGTCTGTGATCCTTTCTCCTGGCAGTGCAGGCATGCCCATGTCAAATACTTTCCATTCTTGGCATGAATTTATTCCCCCAGAGATTATGTTCTGTTTTAATGCAAATAATCTACATGGTGTGATGCACCTGAGTGAGAGTACTTTAAAGATTTGACATTCCATTCCAGTTAAGACATAAGTGATAATCTGAACCTTAAAGATTATTATATTTCTATTTTCTATACCTTCCTGTGCATCCTTCCTGTGTATCTTCACTTACCACTGCACTGTCTGAGAGTTGCATTTTCAGTTCTCTAGGCATGGCGTAGGACCCAATCTTACTACTTGGCTATCCTCAAGCAATTTTGGCATACAGTGGATAGATCTAGCCAAGCCTACCTTTTTGGGCTATGAGTCTATGACAGAATCCCAGTCTGGATACTCTTCCATTGTTTTTTCTTTCAAAAAAAAACTTCTAATCTGTTTTGTTTATTAACAAATAACTCAAGATACTGGATTTTACCCCCATGCTTAGGGTTATAGTGATTCTGTGAGAATGAAGCAGCAATGCATTTGGTCAGGCGAACTTTTAAGTAAACTACCTGAATACAGAATTTATGTTTTAAAGTATTTGACATGAAGTGATATAATCTCTCTGCACACTTTTCTCTGACTCTTCTGAAATGGGCATAACTTTGTTGGTACCTTTCAGGGTCCCTCAGGGAAGCCAATGCCTTTCATTGTACATTTCTATGTCATTTCCACACAGCAGCTCCAATGGACATGGCTATACTGAGCACTTAGCTTAGTCTGAACTACCCTAACCCTCCTTTCATGCAAAAGGAGAAACCTCTCATTTATTTCTTATTTAACTCGACTTAAATCTACAGCTCATAGTACAGTTCTGGGATTAGACTTTAGAACAGGATGGGGATATGAACTGCCACCTCTTTCTGTGTAGATTCAGGCAAGACTCAAGCCAGACCACTGCTCTGATTGAGCTGAGTCCGACTCCAGAGCCACCACCTCTTGCAGAGGGAAGGTACTGCTGAGGTATCTTGCTTTCATAAAACTCAGCGTCAGCAAGCCTACCAGCTCCTGTACGAGCTGTGAGCCACGAGCCCCTGCATGTCACCTTGCCTTCAGGCATTGCAGAAATCACCTGCCACATGGACTGACAGTGCAAAATAAGGAGTGTAGCTTGGCAGCGGAGGGCATTATGTGTGATCTGCCAGCCTGGAGTGGAAGCACTGCTGGTTAAAGAGTAAGAGACATCATTGGAAACATCAGATCCTCCATAATTCAAGCAATTATTTAAACAGGTAATTCATGCTAATTACACAGTTTAGCCTCTGCAGCTGACAGTTCTGTTTTTTGGAAACAAGAGTCATCTTTTTTAGAAGTTTCTCTAGGGCCTTGTGCTGGTGCCCATAGTTGCGTTTCCTGAGTACTGAGTTGTGCTTTCTTTGGAGCTCACAGTGCCCTATGAGCTCATTCTGCCTCATGAGTCCCTACAATTGGGAGCTCTACCTGAGTTTTGTTCTAAGAGCTTCCACTTCCTTCTTCCTGAGCAGAGTGCAGAAAAAAAAAATAAGATGTAGGTACTGCAAATAGTGTTTTACTATACTTTTTATCTTCCAGCAGCTGCTATGCTCTAAGAGATTAGCTTTGATGCATGAAAACAAAGAAAAAAGTCGCGGGTGTGGGGGAAGAGACAACCATACTATCTGGTGTGAGTTTGGTCTCCAAAGGTGGAATTTCTTGAATTATGATGGTTATTCTGCACGTCCCTCTTGTCATTCTTGATTTTGTATCAACTGATTTTTTACACAGGCTAAAGTTATTCCGTTAGTCCATAAGGGAGCTGTCAGAATGGGCACATAAAATTTTGTAATTCAGTTTAGGATGATTAATTTCCTATATGAGAATGAGGGGAGTGCGCAGAGCTTCCTTCCCTGTGGAATGGGAAAGAATGGAAAAGAAGGAGTTATCAGAGTATGGTAATATTGCTTCAGAATTCACTGTGAAGCATTATGTCTGAAACATCTAAATATTTACCTACAGGAGTGTCTCCTTAGACAGATTTTGTGAGGAGTTTATGTGCATGAGACCTCAGGTAGTTTATTTTTTTCCCCCCACTGTAACTGAGCTTTACTAATTCTTTATCAATTGATTTGTACCATGGGACATGCTAGTGAGATCATATTACTTTGCACATGTGGACATTCCTCAGAAGTAAATGATATTTTTCTCTGCTAGATGGTAGGATGTAAGTATGTAGTTCACCCTCTGAGTAGTTACTGGATGAAGTAAGTTGTCAGAACAAATTTGAGGCCTCTCTCCACTGCAGTTGAGAGAGACACCTGCACCTTCTGCCCTTGCTCATTATTTGCCTCATTGCACAAATATATTTGTAGCAGCTATTACAGAGAAGGGCACAACATTAATCTTATGTTCAGGTTTGTAGTTTTTTCCTTTTTTTTTTGCAGATGTGGAAAGGTAGAGGTGAAACTTGAGGTCTTCTGAAAAAGGTTTATTTATCTTCTATGTGTAGTTTTATTGTGGCTTGCTTATCACGTTAAACAACTATTTATTTCAGAAATATGAGAGTATTTATTTTACTAGTACATTAAATTCTTGCATTTTAATGGGCTTTAAAACTATGTTCCTTTCTGAGAGAGAGAGAGCCTTCCTTTTGGGTTTTGTTGACAATGGTCATAGTTGAGAAATAAGGTTGGTGTGTAGGCATCTTCTGTCACTCCTGAAATGTGTCAGGTAGCTCAGGAGAGTGTATGGTTGATCAGAGCTTCAGCACATCCCTTCTAGATGGTCCTGCCTAGTCTTTGCTTTGCCAGCTACTGTCAGTCTATCTCAGTACTTCCCAAATTTAGGAGCACAAGCACATATGTGTGAACAGAAGTGTTATCCTAATGGAAAAGTCAGAGAAATATTATGCTATCTCTCAGAGGATTGGTGCACTAGAATGGTACTACGTAAAGATGTTAATGAGAGAGAGATAACAGGGGAGTTTGTGTGGCCACAAAAGGGAAAAAAGAAAAAAGTCTATACAGCCTTTGTTAGCCAGAACTTTTGTTCACTGATTTGTAAAGTGTGCTGAACAGATTTAAGTTCTTCAAATATGGACATTTGCCAAAGCCAGAGCATTTTTAATTTTATTTTAATCTTAAACAGAAACCCTGTATTTCTACATCCTTCTTCCAGCATCCATGGTTTAGAGGTTCTCTCCATCTGCTTGCATTTTGCTCTGTGCAAAATGTGTATCAGCTATTTTCGGAGTGCTCACTCTTTTCTGTTCCATATTTCACAGAATCACAGAATGGTAGGGATTGGAAGGGACCTCTGGAGATCATCTCGTCCAACCCCCCTTCTTGAGCAGGCACACCTAGAGCAGGGGGCACAGGACCGCGTCCTGGCGGGTTTTGAATGTATCCAGGGAAGGAGACTCCACAACCTCTCTGGGCAGCCTGTTCCAGTGCTGACATTTCATGTCATGGTGATGTTTCTGAACGTAAGGTAAATGGGAAAAATAGGTCATAAGGCTTAAAAGTACTTTGAAATGTCATCTAGTCCATTTCTGTAGAACAAGGTAGACTTAGTTATATCCAGGGCTAGTTTTATGCTAGAATATCTTGAAGGCTATTCTGGAGCCTCTTAGCCCATAAATTGTGCCCCTCTGCTTTGGGATTTTGTTAAGAGTCTGAGAGCACTGCTTTCTGATATATTTTGCTAGACGATATTAGCTTTGACTGTACAAACATCTTAAACACCTCCATTGCTCTAGCTTCATGTTTAACTGCTTTTATCACTAGAAAGTTTTCTAATGTCTGATTTAGATCACCTTGGCTATGATTTAAGCGTGTTGATGCTTTCCAGAGCATAGATTATTCTCTTCCTCTTGCAGTTACCTTTTACATGTTTGAAGACTCTTAGGCTGCTGGTCATTAGGATTTTCTCTTTTCTTTAGACTAGACAATTCTTTCATTCTTTCCTCATAACTTACTTGATCAGACTTTATGCTTCTCTTCCCAGCTCTTTCCGTTTGGTTCACCTCTCCTTTCTCAAAAAGCATTGCGCAAAGCTGTATGGAGTACTTCAGCCGAGACCTGCGTACTGCTTAGTAGCACTAGAGTGGTTTGTCCTTTTGCCCTTAACTTTAATTTCTTAAGAGATGGCTGTTTTTTTTCTAACTCCTTTTAGCCTTAATATTGCTTCCTATAGAGTTGCCTGCTATTTCCGAGTACAGTTGTGCTCTCCTGAAATCTGTTCTCCTGCTGTTCCATTTCCTGTTTTTCCTAAGTCCCTTGATTTCTACCATTTTATGATCAGTATAAATGAAAACTTTGACTTAAGGTACCCTAATGTCTACTTAAAGTACTTTCAATGTGCAGCAATGTTCTGAGTATTGTTTTTTTAATTTTCCCCACAGTAATATAGGAAGAAATAATATTGGAGGTAAGACAAAGGCTTGTGAAATGTCCACAACTGTTTTTGCCATGAGCAATGGGTCTAATGAAGCCTGATTTCATCTTGGTTTGTGTCCAGCGTCTTCTACCACCCCAGAACAACCCGGCTTGCCTACCACATCCTCCCTTTACAGATGGACAAGAGAGAGAGTGTGCTGAACCTTGTCCAGAGCTATGTAGATGCTGGCTCATGGGTCATTACTTATTGTATCACTTTTTGTAAAGCACATAAGTTTTTAGGACAGAACAATTTGAGGAAGATAAGAGAGACAGCCATCCTGTAAACGTGCCAATAGTCTCACAGCACATGACTTGTGTAATGCACTCCAAGAATGGCTGAAGAGCCAAGTTATCGCTGTTTTTCCTTCAGCACAAGTATCTGGATCTCTTTGCACTATCAAGGTCAGATTTTCATGAAGCTGTCAGGAAAGTTCATGTCTTGAAGACCTCTATTCTTCAATCAGATTTGATTAAAATTGGTCTATGAGCTCAAAAGCTACTAGAGGGGTACTTGCAGACAGAGGGGTAACATGAGGGCATAAGCCATTGCTTTCTTAGAAAACAGGTTAAAGTTGTTCAAATCCAAAGGCTAATTCAACTGACTTTTTGCTTCTTGCTATGCATTTGAAAAGTTGTCTTCCTTTGCTGAACCAACAAAACATGCTTCAGTCACCCCTTGCCCTCAGCATTGCACCTGATTTCTGTCTCTTGAATTTTTGGTGTGCTTCTTTTTCCTAATCCTTGTCTTTTCAGCCAAGAACCACAGCCTCTAGGTGTTTGCCTCTAGGTAGATGTGGATCTACTGGTGAAAATTAGTACATGGTGGGGTGAGGACTTTCCTTTTTGTCTATATCTTGACTGCTATAAAACCTGAGGAGAGCATTTATTGAGGATGATTTCTGCAAAGCTGGTAGATATAGAAGGTTCATATGAGAGAAAGCTAGCCATTCTTGTCTTCATTGTTAAGACTTACATAATTACTGGAACAACTTTAAAGAGTATTTTAATGTATGATGTACTAAAAAAAAATCATGTAACAATTTATTTGTAGATTCTTTTTTATTAATCTTCAAGCAATTGAAGTAGAATACAATTATTTTGTTTTGAGCTCTGTGATTGAATTAGCCAATTTAATAATGGTTAATAAATATCATTACAATTAAATAACATTAAGAAGTCATTAAGGCCCAGATCATCTTTTCCAAGCCTACAAGGCAGAAATTGAAATCAGTGGGAAGAGACAGCCTCTTGCAGAACTGTTGTACCACCTCTGGGATCCTGGAGGAGTCCACCTGTGAGTTCCTCACAGGTATAGAGGTGGGCATTACTTAATCATAACAGATTGAAACCACCTTTTCTTGATATTTTCCAAACAAAAAATAGTTAGAGAAGGATGCTACTGTTTCTGTAGAGTTTTAAGTGGAAAAAAAAAAATCTAAAGTAAGTAATTGGTTGTCATCTGTGAAAATAATAGCTTTTCTGCATTAGGGCACAGGTTGGTGAATCCAGGTTACACTAAACTTTCTAGGGTTCTTGCAAGATAATTTGAGGATAGGTGGGTTGCAGACCTCGTCATGTTGTTTAACTAAATGGTGCACTGATTCGGTCACATATGCCAGTTCTGATGCTGGCTTTGGTATAGTCCATCTGACTTTAATTATGCCATGGGCACTGCTGCCAAGTTGCCTAACTATTGTTTAAAAGAATTCCTGACTTCTTGCTTAAGACAGCTTCTCTTGTGTTTGAAGGTGTCAAGCTATTCATTTTCTCAACTTTATTCCCACTGTGATGTGCTGTAAGACTATTGGCACGTTTATAGGATAGCTGTCTCCCTCATCTTCCTCAAATTCTTCTGTCCTAAAAACCTATATGCTATACAATAAGTTTATTCTGAATGTTCCCCCCCCCCTCCCCCGGCTCATTTTTGATGTTTAGGTCCTATCGCAAGTCAGAGAAGGACCTTGTCTAGCCAGATGGCTGTCTTCCTACTGGGGTTTTAATTCCCCTACCTGTAAAACTAGCAACACAAATCCTGACTGCCTCTTTCCCAGCTGTTCTTAAGAAATTCTGCTTTCCCCATTATTAAATTGGTAATTTTTTTATTATAGTATTTCATATCTCTCTCTTTCCCCTCTGTCCATGGTATGTCAAGAGATCTGTATTTAAATATCGTTCAAAAGTAGTTAATTACCTTGGAAGAGATAGCATAAATCCCGCTAAGACTCTGATTGCATTAACAAAATTGGCAGTGATTTTCTCTATCGTCACCTTTCTGAAATATGACACGTTACTTCTTGCAATGACAGGAATGTCTTGGAGGGTACACTGTTTCAACTTAAGCTGTGCATAACTCTCAGAATAATTAGAATAATGTGCAAATTATTCTAATGATATGCAACTTTCAGGTAGGAAGTGCGAATGCTGTAAATTATTTTTCTGATCCTTTAACAAGGGACTTGATGTATTACGCCTTCCAGAAGTCTTCATCAAAATTGATACTGTCATCTCAGGAACCAATGATGGCCTGAAGTTTTAAGACATTAAGATTGAAGCTTGTGATGTATTTGGCGTGATCCAGGAAAGTCGAGGGACACATCCATTCTGATAGGGCATATGTGTCTCATTGTTATAGTGTTTCTATTTGTCACCTGTGCAAAATCCTGGCCCTGTTTAAAGCTGGTGTACTATATAGGGGGAAAAGCTCCGGGATCCAATGATGATTCAGTTATGCGAGTTAGTGCATAAGATCTGTCTGTTCACCTATAGAGTTTTCTTCACAAGGAACTTTTGCAAGAAGGTCAATTTGATGTTAGTTAAAATATTTTCTGGTGTTCTTTGCAATGTGTCTATGTGGGACATTGAATTGTTGGATTGCTTCATGTAGATTTTAGCTTGGAATCCACACTGGGCAAAATCACTAACAGTCAGGTTAGATAATCGCAAGTACTTTTCCATTCAGTTACAGTCTTGATCCTAATGTTAGTTTCTTATCAAAAATGTATATGAGGTCCACAGAATGAATTCCTAAATGCTATATCACTTCCAGGAGAAATTTCCTGTGTTAGTAGACCACCACCAGTGATGTGCAGAAACTGACAGCCTTTGAAGTGATATCACTTCATCGTCACCTTTGTTTGTTTGTTTGTTTATTCTTAAAGCCAAAGCCATAGGATTTGAATGACCAGGAGATATTCTGATGTGGCCAGGCAGCATGAATCTTGTAGCTTACTACAAGCTTTGGAAATAATAGCAAACACTTGCTGCAACTTGATGCAATGAACTATGTCAGGATTGCTGTAACCTAGGCGTTTCATCGCCTTTTGTCTGATTCAATGTGCCTGGCTTTCTACTCTGTAATTGCTGTAAGGTTAGGAAATAACTTCTGGTGTTTGTAAGTATCTCTCTAGGTAGTGAACTTGTTTTGTCTCTAATAATTTGAAATTATTAAGCTCCATCTTTGCCCTCATGCTTTCCTAGTTATGAGTTGAGTCCACTTCACATTTTCTGGGAGTGATGGCAAACAGAGTAATAGCTGTATCAGGCATACCTATTCCTCTGCCTTTCTAGTGTTTCTTGCTATTGCTTGCAATGTTCAGATGTAAAGCCTTTGTGAGAAGAGTTTACTACGCAATTTTTTTTCTCCTGTGTACTGTTTGATGTAATTGCCTTAGTTAGTTGGTATTGGATAGTATCTGTTATGGTTTATATTGCAATTTCTGAAACCTATGGTTCAACATAGAGTTTTCTTAGATTTTTGTCATCACATTGCATTTTCATGGTTTGCTACTGACATTTGTCCTGAGTCTGTGTGCGTGACTCTAAGCTTCTGTGCTGTAGAGAGATGTATGTGGCTTTTCTTTTGACAGACACTGTAGTACAACCATTCTGCAATGTGCAGTTCTACTTGCTGAACTAAATTCATACTGGATGAAAACATGTGCTGATCTATAGGTTTTGCGAAAATTGCACACAGTAGGCAGTTTACTAAATAGTTGCAAATAAACATTCATTGATGCCAGAATGCACATTGCTTGTAGTGCGTGCAGGGCTAGAAATTCATATCCTGACATAGCAGGCTAAGAGACTTCTTGAATGAATATAAATATCTACATGAAAACTTACAAAACTAAGACAATGAAATGTGCATCGTCCAAGTTCATCTTAGTTCTAGTTTGGACCTCTTGCCACTGCTCTCACTAGACTTTTATTAAGTTCTTTTCTTCCTGAACGTTATTTATGAATAAGTATTCTGCATCCTTCCAACCTCCTATGTTGCACTCAAAATTATCATTTTAGCATCAGTGTTAGTCTGAAAATTATATAGTAAGGGTATTGTTTTCCTAACTATATAACAAAGTTTTCTATTTAGCAGTATATTTCTAATGTGTTTGTCATTCACATCTGTATTTTCACAGTATTAGCGTCATAGCTGGCATTGCAGGACTTGATTATATTTGGTGCTGAAAGAATTTATTATGAGGTGAGTATGTTGGAGTTTCACTTGTGCTCAACTGAAAAAATAGTGCAAGTCTGGAAGGTGAAGATCCTGACTTTTCACACTTTTGTTGTTATTTACCTGTAGTATGCTGTCATGTATTTGTACAGAGAGGCTGCAAGCTTTTAGTCAGTAATTAGATGACAGTTGATTAACAAATCAAAAGCCATTTCCTGGTGCTTGTGAAAAGTATGGTGAAAGGACCCAATCTTCATACAAACCTCAAGCAGCAGAACAGAAGAAGCAGCGGTTAATACTGTTTACAGGGAGCAAACTTTTCAGAGTTCCTGAGTTGTTAAGCTCTAAATCTCTGGCAAGTTCAATAGCACATGGATTCCTAAGTTATTCTGAGGGTTTCTTATATTTCCTAAACCTTCTGGACAGTCTTGAAATTTTACTCCTCATCCTTATTGATTGCCTTAATACCAGGTATATATTTTTTTCTCAAAACTTCAGCAGAAATGAATGTTCAGTCTGAACAAGGATTCTGCAGACACACAGTAATAAGAACTAAAGTTTTTTTGGCTTGCTTGCCGTTTATAGTTTGTGTTGTGTGAAGAATGTACTTTCTTGTGGCTTTGTCACATTGCAAGAGACTGCGACCTTCATTTTAGCACTTTCTAGACATATAGGTTTCACAACTATCTTTTAAATTTAGTCTTGTCTGTATAGCTCAGGAATCTATGAATTCCCCATGTAGCCATTTTTGGTTGACATTTTAGAAATTTGAGCCTGTAAGATAAGAAATGTGTTGTAACAGAAAAGAAACCACATACTTAAAGGATATCATTGCCAGTAACTAGAGAGATTTGTGAAGTAATCTCAATCTGTGTCAATAGTATATTAATTATAGGAAATTTATGATTTTCATAATTTCAATTTCCTTTTTTCTTTCCCTGGGGACTGCATACAATCATTAAGAATCCCCCAGTGTCTAATGGATGCCTAGGTATGGTGATTTTGGGAAAACATATAATTATGGCAGTCAACCTGGTACATTTACATGGAACCTGACAGTTTTATTCTTTGAGACACAGCCTTCTGGTGACAATGATCCATAAGGGACAGAACTGCACACCAGCCACTTCAATCTGTGATTATCCAGTGGCAAGCTCTGAGTGGGATTCAGCTGGACCATACCCTTCTCACGGCTAAAATGGGACACCATAGTACCTCACCTTCAGCTTCTGCTCCAAATGAGTACGGGCCTCTATAGGTCCTGCCGTCCCCATGTGGATGTCTCACACATCCTAGGACATCTAAAATCACCTACGTTTAGGGTCTTGTCCCAGATGCTTTTCTTCTCATGTTCGGAAGGAAACATCTGCATAGAAGCAAACCATCTGCAAGCAATCAGATGTTGCATCAGTGATTATCAGTCTGTTCTCCTGTCAGTTTTTAGTTGTAGCAACGCACTGCCCTAGTTTGCTCAAGACTTGAATGTCTTCTTGAAATCTGGCAGATATTGATCAAACATGGCTATCACTTCCTTCAGTTTTCAACACCTATCTCTTCATACAGGTCTCTGTCTTGGAAGCTTTATGTAGATCAGTCAGCTTGCATTGCTTTTTTAATAGGTTGTATGCAACAACATGGTAAAATCTGATCCAGAAACAGATGCAACTTTCTTAAACTGAGGGAGAGTACAATAAAGTTTCTTCCACTTCTGGAACAGATTTTATTCCTAGTGGGAAACTTGTATTTAAAGACAAAGACTTTATTATTCTCTCAGTAGTTTTATTTCAAGGATATAGCTGTTTGTACCTACTGCTGCTGTATTGGAAGTGGCCATGGTAGCTCAAAAAATATTTAATTAAAGAGAGGTTTCAAAAAGCAGATTGGGATTTCTGGATCAGCACTTAAAGCTAACTATACTGCATTGGCATCATTCCTGTTGACTTCCTTGGCATCAAAATCTTAGAGTTTATGTTGTCTCTACAGAACAGATTTGTGTGAAAACATGAGACCTCGGGTCTCAGTTTCCTTGCTGCAACTCCACTCACACAGGTTTACTCCTAACTTATGCCAGCATAAGTGGTTACCTCTGCTAGTAAATTAATCAGGGCCAGCACTCAGGTTTAGTACTGTGACACAATGTCCATGCTGCTCAATTCTTAGCTCTCCCCTTGATACAAATCTGGCTCATGCCAGCTAGCACTATTCCAGAGGCTGCAGGTCCTAAATACAATGAAAATTTCTCTCCTCACTTTAAATGTATATTTATATATTATAAGGGTATATTTAAGTATTGTTCATGCTGTTGCGTAGCTATCTTTTATTTTTGTTTGCTAATATAAATATCATGTTTTGTAACTATTCCGTATAAAGACATTGCCAGGAGTGTGCTTAATAGACTTTGACATTGGTTTACATTATTATTAGAGCAAGCTATTTTGATTAAGATTGTGAGTCCATTATATTCAGTGTTTTATATCGATGCCCATTCTAATAGCACTGTTAGATTTCTTGTTAGTGTTAGTGATAATTTCTCAATTTTGAAAACTGAAGGTGTTTAGGAGGGGATTCTTTACTAGGGGAGAGTTTCCAGATACTTTGGATAACTACAGAATATGGGGATCTAAGAGGTATTGCACTTAAAACTGACTACTGCATTGGCATCATTCCTGTTGACTTCCTTGGCATCAAAATCTTGCCTAGGAATTTTCTTGCTGTGAGTGTCTTACTGGAAACCAATTTGCAGCTGTGGTTTAAGGCTGCTGCCAGATCTGTTAACATGGATTCTCTATAACTATGTGCTACAGAGTTATGAGGCTGAGCTGCCAGTGTGACCTTTGGTATGAAGAGAATACAAGACAGCATGATCTAAGAAGCTGAGCAGAGACTCAACACACAGAAGTTGCATATCCTGATTGTGCTGTTGGTTTCTGAGAAGTCAATGAAATCCTAGATTTGTCAAACTCCATGGCAAAACATCCATTCGTTCTGAATTTCATCTATAGCTTTTGTGCATAGGGTGTCTTTATGTTGCTTTAGTGGATTCCTTACATTTGTGCCTGGAAAGTACACTTACTCTGTGGCAGACTACTGAGAATCTATTTTGATTTGGAACGCCAGCAGAATTTTTAAAACAGGCCAATAAAATGTGGATTAGCATATCACAATGGGTATTTACTCAAGATTTTTAAAGGAAGCCAAACATAAAATTGCTGAGTCACTCTGGGCTGCTGCTTAAGTTGGTCTTTTTGCCAGAGAAATGTTGGGTTACAAATAAGATACAATTTTTGAAAAGTGACAAGGGAGATGCAGGGAATGGAGTCCCCCAGGGATCTCTTACTGGACCTGTGCTCTCTCATATTTTCACCAGTGGTCTGGGAAAAAAGGGTGAGGAGAAATAGGTGGCAATATGTATTGACAATACCGAATTCTTCAGGGTAGCGAAAAATTAGCTCTGGACAAAAAGCACTGCAGAAATTTCTTCTTGGTAGTGTGTAATGCTGATAAAACAGTAGGCAAAATTGCAGGTCACTAAGTAAAAAACAGTGAATGAATTGGAGGGGGAAATGATCCTAAGAATGTAGAAATAACGGTGTGCTCTAAATCAGGTATTTACTGCAACTGAGGAAGGATATATTATAATCGTAAGAGATGTTTCTGAAACTGTGAACTGTGGCAAGAAGGCAAATAGAATGTTAACAATCTTTAAAAAAAGCAACAGAAAATAAGACAAAGGATCATTTGCAGATGTATAAATCCATACTGTGCCCTCAAGTGTTGTATGCAATTTTAATTCCCTTCCCCTGCATCTCAAAAAGGTATTATTAAACTTTGCAGAGTGAAGAAAGTTGAGCATTAAAATATAGATTTTTTTTTTTTATTTTTTTTTTTTTTTTTTAGTTTTTAAATCTGTGTAAGGACAAAGACACTAGACTAGACTAGAATTAAATATATTAAGATTCTTCAGCTTGGGAAGAGACAAGTGGAGAGGCGGAAGTCATTTAAGTGCAGAAAATTAGGAGTTGTGTAATTGGTTGAGTAGTAAAGCTGAACAGACAACAATGGTCAAAGTAATTGTGAAATGAAATTATCAGGCAATTTTACAATAAAAAAGGCAATACTTTTTCTACAGAATAAATCAATGATCAAAATTTACAATTCATTTCCACAGTATTTGTGGGTTCAGAAATGATGAGCAAATTCATATTTATCCCCCAATGTCTATTAAATGCGATAACACAATCTCAGGTTCATGAAATCTCAAAGCCACCAGTTGCTGTAATTTGGGAGAAAATACTGAGGAAAGTATCATTCTCTATTTTTGTTTATAGAATCTTTGCCTAATCATCAGCTACTTAGGATTGCTACAGTTGAGATATGGAAATAGAAACTGTATTGTCTACTACAGTTGTTATTACAGATAATAATATACTTGTGAGAATACAGTTCAGCAGAGCACCCAGTGTGTAACTAGTGATCTCTGAATCATTTTAGACGTTTGTAGGAGTTCTGCTGTATTTGATTTTGTTGCCAGCAACAGCTTAAGTGCATCTATCTTCAGTTTCTAGGTGCTTTAAATGCACAGCCTCCATTTTCACCTCTTGCTTCTCAAATAAAACTTTATGATAACATATAAAAAGTCAACAGTAATGTAATGCAAAATGGCAATTAACCATTCATCCACTGACTATTTAGGTTGGCTGAAACTGTTGAACTTCCTCATAATGTTCAGTCAGTCACCCATACTCCAGTGCTTGGACTTGAAATGCTGCACAAAAGCATCCACATTACTGCCCTCCAGAGGCAGCAAATCCACTTGTTTTGGTTATTCCAATCCTGAGACTCTTTCTCTGCTTTCTTGTGGGACTCTAGGCATGGATGAAATGCTCTTTGTTTTCCTCACTTTAGTTTTTAGACAAGATGTCACTGTATTTTTTTGCATTTGTTCTCCCAGCCTTGTACTAACCCTGGGCTGTTTGAAGACTCTTGGTTTTCATCATTCATAGACTGGAGAATATGGGTCACAGTCTGACTCCACATTCTTAGTACTTTGTTACTATTGATGCCATTTACTACTAGCTGTTTGTATTAAGGGTAGTAGGTGACAGTGGTCACATGTTTAAATACATATGTCATACTGACTGCATAAAACAGCAGCAGCTGAAATGAGAGTTCCACAACAGAAGAGTTTTATTGCCGAAGAAGAGTTTTGTAATGCAGGGGTCTGATACGAGCTTCCCTAGTCCTTGACTGATAAGATATATAACAACAAAGTGTTTCTTAAAAAAATTGATAAACAGAATCATCGTGCTAATTCTCTCTTCCGGGCTCAGGTGCATTATCACGTTATTACAGCTTGACAAGCTACACTGTCAATTGAATTGTCATAGATGACCACAAGTATGCTCTTAGCCCACGGTCAATGTAAGGTAATATGACTGAGTTTAATCCTTGATGAAATACTGTATCTCATTGCTGTGTGCACAAAGCTGTTGTGGTTTGTGTGAAACATGACTTGACCGTGTATTTAACTCATCCTCATAAAATGTTTTTCATGGTAAATAGGTTGCCCTAAAAGAGCAAATGAGGTAGCAGCGCATGCGTAGCATGGCTTCAAAGGTCTACCCTCACATGGTGAGAGCTAGCCCTGCATTCCTTCTCCCTCGCAGGGCAATAAGTCTTTCCAAAGTCTAAATGTGTTTCTGTTCAGCCGTACCAGCAATTTTTTCCTTTTTGGGTTTTCTTCAAAATCTTTATATTTTATCTTGTGCCCAACACCTTTTTTCTTTTTTTCTTTTTTTTTTTTTTCCTTTCTCTCACAAGAAAACTTTGTGAATCCAGGATTGGACAGCAAGTTCTATTGAAATCAAAATCTTTTGAGGATAAAGGCATTTTAATGCAGCATGAAGATCAATAATGCTTTAGGTCTGACAACTACAGTGAATTTGCACTTGTTCTTAATGTGATTATTCTATTTCAGCTTGCTACATTACATAAACAAATGATCTACTTTTTTTAGTTCATCCATCCCACAGGCAGAACTGTATTAATGGTATTTCTTCATGTGTTGGGAGTCTTGCTTTAAAATACTCTCAAAAATTTATTTCTCATGTCTTTTTTTTTTTTACAGAGGGCACTCTTTTTTCTGGATTACATCTTGTTAGTTTTGAATTGGCAGGTTGGCTGTTACTAGACAGTAACTGTAAATGCCATTGTATTTTGCAGAAATAAGGGAGTTACCTCTCTTCCAAAGAGGTATACTGAATATAAGTTGGTTTGAGAAGGTTGTAACTGAAAAACTTGGCTTCTTTAATTTGAAAATGGAAATTTTAGAATATTTTCAAGAGAAAATATTTTGTCCGCACATAAATTTCTAGAAGTTGCTCACAATAGGATCACTAATTCCAAGAAGCAGGGTGTCTGTATGTGTCTCTGCTTCCTTTTTTTTTATTTCTTTTTTTTTTTTAAAGTACCCTTAGAAGTATGGAAGAGGTCACTGAAAATATGATTAAAAGCATTTGTGAAATCAGAACAGAAATAAAGGCTGGATTCACAGCTGTTTTGGATACTTCCTCAGATCTGAAGAACATCATGGTTAAGGTGCCCTATTTTAGACAGGATTTGTTGTATATAGGTTAGTTGCTGCAATGAGTTGCACAAGACTTCCAGAAGCAGAGTCAGGCGCAGTGTAGGTGAGTATTTAATGCTGCCCTTCCCTTTTTATAACTCTGTCTTGCAAGAACAGAGTATTGTGGTTTCCATTTAATCACCTTTGAAATAATTGTCCAATTACACAATAATATGTTGCCAATCTTTCATAAGTTTCACATGTTTCAAAATAGACAAGGGAGTGGTGTTGAAGACACCTGCAATTGAGGACATTGGTGGAGAGGAGAGAAAATGGAAGATACTTGTAGTGGTCAGTAACAGTGTTAAAGGTCCTCCTCTTCAGGTATAGGTTGCGTCAGCTGATACAGTGTGAGGTCTAAATGTCTCTCTTAATTTGTGGCATATTAGAGAAGAAGATTTGCCTCGAGGTCTAAGCTTTGATGAGATGAAATGTGTTAATCACAAGTTTCTGTTCTATATTTTCAGAAGAATGGCATATCAAATGGAACTCTCTACAAAAAAACATTTATTGAGCAATTTGAACAGGCACCAATGTATGTCGCTGTTCTTACTTTCCTGGGTTTTGGAGTGGGAACAATATTTGGCTACCTGCGAGACTTTATGAGAGCCTGGGGACTAGAAAAACGTAACATTGCTGAAGAGAGAGAACAACAAAAAGTATGTATGAAAAAGACATCATGTATCCACAGTTGAGTCGTCCCCTGCTTGCAAGTTATGTACAATAACGTGCTGAAGTAACAAGGCAGACAACTTTCATCTTAGAGAACATTGCATAGGGCTGAGAGGAATGACACACTGCAGTATAGTTTAACACATGTGTATGAATATATACCTATATATATGTACAATTGTAGTTTTCACCCAGAGACATGTTCACTTTGTTCTAAGAGTGTCAGAATACTCTCAGCAAAATAGAATCTCAGTGTATTAGGTCAATCCAGAGAAAAAGAAAACTAAGAAATGCCTCATTGTTATATATATATATATATCATCTCTCCAAATCTCTCAAACCCCAATCTTTCTTTGTCCCATCTGGCTGTCTTACTCTGTTCTTCATAGCAATAGGCAGTGCTAACATCTTTGTAATTGCTGACTTATGTTTGCTGAACTGCTGGTCACAGAGCACTTGGGAATCGTCCCAGCACAAAGTGAATGTAGCCTCAATTCTTGTGAGTCCTGACTTAGGGATTTTTCATCCCACATAGTTCTAAGTGGAACTTTCACCTCAGCAAGCTCAATTGCCTTCTAACTTTGTTTAGATTGTTTTGTTGCTCCTGCTTCTCTGTGCAGTTTGAGCCGTCATTTACAATAACACCTGGCGTAATGGAGGAAAAATGCGAATAGTGCTACTGTTCCTCTCACAAATAAAAATCCTGAAACTGTTTCCTGTTTTGGCTTTTCAAAGATACATGCACTACTTAATGAAATATCATGGTGCAGTGTTTTTATCAGCATTCTCATGGCATAGCCTTTCCAATTCACTTCATGATTTGGCCATTTGTTGAACTATTTTGATTCCAGATGTGCCAGTTAAATTTTTTTGCCATCCACCATGGATTATGTGTTCATTTAATTCTCTGGTCTCCTACATATGTAACTACATGCTATATTATTTTATCAGTGTATTGTATGCAGTGTCTAATGTGGCTATATTGCTGTTTCATATAAAATTTTTTGTTAGGTTCCATACCTTTCTTTTAGTTTAATTTCCAAGTAAAAGCCATAGATAGAAATTAATTGTCAACCAAACTAATTGTCTTAACTGGCTGTTTGCATATCCAGTCTAGGCCAATAATGCCAGATCAATTACATTGATCTTTAATCTAACGTATCCAGCATTTCATGAAATTTCATTAGTTGTTTATCCTAGCTTTGCAGTCTGCTCCACACATAGCAAAATGCTCAATTTGAAGCATTTGGCTTCTCCAAGTGAAAGAAGCGTGAGTTCTTCCATTCTCAGCTTTCCAAATATTGGAGTGGAGCAGTAGGCCACCTTGCTGACCATTTAAAAAAACAAACAAACAAACGCAAGCAAACAAAAAAATAACCACCACCCAGCCCCTAAAAAAGCCAACAGTGTATTTCAAGGGAATGAAAGTAAGATATTTGCTGATTGGAGTTGTTTGTAACATAGGAACATATGGCTGTTATAGCTCTCTGTTTACTAATGAATCATTTTTTCCTTTTGAATGGGAATGACTTGGGTACAGAAGCAGATATTTTCCTAGCAACATAACCCTGTGCATGTTTTCAAACCAGGATTTTGTGCCACTTTATCAAGATTTTGAGAACTTTTACACCAGAAACCTCTATATGAGAATACGGGATAACTGGAATCGTCCAATTTGCAGTGTCCCAGGGCCACAGTTTGACCTCATGGAACGCGTTACAGATGATTACAACTGGACATTTAGGTGAGTCAGCTTACACTCGGCAGCTGTCACCTTCATAAGAATACTCCTGATACATCTGCAAAGCACAGAAAGTTGCATCTAGCCCCTCATACCTAGATCCTCGACTAACATATATCAGCATATTTTTTTCTGAAATTAGTACCATGCTGATAATCTGTCCCCTTTCTACTGAATATTGTTTGGAAATGCAGTATGGAAAGGACTAAACTCTATCACAAATGAGTTTTGTTTGGCTGTGTCAGCACAGGTAAGACTGCTTACGCTTCATCTGTAACAACAGACCTTTAGTCAAAATATTACAATGAAATTTGTTGTATCCCTTGGTTAGGATTTAAAACATAATTTCTTGCATTGCATAAATGTGGCTTCTTACTTACGTAGTGAGTCTTTGGCAGTGAGTTTTAAGCAGTTTATAGCTTGAAGATGTCAGTGTATCGCAACTGAATTGTTACTGAATTAAATAGATATGGAAATTTACCACATAGACAATGTGTAGGTTGACTATATTTCAGCTTATTGAGAATATATCATAGTGTTTCCCACAACATTTTCCTCCTGTTTAATTTTTGCGTGTGTGCGAACACTGGTGACTTTTGGAAGCTGTTGATAATTTGCTTGAAAAAAATAGCGTCTGTAAGTTGGTCCTTAAATAAAGTCCTAGACTGGTTTGTTTATTTAAATCCATAAAAGCACCCTTTCACCTAATACCAGTACATTGCCACCTACAGCTTGGTATCTGGAAAACATTTTGAGCAAGCAGCAATATTGAGTCAGGAAAAGAGAAAGGTGGAAAAACTCCTGGGATATTAAAGTATGAGGAATGTAAATTCCCAAATAGAAATTTGACAGTGGAACAAAATTTGGTGGGAAAATTTTGGCATTTTTTCTTTTCTTTTTGTTTGGGGTTGGAGGGAAAGTTGCACTACTCCTTAAAATTTTCTTTAATTATAGGTTTACAGGAAGGACTATCAAGAATGTAATCAATATGGGTTCTTATAACTACCTCGGCTTTGCAGAAACAGATGTTAATGCTTTGAAAACTGTGACCAGAGAGTTACAAAAATATGGGACAGGAATCTGCAGTACCAGACAAGAAATGGGTGAGTAAACAGCTAGATGGCCACCAAAGTTTCTGTAACTATATGCTTTTTCTTACAGATATCTTGAAGGAATTGGATGCTTAGAGAATTTTAGTCACATGAACAATTACTTGTTTCACTATTAAAAGTGATGCTGTGCTTTATTCATTATCACATAAGGATTTTTTTTAAAAGGAAAACCAAACGTGTCATATAGCGGCCTGGGATTTTTAGTAATGGAAGTAACAGGCTTATTTTTTAAAAGAAGTAAAATAAACATTGAGACTTCAAGAATTGTTCTAGGGCAAATTTAATTGCATCACAGATTTATATCAATTCCCACATATAGAGTGTTCTGATTAGTCAAATGAGCTTTTACATAATTTTTTTTTAATCGCATGTTCTAAGAATAAATTGTAATGTTTTATGAGATATTAATGGGCACAACATAGAAATTTCTAGTGTGCCTCTAAGGAATAAATTCAGGAAGGCTCCATCTGACTTTTTGGGATTTTATGTCCTTTATGATTTCTCTGCTTTTTTGGTTTGTAGGCTGCATATGTAGTGTTATCTTCAGCTGTATATTTTTACACAAAGCCTTGCATTCCTAATGGTGCAATCAGCCTGCATTTCAGAGAAAACAATTTCAAGCCACAGAAATGCAAGGGGACGTTTCCTTTCAGGCTTTATCTTTCTTGGGAGCTATCAGAAGACAAAAAAAGTAGGCTTCCCAGCATGGAGAAGTCTTGTATAGACTTTTTTTTTTCCTTTTCCTAATCCAGCAACCTGAACAATTTTCATTTTTATATCTCTCAAAGCAGTTTTCCTCCAGAAAACTTACAGTAAAAATATTGTATTTCATTTATTTTTTTTATTTATAGTCTCATTTCCAGACAAAAAAAAAAAATGCAAACTTTGTCATCTGCTTCTTATCTTATCAACATGGTTTGATTTGCCTATAATAAATATGTCAGTGACACCACTCGGAGAGGGTTTACAGATTGACTCTACTTTCCTTTTGTAGGTGACCCATCTGGTGACTGCAGTATATTGTTTAACCTGAATTGCATGCTTGAAAGTGGTCACCATTACTAGTCACCTAAGGTATTAAAGGAACATTTCTCTGTGTCTTTTTCTCTTGGATTCTACTTTGACTGGGAACATTTCAAGCTGTTTTCAGTACATGAAAGAATATGCCTGGTGTTCCTCATTCTTTATCTTTTCTGGAATTTTTTATATGGAAGACTTGCATAACTTTGACTTATTGTCAGAAAAAACCCTTATGAAATGATTGATTCTCTCTTCAAATATTAAAAATCTTATTAGTTAACGTCATCTAATCTGTTTTGATAGCCAATGTATACAGATTTCTAGGACTCTCTCTTCATCTGAACTCCTGTACTCAGTTATCTTGACAGATTGAGCAAAGTTTTAGATTCATTCTAACTGCTTTCACAACAAATAGCCCCATGAAATTCATTCAGACTATTCACAATGCAAGAATGGGCTACAAATAAAGAACATTGTACAAGTCTGGTCAGTATCAGTCTTTTAGGGACTGCATTTCAGAGAGCAGCTTGGACATCAAGACTTATTAAAATAGGAAAGGAGGGTGTTAAGACCTGGCTTAGATGGTGTAGATGAGCAGTCATAGCATTTTGCCCTAGGCAGCTAACAGAAAGCCTGTGCTTGTGGAGAGAGAGGTTGCTCCACAGAGCAATTCTGAGCAATGGTTACTTCATTGGCCCTGGCTCTGTTGGAGCCTGTCTACTGTCAAGAATTGTATAAACAACCTAAGGAAAATAGCTTCTTATTAGTTGTGTGGATACCCTCTTTTCTTTTTCCTTTACCCCCTTGTGCTGCTTCAGCTCTATTCTAGTTCACAGTTGAGCAGATTTGAAAAACTCTATCCGAATTAAATATATATAGACATAGACTTTCAAGAGGGAGGTAGGGAAGGGTCTGTATGAAAGGTCTTACCTTTTTTAATTATCATTCACCATCTTCATCTTAGAAAAAATAGAACAGAATGGTTATGTTCCTGGGCAGATAACATTTCAAAACTTTTGTTGTTATTGTGTGGCTGAGCTGAAGTGGTTTGAAGTGAAAATGCAGTGAGCTGTAGAAGCCAAGGCTATAAATTGCCTGTGGGGTCCTAATCCGAGAGAGCACTTGAACATATTTATAATTTCAAGCTAATTGGCTTTAAAAATAGTGTTCTTCTTGTGCGCCTTTTAAGTGTTGGCATGTTTAGGATTTTACCAAGATCTCTCTCAAAGCAGTGATAGGTCTCTCTTTTTGAGAAGGGTCATTCCACTACTTTGAGAAGATTTCAGAGAGAGGGGAAAACAAAGAAGAAACAAGTAAAGTTAATGTGAGTGATGTTTGAAAGAATACATGATGGTAAAACTGTCCTTTGTGGTCTTCTGTCTAAACTCCTCCTGTAACTGTGCAGACTGTGGAGTGGGTATAAAATGCTGTCATATCAGAAAGTTGTTGCAGGTACTTTGCTCTCAGAGTAAGTTAATATGGACATTTTAACATGGTGGTTTATATCTTTACAAAACTGTGTTTTATTAAGGAAACTCAGTGAAGCTAAACCTTGCTAAATGTAAAAGAGTTATTTTAAATTCCCAGAAAAGTAACTTAGGACCGTGTGTAAACATAGTTCAGAAATTAACTTCAGTGAGAGCTGTGAAGCCCTGCTCATCCTTTCTCTAAAATAATAACACACATGTCACTTGAACAGACATTCCTGTTTAAGCACAAAAGCATAGGAAATTGATAAAAACAGTGGCTGGTCTTCCTAGTTTTGTCCTCCATATAAAAGATTTAAGGCTTTTCACTCCATTTTTAATTCCATGCTCTTTTTAAATATTTAATAACAATAAGTCACTTTCTTAGCATAACAGTGTCATTTAAGACACATTCCTGAGGCTTTTGTGGGACTTTCAATCTGAAAGAAGAATATTTTCCTTTTTTGAAGACCAAGCTAACTATTATCTCTTAGGAGCAAGATTTTGGGGCTATAAGTGGTAGTCTCGTGAAAGCATTAGCTTATTGTTCAGTGGTCAGAAAGCAAATCAAATATTAGAAATTATTCGGATGTGAACAGAAAGCCAACCATAGAACCTCAGTATGCTACTGCATAAAGCTGCGGTTTGCTGTCATCTTGAGTACTCTGTGCAGTTCTGGTCAAAAATATTTAGCAGAACTGGAAAGTGTCAGAGAAGGGCAACAAGGATCATCAAAGGCCTCAAACAGCTTCTAGGTGAAGAACTATTGAGCTAGCTGTCTTCAGCTGTCAGAACTTCCTCTCATCTGGCTCAAAAAGAGCCTGAAGGGGGAAATCAGAGAAATCTTCAAAATTATGTGTGGCATGGAAGAGTGGTCAGGGTTGGTTGTTCATTGTCTCTTCACTACAAGATCTACAGGGCATTGGAAGAAGCTGGTAGAAGGCTTCCATCTAAATACAGGAGGCAGCTCTTCACACTGGAGGCTGGCAGACCCGAGGAACTCATTGCAAAGTAGGCTGCAGATGCTAAAACTTCACACTCCCTTGCATCCTAGGGAACGCTGGCCACACGCAGAGGAGAGATCATTGACAGTTACTAGAAATACCAGAACTATACCTGATTCAGGATGTCCTTATGCTGAAATTAGTTAGAAGCTGGGATACTACTGTATGTATGTTCGTCCTGCTTTCATCCTTCCCCAGACATCGATACAAGACCACTGTCAGATGAAGGATTATGGGAAAAAGGGACCTTTTATGTGGTGCAGTGCCTCTAATACTAGTTGTTTAGCATTATTTTATGTAATTAGTTGTTTAGCATTAATTTATATTATTACTTATATGCCTATGGCCTTTGCTGTACAATTATTAATACTGGACCTGTGCACTTGCAAATCATCATACAAATTTAGCTTGAATCAGGAATGTGCACATGCTCATATTTTTATGTAGTTGGGCAGTATTTATGATAGAGGTAGCATATAAGGAACTAATGAAGCAGTAACCTGGCTGCTTTCAGAGTTTCTGAGGACATTAAAAGACATTAAAGGAAGACACTTAAAAGAGATCAACAAGAAAGAGTTGCACATATGCTTGGGATATGTCTTCTAAGAGCAATAGCTTGGATGAATGTGTGAAAGTGGTTGTTTGCAGATAGTAGGCAGAAGGCAAAAAATGCTGATATCGTGGTCAGCTTAGAGACGAAAGACTTTTCAGTTCTATGTGGTACGTGGGATGGAAGTAGTCCCTGAAGGATCTTGGCAGTGAAAATTTAAGCATAAATAAGATCCTACAGACAATTTCAGAGAGAGCTGGAGATGTAGAATGAGGACCCTCTTGGTCAGAGGGGTGGGCTGAGAGGAATGATAGGACCATTCACCTAGAAGGGTAAGAGCATTCTGAGCACATCTGAGAACGGCAAGGTTAAACCTGCTGAAGCCGGAGGAAAAGATGCTGCATTAACTGCTTGAGGTGTCAAGGGAGGGTACAGGGAGATCTGCACCTGCCATATCTGACAAAAGTGACCATGGGTGTATTTTAAATTAAAACAGCTTTTGTCAGCAGCAATCTCTCCTGAAGGTGCAGAAAAAGTCAATTCTTTCCATTTCTTTGGCTAGTTCATTGTAAGTCAAGAAAGCAATTGGGACATGAAAAAGCAGGAAGTTTTGTTTTCCAGGAATAAATGTTGGGTCTGAGACAATAATACTTAAATGTTGAAGGATTTAAGTAACTGGAAACCAGCTATTCAGTAACTGGAGTACTCCGAACATTAGGGTATTTCATGCAAACTACCCCCCAAAGAATCTCTATACTATGTTTTATTTGTGTTTTACTTATTTTAATCTTCTTCTCAAAAGTGTTATTTTTTAGCTTAATAAAAATGCTAACAAATATGAATCTAAATAAATTTGAAAGAGCATGTATTCCCTCTATATAGTGAAAAGAATGACAACTTGAATGTGAAGTCCTCTTTTCCAAGGCAAATCAATGTATTTCAATGGCTAGAGTGGGAGTTGGCTACTGTTGGAGGCAGGCTCACAAGCCTTTTGTCTGAGCCCATCCTGTCATGTTTATAGTCAGCCTTTTCTAAGCAATGTAACTTAAAATTATTGAGAGAAGTATGCAAATGATTATTTAACACTGTTTCCTTCTTGCTGATTGCAGATGATAATAAAATCAGTAATGTTACACTTCTTTTAAAAAAAAAAGGCAGATTATCATGCCCGGCATGCTGCTAGGTTTAGCACCAGGGCGGTGACGGGGCTGTCACAGGAGCAGCTAGTAGTTCCAATGCTCTATTTATCTAACTCACCATTATTCCTTATGGAGATGATATACGTGAGTAACAGGAGCAAATGTATCATTAGTGCTATTTAAGCAGCCAAGCAGGATTCCTGCCTTTTGAAATCCTTCTCCTGTGATTATGTCTTGGACCAAAAGACAAGATGGAGCCTGCACAGAACACTTGCAGGGTGATTCATTCTGGAGGGCATGGTTAGGAGATCACCTTTTAATGCCTAGCTTGCACACAGTTGTAGGGCTTTTTGTTTGTTTGAGGATTTTTTTATAGTTGATTGTGATCTGATTTCTAAAAAGCCGATCTGAAAACTTGTGCCAACATCTGAACTACAAAAGTAGCTCCATCCCCTTCACTTCCTTCCGTTAGGTTTTAAGGCCTAATATGAATTTCTAGCAGCATTTCAAGAAGGTAAAAATAGTTATTTGGCCGTTCTTTCTTTTATACCACTTCAAAGTTTTAGTTAGAGCCAGGGCTCATTTTAAACTCAGTACTGTACAAACACAGAAATACATGGTCCATTTTTCAGTTAGGAGAAAGAGATAAAGAGCTAACATTCCCATAATTTACAGCTTCCAAGTAGGAGCTTAAGGATGAATACAGCCACATAAATAGGAATTAGTGTGTGTATATATATATCACAATCTTGCCTATTTTCTGATCGGGTATGGTATATATTAGGAAACAGTTCATGAGAGGAATTTTCCTTCTTTCTCATCTCCTACTGACATAATATTCCTTTTTGTGCCTACCCTCTCATAAATAACAGATCCAACTTATGGTCAAAGGGTCAAGTTTGTTCCTGGTATTTTACCATTGCAAAAGTATGCTTTGCAGAGCATCATCAAGCTCTGGACAGTCTGTCTTCTGGCAGGTGGAACAGAAGGCATCAGGAGTAACTAAGGGTTGTGTGACCTGTTTAAAACCTAAAATACCTCCAATATATAATGCTATCTATCTGCATGCAATTATTTAGACACTTAAGGCACTGCCATCCAGGCTTTGGCATGTAGAGGCTGGACTTCAACTGTAAATTTTAGCCTTGTGTTTTTATAAAGGAAAAAAGCAAACAAAACTGGAAGATCTAAATTAAACTGGAAGTTTTGTTAAAATGAATCTACTCTTTTCTGAGAATCGGTAAATTACACAGGTACATTATTATCTCTATGACACCTGCAGCATCTTTGTGGTATGAAAGCCCTATCAGCTGGTAGCAACATTAAGAAAGCTTAAGTGTTTCCTTTCTTTCAAATGCTTCCTCAAAACCCACTTCCTTTGGGGCTCTTTTATGCACTTGCAGTGTTTAATAAGGCAACTACATAACATTACTGTGTGCTTCTCTCCCTCTCTCTTGCCAATATGTATCATTCTACAAGTTTAGGCTTTGTTCTTGTAGTGGGCTCTGTAGGACAGTGATACCATCTGTATCATCCGCTCTTGTAGAATGGTGTAGATAAATAATACAAGTTCTACATCTTCTGTTTCTTCATCCTTCTAGTAATAACTCATCCAATCTTGCCTTTGTAAAAGTGTGTATGTGTTTCAGTAATATTATTTTTTCATCTCTGACAAATATCTTACCAGAGTGAGTTTGTGACCTTAAGCTTCAAATGTGGCAGGTAAGTTTAGGTGTTTTGCTCTGTTCCCCACCTATATAATCTTGAAACACAGTAACACCTGCTGTACTCTATTGCGTACAACTGTTCAGTGGGGAGGAGTAACTTTCAAAAGATAGTATTCCATTTTGTCTCTTAAAGATGCAGGTAGCTTTCTCTTTTCCTTTTTGTCTTAAATCTTTGCCAGTAAGATGGCATACATTATTTAGTTGAATCCTCATTTTTCAGGTCAAACCAAGCTGTAGTCAGCATAAAAATCAGAGCAGGTATAGTATGGTGAAAAATTCTAATGTCTGGGTATAGGACAAATATAGAAGGTATCTGTGTATACAGTGTATTAATAAAAATATATCTAGTATACCACTTTCCATTCACCAGATCATGATCCTGGTCTGAATCCAGCACAATGCAAGACATTTTAAGAGCCATGATAACCTGACTTGACACTGCTAAGGTTGTATTTAATGAAGACCAGTGTAATTACTGTCTGTCTTATGTAGCTTGAAATGTAAAGGCTTGTGCCAGTGGAACTTCCTTTAGATCAAATTTGCATCTGTCTGGTAGTGCTGTTTATGCTTGTTGGGGTGGTTGCTGTGACCAGCTGGGAATGCTAGTGGACAAGTCTCATTCCAGCAGAGCATATCTGACCCCTTGTTTCCTTCGGTGGAGAGAAGTGATATAATTGGTGCAGTTCTTATGGTGTCCAAGGACTGGCCTATACTGGAGAAATCTTCTGATGTGATCAAATAATTGCATAATTTATTAATAAATACCCCTTTTACTTTGAACCTGGGAAAATGCAAGCTGATATGCTTTATCAACTCTATGCAAATTATATCACTGTCATGAATCTAACACTGTCAGTACTGATGTGTATTGTATTGCTTCTGCAACACCTCACCTACTACCTACAATATTGCCATTATAATTAAAGTCATTCAAAACCAGGGCTCAGTTGGTAAATCCTTGTCGTTCAGGTTTTGGTTTTGCAAACTGAACCCCCATTGATTCTAATTTTTATTCCAGGATTTGTAGGCAATAGCAATATACAATATCATCTCCATTCTCTGTTAGGATTAGTAAATAATAAGTAGGAATCAGTCACTTTCAGAATGTTTCATTCTTCACCATCACAAAATCAATAAAAATAGGTCAAATATGTGCTGTTCCTTTCTGGTTCATCTAGTAGATACTTGAACAGAATAATCTGTAGCGAGTCAGGCTTTTCTTGATTGTAAAAACAGAAAACATATAATGCAACCCCAAGAAGCAATTTAACTCCAGCCCAGTAGTGTCAGATTAACCCCTGGAAGAGTCGGGGACAATTTTCTTATGCCTTAAAATGCCTGCCTTGCAAAGCACACACTGCTTGTTTCTCATGCTTTCACAAACCTCCTTCTTACTCAAGTTGTGACCATAGTGTGGTTGGCTTTCAGCTTCCATTTCAGACTTCATCTTCTGTTTGTGTGCCAGTGACAAAATAACATCTGCAGGGAACACTAGGGAAGCTGACCATGCTGGAACCTTCTGTTGTCAATGAGCTGTAACCAGGTTGAAGACTAACTGGGCCCAAAATGCAAAAAATAAAACTAACCATAAAAATACACCCTGAGACCTACTGGGTTTACACGTTAAGGCTTAGATTCTCACACACATCTCCAGTGAGCGGCTCAACTCTGAAACACTATGTGGTTTTGTGTTTCATGGAGTTTGGCTATTAAGCAGTGGCTGTGTGCACAGCCAGTGCATATCCTTGTGTATCTCAGGTTCTACAAATGCAAAAAGTAGCCACTCTCAGAGAGATTCATGCAGAGTCAGCTCACATCTACTGGAGGTTCTGCAGAGCCAAATTTTTTGTGTCATGTTACCTAATTTATCAGAGTACAGAGCCAGAGACAACCCAGCTCAATGTACACCCAATGTGACACAATGAGTGCAGAGACACTCTTGAAGCTCGGCCAGAGTTGGCTTAGGTCTAGCAGAACCCAGGCAGGCTTTGTGCAAAATCATGGCACCACTGTTCTTTACTGTCCAGCTAATCCAGGTTTTTCCAGAAGCCACATCATCCTTGTTCCTTATCTCCTTGACTATTGGAGAGTCACCTGCCTGCATGATAATTTTCACATTGTTTCCAAGTGAATGCCATTCTTACCTGGATATTTAATGAGAAAAAAAATGAAAACACTTTCATTTTTTTTGGTTACTCACTGTAACCAGCTGAGTTAGTGCTGTTGCTGAAACTGTGCTGCTGCCATTTTTATTTCATTTTTTTTTTTAATGAGCTTTCCTCCATGATGAAGGTAAGATCATCTTCCTGACTCATCATTCTTGTTGACACAGTCTAGCCAAGCTTCTGCTTTCCTCCATTTATCTGCCCTTTGTCCATCACAGTGAATACAGATTTCTTGTTCCCATCAATTGTATTTCACTTTGCCTATATTATTGTGACACTAATTTGTGCAGCGCAAGTGAGGCAAGATATTCACTTCCTTAATTTTTTTCTTCTGTTCCCTACTTACAGCCTTATTCATAGGGGAAATGCTCTGTCAGAATCCACAGGCCACTCTCTTTTCTTCCCCACAGATCATCCTGTAAGAGTTCCTTCTGCCTTGGTACCTGCAATGCACAGCCAGGCAACCAAAGACTAGAGAGCTGGCAAGTTGAGATGATTCATTACTATTCAAAGTTATTTGTTATCTCAATCTCTTAACACCACTCTTTCGTTTATTGCCTTTTGTATTTTGTCATCCTCCATTGTGAGTTGGGCGGGAAAGATATTGCTTTTGTTGGCTAGTTGGAGTACCTTATTTGTTTGGAGACTCCAGGCATTAATATTAGATAAGTAACGTGCAGTAAAGAAGGTGTTTCCTTATCAATTATGTTTGACTGTTGAGAAGGAAGGAAAGAGGAGAGTTCTCATCAGTTATGGAGAGTGGCATAGCTTTTACCTTCCAAAGTAGAAAAAGATCGAGAACACTTTTGTTTGTCTATCAACATAAAATCACATATGTAGACACCCAAGAAAAAATGGAAGAATTTTGTTTTCATCAGTTTTTGCTTTCACATCCAGAGAGAAGTCAAGAATGCCTAAGATGTTTGTCCCCCATTTCCTATAAAAGGAGGTGTCTTTGTCCTCATTGCAGGTGGAGAAAAGGCAAAAAGTTACTCTTCAGAATAAACTATGTCAAAAGTTGTTGTTATAGAAAAAGGAAAGTTTTTCCCAAAGCAACTGCTTTGCTACCTTAACAGCAACAGTATTTGTTGGCATTAGTTATAGCTGGTTTGCATCCTTGCTTTTTTTTTGCATTATCCCACATGCACAAGATACAAATGGAAAACTTTTATTAGAACTTAATATCATATAGCTTAATGACACACTTCTAGCCTGTTCTTTTGTATGTTTTATGTCCTTAGAATTAATAACTGCCACAGTTTAATGAGATTTAAGATTCCCTGTGCTTGTTTCTGCAGGCACCCTAGACAAACACGTAGAACTAGAGAAACTTGTGGCTACCTTCCTTGGTGTGGAAGATGCTATGGTGTTTGGCATGGGCTTTGCAACTAACTCGATGAATATTCCAGCCCTTGTTGGGAAGGTGAGTACTTTCTTAAGGAACACATAGAACAATCATTTATTAATTGCTTTAACAACTGCTGCAGTATTCTCTGCATGTATTAAGTGGAAAGGCTTGATCAAGGAACAAAGCTTGATATCAGGAATCCATGGGTCATAAGGTTGATGGCCTTGTGGCCTTAAATATGCTCCTTCATCATTTTTTCTAGCTCTGGGTATTGCTATCACACATACCTAACATTAATTTAAGGATGAGTGATATGGTTGTTTAGCTTCTCTTAACGAAGTTGCTTCTCCCTAAAAAGTAAGCAAATGTTGCATCCTGTGTCTCAGGCGTTGTGGGATGAAGTATCTGGGCTACTTGCAGAGATACTGCCCAGCTGCCTGTGGTGAAAGATGATGACTAGGATATTTTTCACAACACTTTCAGAAAAGAGAAAGCACAGTGTCTAGCATTCCTGATGGACAGACCTCCAGCCAGCCCTGCAAAGAAGGCTCACAGCAAACGCAAGTCTAAAGTTGTGACGATATGTCAAAAGTTGGGTTCTTATTTGGTGTTGAAGGGACTTCATCTGCAACTTGGGGTACCTAAGGCAAAGGCATGAAAATCCATCATCCTGTCAGTCACAACTCCTGACTTAGCAAGCAGATATATTGTGCTGTTAGCTGGGAAAGCGGGTAGCTCCTCTTTAGTTCATGCAAGTGTGAAACAGTATTTCCCTCTTGGTGGAGATGGAGAGAACTCACTGTGTGGTATATGATCAAGATTTCTTCTGAAGCACCAGCCTAGAGGTGAAGTCACTCACTATTGAAGATGAATCCAGCTTTTGCAAGAGATTTCTAAAATACATGTACACAAGTGTTGGGCAGGGAGAATTGCTTCAGCTGCCCAGAACATGAACTTCAGTCTGCAACAGTGCTGGAGAAGTAGTCCAGCAATTTCAAAGGGAACAGATACAGAGAATTAGTAAAGGTAAATTTATGAAGCTGCAGACATACATAACAGCATAAGATACTTGTCCCTTGCTTAGCTATAAAATAATTTTCCCTCACTTAGCTGGCCTTGGTCAGAGGTGGGATATTTAGATATAAGTGGCACAAATAAAGATATTACTATATGTATTATATAGAATACAACTATAACAATTTAGTATATATTAATATTATATAGTATAATAATATATTACATATATTAGAAATATTGTGTAATTGCCCTATGTTGGGGAGATTTATTCCTAAATTTTCCTCTATAATTAAGCCTCGCAGCTACATTTTCTTGTCAAGATGTATATACTCTTACTGTTAGTTCTGCATACCAGTCTCTAGGCAGATTTCTGTGAGTATCTCTCAACCTAGGCATAATCTGTGTTTCCAGAATAAGTATTTACTTAATGTTGTATTGCCCATTGGGTAATGAAACCACAGCACAAGATGTGTAATAGAAAGCAGAGCTAAATTATGGTTCCAGCTTGAATTTCAACTGTGAATCCTGGCTCCTGTTAATATAATATACAAAGTTATTTCTCCTGCATTTCTATTTTACTGTCTTAGAAGAGAATGAGTTTTCAACTGAGGTAATTAACAAAAAAAATACTACAGGTGAACTGTATATGCATTTACCAGAGAACGACTCTGCCTGGTGCCTAGGCTCCACTCACATCTTAATGGAAGTGGGATTTACGAGGCAGCCATCTGTCCTGATCTCATTTCTGCAGCCCAAAGCGCTGATGTCAGTCCAGCCTCAGTGTTACTCCTCCTTACATTATGGTCATGAAGTCTTTATATATGGGGCGGTGACTGCATTTTACTTGCAACACAAAATAGACTGTAGACAGGTGATAGAGGAAGCAACATCACTTGATTTTACTATAAAGCAGTCAATCTCTACTAGGGTTGTTCACTACTTTCCAGTTACAGGAAATATTTGGCCCTTTTGCAGCACCTGGGAATGTCTGAGAATCTGATCCCACAGTTTCTGCCTGCCTTTGCAGTGGGTCCTGGCACCTTCAGAAAAGGGGCAGAAAATCCAGTTCATGTTTAATACTTACAGCTTAATTGGTGCAATGCTATATTACAGACACACGTGCATGCTGACACACACACGCACGCATGTCAACAGCCTCCCAGTTCACGCAGATGCTTATTGTACTCCTTCTCCACAGGGCTGCCTCATTTTAAGTGATGAGTTGAACCACACTTCTCTCGTTCTTGGTGCGAGGCTTTCAGGTGCTACTATTAGAATCTTCAAGCACAATAGTGAGTATTGAAGTTGAAAATATTTAGAGACAGAGTTGTTCACGCCTCAAAGGCAAGAATGCTTCCTTTCAATGCTTGCTTTGCTGTCAGTTCCCAGATAATACTTTTGTCCAGGCAGAAGGATTAACTGTTCAATATTATGAGTGATTTTTGATGGGGAAAAATTAATAGTGTAATATTATAATTGCTATTGTGCATGATTTGGGTCACCAGGTTGGACCTTAATTTCAAATCCAGAGTCTTAATCTCATTGCTGTCTTTTTGACATGCTGAATGACTGTGTGCTGTCATAATGGTTTTATTTTTATTTTCACTATAGCCAAAGTAGTACAAACATACTTACAAAAACATACTCGTATTTCCTGCCTCTGTTTCCAGCAGGTTCAGTGCAACCAGAGTTACATTAATGTGTCATTACTTCGAAATGGTTACCTTGAATTCCCAGGGGGCTATCCGAAAGATGCAAAAGGGTATATCAAAAGCATCATCCCAAATATTCTTTTAAGTGTAATTTTAATAGAGGTCACACGTTAACTTTGCAATCATATAATTATCTTCTAATATACTCATGCTTTTTAACTTTTATTTAGTTAATGCTGCTGTGGTCACTGTCAGAGATATTGTGATTGCTTTGATGACAAGAGCTTGTTCTTTTCCCTTATTCCCCATCACAATCCCCTTTCCATCCCCATTGCTGCCGCCAGGTAGTGATTGCAACAGAGGTTAAGAAACTAGAGAACTGGTGAGGAATGAGAAAAGAGGCTGATCACCTTCTCTTTATTAAGTGTTCTGTTCAGCCCTGAGGTGAGCAAAAATTAATTATGCATATGCTGTAAAAGGCCTAAGGATCCGTTGGAATGAAAATCGCACTATAATTACAATATAAGGTGTTGTTATAATTAATATCTCTTCGTAATTTGGGCAAGAAGCAATTTCTGAAGATCATTTAAGAATTAAAGATCATCTGAACCCGAATGTTTTTACAGAAGTAATTATTCATAGATTAGCCTGTAGCATACTCCAACTTGGTTCACTTCCACAAATCTGGATATGCTTGGCATGGTTGCTCTGCCAGTCTTTTCTCAACTCTTCCTTAGTTTGTTCAGTGCCTTATCGCACTCAAATGGGTTTGCATCACATCTTGCAGGGTGACCTCTCACCACCCAAATCCAAATGTTCTCAGCTTCTCCACCCCTCTTTGCTGCATTTCAAAGAACATTCCAGTTTGAGGAGTGTATTACTCTCAACTGCTAGGGAAGCAGTGAAGGCATCACTTTGAACTGTCATTCTTGCTTTAAGGAATTTGGTCTCTAACCATCCCCCAATATTTCATTCTGCTCCCGAGAAGCTGATATCTAACCAGCCTCTGCTTGCACTTAATGATAAATTAAAGCTGTATGAATAATGTATGTTCCTAAAAATAATAGTGACTTGTCCAAAAAAGCACTAATCCAGCACTGGAAAGTGTAGACAGTCCCTTTAAGGGACTCGGCAAACAGGAGTGGAAGCCCATCCAGATTGCTTTAGAAAAATTCATTGATTTTAGATTAGAGATCCTATTCGCCAAAGTCAGTCTTGTATGCCATTTCTGAGACATCATCTTAACTTATTTTCAAAATGAAACTGTGGAAACCCATGCAAATACTGTTTGGAATTTGAGCGTCAGCTTTTGTCATCACAATTTTGTAGGCCTTGAGTCTTAACCTAAGTTGCACTTAGAGAGCACTTCATGTGAAGCAGCTTCACACATTCGTGCTTGCTCTCTCTCAGCCCACAGTGAGTCTCTCAGTGTGTTAGTTCCATGGTTAGAAAGTCCTTTCTTTTGAACATTTCCTTAATCGTACCCATGCGTTACACATCACCAACAGCTTTTAAAATCACATGTCCAGAAATGTATGTATGTGCCTTTTGCTTTGGAGAAAATAGGATGTGTATCAGGGGAGGATAGTGGTGGAGAGCGAAATCCAGCAAGACTGCCTTTGTAGGATGCACAGTTTCACCCAAAATTAAGTAGACAGCCTTGTCTCTGTGGATCTGTCAGGGAGCAGTGTAACACAAGTCAGTACAGCAAATTAATAAGGACACACATAACCAAAACTTCCACCTTGTGTTGGGAGGGTTCTTTTCAGTTAGGCAGGTGCTTGTTTGTTTTGTTAGATCAGAGCTGTGTTGCTTGTGCTCCCAGGTTATCCTTCTTGCTAATGTGTGGATATATAGCATATATACAGGCATGTGCACGCATGCCCAAATTGTCAGTGTATGTTAGTGCTGTCATTGTCATGCTTATGAAAAGGGGAATTAAGCCATTATACGTGTCATACTGCTTGATGCAAAATAAAGGTTCTTTACGCTGTATTGGCCCTGTGGATGAGTAGAAAACTTTGCACCTTGAGTTACCACATGAAGATCTTTAATAAGCATTAATTTCAGCATCAGGTAGTAATGTGTTTTGTCTTACTTTTTAAAATCCTCCTCTGTATTCTAGTAGAAAAAGGCAATATCCTCTGCTGCTTCTTTCCAAGGACAGGGGATTGATGTGTGTCATCTCATATAAGGAAATCAATGACCCTTTAAAGAGCTTGGCCCTGGGCATCAACAGGAGGATGTTACTGTGTCAAAGGCTTGGCTACGGCCCTTTGATGAGCAGTTGGAACAATTCTCCAGCAAGGTGTAGAAACAAAGAATCAATCTTAGTCCTGTCCCAAAGAGGATTAGGGCTTAATGTGCATTTAATTCTTACTTGTATGTACAGAGCCAAGTCATATGGTGGCATGAGTTGGCTCATCTCCTTTGGAGCTGTGCCAAGTTACACAAAAATACTGTTTGACCCGGTATTGCCCTACACTAAAGACAGTAAAAGAAATGCCAGGCGGTACCACCACTAGTGCCTGAGATGTGCTTTCTGTGCAGGAGTCTCAAAAATAAATTCAAATCAGGCAGCAGATTTTGAAGTTGCTTTTTTGCTATTAGAATGCAGCTTGAGAAAGCAGACTTTTTCCCATGCTGCTTGTTGCTTACATCAGCCTCTTTTGAACTGCTGGGTAATACCCTTGATAAAACTGCCTAGAACATATTTACTTTGGCTCTGACTTCCTTGGTTGCACATGTGTAGAAGAGACACTGGGAGAAGGGTTAGGTGTGAGTGTTTGTTGCAGTTATTATAAATGGTTATCAAAATGAGGAGGAATAATTATGTAACAATTTAGTGAAGCAATGGTATATTTTCTGAACCAGCTACTTCCTGAATATTATACAAAAAAACCATGGACAGGTGTGTGCCAGTAACCTCCCTTTCTAATAAGCTTGGCATTGTAAATCTCTCTCTCCTTCCTTTTTCCCTCCTGTTACGGAAAAACTATTTTTACAAGGAAAATTATAGAAAACTTTGTTCTATGATAAAAATATTTCACAGAAAAGAGAGTAAAACCTGCCTTTTTAAACTTGCTACTGAAGGACATTCACCTTTCAAAGGCTATGCTGTAGCTAATTCTGTAAAACTGTGTTATTTTATTTCAAAGCATATAATCTGTAATACTGGATCTGTTTGTCATTACACAAAAGTAAATATTTATACTTATTTCATTAGTAAGCCAAGAAGTAATCTCTACTTATGACCTTAATTATGTATAATATCATTCTTATACTTACAAAAGTTAATGAAATTCTATTTCAATAAGTGGGTAGCTGTCCCAGGCATTACACTTTTCACAAAAAATCTGAATAGTTTTTCTAGAACAGACAAAATTGTTAGGCCTCTGTTCTTCTCCTAAGTAAAATAAAAGGCATCTGGATGTTTCTCCTTTTTGACAAAAATATTGCACAGGTGTATGAGAAGGTTTTCAAGCCTTAAAGTGAATAATAGAACAAAAATGTGCTGTGGACCTATAAGTTCACTTTTATTTGGATGGAGGAATGTGCCCTGCATCCTGCCTGCCAGTGAACAATCCCTTCCTTGTAAACAGTCAGGAATTTACAGGTCTGGGCTGAGAAAAATGCGCAGGCACACACCTACAGATCATCTATGTGAGAGACATTTAGGAGAATATTCCATTTCAGCCCTATAACTAAAAACTACTGAACAGGGCATTCCCTTCCTGTGGGCTCTCATTAGCAGCATTGCTAGTCTTCACCCTGCCAGGGTCACACCAGTATGCCACAGGGTATTTGGCCTTTAAGGGACTTTTTCTGTTCCAGGATCTTGTGAGTTTTTGTGGATGCTAGCAGCAAAGCTCAGCTCCCTGGAGCCCCTGCTCTAAGGAATGGGTGTAGGGGGATTTTTTTATTATTATTTATTTATTTTTATTTTAGGACCTGAGCAGTCCTAAATTTATGCAGTGGTGTTTTTCGTGGGCTAAAATAGTTCTGACCTGCCCATAAAGCATCTGCCTTTTGTCTCTCCTGCTGTGGTGTGGGCACCATTCAAGTTACAATTCCCCAGGCAGTGATTTATTTAGGAAGCTAGAAAACAGCTGCATTTCGACACTGGAAATGCAACCAGCAGCACAGTCCAACAACTAGTATGCAGTGGGAGGAAGGTGGGTGGCTAAAACATCTCCCTACCTCTGTGGCAGTAGTGGCCTGGCTTTGGTTATTTTTGTGCCAGAAGGTATCTGATGTTACCCCTACCAGGCCTGGTCTCCAGGAAGTCTCTCCAACTCTCCCCAAGTGACCTGCATGGGGGTCCTTCAGCTATATGGGGGCTTCACTCTTGGATGTTTTTATTTCCTGGCCTAGGGACAGACCGACTTATTACCCGCTCTTTTTTATTTCTAAGACAATCTTTTATTAATATATTTTAAAGCACTTTTTCAGAACCTCTGACCTTTATCTTGGTTAAATATTAGACAAAATCCCTTGACCCTTCCAATAAAACTTGAAAAGCAAAACCAAATAGCTAACCATTAATCAGCTTGTGATTTTATCAAGGGTTTACAGTCACAGAAATTCTGAGTCATATTGGTATCACATGCAGCAGTTTTGGGTCTTATACTGGTATCAGGTGAGAACCAGTCTTTGTTCATTCAGTGGACAGATGAGTGTGTTACTGACTAACTACATCCAAGTGAATTCTGTTCATATCAGCCTGTATAAGAAAGTGCGTACAAGGCTTAGGATTTGTTTATTCTTTCTAATTCTACTGCACTTTTCCCATATAGCATCAAGCAACTCAACTGCAGCCATGTTTTCAGGTTTAGATTTGCAATTGCATGAGCAGTCTGTGGGAATGTCGTGACCACACACAGAAATCAGGCCATGTGGGAAAAAAATGTCCAGTTCTCTTCATTGCAAGGGCACTTCAGCATGCAATCAGAATAAGTGATACTATGAGGAGAGCAGGCAATTGCAAGCACCTTGGTTAGATGAAAATCTGGTCTCTAATCTGGTGCTTGAATCCACATCTGAAATGGGAATCACAGTAGTACATTCCTAGCTCCTTCTCACACACCTTTTCAGAGTGTTGTGAAAGTAGTAAGGGGTTTTTTGGGTTCTCACAAATCAGGTGGTTGATGACAGAAGTGTGTCATGCAGGTATGAACTGTTCAGGTTTCCATGCAAAATATAGTTTCCTGCTTGGATGTCAGTTGTGAATTTATGTTCATCCAACTCTGGCATTTCTCAGTCTACTCAGTCAAATTAATGCTTTGGAGTTCAGATATGTGTGCCATGAGGACACCTTAAAGAGAAAACACAGATACCTGGAGGAGTTGTAGTTAACACTGAAAGAACTTTCAGAAGGCCCTCACCTTTCAGTGCAAATATATTCTTTAGCAAAAAAGAAGGAAAGAGGACAAAGAAGTGGGGAAACTATAAGTGGTGCATGCCTTTAAGCAAGCAAATAAAATAAGGGGGAAACAAAAGAGATATATGAACAGGTAAAAATTAGTGAAAAATCTCTTTGGTTGCAAAAACCAGAGAGTTTGCAGTGGCTTAGTACAAAATGGTTCCTTTATTTATTTATTTTTTTTCCAAAGGTGTAAGTGGCCCTTGGATTTAAGAACGGAGAGCAGTGTTATAGCTATTACAGAGCAGGATGAAAGGCACATTGCCCACTAAGGTTTTGTTCTCCTTGAAGCCTCTGGCCACTATCAGAGACAAGATTATTGCACCAGATAGGTGGACCGCAGCCTAATCCAGTTTGGCGTGTATTTCCCTGTGACACATACAGACGCTGCCGCAGAGAGGAGACTGGTATATCCTGCTCCCAGCATGCTGTGTCTGCATTTGCCCTCTCTGATGTAAGAAAGCCATGTCTGACTTGCCAAGTGTGAATAGGAATCTTTCCTGAGCAAGTGCTCTTTATTTTCACAGAGATATATATTTATTGAGGGGCAGGGAGGGGAGTCTCAGACTGTTACTGTGGCTGCACTAATCACCACTCCCACCACCCCATTCCAAACGAAGATATTCAAAGCTGTGATTTCAGGGAAATGACTCTAAAGATGCTTTTGCTGTTCAGAGCTGTGCCAGCAGTCAGGGACTTTTCAAAGACCACTTTTCACTAGAATGAAACTACCTTCTACAGCCCTACAGTTACTGTGTAGATCAACAAAACCCTTGCAGTGATTTCCCTTTGTTGCTTTAGGGATCTGCAAGGAGGGACAGCACTGGAGCTTGCCACTCAAGTCACCCACGAAAGGACAGTGACCAGGAAAGGTACCAGCGGTGGGGAGAGAGCAAGAGAGGAGGAGGAGGAAGAGGCTGCAGTAGATGCATTGCAGCAGGGTTGCATGGGAGGCTGAGAAGGGACAGGTAGCCACAGAGTCTGCATGAACTTGCATCAGAATGCAAAATGGGAGAAACTGAAAACAAGAGTGGCAAACACAAGGTGAAGAAAAGAAGAATGTGATAAGAGTAGTAGTAGCCTGTTTATTTTAATTAAAAAGGATTCAGCTGACATCACGCAGGAGATTTCCAGCCCACGCAGAGGAATGGTGATGACATCCCCAGCATTGCAATGTAAGGATGAGGGGTGGAGACACCGTGTCTCTCTGCAAGGAGGCACTGAGCATGCCTGGGAGAGGGCAGGGGCCCCTCCAGGAGCCTAGAGTCCCACCTCCACTGGAGGCAGCATGACACACGGCTGCCCGCCCAGGTCCAGGCTCGTTTCAACCCACTGGCAGTTTGTGTTGTTGGTATTTCTGTTGAAGTAACTCTGAAGGATCCCAAACAAGGATTATGCAAGTCTATATTAAATTCTAAAAAACCTTAGAGACCCACTGTCCCCACTTAGGAAACTTTATCCTCCATATCTAGACAATATGCCATAGAAAGAAGGTGGAAACTGAGGCAAAGATAGATTTGGTTGTGCTTTGACTAACTAATCAAGTGAAATTCTTAACACCACCTCCTGGGCTGGTGAACGGTTGATAGCCATTACCACTGAAAAGCCTGAGCTGGTGATGGTCAAACGAGGAAGGACAGTTATTTTCCCCATAACTGGTTATTCAAGATGGACCTGTGCAACTCATCATCTCAATGTCCCAGTGTTTCACAGTCTAACTATATTTAATGGGCAAATAACTTGATATCTAAAAGCCACCTGGGATTGCACTGTTGTTTTTCATGGCATTCAGTATATCCCACTTTCTGAAAAGTCTAAGCACAAGCACATAGAGAGCACTGCATCTTCGCTTTGAATAACAACGTTTTGGGGGGAAGATTAAAGGTAACAGATTTTCTCTTCCTCCGAATTTCCCCTTTCCAAATGAGGCACTACAAGCACAAAGTAAAAAGGTCAGTAAAATTCATTTGCATCTAAACAAATTATATGTTGACTGTTACAGACCTAAGAAAGGGTCACAGATACGTGTTTTTCAGAACGAGACATCAAAACCAAAGTGAGATAGCCCTGATCCTGCAAACAGACACGTCCTTAGCTTGTAGTCCAGCAGGACTATGTCATGTGTAAAGGCAGGCAAGCTCATCCTTTGGAAAGGTTCTTCCCTGTCTGCAGTCTCATGTTCCACACTAGTTTGGATAGAGGGACTATTCACATCCATGTATTTTTTAAGCAGCTCTGTTAAACAGAATTATATACATTTCACTTCTCTCTATCATCTCCTCTTTACTTTCTTTCTTTTCATGTGGATGTATGTTTAAAAAAACTGAATCTTGAAGCCATGCTTTTAGCTCAGCGGTCTGGGCAAACAGACTTCCCTGAAGTCTAGAACCAATGTGGACTGACGTGTAGACAGAATACTGAATTGGAAGATCCTGTGTGATTCAGAGGAGGGTTTCAAAGGTCCCAAAAGGATTTAGATGACAATGACATAGGTAGAGAAATCAGTGGAGAAAACGGGGCACCCAAATTTTACTTTGAGTGACTGAGGAAGATTTCTGTCATCCTGGGGAGTCCTTTAATGCTCAGAACTCAAAAGGATTTGAATATTATGTACTCAAAACAAACGAGAAGGTGAGCAACTTTCTTCTATGAAATATGCACGTACTGCAAATGCTCAGCTAGGTTATAAATTCCCCTTCTGAAGTACCAAGGAATTTTTATTTCCTTGATTGCCATCTAGTGGTAACTGTGCTGTCTGCATTGCATTATTCATAATAGCATTTCCATCTTGGAGCTCACTGAGCTGTGCAGATGATTGCACCATTGAAATAAGGGGCAACTTATTGTGCATGTGTTGTGCTTTGTAAGATATAGCAAGGTCTTGCTAGGTCAAGAGATTACATGGTAAGGTGCAGCGAGGCACAGATGTTTCTGAGAAATTTATCTTTCACCGAGATCAGTAAATGGTACTAGCAAGAAGTGAGGTACCGGAATGGAAGGGTTCATGTCACAACCCGGCCATCTCAGGTCACAGGTTATTCATGATGGACAGTTACTGTGCCTTGTTCCAGTCAGATGAAAACCAAGCTACAGGTCAACGTTAATACAGCTGAGGTGTATTTTCTTCAGTTGGGATAATTGTATTTTAAAAATTAGCCTTGTATTATTTTAGAAGGTTATAATAACTGCATTAAGATGTGTTGCTTAAAAAGTTGGTTTATGTCATGAAAAAATGCCATTGATTTTTTTCAACTCATAATTTGAGCTGATTTTTAGTGTTCCTTGGGGTATTATGAGTCTCTGTAAGATGTTCTTTGAAAAAATTTTTGAAATATCAATCCAGATTCCTGAAAAGTACCAGAATAATTCATTTTGGAGAGTGTTCATTCATGTACAGACACCAGAATGCTGGTTGGATTTCAAGTCTGCACTGAGAGTCACATTTGGTCTGACCCTTATTCCTGTAATGTTTTTTCTTGCTTTTTCCATGTTTTTCAAAACTTCAGTGGCTTTCCTTCAAGAATGTTATTAGAATATCAACACTTAGCCTTTGAGAAAGCAGCTAAGTTTCTAACATTGTTTCAGGCCTCCTTATATCGAGTATCCTTGCCAGTGCCAAGCATTTTGGCACCAAATTAGTGTATCTATGCCATGTGCTTGTATCCACTTGCCTTTCCCTCTCTCATCAGCAATCTTTCAATCACTTTCCTTCTTGAGAAGGACAAGATTTCTCTTGCTGCCATTGTGACGTGCTTCACACAGCCTGATCCAAACCTTTACTGAAGCTGTGCATGTTATTCATGAGCCCATGGTGATGTTGGAAAGCAACCAAAACCTCACTATTTGGAAGCCTTGAGACATGAGTATCAGCAACCCATATAGAGAACTGTTGGCAATTAGCCTCAGTACTTAAGCAAAGTGGTTCCCTTTTGCCTTTAAATTAAAATGTATGCCAAGAATTTCTAGAAGTTTCCCAAATAAGGTGCATGACAGGAAGCTTTTTGTAACTCTCCTTGTCACTAGATTACATTCATGCAAATTAAATCAATCGTTGAGTCTTTCCTGCTAATAAAGAAAGTTTATCTTCAGGACACATTTTTTTAATGTTGTCTTTTTCTGTATAGGAAAAAATAGTGCCCAGTAGAAAATCGAAAGTTCTTTAGAAAAATCTTTGTTAATGTTTTTTCTTCCTCCTTTTTCTTATTTTGGAATAAAGATATGCAGAGCCTTGAGAAGTTGCTGAGGGATGCAGTAATATATGGACAGCCTCGAAGTCGCAGAGCATGGAGAAAAATTATCATCCTCGTGGAGGGCATTTACAGGTATGTTTGTGTTTTAGAAACATGAGTACTCTTTATCATTTCTGAGGACAGAATGATCTATTGAGTGAAGCGAACATTGACTCTAGGTATCTGAGAGAAATCTTAATGAGAGTGGAGGTTACAATAACATTCTGTGATCTTATAAATATGTTGATTTCCATTACATCAGTCTGAGCCCTGGCGTAACTTGCTCCAGTTGGATCCTGTGCATTGTTCTATATGTTGATTTAGCAAATCACAGTGGAGTGGGAGATGTACTGTAAGAGCAAGACAGATCATCAGCAGGTGTATGTTGTCACAGATGTGATAAAATTCATGGAGCTATAGTAGGCGAGGAGTTTTGCTAAGTGAGTAAGCTGAGTTTTCTACAGCTGTTTGTTATGTGCAGGCAGATCAAAAGACAACTACGTAGAGCTAATTAAGTTCTGCATGCCCAGTTCTTACTCAGCTATTGGATTCTAAAATCTCAAGCTAAACATAGGCCACGTGATACCAGCACCTTTCTAGTAACTAGTGCTGGATCTAATGAACTCACACTTTAATAGGAAAAACAATTAAAAGGCTGCCTTTCAAAGAATTATGTAGTGGTGTTTCATGTAGCCCCAGTCCCTGAGAGAAGTGCCTTTGAGAATCCATCAGATAATATCAGCATCGATAATACCGTGTAATTATAGAGCTTCCTAGTCAGATAGCTCCGGTTCACTAGTGTGGTGCATCTTACTCCCAACCAGAAGGACAAACCATCACTAGAGTTGAACTGCAAAGCAGAGGCACCAGCCAGGCTCACCATCCTGGGCTTCATCCTGGCAACTGCTCAAGTCAGGAGAAGGTTGCTGGGGAGGCAGACATGGGGCTGATGGATGGCATGGAGGGGGAGCCACTGGTGGGCAAGGAGCTGGAGCAGGGAGAGGTAGAGAACATGAAGAGGAGGGAAGGGCTGAAGAAGCAGGGATCTGGGCAGTAAGAGGGTTTGCAAGGATCTAGGCAAAGCTACTGTGGTGATGACGAGAGAGGGGGGGAGTAGGAGAAGGATAGGTTTGGGAGTAGCGACACTTGCACCAGAGAGAAGGGAACCAGAACCACTCATTCACAGGATGTGACACGGTTTATGAGAGCAACATTGAACTTTATACGTAGGGATCATATCATGTGTTGCTGAAATACAGCCAGTCTGGATGGGAAGTCATTTATGTTATTTTATTGAGAAATGCTAGCACAGTTCAGCTGATTAACTTTTTTCATAAGGAATCTTTTACGATCTCATATCATCACAACTCCATAGTTGTCAGTGCTTTCTTTTTACCTAACATTTTCCATCTGCAAAGAGAACAAATCAGTCCTTATCTAAACACCTGTCACTCAGAGCTGAAACAGGTCGGCAGCAGATCAGCTGATCCAAAGCAGGCTGAACGACTCCTTTCAACCAGAATAAACAGAGCAAAACTGCAAATAAACATAGCCTGGCACTACTAAAAGAAAGCTCAGACTTAAGGACTTTGATCATGCAGAAATTAAGTGGACCACCAACATTTTACTGACAAATATTCCCATCAGTCACACGGCCTGCAGAAAATGCTCCAGCTGCTGAGCTTTGTTCACTTTAAAATCCTTTACCCTGGATATTGACCACTAGGGAGCAAGAAGGTAGACTGGTGACACAGAAGCATGGATCGGTCCGAGCAGTGGGACAAACCTGCTGTCAGATACTTGCAACTATAATAACTATAACTATATTTCCAGATTATAGAGAGTTTTCTTTTCCTCTGGTTTCACAGTTCATTTGCAAAGGAGATTTCATTCTCAAAAGTTCGAAGAATCTTCTGTTGGAATGCAACATAAAAACATGTCAAACTTCAGACAACCTCACTAAAAGGGAACCATAAAGTTCCTTCAGCCCTGTAAGGGCTAAATAATGTTAAGACTACTCATACCCTGAGAGTCTATGCTTGTGAAAGGCATACAGTAAAAGAAAAACAAAGCTCAGCTCTCTAATAGTCTCTCATTGGAAACTAGCCCTAGCAGTAGCTAGGTTGGTTGGTTAGTTGTTTTCATAGTCTAAGCAGATCAGAAATTGAAGACTGTGGTTTGGTTGCAAAGCAAGTCTGCTCTGACTTGAGGGAGAATACCACCACACCCCACGGTGCTGTATCCCTGCCATCGCTGCCAACCCAAGATGCACGCAGCTGATCTGTCCTTACAGCACTGCTGGGAAGAGACTCACAGGCCATGTAGTCTAATCCAGTAAGTAGCTAATAACATTTCATATGCAAAAGAAAAGCTGGAGAATGACATATTAGAAATACTCTTATTTTTTTGTGTGCATGTTCTTTCCTTTCTTAGCCCATGATTTTTGAAAGAGACCAAAACTTTTCAACTCCATATTGGCTAATTTTAGTTTTGTTGAAGATTTGCCAGATGCCAAATTAACGTTTATCTAAAGTGTTTAAGAGGAGGTAGAGTGTTGTTAATGTATTCTTCCTACAATAGTTAATACTGCTTTTTTTTTTTTTTTCTTTTTTCCTTAAAGGACTTAAGTTATGCTTTAGGGACAACTAATACAGAATTTAAATAACTGGGTCAGAGCCATTCTCCAAGTTAAAATATCTTGACTTGCAAGTTTGGCTTGGCAAATTTTTACAGAAATGTTTTTTCCAAAGATGCAAAAGAAACACTAAGATTTCCTTCTTCAAAAAAATATTTTTATATGGGACACCATAGTCTTAGTATGGTGAAGTTGATGGTATGGAAAAAAAATTGCCTTCTGTTTCCATTAGGAGTGTGTTAAAGTGTTTACACTGTGCATAAGCCCAGACTTACCAGCTGGTAAAATTTGAAAAGCGTCATTGTTAGCCAACATGAGCACTTCTGGAAATCAGACTTGTGTTTGAAACCATAAGCCCTGGATTTTTCTTGGTTTACAACTGAAGGCAGAATTGGCCCCTCAACTTGGGAAGCACTCAAGCTACATGTCAAATAAATAGCAATAAGTATAGGTTTGTTTGCTTTTTAATGTCTCTATTATCTTAAAAAGAAAAAAAATCATCAGAAGTAAATGTAACTACTAGTGAAAGCTGGTTCTTAACTTGGACTACCCTAGGCGCAAATATATTCCATTTGCATTCCAAACTGAGAGAGACCATCTAGCCATCAATCTTCAGTACAAAAAGCACGGACAGGTTTTGGCACTGTCCAGGGCACAAGTTAAACTGACTTGTTAAATCATATTTCTATTATTTAAATTCCAGCTAATGTTTTCCTTGGCTTCTACCATTTCCAGTTCAGGATTAATCAGCTAGTGTGTTCTTACATGGTTTGTGGTAGGCTTCTGGTCTCTTGCACGCATATTTACCTGGGAGTCAGATAGGCCAAGGCCCAGGGCAGGAGTTATGGGGAACCAGAAACTGATCAAAACAGATTGTTTTTCATTTGTTTTCTCCCTGCTTTTAATTTAATTTGGGTATTTTCCCTTCCAGCTCAGAAAATAGCTCTCTGATCAGCTAGATATTGTCCAGTGCCTTTTCATGTTCATTAGAAGTTCCTTGGGATTCAATGCCAATACCATAGGAAATTTATCAGGGTTTTTTTTTATTTCCTGGGATTAACTGACTGGACTTCTGGAAAAGAATGGGGTAACATTTAATGTCTTTGGCCAGGGACCAGCATTAAAGGCTAACATTTCTATCGTGTCAGTGTATGGGGCTGTATTTGAGTGCAGGGTTAAAAGGTTTCCTTAGATCTATAGCTTTAAACTACAAAACAGAGATTGCTGTATGAATGTGCAAGGTTTATGTAAGAAAACAATACCTAAAGTAAACATTAAAATGGAATGCATATGTCTTGGGAGTAACAGGTCAGGAAAGGAGGGATTTTCCCAATTACAAACTAGCCTGAAAGGGGAACAGATAAAGTTTTCAAATGTTGAAAGAATAGTGGTACTATAGGGCATATTTAGAGATGTTGAGTGATACAATTAAGAAGATAATAGGTTGAATATCGGTAAATTGATTTTCCTGACAGAAAAAAAAAAAAAAGAAAAAATTGAAACTGTGGTACCATAGGATGATATAGAAAACTCTTTTCCTGAGAAGTTTCAAAATAAACTGGACAAAAACTGACTGTATCCTGTCAAGAGTGAGCCTGTGTTCCAAGCGAAGTCACCAGCACAAGTGCACACCTCCTGGCTCTCAAAGCGCCTGGCTCCACAATTCATCAGCTGCATCAGGAAGAAACTCAGTGGTTTGGTAGGGATTGAATCAAGCTTCAAAATTCAGCGATTCCAAAATTTTGGATTATATCCTCACATCTGGAAGTAGATTCAACCTGAGTGTGTCCTGAAGCAAGATTTTGTGCCTGTCCACTGAACAAGGGGGAGATGAGGGTCAGCTGCAATCTGGAAGCTTTACATCCCTGCCACTAAGCTAATCATTTTTGCTACAAGACAGATGTAATATCACGTAATGAGAATGTCTGACCTGGGCAGAACCAGCTTACGTTCGTCTGCATCCAGCTTTTTTCGATGTGCCCTGTGTGCTTGAGCAGATCTGGAAACAGATCAATAGCTTTGTGAAAGTAACACAACCAGACTGAGACAGAATAATTACAGTTCACTTCTGGCTGTCTGGTTTAAACTCAGTCGACATCGATATTTACTAAAGGATTCAGTAAACTTTCCATTTGGGCTACCCAAGGGGTTATGTGAAGTGAGCTTTATCTTGGAGCAATTCTAAACACAGCGGTGTTAATATCACAAACCATCTCCCATGGTCAAAAGAGAGACCAAGAACAGAGCAGGCAGCAAAACAACTCTCATCTCTGCCATCTGGAGGGCTGAGGCCTGTTTGAGTGGCAGCACAGGAAACGTACTCAAAACCAGTAGCGCTTTATCTACTCCATGGACACTTCAAGGCCATGTTAGGATCTCTGTCAACTCTTGTAACATCTATGTCAGCCAGCATCTTTCAAGAGCAGTGAATCAACACTGAAACTGAAAAGAAGTGCTTTGTTTTGCTAAACAGCTTAGAGTTCAAAGAGAAATCTCCTGCTCATACTAGTAAGAAAAGTTTTCATTAAATCCTCTTAATAGTTAAATCTTGCAACAGCCATGTACCAGCTCTACGTATTCTGGGATTCAGCAAGAACTTTGCTTCCATTCCACAAATATGTAGCAAATCAAGCTCTGTATTTTTAATTTACCTTTTTTACTCTTGTCTTTTTGAAGATAAATACTGTCTCTCCCATCTGAATCTTCATGAGCCACTAAGCCTGATGATGTCCATGTAAATGTGGAAAACCTATTATTGTCCTTTTCTGCCTAGCTGGTCTGCCCAAGTATTACTGGGAGGTGGAGGGTGGGATGCCTATTTGCTTCCCTCTGCAGAGGTGCTCCTTGGCATGCCTCTCACTCTCTGACCGCATAGCCAACCTGCAGGCCGACCAGACACAGGCAAAAGCTGCCGTCCCCAGCATGTGTGATGCTGCATGCCCAAGCACACCCAGTGGCTCAGTATAATTTTTAGCTGACTAATGTGTTGACTCTGGGCTATGGAGGACTGTGGGCTCTGCCCTTGTATTCATTAGGAAAATAGCTGTGGTGGTTCAAGTTGCTTCTCCCCCAGTGCCATTTGGAAAAAGTGAGAAAGCCTAGCCTGCAGGAGCTTGCAGTATAAGCCCACCCTTCTTTGCTGCAAGAGACCATGGTGCCGATATACAGCCCCACAGCTGCCTCTTCTATTACTGGGCAAGACAGAAGAGCAAGGTTTGCCAGCAGTCACCTGACAGCCAAAAATATGCCTCCAGGCGCACGCAGCCAGGCTCTCCGAACCCCCCAGTACCAACAGTACAGGCAACCCTTGTCCATGGCTGCTCCCCCATACTGTTCTTTCAAACTAATGGGGACTTGCCTATGGGCAGGTCTCCTTTAAAACTGGAGACCAAGCTGTTTCCAAGCTTAGTCTGGAGACCAAAGGATGAAGAAGGACTAAAATTGTCAGAAATTTCCCAAGTGCTAAAAGCACATCCTGTCCCTTTTGTGGTATCAATCTTCCAGCTGCATAGTGCAGCTAGAGTGGCAATAGTGTGCGAAAGCCACTGGTCCAGGATTTAAAAATTGTCAAGAAGTTTTGTTGATTGCACTGCTCTTTTGTGCATGATATTTGGGAACAAACTCAATGTTTCTGCTTACCTGAAACTCTTGTAGCATTTGCAATCGGATACACCTTAGCCCTGGGCCTTAGCCACAGAGCACTGGTTTTCCTGGCACACAGCATGCTTGCTTTGTTTTTGATAGGAAGTGTTTAGCATTTAAAGACCTGCTTACTAGAGCTAGTGTAAGAGAACATGTTTAACTCATTATGAAATGAACACTGAGTGCATAAGAGCATATCCAAGCATAGCTGTAGTCATCTCACAAAGGTTTTCAAGACACAATAACCTTCACAGCAATACTATTGATACTTCATCTTTACAGGATTAGAGTGCATTTCTTATTTGTCTCCCTGGGCTTTCATTTTGCTGTACAGCTCCTCTGTGCCTTCTAACTTACTGATGTGATTACCAACAATACAAAAGAATAATCATCTCTTCTTATGTCTACAAATCTCAATGCACCATTAGTGCAAGTTCAGAATATTTCCTTTTCCTGCATGGCTGAAGAAAGTAAAAAGAAAAAGAATGGAAGCTTTTTTCCTTTTAAGTACTAGGTAGCAGGCTGCATTTCCGAAAAAGAACGTGTATTGGGAGAAAAAATTGGCAAGAGAGGATTTGAGCTCCCTTTTCTAATCCCGGAGTCTGGCCACTCTGAAGACTGGGGCTGCTTTGAGTTATGGCATTTCAGGTGGTCCATCTCCTGTGCATGTTAGACCCAACTACTTTGCACCAGGGTAATTTGCTCTAGAGCTGTTACCCCCAAATATTGCCACAGTAGCTGACGATGAAGTAAGCAAGGACCAGGCTGAACTACAGCGGTTCCTTATAATTCAGTACAATATTTGTTTCACAGTGATTGTAATGTGCTGCTTTGGGTGAGTATCTCTCCCGCACTTTATACCTTTCCTTCTCTTTTCTTGCACGTTGAAGATTTGCAAATGTTCAAAGACTGTTTGACTGGTTTTGATTATTTGAATGCTAAAACTGTTTGAATGTTTTATACTTACCCGCAGATGAGAAAGGGTTGCAATTTTTCTTTGAACTGTAAATGCAAATTGAAGTTCCAGACGATCTTTCACGGCATAAGGCAATTAACGCCTATATTTTCGGACAGTATCTTGAAGAGAAAGAGAGTACAGGATTTGTTGTTCATCCATGATTCTCTCCATCTGCAGCATGGAAGGGTCCATCGTGCGCCTGCCAGAGATAGTCTCCTTGAAGAAGAAATACAAAGCCTACCTCTACTTGGACGAAGCTCACAGCATCGGTGCAGTGGGCGCAACGGGCCGAGGAGTTGTGGAATATTTCGGTATGAGTCCCGACGACGTTGACGTATTAATGGGAACATTCACAAAGAGCTTTGGCGCAGCTGGAGGATACATAGCTGGCAAAAAGGTAAACAGAAAACACAAACATTTTAATATAAAGGGGGGGAAGCACCTTCTTCTTATGTATGATATATTTCATTATCTTTTTGCATAGACTGCTTTGCAGGAGCACTAAAGTTAGTGCCATTTTTGTCCGGATCCCAAATGCACATCAAACAGTCAGATTTTCTGATTTTTTGTCTCATGTTCATATTATGTAATTTGCTTGAGCTGGGTATTTCTGTGCCACCCTGATGATTGTTGTTTGTCTTGGAAATGTTTAGACACATTGTGGTTGGCTAAATATACTTCACTGCATTAATTTGCATGCAGATTGCTTGTTACTTTGTTTCACATTTGTAAACAGTGTGTGGAGCAATATTGAGAGATTAAAGCCACAGTTTCATCCACTGATAATAAAATTCCTAAACAGTTGTGGATTGTCATAGTTGCATTTTTTAGGAGGATGGAGAAAGAGGGTTACTGAGGGCCTTTTGCAATAGTAAACTCCGTGTCCTCAGTTGGCCTGCGTACATTAACAAAACAACCTCTTGCCAACAACAGATGTCAACAAAAAGTAGAGCTGAGCTTGCTTTATTTGGGGTTGTAGAAGAAGAGAAAACATAATCAGCACCATTGTGAAATGTCATCGGTTTTGTTGCTTGACAGATATATCAAGTGGTTGCTGATTATTTACTCTTTTCATGCCCTGCTGAATGCATTTCTTAAGTAGTTTGCTGAATGAGTAGGAAGCCTGTTTAGACAGCCCATATGGTTGCTGTCAGGATAACATTAATAAGGGTAGCTCTTGAGTAGAATAAAAGGGCTATAAGAAAGCATAAAGTGTATATTTCTTACTGTCTTTTTTGCGTTTGCCTCTGGAGATCTTAAAACAGGCTATCATAACATATCAAGAATCAATTTTCTTTATTTCCTTTGTTTCCTGAATTTGTAGCTGAAGGTTTAACCCTTAACCAAAGACAATGTGGCTAATGTAGCTAGAAATTATAGGAAGCCTAGACCTGTGAAAAGCAGTCTAAAGTAATTCATCATCTAATCCTTGGAAGTTTTCTTAAATGAAAGTGGGTCGCTCTTTTCATGCCTGTGCGTATCACTAGCTTTGCCTCAGGCTTCTGGGCCTTGGTGGCAGCCGCTTACCCAACACACTTAGCATACTTACATTTGTTTCTGCAGCCAAAAACTCACTGTGGTACTGTTTACTCTGCATCAGCTAGAGCACAGAAGCCTTCTCAGCTATTTGATCAAACCCTTAAGATTACAGTTGCAATATAGCAATGCATAACCTGTGTAAGGTTAGGTAAATCTTCATCCTTAGCATTGGAGTTACCGCATAGACTCATACAGCTTTTTTGGCAATAATTTGTGTTACTCTCTTTGGTTTTTTTTCTCATGATATTTTTTCTCAAAGGCAGTTTTCAAGCAGGTCTCATCCCTTGCTCACTAACATGTATTCAGCTTTTAGTGTGGTAACTGTTACTCTGTTATTTTGCAGTAGGAGGTATAAGCTGTCATAACAATGATGGTCTGAATTCCTGCAGCGTCCCTGGATTCAGGAGAGTTACTGGTGCTTTAGAAACGCCTACAGTACTTCAATGCTTTTTCTAGGAGCACAGATTGTGCTCTTAGTTATACAAGGAAATGTTAAAGCAGCTATACTGACTCTAACATGACTGTCCCTGCCACACTGATGGAAAGTTTCAGTTGAAAGAAATTAATATGTATTAACAGTAGCAGCCAAGAAAGCAAACCAATAACTGGTGAAGAGTCCTCTTCCTTTTGCATATTCTCATCCTGCGATAGTTAAGAGGGAGGTCTGCTGTTTGGCCAGCTCAAAGCTCATTCATGCTTTGTTTTGCTTATGTAAGGACCTTGTGGACTTTTTACGAACTCATTCTCACAGTGCTGTGTACGCCACATCTATGTGTCCACCTGTAGCAGAGCAAATCATCAGGGCAATGAAATGTCTCATGGGACTAGATGGGACAACACAAGGTAAGCCACCTTCTTTAACATCATTTATTTCAATTACTACCAGAGCATCTACTGTGTACAGGTGCACGCAAAAAGTCATCCGGCAGCAAAGTAGTATGGTAATGCAGTGCAAAGGAAATAATTCTTACTGTAAAACTAATACACAAATCATCATATATCTAAGTATTATCAACTCTGTTTCTTTTTCCACACTCATCCACATGCAGCAGGGATGGAAATATTCTGGAATTCTGGCTCTACAGTTGCCAGCCGACTCTGCTTTCCAGCAACAAATAGAAGTACATGAATTGCCCTTTGAATAGATTGTCTGACTTTGTAGGAGGAGCGCATAAGAACATGCCTTCATTTATGGGCTAGATGCTGTCAGTTTAGCTTCTTTGTAAGTGTGAACCTTCAAAATGGCAAGCAGCTCCAGCATGGTACAGAATTTCAAAACAGGTATTGTACGTTAAATAATAGTACGAGAAGATGATTGTAATAATTCCTGCCTTGTTCAGGCATTAATTATGGTATCCTGAAGCTAGTTTTCAAGAACATTTTGTCCCAAAAGAATTGACTACTTGGTGTCTTTGTGAAAAATTAAGTTTATTTGTATTCCTCTCCTGAAGTTGCAGATGCAGCTACAGTCCAACCCTCTGTGTAACATGCTTTCTATGCAGCAAGCAACAAAACAACTCTGTGACATAGTGACACTGATATGCATTCAGTGCTCTAGGACTTAAATCCCAACTCAGAGAAAAGCTGGTGGGTTTTGACTTTGTATAGTTTCTGTCAGGAATGCCTGACAATCATGTTATTGCGTAACATGCAGTTGAAGATACAGATTCTGCTCTGAACTGCAGTCTCTTTCGTACTGGTCCAGCAGCACTGTGCTGGGCTATTTTCTCTTACCTTGTGTAGGACTAACAGAGTAATTCTGTATTAGTCCTCCCTGATAGAAATGGCTGGGCTAAGGTGGGAATGGAAAAGAAGAAGTGTATAGGAGAACAGGTAAGACACTGCTCTGCACTATCCTGTTACAGTGCCCTAGAGGGTGGTTTCAAACCCCGATAGACACAAGGCTATTAAGATGTTTATCGCAGCCCTTCAACGAGGCCAGAATTTACAAGACCACAGTGTACAAAAGGAGAGATAGAGAATCCGGTCCCAGTGCCAAATTCTGCTGAGTGCAATAACAACAAAGTGCAGCAAAACTCCAGTGCAATGTGTAGACAACAAGGAAATGATGCTTTTGTCATTTTGGCAGAGAAGTCAGAGCGTAACAACTGTTTCCAACTTGCAATTTGAAAGGTCAAGGTTGCGTATGCTGATGCCTACATCCTGTTCAATATAAGAGACCAACTCTGACACGTTTCTTCTACCTTGGGGACTATGTGTGGAGCCTGTCCTGCTGTGCAGCTCCCCGCGCTAGCTATAGGAAATGCTTGCCGTCAGAGGGCGGTCTTACTCTGAGCCTTCCCAAGACTTACATACTTGAGGCTCTCATAGATGCCGCGTGTAAAATATTAAACATGCAGAGCATTTCCAAACCTTCAAAGCCTCTTAAAAATGATCTTCAGCTAGCGTGATTCTGCGTGCAGTTCAGTGCAGGCTAATAGGAGAATTTGGTTCAAGACAGAGTCTTTTAAGATGTGCGTGTCTGACTGTCTTAGGGCTAAGAGTTTGCAGCATTTTCTCCTCCAGAAGCAGTGTTGTTTAATGACACAATGTTTGTATTTCTGCACAAAATGAGTGCTTATTAAGTCTTCTGCAAATCCTTTATAAAATAAATTAGTGTTCTGTCAGTTTTTTTAAATTTGTCTTGTAATATGAAATGGAAATGAATAGGAAAACAAATGAATAAATCATATATCACAGCTTAGAGTATTGCACAAAGGCTAGCAAACTGGCTATGGTGTGTAAAAATGTTTCTTGTCCTTCTGAGCCAGACTCATTATTTTATTCTATTGGGTTTTCTTTCATGTGGGCCTCCCTTCATTAGTCTGTCTTGTGACTACAAAAAAAAAAAAAACACACAACCCAAAACACAGGAAAAAATGTTATGCTGGACCACACTACAATGCTGAGAGAGGAAGGTGGTGGCTTAGAAGCTTAGAAAGGAGGGGAGAGCAGAAGGGAGAAAGCACTGTCTCTTCTTAGATATTTTTGTTTCCAAGGACAACAGGGGCCTTGGCTGAGTTCTTTTGGTCTGCTGTCATAGAAAATGGTGAATCCTGCATGTGAGCTGTCCTTGTGAGAGTATGAGCCATGTAGCAGAGACACCTGGCAGAGAAGTTTCAAGTGAACCAGAATTGCCACGGGGTGGTATGGACCCTTTGTTCTCTGGAAGCCTGTTGAATCGATAAAAGGAGGTTATTCTGCAATTTATTTCAAATGGCATTCCCTTCCTGCAGGGTGATTTGGGGAATCCTTTATAAGATGTCCACTGATGGCTTGTCCTCCAGTGGGAATTTCTGTAGGGAAGAGAGCCTTGCAAAAAATACTGGGAATGTTTTGGAAAAGAATGAAATTAGGGTTTGCTAGAAAGTTCCATGTTAGCTAGAGTGTTCTGCTTAAAAAAGAGTATGAAATAATGGGATGACAAATGTGTTAACCCAGCTTGTTCTTACATCCAAACTTCATGACTGAATCCTTGGTAGATTAATAGAAAACTAAGAGAAGGAAGACTGATTTTGTCATTTAAATTGCTGCCCTGAAAACTCTTTATTCTATATTTTTTAGCACTTCACACAGTCATCTTTTATATTTTCCCAGATATCATGCTTTTACATTCCCTTCAATTTCTTGCTACTTATTCTCTACTAATTTGTTAAGTGGCTGATCTAGGAAAGAGTAATATAGGTGGAATTATGTTATGGGTAATCCCAGAGGCCAGAAATGCAGCGGTACTGCTTGTGTTTATCCCGGTGTATATCCAAATTTTGATCTCCCATATTCTTCCTTTATTTTCAGTTAGTAAGAATATGGTGGTTTGGAAAAGGAACCAGGGTGTGTATTTCCAGGACAGGATCAGTCTACAGGATCTGCATGACTGCAGGATATGAATAGAAGTGTATGGACACAGGGGGTACAGCTTAATTACGAGGAAGGAACAGGTTAGCACTTTAAAAATAATTCTATGAAACCTAAACTGTTTAGCTGGAAATTATCTACAGCAGGTATCTGTTTCAGGCTACAATTTTTTCATATCAACAAAAAGGGTTCAGTCCTTCCTCAGAAGAAGGCTAGATATACATTAGGGGGTTTGATAATCTAGAAAAAAGAGGTGGGGGCAGAATTTTTAAAAAATCCTTTCCCCCTGAAGATCTTCAGTTTCTCCAGGCTTTGGGATGAAGATTTGGATTGTGATAGCCAAGTTTATAATTTTTGCCACGTCTGTGAAATACCATCCGAGTCTTGAGATGTTAGAAATCTCTAAAAAAATCTCTACTTAAAATGAACATTGACAAATCTCAAGATCCCCTGAGTGAAGGAGCATCTTCCAGCTCAGTTTGGGGGGTCTGACCAGAGCATCCCCTACCTGAAGCCTGGGCAGAGGACTGGGGCCCTCAGCACCTACGTCCCTCCTGCACTGTCAGGCACTTGGGGAGGTGAGCCGGGAAGGTTAAAGAGAGAAGAGACTCTGACAAGCAAAGGAGACACAACAGTGAATAGATAACAAGTGGGTGATAAGGATGGAGACTAGGACCAAAATGAGATGCTGAGAAGATGGGCTGGAGAGGCTTTTAACAGAAAGGGCCTAGTGTGGGGAAGGAGAGGAAGAGGGACAAATGTATCTGCAAGAAACTATAGCAAACACACAACCCTCCAAACCCATGCTGGTACCTCAGACACTCCTTGTTCTTCTCTGGTCAGCAAACTGCTGTGGAAGTGTGCTAGCAAGATGTGTGCTTAACTTCCTTTGCAGCAGGAGACTCCAATTTGGATTGGGAAGTTCTCATTTTAAGTGAAAAGATACAGAGAAGACATGGTATCTCCCACAGAAACCATCTATAAATGTATGGGTATGTCCCATATCAATATTTGTTGTAGTTGTGAGACATTAATGTCATGATTATGTGACTGGTAGGATACTGCAGAGCCCGCAGCCAGCTACTACAATTTCCTTGTTTTGCCATGTTTTCTGCTGTGACTTGAGAAAACAAAACACAAGAAATGCTGAATTAGGAGAAGATAGCAGTTCCTTCAAAACTGATATGCAAGAGTTGTTCCTGTCTGGGAGAGAGGGGTAGGTTGGGGTCACTATGCCCAAGTCCTTTGTTTCTTGAGTGACTTGTATCAGAAGAGTCAGAGAATGACAACAAAAAATTCAAATGTATTTCCATTTTCATGTAAAATCATATTTTTAGTAGAGTACAAGTCCTGGCATTTTTCAATGCCATGTTTTACAGGACTCTCTGAAAATCGACAACTTGTAGAACAAGAGACATTCATTCTTGGTAACATAATGTCATAGATACTATCATAGTTCTTATAATAGAGTTGTTCAAAAGCGTATGAACTTCTGGCAGCTGTATTTCCTTTAGTAATGTCATAAGGCAGCAAGTTCCACAGTTCAGTTCCTATAGTCTATAAAAAAATATAATTTTATCCCTCTTAAGCCGTTGTGGCCTTTTCATCTCAAATGTGTCTCTCCTCATTTATTAGGAGATACGGGATGAGGAGGTTCCCATGGCATTTACTCCTTATAATTCATAATATGGATATTCTTTATATGTTCTCCTTGTGGCTTCTCATTACACCACTGGAGATACCTCAGGAAACTCAGCAGCTGCCTTAGTGGTTTTATCCCCATGATGAGACTGTAGTTGACTCAGAGTGTTTGGACCCTGCGCAAATTTTCAAGTACACTTACTTGCATGCAACACAGCCCCTCCAGCTGTGACCTCAGACCTTTTTTTTTTCCCTTTCTGCCTGAGAATACCAAAAGCATATTTTTACACTTAAATTTGATAGGTAAAAACCAGAACCACTAGGCAGGCAAAGTTAAAACTGCTAGAAAATCTAAAGCAATTTTCTTGATGACTAACAATAAATTATAGTGGTGAAAAGCAAATCACAGCATTTGCAAAGGCATCATTTTTCTGTTTAATGCATGGCAAACAATAATTCACCAACAGCAATAGGCATTTTTCATATGTTTTTATGGGATGCTGAAAAATTTAAAACCCTATCCTCAGGAATCTACTGTCCTTGTTATGTTAAAAGATAATTCCTGAGGTGGTTTAGATAGAAAATATTTCTTTAAAATGTTAATTTACTTTGCCATTTGTGCTGCTTGGTTTATCTTTTTGCAACTACTAGTTTTCATTTTTGTTTTTAGTAGACTTTGAGTTCTTGCATTTGAGCTCATTCAGATTGCAAGAAGCTGCAGAAGGCTGCTTTCTGTTTTGGCTTGGCATTAAAAAGATCTGGTTTTAAAAGGTTCCTTTTTAAAACATTTCCGTCTGCCTTAGATTTTTGTATAACTGGAGGACCAACTTCTTAAAATGCTCAGTTTCTAACATTTTCCACTGCTATCTGTGCTCAGCAATCTTTTGAAAACATTAGCTTTGCCTGTCAGGGTCCTCTGTAAATTCAGAAACCTCAGTTTCACATCTCTACAACCTGGCATAAACCAGCGCTGGTGCCAGGAAGGGCAGTCTTGCCCTCCTTTTTGCCCTTCACCCCCTGCCTATCCCCTTATTTGTGCCCCTTTTCCTCATGCCAGCGTTAGTGTTCGTGCAGCCATGCAATGAACTGAATCAGAGAACTGATCTAGCTGAAAAATAACCCACCCTCCCACAAATGGTTAGCCTACAGCCAAACTGGTTCCCTGAGCCAATCTACCATGTGGCTACATGAATCCCAGTGCCAGGACTCGAGCAGCTGGAGCTGAGAGGAACGATCCCTTTTGCAGCAAAATAAATCTGTGCCAGACTGAACTGATCATGAAACTATAGCCCTAAGCTTTAATACTGCAAGCTACTTAGTGACGGACCCCTTGAACCTGCTCAAAACAGCTTACAGAATTAGTCATACTAAAGTATGGCTTTTTACTGTTCCCTCTCAAATTCTCATTTTGCTGCTTCATTCTGAGATGATTGCTTCTCTTGGGTCCTCATCAAGCAGAATGCTTGAACCCTGGCTTAAAATTAAGTTAGTTACTATTCCCAGTAAGTATGTGCTTACATTTAAAGCACTGAAGCGAATTTATTCCCTGTTTGCATAGCATTGGCTCCATAACTAGGGCTCCCAGTCAGTATGATGGTGAAGATGCTAATGTTGATAATACGCTGTCATGATTATTATTTGTCTGAGCTGAACATCACAGATGTTCTCCCAGCAGTGGATGATGAAATAGAGCTGAATTCTGCCATCTTTACTCCAAATGAGTGAGACATGCTGTTCCAGTAGAGCCACCTGCCATGTGGTCCACCTCCTAAAGGAAGCCAAATGTATCCATGGAGGATCAGTTGATCTGAACAAGCAGGAGCTTTGGAGTAATAGTGTTTTCAGTGATTTGCAAGAGCTCTGAGGATTGACCAAATTCTGCCTCATATGAAGTCACTTTTTCCATATTCAAAGTTGAACCAGTGCTGTAGTCCTCTAGCAGACCCTATCCATGGGTAGGTGTCCCCTGGATTCACAAAAAAAGTATTAACTGCAGGCAGAGGAGGGATGTGATCAGACTTGGATGTGACTCGTAGCCTGTCCCTCAGCAAAGCAAGCTACGCTTTTCCCAGGGACAGCAACACGCAGCTCCACGACATAGTCCCCTTTTAAGGGTGTCTTTGCTGCTGGGATAGAGCATGAGGATCCCTCCTCTGTTCCAGATGCTGCTTGCCTCTGCCCAAGGAATTCAGCACTGTTATCAGCCTGAGGAGCACAAAGGAGAGAAGTGCTTTTTCTAACGGCGTTTAGATCACTGGCATTTCAGAAACACCTAATGTGATACAGATGGAGCACGTTGTGCACTGGCTGGCTTTCAGCAGGGGGACTGACGTGCTTTGTGATTAATCACCTGTGCTGGGAGTAAATAAGGCTCAGCCAAGGCTGGTTGCTTTGTCCCTGCTTTTGTGTGGGACACTGGATGCTTAACATTATATATCTGAATATAGATAAGGTGCTGGGTAGGTATAGCTGACTCATTCAAGAAATAAGGTAAAAATGACAGAATTTGTACAATTTCTCTCCTTTCTGCTTCAGCTGAAATTACCACTTTTTCTTCCCTTAATCTGCTCTGGAAAGTGTTTTGCAGCAGTTCACAGTTAAAATTGGACTGACTAAATAAGTCCTTAAGGGCTTATTTAGCAGCTGAATTAAGTTGAAATTACTAGGTTTCTAGTTGGCATTAGAATGTAGAAGAAAATGTCTTCACTTCTCCCCAATTCATAGCAAAGTTATTTTTTGATAAAGATTTTTTATCTAAGAACATATTTCCTTTAGGCAGCCCAGTTTTACAGCATTCTATTTGTGATTTAATGCACATGGAGGTGCATGTGTGTTACTCTTATAGTGGAACCAGAGGAAAAAAAGAAACTCTGTCCATCTGCAACAGTTTAGTGGGGAAGAGCTATTGTTTTCCAAATTTTTTTCAGCCTATGAAAGTTTGCTTTTTACTATCTAGTTGTTAGTAGAGTTCTCCATCCAAGGAACACAGATTGAAGAGACACACTGACACCGGTATGTAAAAGTTTGATTGTGTAACTAATTATGTAGAAAGACCCTATGAAAAAACAGCTGGAGAAGATTAAAGCAGGTGGATTTTTGTCTTAAAGAGTCCACTGCCAAAAAACAGTACAGCGTGGGATTATCTTTCCTGGAATGGGTTCAGCAAAAATAGCTCTCCTTCAATTAAAATACACCTGAGATCTTGATATGAAAGGCTACAGGTTGCTTATTCCTGTTTTCAATATAGTGAGTCAGAATTTCCAAGGGTAGAAGCCTACAGGAAGAGTTCAAAGGTAGAATGTTTGCACAGGAATTGAACGCAGCCAGCTTCCCTGCTTATTAAAATCTTGCAGGAGTGAAAAGCAGGCAACTCTGGAAGAGGAAAACAAACTTTTGTTTCAGAGAGCTGATAGTTTTACTACCTCTTGAGCAAGCCACTATCTTTTATCATTTTGATCTCTATTGCCTTCTCTTTGTATTTTTCCTTAAACTAAAGCATATTAATTTTGAGGTATAAAGTCTTCTAAGAGCCTGTAGAAAATAATGAGCTAAAACTGGCAATATGCAATGATGCATGTTAAATAAAAACACAATCAGCGTTTTTCCCAGAATTGCCAACATCTTAACACTTTCCAGTAAACCAGATATCTTTAAAGCGGTGCAACAAATGTAAACTCTAGATTTGCAAGCAGTAGGTGGATGCAGTAAATCTGTTTTTGTTGTACCATCCAGGTAATTAATCCTGTATTTCAACAAAATCCCAGTAAGCGGGCTGTGTATCACTGTATGTTCCCAGCAGCATGAAGATAACGTGAAATTTAAGAATCCTTTATCATTCAGTTTTCTCTCTTTCTGTCCCTTCTTAATTCAGCTAATAAAAGGTGTAGAGCCCTTAATAAGGTCATGCTCAACTTCAGCTGAAAATTCTGGAGCATTAGTGGGCTTAGGTTTAATTAGCCGAGGGTCAGTTTTCCCTGTCCAGGCTGTGTTCTCCGAACATATGCTGTGTTGTGGTTCACGTGTTTTATGGAATATAACTATCTGGATATCCTGCATGCTGTGCTATAAGCTATTTGCATAGACTGTAAATCCTCAAGAATTTTGCAAACTAAGAATTTTTGAACAAATATTTACTGTCTGAGGACCCGATCCTCTAATTAGTGCTCTACAGGTAAATTCTTACACTCAAATAGATGCAGCTTTATCATTTTAGCTCAAGGATCCGACTCTGCAGATTTTCACTCAATAAGTAATAAAGGATGCAAGATCAGAGCCTCAAAAAGCAAAGAAAATAGTTCTTAAATGTGTTGGCTTTTGTTAAACATACCACAGTGAATTTGGACTAAGATCTGATTTTAAACGGAATTCGTCACTCTTACACTGATTTAATCTGCAGTGTGGGGGGAAAATTGGGCCAATGAGACCAAAATAAACACTTTGCTGAGATCTGCCTCCTTATCTGACATTGGAAGGTCCCATAAAGGAACAAAAAAGAGCGTTGAAATACAGTTACAAACTTCAAGGTTTTTATTGCTCTTATCAGGACAGCATATAAGATGCCTGTGTATATGATGTGTGTATGTGGTCTTTGACCACAAAACTTAACATGAGAAAGGAAAGTGTTGACACTTGGTAAAGAAATAGGTTCCTCCCAGCCACCCACCCACAAATACAGTGTGTGTAGCAATTGTCTCCTAATGTGCTTTTTTTCCCTCCAGATATATGTGAGCGCTCTGATCTTTTATTTGCCTCTTTAATGCATCCCTGCAAATGAAATTACTATTCTGGGATGTTGCTAAAGCATTAAAGTGGCTCTTTTGCATCAGCGCTGGCTGGCTTGCAATGAGTTCCATAGGGAGTCTCGAAAGGGGATCCATCCCAACTGGTGGAGGATATAGATTTAGCAAGGGAAGATTGGAAAAGGAAGAGGTGTTTGACTTTTGGGGGGTTGTCCGAAACTCCTCTTTCAGCTCTAATGTTTCCGATGCTGGATTCCCCCTCTTGCTTTGGAGTCTAAATTTCCGGTACCTAAAATAAGTTAGAGACAAACTGATCAACTCTGAGCCATGCGCATATGGTTTGATAAATACCGAACGGCCTGGAATCTTGCATGGCTGACACTTTGTTTCCAGCTTTGTGGTAAACAGCTGAATAGAAAGGAGAAGGCAGCAAGTCTTAAACTGCAGTCGCCAAGAACATCTGCATTTATGAAAACTTTCCCTAATTGAAAATCTAGTAGTTTCAAATGCTTTAGACTGAGAGTTTGGAAACTAGCTCAGGGGCTGCTAAGATAGCAAGAAGCAGCAGTGGTTTTGAGCCCCCATTTCAGGTTACTCCCCCACCCTCCTTCTTGTAATTTGGGCATTCAGGAGGTGCTAATAACTACATCACAAATTCTAACAAGGGAAAAAGTCTCTCTTTAGACTTCAGAGGCATTATTCTGCGGTTCTTCTCTAACTCCCTTTCTTTGCCATCTCCCCTGCCCCCATTTCTCCTCCTCAATATTTCCTCCTGGTTCTTTGAGATCTACTACACCAAAAATATTTTTGGAAATACCACAGACTATTGTTTTTATTAGTGACTGGAAAGCTTTGTAGTAGGATGCTTTTGTGTTTCATTTGTTTTCCTTGCTCTGGCACAGCTGTTTTTGTTTTAGCAGCATTAGAGAGATGGTTAAACTATTTGTGGCCTTTTCTAACCCAGCAGATCTCTTCCACTGAATGCTTTAAACTGAGTGACTGAAACTGTAACTAACAGGTTGTCTGCATGGGCAGTTTTGTGCGTAAAGTTACAAATGCACTGGTTTTATGAGATCTTTTAATTTGTTCAGCAAAATACTGATCACTGTGAAGCTAGTCCCAGTTTTCCTATAAATTTCCCAGCCAGAACATTGACAGAACCTTGACTCGGGAAGATACAGAATAGATGAAGCAGTAGATCTTGTTCAAACCTACGCGCACTCAGAAATTATTAATGGAAAAGAGGTTTATGTAGATGCAATGATCTCCACCTTAGCCAAGAGGGAATAGGAAGAAAAACCACAGCAGGCAGTGGGGCAGAATGTGGTCTGAGGACAAATCTGCCAAAGGGGTATGTAGCAGCTACAAATGCCTAACTGGCCACTGTGGTTACAAGGAGGAAGATGGGAAATTAGGAATCAGGCATCCAGTCAGAGAAGGGTGGCAGCAGAAAGTAGTAAATGAAGAATGAACCAAACAAAAACTAAAGTTAAATGAAAAAGCAAATGGGGAGGGAAAACATAATACATCTGTGCAAAGGCACCTTAAAAGCAAAGAGAAAAAGAGGAAATTAGTTGTACTGGAGGTTTCAGTGTTCATGTCTGGTGACATAGTGTAAGTGATATTGAAAGTATGGGTTGATGAACAGCAGGAAAATGAAAGTTAAGAGTGTAGTTAAAATGTGTCCTGCTAAATCCCAGTCTTCCCACATGTTCCTTCACACGTACTCTTCGCTGGGTAAAAAAATGGCTGGATGGCCGGGCCCAAAAAGTTGTGGTGAATGGAGTTAAATCCAGTTGGCAGTCGGTCACAAGTGGTGTTCCCCAGGGCTCAGTATTCGGGCCAGTTCTGTTTAATATCTTTATCAATGATCTGGATGAGGGGATGGAGTGCACCCTCAGTAAGTTTGCAGATGACACTAAGTTGGGCCGGGAGTGTTCATCTGCTTGAGGGTAGGAAGGCTCTGCCGAGGGATCTGGACAGGCTGGATTGATGGGCCGAGGTCAGTTGTATTGAGGTTCAACAAGGCTCAGTGCCAGGTCCTGCACTTGGGTCACAACAACCCCATGCAATGCTACAGGCTTGGGGAAGAGTGGCTGGAGAGCTGTCTGGCAGAGAAGGCCCTGGGAGTGTTGGTCGACAGCCACTGAATATTAGCCAGCAGTGTGCCCAGGTGGCCAAGGAGGCCAACAGCATCCTGGCTTGTATCAGCAATAGTGTGGCCAGCAGGACTAGGGCAGTGATCATGCCCGAGTACTCAGCACTGGTGAGGCCACACCTTGAATACTGTGTTCAGTTTTGGGCCCCTCACTACAAGAAAGACACTGAGGTGCTGGAGCGTGTCCAGAGAAGGGCAACAAAGCTGGCGAAGGGTTTGGAGAGCAGGTCTTGTGAGGAGAGGTTGAGGGAGCTGGGGTTGTTTAGTCTGGAGAAGAGGAGGCTGAGGGGAGACCTTATCACTCTCTACAACTACCTGAAAGGAGGTTGTAGTGAGGTGGCTGTCAGTCTCTTCTCCCAAGTAACAAGCAACAGGACAGGAGAAAATGGCCTCAGGTTGTGCCAGGGGAGGTTTAGATTGGATATTAGGGAAAATTTCTTCACCAAAAGGGTTTTCAAGCACTGGATCAGGCTGCCCAGGGAAGTGGTTGAGTCACCATCCCTGGAGGTATTTAAAAGATGTGTAGATGTGGTGCTTAGGGACATGGTTTAGTGGTGGACTTGATGTCAGACTTGATGATCTTAAAGGACTTTTCCAACCTAAACAATTCTACGATTCAGTGATTCCCACCACCTCTGCTGGGCAGGCACAAGCAGTTGCACAGTGATTAGATTTAGAGAATTGATCTGTTTGACATTGGTTTGGCAGTTTTCTTTCTGGTAAGATCAGGCAGATGACGGACCTGGCTTGATTCATTGTGTGGCTGTGTGAATCTAGGACTGGTACTGGGGAGGCAGTGGGAAAGAGCAGCATGTGGGTACGGGGTAGGTGGCATCATCCCCATCAGCACCTTAGAGCATTGAAAAGCAGCGCATATATCAGCTCACTGAAGAAATATAATGCAGGTGGAGCAAGGATATACAAGCATACTATACTATACAAGCATACTATATCTCCTACCTACAGTAATGTTGAGTATGGCTCTTCTGTTTTGTATGCAATGGGTGGGGAAGCAACTGCACTTGTCAGAAACCACCTCGTTAGTGACACTGCAAAAGAAAAGGCTGAGATGACTTTTCAAGCACATTTTTTCTCTGCTGTTTTTTGTCTTTTTCCTTCATTAAAAATAATTGTTTTCAACTCTCCTGTCAGTTTTGCTGGGGGACACATCAGTGGTTTTGTGACTGACTGAGGCCAGGGACAATGCAGAGAATAAAACTTGTGTCTGAAAGTCTTGAATGACTAAAGTCTGTTATCAGATGATGGTATTGAGGTAATAATAGCAAGATAAGAGGACAGAGAAACTGAGCAGAACTCAGCAAGGGATTACATATGTAGATGCATATTAGACTAACTGGAGTTATGCTGAATGTTGGTAATGAACTGCAGAAGATCAGACCTTATGTAATAACAAAGTTTATCGCATGCTTTTCCTCTGTCTAAAATATTGCTACAAAAGCAGCAGCCTGAGCTGACCCAAAATGCAGTATTTTCTACTTTAAGCTTTATTACAGTCACAGGGAAAAAAAAAAAAAAAAAAAAACAACACAAAACAAAACCCCAAGTATGCATGCACAGAACTAGCTAAGATATAAGAGGACCCTGTGGAATATTGTTAATGAGAAAAGATATGCATATATTGACATATGTATCAACATCTGTAGACATTGGTTGTTTCCCTTTATAGTGAATTATACTGAGAAAGAACATACTCTATTTACATGTCCTGTATCGAAAGAGACATATAACTACTTCTCTGTAGGTGTGTGTCATTCAGTAGGCTTTATTCAGTGCAATACAGTAAAGGGAATTGTTCACCTATCTATCCCCAGAAGACGTACTGTTTCTGCCGGTGGGAAGGCACCTCACAAGTAGAGGAATATCAGTCTTCTGTCCTATAATGCCATAATAATCAACATAGTTGCATTTAGCTGATTCCATGTTTTTCTGCTGAATCAAATAGCAACATACACATTTCAGCCAAACTTTTTTGAACGGTTACACACAGCCCTGTTTCTTGCCTGTTACTAGGCTCTAGTTATGATGCTTGCATTGACTGTTCTCCCGACTGACTCATTTCAGGGCTCCAAAGAGTGCGCCAGCTGGGGAAAAACACAAGATACTTCAGACGAAGACTGCATGAAATGGGCTTCATCATTTATGGCAATGATGATTCTCCTGTGGTCCCCTTACTCCTTTATATGCCTGGTAAGATAGGGTAAGTACTGGAAAAAAAAACCTGTTGGCAAAACAAACACGATTCAAGTTCATAGGTATTAACTGTGAAGAATGTATTTGTGTGTGGTAGATGCTTCACAAGAGAAACATACACTGTTAGGTGAATTCATCAATTAGTTATGTTCTGTTTTAAATTTGGCCTTAGACTTGATTTTGATCTGTTCCAGTATTCAGGATTTTTTAAATTTCTCTTATCCTTTTTTAACTTGCTTTTGATAGCATTTTGAATTTGGATTTTTTTTTTTTCATTTGTAGTCATTAAAAGAGATACATTGCCTTTGATGTATGAATTATTTTGGATGGATGTTCTTTTTCCCCATCTGATCTTTGAATGATCTGTGCATGTTTTACCATTCAGTACCCATCAAGCAGCATTTGGGCACTGACTTGGACATGCAAACCAGAATTCAGTAGTAGCATAATGTAAGGGTTGAGCTGTAGGGAGTATTTGCAAGTAGTTTCAGGTGGTTGTGTGCTCTAGGTCTAGTACATACCACACAACAGGTTCCTAAACCGGCAGAGTAATTGTGAGAGCAAAGAAACCATCACACAGATGGTTTTATTCCTATTGATGTGCAGGAACCTAGCTCTCATACCTTCCAGAAGCCCAACTTCTTCCGTGCTTAGGGACTGTGAATGCCCACACATTTTGATTTGCAATCAAAGCCTTTCATTGACATAAATGAATCATGTCTATTCTACAGTGCTCTCTCTGCCATCACACTTCTAGTATTTGACACCCACTTGGCTTCATGAGCTGTTAAGCAGCAAAGAATCTCAGTCCTACTGGCAATATTCTGGCTCTTATTGAATTCAATGGGACTATTACCATCCACTTCAATTGAAGACAGGATTTTACCCATTGTTTTATTATACTTGAATGTTTTCTCTCTGTGGTCAGTTTATTGGAGATAATTTACTTTTGGGTTTTTTCTTCTTCTTCTTCTTCTCTCCTTAGGGCTTTTGCAAGACGCATGTTAGAGAAAAATATCGGGGTGGTTGTGGTTGGGTTTCCAGCTACTCCTATCACAGAATCCAGGGCTCGGTTTTGTGTGTCAGCTGCACATACACGGGAGATGTTAGACACGGTAAGCACAGCAGATGTCCTGCTGAAATTAACTTCAGATGCAAAGGAGGTTGGGAGAAGCTGTGTGTCTGTTACTTTGAATCTCAATAATTCATTTTTACATTTGTTTTTCTGGCCTTGTCACTTGATCTTTAAAGGCATTTTAGCCTTATATATTTTATTTTTTCAAATAAATTATGGGACAGTTAACTTGTTATGTTCTTCTATTTCTAATAGTGACCAAATCTGTCATCACTAATAAAGACCTACATGAAGAGCACAGCAAGACAAAAGTTAAATGCTAGGTCAAAACTATCAGAGTAGGAAACCTGAAACGATATGGAAATAATTGAAAATCAAGTTTTCCATACCCTTATTTTCATTCCATATTTCCACGTGTTTCTCAAATTGCAGAATTATATGGGACAGCCTTGGGGGCACAGGTGGAAATTGCAAACAGTATTTGGAACTGTTTGAGCCTAATGAGGTTTAATTGGTGCTGTCTGGCCTGTCTCAGTTCTGTATCTTTCTCTCATATCAGAAATGCTCTTAAGAGTATGTTGAGACTTCCATCATAAACCTCTATTCCAACACAATCAGAAATGTGTTTAAAATAAACTCTCTGAAATTTTCCATCTCCCTTTCTTGCCGAAGGTGTTTTTGGCCTGGCTTGATATATGTTCTTTCATTCCCAGAGTAAGCTGACTTAGAGGCTTAACAGTAAAATTCAGCTTTCTCTTTCCTCTCTTTGCACAAGTATGATGGTCAAAGCAAAAAAAAAACGTGAACATGGAAGGCATTTGAGTTAAAGATGCCACTCCTTCATGCAGACAAGCACATGTGCCTGCAGAAAGCACCTGGCTCCCCATTTGCATCCTGAGATTCACATGGAGCTTGAGGCCGGAACCCTGCCCGGCTGACCAGCTCCCACGCCAGTGTAGACCCCTCTCAAACAACATCAAAAAATCTGCCTTGCATGTGTGCAGTGTAAAATTCCTGCTGCTCTTAAAGGTGCAGTACTTATTAACAAGGTATAATACCATAAAGATAATATTGCATAGAACAAGGCATAGCTACGTACTTGTGTTCATCATTGTCAGCTGTTGCTGTTTGACTCTGTAGATTGTGGCCTATGTAACTAGTAACAGGTGATGAAGTTGAGGTTGCTGCTTTGATTTTCTTCCTCTCTCCCCACCCCCAAATGTCAAGCCCATTACATTTTTGGGCCATCATTGCATGTTCACTTCCTGCTACCTGCACATCGCTGCTTCCTGGTACCAGTTGAAAGTACACTCCCCAGCCATCATTCTTGATCATGCTGTATTTTTGCCTTTGAAAGTGGGATCATTGCCATAGTACTTGTGGCATTCTTTAAATGTCCTTACAGTTTGGGAGAATGGAAATGCCCTGAGTTTAATTACTTGCAGATGGAAAGTTTTTAGGACAAACACTTTGTGAACATGCCTAAAAATGGGGGAACAACAGGTAACAAGCACAATGAAAACTTCCTTTTGGCAAAATTTGTTTTGAACCTCAGCCTGGAACTAAAAAGAGGAAAGATCCGTGAAAGGGCAAGCTCCCAAGAATAACTTCCTTAATGACCTTGAAGCTATCTCTCTGCATAAACCATTACTAAATTACTCCTTTCTGTTCTTGAGCTCATTTTAGTGGCTTAACAGAAACAGGCTCAAAATCAAAATTGCTGCTTTCTTCTGTGATGCCAAAAGGTTGGCTGCTTTTGAATGTGGATCAGATGCTGCAAAACACTGAGCTGCTTCTCTATGGTATAGAGTTCCCTGGCTACTTTTTGAATGTACTGAGAGCTGGGGACATAGCTCAGCAAATTGCATTACAATATTAATGCATTATTACTCATGCCTGTGATATTAATACAAGAAGATAATGGAATGCACTAAAAATATCTTAAACTATTCAGACCATTTATGATGGCTCTGATCAGCACAGTGGGCTGAGTCCCATCTAAGAGAATGCAGTGGCAACTCCAGTCTTTGGGATCTATAGGGAAATACTGAAGTGTTGCCTTACACATCCCTTTTGCACAAGCAAAGATAACTTTTTGACTGGATTATTATCTCCCTGTGCTTTTAGAAAAAGGTCATTTTGTTAATCTGTGCTCAATTAATGTGCTAATAAACCATAACAGCCTACTGAAGGAGTAAATTCTGTTCTCGTAGATGCTATTGTACATCTATGACTGCATTGATGTTCAGTACAAGAGAATGAAAGAAAAATTTGCCCATTTGCCCTTTAAACTTTCTTTAATTGATGCTTTTATGATCTGCTGCTGCTGCTGTAAAGTAGAGGTTACTAGAACTTCATTTCTTTTCCAAGAGAATTGACACAGTATAATGGTCTTACAGGTTTTGAATGCTCTGGATGAATTGGGTGATTTTCTACATCTGAAATATTCCCGGTATTCCAAGTCATCTCATCCCGAACTGTATGAAGATACTAGGCTTGAACTTGAAGATTAAGTTTTCCACCCATGAAGAGAACATTATGATGTTATGAAAGGGGGGGAAACCCGAAAATGAAAAAATAAGAATGCATTTCTTCCCTTCGAAGGACAATTTTTTTGTTTCTCAGTTAATTGAAAGGAGGGGAAGCTCAGGTGTTGCATTTTATTGTATCAAAATTCTGTATTCAAGAGACTGAAATATTGATACAGATTTGCCCCCCCAGGAGATCTGTCCTTCTTACGGTATTTTTGATGCAGAATTAATGCATCCATTGATCGAGTTGCTAACGTACAGCTTTTGTTATGGCCCCTTTTTATGAAGAGGCTTCAGATAGTCTTAATTGTGACTGAAATAATAAAGTTTAAAAACTGAACGTATTCCACTGTAGTATGGTAATATAGCTGAGCTTCATCAGTGAGACTGACTTTTATCTGTTAAAGAGCAAAAATCAAGACATTGGTGCGGACTGCTACAGAGAAATGAGCGAAAAGTAACCTCTAAGTTGCCCTATCGTGCATTTCTCCAAGGACAGAAAACGTTAGAAGGTGGCTAATGCTGAGAACAAGAAAAGTAGCCTGATCAGATCATATATTTCTGACGGCAGATTATGGGAAAGGGAAAATGCCTCCTCCCCTCCACAGACCTTTTCTCAGCCACTTAAATACACTATAAGCTTCGTAATGTACAAAAATGTGGGCTTAGACATAAACAGAAATGCTTTTCTGCTAATGCATTTGACCTACAGCCTTTCACATCTTATCACAATGTAAGTTCTTCAGGCTTGCTCCCTTTTCATGTAGCAGTAGTAAATAATTTTAATAAACATTTAACTTTCCCGTAAAAACCTTGATCAAAACAGTCAGATACTTGCAGTTCACAAACTGCAGATGACATTTATGGGCCCATTCCTAAGTTTCTTGAACTACTTATGGGCTTAATAAATTCACTAACAAGTACATAATGCTGAAGCTGTTAGTTATACAGGACGTGAAGTTCAAGATATCATAAGCAGTTCTGCCACCTGTTAAATTGAAAAGTCTGCCATTTCTAAATGTGCTAACGTCATCCACTTAATAACATTTCTTGAAATATTCCTGTCTGTTTTATGCATGTCGGGTTTTTTTACTTGTCTAGTTGCAGGCCATTTTAAGTGGTTTGTTTTTCGTATAATTGATTATGTCATCTGAGGGGGAAGATGTCCATGTCCCCTTTTCCATTGCCCACGTCAAAAATGCTCAAAGATACTTGAAGGAACTGTTACAGCCGGCAGTTTCCCTGCAATGCCTGCAGCAGCATTGTCGTCAGGCTTATGTGGGCTGAGTTGTCTGAAGGAGATTGGAGGCTTTTTCCCTTTTTTGCAGCGTTGAAAAGCGGTTCTGCAGCTTTAAGAATGAACTCCAAACCATTCCACGCTATCAAATGTCATTGTAAACACATCAGATGAGAGATGTTTAGCTTTCTGTTGCACAGATGTACCACACTTTCATGTTCTCTTGAAAGCTGTGGTGTAAACTTAACCCACAGCTGCAATATTAGATTTAAGAACAGAACAATTAAATTGTGGAGTACCAATTACACTATATTACTCCCTGCTTGTTAAAGCAGCTTTCAGGATATAACAAGGCTGATTGGTTATGAGGGCCCATTTTTTGTTGGATTTTTGTTGTTGTTGTTGTGCAAGTTAATAAAAATCCAGTGGTGCTATAACTTTAAGAATTGATTACAACGCATTCCATAATATCGGATGTCGGCTTTAGGAAACATATATCAAGGGCTGGGGGAGGACTAAATGGTGTCATATGATTCTTCACTTTGGTAGATGGACTTGAAAAACATTGCAGAAGTTCAAGGGAGCTGTGTTTGTGGATAAGAGCAAACTCACTGTATAAATACTAAAATACTCAAGCACAGGACAGAGAAATTAGGAAACGTGAACTTTGTCTTTGAGTAACCTAGCAATTTGTGATGTACAGCTTTGTTACATGCAGGGTGAGTGCACTTACTGCAAAGGAGATGGGTTGAGAAATTTCTGCAACCTGTTCCTCGAGGAAAAGTACCGAATTTGATATATTACGTTTTGATCTCTATTGCCGAACATCTGCGGCCAGATCCTCAGTTGACTTCTGACCTTCCATCTTGGGGTATATGGCCGTAGTTTATATTTCAGCAAACATTATTACACGTGCTGTTGCAGGGAACACGCTATTTCCCTCAAAGCGAGGCCTGAGATTGATTAAGCAACAGAATGATCACTTTTTGTCCCCCTATAGGGGAATGTTTTCTGTCTAAAGCTGAATTCCTCCTGCCCTCACAACATTACTCTCTCTCATATTGAGGAGACAGGACAGCTATTTTTTAGAGACTGTCAGTTGATTTATTATATGCTGTCTTCTGATTTCTTCCATCCCTTACACATTAGAGAAAGTACAGGCTGACTATTCCCTGGGCTTGGGGAACAGTGGGGGAGAAATCACTGCTCTACTGGTGCAATAATAAAACTCCCAGGAACTTCAGACTTTTAGATTTTCCCCGTGAGGCTTTGTTATGGTCTGGCACTGGCTTTTCCATCAGCATAATTTCAGTGGAGTTTTTCCAGATTTACGTAAATTCTAATAGATTTAGAATTGATCAGCACTTGGAGACTTTATTTTAGCTAGCTTAAGGAAAAAACTGATGGAGTACTTATTAGGGAATTAGCACATCTAGCATAAGGATCACATATTTCCTAGAATACAGTCCATCTTCAGGCATGCATGTTCTTGGGAGATATAGTTCTCTGTAATTGTTTTAGAAGGCTTTGAAGAAGAACTGCCTTCAATAAATAAAAAATGCTCAAGTTGTCATATTTTAATCCAGTGGAAATGTAAGTATGGCTACACTAACTTTTTGTTGGCAAGCTGCAATTCCAGCATCTTGTTATCTTACATAAAATCTTGATTGAACTTCATGCTATTGGAAGACACAAGAGCTGTCCGTTTGACAGAATATCTGAATTGTTTGCCCTTTCCTGTACCTTTATCCCACCTCATCTTTTAGAAGCCTTCATTTCCTGAGCTTATCTAACTTGCCAAGGTGGTTCCCCCATCCACTCCTCCTGCCTTGTTCCCTCTGTTCTACTAGTTTCTGTCCTCTGGGTCTAGGGGAAAGCATTCTGGCAGCTGCAGAGGACTTGAAGTGTAACAGTTGGCTTTTTAGGCAGTGCCTCACTCTGCCTGCTTTTACTGGTATCCTCATCAGCTCCTGCAGACTTTAATCTTTCCTTTTCAAATAAAAGTTTCCTACTGATGGTGCTAAGTTTCTAAGCTGAACCGAATCTGAACTGCCCAAGCTGTTGAATGGGCTTGATCTATCACTCATGCAAGTGTAGATCAGGTTAAATCTTGCTTTGAAGTCAATACTGTTGGTTTAAAACTAGTGCAACCATGAGAACAACCTGTCAGTGTGAGGTGAGCTGACTGCGTTTATTTCAGAGGGCTTTGAACGCTGATGTCTCTGGACTATTTCACAGCCGCTGCTCTTCACAGGGGACCAAGATATGGGAGTGGATTTATTTAAGGTAGGATTTCAATTTTCTTTTTTTTCTTTGTTTTTCTCCCCCCCCCCCCCCCCCCAATATGCTTGGTTGAAATTGCATCACATATTTCCCTGTCCTGCTGAGAAAGGGAACAAAATAATGATGTAAGAAAAGCAATCTACGCTAAAGGTGTTTATGTACATTCTAGCCTGCTTAGAAATCCAATAGAGATTCTCCAATATATGATCTGCTTTTTATTTGTGCATAAAGTTTAATTGTTCTTCAAATTAAAACACAGATCAGGACCAAATTTTAAAGAAACCACACCACCAGCTGAGAAATGGCAGATGTCATTCCAATATTGGCAGCTGAACATTTGAGCCTCCAGGTGCCTTCAAAAAAATATCTAGGTGTTTCCCTCATTTACTCACACATCCAGTGTTGTTTGTGCTCACTGCAGACCAGTCACAAGGTAATGAGAATCTCACTCTATCCATCAGTGAGACAGAGCTTCAGACCTGTCAGGATGGTCCCAAAACCACCACCCAAGTGACCACACAAAATAATAATTCAGCACCATCAGAACAGGACTCTGGGGTCTGAATCAGACTGGTTGCTCAGCAGTTACCTAAGAGGTGAGTGTGTTTCTTTCCACATGTGTAGTATGTCACTGACAAGTGCATTAAGGGAGCAGTGATAAATCCATTTATATCACATGCTAATCAGATAAAAAGGGTAAAGTGGAGGGACAGGATCTGGAGAGACATGGTGGACTTGGAGACTTAGACCAGATCCAGTTGTGTGCAAAGAAATTTTTTTGTGCAAGTATTACAAGGAGTTGTTAAATCTTTTTAACAACCTAGGTGGAAAACTTGGTCTTTAATATCAAAATAGCAACTGTGAAGCAGGCAAAGACAGATGCTGCACCCTGTGTGTTACTCCAGTTTGTTTATGAAGAGAAGGCAGGGTAGATAGGGTGCCATAGCAGATGTCCCTGATACTTGGCACACTATTACGTTTCATAGATCTTTTTTGGAGAGTCACTTCTGCCAGATACCATGCCAAGGCCAACAAGTGTTTATTTTTATCAGTATGCCTGAGTTCAACAGCTTGTGCTGTGGGGGTTACCAGGTGTCCTGGTTTTGGCTGGGATAGAGCTAATTTTCTTCACAGTAGCTAGTATGGGTCTGTGTTTTGGATTTGTGCTAAAAACAGTGTTGATAATGTGGAGATATTTTAGTTGTTGCTAAGTAGTGTTTACACTAGTCAAGGACTTTTCAGCTTCCCATGCCCTGCTGCCAGGTGCACAAGAAGTTGGGAGGGGACACAGCCAGAACAGCTGACCACAACTGACCAAAGGGATATTCCATACCATATGACATCATGCTCAGTATATAAAGCTGGGGGAAGAAGGAGGAAGGGGGGGACGTTCGGAGTTATGGTGTTTGTCTTCCCAAGTAACTGTTACGCATGATGGAGCCCTGCTGTCCTGGAGATGGCTGCACACCTGCCTGCCCATGGGAAGTGGTGAATGAATTCCTTGTTTTGCTTCGCTTGCACGCAAGGCTTTTGCTTTACCTATTGAACTGTCCTTATCTCAACCCATGAGTCTTCTCACTTTTCCTCTTCTGATTGTCTCCCCCATCCCGCTGAGGGGAGTGAGCGAGCGGCTGGGTGGGGCTTAGCTGCTGACTGAGGCTAAACCACAACACCAGGTTTGCAGTAACGCTTGAGCCACCATCTACAGAGAACAGTGCTGATGCTGAAAATTGTGCGGAGATCATTCTAGCGACAACCATGCCCAGCATCACTGATGATTGTGATGCCCTCATTGGGCGTCATTGCTGAGATGCCACTGGGAGTGGCTGTGGTATGGTGACAATTGCCTGTGCTGCTCTGCCAGGTGTAACTGATGTGGCTCCAGGACAGGCATGACGGTTTATCCTCTTCTTTGCAGATACAGAAGGACATGGCCTGTAGGTCACTCCAGCAGTTGAGTTTCTTCCTGGCAAATCAGCTCAACCGGAAGATGTAGCCATGAAAGCAGAACACTGTAGGAAGTCTAGAAAATTGATTCTCACCAGTAAGTCAAGTACTTGCAGTAACAGACAGAGAAATTTTGATATGTGTGACTTGGAGCAATGGTGCCTAGATGTGGTGGGTGAAGCTTGCTTTTCTATCACCCCTGTTGAAATTGTCTCAAAGAATTTGCTACGAAGATGAGCTGACTCTAGTATCCTGTGAATGGGCCAAGGTATATGTATCCTCCAGTTCCTGGAGCACAGAACTGATTTCTCGTGCCATGGAGTATGAAGTACCACCATGTTTGTTGCCCTTTTCTTCGGTAGCTCCATTTCTAATTCCAGCACAGCAAGCAGCAGGTCTATCTTACCAGTTCAGAGCACAGCATAAAGTGGGACAGCTACACCTACTGGGGTCCAACATGACCCTATATAGTCCATGGCACTGCAGTGAGTAAATGTTTCTTGGCACAGGCTGGCTTTTGCTGTGCTGCAGATAGCCTCTTATCCAAAGCCGGTTCCTCATCTGTTGACCTCTCCAGCAGCTGTTCTGGAATAGCACAGAAGTGATGAAATCAGTGGGGACGTTTCAAAAGCATAGCTTCCCCCGTGTGTTTCCTGAAGCTTGCTCTGACAGAAGTATCCTGTGTGTGTCCTACTCTCCCCTTGTTGTTACTACACAAACCTCGTGATGACTTGGCTGTCTGCACTGTACAGAAACTGTTTTACACATTGCTGGGGATCCTACTTTCATGTGGGAGCTGCTTTTCAAAAAACCTTAACACCAAGGATGCAGCTACTCTCAGCCAGAGTGGTCAGAAGAGGCATGATATTTTTCATAGCTTCTGGACCATCTATTTACACTTTTGGCATTTCCCAGTGTGCAGAGCATCCTGATACAAACTCTCTGACTCTCACTGCACACTCTAATACCCAGATTTTAAAAATTGCTCAGCAAACCACTCTAACCTATGGACCAGAGCTTTAAACTGGATGCAAGAGACCCAGTTCTGGTCTGTCTCTGCTCTGTTAAGTAACTGCAGATGAGACGCATTAGCGTTCCTTGCCTCATTTTTATCCCTCTGTAAAACTGTGATAGTGATCCGGATTTATTTGTAAAATACTAAGTTGAACTGATGAGAAGAGCTACAAAAGAGCTAAGTGTTGTTATTATCTGAGTGATCTTTTAATTTCTACATCTCAGAACTTCTCCATTAATCCTGTAAAACTCACAAGTACTCTGTTTACCAGACCTAGTGTACGAGACAGTACAATGATGAAGACTAATTATAAATCATAGAGAAAAATTCTGAAAAACAGATTCTTTTAACATTTCCATTTTGTGCAGGCTTTGTCAGTGTCTTACTGCAATGATGCCTGTTGGATTAGGAAGCATTTTAAAATGTGAATTTATCTTTTCAAAGATTTGTAGCCAAGCCTTTCCAGTTTGTTAAAATGTAATTAGTGTCTGCTTGTTAATATGATGCTCATTGATTTTTAAAGTACACAGACTTCAAAGCTAAAAATAAATAAATAAAAAGATAGATAATTCAAACCAGAGTGGAACAGCTCGGACAGTTTTACTCTTTTGCCAGGATCCCAAAGCTGTTGTGTTCAAACAATGCCACAGTTTGAGTGGAAATGTGAAGATTAAATCCAAACCCTCTATGTCAGCTTTTTTGCAAATGACTATCCAGGATTTCAATAAAATGTCCAACCACAACAGATCATGTTGCAGGGATTTTTATTGCTTAACAGCTTGTGATAGTCTCCTGTTTCTCTAACGTATTATAAACCAATGCACCTAGCACCTAGTAAGTATCAGTGGAATTTTGGTACCTAACTCTGTTAGGCTCTTTTGAAGAATAATTTGAAATGGACAAAAGAGGAAAGGCTTCACAAAGATGATGGATGGTTGCAGAAGCTCCCAGTTGCACATCAGTGCAGTGTGGCACATGATGGAAGGTACATAAGTATGAAATGTAATTTGATCACAGTCATGGAGGAAACAATGCAAGCACTGAAGAGGCAAGTGGAGTTAACTCAAAATTCAGACAGGAATTCAAAGATGTGACTGAGGAATAACCTGAGGAGGCAGCAGAAGCAACACTAGAGCACACCACCTCCTGAAGAAGGAGGCCTGGAGAACAGAAAGGTGGGAAGGAATATCCATGGGAGAACCCTACCCAAGTGCAAGAGAGAGGATGAAATTAGCTAGTGCAGGAGAGATGAAGCTGAGCAACAAATTTGTTCGACTGGAGAAAGAAAACAATTCAGAGGCAAAGAAGAAAGGAAGGGAAACTACCCCCCAAAGACAAAATGACAAGACAGTGGAGACAGCCAGGATTGAGACTCCGCAGGGGAGAATGAGGAGGGAAAGAAAAGACAGACTGATTTTCAGACAAGCAGGAGAGAAGAGGAGATCCCACCACACCCGTATGACATTGGTGTCCGTGACAGCAGACAGGTCCCTCGATTGTTTAGAACAAGGGAGGAACAGTGTGGAGCCAAAAAGCAGAGAGATGCCTTGTTCTTCCATAACTAAGAATGTTAGATGTGAACCAGTGGCAAAGAAAATAAGGAAAGCTGATGGAAACAAGGATTGTCTTCTGTTCAGGTCAAGTGATACTGTGGAAACAGGTCAAGAACAACTCCCAGTGGAGAGAGAACAATGCTTTAAGATACAGATGCTCCGGTAGTTTTTCCACAGAACTCTTCCAACCCCAATGGAAAATGATAAGATAATAAAAAGTGATATATTTCCTCAGAACTAGCTCTGTGAAGGAAATTTGGGCATGTTTGATCACTGAGAGGCAAACAGCTAAAGCAGATTCTTCCCTGAGGGTGGTCTCCATTTGGCCACTTGTGATACTAGCCTTCCAGGACTAAAATTGGCAACAGTGAGTGAAGCTAGCTTTCAAGTGTAAAACAGGGAGAAACAGGCACAAGAGCCCTGTTGGATTTTTCATGCGGGATTTTAACAGATAGGAAAAGAAATATCTTGGTAGCGAATATAGTAAGGGACAATGGACCTCAAAAGAATAAAGGCACACTGACAACAAAGTATTCATTCTGTGCTGGTGCCAATATAAGAAAATACATTTTTCTAAAGGTTTTGAAATTGCCATTCACTTTATAATTGCAGATTTACTGTGTGATGCCATCCCTGGTGAGCACAGAAGGAGGTCAGCTGTGTGATAACATCTAAGCTTTGATTTCTGTATTGTATACAATATAAGTGTTCTGGTCTCTTTCTGTTCTTTGAAAATCAAGGGGCCACCTAAGTTTTAAAACCGCTTCATAGTCATACTAGACAGTACTGACAGGAGGTGTAGTCAGCAAAAATACTTTACCAAGTGGTAAAAAAGAAAGTGGAAAAGGATGGAGAGAAATCATTGAGTTCAGGAGTGCCCAGTTGCTTTAGAAACTGCTGTTTGTAACAGTCTCCCAATCTGAGTCTTGCTGAGTCATCACATGAGGTTGTAGACATGGTTTGATTTAAGCCATTTCAGTAGTAAGTCTTCATTATTTTGGTTCACTTTGCCTTAACCAAGAGCATTGATAAAAGCATCTTTGTAGACAGACAGTAGATAGAAGATTGTAAATAGAAGCAAAGTTTAGGCGATGGTAACTTTCAGAACAGGGATGATGCTGATGACCACGAGGGAGCAGCAACTGCTTTCTTTGATACTTCTGAAGCCAGCAGGGATATTTGTCCATGGATTTGTCCATGGATGCAGCACACTGAATGCCTTTAAATCATCTACATCATTTTAAATCACCAGCAGCCAAAATAACGGTCAGTGAAGAGTGGAAATCTCAGAAGTTTTGAATGTGGAGTCAGGATCTTCTCTAAGCCAAATTTGATTTTAAAAATTGTCTTAGGGATTTGCATGTCAGTGGTGTCACTGCGGGGAGTTCCGGGGAAGAGGAGGTGGTGGGGAGAATGCTCTCGATCCAACCGGTTAAGTAATCCTCTCAATCTGGGTATAAGAAGTAAACTTGGATCCTGTAGGTACAGGACAAGTGGCAAGGAAAAGCAATGCTGTGGTAAGAAAGTAGTGGCATAAAGTGAGAACTGTGAAATGTCAGCCTGAGAGAAATGGTGCAAAGGTAATGAAAGCAAATCATAATGGATCTGTTAGCCATAAAAAGGGAAGCAAAGAATTGAGTCATGATGTAGTGAAGGTGGGGGATTTACTGCATATGGCAGCAGCAAAAATAGTCAAAGATTTGACTATGAATGTGCCCTGAGGAGCCCAACATGGTGGCAGTGGTGTGGTGCACCATTGGCTGGGCTGCCCTTGAAATAGAACCTGCAGCACTGAGATGTACAGAGCAAATGAGTGAGGAATCAAGAAAAGCAAAAGGCAGTGTTGGAAAGACTTAAAATAATTAAGGGAAGAGCGGACAGCATGGATCCGAACACCCTAAAAATCATTGGTACAGAGGAACTGAAGACTTATAAGGGTGATCAAGAGTTTGCTTAGGCAACACACAATGAAAACTTGCCCATGGAAGAGAAGTTGTAAGGTGGGTCGCAATCAGTCAGCAAAGGATTGGATAACGCACTCAAGGGAACGACGCAGGGATAAAGTGATGCTAGGTGTAGGGGATTGGATTTGAGGACCCACGAGGCCCTGTCCAGCTTAATCATCTACGATTCCATGGAGACAGCAATGAAAGACCTGCATTGTCTCCCTGAGAACTAATTTCATTAGGTATGAGCTTAGGTCACGTATTACAAATAGGTCTCTCTTATGTAGGATTCTAGTTTGGAGTTTGCAGTGATTGATGGATTCATTAAAACGTCATCACTGAAACGGACAAGAATTTTCTGTTTAAAAATAAATAAATGACGACAGAAACAGTAAAAGAGCCTTCTGCTTTTCTTGTTCATTCTCCCTGCAGCTTAATATGGTTCAGGACACTGCTTGGTGGGAGAGAGAGGAGACAGGATAAGAAAGGATTAGCAAGGGATATCAGCAGTTCATTTACATCTTTGGCTACCTGGTTGCTCTTAAATTCTACCTCCCAGTATCTTTCTCTTTGTTTTTCTGAATGTCACATGAGCATCATTCTGGTGCTGAATAATATTTACACTGTGATCTCCTATTTGGTCTGGAAAAGGCACTTGGCCAGATTCTCAGGTAGTTATAACTGAGCTTTATTGTACAGGTGTAAGCAGAGTTGCACTTGAAGATCCAGGCCACTGGATTGCTGCTTGTACAGCTGTGCTGTCTTTTTAAAGCCAAATTAGTCCGTATAGAAAGATTTTCTCCACAGAATTTGGCTGTCATCCTTGTGACAGTATATTTTCAAGTAGATCCCATGGGCCAAATTAATTGTAGTATTCTACTGATGTCAGTGATGTTACCCCAAGTGTGAATTTGGCCCCATTGTTCTAAGGCTAATAGAGATTTTTTTTTAATGAAAGTGGATCATAAAATATTCTCAGATTTTCATCTGGTTTTGCTTATAGTAATTATCCTTTCCTGGAGCTGAGTAGTAAAGAAAATACTCATGTTCTCCAGTGTCTGGTATAAGTTGCACTGCTTGTTTGCTGCAGCCCAAGACACAAGCTACAGGCAGAAATTCATGCATGTGCCCATGCCTGTATGGCCAGTTAGCCATTTTCTCCACATGAGAAGCAGCACGGCAAAGGCTTTTAAAGTTCTCTAGTATCAGTGCTGTACCAGTGAAACACATTGATTTTCAGTGGCTTTTTGTACTTTAGAAGGAAACTGTTCTGGCAACAAATGCATCAAGATAACATTGAAATCCACCCTTTGTTATTAATGGAGACAAAAGACATGTTCTTTTTAACAGGTTTCCTTTTTTTTTTGTTTGTTTGGTTTTTTTTTTTGTTTTAATAATATCTGTAAGGCTTGCAGAATTAATACTGCAGGAGGGATCCAGCATATTTTTGCTGACAGCTTGCACCCAGTTAGGTCAGAGAAGACGTGGGATGTGATTACAGTAAAATTAGCTGAACCAGGCAGTTATTACAAGTGGTTCCTACTCCTGATCTGAATAACACACCTGAAGGAAAGCACAGTTGGGACTCCACTGCTATCATTTGAGAAAGAGAGGCTGGCTATCTCTGCCTGGCCACTGGTGGATTGCATTTGCTGTGTATCACAGCTAGTGCTCCCAAATTAGTGTTGGGTGATGTCTTTGCAGAAATGTCAAGAACCAGAGGGGTCTGGCTGAACTATTGTGTCACTGTTCAGTGCAACCTTTCCACTACAAATTTGAGGAACATCAATGAAAAAGTTTAGAGTGGATATAAGACATGTCCTGAAACTCCATATAAGGGGTAGAAGGACCTTTATAGGACATAAATTTATAGCAAACCTTAAGGTGCAAAGTCTACAACTTTGACCTCCTGAATAAATGTTTAAAGAAATAGGTGTGAAAATGAAGGATGTGGAGCTGGTACTGCCTCTCAAGCTTAGGAATCTGTCTCTGCAGGTGCATTTGAGGCTTCATCTGGGGAAACCAGCCTTCAGAGGCCACAAGAACTGAAAGAAACCATGGTGCAGAATGAATTATTTCTATCTGAGCTCAGTGGCCACTATCCTAATGCACTCCAGCAGGTTATCTGGCCCTCTAGATGTTTAATGAAGAATAAAGACCAGTTCTACCTCTGTGGTGTTGAGAGTGGGAGTTATTCTTGAAAAAGAAATGCTGATATTGGATCAGCCCTAAAAGGAGTGCTGAAAGCTATTCTGTATTATGCAATTTTTTTTTTCTTTCTGTTGTGAATAAGGGCTGGAAGAAAATGCAGAGATTGACCCTGTGCCTGTGTAAACAGTGTATCTGTGAAAACCATACTTCCTGATGAAAGGAAAATAATGTCCTAAGCAAAGAGATATGAGGTACCCTAATAAAAAAGACAAGAGGGATCTCTAACTCTAGCTATGTCTTTTTTTTCTTTCTTCTTCTTTTTTTTTCCCCACAAGAATGAGGGAAAGCAGCTGGATCTACTGTATGTTTTCTGGAAATCTGTGGGGAGTCTTTTAAAGACAAATCATTAACCAAAGAGTTCTCATTTGCTGGATTTCTCCTAATATGATATCAATGTTTAAGTACCCTTTTTCCTCCAGAGTTAAGGATCTGATTTCAGGTGGGTTTAGTGTCAAAGACAGGCAGAATTTTCAGTAGAATAAATTTCTCTCCAGTGTATGTAGAAGAAATGTCAGCTGGACATAGCTGCATATACTTCAGAGCATACTTGATGCTGTTCCTCAGAGCTGTATCTACCAACTACTGCTCCTTGGTGTCAAGGAACTCCCTTTCTTTGCCATCTGTTTAACTGTCAGGCCTTCAGAAAGCACTCTGTGACTTCAGTGCAACTCTACTGTCCCATTAAAATGGTTCTTTGCATGCACAGCCTTAAAATACAGAAGTGTGAAGGAGGAGACAATTCATTTCCTGTGGTAGGGAAAAGCCAAAGACCATCTCTCCCTAAGCCTTTAAAACTAGGTTGAGAAAAAAATTATAAAAACATGTCTGCTGTCAAAGACAGCCTCCTAGTGATGTCTCCATGCAGAGACGTTCTCCTGAAGGATGAACAGTTGTCTCCATTTTTACCAGGTGTCGTGCTACCCTGTTACCCTTAAAAATGGTTGAAGCTGGAGCAAAGCTTTCCTAATGAAATTCAAAACCAGGTAAAACTGCCTACCACAGGAGGTCTAATAAAATCCTGCAATTCAGGCCAGTTGTGCTGATATCTGTAAACTGGGGCGCAGTTTAGTGTGAACGCAGGAAATTTACTGTAACAGGTGGAAACCAAGGCAGTGCTTGGTAATACCACATCATGCTGCTGTTGGAGTCAGCGCAACTCAGTAATTTGACATTGGAGATTTTAGATGGGTGTAAATTGCAGAACCTGAATGTAGTTCTAAGGGAGCTGAATAAATCAGAATCAAAACCTGGACAGGTTACTATTCGACAGAAACAAATACTATCTATCTCCATACTGGTCAGGTTGAAAACAAGAGTTACAAAGTTGTTTCTAAGCCTCAAGGCCAAGATTTTTTTCTTTTGCTTACAACAGTCTGTACTTTGTGTCAACATCTCTTTTGGACCTCCTTACTTCATAAGGTACTCGGGAAATTCCAGAGAGCTAGAAGTGAACAAATGTTTCATTATTTTAGAAGGATGAAGGAGGTGATCCCCTTCTCCCAGCCTCCCCAAGTAAATATAGGCCAGTTAACCTGATGTCAGTTCTGAGACAACTGCAAGAAAATCAGTCGTGTAAAATAGTCAACACCTAGTTAAAGAGATGGTGACATAAATGACACCAGTCAGTATAGTTTTGATAATAAAACGACTGTACAAAATAGTTTTAAATGCAGCACATATTAAATGAGTAAACTGATATGTCAGAACTGAAGGGTATCAGAAGGGTATTTTTATCAAGGTTCTGCAACGATTTGTTCTTGTCCCCAGGCTATTCATTATTGTTATCAAGGATCTGAAAGAAAAAATAAATAAATTAGCTGCTGGAAAAGTTGCAGATACGCCGTAGTAATAAACAAACAAGATGGGTCAAGTCTGTGAAGCAAACTGCAACACTTGGTAAGCTAGACTCCTCTGAACATGTGTTTTAAAACAGCAAAATGCAAGGTCATACATTTGAGAACAAAGACTACAGATGACAGTTTACATCCTGGAAGCAGTGACTGTGAAAGCCTTGGCACAGATACAGGCTTTGTCAATACATGTATGCAGACAGATTAAATCCAATCCCATCCATTCTAAAATCTGTTTGTGTTAAATCTATATAATTGGTCATTCTCATTAGCCAGACCATTCAGTTCTCAGCCACTCTGCAGACTTCAGTGCAAGTTTGCCTGCTTGGGACAATTTTTTCCCCATATTCCCAATAGCTGGAAAAAGGCAGAAAGTACCTAATTTTGAACTTGAAACTTAGTTGGTTCTTCTCCCTCTGAAATGCCTTATCATCTGCAGTGAACATCCTGCAACTGTGAACATTGCCATTTATCACACCAGTTACCTGACAAGGGGTCTAGTTTTAGGGCAGCTCTGCCAATTGTAAGTGAAGAGAGAAGGCCCTGTGGAAATCAGAGAGTTCAAAACATCACTAAAGATCTGTTGGATAAATGATGATGTTGGATTGGAAAGATCACTCTGCATTCTTGGAGATCATAAACACTTCAGGATTGAGCAGTTCAGATTGTTCTTCATTTTATGTAAGAAAGAATTTATCGAGTATTCAGATAGAAAGAAATGCCATGATAATGCCAAGGTAATCTGTGCAAACTAAAGTAATTTTCCTTGTGAGTGGGATTAAGGTAGCTTCTCATTGCACGACTGCTACTGATTTTTCCAAAGGTGCCCTACCTTATTGATTTGCCATTTGCATTATTTTTAATACAGGCTCCTGAGTTCTGTCTTCTGAAAATGCAATGTGAGCTGTGAATCACTGGAGTGCTCTTGGAAAATATCATCCCATTGAGTCATCACTGAGCAGGTAAGCTGCCAAAACTTAGCTTCAGCCAGCCCCACAGGTGGGGATATACCGCAGGTAGGGAGCTAGAAGGGATTTCCTTACCCTCTTGGACTTCCCACCCTCCTCCGTGTAACACCAGGGAGGTATTTCAAAGCCTGAGTAGGATGGAGTGGGGAGAGAGAGGACTAGCAGTGATGGTGAGCGGAGCTTCTTGGCTGTGCCGCAGGGTGGGAATAGGCCACACTACGAAGATGCGTGGTGTGAGGTTTGGTCCTCAGACCCTAAGCAGCAGGCTCAGCAGAAACAGCCTGGCTATTACAGTGCCCTTTGCTGACGGTTCTTGTTAACTATAGGAGAAGCTGCAACACTCTGCACTGGTAACAATTAGGCCATTTCTATGGAGGTGCTAACTTGTGACCTGTGGGCACAAACTTTGGTACAACTATTGGAAAAATGTATTGTTCTGCTCTAGAAAGAGCTAGCACACACATACACACTCGCCCACATTCATCTGACTAGGAACGCTCCAAGCTCATGTAATCTGGACATTCATCTGATTGATGGTAAAGTGGTCACTCCCTCCCTCAGAGCAGGGCTGCAGTCTTTGCGTTATTCACTGGAAGTGGCATTTTTTCCTCTCTGGAAAAGGCCTGTGGCTGATGATTTACACCCTTTGCCAGACCACCCTAGTTAAAGTTTCATGCCTTTCCAACACCGGTGAATAGCATCCCTTTTCTGCACTTTTTGGTGAAGCTGGATTCCCTCTGTAACCGTAATGCTCCACATTCCAGCTGCACCCTTCCTTGCTTTCCATGAGCAGCAGTCTGTCCTTCCTGATGGCTTGATTAGCACCAGTTAGCTCAAACCCAAATAGCAGCACAGCATTTTTACTGAAAGGACCTCAAAGATGAATCAAACCTCTCATAGCTCCTATGTATGGCAGTAAAGTAAAAACTGAGGTACAAGCTGGCAAAGCAGTTTTTTCTTTTTTCTGTTTTAGACTTTTTGGACAAACTGTAATGTTAAGTGTTCTCTCAGAAGGTGGCATGTCACAGAGCCTAACTTCTCCTGCCTGTTCCTGTTCTTCAAATCGCAACTTTCTAGAAGATCTGAGCTATCCTCTTCTAACCGGACTCCTAGCATTGGGTTTTTTAATCAAAATGTCTCAAGGTGCTGGTTTTCTCAAGCAAGTGGATTTGGCTTTCTGACAAAGTATGGCTGTGACAGCCCTCCCCATACAGACTTTTTTCCTTTTACTGTCTTCCAAGCTGCTTTGCCCTGCTACAACTCTTGTGTTGCAAAGGCAGGAAGGCTCCTGGATTTCCTGTCTTTACCCAATGAACATCACTTAGCCAGAAGACTTGGTCAGGATGAAAACAATATTGAATTTTGCAGGTCTCATTTATTTAAGAGAGTAAAACGTCTTTCTTTTCAAAGTGCTTCTCTTTAGCTTTCATTTCCTGTGCACAGAGTAGCTTTGTCTTGAGTACAATAATTAAGTTGTTGACCTTCCTTAGAGGTCAAACATAGCTTCCCTTTAGAGAAAGATAAAAACAAGCAATAATAGATACTTTGACTGGTCTAAGATACTTGGTCTGCATATCTGTGATGTTGCTGTAATTTTTGCTGGATGTTTTTACCAAGATAATTCAGGACGAGATGCTGTTGATCCATTTATTTTGGTAGGTACATAGGATTTACTGAAGTTGTCTTTCCCCCATTCTTTATGAGAAAAAAAAATATTCCATTGTAACTACATCGAATAGTGTGAGGTAGGATGTGTACACTCTAATGAGAATGTTTCATGTGATTTTTAACATGGCATTTTACTCTTTTCAATGATTTTTTTTTCTCTAATCTTCTAAGACTGATTTTTTTTCAAGATCAAAGATAGTAGTGGAGAAGCCCAGACATCTTCATGCATTATACAAGCGAGATTGCCATTCTTTTTATATTGCTTGCCTTTGTGTGTGTGAACAAATTTAAATTATCCTTTTAAAATTACCTGTTTCTAACATTTATGTTTCTTTAATTCTTGTTTACTTGTTTTTAAGTATGACTTCTAATTGATACTAGTGTTCCTAAGAGTTCCATGTTACATTCCACACAGTATATGAGATCATGTTAGCAATTCAATTCCCAGTAGCTGTGCCTGCATGAGTAAGCAAGGCACTTGGATTACCTGATCAGTCTCTGTAAGTGTAAGCAGTGAGTTTGTCTTCTTTTATATAGAAGTTTGAGATCTTGCCCATTGCATGAAAGCTGGGAGGAACAGGCTTTAACATTCTTTACAAACTGGGCAAGAAATAGAAATCTCCGCAGGTGTAAGAAATCCATTAATTCCAATGATTTGAGGCTTTATTGCTGATTTTTGCAAATGGCAATAGATGCTGGGATTGTACAGCATGTGGGAAGAAGGAAAAGCAAATCTAGGCACTTCATCCCCCATACTGGAATAAGCTGGGCCAGCCTTAATACTTCTGAATTATTAAACCTTCTGTTCTAAACCTTCATATTCCCTATACCCTTCTTATTCCTTCCAGAAACCTCCTTCAGGCCTTCAGAGTTCCTTTTTCTGGTGCAGACAGTAAAATGAAGTCTGAAAGTGCAAGTATGTATATGGCCATATAAAAAGCTCAAATGTACATGTACTCTTGGAAGCAAAAGAACTAAATCACATCACAGCTGAGACCAAGCATTCACTCCATCCCTTGCCGTTGTGGCGCTTCATAGCTATTAACACATGAGCAATCCCCTCCTCATTCACCAAAACCCTCACATTCATCCTACCGCCCCATCATGGTGAATTAAAGTTAAAAATGCTTTAATGAAAGGGGGGCTAAGTGGAAAAAGGCCTAAGCAAAGCATCTTTTTTGTTCAGAAGCAAAAGAGCAATGCTGGTATCTAATTTTGGACCCCTGGGAAATGCCTTGATACTGAAGTGGTCAGCACCATGTAAAAACTTAGCGAGAGACTGGTATTCTCCACTGCCAGCATTCATTCAGACTTGTGTGGGCACCCCTCAAAACCCCTAAGTAGAAGCTATGGTTGCAGTCCTTTCAGCCATTTTAGGACTTTGTAGGTAAATGCGGTCCAGTGGCAGCAAAAGGCAGTTCTGTTTTTAATAAAGATTAAAAAATATTTTTGAATGACCCTCCTTGTTCCTTACTATTATACGGTATTAAAATATAAGAGCGCAGCCAAGGAGAATAGAAAACAAAGAGAAAAGCTTTTTAAAAAAATTCCACAATTTTATATCCTTTCCCTACTAACCCACCACAGAATTCAAGGGTGGGGGATTCGAGGGCTGAAAGAATCTTCATATGGTGCCAAAAATTCCCCACAGATCTCTCTGGTCCCTCCGCATTTGGCTATTTAAAGCAAACACATTGTGTTTTAGATGCTAGTTTAGATCCACTTTCCATATGAGGAGGTGGGATGTAATTAATTAGCTGTTCTTTTGATTTCTAAGTATCACGTGTACATTTCGTAAGGGCATGTACTTTTGACAGAGGCTAAAAAAAGGAAATAAAATACAAGCTGCACTGCTTAAGTCTTCTGCATACAAATGATGGATCAGCAGGGGATTATCATGTGTATTTTATTGCTACCAATGCTGATTGAGTCACATGAGTGTTAATACAAACCTAGGAAAAAAATCTGGATGAAATCATAGTAACAGAGTTTAAAGCGTTTATTTTAGTCATAATTGCACTGTTTTTACATAACATCTTTGATCTGTAGGTTGAAAAGAGGCAAAGCCAGTAGTCCACAGTAGAAGTAGCCAAACTTCTCTGTAGAGTTTAAGAAAATCAAGTCTGTAGTAAGACACATGGACATATACAGTGGGAAGGTGAAGCCAAGACTCCAGCATGCCAAAAAATACAATTCATTGCCATTTCAGCTAATTAAGTCCCTTTTCTGAATTTCATAGTGACTGCATTTATTTTAACCTTTATGTGGACCATCTCCTGGAGGAAATCCAATGTAACAAAGTAGTCATGTAAAATGAGGGGAAAACCTTTACACCTCCCATCTAGCCGAAAAAAAACAAATAATAAAGCTCCCAAACTGGAAGGGCCAGCTAAGTCCTCTAGCCCCTTCATAAGCACGGAGGTCCAGCTGCACTCACTCCATGGCCCTGTTGGCCACAGATGGTTCTGGAGACCCCTCAGAGGGTCCCCTCCAGGCTGGGAGGCAAATTTGCCATCGCAACAGCAATTTGGTGCCTATGTCAACTTAACAAAATGATCAAAATGCCTCTGTCTTGCAGAAGCAGCAAAGTCCTGTGTGTCTGCTCTCCTACCAGGACTGAATTTGCTCATCAACCCGCAGACCTAGGGGAGCTGCAGCACCCAAGCGACTGGCCTGTGAACTCTTGGGTCAGGGAATGAACCAGAATAAACAAGTCCTGTAGCTCCATTTACCTCTCTATTCTCCCCCTCCCCGTTCTCCCTCCCCCCCCCCCCCCCCCCAAAGCTAAGGAGCATCTCCTAACTGAAATGCTTGCAGACTGAGGACATAATGATACTGTTTAATTGCACAAGCCCTTTGTCATCTTTATCTCTACCCAGAGGAGAGAGGAGGTTTGCAGAGGAACTATTGCCTTTTTGTAAGATCTGCTCACGTAGCTGGGAAAACAGACTAGATTTCTGTTGCACAAGTCCTTTCTCAGGTCCCTCTTCCACCAGAAGGCCAAACAAGTTTAGTGCATTCAGTGGGTCCCTCCCCATATATTTGGTGAAAGTGTACGAGCATTATTGCATGACTGTGCTTTTCTTTACTTTTTTTTCTTAAGCACAGTTTTCCAAAGTGATTCCTGAAGAGTTTTGCATAGGCTGACTCCCCCAAAGCCCTCTCTGAATGAGCAGAGGAAAAGGCAGGTTCCTTTGTAGGCCATTTCAGAGCCAGAGCCTACCACAGCTGCACCAAAATGTTCTTGTGAATAATACCCCTCTCACTTAGCATCAGAGGGAACCCAGGGATCCTATAGGCTAATAAAGACCCATTTGAATCGTCCCATCAGTCTACTGTCCCATGAACTGTTGGGATACGCATGCATGTTATTGCAAAAGTGAATCACACTTTAATGACAAATGTTTTAAAAACAAAGCTATAAAATTCTTAATTCTGTTATTAACTTTAAATGAATTGTTTAGGTTGTTTCCTTCCACACACCCCACCCCCATTAACTCGAGGAGAATGTATTTATGGAGCCATGTGCTTCTCACATGGTTGAGGCTAAAAATAACTTTAGAAACTCATTCCAGCTAAAACTTAATTTAAAATCCACTTTGTCAGCCTAACACTGACTATAACTGGTCTCTTAGCCTGCTTTCTTTATTTGTAACGATAGCCTTCACTAGGCTTTTGAGTGCTGATCATTTCTGGATTTCCTATACTCTACTTCTATTTAATAATATACATATAAACACACACATTCCTGAGCCTAAGGAAACCCCCAAATTACACACAAAATTTATTTTCTCTGTACAGCCTGGACTTCCACTTGGGCAACAGGCAAACTTACTTTCTCTCATAAATGCACATGTACACTGTGGAGACAGGCAGATTCAGCCCATGTTTCTTGTTTGGTTTGAGTTTCTTTTTTTTTTTTTTTTTTGAAAGAGAGGCTTATCAGATTTATGTTGTCTAAGTACTGAACTATTTTTTCCCTGGTTCTTTTTGTCAGTGATCGGCAGATCAGATGCTTCAAAATATCTGAACCTTCATGGGTCAAATCCTTCTTCCATTTAATTCAATATGTGTTTTGTCACTCATTTTAAAGCCAAGACTGTAGCCCATAATAGACAATTATGCAATCCCTGGATGAAAGGGATGTTTTCTCCTTGCCCTAGATAATTAAGTCCAATGGAGAATCTTTCCATTCCCATCACTAGTTGTTTTTTTTTAATTGGCCTTGAGATGACAGTGTCCTGAGCTCCTAGGGTTGAAATCCTTTAGAAAGGAGATTTTCAGCCTGTACCTTATGAATCTGTGGGGCAGCAACAGGCAGCTAAGAAAAGCAAACGTATTGTCAGTAGGCTCAGGAACTGCTCAGGGATCCATATGTCTACTGAAAAAAATGCAGCAGTCCACATTAAAAACTAGATGGAAGACCACTGGTCTTGCTATTGTTAGGCTATCTGTGGAAGAGATTTTGGTCTAGTAAAAATGCTTAGATTTGTGGAGAAATTCTTTTTTTTTTCTGGTTTCAGCACTTTCCTGTCTGAATCCCACTACTCATTCCTACAGCGCTAGGCGTTATTTATTAAAAAGCATACTCCTTTTTGCTTTCAGAAGTCATGTCATTTAACGATGCTGCATTCTCTCTGTGCAATAGTACGGAAGAGGTCATTTCCCTTTGTGTAAACCAGTTGCTATTTTAACTAGACATTATTCTGTCTACTGGTATATCTGCTCCCTTTCTTCCTTTTGGTTCTTCTAGGTCCCTTCTCACATGGGAAAGTTCCCTTGACCCTGGTTGTCATGTGGAATTTTTCATCTGCTGGTTTCTAGTTTTGATATAGAGTTATCACTTAAAACACTGACTGAAATGACAGCAAGAGAGTATTTTCAGCATTATTTTCTCCCCATCCTTCACAGCTTTTTCTTCTGACTGCTCCTCTCTCAGCAACTGTCAATCGTCCCCACTGGCACCCAGGTTAGTAGGGTTCCCTTAGCATTAAGCAACACGTGACAGTATTTTTGCAACATCATTTCTGCTGCATTTTTCTACTCTGAATTTCTTCATTGTTGCATTGTCTATTCAGAACAGAGTTTGTTTTTATTTCTCTTCAGCTTTGTTTAGATTTATCAGTTTTGTGTTATCTGACAAATTTAGCACATCACTTCTCAGTTTCTTCCCCAAATCGTCAATAGGTGTGGTAATCCAGAGCCTTGCTCCAAACTGAAGACTAATTTATATATATAATATATATTTTATTATATTATATTTATACACACACCTATATGTGTGTGTAGCATTCTTTTTGTAAAATTATTTTTACTGTTTAAATAATTTTCAGTCAGTGGTAGAATGTTTTCCTTTCAACCATGAGTGTTCAGTTCATTTAACAATCTCTAGTAAGAGTCTTTCTGCAAGGGCAAGTAGGCTTTGTCTGTTATTTTGCTGAAACAAAGAATGCTAGTGGACTGGAGAGGTATCATATCTCTTTTCATGTTATGCTTGCAAGTCCTCTATTTCTTTGATGATCATATCAACTATTTTACTTGGTACTGATGTCTACAGTAAGTAGATGCCATTATAGATATAACCACTGCACTAGATGAACCAGAACTGTTTGCAGTCTAACTGCTTCCAAGAGGATTGCCGTGCGTTTTCTAGACACAGAATTAAAGGTGCCATACTTAACTCATTTGGAAAGATGTTGCAGCCTTGATGATCACATGAAGGAGTCAAAACAGAGCAAGTTAAACATCTACACATTCATATTCCCCCAAGATGCTAAATGCTGTCCAGTTTAAATTAGTTTATCGGGCAATCATATAAGTTTGTTTGGGATTCCTGGAGGGTTTCAGGCTCAGCACCCTTAACCATTGCTAATATTTTTGTCATCTAATGCACCAACAATCAGCAGCTTTTAGTTCCACACGCATCCAATTGATCTATTTAAGATCAAATACCTCAAATTGTATTATTAGCCAGGAACAACCACGCATTCCAGCCCTTTTATATCCCATACCTTTTTTACACATAGATTTTTTTCTATCTATTTCAGTTAGGGGGTATGATTTTTTTTTTTTAATTGAAACTGTTAAATTAGTGACAGTCCTAATGAAGGTAAGGTTAACAACAAAACGTGCTTTATACCGGTATAGCTTATTCCTGCAGATTGGAACACACTTTATGTTTGCATCATCTCTACCTGCAGAGAGGGGGCAGTTGCACCACAGTATTTAAGCATCCCAGTTTCAAATTAGAAGAGTTAAATTGATAGGAAAACCCCGTGTCCTTTAGCCTCAAGGAACCATCTGGAGTTAAAAGGGCAGAAATCGGATTTAAAGCGTTTCAGTAAATGCATGTTAAAAGCTAGCATTTAACACAAAATTAATTGTTAATGGAATTTTACCATTGTTGGAGGGGGCGCGGTACTCATTACAAAAGGCAGGGAATTCAGAGCTAGCACTCCCCTGTGCACCATCACCTTCTTTGCATGCGTGCGTTGGAACTGGTGCTCTGTTACACAAGATATACTGTGGGTTTTGGCCGCTCATAGGTTTTCTACGCAGTCTAGTTTCTGCAGCCTCACCTGATGAGAGCGGCCTCCAAGCTATGGGTACTCTGCAGCAGCAAACACCACCGTGGGCAAGACTCTGACATGGAGGTTTTAGGCTTCTTCAGGGCAGGCTCACCAGCACTGCTGGCTGCATAGTGCTCAGAGCTAAGGAGCTGGGAGGTAAAATCTGTAATTACTGGGGTTTGTCTTCTGCTTTGGAGCCTCTTTGACTTCATTATTTCCTATATATATATGTCAGCATTAGAAATGCAAGTTTAAAAAATATCTCACTAATTTAATAGACTCTGTAGCTTGAAGTCTGAAGGCTTCCAGGAAAAAAAAAAAAGTGATTGTGAGATTAATCCTAAGAGCAGAACGGTGAATAACAGTCCAGGCTCTAACTACCACCCCCCCCCCCCAGTGATTAAATACACAAGCTAAAGCTTATGCGTGGCCCAAACTCAGTGCCCAAACTAACCCAGGGGATTAGAGGCAGGTATCTGAGGACAAAATCTGGCTTGCTGTTTGGCAGGGACAGGGATTTGGAAACGCCATCCACCACTGCATCCATGAAAAATCAAAGGACAGCAAGCAGTAGACAAAGTTGTGTTCTCTTTGAAACAAAGAGCTGCCAAAATGTTCATGTCAGGCTTTTTTTCTTCCTTTGGGCAAGCAGAGCTGGGTTGCAGCCGAGCTGCTCCGGGCCTCACCCGTACCCCATGACTGCTGGGCCCAAAACAGAAAAGTGCAAAGAGTTTATTAGGCATGCACGTGTTTAGGGGAGCCCTGTAACAGTTTGTGTGCAGGGGGTTTGTTTAAGCATATTGATGGTTTGGAGTGTTTGCTTCAGCATCTCATTATGTCCTTTAATGAAACTACTGGCAATGAGGTAGTACTTTTTTTTTCATTTGGTTTGAATTTCTAAAAAGCATAATTTCAGCAATTTTTCTCTGTTCTTCTATACACACACACAGAAATTGCTTTAGACAGGAAGAATTTTCTAAATTGAGTTAGACTTGAATCAAATAAATGAAAACCTATTTTTAAAAAGCACTGTGGTACTTTGCATTCTTAAAAAAAATTCTTGTATTCCCAATTGTTTTTCAGTAAACTTTCATCGATCTGTTGAAAGTTCTGCAAGTGTGAATATTCATATTTCAAACATCTGGCTTGCAAATCGAGCATTTCAGAAGTACTATATCCTCGCTTACTACAGAATTGTCAGTAAAACTTCAGCAACAACCAACTCATTTCCTCGACAAGGGCCAGTTCTGCATTATTCACACAAATAGACTTCTTTTTCCATTGACTGGAATGGGAGCAGAATCCATCCTGAAATAGTGGCCCCCGGTTTAATCCGTGACAAGAGACAAACAAATAGACCCTTTGAAATGAGTTTCATCTTTTGTGTCCCATTTGTTGTCTGAAGCAGGTGTCAATTGGATCTTTTCCTGTCTGTCTGTGGTTGAAAAGCAACATGTTGTGGTTAAACCCACTTGTAAATTGTAGTATTTTACAGACAAACTTCCCCAGGGTTCTACTAAAAAGCTACTTGAGGTTAAGTGCCAGAAATCAAAAAAGGGTTAATTTGCTTCCACCCCTTCCCCCCCCCCACCCCCCATTTCTCATTCTGTTTCAAGTTATTTCTTGTTTAAAAAAGATCTCTCTAGTGTCTCCATATACAGTAAAAAGACTCTTCATACATAAGGGTCTGATCCTGCTTGTGCTGAAGTTCATTTATTTGTAAATCATTGAAAAGAATTTCCTTTTATAGTGGGCCCAGCCACAAATATTCTATTTTCTTGAGCCAATAATCTTATCAACCACCTGCTTTGTGGATCTAGCACTAGAAACAGCCTCAGAGTTTTTAACCTTGGGAAGAGGCGACGGTAACTAAAACTGCAAGAGGCTGGCCCAAATGCCCTGCTATTTGATCAGACTGGTGGACTATCCAGAAAAAAAAACACCAGCAGCAGCTTCAATAGCAACAATAAGCCCACACATCCCACATTTTAAAAGAATTACATTATGTACAAGAAAATGCACTGGAAATGTATAAACTGTTACATGATATAACTGCATAAAATGAACAACGGTTATAGCCAGCGCAATGGAAAGATAAAGTCTGAGCTTGATCAGATGAGGCTGCGTTGTTATTCAGTGGCGCTTACCCCGTTTTTGTACCAGCATTTCTAAAGCCTCCCATAAGGATTTGAGTGGGGTTGCACCACCTCCTGAAGACTAGTCTCCCTGCACTGCAGATGTTGTTGATAAACAGGGAAGAAAAGTCTCAGTTGTTGATTAGCAGCAAATAACTGTCTCAGGCAGCAAGGTGGAGCTCCAGGTATTGCTTTTTCCATGCTGTTTTGTTTCACGCTTGCTGCTGTCTTCAGGGTACTGGAGGAGCAAAAATCTCCTACAGACAAGTCAGCTGCCTTGAATAAACATGTACTTTGATCTTTAGTGATTTCCTCAGCTGCCTGTACCGGTGAGTTGCACGTTCAAACTCTTCTCCTTCCCTCCCTCCCTCCCAAGTGCTGAGCACTGCTGTAAACCCACTGTAGCTGTGTAAAGGGGAGCCTCCAGCCAGCCTGGCCCTGTGTCTCCAGCCAACCAGAGCAATTTCTCCAAAAATTCTGCCTCTGGCAGGACCCAGAAAGACATTCGTGTCTTTTCCCCAGGCACTGGTGGGTGCTTTCTCCGCTTTCTTCACTGGCTCACAGCAGGCGTCAGGTCTGCTGCAGAGCCTCTCTGAGCGCCTTTCTCCAGCTTAGCTCTGTGCTCTGACCATCTCATGCAGAGCCACGGAGACTTTTACCACCCATCTGTGGACAGCAGGTAAAGCTGTTGCTATCCAAACTGCACCTGAGAGCACCAGTGATGTGCACATTTGTTTGCCAGACAGCACGCTTGAAGTTGGGTAGCAGAGAATGTTTTTCTTAGATGGAGACTTTAGATGAAAGGCCCCAGATTCTCTGTTTTCTTTCTCCATTGCTTTATTTGACAGAATATCATTCTCTTTTAAAGGCACATTTCAAATGATTCCTGTCCACTACTGCCTGGGACATTCCCCAAGGACTCTATCACTATTTGCTATTATGATCATCATTGTAGGTGCTAGGGTATCGCAAACATGGGCACCGCTATGTTAAAAGTTGCGCTACAGGAGGACACAAAAACCAGCCTGCACTTCAGCACTGGTGGAAGGAACATCTAATCCAACTGCCCATCCTTAGTCCAGTACAAATGAATTTGAGACCTCATCAACTTAATAAAAAACATTAAGAGGAGGGACGCATATGCTAGTTTAAATGATTTCTTCACCTGCAGTAATAACTATGAGCCTATTCCCGCTGTTTCCTTACAGCATGCCAAATGGCTGTGTAACAGATATGCCTTCAGTGAGCACGTTGTCACAATCCCTACGGAAGAGAGATTTACTTCCCATAAGACCTTTTTTCCTGCATCTCAGCAAACATATATGTTTTAAGAGACTGTTGCAGATCATTCAGACCTCTCTACAGGGAACGCAGCATTTGTCATCAGGCCCAGATTTCGGGTACCCGATGGGCCTCAGAGAAAGAGGTGAATGGCAGGGAAAAAACCTACCTGCACCCTCCATGTTTCTGCCACCTTGGTTGAACAAAGTCTTTCTGTAATGACAGGACTGTGGCATTTTTCCACTTGCTTCAGTACATGGCATGGAGTATTTATCTGGAAACATTCTCTGGAGATACCTATCACTAGTACTATTTAGCTCCTAAAGCACTGGCTCAAAACTGAGCTGAGAAACCTCAGAGTAAACTCAACGCTCTAGTATTACAGGCATTAGAATATGCAGGTTTCAAAACCAAATGTTTCATTGATGTGGCTTAATTTTGACTAGACGAAGGACTGCACAAAGATATTAGGGAATCCAGAGCATCAGCTATCAAGTTGAGGAACTGATTTAGTAAAAAAATAAAATAAATCACTGAAGCCCCTATCCAGGAGGCATAACTCGACTAGGAGATCCTTACCTGTGCCCGTGCAGCAACACACCAGCAGGAGCCCAAGTCACCTTGCACAGGCTGTGTTTCAGCCCTGTTAAATCACCTAAGTGAAGCCAGGTGACGCTTATCACCTGAAGGCATCAAGAAATGAGCTATATTTTCTTTACTTTCTTTGTGGGAATGAAAGCCTCCCTGCACTGGAGACAGCTAAATTCTTTTTTTAGGAGGCAGTCAGCCCTTTGTCTCACCCACCATCACAGCATTTGCTGTGAAATCCTCCTTTCCCTTCCCTGCTGCAGAACCATCCTTCAGCCACTCAGCTGGCTTTCTGGTTCTTTTTCTTTTTTTTTCTTTTCTTTTTTTTTTTCTTTTTTTTTTTTTTTAATTAAGCTCATGATGTCCAGAGTCACAAAAGTAGTCTTGAAAAAACCCAATTGCAAGCCAGTATTGTGGTATTTCCCCTGGGGAAGTGAAGAGTTGAAAACCATAGGTGTGGATGGTGTGAATTTCTCTGTTTATCTCTATTTCTTTATTTTTTTTAACTACCAGAAAGGCTCCTCATCTGCTACGCTGTTGGTCATAGGACGAGACTTGCCAGAAGTGATCAACTAAGTCAAGCCTCAGTCACACAGCCCCTTACGGTGATTTACAACTTTTTCACCCATCAGCTGGGCCAGGGCCACCTCCTCACTCTGCTCTTAGCTCCCACCAGATGTGTTCGTGCAAAGCTCCTTCTCTGCAGTAGCCGCTGCCGTGCACCCACAGATGGCCTGTGTAGGTACGCACAGGGTGAGCTGCCACATTATTCATCATTATATGTAATAATTTAAATTTAATGATAGATTTGGCTGAGCCAATTTAATGGATGAGCCAATTTAATGGCTCACTGCTGCCAAAACACGGGGCTGCCTCTCTGCTCCAGGCCAGGGGGCCAGCTCTGCCACATGGCTGGCACCACAGCCAGAAAAACCACCAGGAAAGTGCTCGCCTCAGCTGATGTGCTGCGACTCACCGAACCAAGGTAACTCCATTTGTAGCGCTCAGCTAAACCAACCTGGGCACTTCTGCAGCGATAAAACAGTCTTCAGAGGAAAGGGGTTTGCTGGTTTCACTGTATTTCTCTAAAGAGGTAAAAATTGCCTTGTGGCAAGCTCTTATGAAAGTCAGCAGAATTTAGGCTCTTTCGGTGCTTTTGAAAAATGCTGCCCGGCGTGCTGATTCCCACAGTCCTGTACTGCTGCATCATGGCAAAGGCTACAGTGCAGTTGCACATCGTCAGTACAAAAATGTGCAGCATATTGAAAAGTGAAAATGTGGCAGAGTGTAAAATAAATAGAATTCGGTATTAAAAAAAAAAACAACACAGGTGGGAAACTGGGCTGGACAGTTTTCTCCATTTCCATATTCCATAATTCAGACTATTCGTTATACATTTCCGCTTTTGCTTCAGTTTTTAATAAAGTGGCTGCTGAATTTCCAGTCTGTCACACAAGGCACTGCAGAATTCAGAAATCTTGACCCAGCCGTTAGGCCCAGCTGGTGGCAAAATATGTAGACGGGAAGGAAAGCACAGGTCTAGGAGAAGTAGGAAAATGGAGAACTCTAAGCTAATCAGTTCTTTTAAAAAGAGGGTGGTTACTATTCAAGTTGTAATTTATTGAGATAAAGGAACCATGCATCACAGAAAGACTTAGGTTTCCTGCAGGGGAAGGTTATTCTTTTTTTTCTGTCTTTTTTTTTTTTTAGAGAAGACCCCTGTGTGTGCATTTGCAGCTTATAGTTAAGAGGTTGGAGCTAGAAGCTAATCAGCCATTCTGTCTCCTATCTGCTGATCTGCTGGCGTTGGGGGAAGGGGAATGTGGGCAAACAGGCATTAAATTCCACCGGCAGGCGACGGGGAAGGTATTCCTTGATAAGCAGCATCCAAGATGATGAGCCGTAAAGCAAAGCCCCTGTGAGGAAGCAGGGGAAGAGGCAGGGAAAGCTTTAGCCATCTGTCTTAACCCAGCCTTGCTCAGTGCTCACCAGAGCAGAGGTCACCACCAACAATAATAACCCTCGAGAAGCCAGACGTATGCTTTCCATTCACCAATAATCTACAAAGCGTCTTAGGGTGAAATCCTGGCTCCTCTGAAGTCAATGGGAGCTTTGCCAACAACTTCAGTGGAGCCAGGTTTTCATCCCAGATAATTTTAAAGCAACCCCCAGGCTTAAAGATAAAACAACAGCATCCTGGGAGTGGGCGCAGGCAGGAGCGAGCTGAGGAGGGCGGACGGGGCTCTACCAGCCACGCTCCTCTGAGAAGCTATCAGTCTCACAGACAGGACGCCTCCACAGTCCTGGAGCAATACCAGGGTTGACAATAAAGGGGTAAAGTGGACAAACAGGTAAGCACCAATATCTTTTAACCACTGGGACGACTGCGGTGTAGGACCCAAGTGAGCCGTGGTGCTCTGACACAAAACCCAGTGGTGTTCACACCCGTTAATCTATTGCTCGCACCTCTACATCCTCACTTCTGAGATAAAGCATGTAAAGCAGCTTACGTCGTGTTACATTATATCATACTGTATTTTTTTTCTCCACCCCTCCCTCTGCAATAATTCTCACACTGGCCTTGAAGGATGTCACCCGGCGGCACTCATCCAAAATGAGGATTTTTCACACTTGAGCAGGTACAACTGACGTACTATTCATTTCTGAGACCACCCAGACTCTGCAAAGTGCTGTGTCTCAGGCAACACTTCGTTTTTCAGGACTCATAACACCAAGTGTAGGTGCCTGCATGGCAATGTGGTGGGGTCGGTACACGATATGGTCAACCGAGATGGCCACAGCAGGAGACGGGAACACCACCAGCAGGACACGCCAGTGAGGATGTCGCAAATTCAACCCCCCGACACAACTTTTCGGCCTTGAGCACTGTGGGTGGCATGGTGGTTGTGGATAACTGTTGTGCGTTTTTTGTTGACAGGCTGCTGTAAAGGAGACCGTGGCGCCGTTCACCTGGCAGCACCACGACTGGAGCCAAAAGATCCCTGAAACACCTCCCCAGGAGAGAGTCCTCACCACCTGATGGAGGCTGCCTGCGACATGGAGAGCTGCGACCACACCTTTGAAGCTGCGCAATGAGGAAAGCGGGATCTGCGGGGCTCGAGAGAGGCAGGACATCAGATGATGAGCTACCATGGCTTACTGACTCCTCGCATGTCAGCTGAGCTTCACTACGTGACCGTGTAGCGTGCCTGTCGTATCACAAATGCTGCATAAAAATGTGTGAATTTAACCCTCTTTCGAAATGCTTGGGCTCAGTGCGGTTCCCCCGGCACTGGCACGGGGCTGGGAGTGCACATTAGCCGAGTTTGCCTTTATTGTCAGAGGGAAGAGAAACGGAAGGTAAAAGCTGGGGGTGGAGGGGCGAGGTGTGAGCTGTGAACCTTCACAGGGAAGGAGAAATCAAAGGAACGCACACCTCCCTCACCCCAGCACCACCATCGGACCCACTTGCTGATTTACCTCCCTGCTGGCTGCCCATAACCACATCCCAGGAGCAGCATTCCCCTCAGGCTACCGATGGATCTCCTCCCCCAGGCAAACCCTGGCTTCATTTCCCAGGGACAAGATGGTAGCTGCTGGAGCAAGTGTTTGCCCAGCCGGGAAAAGAGAGCTTTTCCCTTTGCTTTTAAGTCCATCTCCCCTACAGGTTGCGATTCAGCTGTCTGGATTCATTGATGAAGTCATCTGCTGATTTAACAGTGTTTGTGAATTTGAATTGGCATCTACGGTGCACGCATGCACACGCTCTGCTCTGCAGTGGTCCACAGTGCAGCCACGCAGGCAGTGTCGCCGTACCCCGGTGCCGCTTTTACGCTGAATTTTTCAAGTGGGAAGAGGCATCGGATTCTCGCTGCCGTCTGCTCGCTGCTCATAGTAGCATTGCTCTGTCCCTCGCTCCCTTTGCACAACAGCTTAATGCACAAAACTTCATGTCCCACGAGGAAACGCGCACCAGTACGGGCCCATCTCATCTGGATTAAAGATGTCTTTTGGTTTAGTCTCTTTCATAAGGCGAGGGAGAACTTACATTACCCAGAGCTCGGCAGCAGATCCATGTGTGTGTTTTTCACCAGGCTGTCACTTGGGCTGTTTCACATTACGAGCCTTCAGTCTCACTCTGGCTGTCGATTTGTACTATTAAGCTCTGAAATACAGAACTCACATGCCAAGTTTCCACTTTTCTTCAACAGCCGGGATCCACTGGCAGCCACTAGGTAGGGTCAGACTTTCGCAAACCTGGAGGACAGCTCTCCTGCCTCTTCGCTGCCCATCTCCCCCGAGCCTGCCTCCTTAACCGCCCCGTTTCGTGCTCGGCCGCCGCTGGCGTGCCTGCCCCGGGGCGCAGCCGCCAGCTGCCAGGATCACAGCAATGGCGGCAGGAGGAGAGCCCAGGCCGAGCGATGACAGCTGAAGTACATCAGTGTTTTTATCTTCTCAATATTTGGATTAGCCCAAGGAATGTTTGGGTTAAAAAAAAAAACCCCAACAACCCAGATTTTTTAAAAACCACGTGACGGTCCCGCAGGCTGTTACGGCTTTATGTAATATTGAATAGGTCTGTATGATTTGCCGCGTAACCAAGAGCATCAGTGCAATATCGGGTATTTATCAACGAGTGGTTTGAAGAGACGGAGGGGTTGTACCTTGCTGTAACGCACTCGGGGCAGCCCAGCAGGAGTCCCTACCCTGCACGATCATCTGCGCCCATCATCCCTACTGCAGTGCTAATACAGAACACGTCTGCTGACTAAAAATCCTTAAATCTGAAGGTTTTGGTTTCGTGGCTTTTGGTCACATCTTTAATGATACTCCAGTGGAATTATTTTAACCGTACTCCTGCCTGACGGTTAATCATTTACAGTGGTGATCACTGGAAGGGAAACCTCTCTGACTGGAAGGGTACGAGACATCATTCCGACTCATTCATGACCACAGCCTTCAGATGCACCAAGGCCTGCAAGAAACCTCCCACAAGCTCCGACTCTCCTCACGCCCCAGATCTGCCAGCTTCCCTGGTCGGGCACACTGCAGGCGGAGGCTCCCACGATGCGCCTCAGCCCCTGCTGGCACCGCACGCTGGAAGCACATCTCACCTTTACGTTGGAAGAAGCCCGCTGAGAACATTGGTCTGAGACTGAAAATGTTTCGGATGGGTACTCTTTTTCCCCAGTTTGCCCATTTACGCATTTTGATACCAGTTCAGCCTCCCAGCTGTCACACACTCGCATGGGCCCTGATCGCTTGTGTCCTCATTTCTACACATAACATTCCCAACTGTGGAAGTACGACAACAAAGATTCCAAAACTCCTGGGTTTTGTTCGGTGACTTTATTTAGGTTTCAGGTTTATTGTTACACTGAGCTGCATCTTCAGCGCTCGGAAAGACGTTTGGCTCCATCAGACTGGATGCAAAGATACTGACTTACAGCAAGCGATAACCCAACCCTCATTTTCAAATTCAGGTGAATTTTCAATGTGGGGGCCTCCCATCCGAGAGCGAAAGTTTCTTCCACTGTCCTTAAGCAGTCAGCAACCAAGAGGAGGGGAAACCACACCGAGGAGTGGAAAACCCCAGTGGGCCGAGTCCTCGCGTGCCTCGTGCCCGGCCGGGGACGCGTGGACCCGCCAAAGGGGACACGACACCGCAGCGCAGCCCCGGCCCGGCCGAGCAGCAGTGGAAGTCACCGCGCAAGGTGCAGCGGCGAGCGGGATGGGGTGCGGGTGCCCTGGCACACTAGGGCTTGCGGAGGGGCAGGTCGGGACAAGGAGGAGGGGAGCAGGGCAGAGGGGGGGCGATGCTAGGCTGCGGCAGGAGCTGTAGAGGAGAAGGGAAAGGGGGGGAGCGAGAGGGGGGGAGGACAGCAGGGGAGGGAGGCAGGGCAGTATAAAAGCATCCGACACGCACCTCTCCGACACAGAGCGAGGGGGCGAGAAAGTTGGGTCTGGAAGCAGCAGCAGGAGCCAGGAGGAGAGCCAGCCGCTTGCAAACACGCACGCACGGTGGCAGGAGAGAGTGCGGCGCTGCCCCCGCCAGCCCTAGGGCCACTGGAGGGAAGAGAGAGGAGAGATGGAGCCAGGTATCCAGCTCCGAGGGAGGGCAGGCAGCTGAAGCTTTTTGCAGCCCCTCGCCCTCCGCCCTCTCCTCCCCCATTCCCCACGGCCGAGCCGCGGGGCAGAGAGGAGGAGGAGAAGGAGGAGGAGGAGGAGAAGGAGGAGGAAGGGGGGCCGGGGGGGAGGCAGCGACCTGCCCCTTATCCCCCACGGGAAGCTCGCAGCCGCCCCGTCGAGGGCCGGGCGCCGGCGGGGGCGGAGGGCGGGGGTCGCGGTGCGGCCCCGCTCCCGCGTACGGAGGGGACGCGACGGGACGGGAGGGGACCCGACCCGACCCGGCGGGCCGGGGCGACGCCTCGACGGGCGCCCTGAGGGGAGGAGGGGGGGGAGCCGCGGGGCGGGCGAGGACACGGCGGAGGGGGGGGAAGCTGGTCCAGGGGCCACCCCCATCCCCTGGCGAGGAGGGAGGCGATAGCCCCGAGCTCTCTCCTCCCCTCGGAGCGTCCCGGCTTCCCCGCCATGTGAGAGTCGTCCCCAGCTCCCCCCCCCCCGCCTCTCCCTCCCTCCTCCCTCTCACTCGCACACACGCTCCGGGCTCCCCCCTCGACCTCGCAGCGTCTCCCCGTCGGCAGCCGAGCCGCGCTGCTCCCCGCCGGCCCGCGGCTCCCCGAGGCGGCGGGGGCTCGGCCCGCCCGCTCCCTCCGACGGCCCACGGTGACTCTGGGTTGCAGGGCTGCCCGCGGAGACGCCGCCGGCCCGCGGCCCCGTCGCGGCTACCTGCCGCCCGCCGCCGGGCAGCGCCGGGATTTTCGCCGCCGCCGCCGCCTCCGCGGCGTCCCGCCCCGAGGTGGCTCCGCCGTGGTGTGGCGGCCCCCGCTGCTGCTGCTGCCGCCGCTGCCCCGCGCCCGCCGCCCGCCCCGCCGACGCCGAGAGCGGCGCGGTGCCCGCCGCCCGGCCCGCGGCTGCCGCGGCCGGCCCTGGGGCCGGGGACGCTCCGCCGGCGGCGGCGGCGGCCGCCGCGGCTCCTCCTCCTCCTCCGCCTCCTCCACGGCCGCCGCCGCCGCGGGGCCCTAAAGCCGCCCGGCTCAAGAGGATGGTGCGGCTGGCGGCCGAGCTGCTGCTGCTGCTGGGGCTCCTCCTGCTCACCTTGCACATCACCGTGCTGCGCGGCGGCGGCGGCGAGCCCCACGCCCCCACGGGCGCCGGCAACCACAGCCAGCGGCAGGTGAGTGCCGCCCCGCCTCCCCCCCCCCTCCACCCCTCCACCCCTCCACCCCTCCACCCCTCCACCCCTCCACCCCTCCACCCCTCCACCCCTCCACCCCTCCATCCCTCCACCCCTCCACCCCTCCATCCCTCCACCCCTCCATCCCTCCACCCCTCCACCCCTCCACCCCTCCACCCCTCCACCCCTCCATCCCTCCCCGCCCACGCGCGGCCGAAGGTCTCCACCTGCCTCCCCCGAGGGCCGTGGGGGGCGGCTGGGCCCCGGGACGGGGAGGACGGGGCCGGCCGGGCTGGGGGGTGGGCAGCGCCGTGCACCTGCCCCGGCCGCCGCCTCCCTCCGCCCCGGGCCCGATCCCGATCCCGCGGCACCGGCAGGCGCCACCGCCGGGGACCCACCCGCTCGAGGGCTTTCCCTGCGTGGCGCCTGCGGGTGTCTCCTTCCCCCCCCCCACCCCCCCCCCCGCCCCTCGGTTTTACGCTCTTCCAGGGGACAGAGGTTTTGACGCCGCGTTGGAGGCGTCGGGGCTGCTCGTGACTGGCGCGTCGCGGGTGGGTCGCAGCAGACGACAGCCATCTCAGCCGGGGCGCGCCCCTGGGGCCGGGCTGGGTCACACACGGCGCGTCCCACCCGCGGCCTCCCACGCGAGGCGTTCCCCGGGCGAGGAACGACCACGGAGGTGCGTGGTGTCGGGAAATACGGGAATGCAACGCGTGGCGTTCCTTGGAAGGTTTGTTGAGAGAGGGGTAGATACTCAGTCCTGAAATGGCCAGGAAACCTAGCGTGATCGGTGCTTGTGACCATAAAGGACAAGGCTGGTGACCCAGCCGGTCTGTTCCCCTCTCCTGATCCTGTGAAACTGCCGGTGAATTATGTCCATCAGAGGTAAAGGACTCTTCTGTTCTCTCTCCTTATTTTTGCAGGTAGTTCATTTTTATTCAGTATCACATGTTGGTTGCCATTCGTTTAAAATGGTTGGAGACGGTGATAAAAGCTGCAGAATCATCAAAACCTCCCCCCCGCCCCGGGCAAAGCTTGTAAATCCCTGGTCGGTTGCACGTGCCCTGACCAACTTTTTTTCCCCTGTATCCAAGCGTTAAAGAAAAACCAACTGCCAAATCATGCAAAGAACTGACAGAGAATGTATAACTACTAGCACCAGAAATTTACGTAAACCCCTTTAACATCTCGGAAAGAATCGTAGTACCAGCAGAGCACGTTTCTATAAGGAAATATATAGAAGAATAGAAATTCTTTATTTCCTTATAGAATATATACGGAAAAATAAGGAGAGTGCAGGCTGTAACAGCCACTCTGTTTGCATGGGAGCCCTGGCTGGTGGTCCACGAAGTGAAACCACCAGCTACAGGAGGGAACCCAGATCCGCAGACTCAACATCCCAGTCACAAACTGGAATCAGGTGCTCTTAACTCAGAAAACCTCCTGCTGAACTTGGTGGGAGTCCTGCTTGGGAGTGCTCGGCCGTGTGCTTCGGGTAAGGCCCCACGACGCTGTCTCTCTTTGAGCTGCAGTTTTATCACCGGCTTGACATTCCGGCATGTTTTTTTTTAATATCTTCAAGATTTCTGGTAATAATGTTTTATAAATGATGCTTTCTTTCCTCATGGGCACTTGAAATGCCTTTTAAAATGATGTTCCTTGGAAAAGTAAATTTGGAGAGGTTTTTTATGAGGTGTTTGCTATCATTAGAATAACCCTGAATTTGCCTTTTCTTGACAGGCTTGTAACATAATGAGGGAAACATCTGGGCAAGTGGGAACTCTGGGTGATGCCATTTCCCCGAGGAGCTCTTTTTAGAGTGCTATTGGAAGGTTAGGGTGAAACAAGAGGAAAATCATCTTCAGATAATTATCCTGGAGTATTATCATTGTAGTTGGCTGGCTCGTGAAAAATCTGTTGATTGTTGACTTCAAGGTTTTTTTCTGTCCTGTGAGTTTTTACAGATAACTTAATGAAACTCTGTGCCTTTAAGCATCGTGATAGCTTTAGCAGTTCATATTTTCATCATGTTTTGCCATTTGTAGAATTGAAATTTTTATATACTCCCCAACTGAATTGATTCTGCAGTTCTGTATTTGAGAAAGCGTGTCTGTACAAGACATTAGGGGAGGAAAGTATATTGATTAGAGCAATCAGTTAAACAGATGGAAGCCTATCAATTTTTTGGTTTTATAACTTTCATGGATTCTATTGCTAGCTGGGAAATACTGTAACCTGCTTAGAAAATTGTACTCTGACAGGCAGATGCTTCCATTCAGAGCATCACAATATAGATCTCGATGGCAAGTTTGCACTGGGATCTTCAGAAGTGCTTCAGATTTTGGGGCTTCTTGGGCTGTTCTCATGGCACGTACTGAAGTGAAATGCAAAATCCTTGTGCATTGCATGCCCAGGTAAAGAATCGATGTGGAAAGCAAAACAGCACAAACCCGGATTTGTTGGTATAAGCAAACAGAAATCTTCCAGGTTGCTATCACTTACACTGAAAAAAAACCTATAGGTTTTTTTTTCTGTCCTGGTAGGTCTATGGAGAGAAAAGATTGTGAGAAGTGTTTCACTTGATGAAATTTCATTTGATGAAGTCCGTTGCGCACACTGTGGCAAATCCAGGAAAGAGTAAACTTTGCAGCAATTGTTTGTGGATGTATTTTGACAGGGCAAATTTGTATAAAACCAAACAGGCTATTATCAAATGCAGGGTGTGGTATTTTAGGACTTAGGCCATCTGTTTCCACAAATAAAGTTGTCATAACTTGGTCCTGTGTGTCTGAAAGAAAATCTGAAGTGTTAGTCCTAGTTCAAAAGGAGAAAAAAAAAACAAACCGAAACTCACACCCCAAAAACTTAGCACATCCTTGAGCCTTTTTACGTAAAATGGATTCAGGAGGAATCCTAAGTAATCTTAAAATATTGTTTTATTAAATAGTCTAAAATACAAACTTATGTGCATTTGAAGCCTGATTCACTAAGGGAGGAAGAGCTGCTCTTTCTCTCATCCCTTGGTCCTTCAAATGACGGAAGGATTTTGGAGGATAGGTTTTGATTTCTTTTGGTCTTTTAATTATGTTAATCCAAGCAATTAATTAAGACTGATAGGTGAAAAAAATCCAGAAAAAACTTCCATCCTAAAATGAAACAGGTTTTTTTTCCTCCCTCTTATTTTTGCTTTTGGTGCCCTTGCCCGTACTGTGCGTGTCTCTCGAGTTCCCCAGATGTCTGGGATCATGTTGTGCTGCTGTGACCGGCTGTAAGGAAGCAGCAGGGAGGAGAAAATCCTGCTGTGCTTTGCTGGTCCTCTTTGGGATGGGTGAGGTACAGGCACAGGTTTTCTGGGTTCACTGGTGCAGAAATAGGCACTGGACCTCTGCATTGCTGCAGTTTCATGCTGCAATTGGTTAGAATTGGTTTGTGGTAGTGTAAACTAACGCAAAATGGGAAATCCAGATTGGAGTTGTAAAACATCTCGCAGTTTTGAGTTATGAGAGGGAATCAGCCTTTTGTTTCTCAGTCAGATTTTACTCTCTCCTTCCATCTCTACCAAAGGAAAAAAGGAGTATTGGAAGGGGGAGATTTTGCTTTCGCTGGTGAGAACTCTGTTGGGTATAATTTAATTATCATCCAGAAACTATTGTGGAGTATATTTTGGAAATAAGTAAGTACAAACTTTTGCTTCTGAATAAGAGCAATTGAAGCTATATTAAGAGATGGAAAAATGCTGCTTGAGTATGTTTGTATCTTTTTACATAGTTCTAAAATGAAGGGAAGGCTTGAACATAAATTTTGAGGGACCTTTGTAATACTTCACGATGCTCTAAAATCTGTGCTTTCGTTCTGAGAGAAAGTATTTAATCGAGCAGTTTATTCCCATCACTTCTAATTTTTCCATAGCAGGCCTTGCACACCAAGAAAAACAGTGTTCCCACACCAGGAAAAATGACCTTGTAAAATGTAGTAGCAGAGCCACCAACAATATATGCCATAGCACATGAAGTCAGATTCTCCACTGCAGTACTTGCAGCAGTATTACATTAGCATGAAACTCAGTGGTTGTGCATAAAGCTGGAGCCATGCAAGAGAGCATAATTTGAAAAGAAGCACAATGCTGTAAACAGCTTTTTACTTTTAATCTCCTTGCTCCTGCCCTTGCCCTCCTCCTCAATAAGCATGCAAGCAATTACAGCCTGTCAGAAATGCTCTCTGAGCCCTACCAGAAGAAACACATTCTGCTGCTTATAAACGGTTGCACAAGAGTCACGCTCCAAACTGTGTGAGGAGTCCTTTACAGGGCTGAGTTCTTAATTTTCTCCTAAGATCCACAGCTCAATACGATGAGAAGTTCAGAAACGGTGTGCAGTTACCTTTGCTGAAGTGCATTCCAGTCTTTTTAAGGTTTGTGCGTTCCTGCTCCTTGTACTGGATTCAGGCAAATTGCAAAATGATTTCCAGTCAGATACAGTGGTGTATTTCAGCTTTCTGGCTTTCTCAGCTTAAGTAGGACTCAAGCTGTTTACTTTGGGAGAGTTTTAGACTGAGGTTTTTTTAAAGCTTATTTGAGCTCTGGAGCTTTACATTTGGTTAGTTCTGATAGGAACTGATTGTCTAAATCATCTTTGAAAAACTGTCGATTCAACGTTTTGCATTCACGTTTTCCAGACTGTCGTTAGCCTATATAAGATGCCAATAAGTGGATGGGCATCATATATTTAATAGGAGCACTAAACCCTTCTCTGCCTTAAGAGCAGTTTATACAGTACACAAATAACTTTCAGAGCAGGTGGCTTGTGAATGTAGCAGGCTGATTCTCTGAAAAGCAAAATCTCTTTTGGTGAGGTTGTTACTCATCACAGAGGATGCCGTTTCATGCTTTTTGACAGTGATAGTAAAACCTGCCTGTTCTCAGCAGGCTTTGCTGTATAGGTTCTTAGCTAAAGCTCACCCTTACCGTTAGCATATGTTCTTCCAGTTATGCACTAAGCTTTGCGAATGACTTACACCATGTGCAGTTCATTCTCTCATCTCCCAAGGGAGAGAATTATGTGTGCTCTTTAGTGGTTTTGCTAGTGGGCTGTGGCTTGTTCCAGGATCTAGGGGGAAGGAAGGGTGATTAGCTTTACGTGTGCTGCTGCTGCGTGCATGGAAGTGAAGGATAAAGCGGGAAACAAGGGTGAAGGAGTAACACTGCTGCTCTGAGCAGAGGAGCGTTTGCTCCCAGGAGAGATTCTTCTACCTTCCAAGACTGGCTCCAGAAAAACTCCAGAAAGTAGTAATTAAGCTTCTCTTCATACCTATCACTTCAATTCATTTCTTAGCAAAATAAAGCATCGCTGGGTAAAAAACTGGCTGAATGGCCGAGCCCAGAGATTTGTGGTGAACGGAGCTAAATCCAGTTGGTGCTGGACACAAGCGGTGTTCCCCAGGGCTCAGTGTTGGGGCCGGTCTTGTTTAGTATCGTTATCAATGACCTGGGAGAAGGGAGGGAGTGCACCCTCAGTAAGTTTGCAGATGACACCAAATTGGGCGGGAGTGTCGATCTGCTCGAGGGTAGGAAGGCTCTACCGAGGGATCTGGGCAGGCTGGATCGATGGGCCGAGGTTAATTGTATGAGGTTTAACAAGGCCAAGTGCCAGGTCCTGCACTTGGGTCACAACAACCCCATGCAATGCTACAGGCTTGGGGAAGAGTGGCTGGAAAGGTGCCCGGCGGAGACGGACCTGGGAGTGCTGGCGGACAGCCGGCTGAACATGAGCCAGCAGTGTGCCCAGGTGGCCAAGAAGGCCAACGGCATCCTGGCTTGTACCAGCAATAGCGTGGCCAGCAGGAGCAGGGCAGGGATGGTGCCCTGTGCTCGGCACTGGTGAGGCCGCACCTCGAATGCTGTGTTCAGTTTTGGGCCCCTCGGGACAAGAAGGACATTGAGGTGCTGGAGCGTGTCCAGAGAAGGGCAGCAAAGCTGGCGAAGGGTTTGGAGAGCAGGTCTTGTGAGGAGAGGTTGAGGGAGCTGGGGGTGTTTAGTCTGGAGAAGAGGAGGCTGAGGGGAGACCTTATGACTCTCTACAACTACCTGAAAGGAGGTTGTAGTGAGGGGGGTGTTGGTCTCTTCTCCCAAGTTACTAGCAATAGGATGCGGGGAAATGGCCTCAAGCTGCACCAGGGGAGGTTTAGATTGGATATGGGGAAAAATGTCTTCACTGAAAGTGTGGTCAGGCACTGGAACAGGCTGCCCAGAGAGGTGGTGGGGTCACCATCCCTGGAGGAGTTCAAAAAACGCATAGACGTGGCACTTCAGGACATGGTTGAGGGGACATGGTAGTGTTGGGTTGACGGTTGCACTTGATCCTACAGGTCTTTTCCAACCTTAATAGTTCTATGATTCTATGATCTCTGGTGGAAAAGAGCTACCACACCTTCAGGGTGGGACGGGGCAAGCTTTTTAGTATCTAAGACTACTGCAACACTTTCGAGCAGGGATCCACGTTATATTTAGTTATGGCTGCAAGGAGCAATGTTGGACAGGTACGAACGTAACTTTCTACATTAGATTTGACCACGATGTTTGGATGAGGTGTATTTTGCTGAACTCCTCCACAGTTCAACAGCTAACAATTGCTGTACTGTTCATCTTGGACCATCACTGATAAATACCTGGCATTAAATCACAGGGTGACTCTCAATTTTGTCGCTGCAACTACAGCTCAGAGCAGATTTCCTGGTGCCTTATACAGAAGAGTCTACTGGACTACTTTATTTCTGTTTTGAGCAAGATTTAGGATCACTTTCCAGCTTTTTATAATATTGGGGTATTTGTATGAAAGAAACAGTGTATGTAATCCTAAATTCATTCTGGGCCATCATGGTGGCCTTGTGTCCATTCCCATGGACCTGGAGACAGACACAAATCACAGTGACTACTGCAGCGCAGAGGCCCCAGAGACATTCTTGCTTTTGCCTTTTTCTGCTCTCAGCCCATCCGTACCTGTGGGGCTGTGTGTGGGGGGAGAGTGGTTAAAGGGAAGCCTGCTAACGTGGTTCTGAGCCCTGTGGTGGTTGGGCGGCTGACTCATGGTAGTGAATGGAGTGGTGGGTCTGAGTCTGGTTCCTGAGAAGATCTAGAACTGTAGTGACCACCCGTGGTGACAATGAGAGTCGAGAGACAAGGCATGGGTACACAGAGATCCCGGGAGAGGCTTAGTTGGTACTTCCCCATGTTGCTTCGTCTAATTTGGACAACCAGCACTGGTTCTGGAGTAGATTTTACTTTGTAGTCTTCAATGATCATGTAAAGACAAGTTTGTTCTACTTGGGAAGAACACAGCTGGTCCATCACAGCTGTAACAGCAGCGTAACAGCGGTACAACCACACTGCTACTGACCCCTCGCTGTTAACTGATTGGCACAAAAATCTCTCCTTTGGGCCTCCAGCTCCGGTTGTCAGCTCTTGGGTTCTGTCGCATTTCCCTGCTCTGTCCTTTCTTAATGCCAGCTGTCCACAAAAACAGGATGCCTTGAGTTGAAGCTCTGCTGTTGGTCTTTATGACCCCAACGATTTCATCATCATTTTACTGTCTGGAGCTGGTCACCCTGTGCTCCCTTGTGATTCCAACAAACATGTTATGACCTGCTAATAGGTAACCCAGCCCTAGTACTTAAAGCTTCAGCATACTAAGCTTTTTGACACCTCACTCTGCTGTGGAATTCTTTTCCTGGGGAGACATCTGTTTAACCAATCCAGGTTACATTAAATGTAAATTGGGAACCATATTCTGAATTCAGCAGTTGTTCTTTTGTCTCTGCTCATATCTACTACATCTGTATATTCATAATCAATGCCTTATTGTTCCAAAATGGTGGAAAACACCTTCAAAGAAAACAAGGAACAGTGAAAGAATTCTTGATTAGGTGAAAACTCTGTCTGTGTTCTGTTGCAGCATCTAAAAACTTCACAGAAAGTGAAGTGCAGAAGACGGTAGTATTGATAATGGTGCAGGCAGTGCTGTCTTTGCCTGCCAAACTGATACATAAATGTACTGTCATGTTTGAAAAGCTTTATAAAATAAAATGTGACAGAGATAGACACGACTTCTGAAAACCCAGTCATCAGTATGTAAAAGTGCACAGAATGCAAGTAATGGTAGGAAATTATTTTTCTGTCCATTTTTTTTATGCTTACATTCGTTTGAGTCATCATTGTAAAATCTTGAAATGCACTCAACATGCATGCAATTTAGATGTTTCCTTACACAAACATAAACTAAAAAATTGAAGCAATGTAGTTTTTCTTTGTGCTTATGTCCTAAAAGTATAGCGATAGACAAGATTTAGCAGCTTTGGCAGGTTTAATTGTCTGAGTTGGTTGCTTTCCGCTCTTCTGTGTGTTTTGCCAGTCTTCCTTGCAAACAAATGTGGTAGTACCCAGTTGTGCCTCATTTGTTCTGTTCACAGTGTTGTTTAGGCTTATTTGGCCTTTTTGTTATGATTCTTATCTTGCTGTCTGCTTTAAGACTACAATACTTAAAAGCTCTTTGAATTGACTGAATGATAGTCTCCATAACAGATGACATTTTTAAAGCGTTATTTTTCAGTGGTAGGAGGGCGAGGTCACTGGTGCGTTTTATTTTTAATTTTTTAAATCTCAACCCAAGCTCTTTGAGGTTGAGATTCCGTTGTTGTGTTGTTGCTTGTGTACAATGTGTAGCGTAATAGGTCTCCAGGCCTGAATGGAGGCTGTAAGCACTGTCACAAATGAATAATGAAGTGATAACTTAGAGCAGAAAAATACAAAGTGCTTTAGTAAGTTGCAAAAGGAAGCATTAAATGATGCAGTGATTACTGTTGCACTTTAATACCATTGTGCCTTCAGGATACCGATTTTACAAGTTTTGAAGACAGAAAATGTCAGGCTAAATTAATAGTCCAAAGCATAGAGATGAATAACATTTCCAAGAAATAGAGTAGTGAGCTCATTGATACATCAGTAAGAGCAGAACGTTTCCAGTGTTGGTATTTCCATGTACTTTAGATTTGAAATACCAGAAAAAGAAAGAAAACAAAGTAAAATGTACCTTATTATTGTAATAAGTGATGGCTTGCCACAGCGGTCAGTTTTGTGGCAGTATAATACTTGGTCAGAGGAGCTGGTGTGGGCGGTACTGGTAAGCAGTTCCTCTATCCTTTTGCCCTTGTTTTTCAGTGCTTGGAGAACTCATAGCAGCGGGTCATGTTTCTTTATTCCTCCCTTTTAGCAGTCAGCGGGATGAAAGCAAGCCTGGAGTTGTTCACCTCTAAGCTGTTGTAGAGTAATGGCTATTATGGTGCTTTTAATGTTACAGAGGTGCTCATAAAGATGAGAAAGGAAAATCAGGGATGAAATCTTTCTCTCATCACTCTTGGTGGAGTCAGTCCACATTGAAAGGCAGGAGAAATTCCAGCGACCTTGGCTTTTACGCCTCCATGCTAGACCTACATTCTGAGTGTGCTTAAATTGACCTTGCTCCACTGACTTTCTCAAAGCAAGACCAGTCAATGACTTGTGTCGGCTGCAGACCCAGCCGAGTTTCCTCTTGGATTTGAATCTTTCACAGCTCAGTTTTTCTACAGAACTGATATGCACATAACGCACATAATCTGGACCTCCATCCATGAAGACAAGCTGGGCTGTGGCATGTGGCTTTCTTTGGATTGCATGAGTTCATTTCCATCCATTATATTTCATTGTTAGTTTCACATGCACTGAAAAATCCTGGACTGCTCTTCTTCCTCGGAAAGATTTAAATTTCCTCTTTGCCTGCATGGCCGTTGAGATCAGTACTTGTGACAATACCATTATGAGTACAGTGTAAGTATCTATAAAAACCACCCAAATAATGCACCCCATCTTTTTCCACCGCTGTTTACGGTACAGCTCTACAAAAGTGAATTCCTCCCTTTCTAGGGAATGGTTACTGAGTCAGCGTTGTCCGTGGGCCAGCTTTAACTTCCAGAAAGCTTCCTTCAGGCGTCTTGCCTTTGCATTGCCACTGAGTTGGGTGTTCAGGTACTGAACGATTGAACACTATCATTGCAACACCTTTTCTTGTACATGCCCAGGAAGGCTGAGTAGGAGGTGAGGTCCTTGCGCCAGAAGGTCTGCGCTGTAGGCTGTGATGGAAAGAGGAGGTGACTGACAACAGAGCGTGATGTAAGGGAAAGAGCACTGAAGAGGAGCCAGCGATAAGAGGCCTATTTTTTGAAGCTAGTGTTTCAAGAATTAGTCATGTAGCTTCAGTATCTTTCTTGCCTTAGAAGTAGCCCAGCAGCAGCAGATTTTGCCATGAGGAAACCATAATTACTCCACTGGAACCAGCTGCCGAAGATTGTTATAGGTGTCACAAAACAAATTTGCTTGGTTTTATCTGCCACATATATCAGTGCAGGATTTTAAAATCAGTATGGACTGATAAAACATTAGTAATTGTATATTTACTAATGTCTGTTTGCACAAGTTACCAAAAGAAACAGAAAGGATTGTTTATTTAAACTATTTTATTAAAATATTTCAAAATATTAAAATTATTATTTTATTAAAACAAAACCTTCTCCCAATATTGACATATAATTTCTTAAAAAATAAAAACCATAGCTACCTAGCATGGATTCTGTAACACCCCACTATACTCACCTCCTACATCATATGGGTTGCTTATACACTATTTAATTTCATAGGAAGAAGTTATTTAGCAATACACCACGACAGCAATAAAGCTGTCCCTGTCTTTAATGTCTACAGATACAACTCTTATCCAAAAGTGTCTCTTGAAATTACCTCAGTAATCAGACTGGAGTTGTTCAAGATGCAGTGTATATATTGGCATTTTGTGCCGTGGGTTTTAAGATTCTCTGGACTGAAGAAGTCTGTAAAGGTTCACTGCACAGAGCAGGCTGTAACAAAGCAGTTAACGATTCTTGTGACATGAATGCTGCCATTTCAGTTTATTTGAATGAGACTGGCATTCTGTCTTAAATATATCACTTTTTATTAGGGTTTTGGGTTTGTTGTTTTTTTTTTTTAAACCAACTAGATATTAGGCATGGGTATGCATCTTAGCTAAACTATAACCTAGCCAGCCCATGCCTTTTGCACTGCAGAGTGGCCGGAGTTTTTCAAAACATGTAACCACAGTGATATTTTTATAAAGGAATGTTCACCTCATGGGATTTTTTTAAGGTGTTCTATTTTTTTTTCCGAGTTACAGCTTCACTTTATTGTACATGATGTCCAATAAAAAAGATATATGTCTGCGATTGGACTTTGAAAAAGGGCCATGGTGCCTATTCCATTTAAAGGGAATGAAGTCAAGCAGTAAATTTGCTGGTCGCCCTTTTCATATTGACTGTATCTCGGCCAGCAGTTGGTCTTTGATGTTGTAACAATAGAGCAAAGGCAGAGGAGGAGGAGGATTAGGACCTCCATAATATAAAAACAAGTCTGCATTCATCATGATTTTTATAGAGCACAGTCCATGTCTATTGGAGGTTTGCAGTATAGACTCAATGGTCTGCAGAAGAGTGCAGCAATCTTAACATTTGCAGGTGGTTTACAATTCCTCTGACATTACTACTGCCATCTCTTCTTAATTCAGAGTTTGTTTAGGCATTCAGCATTTAACTTTTTCTATCTTCTTATTCCTTCCTACAATAGGAAAACAGATGTATGTCAGGATAGAGCTTCTGGAGTATCATTTTCCCTTACAGGGGTTGATTGTCGCATTATTTATGAAAGGCTTGCTGCAGCTGGCCAGTAGAGTATCTATTCCTCATCTTGTGCTTTAGAGTCCCAGCTTTTATGAGGAAAGAATAGAGGGGTTGATATGTATATGTCTAACATTTGTGAAAATACATATCAAAAGGGAACCGAGGGCAGCCACACTATGCCTCTGTCTTCAGGCGTACTGGAACAATAGTGCCAAAGGTTTCAAATTAACTGTTTAGCCTGATAGAGTGCTGGAGCTTTTGATAGGCATTTAAATGGTAGCAGTGCTCGCTCTTGATCAAAACATGCAGGAGGAAAAGGGTCGTCCGTTTCATGAAAACGAGTAAGGTACCAAGTTGCGCTAAGTGCTGGTGGGAGTAGGTAGACTTTGAATTGCGAGCAGAGCTTGGAAAGAGCTGAATAATCTGTAATGCACTGCAGTAGCTGTGTGCGTACCGTAGTGGGTGTGGAAGGCAGGATGAATGGAGCGTTCCCAGGGACACGGCGATGGCAGCAGCAATGAGCCCGGTGCAAGAGGATCTGTATCGGAAGCCCAAAGGCAGCTCTTAGGAGACCATCTGGGGATGCACCAGGTGAAATTGCTTTACTGCACCCAATTCCAGTGGCTCTTGCTTAAGGCATGATCCTGAAGTGTCCTGACAAGGCAGAACACCTGGAAGCTTCTCTACCAGGCTCCGAAGACACCTGACCCAAGGAAGGGAAGGGGTGGAAGAAAGATACCAATCTGTAGTGCATTTGACAGTTCAGGACCTGATTTAGGGTTGGATCACGTGCCTTCTGGGTGTTCAGATTAGACCTGTGAGTCCAAACTCTTGGAACAAGTCACCGCTTGCCAGCTGAGCAGCAGTAGCTCCTTAGATGTCTTATCCCACCTTCATCCCACAACAAAAAATGAGGTGATTTTTTTATTTATCAGCAAGTCAGCGCTGAGCAAACAAATCATGCCCAGGGCTCTCACCAGGGTGACTGCATTCTGTCCTTGGACAAGGCACTCCACGGTATCGGTGGTCACCAAATGCACAGCTCTTCGGTGAGGAATCTGTCCTTTTGTTTATCATCTACCATGATGGCCATTAAAAAAGGCAACATCTGGTGCAGAAAATGCAGACATGCTATCTGTGCTCTACTGTATGTCTCCTTCATCAGGCAAAGATACAGCAGTGTCTTAGCTATCTCTGCTTTCCCCAGTATGCCAGCTGCTGAAAGCAAACTACATGAGGTTTAGCCAGTGTAAGGTGGGAGTTCAGGCTAGTTAGAGGCATCACCTAGTGTTTAAAAGAGTTTGCCCCTGAGGGATCAATGGCTCTGAAAAAGCTGCTGAAATCCTTCAGGGGCAGTGAATTTGATTCTTGCTCTTCTTTGACCTAGCATTCATGGCTTTTTGAATAATGTAAATCAGAGCTGCCTTTCTCACCTAACCATCCCTCCTCTTCTCCTGTCTCTCTCCTAAGAGGATCATTTTTTCATGTTCTTGGGAATATAACAATGGCAGTCTTAACATCAAAATAAAATGAACTGATTATAACATCAGAGTAAGGCCAGATTAATACCACCTCTCTGGTTTTTTTTGTCTTTTCTCCTATTGAAGTCTTCCCACAACAAAATACAGGAGCAGTTTGCAGCTGAAATCGTGCGTTTGCACACATATGGACTAAGTGGGGGAAAAGAGTGCCAATTCCCCAATACGCACTGCTGCGTTGATAAAAGGAGCCATGATTACATTGCAATCAGGTTATAAACCCCATAATACTCCCATGACAATTACTGCAGTTTACTTCTAAGAGCCGTATGAGGACAAAAGATGTGTATTTATCTCTTTAGCATAGTTAAGAAGCTGGAAGTGAGTTCTGTGCCACAGCCTACCAGGAAATGCTCCTCCAACCTGCTCTGCAGTGTGTCTGCTGTACACGCTTTGGAATCTCTCTTGTACAGAAGCAGCTCTCCCTCCCTGGGATCTGGCATATCAGCTAGGGTCTCATCTCTGTTCCTCGGCAGAGGAGGTGAGGATATCTCAAACCTGAACTGCTTATCTTTGCTCTTCTACCTTGCTGCTGCGTCTGGCTGCTGGGACTAATCTAAAGATGCATTTTGCCTGCTCCATACAGTTTATTGTCAGTGGTGTCTGGGTGGCTTCAGGCACAGGCTAAGATTATAACAAGTTTGAAAAATAAAACCATTTATCCTAAAAATAACTCAGAACTAACTAGTGATCATGGGGCGGAGGGGAGACAGAAATGAAGATATTTTCTTTCCACGTAAGTGTCAGATTCAAAAGCATCTGCCTTGTTCAGTGCATGTATGGTATTCATTTCCTGTCTGCAGTCGATTGGAATGCCCCCCGAGTCGTTTGAAATTGAAAATCGAGTCATGCTTCTTTAATCAGCTCTAGGAAATAACCCCCTCCCTTACTGTTCTAAGAAAATATATCTATACATGCATAGAATTCACAATACCAAAAGCCCACACTTCTCTTCAGGGCAAATCCTTTCTCTCTCCCCTCCTAAACAGGGAAACGTCTTCACATTGTCTTGTCACGGTGCACTGTGTATCTACTCGCTTGCTCTCCTTCCCCATAATGTCACTGGAGGGAGGCCTTTCTCTTGTGTATCTGCTTCCTCTTGTTTCTTTCTCTTGTTCTGTCATTAGGGCAGTTCACGGAGATGTAGAGAGAGGGCATAATGTCCACTGCTGATGTCTTGATACAAAAATAAGACAGTTCTTGCACTGCGTGTACAGATGCCATTTATACTAATGACTTCCAGTTGCTTGTGTATCACTCCCGAAGTTTTCTAAATGGAGAGGGTAAAACTGTACACTCGGGCTTGAAAGAATCCTTCTCTGCAGGAGCAGAGGTGCGTGGTCCTGAGGCAGCTGCTCAGATTTCTGCTGCTGTTCTGCTGTAAACTCCTGGGTGTAGTAACCACCCCTTCCAGAGAGTGTTGTGAAAGTGTATAGTTGGTGCATAGATATTGAATGTAAACAAACACTGCCTTTCCTCTGCCTTCACCCTCTAACTTCCATCAAAAGAAGAACGAGTATTGGTGGGGAAGGCAGCTAAGGGAGGGTCGAGTAAATTATCTTGCAGTGATTCGATGGTGTGCGTGTTTTGAGCATCAAGACTCAAGTGATTTGCCTTTTTTCAGGCACAGAATTAGTATTGCCAGAAGCACAGGAAACATCATGTTTTTGGAATATAACACTTGTCTGCTTTCTTGCTTTCCCGTTATTAGCTTTTGCTTATGTGATGAAGTCATCATGTAACTTTTAGTCCACAGGGACTAAACACTTTCTAGACTCGAAAAACATCTGCCAGCTAACACAGCCAGAGTCATAGACACTTTTGAAAGCATAGGGTGGATATTCAGTGGCGTATGAGAGGGAGACACAGAGGCTAGGAATCACTGTTTCTTGGAAACTAACAGCTGAAGGCAACTTTGAAAATTGAAAAGGTTTCAAGTAAGGTTACTCTTTCAGCTAGGGAGAGATGAAAACTGTTTATTAAAGCTGGTTCACCTAGTGAAATCCTAGCCATAGTGATTTAGTGGAATAAACTTGCAAAAGGACCTAGTTTAAAACCCATGAAAATAATTTCAGATGTATGTTTGTTCTCTTTCATTTACACTGACTTTGTGGGCGCTCGGCTGTAAAGCCTGCCCAAAAAGTTGTGTACAAAAAGTATTAATATTCTGGATTTCCTTTGCTTTTGCGGTTTTGATGGCAGCTTAAGGCAGATTTTTCCCATTCTGCTGAAATCCGATGTGTAAATTATGCTGCAGATTTCAAATGATGGGTGAGATTAGTCTCGTTCAATTAAATTTAGCCATGGCATAAATGGATTATACTTAAAGCTTTATTATACTACTGATTTTATGCAAGTATTTAATGAAGCCTAAAAAGAATCGGAACTTTCAAAGAATTTGCATTTCGGCGCCGCTGGTTATTGTAGTGGAATAGTTGGGCTGCTCTTCAGTTGTACGTTTGCCTGTTCAACTGCTAAATCAATGCATCCTGTGTGGAGAGCTCCAGCCAGGCAATGATTCCAGGGGAGATCTTCAGAGTTGTGAAGAACAACTAAACGTTTACCACCAGCTTAGGCAACTGAAAATATCTGTTAACTACATGGAAAACTTGGCACTGAACGTCTGTCAAAGCTCTACACAATTTTAATTCTGTGCGCTTGGCCATCCCATGGATGGCTGAGTATCCGCTGAAGAACAAAGCACCAGTGTGTACTATGTTAGAAAATTTGCTAAAGGGCCTCTGTTTTTTCCGGCAGACATTGAGCTGTAATCACCACCAAGTCCTTTTTATTATCAAAGTGTTTATACAAACTGGCAGCTCTTCACCTCTGAACCATACTGTTTGTATTTTCCAGCTGAAGGAAAACATGAAATACAAGCAAACAACAAAGCATAAAAAATAGCTGTGCTGTGAAATGTGTGTCCACAACATGTAGCAAAAGGTTGCCAGATCCAAGTACAGTATGGCTGGTTTTCTCCTTAGGCTCTGAGGGAAAAAATATTGTCTGTCAGAGCAGTTCAGATGTGGCCCCGCTGCTTACTAATGGTGTGGAAGAGACAGGGAGCTTGGTGAGAGAAACTCCCAACCAGAGACTGAACGAAGGATGGGCCAAAGCTCGACGACTGCAAGTGAATAAACAGGCTCAGTAGGGAAGGAATGGTGGTAGGGCTGCTCCGGCACTCAGGATGTATCAGTTCAGATGGTTCAACAAGGCAACAGCCTTTTCCTCCACTTTGGAGGGTCCTGTCACAGTGTTGGCCGTGTGCCTCAAAAGAGTGGTCTGGGACTCACTAGACCTTAGACGTGAAGGGGGCCTCAACACTACCACCCTAGGATCTCTGCAGTCGTAGCATAAGTCCCAGCTACGTGGTCAGTTCTCAAGATTTTCTCTGTAACTATGAGGGCTAGAAGTTTTTTGTGTAAAAAACCTAAAATTCAAAAGCTGTAATTCTGAGATAAATGGGCCCAGATGCTTTGAGATTCTGCTTCTGCTGTACGCACCTCCCGAGAGCTATTCCGGCATACACCAGAAATTCAGCTGTGGTGGGCCGGGTATATACTCGGGTGTCCCAAGCACCTCACTGCCTAACTGTGCTGCCGCTGGCACCCAACATTTAAGCCGTCTCCAGAAGACCTCTCTTCCAACAGTGACTGCAGATCGACATGTCTACTCTGAATTTCTGCTGTCCTAATTGCAACAGTATTTGCAACTCCATCCTATTCTCCACAGAAAAAAAATCACTTCAAGAGCCGTACAGCCCTCTGAAGCTAATGTGTCCCGTAGCAGTACCCTGTGGGGTGACTGGGTTTGGGCTTCGCATAGCCACTTAGTCACACATGCAGATGTACTGCGAGTTAGAAAGAAAGGGATACAATGTCATTTTACTGATTTTGCTGGACTAAATAGAGAATTATTAAAAAAGAGACCCTGATAAATGGAACTCTTTTTTTTTTTTAATTATTTTTTATTACCAACTGTAATCAGTGATTCATCTTCTGTTTACACAACGTTTAAAGCAGATGCTCTACTTTGGAGCCCCTTAGTGAAAAACAATTGTGTACATGTAAGCCAATGCAGTCCATTTTAAATGATTTATGAACAGTGATTATCTAAAACGTGCTATTAATTATTGCAACAATTAGTTTGTGTGGCTTTCTAAAGATAAGTAAGGCCTTTCACTTCATTGATATATGTGAATGTGAGGGACAAGCACATTTTAGGAAAAAATTAGTGTCTCGGTAGCTGCGTGACTGACATGACACCCCTCTGGTCTGACTTCTTTTGGAGATCCATCAGTGACTCCTTGGAGTGAACTGGAGCTGTGAGGCTCAGTACCACCACATGCTTTCGGCTAGCCACACAGAAATTAAATGAGAGCCCAGGTGATTTGCCTGTTAAATGAGAAAGCCAGGACAGCTAAGAACAGAACAAAGGTCTTCTGACTGCCTGGACTGTATGTGGCATTAATCACAGAAGAAATTTTTCTCCATGTAACTTTGACAATGCTTTTCATCTGTCAGCGTCACTGTCTGCTTACCTAACACTGCCCTCATCCCTTTTCCTGCTAGGTCCTGTGCTGCGTATAGTCATGATAGACAAAAAAAATAAATAAAACCCAGGAATTAGATCAACCAAGTTCATTACAGATCTTGGATCTGCAGAGGTGAAAGTCTCATGTAGTATCCCGGTGTGTTACTCAGCCTCCCCAGACCGCTTAATTTTAAAGTGATCATTTAGCACTAACCTGGAAACACACGACAGCCTTCAAAATCAAAACAATCTGTTTAGGCAGGTGGGAAATGAAACCAGTCCTAATGGCTATAATGGTTTTCTGTGAAGGCCCCAGGCCTCATTTTGTCTCTGATAGCAATATAATCTTTTATAGCGTCTGTGAAGTTTCCTAATAAATAAACGTTCCTTGTTCCTGGTGGTTGAAGATGCTGTACAGGTGCATCATGAAAGTGCATTGACAGACTGTCGGTTTTCAATTCAAGACCTCTTGTCAAGATCATTTTACAAGATATTTCAAAGGAGTATACAAGAAATAAAAAAGCAATGTAGCTGCAGCAGGGATTTAGTAATAGATTCCCTTGCTGTCTGGGAGCTGTTAGGGATATAAGTTGCATCAGTTTTCCCAAATTCTTTCAACTCCATAATTAGCAGTGCTTGCAAATGTGCCCTTAGTTCAGCAAGTGGGGAGGGAATGAAGGAAGGTAAGAAATATGAAGGACAGAGAAAGAGCAGTTGCTCCAGAATATTTTCTGTAGCTCCAGTCATACCTCACTTATTTCCTGACTTGGTTGTTTTTCCAGAATTGGAGATGGAATTAAAATAAGGAAGAGAGGAGGGAGATGGATTCCTCACCTGCTAAAAATGCAGAGAAATTCCCTTTTTCCCTAGTTTGGTATTTTTACAAGTTCCCATTTCTGTTTTACTTCTCCGTGGGAAAGAGAAATGGTACACTTCTCTGCCGCTAATGTCTAACGTGACAGGGAGAGAAACAAAATAGGAGGGCAATGGAGGGAGTTAAAATACCTGTTTGATTATTGAGAAGTTAAACTGCAGTATCAGGTGGGCAATTTTTCCTGCATGCAGGGTTGTCTCTTGGTGCCTTAAACCCTGCCACGGTGCAAGTCCCGCCTGGCTCACCAGCATTTAAAGTCATCCTCACAAAACCCCTGTGAATTGCTCTTCTTCCCGGGTTTATAGATGGACCCAGAGACACTGATATGTACTGAACTGTTGCCCTCCCTTTTTCAGTGGTGGGTGTGGCAAGGGGTGTTATTCTGTAATGCAAACAACATGGCAGATTCTCTCTCCCTCGGGTTTATTTCGTTGCCTTGTCGCACAGCTATGAATAATGAGTTCCTGCCCTTATAGACTGTCCACACTTAGAACACTCAGAAATCCTAAGCTGTTTTTGCAGTAGGAACTTCTATAAATATCTGATCCCGTGGGGCAGCAGAACTGTAGCTGACAGCAAGCATGAGTAACCCCTTAAAATCATCTTAATGGAAAGCTTAAAAGTTGTGAAGGGAAAAAAGCGATCTGTCTTAAAATATTTAGAAAATATTTAGAGCAGATCCATCATTTGAGTAAGAAACCAGTGTGCCTGAATTAGAAATGTCATAACTTCAAAGAAACTGAGTCAGTAGTTCAGAATGAAGTGACATAGCTTTTAAAGGAAGGCAAGTAACACTGCTCTCCTAAAAGCAATCGGGAATACAAATTGTGTACACCTAAACGTAAATAGTGTGAAGTATAAGCATGTGAAATAACGTAGAAATAAGAAGACAAGAATATCCCCCCGCCCCTGCAAAAAGAAAAAAAAAAAGAAATTCAATTTCATCTATTAGCTTTGGAACACAAACCCTGTTTTCTTCAGAAAGGATGCTGGTATTGGAGTAAGGACGTACTTTTTCCTGCTAGATTGGCCTTGGAAGATCCTTTGCCTAAGTTAATGCAGTAGAACAGTGAGCCCATATTCTTCTTTTCACATGCAGTTCAAGCTCACTTTTTATTGTTGGCAGCCTCTTCTATCTTTTTACCAGAAATATACATTTCTAATAATACTGCAAATCAGTTTAGACACTACACCAAGAATTATCTACCTAAAAAATAGGCATTCTATTCATTTTAGTAACTGGAAACAAATGGTCTTCTGCTCATGGTACTATGAGCAGAGAACTGAAACGATCACGCATATTGAGCATTTCTGTTTGCTTATGTTGCAGTATGACACACAAGCCCCAAGGAGGCATAAGCGTGGGCTTGTCCTAGCGTGAAAGGGACCGAAAGAGATAACACTGCTTTTAGGCAGAGGACGCAGTATTTAACCTGTGTCATTCCTGCCAGGCATTAGTCAACCCTGCTTTTAAAGACAAACTCCACGTCCCCCCCCAACAAAGTCTGCTCTCGAGCTTGGCTGTCAGTGCCATTAAAAACGTGTACCTAACGCTGAACCGGGGTCTTCTGGTTGTGGCTATGCTGAGCAAGCAGAGTGGTCCGTCCCCTTCCGCGCTGCAGCAGCCTTTGGTATAGGGCAGTTATCATGCCCCCCCACTCCGTTTTTAATTTTTAATGTTCAACAACCCCAACTCACTCAGTCTGTAATTAATGACAGTCCCTGCCCCAAGCAGCTTGGTAGTGGGCCTGATCAGCCTGATGTCATTACTTCACCATGACAATTTTCTAACTAACTCCATGTGATATTCCATCTGTCTGACACTATTAAAAACTTTTTATATAGCCCTTATTATTGTAGTTGCTGAGGTCCCCACAAACATCACAGTGAGGAAGGGAAGTGCTGTTATCCCCAGCGAAGCACAGACAGACCATGACCTGCCAAGATCACACAGCGAGTCTTATCAGAGAATGAAATGTAGGTCTCTAAAGTCCTTGGCCAGCTCTCGCTGTATGGTATGTTAATATGGAGAATCAAGATGCTCCTGAAGTGGCAAGCAGATAGGGAAAGTATGAAATTGTATGTGAGAATGTTATTATTTTTTAATAAAATCTCACTTTATTTTTAATAAAGGTAAGATTATGGGCATGATATCCCAGAAAAAAGTAGTTAAGTACCACTTTTTTTTTTTTTTTTTGTTCCTGTCTGAAGTAATTTAATAATGGCACAATTACACCCTGTTGTTAGTCAGACATAACTGAGAACCATTTAATCCCCATGCGCCAAGAAGTTTGCAGTTAAATTCTGTTTGGTAAATGTTAAATTAAAGCACTAGCACATGGGTAAGGAACCCAAAGTTAGATGAGTGGCCCTCAGTTTTGTTTCCCAGGGTTTGCTGCTGTATGATTTACTTTCTACTTTATGTTGACTAAAGGGTGTGTTAATGGGTGGCCCACCAAAGGCATCTGAAAGTCCTGCCTGGTCTTCAACAAAGAGTAGCGTTCTTGGTTTAGCCTTCAAGCACATACATTTTTAGCACTGCACGTGTACGCTAATTCAGAATGAACTTTCTGCATCCGTGCTGTAGAGAGATGTATAATACTTTTTTTGGCACTTTCAGAGTGTAACCATTCTGATCATGAAAATACCAAGACAACATTAATTCTGCTAAATAAATCTGATTTTGCTCTTTACAAATGCAGTGCAGCAAGAAGGGGAGAGGAGAACCACCTTAGTTTTTGCTTGAGATGATTTCACTTAGTCCCAGTTTAACTCATAAATCTTGGTTTATTTAACTGACTGAATATTTTCCTGTAATATGCACGGATTATATTGTAAAAATCTCTTCAAAGGTCAATTTAGAACCTTCTAAGCAAATAAACACGAAATAAAAGAAAAGGCATTGGAACTGTTATCTATCTGAGAGCTCAACAAAAGGTATGCTGGCTTAATTTGAGCCAGGGGAGCTGGATGGAGATTGCGTTTAACCAGAAATGCTGGCAAAAATATGCTTCAGTAGAGCCAGAACCACATGTGGCCATTCCACTTTAATTGTGCTTGTTTTAAAAGATAGGTCTTTAACATTTACCCTCTCCATGCTTGCTGTCTCTTTATGAACTGAAAATAAAAGCTCCCCAGGCAGTCGTACTAAGACCTCAAGCCTAAAATTTTTCAGCTGAGTCAAAAGCAAAACCTGTGCTGAATCTGCCCCACGCATTTTTTGTAGCCATAAGAAGATTGGACTCCTCTGCTGTTTTTTTTCCCCGAGTCCCCTGGCCAGTCGTAACCCAGGGAGCGAGTGTTTTGATATTAAATGTATCTCCTTGGTGAGGTCAAAGGCAGTGGCAGCAGTGCTACTGGTTCGAAGGCAGCCTGCTGTAATATACTACAAAACCCGAAAGTACGCTCAACAATAACAAAAGCATTAACCGCTGACCCACAACTTGGTGAAATTCAATCCCACCATTAGGCAAACATGAAAATGAGATCCCAGAGGAAGGAAGGTTCAGATGTTCAAGACCAGAGAAATTGGGTGAGGAACACAGGCAGCGAGATGGAAGTTGTTGCAGACCGAGGAGAGAGAGGGGGACGTTGCCAGTTCAGCGGTAGGATCTTTTAATACCATAAATTTCAACATGCACTTGGCAGTCAGTGTTTTTCTTCCACTTTGGAACAAAGCAAACTGGAACAATTTGTAATAAAGATACCTTTCACCATTTTAGGGACACATTTAATGTGTTATGATTTGATTTGCCAGGGGTTGCGTCAGAGCTTTATGTTTCCAGATTTGCTTTAAGTTAGATGCTTGTGTCAACGTGTAGGTGCTCACTGCAAGGCTGGAATGGTACAGGAACCTGAAAGAGCTAAGCACCCAAGTCTGACTCAGTTTTATCTTGTGTCAGATGGTTACGGATTTGCACCGCTGTAACTAAGTATATTTCAGTGGGAGTCAGACGCCAAACTCATGAGCACCCTAGAAAATAGCAGTCATAAAGCCCGTGTGTTTCAGTAACGAGCCGCGGGGTCTGTGTGCTCTAAGGTTTTCTGTATGCACTCTGCAGCCATCACTGGCAGGAAGCTGGAGACGGGGGCACTGGCAGGACTGCACACCCTCTCAGTTGTTGTTACAGTACATTGCTTTTTTCCCCAGAACACACTCACTGCAGATGACCGTTCTCCTGACAACAGCTTCACCCTGAATCCTGAGGACAGAAGAGAATACCCCGATCTCCAGGCTGCCCACCGGCCATTCCCTAAGCAGCGATTCAGGCAGGAAAACGGGCATACGTCCTTGCAAAGAGATGGACCCAGATCTTTCCTCCTGGATCTCCCAAACTTCCCTGACCTGTCAAAAGCAGATATCAATGGGCAGAATCCCAACATTCAGGTACAAATTTATGTTAACGTGTGATTTTTTTTCTTTTTATGAGCTGCACAAAATTATTTTGTTGAACCAAGAGAACTTTCAGCCTGGTTTCCATGACATCCAGTCAGAACACCCTGTCTCTCTACCAAGAGCACCAAGACAATGTATAATATAATATAATATAATATAATGTAATGTAATGTAATGTAATATAATGTGATATATAATAATAATATTATAATAATAATATAATACACTTTTCCTATTAAGTGAATGCAGAGATTTCAATTTTTTTCTGAATTTCTCTTTGGATAGTGTTGATTGCATACATGTGGGTATCAATATAGACCTGTATTATGATACTAAAGCCATCTTTGCTATTGCCATTTTAGAACATACTCTCTTAGTTGATATTAAATGGGTATTATAAATTCTGTTTTCAATTCTCTGTTGCAAAATTTGTTTGTGAACAGATTCTCTTTTGGTATGCTATTCTAAAATGCAACCATCCCCAAAGGTTATAAGAGAACAAATCTTTAAGTTTCAGTTCCAAGTGTGGTCCTCTGTATGGAACCGAGACTTAAAGTTAATTTCTGCAGCAGCTGCCTGGAGTAAAAAAAAGTTGTCTGCAAGAAACTTGTTATATGTTATTCCTCAAACTGTTCTTGGGTTTGGAATGGCCTCTTGCAAGCCACTTGCATCTTGAAACTTCAAGGATTTGAAAGAGGAAAAAATGAGTGATTTGTTTTTAATTCAGAGCCTTAAAGCAAAATTGGCATTAATAAGCAGTCTTTTTCAACCAAAACAATAAATTGAAGTGTTGTTCTGCCTAAGATGCGCTTATAAAAACAAAACACTAATAGAACTGGTTTTCTGGTTAAATTAATTCCTGGCTTCTTATAGTCCCCCAGCCCACATAATTACCATCCTTTTGATATATCTAAGAAGTACGTAAGTAAAGATATAATAGATCTGTTGGTGAGAGACCAACATGATCGGGCGAGAACAAGCTGTCTCCAAGTTGACACCCCATTACGTCACAGATGGCTTGCAACCTTAAGCAGCCTAGCAGATTTGGATCAAGTGCAGGTCCAACACTTGACGGGCCAAGGTAGTAAACATGCTCAGCATGTGGTGACTGTACGCATCCCTCACATAGGAGAAGTCTTCCAGAACGCCTTAGGAAGGGAAGGTAGGGAAGCTATAGGGGCCCCGGAGTGTGGCATGGGGTAAATAGTGTAACAGCATTGTTTGAACAGCATGTAAACTGCAGAGGAGGACGGGAGGAAACAAAAACCTTCTCTGATTGGTAACAGCATTTAATGTTTAGACCCAGGGAATAGATAAATGAGATGGAAACACTTCCCTGGCTTGTCTTTGTAGTAACTGCTTCTGCTATGACCTCTTTTTTCACCACTTGATCTTGGAAATGTGTCAGCCCGCTATGTCAGCAGTTTTGCTGGACTCTGAGAACTGGGAAGCCTGGTCCTGTAAACTGGAAAACATTGGGCAACATTAATCCCAGAGCTCTTGTGCGCAAGGATCAGCTCTTTCAGAAACAGGCTCCCAAAGTTCTGCATTATATTTAGTCTGCTTACTTAGGTGCATAAATAGGGATATACAAAGCTTCTTTAAATTCCTGGTTGCAGCAGGTTAGGCCTCATGTAGATAAAACTCCCATTAGTTCATTACAGAGTCAATGAAAGTTTATTTCTTTGCCTAAAGGTTGTAAAAGGTGGCCTACTCTTCTGAGGAAAACAGGATTATAGTGAATTCTTGCTCGTTAAACAGTACCGTACTGACCTGAACGGAAATAATGACACTTGTTCACTTGCAAATTTCTCATCAGCTGTTTGGCAGGTGAGAGCAGAACCGATACTCATTTTTCTTTTTGCACAATGGCTTCGGGCTCAGTAAGTTACACTTCTGGGGGTGTTAATTTAAAAGTCCTCCTAGGGCAGTGAGGGTGGAAAGGAGAAAAAAGCTTGCGTGTGTTAATCTAGCACAGTGGCCACATTTACTTCTCAAAGACCCACAACTGCTTTTCCGTTCTACTAGTACAAACCTGCATAGACCAAAAATAACATTTTTAAGGGAAAGTATACCTGGAAGTTTTTAAAACCTAATAAACAGACATAAAACTCAGCCTGAAAAAGCAGGTCAAAAAGATACTCCAGTGTGATCTCTTTACGGCCATTCCTTCTCTGGTTTCCTGTGAGACGGCAGTTGCTTTATCATGCCCTGGTTGTGTGCTCTTTTGGGAAGAAAGTGGTGGATATCACAACACTGTCACAGAAATTCAGAAAATTAACATGTCCCCAGGTATTACTGTATTTATCAGGTGATAATCAAATATAAGTATAGTGGACTGTCTTCTAGAAAAACCTCAGAAACAAGTCAGAGCTGCAATAATCCAAACGGTATTTGACTCTTTGCTTGCAAGTCCAGGATGACACTTACTGGTGTCTCTGTGGTGTTCTAGCCTTGTAAAATCTCCCTTCGTTGCAAGTGGCATTTTATGCTTTAGCATTGCTTCCACGCTGGTTGAGAGCAGCTGCTGTTGAGCAAAGGCTGGCTGTTTGGTTTGGGGTATTTTGTTTTCTTCTTTGTTGTCATTTTAACAATTCTGTCAATGCCTGGAAGACTTCTGGATGAGACAGTGATTACGAGAACTGATCACACGTTCTCTTTGGATTTCATTTCACAAGTGGAAAATCCCTTTCATGTAGGCTTGCACTCATTTGATGAACTAGCCGAGGGATGCCTATGCAGACCTTGTAATTGGGCAGGATTTTTATTCAGAGTAAGGCAGAATTGTTCTTATCCCTGAGCGACAGAATGAAGTCACACGGGAGGTGTATAGGAACCTGCTTATCTTCCATTTCTGATGGGTTTTTCCCATCTCATCCAACCAACCCTCTACAACCTCTCAGCACTTCTCTGCAGCCGATCCTCTGTTTGGAGCCAGGTGCTTCACCTTGCAATTGAACTCTTGCTCCTGTCCCTCCCCTTTTCTTTTTACTCCTGCTTTTCCAGGCTTGTGTGCTGTAACAGGTAGCGTGTGCTGCTCTCTGTTGTCCCACTGCTTTGCTGCTTTCCTAGCAGTGCTCAACACCATGACAAACGAGCAGAGAAGGGAAAACCCCTTACTGTTTGTCGGGCAAGGGCGTTTTCTTGATATTAATGCTCTTCAGACAACTTGAATCTTGATCAAGCTTCACAACCAGTATACCTGAAACACAGCTGGGTGAGTTCCAGTTGCAATGGGTGTGTTGTTAAACATTTTGGACGAGGTGACAGGTTCCAAGTAGAAACTGTGCAGAGTTAGGGAGGATTCCTGTCCTAAAAACTTGTTGATGCACCCTGGAAAACGGAAGTAAATCAGTGTATGATTAAATCTGTTGTGATTATGATCCTCGCTTTGAGTCACAGGATTGGTAATAATTGATAGGAGTGATTTTAAGCCAGAAGAAGTTAATGGTGCCTGCTCGGCGATGTGTTGTCTTTATCATTTTGCATGAGGCCTGTGGGCCATATCCACCAGTCATGCCACGCCAGTGCTGCTGAGTTAGCTTTATTTATTCTGTTTGATAGCTATTCAGTTTCTACCTTCTCTTAAAAAAACATCTACACAAAACCACCCACTCTAGGAACATACACAACTACGGAGAAACAAGGCTGTATGATCTGCTTTGAAAAAAGAACTGCTGGCTTCAAGCCAGCTATTCTCTGGGTTCATCCATGGCCATTTCCCTCACCTCGATGTCACTTTTAACACATTTTTTTTAGATGTATTTTTTAGGTAGCATTTATATTTGTCATTTGAAGCTGCTGGTTTCACTGCACTGGTAAGCAACACCCTCTCTCAGTTATTGTCACAGAAGACTCAGCAGTCTCTGTAATACTGAGCTCTGACCAGTACGTCTCATCCCTGATCTAGCACAGTGAGAGTTGGAGGGCTCCAGTGGTGCTTATTTCTTGTAATGCCTTTAAGGCTTAATAGCTTAAGGTAGTAGCAAAGCAGTTGTCACTCTCATTAAATTAAGGCCCAGAAAAGCAGAGGGCACATGTTCATTTTCTTGGTCCTTGGGCTGGGTGTGTACCACGGAGAACTCCCTGCTCCCAAGACCGTCTCCCTGGTCAGTATGCCTGCTTCGCTCAGGTAGTTGCAGCACCAAAAGCATGGCATAGCCATGCCAGGAACTAGATGGTCCTCTCAGCAAGCTGGAGAGACTGGTCTAGGCAGAGCAGGGTGCCAGAGGGCCATGGTTAAACCACTTTGAATACCAGGGCTGTTATTACATCTGCACGGATTTCCTGATGTCATGGTGCAACGAGAGCGCGCTGCAGAGTGCAAAATTCAGAGCTGGGTTTCGGACCAGATTTTTAATTCTGGGGTTCAGTTAGGCCCATCGGAGAGTGTAACTAGCATTGACAACATTAAATACAAATTTCAGGTTTTGAGTCACGTTGTCTTCTTTGCTCCCAGCAGATTTTGAGGGTCCTTCACTTTTCATCAAGTCGAGAAAACTTGTCTAAAAGTGAGCTGTCATGACATAAGCGGAAGTAAATTGGTGTCACTACCTATACCATTTTAACTGAAGTTGTTATGTGGTGTAAACCTAAATTTACTGTTTCAATGTCTTATAATGAACTCATTTCTGTTCTGCTGTTACAGTTACCTCATTGCTGACTTGCACATATCCAGCTTTATGGAATGGCAAGTTCTGCATTGCAATTTTGCATCAGTTGCATGAAAGAAACAGGATAGAAATGTCGTAGAATTCATTGCTTGCACAATATTGCAAATGTAGTTCTTCCTGAAACATAATCTTTCAGTTGCTTAGGGCAATGTTTACACCATTAAAGTGAACTCAGAAACATTATCTCAGTAAACAGGATGAAGTACACAGAACTTTTTGTGCACTCCAACAGGCGGGGAAAATATTTATCTTCTGTATATTTTTGGCCAGGAGAAAATTGGATGTTGGTGTCTCAAGACATCTGTGCTTGATACATTTGTTTCATTAGAAATCGACTGAAAATCTGTTGTTCTAATGTACCTTCACCAATTGTTCTTAACAATTTTTAGAGGAACATCCTTGTTTATAGCTCACAGAACCATAAAAGAAGTGGCTTCATTTTAAGTTTGAGTACTTCTGGAGATGACTGTGTATTTATACAAGAGCCATGTTACCACAGACATTTTGGGAAGCTTGAGAAAAAAATAGATACTCTTTGCAGTTTTGATAATCACTGGAAGAAGCAATCAGAGAAAATGAAGTCTTTGAAACGGTCTCCAAGATCAAAATAGTAAACTAGGTCTTTTTTTTTTAATTTTTGAGAGAACATGTTTTTCTTGGAATAGTTATACAGCATGAAAGCTTTTCCAGAGCTGCCTTAAATGCCCATTTTTAATGACTCTAGTTCTAGGTCTGATTTCTTTTTCCTTTTTATAAAGAGCCCCCAGGATAGAAACCGATCAACAAGATACATGTTTGTGTGTCATGTGTATCTATATGTATTTGTATAGTCATGGGCAGATGTTGTTAAGGCCATGTGTAAGTACTGGGAAGACTTCAGTGAATGCTGGGTTTTTTTCAAAATTTTAGACTGGGGTAGGGGAGCAATTGCTTGCCCGAAGCAGGAGCCCCTTCTCACACCTCTGCCCTAACTTTTGGGTCATATCATGGCGGGATTACCAGGATTACTCACGGATTTCCTCCCTGCCTCTGGAAGGTGCGTTACGGTTAAATGGGACACGGCAGAGCATAGCTGAGTCCCTGAAAACAAAGAGAACTAGAGTTGACTGAAGTAGTCTTTTTTTAATATCCAGGAGTGGCAGTTCAGGCAATCCCAGAATTCTTTATAGACTTTCTTTCGCTCCATGTTTTTTTATGCCACATGTTAAACAAACAACTTGGTAATCAAATCTTAAAACAGGGGAGAAAGTAATATAGGTGTGTGTCAGACAACCACACTGCATTTTGCTTTTGTTTGTTCACTTTTAAAATAGACTAGTTAAAAAAAAAAACAAAAAAAAAACCCTGCTTACGCTGGGGTGAATCTCTCGTGATGCCACCTCTCCCCAGACCGCTCTCCTCTTTAAGACAAAGGAATTCTTAATTGGCATTACGGTCTCAGGCCTCAGCTTCTTACCTGGTTCGTGGGTGGCAAAGCACCGTAGTACTGCCAAGTGAGTTACAGTCATGCTGGAGAGGAGAGAGACAGAGTGGAAGAACTCCTTCCCTCCTGCCCCGGTAACACTGAAAGAAGCACACTGTGATTTCACCTGCTGCTGACGAGCATGCCTACGCAGGGCTTCGGGTCACCCCCATGGGTTGTGGCTTCCCAGTTTGCTCAGTGTTAGCCAGCGCTAAGCCAGATGTAAGAGGTTTTTGTTGCAAGCTAAGTTCTTGTGTGTTGGAAAACTCATTTTAAAGGCCTTTGTAATAAGGCTTTGTAAGGCTCCTTGGTAGTAAACACAGACTGAAGCAGGTATCTGATTGCACAGACATGTCTTGAAAATACCTTAGTGGCCATGCTGTTGGAAGTGTGATGAGGTCCGATGAGCCTGGAAGTTTGTGCGTTACACCTGCCCCTCTCTCCCGCAGCGCAGCACATAGTCCAACGGAAGTTCCTCTGTCCCAACAAACCCTCTTTTGCTTAAAAGTTCTTAAAAGTCCTTTGCTTACAGTTCTTCAAACTGTACCTGGCTGAAATAATGTGAGTTCATTCTGACTCGCTATCACGTAACTACAGATTACCAAAGCAAATGGAATGATTATCAACTGCTCCCTGTCTTTTTCTTATGAGAGGTAGATTTTTTTCCCCACTTTGCTGAGTCATTGCTTACAAAGTTAATGTGGTCTTAAAAATACTTGCCACTAAAGTACTAGAGTCATGCTGTTTTTTCACGTGGGCAGTACTAAAGCCCTGCGACTGGCCAGCAGTGCGCAGTGTTAGCCGCTCAGTAACACTATTTCCTTTCACTTATTGTGAAAACTGTTTTGCTTGGATAGATGCAACAATTTTGAATCCCTGAACTAACCCTGATGTTTTCAAACTTATGAAATCCATTTTAATTCTTGGTCTGTAGAAACTGAGGTTTAATGAAGTAATCATTCCAATTCCATATTTAGTCTGGGAGTAAAACATCTCTTGTGTAAAGATGCTGTTAGGCTGACAACTGCACTTTCCCTCGCTCTTGCTCTTTCTCCCAGTGGAGCTTCTTAGTAGCCTCAAAGTTGTTTCATTTCAACGGCTTGGTCTATGGTCAAATGCAAAGCATGAGATAGATGCAAAAATCTCCTTTCTCCAAAAAAAAGGATGCGTTGGCATTGTCTTGTCTGTGCAGCTGTGTCTGCAGCTATGAAGCCATGGCAGCACTTCTGTTTTGCTTCCTATGTCAGGCTCCTCTGTGGATCACACGCTTTTCTTTCTTTTTCTTGTGTGCATCTTGTGATTTTACTAATAACAATTGTTTAAAACTAAACCTATTCTCCAAAATGCAAATCCATAGAGCCACATTAATGACTTTTAGCATGATAGCACATTATTCTGTTATTTCTGGTTTTACACCAGCCAGTTTTCATGGAGTACTGTCTTGAAAGACTGCTTTGTAAATCTATAAAACATGAACAATACCTCCATACTTTTTAAACATTATAGGCATATCTGATAGTTGCTTCTGTATCATTGCTTTAACTTTTGGTCAGCCCTGAAATGGTCAGGCAGTTGGACTAGATGATTGTTGTAAGTCCCTTCCAACTGAAAATTGTTCTGTTCTATTCTATTCTATTCTATTCTATTCTATTCTGTTCTGTTCTGTTCTATTCTATTCTATTCTATTCTATTCTATTCTATGGGTCTTTAGCCAGTCCAATGTAATCACTGAACTGCATTAGCATGAAGCATCAGAGCATTTTTATGATTTATCTGTGGCCATGCCATGCTTGCATGACTCATAGAGCTGAGGTTTCTGGTGGCTAGCTCCTATTTCTACCTAAGTAGGCACCTATATGCATGCACAGTAGTTATCCAAGTGTTTCATAATTGCACATTGTTCCACACAGGAGTAATCAAGGGTGGTCCCTATGCAGAATTATATTTACATTTATGATGTCTGTGAGGGAATTGGGCAGCAAACTTTGAAGCTTGATGCTCGGCTTCTGTAGAAACTGTGAAGGGGTTGTGTATCATTATACTCTCCAGCACAGATAGAGGACCTACTTCAGAGGGCTTAGCAGCAAGTGGCTAACTCGGTGACGGCTGAAAGAGCTGCCGGCTCTCATCACCGCAGAGTGTGGTTCCACATAGCGGTGACAGCCCACGCCGTTGTGTGATGGAAACGCTGGTCCTGCGGGAAGGCCCTGCAAGGGGATGGGCCGAGCTGCCACTAGAGGGCAAGGCAGATGCAAACCCAGCAGAGGCCCTGGGCTCTGCTTCTTCCACCTTGGCTCTCATGGACTGACTTAGCCCTGCCTTGAGTCAGCCCAAGTCCTTGGAACAGGCTCTGCACGCTGGTGTGCTTCATGCTTGCCTCAAATTCAGCCTCAGCATAATTAGTGTAACAGATTTGGTTTTCTTTGTCCTGGTCATATATGTTTGGGTTTAAACATCTTTTCCCCATAAGGCAGAAAATTCTGCTGCAAAGGTTTTAGGCACAGCATGGCTTATTATTTTGTGCGGGATTTTCCCTAGCCTTTGTTCCAAGGTCTGATTCAGCAGAGGTAGCAGAAGGAATCACTCAGCCGCTGCATATCTCTGAGCTCAGTAATCCGCATATGGTTTACAACATGCGAACCCTACAGCATTACACAGCCCCTTTGCAAGGCAACACCAGTCATTTGTCTTTGCTGTATAGAAAGTTTCCCACTGACTAGGAGGAGATACTGACAGACAGGCTGGTCTGTTTTGAATCCCATAGGTTACCATCGAAGTGGTGGATGGTCCCGACACCGAGACAGACAAGGATCTGCAGAAAGAGAGCAGCAAGCCTAGCTGGCCAGTCCCATCACCTGACTGGAGAAACTGGTGGCAGAGGTCCTCCACCTTGACTCGCATGAGCAGTGGTGACCAGGACTACAAGTATGACAGCACTACTGAGGACAGCAACTTCCTAAACCCTCTCGGTGGGTGGGATAGTCATGCTCCCAGTCACCGGACATTTGAGTCCAAGGAGCAGCCAGAGTATGGTAAGTTTGCGTTCCAGGCCTCTTATGGGCATCTTGGGATTGTAAAAATTAATTTGGGGGAAATGGAGAATGGTGAGGCATCGCTGAAAGTAGGCCAAGCAAAATAGAATTTTTCAACATGTGGCTTTTGTTCATCAGCTTTTAAATACAAATCTGTGCAGATGCACAAGCTGTACTGTGGTAGCTGCATTCCACTAGTAAGTCTATAATCTTGAAAATCATACCAGTTATCCCATAAGAGGTCCTTTTTTTAGTCCTAAGTGTACTTTTTTTAAAAGCAAAGGAAACAAGGTTTCATATTTATTTTTAGAGTAAGGATAAGTACAAATTTAGAATCATGTGGTGGTTTGGGAACCAAAATATACTTATTGGATAAATAAGCAAGATCTAAAACGTGGTAGTGTTTGGTGGATACACAAATAAGATGAATTATGTTGGTGCATGTGTGGGGAGTGGCATATGCAGCAGGAACATTGTGTATTTGCGTGTGTAATTCTCTTCCAGATGTGTCATGGCAAAAACAATTGTTTTCAGCTTGTTGTATGAAGCAGTTGCAGAAACTAGAAACAGAGAGGAGCTACAGTTATTCACTGCCCCAACGGGCTGTAACTATCCACATGGGAGTGACTCAAGGGAGGTGACCTAATCTGCGCTCACAGGTAGCTCAGAGCCTCTCGGATTTAGGTTGTATGTCAATACAGAAGATTTTCAGTTAGAGCAGGGTTTCAAAGCCGCAGTACTTCTACCCTGGCACTTCTGTCGCGTTCCCTAGATACTGCAGAGTGGCTGTCATGCATGGATTCAGTCTTATTTTTCCCCCGTTTTGGTTAACTTTAATTCCTAGAGCCTTAACAATTGAGAGAGATTTTTCGTGGAATGGTGTATTTAAACACATACATACGTATTAAATTGTGTGGCCAGAAGATTAAAGTCTACCCCTTCTTTTTGCACCTGCATTTATTTGTGGGCACACTTTATTGCCAAGAATCCATATATTAGGTAGTTATTCATTTAGGTAAAATAAAATTGCTTTCACAAATAATTGTGGTAGAAAAAAAAACTATAAGAATTACAAATATAAAAAAAAAAAAAGGAACAGGTTGAGCTCCAGCTGAAAAATCTAACGTGGTATATTTAATAGCAGATACAGTATAAACAGTAGGTAGGTAGGCCGTACACCAGAGCACCCTACTAATTGGAAAGGACTGCTGGCCTTCTGACTAACCCAAAATGGCATGTGCCATTGGCCTTGGCCAGGAGGATGTAGCAGCAGCTCCTGCCCGTATGGGGCTTTTATGCTAGTTGCACCCATTGACCTGTTCACACATTTCACAGCTCTATCCATCTCCCTCGTCCTGCCCCTGCCGAAAAGCACCCACGGCTCTGCCTGCCCTTCTTCCGCCTCCCTGGGAGGGCTCTTTGACAAGCATTGCACCTGCTCACCCTCCCTCTTCCTCATCAGCCACATGGACAAAACAATTCAGAGTTGGAAAAGAGCAGGGAAGGAGAGCAGGGCCGGAGAGAGAGGGCAGATCACATTTTTCTAAGACCTCTTATGCCTCTTCAGGCTGCTGTAGTGCAGTCCCGTCAGCAAATCCCAGAATCACGGGTCTTTGCACACAGACGGTAGCCATGTTCCCACCCACATTACAGCATGGACACCTGATTCAAGCCTGGTGGCTTCCCGATCGGCAGCGATGCAAGAAAAGGAGGAAAAGCACATAAGGTCCCTGCCACAAGGAACCCACATCTAGGCAGCTAGCTACGAGTGAGATATATAACCTTCCCATACTCCTGGCAATAAATGTTTAATAGCACCCCACAGAGTTGTCGTCAGTCATTACATATGGTACAAATCAAGTTACGTGTTCTACTAACCAGCTCAGGAAGCTCACAGACAGCATGGCAGTGGCGGGGGGGAGCGGGAATCGCGCGTAGCACAGAGGCCAGTGCAGGCAGGGATCTGTCCCTGCGTCTTGCCTGTACATACACATTCAGCCTATAGTTACGGAGCAGGGCTGGCTCAGAGTCACTAAACCTGATTTTGCTTTGCTATCAGTGCTGGTTTAACCCAAATGAGCAAAGGCTGCAAGTCCCGATCACAGGGTCAGTTAAACATCTCCTGTAGAAATCCACAGAGAAATCTATTAAGCCAGACATTTCCTAGCAAGGGACAACACTCAGCTGGGGAGGCCGGTGGGAAGGCAAGAAAACTGGGATTGGTTCATGGGCTCCGTTCGGTGGCCTTCACAAGGTGGGATGTGCAACAGTTAACTCACCAAACAAAGGAGACTGGTTCTAAGGGGCTTAGATACTTACAGTAGCATCGAGCCACGGTGGTGCAGGCTTGGTGGAGACTTGCCCTTGGCTGTGTACCAGAAAAGAATAAAGTTGTGTTTCATTTTCAGAAGGTTCCTGCTAATAAACAGTCAGATTTGATGTTATTTAATAAGTCACATGAAACGCTACAAATTGCATGTTGTGCTGGGTGCAAGATGCGTACACGGTTCCCTGGATTCATGGCAGTATTCCTGTAATATCTGTTTCCTGTCCAAGGGACTGAAAAACAAAATTGCAATTTTCACGCATGACCCTCAGCCTGCCATAGTCCAACGTTCATCGTGTCCTAAAAATTAATTATTTTTGTCCTATTGCTGTGTGTTTTGAAAAGAAGAAAAAGAATACTTCATTTATCCTGTGCCTGATTAGTCTGTGGTCAGAAAACATATTCCTATATACAGGGAAATTATGTGGATAGATGTGTACTGCTAGTTCATGACCCAGCTTTGCAGCTGAGGATTCTCAGCTGCCAAAAGGTCAAAAGAGAAAGGAAATATTTTTTCAAATAATGTTGCATGCATTTCCCTGAGGAGCATCAAGTGTGAAAACCATTTAAACAGCAGGCTTACGCCTGGCATTTAGCCCGAGCTTCAGGTAGAGACATCTGGATTCCATTCTTGTTTTGCCTTCTTAATAAAAAACACTACACAGTAGTTCTGGGTAGTAGGAGTTTTGTTTCTTCATTTCCTTCCTCATCTTTGTTCTTACACAGATTATATTGATGGTGAGGGAGACTGGAGCCCATGGTCCCTTTGTAGCGTCACCTGCGGGAGCGGCAATCAGAAGCGGACGAGGTCCTGCGGGTACGCCTGCACTGCCACTGAGTCACGGACCTGCGACAGGCCCAACTGCCCAGGTGTGGTCACGTTCACGTGAACTGCTGTCGGAGGGGAGTGGGGAGAGGCGGGCGGGACGGCGAGGGGAGCCCTCCTGTGCACAAAGCCCAGGGCCCATTTCTTCCCTGGCTGGGCAAGAGTTTCGGCGGGAAGAGACACACTGGTTTTCCAGGCCATTTATGAAATGGCAGGTTCTTTGCTAGTAATAACATGCTGCTAGATGCTAGCCTACTATCCCCTGGGACTTAAAAGACAAATACAGGCTTTTTTTAGGTTACGGCCGTCATTTTTGTGCACAGTACGTTTTGTATCCCAAAGGGTGTAATCTGCTCTCCTGAAAGAAATTTGTATTAATTTTAGAATTTCAAAACAGCTGTGCTGGCTGTTCCCTCAGCGAGCTCATATTTTGCTGTGCAGTGAATGGGCATGCCTGTGTTGTGAACAAATAGCTCCCCCCCGTTATATGGCTTTTTAAGATTTGTGCCTCATGTATACAGACTTGCTTTAAGACTCCATGTATATCAATATGAAAAAAATATTTTAGATACCTGCCTTGCATTCCACTCCAGAGATTTTGGGTTCATTAAGCTACAAAGTTTCCTGTCCTAGAAAGTCATTGTTAAGGTGGAAATGTCATCTCTGTTTCATTACACGTTGCTTGACAATTGGAGAATTATAAAACAGCAAGTTTGGTCCTGCAACAGCTGTGCACAATGGGATGAAGGAATGTATAGTTTTGGCTTGAACGTATTCAGAAAGTATGGCCTTACCTTAGCTCCTACCCGCCTACCGTCATTGACATTTAAATGCCAGTAACGGAGGCGTCCTTACCATCATGCAGTTTTCGCTTTGGTGAAAGCAGGGCTGAGGACTCAAACCTGCATCATAAGAAGTTAAAGCTGCTATGGAAAACTTTCCCATGATGTTCTTTAAATGCCGCTGTGTGTTTGGATTTAGGCAAGTTTGTAATGCAGTGATGCAGTAGTTGCCACAATGCATGGGCTATGTGCAATTTCATTACTTCCCAAGGAGAGAAGTAAAAACACATGCCGTGGTGGTATGCATTTCACTGAGTTTACTTAGTGATTCAGAAAGGCAGAAATTCTTAAACTGGAGGTCAGGTTTTTTTTTTTTTGATGGGAAGTGAAATGTCAACAGTGCTGGAGAAAAGACTTAGGAGCCTCAGTGAGTGAGTCGGAGGGAAGTTTCTCACTCGCAGATAGATGCATGCATCCGTTGCAAGGTAATGGCTGCCAAGCAGTTGAGGAGAAAAATGTTCTGGATGCTCTCATACATCCTAAAACCTCGAAAATAAGGGGTTAATTCCTGAAGAAAGCATGTAGCCCCCAGTTATATTCTCCAGTATTTATTACCAGCTAGCATCAAACAGTGGCAAACTTGAAAGAATATATTATGTCATATAACAGACCCCCAACGATCAGCAGGCAAAATATATTCACTCTTTGAGGCTGTGCTGACATTTTGAAAATTACAAGGGCAAAGCTCAGCTTCTGCTGTTTATAATTCCAGCAGTGAATTACTGCCTTGTAATGGGTACTTGGGTATCTATTATTCTGCATCTACTGTTGGAGTTAAGGCAAAACCCTATGATAATTTTATTGAAAAGCTGCCTGAGGCTGTTTTGAAGCTTTGCAAGCCACTATTATGCCCCAGTTCAGGAGATCAGGAGAAAGTTCATTGGCAAGAAGATGGATGGTGAACAGACTTCATTATTAACCATATAGTTATCACGTATTAAAGAGCTTTCTGCTCTCTTTGGAGGTCTTTAATTCAATGGAGAGGGAAAAAAACACCCAAACCTGTTCACACGCTTCTTTGAAGAGACATTTGTTTTAAGGCTACACGGCACAGAAACATTGGGGAAACATTAGGCTGGTAGGTGGGCCAAACTAAAGCAGCAAGGAAAGGATGTTTGCTTTGGCAAGATCGATTAATGCTTTTTCTGGCAATCCCTGTTTTCTCTACTGATAGCAAACACTTCACTGGAGGTTGTTGGAGGATCCTGATATTTTAAGATCCTGATATTTTATTTGATTGCTATAGGTGGTGGGGGATGGGATCGATTGCAGAGGTTATTTATCTCTCGCCTACTCCCACTTTCCAACTCCCTGGCACTGGGAGAGACCGACAAGCACCAGTCTTCCTGTAATACCATCATTCTTCCTGAAAAATGGTTGCCCACATACAGATACGAACTTACTCATCTGTCTTCAGGCATGTCGCTCTGTTTTAGAAAGCGGCACAAAGGCTGTCTCCCTTAGACATCCCATTTCACCCAGGGCTTTAGAGCTTCCATTAGGACACTTGTTTTTATCTTGTCAGTCACTTGTGACACATGCTCTGGAGAAGATGCTGGTCACATAAAGCTGACCAGGTGGCTGTTAGTGAAGCGTGTGCAAAGCTCCTGCCTGAATTACCGGGAGATGCTGGCAAGCCTTGCATCGGGAAGAGGAGGAACAAAATTGGTTCCCTCGCAGCTGCCCCTGTACTACTGGGCTCATAACTGACCAGCTTGTTGCTTAAATATAATCTAAGCTCTAAAACTTGAAAACTTTTGACCTTTGCACTAAGCTAATGCTTTATCTTCCTAACACCACAGATTCCTTGGTCATTATACTTTCAGGTGAACACCCCCTCCAGCAGCAACTTCAGATTACTCCCCGCCAAACAAAAGCACCTTGCAGACCTGGGGAAGGAGGGGATGGCAGGGAGGCAGTTGACTGTGTTGTGTTTTAATAGGAAAACACCACCACCACTAACACGTGTTTGCCTTAGGGATCGAAGATACCTTCCGGACAGCTGCCACAGAAGTAAGCTTACTTGCAGGAAGTGAAGACTTCAACGCTACCAAACTGTTTGAAGTTGGTAAGCAGCCTCGTCAATCTTTCAGTAATAGATAAGAGACTTCCTTAGATTTTCCTGTTTTGACTCTTACTGTGGGTCTGAGATTTTGAGATTACCATTAAAAGTGTCAGTAATAATGGCCATTTATTATATTGCTTAAGTTTACAATCTGAACCTTAGCTTGCTTCTGTCATAGAATCTTTCTCCTCTTAAGTCTTAGCAAATTTCTGTGCTTCTTTCATTATAAAATGGTGATTCTCTGTCCTAGTTCAGAAAAGAGCTGTAAGTCTGCACGGTAATGGAGGGGAAAAAAAATCAAACACTGTTTAGCATTTTGCTGAAATAGCCTCGAATGGAAGATACTAGAAAAGTGTTTTAGGTACAGCTGTCACATGAAAAAAAAAAGAAGATGACTTTTATGAACATGCATAGCTTTTATAACTGTGTGTGCTGCAGTGGGGCTAGCGAAAGCAATTTTATAAGGCATGACTTGGTACTGATCTATCTAAAACTAAGCCCAACCTCTATAATGTTCTGATTTCATCCCTCCAATGAAACCAGAGTGTGGCCACTCTTAGACACTGGATGCTGGACTAATCAGATAAATAATGTAATCCAGCATCTCCCTCCTATGGTGGTAGAGCACAACAGTTAGTGACAGCCAGGACAGGACTCTTTAAGGAGACAGAAAAACAGGACGCAGATCACTAAGTAAATATTTTGCAAGAATGCGCGCTCTAAGAGTTTTAGGTCCCAGTCTTTGCCTTACTCCAGAGTCCTGTTAAGTAAGTGTGGAGCAAGATGTGCAGGGGTTTTTTTGAAAGCCCATAGCATGATACAGACACCTTAAATAATGTTTTAGGTAGGAGACATTTAACTGGGTTCTGCCAAGACTCTTGCAAAATAATAAAGTGCCAGTATTAAATATGCTACTAGTCTATAAATCTCTTTAATCCCAGCTATAAGTCATGGCTCTGGTGCCATTAAATCCTCCTAATGTACAGACACTCTGATATTATGTCGCATATGCCCTTTTAGAATCTGAATCACTTTTGGCTACATTTGCCAGCTAAGATGTCGGTCTCCATGTTTGAACTACAGCTGCTTGAAATACCCCTTTGGGAAGATGGGGACCAAATGGAAAAAAGTATTTGTTAGTTAAAAGAAAGATTGAATTAGGGCTTAATAATGAATTTCCAAAAAAGTAATCCAGGCCTTGTTGGCCATCTTGGCATTTCTAGCATCATGAGAAACTTAATCCTTCAACATCTGAATCTGCTGTTCTTACAAGGTGAGTGTGTGGAGTAGGGGTGATTTCCCTATTTCAGTTCTGTCGCTTGTAAACCCATGACAGCGTCTCTCGTGCTGCATGGGGATATCAGCAGCTTAATCAGAATTTGCCAGGTAGAAGACCTGTCAGAGGTTCTGACTGGCATGGTGCTGCACTGTAATTCAGACTAGCACTGCCTGAGGCCTTGAAGCCAGTCACACACGTGATTTCTTTATCTGACAAGACAGCACGTTAACACGTTGCAGGCAGGAGGCAAGCTTTGACTGCCTTTTCTTTCTTAAGCAAAGCACTGGTGCTGAACAGTTACGCTTTACTCATTTGTTATCACTGATCATATGAACTGGGATGCTGCATAATGTATCTTAAGTTTCCATTTCCTGCCCTTAAACAGATACTGATAGCTGTGAAAGATGGATGAGCTGCAAAAGCGAGTTCCTGAAGAAATATATGCACAAAGTGGTAAATGATCTTCCCAGCTGCCCATGCTCCTACCCCAGAGAAGTTGCCTACAGCACTGCTGATATCTATGATCGGATTAAGAGGAAAAACTTTCGCTGGAAAGATGCAAGTGGTCCAAAGGAGAAACTGGAGATCTATAAGCCCACTGCACGGTACTGCATCCGCTCCATGCTCTCTTTAGAAAGCACAACGCTTGCAGCACAGCACTGCTGCTATGATGATAATATGCAGCTGATTACGAGAGGGAAAGGGGCAGGTACACCGAACCTGATCAGCATCGAATTCTCAGCAGAACTCCATTACAAAGTCGACATTCTGCCTTGGATTATATGCAAGGGTGACTGGAGCCGATACAATGAAGCACGGCCTCCAAACAATGGGCAGAAGTGTACAGAAAACCCTTCAGACGAAGACTACTACAAGCAATTTCAAGAAGCAAGGGAATACTGAGAAGATTTCCCTCCTCTTCAGACCCAAAATAGCATTCATTTCCTGGATGCCAAAGAACTGATAACGGCTGCTGCATTGTCTCCTTGACAGGGGTTGATCAGTTTCTTTCTAATGAATGTATATAGTTGTAATATAATACATAAGTATTTTTCATAGTGTGTGTAATTTATAAACACATATCGCTCTATCTCACACACACCTATTTTTACATACAGACATACATAAAACTTGTCCTGGTAAGATTTTATAATGCAATAACGTTCATTTAATAATGTGCATTTCATTTTACTCCCCAACTGTAACATAAGTGTGAGGGGGGCGGGGGGGCGGGACCTGCCATCACCATCAGGCCCCAAGGCCCCAGTTGAGGAGGGCACACATTTAAAAGTTGTTATAAACAGTAGGATTGCAGAATGTACTCTTCCATATGGGAATGGTTTACAAGATTAATGCACCTACAGCATCAGTTTTCTCTATAATGGATTTCATGACTAGTCATATCTAGGAAAGGAATTTTTTTTTGGAAGGGTAATACTCAAAAGTGAATATGAACAGTTACTAGCAATTTTTTCTTGGAATTCTTCCTGCTACCTGCTAGCTCAGGTCTTTGCGGTCCCTCTGGGGTAGGCTTGCAGGGAGACGTAGCTGTAGTTTTCCTGAGGAGCAGAAAAAGTCCCGATGCAGTGGTTCTGCAAGAGTTACAAACAGCCCACTCCTGGAAACATCTCAGATACGGAACTACAGCTGTCAGGGCTTACATCTTATGCCGGGGAGCAGGTCTTCAGGGCAGCTACCTGTAAACTAAGCATGCCATAAGTCTTTGGAGGAGTGAGGCCAGAGAAGGAAACCATGTCAAAGGGGGGAAAAAAAAAAGGAAATCACAGTTACTTCCCAATTTTTAATATAAAGAGTGTTTAGATCTGCTTGTTTCTTCCTTTTAAGAAAAGAAAGAAGTTTATTTTTTTAAAGAACAGGAAAAGTGGACTACACATTTCTAAGTTCCCTGAGATAAAGCATGCAACCAGCCCTTTCCCCCCCATTTATCACACACTGAGTGCACAGTGTCCTACAGAAGAAGCTGTTCTTTAAGGAAGCTGTCTGGGAGGAACTATTGGTGAGTTAAAATGTCTTAATTTTTTTAAAAAAGCTAGCATTATTTTTGTAAAGTATTTATTGAATTGTAACGATAACTCACACATGGGATATGTCTCTAACATGAAAGGCTTCTGTAGATGGAACTTGATTGCCAAGAATAAGACTGTTGTTAGGCAAAGGTTTTACTGCCAAATTTTCATAAAAGTGCAAGCTTACATACATAAACCTGTAACTAAGCAACTGATACCTGCATTCTTATGAAAGATAAAAATTACACCATGGGTAAATAAATACTTCCAGTTCCATCCTGTAAAAGGCTGTCTTGCTGCAAGTCAATGTCTTCATTTGGAAAACTAAGGCTAAATGTTACTAGAGAAATGCCTGGTTTTGGGTTATGTGGTCTGATGCACATCTGTGCGCTGCCTGTGGAATTTCACACAGCGGTAAAGCCGATCTTGCATTGCAGTCAATCTTAGCTGAAAAGATTCAAGACAGCCACAAAAGACAATTCCTTCTGCTGTGTATATGCACACATAAATGCTGTAAATCTTTTCTCTAGCTCTGTTGGCCTTTCAGATGCTGGTGGATTGCGACTTCCCGGACAGACACGTGCACGGGTTCCCCCCCAGCATTAACATGTGCATAATAAGTCCCCTGAGCCTGGGAAGTGTCACACTTGTGTTGGTGTGCCCAGGTGGCGCAAATCAGGGGATTAAAAAGCAGCCTGGGCCTTGGACACCCACTCTGACCAAAGGTGTGGTGCATACGCTGCAAAGGCTCTCCCCGGATCTGCCAGACCCAGTCTGACAGGCTGCAGCACCTCAACGCTGTACTTACGCTCCACGTTTTCAGAAACACAGTGGCCCAGGCAAAGCTACTGCACATACGCAACAGCAACCGATCTACTGAGGTAGCGTCAGCAGCTGGAAGTCTTGGCCCAGTCATTGGATCTTCCCAGATGCAGGCTTGAGTCGGAGTTGGGGGGAGACATGGATATATTCTAGCACTAGCTGGTAGTAACAAAACATGGTTAGTTGAGCAAGAGGGTAAACATGGGGATCGCCCCTTAATTTTTATAGAAACCAGGTTTTGTAAATTCTTGCAAGGTCATAAGAAGGAGCCACAAGCTAGCGGAGCCAGTTAAATTGACAGCAGATGGATGAAAGGCACAAGCAGCTCCAGGATCAGTCACTTAATAGGGAAGACAGGTATTTTCTGCAACATGGGGGAGAAAGCTCGGCTTTTTATTTCACTTAGTGGTGTGGGGGGAACAACAGTCTCGGGTTTCTCTGGGAGGGCGATGGGAGGGCAGTCACTATTCTTGAAATATAAAACACATCCCTGCAGTTTATGGATTAGTAAATTATGGTGCTATTGAGAAATGCTTCTACGCCATTAATACTGACCCTAACAAATAAAGTGTCAGGGAAGAGGAAAAATTATTCTAATAAATGAAATGACGCACAAAGTTTCAAGTGTTACCACTTGTAATTTGCCAAGGCCAGAAACTCTGAGGGAGCCCAATAACCACTGATACAGACCTACACATTTTTCATAGGACAAGTCCTGGAGCCCAGATCAAGAGAGTATTTGCGCTTGTGCAGTCTTAAGCAACGGTCTTTATTAAAAACAAATTCAGTCTTATTTTATAATAAATTATGATCCATTCAGAGCTGGGCTGCTTTTTTTTCTTTTCTATTTTCTTTATCTCCTTCCCCATGACTAAAATTGTACCTGGAATGACTTTGTGTAGTAGTCCTTAGCAAGGTGCTGGAGTTTACCACGGCCAAATTTGGCTCAGTCTCTTAAATATAGAGCTCTTCATATTAGAATCAGACCTGAGGAAGGATTTGTGGTCTTACGTTCTTAGGCACAGGTCAGCAGTTAGAAGAAGCTGTTGTTATGTTTCTAAGTTACCACAGAACGGGCATATTGGAAGACCCAACCAATGATCTGAGGGGAACTGAAACAAGCAGAACTAAACAGGGCTCATGGTCTCAACACCGAGAAATCCTCAGAGATTCCCCTACCGCTAGCCATCCTGCTTCCCAAAAGGAAACATAAAAACAGACTTTACAGCAATCTCTCTGTATCTGAGCACTTCCATTTACCTGTTTCTCATCAGCAGAACCCAAGTAGGGTGTTTCCACCTCCTGGCCTCTCGTTCCTCTGCACTACTGTTCTCTTGGGCAAGCACAGCTGTTTGTGCAGCAAAAGGAACCAGTCAAGTCACCCAAGTTCTTTTTAACCCCGATCAATCAACAGATACAGATTACCGCACGGCTTCAGAGTTGAGTTGGCGGGAACGCCTTAAGCTGGCACTGCTGCTGAGAAAGATGTGTGGAGCAGCGCCCCGAGGCAGCCATAAATGGATTGAATGCCTACCTTTGATGGTTAAAAGGATGAGTGGGCCTGGCTTCACATTGCCCGGACAGCTGCTGAGCAGCAAAATTCCACTAACATAACCCGCAGTGATGCATACGGGTTATAGGACAATATAGCGAAAAACAAAAACATACACACATTCACAAATCCCCACAGTCCTGCATTAGTTACCAGCTGGATTTTTCTCCCCCCGCTGTGCAAAATGGTTAGCACTGTCAACACAACGCATTCTTTCAAAAAATGCTAGTGAGTTCATAGGACTGCCGTTTCCATATATAGCATTTTCATTGAGATTGTAGGGTTGGTTGCAATGAATAACTGATGCACCTGACACTTTCAATTGGGGGTGGGGGGGTCAGGCGAGTTGAACGTGGGAGAGGGAGGGGGAAAAGTAACCTTTCCCAGCTGAAGAATCCGCTGCTTCGTGGCAGGGGACTGCAGTATACATGTGAGCTGCTTCACAAGGGGCTGCCCCTGCCAGACCGCAAAGAGCCCCAGCGCCGCAGTCTCTTACCTGTGGTGGTCTCCCTGGTCGGCAGCAGGAAGGCAGGGAGGGAACGCCTGCACCCCATGGTGCTGGCCCGGGGAGCTGCCTGGGGCTGAGGAACCGCCGGAGCCCCCCAGGCCTCCCCTTGCTCCCCTTCCTGCTTGCTCCATCAGGGCACCCCGGAGCCGCACAGCAGCCAGCGTGGCTCGCTGCGGTGGGTGCCTGCTGGGCGGCACTGCCTTGGCGTACGCTCAGCAGCCCAGAGTCACGCATTCATCCATCCTCGGAGAAAATTACTCACGTTCGGGCTGGACAGACTACACAGAAACCCGGCGAGTGCCATTCCTAGCAGGGTCAAGAAGCTGGCGGGGCAGGGAGCCTGCGTGTAACCCACCCAGACAAAGTTCCTCTGCAGGCTCCCTACAGTCACCCACACGGTCATCCGACAGCACGCAAGGGGCAACGGCGTGGCAAGGCTAACCCTCTTTGATCCAGAAGAGGAAGCCTGCAAAGGGGCAACAGCATGGCAAGGCTAACCCTCTTTGATCCAGAAGAGGAAGCCTGCAAAACAGATATGGACAAGCTCGGATCTCGTTATGCTCACTGCTTGCACCTGCACAGGCGCAAGCACAGCCGCGTCCCTCCCCTCCGTACACACGGAGCCCAGAGCACTTAGGAGGGAGGGCATGAGCAGGAAGAAGACCGGCAGTAAGCACCAGAATAAAGATGACACTTTTTCCAGTAAACTGGTGTGAGTGTATGTTGCTGCCTGGCTGCATGGCATTTATGTGACAGCTGAGAGAGCATGTGTTTTTCTATCACCAGTTCCCCCCTCCTTCCCTTTGTAACTTTTAATGGAAAAATGTGTGGGCAGTTTCCATTATGCCTGCACTGTTTCAGACAAATTAAGGGGTTGGCTAAGAAATCACTGGTTTCATGTTTCATATAAAATACACACACATGCATATATTTATATATCTATGTAAATTAATTTAGGATATCCTCTAGTCGTGCACTTTGTGGCAGTACGTTGCCGAGTGTGGTGTCTGCAGGAATATCCCTACAGAAGAGCACTTCCTTTTGGCCTGCACGGGAGGGGGGAGGCTATTTTTTGCACTTGCATGGCGGGGGAGAAGGGCTGGGAAGCTGAAGTGGCAGCAGTCATTCTTCAGCTCTGCCTTTTACTTTCTGAGTGGCAGGTTTATTCGTTTTTCCTTTTCAGCTACATTGCTAAAGCCACATACGCCTTTTATGACTGTGCTAATTTTCTATCAGTTTAGGGAGTTATAAATTTTTTCCTTGTTTGTGCACTATCACAAGAAGGAGCGGGGGGGGGGGGCTAGTTTTTTAAACACACAGAGAAGCTTTTCATTCAGTAAAATGCACAATGTATAAGGGATTCAGAATGTTATGTTCTGGAAGTGCTAGCAAAGTTACACAGGTCAAACCAGCCAAACCTAACATAACTAAGTGCGGGTGCCTCTAGTTTTCAGAGGAGTGCTTAGATAATATTTCCTTTTTAAAACCAGGCAAACAACGTTACATGTGTTAAGTGTCAGAGTTTGCTGTTTATTACGGGCCTGACCAATGCTTCGCTTAGAGTGGAACACTGCTTGACTCCATGGAGTTCAGGAAGGCTCTGCTATGACTCCGAGCCATGCCTGAAACAAGCGACAGCATCTGCACTCCATGGTGGTAGATGCAGGATGTGAGCCAGAAGGTTTGGGGAGCAGAGAAGGCTTGGGAACCAGCTCCCACTCCAAGCACCATCTTCCGGGCTGGCTCCTGCCTGTGTTAAGCTGTGCTTAACCCATTCACTTGTCCCCAAAGCCAAGCTGCAGCCATCCCCCTTCCCCACTTCCCAGGGGCAGCTCTTGAGGGGACGTTGCTCAGCCACAAAATCAGAGCCAGGGCACAGCTGGCCCTGGGAAGAGCCCTGTCTGGCTCAGTAGGGCGTGCTGAGTCAGGTAAGAAGATGGGAAGGGTGCAAATGTACTTGGCCATGCAGACACAGGGATTCCTGTGTCCCACTGTCCACGGCAGTGTTTACCATCAGGCAGTCAATGGGGAGCACCTTCAAACCACGGCAAAGCCTGGCTTCATACACCTCCCGCCTGCCAAAGAAGCGTGAAGCAAATCTTGAGCAGCTTACTAGCACTGCCACGGTCCCCGTCACCCCCCGCCCCGAAAGGGTAGGGGATCCAGCCTGGCACAGCACCTCTGTCCAAAGCCAGCCTCCAGCAGGAGGCAAAAGCAGGTAACAGGAATGGAAATTATTTCTGGGCTGTGTGGATAGAAAACAGTGCATTGAGTTACAAAGTGGCTTCATTAAGGGTCACCAAAATTTAAATCCGTGTGGGTAAGGATATCCTGAAGGAGGACGGCCTCAGAGAGGGGAAAGGCAGACGGAACAAAGCAAGCCTTGAACAGGAGCCTAGCAAAGGAAATGCTGAAGCAGTGCCTACGTCCCTGGCAGGCTGAGGGCTTCCCTTGCCTGGCCATGTACTCACAGACCCATTCCCCAACTATTTCACCAGGTGTTTAATCACCACTAGGTACACAATACCAGAAGAGCCAAATTAAAAGGTACAGCCGGTAGGTGTAAGGGGAGGAAAAGCTACTGAGCCTTTTTTCCTGAATAACAGCCCACATGGCCTCATGCTCACAGAGGCCACAGTGCAGCGGTAGCTGCACCACAGCTTTTAGCTGTCTGCGAGAGGTAGATGGCAGTGGTTAACCCTGATAAGTAACTATGTTTGCCCTTGCCCATAGTGGCACAGCCATCAGTATTCCTCTAATTTAATGTGGCTTTTGCTCAGAAGGTCAACCCCCTTTCTCTCACACCCATATAAACTGCTCAGGACAGTGGGTTTGCCCCCCTCCCAGCTCCACTGGCTGCACGAGAGCAGAAGCATTGGTTTGGGTCACTTTGCAACCAGCCCCTTTCCCCACAAGGAAGGGGAGACCCAGCCTCGTCTTCCTCGTGCACAGACAGGAGGCGCGAAGCCATCAGAGATGCGCAGGCTGGAGGTGGGAAAGGATGCTGACCCAACCTCAACCTCAAACACAACCGCATCTATCATTGCTAGGTTGGGTGGCTTGGTTAGAAATACAGTGTTGTTTCTGCAGCCGGTGGGACTGCCCTGTGGATTCAGTCCATGAGAAAAAAGGACAGTAGCAGCATGCTCCATGTCTGACCGTCACCAGCACTGATGGGGAGCGGGAAGGTGGGAAGCCCCGAGAGCTACATACTTCGGCGGTGCAGCAGGTGACAAGATCCTGTGCTGCCAAGCTGAATCTCAGTCCTGGGATGGACACAGCACCCAGAAAGCCACGCAGGGAGCTGGGCCTCACCCGCACCAAAGGGCCACATGGAAGGCGAGCTGAGCTTTGATGACTAAGTCACTGTCAGGGGGTCTTTGGCCTGCATTAGAAAGGCTGAGGAGATCTGCAAGGCCAGGGGGTCCCACAGGACTATCTCGTCCATTGGACACCTCCAGGCTGGTAATTATGCCGTGAGCTGTAAAAGTCTCTTTAACCAGAGCTTAAGCAGGGAACAGCAGATTTTATAGGAACTATGAGATTTTTCCGCCCAAGGATATCCACCTGTTTCTCCCACAGATTGCCTTCTGCAAAATTTTCCACTGCTTTCAGCAGGCATATAGCTGCTCTCCAACCTCTTCAGAGCCAAAGTCCTCCAGACAGGTTCATCGTCTGGCAACAAAACAAGGAAAAGGAACAGCAGCAGCTCTCAACCCACACACAGCTAAATGACACCTACCACATCGTTGCACCCCCAAAAATGCCAAGAGCTGCTGGGCCCTTCTCTGTACCAGCATTCCCAGTTTTTCTACCCACTGGCCGAGTTCTTCAGGTAAAGCAGGGTGCGGACTTCAGGTAATACCACTGCAACCAGCTAGGACCGTTTGAAAGCCTCCTCTGCAAGACACCATGGCAGTACATTTGCTGCTCACCCTGGGGTGCAGAGGACAAGTGACACCACCCCTCCTACTGCTAACTTGCCCTGTATCAGCTTTGCACGACCACGGTCGCACATGGCACAGGCATTCCTGCATCTCTGAGCTCTTGAGTCAGGCAGCGCAGCTCAGCACCACTAGCAACAGCCACTTCATTGCCCTGACTTATCCCAAGATACTTCTTATGCCAGATTTTTCTTTTCTTAATGGGAAGAGGCAAAACCAGACCTCCTGCATGAAGACAATTTGTCTCTTCTGGACAAGTTCCAGCATGAGGAGGGTACTTTATACATATGGACTCTCTTTCATGTTTGATTGCTGGACTAAGATCACATTGTTGTCCAGCTCAAGGGGGGAAAAAAAAGAGCAAAAACCACACAAATCAGGAAAGCATTAGGTAAACTTAGCTAAGAATACATCTTCTGACCAAATGGAGAGTGATGCTCTTTCATATAATTAGACCGTCTGCAGGAAGTCAAAAAGAACAAACTGTGATGCTTTCAGTGCTGTGGGAGACGTGCAATCCCCGGGAGACAATCATGTCTCTTCCCCAAAGCATTGGGTCAGTGTCCCTGGGCAGGTTGCGAAGGGAGAGTGCGGTTTAAAATGCCCTCAGGAAATCTGTCATAGCATTGCAGTTCCAAATGCCATGCCTCATTCAATGAAGACACATGCATACATGAAAATAATGTGTGAAAACAAAGCCTGACTGATTAAAAAGTGTTTGAATCCTGCTTTCAGATTTGCACAAGGTAAGCAAAATGCTGGTTTTGGCAGTAAAGGGACAGTGGCCCAGCCAGCACAGAAGCGGGTCAGATAAATGGGACTGTATTGCATACTGGAGGGAAAGATACTCTGTACCAACACATAGTATCAAACAATAAATGATCCTGTCCTTCACATAATGACTCTTTCCGTAACCACTTTCTCCTTAATGGGAACGGCACAAATGAATGTTGAAACATGCAGGCCCAGCAATGGGCAGATGGGCCTGACGCCCACGTTTCTGCTCAGTGCCACCTATGGCGAGCGGTGGGGATACAGGGAACCAGATCCTTCACCCTCCAAAGTCAACGGCGAGGCTCAGATCATCTTTAGCCCAGTCCGTTGTTTTGGGAATGAACTCTTTACCAGAAAGAAACAAGTAAACATTTTCCATTCTCTTCTCTTCCTAGACATTGAGCAAGAGTAACTTGTAAATTGCTTCCAGCAACTTCGAGACAACAAGGGAACAAACAATTATCAACAAGCATTACAGTCGTTGCTTCACACGAAAACAGTTTTGAGACTGAAGGGATCCTGACAAGCAATTGGAAAGCATTCCTTTTTATGCTAATTTTATTGTATTTTAGACCAATTTTCCATGATTTAAAATGTGCGATGTAATAAAGAGCTGGAATGCCTTCTTTTGTCATAATATTTCACACCCAAGGCCTCAGAGCACTTTTGTGAATCAAACTCTGCAATAGTTTTGCAAAGCACATGGATGAGGAAGCAAAGAACTGGAAATAGAGGGCAGTTTTCAGAGTTGGTGGTGGTCACAGGGGAGCCTGTAACAAAACCGAAGCAGCGTCCCAATATCTGGCCTCCCCAGTCCCTTGCCAAGACCACAGGCTCTTTCTCTGCTTGGGCAGATGTCTGCTGTCACCCATCGGTTCCCTTCACCTGGCGCTGGAGCCCCTCACCCATGCTGCACAGCGCCCCTGCAATGAAAGAAATTCAGAAAGAAAGGTGAGATGGTTTCATCGAGGGAAGAAAAAGTAGGAAATGGCCAATGAAACATCGCACATTTTGCACTTTTTCAGATTCTCCCCAGGAATGAAACAGCATCAGGCACCATTGGTAACTGGACCATAGCTAACTGGGACCATTTGATGGTCCCAGTTCAATTCTCATGGACAAGCTATAAAAGCCAGTTGAAACTGGCACTGTTAGACAAAGAGCTCAAAGCCTGAGGAAACATAAAGGCTCTGCTGCTTCTTGGAGATCCCACACAAACACATATGGGTGAGGCTTTTTAGTACTTCCATGCAAAGGAACTCGCCTATAACCATAGGCAATGGTAATGCAAACTTCATTAGATTACTGGCACATAACTAAAGGGCTTCAGGGAACTACGAGCTGTTAGCTTAACTATACCCATATAGCAAAGCTCATATAACCCCTTCCTGAGAGCATTCCTCCACCACGAGCAGAATTTCCAGCCAAAACGGGGAAGGAACTGGGGCCTTTCCACTAATACAGCCTTTCTCACATAAGCATTACGTTAAAAACAAAATCGATTATCTGCCAATGCTTCTCATGAGCAATAGTCAGCCCCTACACACCTTCAGGTGGGACAGGCAGGCTTAGGCAGCAGGACCACAACCATACCCAGCACGGTTTGCATTGCTCTCCATACTCAGTATGTTTCTATGCCACAACACAAAACCTCTCTAAGTCCCTCTCAGGAGTCTCAGCTACTACAAATACTCAAGAGCTAATTTTCCCCACAGCTTTGAAGTGTGAAAATTAATATAATCCTCACGATTTTTAGGGAAACTCATGGTGTCAAGAGAATTAACCTGTCCGAAGTCAAAGAGGAGGAGCTGTGGCAAAACTGGGAACTGACTGTAAATCACTTTTCCCATAGATCTCCATCTTACTTCTAAAGGCGTAAGCACAACTAGGGAAGACGACTGGAACGTAAGTGGTTTGAATGCTGATATTTTCTAAGATTTCAGCGATTATGTCTCGTTTCCACCATCAGTTGAGACAGAAACTGAGCAGCGGCCAGGTTGTGCAAGGCAGAAGCCTGTGCCCATGTTAAACACTCTCTACACCTCAAAGAAGAACACGTCCTCCACGCCTCGAAGAGTACGAAACAGGGTGCATGCAGACAGCACAGACGTTTGCTCTCAGCGGCTCTCAGGAATGTGCCGCTCGCAGGGCGGCTCAGTGATACACCGTTCTGCATCCAGGAGGGCTTTGTTCTCTGTGGGGTGAAACCTCAGCCTTCAGTTTATTAAATGCAATTGCAGAAGCCAAAAGGAATGAGTCACAAAGCCAGTTGTGTAAGCGTGCATATGATGAAAGCACAGAGGACATGCATTTTCTTCACGGAGGATTGCTTGTGTCTGGCAAAGCCCTTCTGATGGGCATGGGCGGGCGGTTGGGACACAGCCCCCCATCCATCACCTCCCACCTGATGCCAGAGAGAGCTCAGGCAGACGGCGTGTGCAGGTACTGGCTGCAAACCAGCCACAGAGCAACAAAGCAAACAGCAGGTATGGACACAGCGGTGGGGACAAACTGGCACGCAACCTCCCCTTCAACACCAGCTGTAAAGCTCTCTATCTTGCTAGCCAGGATTTGGCCTAAAAAAAGGGAAACTGTGAGTCCTGTCTACCTCCCTTGGACACAGTGCTGTCTCACCCTGCCTCGCTGGCCATATCAGCTCCCAAACCGCTTTCTCACTGCCCTAGCTCATTCTAAAAGATAAACTAGGAAAAGGGAAGAGAGAGGAAGAGGGATGAGCGCTCCTGAAGCTCCACCAACAAAAGCTGCTGGCACAGGACACCTTTGCCAGTGAGCAGATGGTAAACAGCACTGACTGCGGGATGCAAAACATACAGAAGCATGTCCTGGCTCAAGCTGGGCAGCATTTTTGTGATCCCCCCACCCTGCTCAGCAGATTTCAAAGCCTTCTCCAGGACCAAACACCTGCCCGACCACAGGAGCCGCAGCGGGGCGGGCGGCCTTTCACCAGGACTGGATCCTGCCTCTCTTCTGCACTGGGTCTAAGCAACAGGCTTTTGCTTGGGAATAAACAAGGCTGCCTGTGGAGCAGTACCAGGGGAGAGGGAAGGGGGAGCAAACACCTGCGGGTGCTGCTGCTGCTGCTGCTGCTGCAGCAGAGATGTCTCGACCTCAGAGAGGGACCTGCTCGTGTCCCCACAGGGTCTGGAAGGAAAACAAAAGCTATTGCTTAAAATCAGCTCCGGGGACAGCTGTGCCTTTACGTTGCCATCGCTCACAAGTTTCCATCCCACGGCTGTGAGCTCCTTTGGTGGTGTAGGTAGACCCTTGGAAAAGCGACCAGGGGTCGGATCGGCTTTGTTCTCCTCACCCAGAGTGTCTCTTTTCCTTACCCCCTGCCTCCAGCCAGATGTGCTCACTGCTTCTCTCCTGCCAACCCTTGCATTCACCCTGGTGTTAATTCAGCAATTCAATTCAGGAAGCTGATCCAGCTGAAATCCTCAGCAACAAAAAAAAGAAGTTTCCAACCAGAATATAAGCACTGCCTTTGAACACAAAAACCTTCCTAATTTGTTTAAAAAAAATAGAAGAAAGAAAGAAAGTGACTGAAGTGTCTTCATAAAAATCTTGTTTTAAGTTGAAGAAAATACCAACCTCCTAACACGGTAAACTGAGTTGAAGAGTAGATGGTGCCTTTACCAAAAGAGACATCAGGCTGTATGGAACTCATCACTGGTTTACTCTTCTAAAATAAATCTGCTGGCAAAGTTATGACGTGACCTACTTAATTTGTTGTCTTGAAACTTGACAAGCATTTAAGATTTGTTCCCAAAGCCTGGAAAGGGGGGGCGGGGGGGGGGGGGGGGAGGACATGCAGGCACTATATCCAAATCCTTGTGTTGAGAGGTCATCCTCTTTTAGACACTGCAAAAAAGGCACCATGACAGCAGTCAGTGGCTGCAGCAGCGCTACTAATGAGAGGAAAATTGGGCTCCAGTGGCCCTCACAAGGAAGCCGAGTCCATTGTCCTGCCTTAAAGCAGGTTGAACACAGTGTTTCTGGAAGAGGTTTTTTCCATGTACTTTGAGAAGTTTCCGCGGATGGAGGTTTTCCTCCACACCTGAGCAAGCTATCTTCCTCACCAGCAAGTTTTTGCATAAGTCTCCTTCCTTTTGGCTTCAAAGGCCATGCACCCTTTGCTATGGCTGACATGGAGAGCAACTCCTTCCCTTTCTCCTTGCAGCTGTCCTTTACATAGCGGGAGATTGTTACTGCACCAAGCCCTTGCTCTTGTCTTTCCTAGGCTTGCACTTTCTCTCTTGCTCTCTTCTCAGTTTGTCGTTTCTTCTCGTTTTCCACAAAATGTGGTGCCCAAACCCATGGGAGTTTCTCTGCAAGGATACACTTTTGTGTACATATTTTTGTCCGTGTGCACCCCAGCTCCAACAAACTCCTGCACTTGTTTCAGTTTCAATGTATACTACAGCGTACACCTCCCGATTGCCAGCCCACCCTTTTGAAACCTTTCCATAACTCATCCAGAATTCACTTTTTCCTCTGTTCTTTTTTATTATTTTCATAACCTAAGATTACATAGGCTGCCATACCCAAAACAAAAAATAGGCAATAACACTATACAGCTCCTTCAAAAATTCAAAACCTCCTCACTCTTTCCCAGGTGAGACACCAAAAAAACTCCACCAACGCCACCAGCACTGCACAGCACTGCACCAAAAAATGTGGCCCAAGGGCTCCAGAAACCCAAAGGCTTGGCAAGTATACCTTGGTGCCTTAATTAAAAATCCTTGATAGTTTTAAAAGTGTTTGGGTGTTTTGTGGGTTTTTTTTTTTTTTGTAGGGAAAGAAATTGATTATATCTACCTGCATGTATTTATAGCAGCTTAATCTTCTTTGATATTTCATATTTTCTCTGATTTGATAAGATTGTGGCCCTTTAATAAGTTGAAGTATTCAGATACTTATGACAATCTGGCACTCAAATTGTTTGCTTTAGCATTGCAGATTGCACAAGAGACATGAAAGGTTTCAGCGTAGCTGGAAAGTCACTTTTGATGAAATCACACATCGCTCCAGGGGCTGCATTCTTTACAATTTGTGCATACTGATGATATGTGTCTCCAGATGCATTTTGGCAACCCTGTGCCATTTTCAGAAATCCATCTGGGACTCAGGAACAAAGCAAACGCACACGAACATGAGGAAGACAGTGCTGGCACAGCTACCGGCTGGAATTTCTTTAAGGAAGCTAAATCGCTTGTTCATTTTGCTGGCAGAAAAAGATAGGAAAATGAGTGTTCCTGTTCTTGATGAACTTTGTGATATTGTTAAATCCTTCAGACAACATATAATTCATGGCAAAGCTGTGGCAGAATTCCTTTGCACTTATCCACAGTGTGGCTCTCCCCCAAAACACAGATCTCTGCCTTCATTTCATACACAAAAAATTGCCCAGATGAACAATAGCTCTAACTTTAGAGAAAAATCAGAACACTTGCCTCTATTTTCTTGCTTCAACCCTGCCAAAATTTATTGTGACCCCATCAGCTGCATAGTTTTCTTGCTCTAAAATAAAAAAAATACAAAAGCAGACTCCATGCTGTGATACGGATTGGCAGGTGACTGCCAAGAGAGTTTGCCAGGTAATGCCTTTAGCTTTGCCATGCAAACACCAAAGGGGATGGCACAAATGATGCCCCATACCCAGCAATGCCCCTCAGCACCAACAGCACTGAGCAGTGCTCCCAAGACTGCATGATGGCACATCCCTGAGCCCAGAGCAGAATGAGGAGGTGGCACATACTTGAGGTCTGACTACCAAGGCCAGCCTAAATCTCCTTCATAGGTGCTGGAGAACATTTGAGTTACACGCAGCCCAGGATTTAGCCTGGGACTGGAAATCGTAATTAATACCCATCCTAGCTTTGCATTTCTTTTGGAAAAGAGCAGTGAATCACAGAAGTGGAGGCTTGCAGAGGAAATCCTCAGCCACAACAAAAAGATTTCATGCTTTATCTCCCCCTCTCAAGTATTTTAGCAGACAGACAGAGGATTTTCCTCCCAGTGACAACAATAACTACACTCATTGAAGAAAAATATGTGGAACAGGAAGACCTGCATTCCTTGTGTGAAAAATAAGAGTGGTCTGTGCCAACTGCATTTTTCAGGAACAACTCATCCACATGAAGAAATGGCTGCTGTGATAGAGTCAGGACCAGTGAGGCCTATGGTAACATGCTATATAACTGACAGATGGGAAAAGTAGAGAGAGAAATGTGGCCTGGTCTTTGTTTCTTCCGAAGTTTCCATTATTAATATGCCTCTTTGACTCACATTTGAATGACTCACGGCTTCCCCACTCCTTGCTCCCGCTGCTTTGTGTAGCAATTGTACCTTACTCCTAATCGTACCATTCCCAAAAGTTTAGTTATTTTGTGTTTAAGAGACCTCTTGAAATACATCCTGACATCTTGGGTTCTTCAGGGCAAGGATTTGGAAAGCTTGTCCTGCAGTTATTTAGTCACGTGCTTAACTTCATGTGTAGGTCCCTAAATTAATTATGCTTACCAAAGTAATAAGGCTTAATGCAGTCCGGTAGCCCAGACAACAATACATCTATTGCATTTGATTATTATTATTAATTATTACTATTTTCAAAAGAGAGCTCAAAGAGGGGAAAAAAAGAGCTAGGAATATTTGCTAACCTCTTCTAGAAGGGAAAAGAGTGACAAAGACACCAGCCTCACATATGAGGTAAGGAAGTGCCGACATTTTACCACATCAGGCAGTTAAAACCAAGGACAACACGTATCCCACTCTCTACCTGACCACTACCATCTTCAGAGCAGGAGCTCATGGACGCTCCCCAGCTGCAAACTTCCCAAACTTCCCGAAGCCTTCCCCGCCCTGGTGGCACAGGTGCAAGTGCTTCTCCCACATCCAGTGGTTTTGCTCAAGTCGCCCATGGCCATGACAGCAAAGGGCATTGCCTCCTTTAAACAAGGGTGCCATGACTTTTCCGTTTCCATCATGCTGGATCCACAGGACACACAGGGCATAATCAAAGGCAGGATAAGAGACATCAGTGCGCAAAATTTTGGGATGTGATTGAGGAGTGGCAGAACAGGCAGGCATTTGTGCACGGGGTCTGCCCACACCAGCCCACTGTCAGCGTGCTGTGGGGCTCAGTGCACCATGCTTGCCTGGGCGAGCGGAGGAGGGCATTCGGCGCCAGCCAAAAAAGCAGAGACTGAGCTGTGCCAGTCTCACAGTGTAAAAACATTCAGCTCCCTTTCAGCCATTAAAATGAATGAAGAGCAAGACTGTTTGGATAAACATCAGCCAAAAGAAACCTTGGAGGCAGTTAGAAAGCTACTGCTTCATACAATATAGACCATGTTTCCAAATACAAATATTACACTTGGCAAAGACGCTCCTTTGCTTCATGAGTTATGTTGCATTTTTTGTTATGTTTAAGTTTGTGCAAGAGGTATAAATAGCTGGACTGGTATTAAATGAGCTTTTCATTTTTTTTGCAAAATATCAAAATGGTCCCAGCTCTTCATGGAACAAACACACACTATATTCTTGTGCCTGAATTTTCGTTGCTAATTACAGAAAGTACCATGTAACTGAAAAACAATGTTCAAGAGCCAGACGTGAAAAATACAACTTTCCTATATGAAGTCATTTTTCAGAAAGCTGTCTGGAGAAGGGCATCTGGTTCACCATATAATTTACATGTGTGCATACATGCTTATTTGCCTCACAGAATAGTAATTAGTTTCTGCTCGCGCTATGCTAGGACATGAAAAGCCCCGTGTCCAAGCTAAGGAAGAGTGAGTGAGACAGAGGTACCTAGTTTTGGTCTTTGGTCACAACTGCTTTGGTTGATCCTGTATTCCCCAAAAGCAGCGTTAATTGGCAGTCCTGATTACAGACGTATAGACACAAGACTACACTTTCTACTGCATATAACCAGCTCCCGTAGCAAACCTCAGCAACCATCCATGCCTCTCCATCTCATCATGAGAAGATACTATAACCTGGAGGCCCACAAAGCCACTGTAAGCCTATTTCAGGTTAACTTTGGCAGAAATACACCCAGGGTTGGAAAGGAAATTCTTCAGCGAGAGAGAGCAAGTTGCTTTAGGCGGTTATTCTTCCCAAACTCAAACACAACCACATACTAATCACCAGAATACACTGGAGGCCAAATGGCACTTTTATTTGTTCTTTGATAAATCTGAGTGTGCATAAACACGAGAGCCCAGCAGGGCCCTCACTAGCCAAATCTCCAGCTAGAGAGGTCCGAGCCATGGCCAGGACCTGACACTGCTTCTTTATCAGCACGACAGCAATGTCTATCTGGTTTAACCAATTCATACTTGAATGGATAAGCAACTTACTTTTAAAGACGGACATAAATCGAACTACCCAACAGTGATGCAACACTGAATGACTGTCTCAGATAAACCACCGAGAGGAGTTCAAATACACCGTTAATTTAGCATTGCAAAGGACTTTCAACTTCAGACAGCACAAAGGGCTGTCTATTCCCACTGAAAGTCAATATTTACTTCCATTAAAAAAAACCCTCACCAAATATTCCCAAGTATTTTAGAAGTGTTACAAGACCACCATACCAATAGAGCAGACATCAACTGAAAATATGAGAGTATGATTAATCCTTCTGCAGCCCACAGGTCCGCAGCAAATGCATATTGCTTACTATTTACTTACAGGGGGGTTAAAGGGAGTGGCACACAAAATCCTCTGTTAAACCAAAGAGCTTTTGCTTGGGAGTGGAAGTGGCGGACGCCCACCACAAACAGCTATTATTTAACGTGTTGCGTAGGACCTCTCCATCCGCTCATCTGACCTCAGTAGTTAGGCGAGAGCAACCAAGGAAAATCTCGCATGCACAAATGCCTCTGATGCTCAGGCACTGGAACAGCGTTAGGTCAAATGCTGTAGATGAACAGTTGGAAGTACAAAATTAAACACAAAGCCATTTTCTCCTCTAATCCCTCACAGTTTTGCTGATGGCCAGAACCTCTCATCAGAAGCAGATGAATGTGCATTGCAGTATGTCTTTATAAATAGCTCATTCATTATTCTTCTGGTTATTTCCCCTTGAACCAATGTAGGGAAAAATATTGGCCACCACTGATACAGTGGCTGATGGAACAGAATAAGAATTACTTTTAAAAACCCCACAGAAATGTTGGTAATTTTAGCTCCTGACACCACTCTTTGAGAGCTGTTGAGCATTTCAGGAAGTGTCTGACCAGTAATAACCATCCTACGGCAGTGTAGCCAATCTTAATTGAGAGGCCTCCATTCATCTTGTAATCAGTGGTTCTTGACCTCATTTTCAGTTCACGTTTTTGGCTGTGAGAAGTAGCTTGTTTTCCAGCCAACATGATAATCCCCAGAAAACATACTTAGAAAGAGCTGCGTTAGACTTACCCAGCTTTGTACTCATTTTCTATGAAAACATCAACTCCCAAAACAAAGGTGTGGGACAAAGCAAACACACTGTGAATTAGAGAAGAGCCGTTCCCTGCATTCATCTATTGCTGCTCCTCATTTGGAAGAAACTTATATTTTTAACACCACAGAATTAGTACAGGGTGGTGAGCCTTAAGCTGTCATTAGGGACTGCCAAATGAGCCAATGTCCCTTGTGTCAGTAAGTAAATAGGAGTGTACGAGTGTTGAACAAACAAACAAACAGAGTGGGCAGGGATGTCTTTTGGACTCCAGCGTCAGTCAGTGGAGTAGGAGTCAAAAGAAACCCTCTGCTATTTTCTCTCTGCTTTCGCACCAGACACTGGCACGGGTGCCTTGGGTCCCTGTCTGGACTAGTGAGATCAGTTCAGTTACCTGTTTCATTGCAGTTAAATCCATCAAAAGATCATCCCACTCTTAGACGAGGCCCTTGCAGTAGCATCAGAGAAACACAACATGAAGAAGATTCGGCCTCTGGATGAATTACTCTGGTCAGCGAGATTCCCCTACAATCCAGGCAGATGATGACCCATCCAGAGCTGCAAAATGTATAAGCAGAGTTGCATACTTTTTAACAGGTTTTGCTTGTACAGAGCCACATCACAACAGGAGCTGGACCTGGGAGCCCTCCTGTCCAACCATGGGTGAGCAAAGAGACCTGGGGCTGCTTTCTGAGGCTGGAAAAGTGGCTGGAAAGCCACTTTCTGGAGGCACCAGAGTGACAGGCACGCAAGCAGGTCCAGTGTGCTGTGGAGGAGGAGGTACGGTCAGGCAAAACTGGGTGAATTTTACCAGTGTACAATGCACATACAGACAAACCTGTATGAATGGTAGGAGCTCTGTGCCTGCTCATGCATGGTGACTTTGGATATTCTCTTCTCAATAAAGCCCTGGGAAGTTAAATACAAGCCAGGCTTGTGACACCTGTCTGATGGTGGCCTTGCCAGCTGAGCTCAGACAAACTTCCCTGCACTTGTATGCAGAAACAAAAATACCACCCTTCATCTCCCCTCCTCCAAATTGCCCACAAAAGCCTACCAGAATTTCTTCTAAAATTAAAATCTTACTCATGCATAAAGGAAAAAAAAAAAAAAAGAGAGAGACTGAGGAAAATACTCAATGATGTACACAGACTTGGCAAACACCCGTCTTGTTTTCTGCGTGGAGAATAGGACAGCCCAGACAGGGTAAGTACCTTGCTGGTCTCTGGGCCCTCTTACAGCTGTATTTATGTTAGTTGTGATTCTGCTGAAGATTTCATTTTCCCATTTATACAATCTTCCCCACCTCCTTACTCCACCTTCACTCCAAATCTAAAATTGTCCATTTACTTTGAAGCCAGATCACAAACACTATTTCCTCTCCTTGGCTAAGATAGTTCTGTTAAGAAAGAGTAAGACCTTAAATATGCTCTGCCTTTGTTTTTAGCTTACCTTGCTTTGCTTTTTTGCTTAGTATGGACTGAAGAGATAATATTAAAGCTCTTCCTTCTCTTTTTTTAAAGTGTAAAAGCACCATGGCATTAAACATATCCATCAAAAGAAATACTGCTTTCACTTGCATATTGTTACCATAAAATCTCTCTAAATGACCTACAGAACAGCTGACTCTGATTCTTACACAGGCAGCAAGGACAAAGAATACGTCATGCACAGGGGTATTTTTTTATAGTCATGATCTAAAGGTAGAAAAAAAGCAAAGAGCTACCAATTCTCTGTTGACATCCCCACTGCTCTACACTTTTCTAACGAGTTACTGCCTCTGCAGACAGACTGCCCTGAGGTTCTCCTCCTCCACTTCTTTGTGTAAAATAAATAGGTGAAAGCAACGCATAGCCTCCTTCGAGCACAAAGTGGATCCTCAGTCAAGAAGTGGATGTGGGACTTGCATTGCCTCATGTTTGCAGTGGCTGTTGCCCTTCAGAGGTGAGATGCTTGTTTTCCACAGGAGGGAGTTTTCCCCCCATACATAGACATCCTTCTGGCCATGCAGCCATGCACCCGTGGGCTGCCATCACTCCTGCACTTCTAACTGTTGCAGATTGTGCATAAACCGAGGAGGATTCGGAGGTTTTGCCAGGGCTGGCTTTGGAGCAGTTTATTGTGAAGCTGTGCTGACCATCCCAGGTGGGCATGAGCTCTATTAAGGAGTTTGGAAGAAGTTTCCCTGCATAACTCAAAGGCATCATTCAACCAAAGCTAATCACTCACCTTCTTTATCCTCCTGAAAACCGTTCTTGCTTCTGCACCAGGGGCATGCTTTCATTTAGGTTACTTAAGCTTAGCATCTTGTCAAAAACCTCCCAAAGGTCTTGCATTTTGCAAAGGCGGACAGTGCAATGAAAACACAGGAGCTGCACGGCCGAGTCAGGGACGGGCACCACCCCCCTGGGACGCCTGACGGTCCCTCATGTTTCCTGCGCTTCCCTCCATCCCACCAGGCCATGTGGCTCCAAACTCCAACATGTTCACAAGTTAGTGACATTTCTACAAGAAAGCACACAGAGTATGAGGCAGCCGTGATTTAGCTGGTGAGGAAGTAATGATTTATAATAACATTTGAAGCAGGTCATTAAATATGACCCCCTCATTGCAAACCCCATGCTGAGCAAGATATTTTCTTGTAAATGATCTACCGGCAAGCTTTTCATACTTCTGCCTAGTAGCTTTTCCATAACCAAAGTCAGGCTCGCTCGCATTTCCCAAGCCCTGGTAGTGGTTTTTCTTCAAACTGTGAAGACATCTTAAGGCTGCTGCAATTTGGTTAGGGTAGCTCAGCAACGAGGCAGAACTCGGGGCTGTTTGGAGGACATAGCTGCTTTCTCTGATCTGAACTTCACTTTGTTAGAAATACAACCCCAAATCTTCCGAAGTGAAAGCAACTCAGTTTCAGTTTTCCTCCTTTTTCCTCATCTACAGGGTGCTCCGCCAACTCCACCTCTCATTCTTCTCAAGCTCCCAACATAACGTCATCCAAGCACCTTCCAGAAACACACCCACAGCTGAGACTGGCATTTCTCTCTTTACAACCCAGCTTTTCAGGAAGAATTAGTCCTGAACCCTATGGCCACAGCCATCTCAGGCTGCAGAAGTGCAGAGCATCCTGCAGGAGGCTGGAAATCACACGGCGACATCAGGCAGCTGTGAAAGCATCCAGCAAACCTACTGCGGTCAAAACCCAGCAGAGCAGCCTGCCTCCCAACGTGAGGAGGCTGCAGTGAGAGAGCAGGGGGAGCACCTTTCTTATTCCCTTCTTTTCCTTTAATTCCCAGAAGGAAAGTCTGCTTTAATAGCAGGGAGACCAAACCATTGTGCTGCTGCCTTAATGTTGACAAGCTGCTGGTTTGTAGTGCCGGATCTGAGACTGTCCCAGTGCTGTAACAAGGGATATAAAAAAAAGAAGGTTGCTCTTGGGGCACCCAGCTAACTTCTGTTTAATTTTCTCTGTCTGACGTTGCTGAATCTCTACCTCCCATCTGCCAAAGAAAGGCTACTGCTCTTCTCTGAACTCTCAACTACGCAGCCAACGTGATGCTGAGGCTGCAGGGTGGGTCCCTGCCTGCGCATGAGCATCCAACACCCTCAGCAGCCCTGTGTCTGCTAAACACTGATGCTTTGACTAGTTCAGGGAGGATTTCTGCTGATGGCTGCTGCTCTTCCTGGGATGGCTGTACCTGCACTTGAGCCAAGGCAACTCAAACCATGCCAGAGGGCAGTAACGGAGCACCTGGAGGTGTTCTCCTTTGTGGGGAAACCTCAAATCCTGCTTGCCCATCTGCCTCCGGGAGTGGCCATTTTCAACATGAATCTGCCTTTTCAAGGCAGAGAAATCTGGGCGTTTGAAGCAATTGCCACAGTGGTCATATCCCACTTTTCCCATCATGAATAAGTTATTCTCATACCCTTCTGAGAGGCATTTCTAGTTTTGCAACATCACATAGCCCAATCCAAACTCCCACTGAAGTCCATAGAAGCTATCTATCTTGCATTTTGTCAGCTCCAGGCCAGGCTTCAATCTCCAAAGGACAATCACAACTGAAGATAAGCAAACGAGCTACACAGTTTTGTTTGGTTTTGCCTTTTAAGTATAATTTTTCATCTGTGTAACTAGAACTGTTCTTTCACAAACGAGGCTGGATCATATTGTGTGCTGCATTTGATAGCATGAGAAACAAAATGTTTGCGTTTATTTAGCTAGCAGATTTCTTTTGCCTTTTATGGAGGCAAAAAAGAAAGCCTCTGCCAAAAAATCAGAATATTTACTCTCACCATAAAGAATATTGCTTTCTAATATTCTGAACATCTGATGTCCCTTAAAGAAGAAGATACTTAAAAACCAAATAATAAGCAGGTACTATGAAAGCAGCCTCATTCTGGCTCCAGGACCAGCCCACATATAAAAGGTACCGATACTGAAGACATCCAATATTTGGTATCAAGCACTAGATGCTCTGTAATCCTTTTCATACCTACACCACAAGCAGCTGGAGGGAGACAACACTTTTCAAGAAGGCAGATAGTAATTTCTTGGCAGCAGAAACTCATATAAACCATACAAGGCAAAACTATTTGCTTGTGAGCATGTTTGCAACCTTAATTTTTTAAATGGCTCCAGCTTTGGACAATTACAGGCAACTGAAGCTGCCCTCGTGGATGCCAGCCTTATTCATGCCTAGTGCAAGCTATGCAGCTGCTCAAACACAGCCACAGAGTTGAGCCCAGCATGTACGGAGCCACCAGGGAGATGACTGAATTTACTGGCACTCAGCATTGGGCTCTAGGTCCTTAAAAAACAGAAAGAAGTTTGTGTTGAATTTCAACCTCCCCAAGCAACGCTTTTCGCAAAGACCGCTTTACTCTCAGCACATTTACAAAGCCAGGTCGGGAAGCAGCCTCGCTCTCCACGGCCGGTGTGCTGGGCAATCACGCAGCTGTCACAGCATTTTGCTAACGCCTCAAGCAAAATATGAAGGCTTAATCTGGAAGATGCATTCCCAACAGCCCAGGAGAGAAAACACCAGGGAGGATTTATATACAAAGGTACAACTGGCTGATGCTCTGCCCAACTCGGACATGAACCGTGCTCACCCCTCCGTCCTCAAGCACGCTTGTAGTGCAGGGGCAGGAGGGGATATGGAGTAGCGAGATGTGATGTTACCACATGTGCTAGTTCCAATACTGAAACCGTGTCAGTGGCTGTGTCACTGTCTGTGGTACCCCCCTGTGGCCAGGTCTGACATAGCAACGTCCGTGCCACCTGCAACACTTCTTCCACAGCCATCTCCGCGCACTTCTTCATCTGTACCGACCGCCATGCCACCTCCAATACTCCTTCACCCCTAGTGATCTCCATGCCACCCGTTCACCTATAGCAATCTCTGTGCCACCTGCAACATGTCTTCATCCCTCACCACCTCCATGCCACCCGTTCACCCATAGCAATCTCTGTGCCACCTGCAACATGTCTTCATCCCTCACCACCTCCACGCCACATGTTCACCCACAGCAACCTCCAAGCCACCCACAGCATTTCTTCCTCCCCGGCAATCCCTGTGCTGCCCCTGGCCCCTGGTTTCTGAGCACAGCCCTTGGCGACCACAGAGCTCCCACGGGGCCGGACCTGCCCCAGCACAGGGCACAGCAGCCCCTGGCTCTGCTGCTCACTGGAGACTGCCCAGAGGAATGGAGCTGCCCTATCCGCAGCTCCAAGCTGGGTGGCTTTGTAGGGATGGCTCCTGCCTCTTTCCACATCTTATACTCCAGCTGCTCTCACGGCTCCCTTCCGGCTGTCTGTGTGCAGCGGGCAGGGCCCGTGAGCCCCCGCAGCCATCCCGCGCTGCCGGCCACCTCCACCTCCTCTGTGTCCAACAAGCACAGCCCCTGTCAGCACTTTGCAGGCTGCTGCTGGCTGCACATGGCGTGGCAAGTCTGGGCCAGGAAATGAAAGGAAATGGTGTGAGGACGCAAGATGCTGAGGGTTTCCCTCCTCATCTCTGCTCACATCTGCAGCGTGCTCAGCAGACACGTGGCACTCCTGATTTCGGAGGATGCTGAAGATGCAGGGGAGCCCAGGGATGCAGGAGTTTTACCTAGCAGGGTTTCAGAGGCAGGCAGCTGGTGCACCAGGGCCCATGCCCCCACGCCCATCATTTCTCTTCACAGTCCAAGTGGAAAGGCTATTCTTGTTGCTGCTGGGTTTGGGGGGGACGATTTTTTTTTTTTTTTTAGCCTTTTTTTTCGATATGGCAATGCGATGCCAACAGATGGAGCTGTTCAGAGCAGAGATGGCTCACTTTGGCAGAGCACGGAGGAAGCAGCAGACAAGCATGGAATTCTAATTATTAAACATAATGAGAGATGAATCATCTCCAAGCAGGAGACAAACTCTATTTACTATGCTAAAGTGAAAAATAAGTCAACAAAGCTATAGCCCAGAATGGGGGAATCCCAGGATTTCTCCATCTCTGCATGTGAGGATGTTCTGACCCAGAGAAAAGAAGGACTCATCACACCCCTTCAGCAGAGGGTTGGAGCCTCACAGTCCTGTGCTGGACTCACATCATCACTCACAAGAGCTTCAAATCAAAAGGATACATCGTGCAGGACTTCTTCCTTCCCCCCAGCCTAATCCCAGACTTCAAAGCCAGGACACATCAGCATGTCACAGAGCTTCCCCCCCATCATCTCCTTGGAGCTGGATCAAAGTCCTCAACCCTCTTCCCTAAACTGAGGCCACAAACGCAGCATGAAGCCTCCACAGCTCACCAGCAGCCAGGGATGTGTTACAGGCTATCAGGAGGACAAGAAAGAGGAAAGAGTAAACAACAGGTGACCCTTCTTGGATTTGTGCATGCGTGTGTATGGACAGTGATTTTGGGAGCTGCTTTGTTTCACCAGGGAGCAAACTGGGAGGAAAAATCCACTGTCAATTGTTATTGCATTTTTTTTTTCCTGGCAAGACTGAAACAAAAATGTATTTGCTATCCTTATTGGCACATGACTAACAAAAGAACAAGGTCTTGCAACCCATCTGCCAATGAAATTTAAATAATTAGAACACTTAAGACGAGGAGATGTCAGCTCTCATTTGAAAGGTATTTGCCTTTTTGTTATTTTCAGGTAAGGAGAATTATTTAGTTATCAGGCAGAGGAAAAGGGCTTGTATCTTCATTCCGGCCACAGGAAAGGTTTCAGCAAAGAAGGAACAAAAGATTATGTGGTCTTTCTGTTATAAGCCCGGTTCCAAAAAGCCACTATATCTACTTTTATATAATGGATACAGGATTCCTCATGGAAAAATTACCTGAACATTGCATTCTTAGCAAAAGGACTGCATATGTACTAATGGAGAGACATCTTTGATGGAGAATTTGCAAGGCAAAAAAAATAAAACTGCATCAGTACAGAAAGCAGATATGGATCCTTTGTCACCTTCACCAGCTCCGCCGTTACCAGCAGGGATGCACTGGCTTCTTCAGGTGATATTCAGTGTAAGCCTAGCACTACATTATTGTGCAGGTGATTTTTACAAGTTGTGAAAAATCTGAGAAATAAAAAAGGCAAATAAACTGGTGAAAATTAAAAAAGAAAAAACTTTTGCACCAACCTAAAAGGTTCTTAATTGTGAATTGAGCCGTTCTGTAATCACGGGAACAAACAATGCCTGGTTTCTTCCAGATTTGTGCCAACTGGAGCTCACAGCAACCTACATTTTAGCCCTAACTGGGAAAAAATCCTGTGTAAAGGTTTTCTCCTGCATGGATCCCCAAGGGACTCATCAGTCTCCTTTCCATTCAGAAACTTACTGTAGTTCTTTATTCTTTCTAGCCACATACATTAATTTAACTGGGGAAATGTAATTGTTTACCCTCTGTTAATAGTATTAACCTGAGCAAGTAATGCCATTGGGGAAAGAGAGAAGAAAGAGGAACAGAGAAGAGTGGAGAGAACAGGATGTAGAGATGGGCATACATAAAGACAGTACACGCGCATATAAACCTTATTTACAGGAGGACACTAGCCTGAAAAAACCCACACCTAGGATTTCCAAATAAATAGGTAATCACACTTACTAGCCAGCCTGGCCACCATTATTACTAAAAAAACCATTAAAATGTTGTTTATGAAGAATGCTCTTTGACTTATTTAAAATGGGGGCTTCAAGGGTTTTCTCAGGCACCAAATTATTCTGCTGACCCTTGACAGTAATTCAGTGCTAGAAGGGGCAACAGCATCAGAGTGGTGGAAATTAGTACCGTGACTGCAAATCATCATGCTGTAGCATTCAGAAAGCACCCTGAAGAAATTGTGACATGTCCTTGGGGCAGGATTTGGGCAAGGTGAGTGGTACAGTTCAGTTTTGGGGGGGGGGGGGGGGGGTGGAATTCAACAGGTCTTGTTTTCTTTATTACCTCTCCAGAGGAGGTAAAAGGAAGCCTTCTACCTCTTTGTGTGTGTCATTTATGAGACCACCTAACATGTCTGTGGCTCATTCTATTGCGATTAAATAGACAAGGGACTAGAATTTGAACTAGGTTGAAGACAAAGAACAAGGGGACGTTGAAAACCTACCCCATTTCCTCAGACACCTGAACACTTTTGGGTGCCACTTCCCTGCAGGGTTAGTCCCTACCGACTATGTTATCTGGGCTTGTCATCTCCACAGAAGTTAAAGCATCTTTGTTTTAAATGAGTTTATGTGACTTTAGAGATACCTAAAGTGAAAATACTTTTACTCTAGCAAGGCAAAAAAAAGGCATCTTAGTTTCAAAATTGAAAACAAATAAAATAGAAAAGTACTGGGAGAAGAAAACAGCATTAGCTCATACCTGAACTTAAAACTCTGTCTGAGTCACATTTTGGACAACAGGATAATTCAGTTGCGTTCTGCCCCTTGGATATTGTTTTTAACAGTAAACTTTACCCTGGGTTTCTGTTCACCATTTATAGTTGGGAGTTTCCTTATTTTTGAATTCTCTTCTAATTTAGGTACCTGCCTTAAGTTGGTCAAGATTCTTGAAACGTACCTGGGAATAACTATTTTTTTTTTGTGTGCAAAGAAGACACTCAAAATTATGCTTTTTCTATCCCTTCATCCTTTTCCCTGAGGAATGAACTGGATTGCAGTTCTCAGATTGTAACGTTTTGCAAATCATGTATCGTAAACCATTTTTTGCTGTGCCATGGCATTGTTTGTCTTTTGGTTTGCTAATCTTCTTTCATGGACATTACATGACACTTTAATATAATAAACATGGGGTTTGAAAAAAATCTCCCTTCCCTCCTCAGACACACACAGTATTAGTTTCAAAAGCCATCATGTCACAACATTGACTGTTAATTACCTCAAGACTTGGCACGCTCTTATCTCCCCAGAGGAGTTCACTGCCTTTCAAAAGGGCTAGCCTCCAAATTTTAGAAACGGTTTCTTCATCGGATTGAGAGTTGCACTTAACTGGAGTTGATTCCTGTAAAATTAGACACAAATGCATTTTTATAAACACGATGAATTTTTCACAACATACATGGTGCATTGTAGCAGTTACTTCCAGAGACAGACTGGAAGCAATAAGAGCAACATCCAACAAGATGAATAATCACAGTGAGCGCAATGAGGGGGGGCGGTTTCATTTTATACCTAATCTGATTTAACATCAGCCAAAAGCAGGTTATCCCATTCTCCCTAACCCTCTTCCAGCCGCGCGCTCCTGTGTTTCCTTTACATTAGCTCTAACAATCATGCAGCTGCTGGGCACAAAAAATCAGTTCACTGGCCCAAGAGAAAACTAACCTACCAGAAGAATATCTCCTGCAAAGTTCTACATTTGGATTTAGTCCTGAAGGGAGTCCTGGGTGCAATTGTAATTGATAGCTGCGGTGCATGGGTCTTGGCCAGCTGCTGGCGCCCACCCAGCCGCTCTCTCCCTCCGCCTCCTCAAATGGACAGCAGGGGGAGAAATTAAGATGAAAAAGCTCATGGATCAAGATAAAGACAGAGAGATCACTTGCCAAGTATCATCACAGGCAAAACAGACTCGACTTTGGGAAAATTAATTTATTGCCAACTAAAATACGTTTGGATAGTGACAAAGGCATATTAAAACACCACCTTCTCGCACCCCGTCTTTCCTAGGCTCAAAATCACCCCCTCACCCCCAAATTCTCCACCCACTCCTGCAAGAGGGGCTTGTGGAGCTGTTTCTCACATTTATTTTTTCCCTCACTCCTCGCTGCCAGGTGCTGTTTTGTCCCTTTCTTAAACCAGCTTCCCCCGAGGTGCCACTGGCGTTGTGGAGGGGCTGGGCTGTGCCCTGCGGTGGGGCTGTTGGAACCTCGCCTCTCCTCACAGCCCCCCTGCCAGCGCCTTGACACCTGCACACATTACAGTACCAGAGACAAAGGAGCTTACTTTCAGCCACAAAAAGTAAAGCAGCAACATTTTCAAATACGGACAATTTGATCACAACTTTCAATTGAATCTCCTCTGGCCCACGGGCAGCGGGGCCAGGAGATTTCCAGCAAGACATCACACTGCCCAGCTCTATCAGTCTGATACAACTCACATTTTAAAGAAACAATTCTAAAAATACATTTAACAGGATTTCTATCACAGGTACAGTACATAAAGATGATGTTACAATCCAGGCTGGTATCGTGGTTTATTGGCACTTAACTGTGAACACAGTGGTTTTGTCACAGATGAGTCGAACCGCGGCAAACCGAAATCCTTACTCACATTTGTGCTGGGATGGTACATGGTCTATACCATTTAAACACACCTGAAGTGAAACCAGGGCTGTAGAAATTATTACCTTTAGGAAAACTGTTTGAATTATAAAACTATGCCAAGAGTCCTTGACTAGCGAAGACTTCTTTTGGAGCGATCATCGCCTGCCTGCATCAGATTATTTGCCTGGAGAAGTCTGCGGTTTGGTTCTTCCACTTGGCTTTTCAAGCCCTGCACACCCACCAGATATTCCCAGATAATCCAAAAAATAAGCATGAGTCATCAAAACATCTCGCACCATCCCATTTCTGAAGTCTCCAGTGTTGACATTAAGGTACTCGTAATGTTTGAGTCCTCTAACAGAAATATCTCTAAGGATGACATCCCGGCTCCACCAAAGCTGACAGCTGAGCTCCAAGTGACCTCGCTGGGGACAGGATCTCATCTCAAACACTTGCCTACATGCAGTGCTTTCTGAAAACTGCATTTTAACAACTTTGAAAGGCTTTTTGCTTTAGAAAAATTAGTTTAGTTGGTCTCTTTCCTGTATGTCTATGTGGATATTTACGGCAATATAACTGAGCATAATGGGCACGTCTAGCCTAAATATCTATTACGATATATTGTAGCTGATAAGCTCCAAGAAGGATGATGAGATAAGCTACGGGGGCCCCTCTTCTGTGAATCTACCTGGATGTCTGACCAACATATGACTGCACACTGTGCATAGGAACAGCCACATGTGCCTGAACATGGAGTCTACTGTGAACTAACCGTGCAAGGACGTGACACCCACAGTCCTTAGCCAGCTTGTACAAACTCCAGGACGAGCACTGACACCATGAATTCTCAGCTCTTTTCTCTCTGGGATGCTTACCTATGAGCACGTTGGAGCCTGCCAGCTTTGCCACATTTACACCCTGCAATCACCCTTGAGGGACTGGTGAACATACCTCTCCGGTTGTCTCAGATGCTGTTTAATAAACAAGGAAAAGCAGCTGCTTCAAACTCTTGTAGCCTGGACCCTACGGAAACCATGCTTGCACATTCACGCTGTCCATCTGTACAGTTTCAGCAATTCTTGTGTTTGTTAGCCAATTCCTACAAATCTGAAGAGGACTACAGATCTGACAGACGCTCATTGCCTATGGGAGGCTTGCACAAAATGTGGCCTGGGGGTTACAGGCAACTCTTGAGACCAGCAGCCAAGAGGTAGGAGCCTCGTACACAGTCACCACTCACGTACGCTGTCTATTGTAAAACAGACATATGTGGACACCGGGGACATGAGGGTTGGCTGAAAGTCTTCGAGTGGGTGGAGGCAGAGGAACCGGGGCAGCTGACATTTCTGTACTGGGATAGGGAACTTGGGAAGAAGAGCAGGATATTACCTTGCAAGGAACTGTGAACTCAAGAGTTGGCAAAGGAGCATAGGACATAAAATAAGTTTATTACATCACTGTCACACAGGAGACTTCTAAGGTAGGTGAGGCATTATGAGTACGGCACAAAGCCACAGGAAAGCAGGTCCCACTGTATCTGTTGCTCTTGTGTGAACTAACATCTTTTATTTGGTTCATTAGGCAGACAGGAATGGCTAAGAAGGCAGACATTTATAGCGTTCAAATCACCAGTAAATGTTGCTAATGGTCTTTATGGGGATTTATTGTCCAGGTTATGTGGAAGATAAATGCTGTGTCACTCTAGGATCTAAACCAATAGAAATCAGTGTACAAGTCCTCCTTATCTCTGTGTTATCTCGTAATAGAGTGAATAATCAAGCACAGGGCCATTAGAGCAGAAAAACCTCCCACAAGCTTTCCTGTAAAAAACAAGCAAGAGGAGGTACGTTTTATTAATCAGTAGTGCTATCTTTAGACCCACTACAGGAGCCCTTTACCACAGCTATCAGTGACATCAGCTTCCATATAAAATCTCAATATTATTCCTGCAAGTCATAGGTTCTAAGCATTTCTTGGCAGATCTGGACTCTGAGATGAGGCAGTGGCACTTTCTCAACTCACGTGCAAGGCATCTACAAAAACCTCCGCTGACACTCCATGCTAAAAGCCACAGAAATTCTGTCTGTTCTCACTTTGCTGTAAACCAAAATGAGTCTTCCACATGAAAACCCTGGCCAGGTATAAGATAAGAGTTTATAATCCTCCCGCTCTTCAAATAGCCCTTGGAAGATGAGCCTTATTAGCACTATGAAGGATATATCAATTGTTACCCAAGTTTCTTGGAAGTTCTTACAACTATTTCCTCTTATTCTTTCTCTTCTTTCCTTATAAATAATTTTGTTTTCCCTCTACCCACTTGCATCGATTCCTGTTCTCCCGTTAGAGAAGTTTCTTTGTATACTCTGCTTTCTAACAAGAGCCTTTATTTCCTTACCTAGCCACATCATAAACTTTCCCTTCAACTCTCCAGTTCTCTTCTAAGCCTTCTCCTGCCAATCAAACTGATGTGAAAACCAGATTCTTTCCTAAGTCATATTTTAACCTGAAAGGTGCCTCTCTACTGAATTAGAGGATGGGACTGCAGTCACCTAGAATTACATAGGTCCAAACACTGGTAGAGCAGCAAACCTTTTGAGATTCAGGAGATGCTTTTGAAATAGGGCTGCATATAGACTGCAGATGGTGTTCAGTTATTTACAAACATAACACTATAAAAACTTCTCATGCAATTCAGTGTCTTTGAACAAATGAATCCTGCTACCACTAACTGACTAGAATTCTGAGCATATCTTGTTGACTCAAGGTAAATGACTCGCCTAACAACCAGAAGAAACAGAAATTATAGTGGAATTCCAAGTTTTCATTTTTAAAATGTGTAGATACACACTCTAGAACTTCCTGTCTAATTCTGCATCATTCTGCTCAAACCTGAGCTATAGACACTGTCCAGTTGCACCGTTACCACATGCCACTGTGAAACGTTACACCTGTTTCACACCTGTAATACCATAATAACCAATAGTTTGGGCTTCTTTTTCTCGACTCTGCTATTAACTTACTTTTTAAGTAATGATAGCAGTTACCACAGCTTTGCTAAATACCCCTGGATTTATTACAAGCTTTGCTTCCTCTTAGGCTTCCTTCTCCTTTCACAGCATCTTCCATATTGTCCTTTACAGGTGAGTGGCTGCAGTTTCCCTAAATCAGGTCCCCTCTTCCTCCTCGGTCAAATCTCTTACATTTCACAGCATTTCCGGAAGTTAATTCACAAGCAGAGAAGCATACTCTTCATACCTACAGAATACATAAAATGGAATTCAAATCACCTCTAGATTTTTTTTAGCATAACAGGCCTTTCCATGATTCGCACAACTGCAGCCCTCTGAAGTCACCCATTGCAGGGCCACACTGTTAAGGTACAGAAGCAAAGATAAAGGTACAGGAGCAAAGGAAGACAAAAAACAGGTTATATGTTAGGTTTGGTTTAGGCTATTACAAGCTTTTAGCAGCGAAATTTATTATGGCGGAAGACTGACTTTGGCACCAACCCGTGCTACAAAATACTCTAGGACACATAACTGTGTTTCAGTATAAAATCAACAGTATTCAAATAGTTTGTATTTATATGCATTTCATCTGGTTGCCCTTCCTTTTTAATTTTAGCCAGCTATTGCTGTCAACTGTATAATTTCCTCTGGGACTGTATCTGCTTATGCCAGTGGCAATAGGTACTCATCACGTACAAGAGTTTACAAACCACGTCATTACAAAGTGTGTCTGTCCTCACTATTTATTTTTCATAAGCCGCTTTTAAGTTCAAAATAGAACTAGTAGCAGAATTAGACCCGTAATTAAAGTAGTGTAAGATCTTTCATTGGCTTAAATGGGAGTTGGACAATAAGAAATTCTGCTCCTGCCAGTCTTCATGATTACTGATACAGAAATTCATATGTGCTAACACAGTTTTCTTCTCGGAAGTACCTTAGGTAGAAAGTCAGCTCTGTACCTGGTTTGTGCTCTGCACCTTGCTTGTGATTCTCAAGAGAAGAGAATCCTTTTGTTTCTTTTTCCTCTACCCAGACAGAAGGAGAAAAAAATTGGACCATGAAAAGGCACACTGCTCAATTTCAAACAACGATTCCGAAGTAGCTCGCTGAAGAAGCCTGGCTTTTTTGACAGGAAAAAAAAATTGACTGGAATATTATATATACACAAAAGCAAAGTAAAAGCAAAACATGTTATCTGCTGTTTGAATTATGGTTTTATATATATATATATGTGTGTGTATGTATACACACAAATAAAATTGAGATAGTGTGGGGAAAAAATCATATGCTGGAATCCAAATCTCCATAAAGAGATGTCAAGCAAGTAAGGGGAAGAAACAATTTATCAATTTACATTTTGCAAGCCATTCTGCCATGCTTATTCCATGAAAGAAGCTGACACTGGAAAGCACTTTTCAAATGAAACCAGGCTAACAGCGTTACTTTAGCTTTTTCAAAAACAAGGCCATTTTCAAATGTGGGTATGTACAAGCCCATACACATGATCTTCAACTTTTTACTCACAACATGGTGAAGCGTCCACAAAATCATTTAATGCTGCATGACAGAGCAATTTTAATGGCTGTGACAACACAGCTTCTTTGTTGCAACATTTCTGAAGTGGACAGTTCTTCATTTCATCAGACCATGAGTGTATCACTGAGGATCCTGTCTGATATCTCAGCACAAACTATTTCAAGACAGATGCATTCCATTTTTTTGTTTCTGCAACCTGGAAAGCTCCTGTTTCATACTATTTACAGAAATGTACAGAAATGTCTTCAACTATAGGACTACACTGATGTCACAGTTAAAAACACGCCAAGATGTCAGTATCGCAATGTATGCTGTAACATGAGTGAAAATGAACTCAGGCTAT